>OY288271.1:98248792-99624931 GCA_958450335.1 Hibiscus tridactylites | reverse complement strand
GGCTACGGTCTTTCATCTAAGCTTTAGGTAAGAGCGTTCGATTTCTGGATCTAAGTCTCGCAATGGGCTGCTTGGGTTCGCTCTGGTCATGCACCAAAACAAACCAAGTTTTATTAGTACTAAAAGAAAAAATAAATAAACTAAAAATAAAGAGTGCAAGAAAATAAAAACAAAATTTGTTAATCCCCGACAACGGCGCCAAAAACTTGATGCTTGCTTAAAAGTGCCCCGCAATAGTGCAAATGTACACGTCTCAACTAATATAATGATAAGTATATCGAGTATCATCTCCACAAGGATTGAGCTAGCCTTTTGGTCTTACTTCCTCGCACTGTAAAAACAATTAAAGTAAAAACACAGATGAGTTGGGTTGTTTGAATAAACTAAAATACTAAAACTAAAATAAGCTAGAAAATAAAGTAAGAGAGAATCAAGTTGAGAGAATGGGCTGGATTAAAATGCGTCGTAGCGTGAATCCTATTGACTTATCTTTGTTCTTGAATGCAAAAACACAAAACTTCCGTGGCAGTAACCTAAGTCCCTGCCGCGGCCGCAAAGGTTGAGTCTCTGCCGCAGCAAACTCCTGCTATTAAGGTTTGGCAAAGCATCCTTGAATAACTCCTCCTTATCTCTAAGCTTGGAACATTATTGATGGCTGAACTATGACTATAACTCTTAGCGTAAACCAAAGACAAACACCAACCAATCACACGTTTCTCTTAGCCGCTGAAACTCTTCACCTATCTCTAGGCCGAGTTAGTTAACACCACGTGGGATGAAAACCGTGCTTAATCGTTTCATGAGTTCAACTCTCACGATATTGACCAAATAGATAATCTCACAAACTCTCTCTCGATAAGTATGGAAGAATGATTAAAGCCAAGAATAAGCAAACCTTAATTGCATTAAGAACTTAAACAAAGTACAATAGTCTTCACACGACTACTAAACAAACTAATCCTAACCCTATGGAAAATTAGAACATAATGAATTGAAAGAAAACACAAACTAAACCCTAAGCTCTCTTTCTTTCGATTCTCCTCTTCGCGATGGCGACAAGCCTTCTTTTATAGGGGAAGGTGTAGGCACAAATCCTTCATGGAGAGGAAGTTAAGTTGGACTTGGACTTAACTTCATTAAAGAGATGAATCTCTTTAAATTTAATACATTATTTACTTTTGGCCAAAAGTCCAACTTTATCCTTCCTTCTATGTTTTCATCCTTCTCTTGAGCTCTAACTGCCACGCAAAGTGTGTAGCAAAATCCAGCATTTAAAGCTCTACAAATCGATTACCACTTTGCTTATTTTGCCCTCCGGCGGGTTGAATAATACACAGTCTCGGCATGGCATTCTGCTGCCTCGACATGGGTCTGTGACTGGTTTTGCTCCGCTAGGCTTCATCAGCTTTCCTCAGTAGAAGTTGTTAGTTGTGACTTGGCTCGATTAGGGTCGGTCACTAGCTGGTCCTGCCATATCTTTCCTTTTCCTTCATTGCCCTCACGACATCTCCTGCCCTGGGAGCATGCAAATCTGCAAAAGCACCAACCATGCATTAAAAGTACTTTTTTCTTAGAATAAACAAAATATAAGGATCAAAGGCATAAATGATGAAATTAATGCATGAAGGGCCATAATGCAGCTCAAATGAGTGTAGGTTGAGTGATAATTGCCATGAAAAAGGGGTAAAAATATAGGACTTTGGGGCACTTATCACTCATCCTTTCCCACACACGCCTATATAAAGACAACCTGATTAAGCATTTGGAGAGAAGAAGAGAGGAATCAAGATTGATCGAGTGAAGACCTAGAGTGATCAGAGTAACGGCGTTGGAGTGACCGACGAGTGACAGACGACTGCACTGAGGAAGGGTGGTTCAACTTGTTGGCCGAGAGCCTGGCGTGGAGGGCTGCATCGAGAGACCCCTCAGTCTTTTCCCTTAGCATATGTTGTTTATATTTAGTTTTTTAATGGTGATGTTTTTGAAAACGATTATGGTTGTGTTGGTTAATCCCCTCACCATGAACTGTATTCATAGTTGTTGGGGGATGTTTGGATTAAATATTGGCTTTATTCCTTAGTTCCTTTATAATAGATCTGATTTTGGCAAAGTTTTTCTATTCGGTAGACTTTATTTTTTCCTAAGTACTTTGCCAAGCGAGAGCTGTTAAAGTTAGCCTATTGTCTCCCAATATCTTAACAGACTTGGACTGGCAATGATTAAGTTGTTGAATACTTGGGGAGAGAAGCTTCGAGAGAAGTCGTTCAAGTAGATGAACTTACTGCGGAAGTGAAATCTACCCCCTCAGAGTATAGATTGGTTTTAATCAAACTGGTTTAAGAAAAACATACACTATAGAGATATATGGGTTTTTTACTTGGCCAATTAGGGCAATGACCATCGACAGAGGCTTTGATAATGTTGAATTTGCTCGACAAACAATGCTAAGACAGTTTTGCCAACAAGTGCTAGCATGAACCATGTTGAAACCAGACATTCCCTGCCAACAGTCATCATTCATTTAGAAGCACCTTCCTTGCCAAAATTTTACTTTTTATTTTCCTTTAATTTCCTTAATAACAAAACCAGTTCTTTTAAACAAACGTCTTTTCTTCCAAAGCAAGTAACAATCAAACAATTGAATTCAAGACAATCTCCATGTGATCGATAACTCAGCTTTCCAAGTTGTATTACTTGTAGACCGTGTACACTTGCACGCAAAAGACTCTTGGCATAACTTTCCCAATACATACCATTTATACCTTTTGCCAGCATTCATTTTACACACTCTCAAAAGAGTCTACAAATTTTTAGCGCCGTTACCAGGGATTGTAACGAATTTGATTGTTTTAAATTTTTACTTGTTTTGTTATTTTATTTTATTTTTATCGTTGTATGACCAGAAGCCATCCTATGGTGGACGAGTGGCCACACGATCCAGAAATTGAGAAGGTCGTGAGGAGGTTAAAAAGGCGATATCGAGAGATGAATCAGGCCAATCAAAGGAATGGTGTGGTGAACAATGATCCACCCAATAACAATGCACCACCACCTCCTAATGATCCAATTGTTAATGAAGAGGAAGAGAGGCCAATCCGAGAACGTTCAGCACCTGACATTGCAAATTTAATGCCAGGACTTGTTGGCATTGATGCTAACGAGTCAAATTTTGAACTTAAACCTGTAATGATCTAAACTCTTTTGAATGTAGGCCAATTCGATGGAGCACTTATTGGAGACCCGAGGCAACATCTCAAGCAATTCATGGAGATATGTTAACTATTTCAGCAAACTGGAGTATTTGAAGATACCGTGAAGCTGAGGTTATTTACTTTTTCTTTAATAGACACAGCTAAGGCGTGGCTTAATTCTTTGCCAACAGATTCAGTTACTTCCTGAGCATACTTGTGCCTGAAGTTCCTGACACGATTTTAGCCACCAACACTCACTGCCAAGCTGCATGATGAGATCATTACATTCAAGCAGGCTGAGGATGAAACTCTCTACGAAGCATGTGAAAGATTTAAGGATCTGTTGAGAAGGTGTCCAATGCATGGATTCCCAAATTGGACCCAAATACAAACCTTCTACAACGAATTGAATGCACAAACAAGGACTTTTATTGATGCTTCAACAACTGGCTCGTTGCTAGAAAAGTGGGGCACAAAAGCTATTGATATCCTTGAGGGGATAGCTATCAATGACTTTGAATATCATGTTGCTAGACTTGGGACCGGAACCAAAGCTAGTGGGAAATTAAAGGTTGATGAACTTACGTCTATTCATGCCGAAATTTCCAACCTCACTAGCATGGTGAGAACGTTGCAAAAGAATAATGAGGCCCAAGAAGTTAAAGTACTATATCTGTTTTGCACCATTTGTAGAGAAAACCATCATGTGGATGAATGCCCAGTCAACCCTGAGTCAGTAAATTTTGTTGGCAATGCTGGTCGTTTTTATAATACTAATTCCAATGCTTACAATGTATGTTGGAGACAACACCATAACTTAGCTTGGGAAAATCAAGGAGGCAACCAATACATATGTTGGAGACAACACCATAACTTAGCTTGGGAAAATCAAGGAGGCAACCAATACAATGCCCCTCACTAAAATGCTCAAAGGCAGAATAATAATACCATGTCAATATTCTATCAAAATGACATGCCACAAAAAGCTCAAAATAATTTCCAGCAAGGGCAAGGACTCAACCATGGAGGCAATCTCACATAGTACATGGCAGGAAAAGAACGAAGTGACAATCCAAAATTTGGCAGCTTCAAAAAGAAACATGGATATGCAAGTTGGGCAGATTGCTAATGCCCACATCAATCAAACCCAGGGTGCTTTGCCAAGCGACATTGAAGATGCTCGGCATAAAGGAAATGAGAAATGCAAGGCAATAACTCTTCAGAGTGGTAAGCAGTGTGAAGCGAAGATGGTTGCCAAGCAGCTAGTTAATAACCAAGATTCTAAGCTTGTGTCAACAGACAAGCCCATGGGAAGCAGAGAAGGAGAAAAACAAAGCAGATGATGCAAGTGGTTATGCCCACAATGATGCCAACGCTCATGTCAGTACCAGTGCTCAACATGATGCCTGTTCCAGTGCCAACAATGATGTTAACAATGATGACAAGCAGACTGAGACCAAAAAGCATATTGATGCCAAAGTGGATGCCAACACTGCCTTGGCAAAGCCGACAGTGCTAGTATATATGTATCCACCACCACCATTTCCAGCAAGACTTTAAAAGCACAAGCATGACCATCAATTTAAGCACTTCTTGTAAGTGCTTAAACAATTGCAAATTAATGTTCCATTGCTAGAGGCCCTTGAGCAAATTCCCAACTATGTAAAATTCATGAAGGACATATTGTCCAAAAAAAAGGAAGTTAGGAGAGTTTAAAACTGTTTCTCTTACTAAAGGATGCAGTGCCATGATCCTAAACCGATCGCCACTAAAGCTGAAAGATCTAGGCAGTTTTACTATCCATTGTACAATCGACAATAAATTCGTGAATAAGGCATTGTGTGATTTAGGAGCTAGTACCAATTTGATGCCACTATCTGTTTTCAGGAAGCTTGGCATAGAAGCAAGTCCTATCATAATGACACTTTAGTTGGCAGACCGATCTTATGCACATCCCAAGGGTAATATTGAGGATGCTTAGGTAAAGGTAGATAAATTTGTATTTCCAACTGATTTTATCATTTTGGATTATGAAGCTGACACTAATGTGCCAATTATTTTGGGTAGGCCATTCCTTGCCACGGGTATGGCTCTTATTGATGTTCATAAAGGGGAACTAACCGTGCGAATGAATGACCAACATGTTACTTTTAACGTGTTTCAAGCTTTGAAATGTGCAGATGAACCAGATGAATGTCAAGCCAAGGAGATGATGGAGGCCATTTATACTTTGGACGTGTCACAGTTGTGCTAGGATGCAGAATTTGATGACAACATAGCTGAACTTTTTGAGGAACTTGAGGAATCAACCTTGAAGACTGAAGATGTAAGTTATTTTGAGCCACTCTAGTTGGAAGGCAGAGAGATAAAAAAGACGAAACCATCAATTGAGAAACCACCAGAATTAGAGCTTAAGCCACTGCTAGAACACTTGAAGTATGCTTATCTAGGTGAGCACTCAACTCTACCAGCTATCATTGCTAATGATCTCACTAAAGATTAGGAGGCAAGATTGCTGGCAATATTAAGGGATTATAAGCAAGTTGTAACACCCCAAAATTTGGTCTAGTGAGAATTGGGTTTCGGTAATCGGAAATTTCACATCGGTAAAGTCTAAACATAACATCGGTTAGTTAAATATTAACAGTGGACTTTAACCAAGTCAAATTATTGAAAATGGACTTTATTGAATAAGCATAAAAAACAATTTAGTGACTAACTTATAGCCGATAGAAAGTTTGAGAGAACTTAAAGGTATTGAGAATTGAGGGACTAATCTTGCGATTAGCCACTCCTCCTTTATAATTTCCATATGTGGAATCATCATGAGAGCTTCCTTCATTTGAAGGAAAGCTAATCCAATTAATAGCTATTGAATAGCCAAAAACAAGCTTACCCAATTGCAAATAAAGAAACACCACCTTATCATCATCTTCTTCTTGGAAGCACACACCTCCATTAAAGCTAAGATTTGAGTTTCGATTTTCTTTAATTTATTGTTATCGAATCATTGTTATCGATCGGGTAAGTTGTATTCCACAACCGATGATTGGATTCCATGGATGTATTGAGGTTAATCTTAAGCTAGGGTTGTGACCATCCATGGATATCTCATCGTTGTCATCTATATTGAAATCAAATATCGATTTTGATATTGTTATATTGATTTTGATATCGTATTATCGATCCTAATAGTCTCCCTATGGATTTCCTAGCTCAAGACAACGAAAAGGAACATCCATCAAATTCACCGAAGGCTAGGAACAAGGGAGTTGTCATTCGAGAGCCGTAGGAGCATCGAATTCTAAGGTGAGTGTAGTTGGAGTCTCGGGATTAGGTGAAGAGCTTTTCCAAATCTTTTATTGTTGTTTTTGACCCTATCGCTAACAATATCATTGAAGAAGTTGCATTGAATTGTTAATCGGATTCGTTGGTAAGTGCTGATAAGTTGTTTTTGAGTATCAGAAATAGTTATTGACATCGCTATCGTGCATTGTTTTTTATATGATTGGTGTTATTGGAATATTGTAAAGAAATCATTAGATATTGATATTGACATTGAAACATGGCATGTTGATAATGAAACATGGTTGCTATTGATAATATTGAAGTCATTGGTCATTGAAATTCTCATTGAATATTGAATATTGATACGGACATTGAAACCTTGGATTTGAATGGAAAATGGATACAATTGGCATGCCATAGAATTCATGAGCTCAGTGTACGGGTGGACTACGGTTCTAAGGCTACGACCTATATTTATTTGGTGAGGCGGAGGGATGTGTTTTGATATTGATCATATTGGAGAGGCGGAGGGATTAGACCATTCATTGATTTGGCGAGGCGTAGGAATTTGCGTATCCACTATCTTGATTCAATCTAAGGGTTAATGATGAAATTACTATGTTAAACATTGTATTTGGATACATAAGCATTGACATTGATGAGCATGAGATTATATATACATATATGCTTCACACATGGATGTTCATGTTGTTTATGACTACCTCACTAGGCGATGTATGCCTAACTATCTTATCTCAAGCATTTTAGGTTGAAAGATCGTGTGATTGAAGATCGGTTAGTCAAGGCAGGGCAAGTCACTACAAGCCCTAAAGTAATGTATTTTGACCTTATGAACTCCTAGGAAGGTGCCAAAGTAGTCAAACTAGTTCTTTATGTCCATTTTGATATGTTGTGAGATGCCTATGTTGTAATGTGGTTGATGGCCCTAAATGGGTTTTTGTTTTGGCTTAAAGTGGTTTAAAGTTGCATATTTAGCTCATAAAAGTCAAAACATAGTAAACACATTTGTATGATCATGAAATTTGGCATGCTAGTAGTTTATATAATTTAAATGTTGTGTGTAAAGTTTCATTGCATTTGAACATCGTTTGATAGATCAATTCGAATAAAAACCAGCAAAAATCTGTCATTATAGGCCAGGCCGTATCGATATGGGTGATGGCGTATTGATATGGTTAAGCAAAACTGGACTTTAAGATCAGGGCATATCGATACGGTTTGAGGCAAGATTAGAACATTTTGCTACTGGAATTCATTGTTTTGATACGGGTCTATAGTGTATCGAAACGGGTCAAAATCAAAGTGAAAGAAAGTCAACCTGTATCGATACGAGGCTTGCATGTATCGATACGGTCTGAAAGACAAGTCAACGTAGGTTAACCATCATACCCCCGTATCGATACAGCCCTAGGGTGTTTCAATACAGGGTTAGTTAAGTTGGTTAAAAAGGCATAATCTGACAGTTTGTATTGTTCTCAAAATGGTCACTAAATTTTGGATGAATAAATTGAATGAGTAAATGGACTTCAAATGGCATGAAATTTTACAGGTTTGCTCATGTAGCATTTAGTTTTAGTGTGGTATAACTAACTGCGTCGAAGGACCTCCAATTTATTAAATTTATAGTTTGGTTCCTAAAACATGCATTTGTTATAAATTGGTCCTAAATGATTAGTTACTATTTTCTAATGGATAAATTGGACTAAGATGTATATCAGGTAATTTCTTGATTGTTTAATATTGATCAACCATCGGTTGTTTAATGAAATTTTGTTGTATTGTTCATCGGTAGCACTCTTCAACCCGGTTCTCGACCAGGCCGGGTAGAGGGTGTTACACAAGAATTGGGTTGGACCTTGGCAGACATCCAAGGGATTAGCCCAACCATTTGCATGCACAAGATCATTTTAGAGGAATACAATAGGAGGACTATTGAAGGTCAGAGACAACTAAACCCAAGCATGAAGGAGGATGTTAAGAAATAGATAATAAAATGGCTTGATGCCAGAATTATTTATCCCATTTTGATAGCTCTTGGGTTAGCCCGGTGTAGTGCGCGTCGAAGAAAGGTGGCATGACTGTGGTGCAAAATAGTGAAGCTGAATTGATCCCCTATAGAACCAACATCGGATGGAGAGTGTGTATGGATTATAGAAGGTTAAACAAGGCTACAAGGAAATACCACTTCCCATTGCCTTTCATTGAATAGATGTTAGACATGCTGGTAGGTAAAGCTTTTTACTACTTTTTGGATGGTTATTCGGGTTATAATCAAATTGCCATCGCCCCAGGTGATCAAGAGAAAACCACGTTCAGGTGTCTATATGAGACATTTGCCATTGGAGGGGTTTTATTTGGTCTATGTAATGCGCCAAAAACATTTCAACGTTGCATGATGGCCATTTTTCTGGTATGATCGAACATAACATGGAAGTATTTATAGATGATTTCTCAGTGTTTGGTATAACATTTGAGGAAAGCATCCATAGCTTGGAGCAAGTCTTGAAGAGATGCACTGAGACAAAACTAGTGTTGAACTACGAGAAATGCCACTTCATGGTGAAGGAGGACATCGTTCTCGGTCACAAGGTAACCAAGAAAGGACTAGAAGTTGATCAAGCCAAAGTGAAGGTAATTGTAGAGCGTTTGGGTGTTCTCCATTTATGAGCGCAAGTGCACACTCTGTCAAGTTATAGTATAAAAGATATCGTCTCCCACAGGGATTGGAGCAACTCCTACGAATGGTTTCCTGCACAAATAATTAGTAAATGCGCCATTAAATCTCATGATGTGGAAATATAAAACACAAGTAAAAATAAAAATAGTGATGAGAGAGATGATAGAGAGAGATTTGGGTGATAAGCTGGGTAAGACTGGTGCAGCTCAGTAGCGTGTGGACTGCATTGCAAAGTCTGAGTATATTTTGCCCTACCATGAGATGCTGCCTCGGTGGGTATGGCGGGCGGAAAACTACGACCCTATCACATGGCCGCAGCAGGTCACTGCCACTGCAGAGAAGTGTGTACTGTCTCGGTAGGTGGAACAGAAAGAAGTCTTGGCGGCTCGTTTGGCAGACATTCTAAGTTCGACAGGATAGTCGACAATGATCCCTCCTATTTCTAGGTTAGGATGCTCGAGATGCTAACTTGTGGACTAGTGTGGAACCATCAACTCGGTCGGTAATCCCTTTTAGCCGCTGAAACTTGTGGACTAGTGTGGAACCAAGTTAGTCACGCCTTTGCAAGTTGTGACTGTGCTTAACCCTTTCGTGAGCCTTGCACTTCTATGCCCGACAAATGGATTTTCTCTTCAACTGACTGGTGTAGACTAATTGAACGAACAAGGAGCATGGATTACGCAAACTTAGAATTTTATTGAAAACAACTCAAAACTATACAACCCACAAATTACTTTATATACACGCGCCTAAACCCTAAGAGAGTTGGGCTGTAACCCTTAACATCTCCAACCTATCTAACTACATCTCCGCTGTGCGGCTGCTCGGGCTCGCATCCCCTCACCCTCGTCATGCTCCTATACCCTTACACACATTGGGTATATATAGGGCTCATGGCCTAAGTTTGAGTCCTCCTTAAAGTAGGAGTTCTAAAAGTAAATTACATTAAATACAGACACCTTTATTACTTAAATATGGACTTTTTGGACGTTGCCTTCTTCTACAAGTAAGGATAAGTGCTCCTACTTATCGGTCTTGGATCAACTCTACTGGCCGCTACATGCTTCAGAAAGTTGCAAGACTGGGTTCATTGGGCTTAGGAAATTGCCCTCTTGAAATCACAATCCATCTTGGCTAAGTCGGTGTAACTCCTGCCCGGGCGGCAATGCTGCTTCGGCAGCATCCTTTGCGGCATCCTGAGCTGCTTCAGTATAGCTCCTTTAGTTCCAGCTTTCTTGTCCGGTCTGGTTCTGTCCTTTCCTCTCCTCTCCTAGCTATAGCACCTGAAAATATAAATTAAACTAAAATAGTAACTTTTCTCAACCAAACATAAAATATTCAATAAAAGCATGGTATAAGAGAAGATACTGCTATAATGCATGCAATGCACCTAAATATGCCTAAATGGGCTTAAGAACAACAATAATAAGGGCAGGAATGTGGACAAAATATAGAACTTATGGACACTCTACACACCCCCAAACTCAAACTATTGCTTGTCCTCAAGCAATGCAACCTAGCTATTAAATTTGCCCTTAGCACAAAATTAATAGAAACATTAGCCTTCAACTTGATTTCTTACCTCAAGGCCGTGGCACCTATTTAATGTTATTGATATGGAATGACATGAAATAACTTAGATTTAATTTTCTTAATTCCAGTGCAGTGTGTGCAGGTCTGAGTTCATGCTAAATATGCTGAAATTACAGAGTTAACAAAGAATGCCTAAAATAATTAAATTATTGGAATGGATACGAGTTGCTACCTTGGCAACACAGTTAGGCACTTTTATTCTCTTTTTCTGATCATGGCCTTAAGGGCTTCAGCTCATCACAACTATTCTCCAAGTCTGAAACTAGGATAGGTGCACTCTATGAAACTCTGAATCCTTTGAATAGAGTCATCCCGTGAAGACTTTCATTCACTCTTGCTAATTTGTCTGTCACTTGGTTTAGATTCATGGACTTTAATAGCAGCGGAGTGTCCTTGCTCATGATCCTTCCTAGAGCCTGTTTCGGGCACCTCTAGGGTATTTAATCTTTCTGCCTAGAGCCTGTTTCGGGCACCTCTAGATTTTTCATTATTTTTGCTATGCGGCCCTGTGCTTCCGTGGCGGCAAACCTGTACTCAATCAAGAAATTTTTATTAAGTAAGGCAGATATAGTTAAACTCAAAACTCAAGCAAAATTTCAGCATTTAACAAACAAGTGTAAAGACAATTGGCAAAAAAGAAAAATTTTATAAGTATTTTTCATGCTTCTTATCATAGTTAGGTTAAAATTCTTTAGGATGGTGCAAGTATATGTAGTCGACTAAGCTATCATAGGCACAAGTTTTTAAGCTAAAGAATTCTATTTCATTAAGTGCTAGGGGGCAGAATTTACAAATGCATCTAAATGCTATGAACCTAAAACAAAGAGGACTAATTACTCCCAAACTCAAGGTTGGCATTGTCCTCAATGCCTCTACAAAACAAAAATGAAAAACAAAACATAAAATATATAAAAAATTAAAAATAGAAAAATAAAACATAAAAAGGAAACAAAACAAAACAGAAAAATTAAAAAGAAAAGAAAAGAAAATTGTGCTATAAACTAGGGGATTTCTCGTATATTGCTCTCGCGTCAGAGGAAGATTCTAAGGAGGCAAGTAGGATGAGGTGGCGCGTAGCAGATGGTCTTTCTGCTGGGCTCTTCTTTGAGCTACGCGGCGGCTGGATGCGGCTGGGGGTGGCTTTCTTGGTTTGTCTTTCAGCTTCTCCACCCTGGGATCTGCTGCTGGCAGCTTTCTCTCTTTGGCTGCCTCTGTCGGTTCATCGTCAAGGGAGTTTGAAATCTCCATGTCTGCGTAGCCGGTGTCCTTGGCAGTAGTCGTTTTGGCTACTGGGGAGGCAGCAGTGGTTTCATCCTCCTTCTCCGCTTCTGATGAGAAGGTTAGTTCATATGGTTGGATAGGGGTTGAGGAGGATCTTCTCTTGGGGAGGCGGTGCGACCCCTAGCTATCGTCGGCGGCAGGAGCAACAACTGGTCTTGGAGTGAGAGGGGTTGGATAGGGGTTGAAGAGGATCTTCTCTCTTGGAAAGGTGGGAAACTGTGGGCCGACGTCCTGCTACTTGTCCAGCAGATAGGACACAAAAGCCTCCTGCACGTCTGCTACGTATTTGGTGAAGATCACCTGCTTGTGCTCAATCCTCTGGCAGCTTTCCACTATGCTACGCAGTAGGGGGATTGCGGCAGACGGGAGGGCAGCATCAGTACTGCCTGCTGCGGCTAGGGTGGAGGCAACTTGGGACGGTGGCTGGGCAGGGGAAGGTGTGTCTGGCTCCGCGTTATGCATCATTTGTTGGCATGCCCTTCTTGTCCATCCTTCCTTGGCAGGAAGAATTTTATCTTTTGGGTGCAGCGACATGCCAAAATTGGCACACATGCCAGTGATGAGTGCAGGGAAGAAGAATGAACCTTTGACGTTTGGCTTTTCTGTATGGGCGTAGATCTCCTTTATTATTACTTCGCCAAAGTTGATTTGTCGCCCCTTCATGATGTTGCAGATAAGGGTGAGTTGCGACCTGTTTACTATCGATCCGTGCGAGGTTGGCATCAGGTGGAGCTAAACAAAGTAACTCCAAAGGGCTGCCTCTGGCAGCAAGTCCCGGCGGTTGACTGATCCATTGTTTTTGCCTGTCAACCATTTGGTGTTTGGCTTATAGAGCTCCTTCTTGATCTTGTTGTAGTAAACCCCTGTCAGATATGATTCCCACTATTCGTGCGGGTCGCCGCTGATCTCTATGCATTAAAAGCTATTGATCATGTCAGTAGTGAACTTGACACCTTTTCCCCGGACGTAGACGAAAGGGCTCTCTGGGTTTGGCCGGTGGGCATAAAACTCTCGCACATGGTTGATGTTGATTCCTTCTGGATACCATGCGAATTGGTCCCAACCCATAATGTGGATCCTTTCGAATAGGGAAGGTTCCAACCCAAAATCACTATCAGATTGGGTGTGTTGGAAACCCATCTCCTCCCATAGTTGCCTTTCTCTGTAGAACTTATTGTAGGTCTCCTCGACAGCAGGTTTCAAAAACCTTTTGTATGAAGTTTTGGAGGTGGTGACGGGTTGTTGTGATGCGGCCATAGTTTGTGGTATGGTTGTTTATCCTAAATAAAGCAAAAAAAAATGTGAAAGAAAGTAAAAAAAAAAGAAATCTTGGAAGCAAATATTGTAGAAAGAAATCAGAGTAAAGTAGAGAGCAAAGTGAAGAACGGGGTGGGAGAATAGTTGGCCTTATATAGCTGTTTCTCTCCATTGCCTTGGCGGGCACGCTGTCAACGGGCAAGAATTATTGCAGAGAGAATAACGGGGTTCTAGCCGTTACGCAGATAACCGTTCAACTCGTTGGGGAAAAATATAGTTGTTACGGCTAGCCGTTATGAAGCCACTAGCCGTTATGCTTATCTGCCTTGGGCTGCCTTGGCCGCTAGTTGGGCATCTCCTTTGTTCTTTCATCTTTCTTGATATTTCCTTCATTCTTAACCTGAAATAAATTAAATACAAAAATTAAATCTAATCTTAATGCTGAAAAATAAATTAAAAATTAAAATAAAAATAAAAATAATAATTAGGTTATGTTGGGCTGCGCTTTTACCAAGCATAACCACTTCCTAAGGGTCTTTTTGTTTGGCTAGTCGTCTAGGCATGTCCTTCCCCTTCTCAAGCGGGTGTTGATGCCAACCTTCCTGCCCTGGTGGGACAAACACCAAGAAAACAAAGAGGCTTTTTTAAGCAAATAATGAAAAGAGATTTAAAGTGCAAAAATTAAATAGGAGTGCAGAAATTCAAATGTAGTTGTTGTTGCCAATCCCCGACAACGGCGCCAAAAACTTGTAGAGCGTTAGGATGTTCTCCATTTATTAGCGCAAGTGCACACTCTGTCAAGTTATAGTATAAAAGATATCGTCTCCCACAGGGATTGGAGCAGCTCCTATGAATGGTTTCCTACACACAGATTTAGTAAATGCGCCATTAAATCCCATGATGTGGAAATATAAAAACACAAGTAAAAATAAAGATAGTGATGAGAGAGAAGATAGGGAGAGATTTGGGCGATAAGCTGGGTAAGACTGGTGCAGCTCAATAGCATGTGGACTGCATTGCAAAGTCTGAGTATGTTTTGTGCTCCCTTGAGATGTTGCCTCGGCGGGTATGGCGGGCGGCAAACTACGACCCTGTCACGCGGACGCGACATGTCACTGCCACTGTAGGGGTGTGTACGGTCTCGACAGGTGGAACGAAAAGAAGTCATGGCGGCTCGTCTAGAAAACATTCTAAGTTCGGCAGGATAGTCGACAATGATCCCTCCTATTTCTAAGTTAGGATGCTCGAGATGCTAACTTGTGGACTAGTGTGGAACTAAATTAGTCAACTCGGTTGGTAATCCCTTTTAACCACTGAAACTTGTGGACTAGTGTGGACCCAAGTTAGTCATGCCTTTGCAAGTTTTGACCGTGCTTAACCCTTTCGTGAGCCTTGCATTTTGTGCCCAACAAATGAATTTTCTCTTCAACTGACTGGTGTAGACTAATTGAACGAACAAGGAGCATGGATTAAGAAAACTCACAATTTTATTGAAAACAACTCAAAACTATACAATTGTTTCCCACAAATTACTTTACATACACACGCCTAAACCCTAGGAGATTTGGGTCGCGACCCCCAATATCTCTAACCTATCTAACTACATCTTCATTGTGCGGCTGCTCAGGCTCGCATCCCCTCACCCTCGTCATGCCCCTACACCCTTACACACATTGGGTATATATAGGGCTCATGGCCTAAGTTTGAGTCCTTCTTGAAGTAGGAGTTCTAAAAGTAAATTACATTAAATATAGACTCCTTTATTACTTAAATATGGACTCTTTGGATGTTGCCTTCTTCCTCAAGTAAGGATAAGTGCTCCTACTTATCGGTCTTAAATCAGCTCTACCAGCCGCTACATGCTTTAGAAAGTTGCAAGACTGGGCTCATTGGGCTTAGGAAATTGCCCTCTTGAAATCGCAACCCATCTTGGCTAAATCGGTGTAACTCCTGCCTGGGCGGCTCTTGGCGGCAATGCTGCTTCGGCAACGTCCTTGGCGGCATCCTGAGCTGCTTCAGTACAGCTCCTTTAGTTCTAGCTTTCTTGTCCGGTCATGTCCTTTCCTCTCCTCTCCTAGCTATAGCACCTGAACATATAAACTAAACTAAAACAGTAACTTTTCTCAACCAAACATAAAATATTCAATAAAAGCATGGTATAAGAGAAGGTACTGTTATAATGCATGCAATGCACCTAAATATGCCTAAATGGGATTAAGAACAACAATAATAAGGGCATGAATGTGGACAAAATATAAAACTTATGGACACTCTACAGTAATCAAACAATTGCCACCTTTAACGAGCGTTAAAGGTATAAGGAGTTTTCTAGGTCATACCGGTTTTTATCGGCGGTTTATTAAAGATTTTTCAAAAATTGCTAAACCTTTATGCTCATTATTGGAAAATAATGTCACCTTTGCATTTAACGATTCTTTTTTGAGAGCATTTCAGGAACTTAAAGAGAGATTGATCAATGCCTCTATAGTCGTAGCACCATATTGGAATAAGCCCTTCGAGCTCATGTGTGATGCCAGCGACTATGCTGTTGGAGCAGTTCTAGGAAAATGGTATGGCAAGGTTTTCCATGCCATCTACTATGCCAGCAGAACCTTGAATGACGCGCAACTAAATTACTATACAACCGAGAAAGAGTTTCTTGCGGTTGTGTTTGCTTTTGATAAATTTAGATCTTATCCAATTGGTTATAAGGTTGTGGTTTATAAAGATCACTCGACATTGATGTATCTCTTGGCAAAGAAAGACACCAAGCCAGACTGATCCGATGGACGCTCTTACTTTAATAATTTGACTTAGAGTTCAAAGACAAGAAAGGCAGCGAAAACTTAGTAGCTGACCACCTCTCTCGATTGGAGCATCACATTGAGGATGGTAAGACCACTACCATTAGAGATGAGTTTTCTGACGAGTGTTTGCTTCCAGTTAGTGCCATACCAAGGTATGCTGACATAGTCAATTACCTGGTAAGTAATATTCTACCACCAGACTTGCATACAATGCCAAGAAAAGATTCCTACGAGAGGTAAGGCAATACTATTGGGATGAGCCGATATTGTTCAAGCAGTTTTCTGATCAAATGATTTGTCAGTTCGTTCCAGAGGACGAGCAACAAAACATATTGCATCTATGCCATGTCGCGTCGTATAGAGGTCACTTTGCTGGGATGAAGACTGTTGCCAAGGTGTTGCAGTCAGGATTCTTTTGCCCCATGTTGTACAAGGATGCCCACGAGTATTCCAAGGCATGCAATCGATGCCAAGAGACAGGGAACATCTCTAGCAGACACCAACTGCTGCTCCAGAACATTATGCATGTGGATTTATTTGATGTATGGGGGATAGACTTTATGAGTCCTTTTTTCCCATCGTTTGGTAATGTTTATATTCTTGTGGCAGTTGACTATTTATTAAAGTGGGTAGAGGTTGTTGCCCCGGCAACAAATGATGTCAAGAATATTGCCAGCTGGACTGAGAGCCAACATGCTTTCCATAGACTATGCAATGTCCCATGCCTAAGACATGCGCATGTTTTCGTGTCAAAGAAGAAAGAGAAACCATAGCTTGATTAAGATGAGAAACTTATTTGGGAGGATTATCTTTTTTTCGCCCCTATTAATGATAATTAATTTTATCATGATCACCCTGTCACTTCAAATCTTTTCCATATCTTTATCACTTATCACTTCTCATTCAAATTTAAACCCTTCCCAATCAAAACACTATAAATCCCATCATTATATACCCCTCTTTTTCGGCTACCCTCATTAAAAACTTTTTAAACACTTCATCTTTTTCTCTCCCTTACCTTAAAGCCGATTCCATCAAGCTTTTTTTCTCTCACTTTTCATCTTTCTTCAAGCAAGATTCAAGAACCTTTCATCTTTTTTTTCTCTCTTCCAATTTGACTATCACTTTTTCATTTCCATGGCTTCATCATCTACTCCTTTCAAACGGTTCTTCAATGAGGAAATCCACAAGAAGTTCGTTCCTCTATGAAAAGCACTTTGAATTTCAACTGGACACCACTATTGGATTCCCTCCGGAGTTCATGGTCGTCGTTGATATGCACAAGTGAAGTGCTTTCTGCCAGCTGAAGGGAGAGGTTTATGCGACCATTGTTCAAGAGTTTTACGCGCACCTTGTGACCAAAGACTCTCTATTTTTGATGATTGGGGGTAAGTGTGTCTGATTTGATAAGGGTTATATTAACTCACTCTTTTCTTTACCTAGTGAAGGAGACGAATATTTCGAGTATGTCGAGACCATGAATGCTGCCAAGCGCAAGAAGATACTGGCAAATTTGTGTGAACCTAGCACAACTTGGACTATCTCGTCCACCGGGTACTGGAATATCAAGAGGTTGGCATTGAAGCCTCAGATGCAGATTTTGGAACCACTTTATCAAACACAATCTCATTCCCACATCTCACAAAGAAAAATTCTCGGAGGACCGGTTGATCCTTTTACAGTTTGAAGTCGTTTTTGACGTCTACTACATTTGTCATGATGATATTTATCTTAGCAATATTTACCTTAGTAACATTTGAAGGTGGTAACAATATTTACCTTATCCTCTCTAATAATAGGATGATCATCCTTCAGATATTTGACTAGGTTTATCATTGTCAAACATGCAACATCTTTTTTTGCCATGTTTGAAATTCTTTCCAATGAATTTCACTAATTATTCCATTGTGTCACGTAGACACAATCCAAAACCAAGCATTATGAATCTGTTAAACGTCAAGAATTTAGTCAAAGACTAATACCAGAAACAGAAACATATTTCTAACTTTTTTTAGACGACGAAGATTTAGTAAACTAAACCCAAACAAAAGTTCACACGATATTAATAGAAAGAACAATAATAAACAATGCACCAGGTAGGTAACTTAAGAAAGAGAGGTGGTGCACTAGACACGCTTAAATACCAAGTCTCTCAAAGAACCAAACCTAGACATGCACTTTTAAATTTTCTTTCAATCACCGTTTATAGATTCTATTCTTGAAATCATTCCATGCATGAGTGATCAATCAAAATCACTACATTTGATTCACAAAAATTTAGAATCTTTCATTTATGGTCCAACGACCCTCATGATTCTTTAGCCATTTTTAAACATTGTGCACTTCATAGCATGCATCCGAATAGGCTTCAAGAATTTAATTTTAATATAGAGAACCAAATTCTTCTATGCTTTGATTCAAGACCTCAGTCGGAATTTAGTAACCAATGTTATTTCCAAAATAAATTCACCGATTTATTTCTAAAATAAAATTATACTTGATTCTTTAAGAAATAATAACTTTAAGTTATTTATCTTTCCAAAATAAATTCACCAATTTATTTCAAGGTTGAATCATTCTAGATTCTCACGAAATTAAATCCAACGATTTATTTCCCTTAACAAGTTAGAATCAACACATGATTCTAGTACATAAATAAATTTAATGATTTATTTCCTTTTACACAAATTGAATTATATTTGATTCTTACGGGAATAAGTTCAATGATTTGTTTTTCTTAACAAGTTAGAATCAACGCATGATTCTAGCATAGAAATAAATTTAATGATTTATTTCCTTTTACAAAAATTGAATCATAACTCAATTCTTACGGAAATAAATTCAATGATTTAATTTTCCCCGCAACCTTAGAATCATACAAGATTCTCTTGAAAATAAACCCAATGATTTATCTTCTTATCTAAAATTAGAATCAACACAAGATTTTAACGAAGAAATAAATTTAGTGATCTATTTCCCTTATATCTTCTGTTAAATATTGGGATTAGTAGCACTAAAACCCAAACCAAAGATATCAAGGCAAAAAAAATCAAAGGAATTGATCCTTTAATTTTTTATTCTTGTTTTGGAAAAGATCACGTAAATCCGTTAAAACAACATAAATTAATTTCTGAAACGAATTATTTACGAGATCTTCCAAAACAAATCACGATTTCGCCTGAATATTTTGTTCGTCTCTATAAAATTTCTCATGTATTAAAGGACAAAATTATTTAAGGAATAAATACCTTAAAAATAAAAGAATCACATTGATTCTTACTAACTGAACAAGATAATTTCTTTTATCATATTTAAGGCCAAAAACAATATTAGGTAATAATACCATAATAATAAAGTTTTACCTTAAAATTACCATTGAAGAGCGCACCACTCTTGCTCGGGACTCGTGATTTCCTTGGTTCAATTTTGGTAATTTCCATCGAATAGCGCACCAAACTTAGGAAAGATTACATGTTTAAATTTCATAATCAACATTTAATGAAATTTAATAAAAACCTTTAACCTCACCAAATTCATGTAAAATCATATGTTGAATTCATATGAAATTTCATGTACCATTCCGGTAGGTAAATCCTTGCAATTCGCCGCGACAATAAACTCGCGATTTCGAGATGAATACTCTGTTGTGGTAAATTGTTCGTCTTGGATTAAAATTTGAGAATCCGTCTTAAGATTGTTAGAAAATAAGCATTAATCCAAGAATAAATAATAAGATAAAATAATATTATTTAAACGAACAATACAAAATTAAGAACAATACAACAATATATAAATCAAACTAATTTGGAACCAAAAGAAACGTGTTGAGGCCTGCACGAACGTACTTTCCTTAAGACAGATTTTCGGCCACTCCTATGGTGTTCAAGCTCATTGGTCGTCTATCTCCCAAGATACAACAACAAATGATCAGCCACATTTGCACTACTGTGCAGATCACGAACTGACCCTTGCCTTCGTCTACCACCGAAAACTACTTGTAAAATCCACAGAGTAAAACAATAAGTTTTTTCTGTGGTTTTTAGTTGTGTTTAAACTTAGAAGGTTTACTCCTTATTTATAAGAGTATCATGAGAGTATAAGTGGAAATTTTGACCTAATGGAGCATATAATATTGAAAATAAATTGATTATCCTATAAAGCAATTTCTAAAATTATTATTTGAATTAAAGGTAATTTCCAATATTTACCCTTTTAATTCCAAGATAAAATTTGGCAAATTTATGCTTTTATTTGAGGAAAATTCATTTCAAATTTGGGTCAAAATATCTGCAAGCCCACGAAGGACCAGACCGGTTCAGACATTTGCGTTACCCACGTCGTGCACATCTGCACATTTACGAATCAATAATTGGTTCCACATTTTCCTCAACAAGATTTGAATCAATTTCTTATTCAAAGCTCCAAAATCATCGAATTTTTCCAACAGTTTGTAAGGTAAATATGCTTTACTAGCTCTATTGTGGGGGTCTAAGCTGAGAGCTCTTACTAAAGCATCTTAAAGGTACAATGGATTGAAAACTAGAGTTTGTTAGCTATCCTGCAGTCCTAGAAGGATGTTGTAATGCTAACTGGATTATCAATGAGATAAGTACTATGAGTGGGTATGTCTTCATGCTAGGCAAAGTAGCGATTTTGTGCAACTCTTCCAAGAAAACATGCATTGCTCGTTCTACTATGGAGTAAGAGTTTATTGCTTTCGACCTAGCTAGGCAAGAAGCCTAATGACTAAGGAATTTATTACCAGAAATTTCATTATGGGAAAACTGACTCCTCTAGTATATTTGTTATGTGATTCGCAGTCTGCGATATATGTGACTCACAATCGGGCTTACAATGGTAAGAAAAGACACATTCGCATAAGACATGAATCAATGAGGCAATTAATAAAGAATGAAGTACTCTCTTTAGAGTATGTAAAGACGAAAATGAACCTAGTTGATCCGCTTACCAAAGGATTAAGTCAGAAATTGGCTCTGGATTCGTCGAGGGAGATGGGCCTAAAGCCCGTTGGTTGAGGAATTCGTGGTGGAAACCCAAATTAGTTAGTCTAAGTTAAATATAGGTACAAAACCATGAAAAGACTCATAGTGTACATTCCTACCTATCCCTATGATGAATAATGTACATGTGCAAGATGAGATTTAGAACTCTTAATAAATTCATAGCCCATGCTTTGGATGGTCTTAGTGAGAAACACTTGATGAGTGTACCGATTTGGTTGAATAAACTAATCTTAATGAGTCCATAGCCCAGTAATTGGGTGGTCCTATTGAGAGGACTAGATGGATTTACCTCTAGAAAAAGGATGAGTGTTTTTAACTCTTAATGAATTCAATCCCAATAGTTTGGGTGTTCCTATCTGATAAGGACATACTGGATTCACCGGTAAAAGAAGATAAGTATTTTATTCTTAATGAATTCTTATCCCATAATTTGGGTGCTTCATTTAAAATGAACTTGAAGAATTCAACTATTTTAATTGAGAGGTTGAGCTTACCGAAAAGGCTCTTAATAATTTCATATCCCTGCTCGGGGTAGTTTATATTGAGATAAACTTCATGAAATTACCTACGTAAGTGAGAAGGATTAACCGCCTTCTATGAAAGACATTGGGCCATCTTTGTAGTACACTTAATAGAATCATGATGTATTGTGGCTATATATATATATATATTACACATATATTTTTTGTTGATTTATTGAGGACATTGGTGGATGAATAACGTTAGTTGTGTGTTATGAGTTCCCTCCTATCTTAACAAGTTCTAGATTCGTTCACTCATTAAGTGAAGAATTACTCATTTTCACTATGATGATTGAATTTATTAAGAGTTCTAGTGAAGAATTACTCATGTACTAGTTCCAGAAATGTTCACTAGTGCTTAAGCGGCTAATCTCGCTATTGCTTTTCTCGCACTTTAAACTTCAAAATTTCTTAATTTTTTAAAAGAATTCTTTCGCATTAGTGGGGGAATTTGATAATGCTCAAGCTATCATAGCAGCAGCTGTTACTACAGCTTTACCTCTGCCATGATTTGTTTGTTATCCATGTGTGATTTGGGTAACCAATAGTTGTATTTAACGTTAAGAATTCAACAGATTTATTGCTCTAATTGTTATCTAGGACGTAAATAACGTTAATACATGCTTAATTATTTCAATGAATTGAATTGTTTTTTACTATTTTCAATTCATTGGTTTTAATCAAAATTAATCATGTGTTTTGTGGATTAATTTCAGTTTAATTACATCCATAATGTCAACATTTTTTATTGTCCATATTGCAAAATTCAATGCAATTTTGAATGTTTTTTTGACAAAGTATTTAAGTACTTTAATGTAGCAAATATTTGTGGACATTTTTACCCTCCAATGCTATCTATAAATTGAGAGCTTTTGTCTCATTTCTAATTATCGAATAAAAAAACTTGCTAAAGTCCTTCATTCTTCACTGTTTTTCTAGCAAAAACATTTTTCCAAAAGCTTTCCGAAGCTTTTTCGAGTTCTTAAGAGAAGAGTAGTACCACCAAAGTACGCTCCTGATTTTGGGTGTACAATTTCAATGAGAGACTGTGTTAACCTCGCGGGTGTCGTCCAATGCAACGATTACACCAATCGAGATGAATTAGCTTCTAAGGCAGTGATTTAAAACCACAACACAGTTAAGTTTCATTTTATTCGTATTGATTTATTTTTAGTCAATGCTAATGTTTTATTTTTGCAGCAGTCATATTTTCAACAGTTATTATCCAATACAAGCTTAATCATCATTTATCTTTATTATATATATATGATTTAAAAAAATATAAATAAATTTGTTGATGCCTAGATTTGGTGGGCACCGTACGAAGGAGGTAGAGATGAGATCAAGGTGGTTGAGGTGGTTTTAAGTAGTTCACCCCCGATAGATTTGGGTGGAGATCTGCAGTCACTACGATGATCGGAGGAGTGGGGGATGAAAAGTGGTTTGGAAAGGATATGGGGGATCAAGTCAGTCGAAGGAAGAAGAAGAAGACCCTTCCAAAGTTGCATTCGTTCTCATTTATAGCATGAGCCCATGATGGTGATGGATGACAAAACTTAGAATTAACTCCTATGGTTTCTTGCTAACATTCTAGCTCGACGAGTAGGCTAAGGTGTTATGATATGACAGAGCAGCTATGCTCGAGGTTCTGCCATGGGTCATATTTTAGGATGTTGATAGAGTATGGGCGCCTTTGGTCACGACATGTGCTCCTCTGGTGTGGCTTCCGAAGACCTTGAATTTGGAGGTAAGCCTTCTGAAGGCTTTGAATCTGGATGCATATATTGGGGGTATAACACTTGTCCCTCAGGTCATGTGTTAGACTTATGTTGATTTTGATATAACTAAAATTATTTTTAAGGATCAAATCGTAAAAATTTGTAAATTTACGAAATTGATATAAATTTGTAAAAAAAATATGTTCTAAACTTATAAAAATGATATCCATTAAAACTGACTTGAACTAAATCTTGAAAACACTTTTTAAACTTGATTTTAAGTCAAAATTCACTTTTTAAACAATGAGATTTCGATATTGTTTTAGAGGTTTCAATGCCTCTATATTGATTTTTTAGCCAAATCTTCAGTAAGCCTTCTAGTTTTGATACCTCTTTATATGGTTTTGATACTTTAAATCAGGTTTCGACACATTTCCTTTATGGTTTCAAAACCACATATCCAACAACTATATTTTATATGAATTTTTAGTTAATGGTTTCGAAACCTTTCGATACCTCTATGCAAGTGAGCATTAAATGCTCGATTTTAATGGATTCCAATGGCTCCAAAGTCAATCCAAAGCCTCACAACGGTTAGAAAAGTTCAAAAGAATATAAAAGGGACCTCCAAACATTAATGAAGCATCAAGAAAGATAACCCCAATTTCCAAGTGATCAAATTCCAAATGGCACTTAATTTTTCATCTTTTTTTTGTGAACACTAGCTAGTTCTTTCATTGTAATTCATTATGTAGTGTTCTTGGGTGTGAGAGAGGGCTTAAATTCTACAAACATATTCCTTGTGAAGATTTTCACAGTTTGATTCTTATATTGAATTTTGGGAAAATATTCTCTAGAATTATGGTATAAGTCTAAGAGAATTGTGTAAGGTTACTCATTAGCCTAAAAGGAAAGACAAATTAATGGATTTGTGAACTCCTTAGTGTGATAACTAAGGTAGTGGATGTAGACTCCATTTAGGGAGTTGAACCACTCTAAATCTTCTTTCAATTTCTCATACTTTACAATTAGTTTTCACAATTTTTTTAAAATTCCAATTCACCCCCTCTTGGCTATGTTAGATAGATTGTTACCCTCAACAATTAGTACAAGATTTTGGCTTATTGGAATGTCTTAAAACCTCTTGATAATATCCAAGGAGTGTCCAATCATCAACAAGTTCATCCAAGGCTTCCTCTTCCACTTTTGAAGCTTGGATGATTTACAACCCATCAACAAGCCTTCTTTCTTCAATGGTGTCAACTACACGTACTAAAAGAACCAAATGAATTTATTCATTCAAGCCTTTGATCTCAATGCATGGAAAAGCGTCATGAGTGCCTACACCACACCAACTAGGGGCATGAAGACTTGGAGTAGTGATGAAAACAAAATGTTTCAAACCAATGCAAAAGCTATGCACCTCCTCTTTTGTGCACTTGCCCCTGATGAATATGAAATGATTTCATCATGTTCCAACACCAAGGAGATTTGGGACAAGAGTGAAGGCACACATGAAGGAACCAACAAAGTGAAGGAGACCAACATCGGGCTTCACAACCTCAATTACGAAAACTTCAAGGTGAACTCAGATGAAGACGTTAAATCTATGTTCGTACGTTTCTTTATCATCGTGAATGGATTAGATGGTTATGATGAAGTGATTCCATATGAAAAGCTTGTAAGAAAGATGACATAATTTCTTCCCAATTCATGAGATTCCAAGAAAATGGTAATCATCGAAGCAAAAAACATACTCTCAAACTGGATGAGCTCATTGGAACATTGCTTACCATGAGATGATGTCAAAGAGAAAAGAAGAAGAAGAAAAAGAAGAAGAAAGAAGTGGATGTTGTACAAAGAATTTTAATTCGAAATAAAAAGTATATAAATGAAATAATATAATTTAAAAGAATTGAACGGATTCGAAATAAACCAAACACGGATTGTTGAGGCCTACACAAACACAATTTCCTCAAGAAAAATTTCGACCACCCCATTGTGCTTGAGTTGCTTGGCCGTCAATCTTCCAGGATACAACAACAAATAATCTTTGACAGTAACACTTCTGAAGAGATCATGAACAGAACCCTTGCCTTTGATTATCACCGAAAAAATAATGCAATTTTTAAATAGTAGAAAATTTTTTGAGTTGTTTTTAAAATAAAGGAATGTCATTCTATATATATGGAAGTGAGCTAGGTTAAACGTGGGAAAAATACTATGGAAATATGGACATTAATTCTCCATCCGATTTAATTCAAAAATCTTCAGTTTAATACCATATTTACTCGGATATATTTCCGTAAATTGTGAGCATTATCGTTTTAGTATTCAAATTTAAGGAAACATATAATATCCGTTTAAATTTATTATATTCTAAAAAAGATATGTTAATCTTAAGGAAAAAATATTCAAAGTGGGTAAAATATTTGCATGCCCACGAAGGGCCCGACCGGTCCGGACATTCGCGTCGTCCACGTCGTGTGGGTGCGCCCCAACCCGAATGGGATTGATTCGCACCACCTCTGCGCGCGAGACACAATTTCCATTCAATTTATTCAATAAACATAAAGTGGGTAAGAGTATATAAACATTTCCCATGCCATAAGTCCCGTCCATGTGGGACAAGGGGGTTTTTTCCTTCCTTACCCAATTCACAACTACCTTACTTTGAACATCAATTTCTCATTCAATACTCAACCATTTTGGGCATATGAGATATCTTTGTGAAGGTCTCATGGATTAGAATATGACCCAATAAAATCCTTATTCGAATCTCCACCTTTACATTCTCGAATTTTGGCTCAAAGTTTCCATTTCCTCAAAGTTTTTCCAACAATCCCCCACATGAATAAAATTGATGATTTATCAAAACATTTTGACTCGATGTGGTGATAGCTTTTACGATTGATAGTTGCATAGGATAGGTAGGATTCCTCATTTGAATCTTCTCTTGTGAAAGTATATTTACTTTACTAGTTATATGGTAGACGTCATGTCCTTGAACTATTCAGTTGTTTGTGTAAACAATGATATACTCCACACAACTACCTCTCTGACAAGAGTATTTGTTCTCATTGTTATGTCCACATGACTATGGAAATCGCTTGGTTTTGCAAGAGTTTGAAAGAACTATACCCATTAGTCTCCTTGAAGTGGCCCCACTTCACTCTTACATAGGTGACTTATGTTGCTCGGCTCACCGAAGCACACAATGGTCATTAAAGCTTTTAGCTTAGCCTATCTCACTTTGATCACTGTTTATATCATAGGAACGAACTTGGGGATGAGTACTCCCGCAGTGACCGACAGGTCTATGCAATTATGTTAGGATATTTGTTTTGATATAATAATATGAAAAATATTTTTGGACATGTTTGAATATTTTTGCAAACTTGTATTGAAGTCCAAACAACTTGAAAATATGTTTGAAAATGTTTTTAAGAGTTTTGGCATGTTTTTTAAACGATTTTAAATAGCCAAACTAGTCATTTTCAAAGCTCCGTACTGATACGCCTTGTCCCATCTCGATAACTTTTAGAGTTTCAGCTATAGTAATTTTCCAGTAGCAAAAACCCATATCAGTACAGGCTTAGCCGTACCGGTACAGAGGGGGGACGTACCAATACGCCTCAAAGTGTATCGTTACCCTTTGGTTTATATGCCCAACGAATCTTTGTTCTTTAGGTAGTGTACTGATACCAGCACATGTGTACCGCTACGTCGTGCCGCAGAAGTGCATTTATGGCTAGAAAAAAAGTCCCCAACGGCTCCAAACAACCCTCAACGGCTAGTAAAGGTCATGAAGTTGTTAGAGGGTTTAAAAGATACCTTCAAGCATCTATGGAAGATTAAGAATCAACAAGCCAACATACTTATGATTGTAAAAGAGTCTTAGTGCTTAATTTTCATATTCATGCATAGACAAACACTTGTCAGTTAAATTGTCAATGTATGCTCAAGTGTATTAGGATTGGGTGAGAGCTTGAGAGTGCAAAAACACATCTTGTGAGAGGGATTTCAGTTTGCTTCAATTTCTCTTGTAAAGAAGGGTTCCCAAAGCTTTGGCTAGAAAGCTTTGGATGCTAGACTTAGTGGTATAAGTCTAGGTTGTAATGGTTGCCTCCTAAGGCTTGAAAATGGGAAGAAATTCTAGTGAATTTGGACATCCTTAGTAGGGAAACTGAGGTAGTGAATGCAGAGCTTCGTTAGAAGCTCGAACCACTCTAAAATTCTTGTGTCTTATTTTCTTTCATTGCTTCCACCACCTACACCCAAATTAACTCTTCTCCACCACTTGGCAAGCATTTTGGTTGAAAAGTTCAAGCTCCACAATTGATATCAGAGCAATGCTCAATTGTGAAGGATTAACATCCTATTGAGGCGATCCCAGCAAGCTCGACCAACAAACAATCAACTGGTGTTCATGGCGCAATCAATAGACAAGTCACAATTCTTTAGTGGTGAATATTATGCCTATTTGAAGAATAGAATGATGTCTTTCATCAAGGCCAAAGATTATCATCTTTGGGATCTTGTTGAAGATGGACCATTCGCAGCTCAAAGAAGGAAGGCAGAATGAAATACAAATGAAAAGAAGACGATAGAGCTAAACTCGAAGGCTTTGCACATTCTATTTTGTGCATTGGGACCAATGGAGTATGCCAAAGTCTCTTCTTGTGAGAGTGCCTAGGAGGTTTGGGACAAACTTGAAGTGATTCATGAAGGTACAAATGAGGTGAATGAGACGAAGATTGATCTACTCAACCTCAACTACGAAAACTTCAAGATGATCCCGGATGAAGACATCAAGAGTATGTTCGACCGTTTCTCCACGATTGTCAATGAGCTAAAACGATTTGGAGAGGAGATTTCGGAAAACAAACTTGTTCGGAAGTTGATTTATTCACTTCTCAAATCATGGGAGTCAAAGAAGACGACAATCATTGAAGCTAAAAACTTGAAAGAGCTCAAGCTTGATGAGCTCATTGGGTCTTTACTTACCCATGAATTGATGTCTCAACCTTTAAGAAGTGAGAAGAAGAAGAATATCAAAGAGCAAGGAATAGATGATCTAAACATTGTTGCTCTTCAATTCTCCACTAGTCATCAAGAAGATTCAAGTGAGGAGGAAAGTGAAAGTGAAGAGATAGTCTATCTCTTCAAGAAGTTCACTCGAATCATGAAGAGCGAAATAAAAGAATCCAATCATGAATCGAAGAAGAAGATGAAGAATTCCCTAAAGAGTTATGAATGCAAGAAGAAAAGACACCAAATATGATTGCCCTCTCTTACACAAAAAGGGATCATCTTCAAAGAAGGAATATGTGGTAACCTGGAGTGATGAAGAAGACTCCATCGACAATGAGGTAGCCCATTTATGCTTAATGATCCTCCAAGAGGGTGAGGTAACTTCTAACTCATCTATTTCTAATTCCTATACTTTTGATGAGTTACAAAAAGCCTATGATGGGTTGGTTTCGAATTCAAGGCTTCGTTTTCTAAAAAAAGTTGCTTTCAAAGTTGAAAATAGAAAATGATTTGCTTTCTAAAACCAATCTCGAACTTGAAGCAAGATTTAAAGAATTTAAACAAAAGAACATTGATTTACAAAACTTGCTTCTAAAAGTTAAATATGATCATCAAAGGGATATTGATGACCTAAAAAAGAATTTGTTTAACAAAAATGCTCAAAAATGTGAAGTTGGAGGTAGCTCCAAATCAAATTTTGTTAAAACAATTTTTTGTCAAAGACAATCTTGTGCCCCTAGATTTTTGAACAGTAAATGTTTTAGAAGTATTTGGGTTCCAAAAGGACTAATTACTTCAAATAAAAATGATGAAATTGTAAAATGAATTCCTAAGGGGACTAAAGTTTGTGCCACTAATGTCATTAGATCCAAAGCAATTTGGATACCAAAAATTACTTGATTGTCTTTTTATAGGTGTGATGGAGCATTGATCAACAAAGTGATGAACCAAGGAAGCTCTATGCACACAAAGAAGAACACTTGAAGAAGGAAGGCTTCACAACCTACCTTTGGTTTAAGTGGTAAAAATTAGTTGAATTTATTTGTTCATCTTGATTTATTTCTTTTAATTTAACTAGTTAATCATGAATTGTTGGACTAACATTCTCTTTTATGCTTGAGTAAGGGTGAACTTTTTTCAAATTGCAAAATCTTTTTAAAACCTCTTTTGTTATTAAACTTAATGATTATAAAATTCTTTTTGATATAACAAAAAAAGGAGAATGGTTTGAAAAATTGAATTCTCAAAAGAAAAGGGGAGAGCTTTTTAATATTTTCTACAAATAATCATTTTTCAAAAATTATTTTACTAAGGGGAGAATCACAAAAACAATTTTTCAAGTTGGTTTTATTATATCAAAAATGAGATATTGTTAGGATATTTGTTTTGATATAATAATATGAAAAATGTTTTTGGACTTGTTCGAATATTTTGTAAACTTGTATTAAAGTTCAAACAACTTGAAAACATGTTTGAAAATGTTTCTAAGACTTTTGGAATGTTTATTAAACGATTTTAAATAGCCAAACTAGTCATTTTTAAAGCCTCATACTGATACGCCTTGTCCCTTATCGATACCTTTTAGGGTTTCAACTACAGTAATTTTCTAGTAGCAAAAACCCGTACCGATACGGAGGGGGTCGTACCAATATACCTCAAAGCGTATCGATACCCTTTGGTTTAAATGCCCAACAACTCTTTCTTCTTTAGGTAGCGTACCAATATTAGTACACGTGTACCGATACGCCCTGCTGCAGAAGTGCATTTATGGCTGGAAAAGAAGTCCCCAACGGCTCCAAACAACCCTTTATGGCTAGTAACATCCATGAAGTTGTTATAGGGTTTAAAAGACACCTTCAAGCATCTATGGAAGACTAAGAATCAACAAGCCAACATATTTATGATTGTAAAAGAGTCTTAGTGCATAATTTTCATATTCTTGTATAACAAACACTTGTGAGCTAAATTGCCAATGTATGCTCAAGTGTATTAGGATTGAGTGAGAGCTTTAGAGTGCGAACACACACCTCGTGAGAGATATTTCAGTTTGCTTCAATTTATCTCGTAAAGAGGGGTTCTCAAAGTTTTGGCTAGAAAGCTTTGGATGCTAGACTTAGCGGTATAAGTCTAAGTTGTAATGGTTGCCTCCTAAGCTTTGAAAAGGGGAAGAAATTCTAGTGAATTTGAAAATTCTTAGTGGGGAAGCTAAGGTAGTGGATGTAGAGCTTAGTTAGAAGCTCAAACCACTCTAAAATTCTTGCGTCTTATTTTCTTTCATTGCTTCCACCACCAACACCCAAATCAATTGTTTGCCTTTTAGAGAATAATTTCTCTGTAGCATCTTTGCTTTTTCCTTTCAAACAATTGTTTGCCATATCAATTGTTATTACAAGATATTGTCATAACATTGATTTCGTTTGAAAGTCTATAGTCCGAAGACTTGTTCTCTATCTCATGGTAATTAAAGTATTTCCTCATGAAATTTAGCTTCTTGAGCACACCGCATTTTGACGAATTGAAGTTTTTTTTACTTCCACTACGTTTGTCCTAGCAATATTTGTCTTACCAAATGTTTGTCATAACAATAATTGAAGATGGTAACACTATTTACTTTATCCTCTCTAATAATAAGAATGATCTTCTTTTTTTCAGATATTTGACCAAGTTTATCATGGTCAAATACACAACATCGTTTGTTGCCGCATTTTGAAATTCTTTCTAATGAATTTTATTAGTTTTCTTGTTGTGTCACATATTCACAAACTAAAAATGGAATATTATGAATCTGTTCATCGTCAGGAGTTTAGTCAGAAACAGAAACACAATTTATAATTTTTATTTGTCAGGAGATCAGGTAAACCCGTTAAGACGGTAAGAATTAAATTCTCAAAAATAAATTTATTTACTATATTTCAATTTATAAACCGATTTATTTCCAAATTAGAATCTTACTTGATTCTCAAGAAAATATAAATTCGATTTATTTCTTTTTTTAAAATGGAATCATACAAGATTCCCAAGAAAATAAATTCACGATTAATTTCCTTTTACAAAATTGAATCATTCTAGATTCCCATGAAAATAAACTCAACGATTTATTTCCATTAACAAGTTAGAATCAACGCAAGATTCTAACGTAGAAATAAATTCAATGATTTATTTTCTTTTGTTATATCTTCTGTTAAACGATGAGATTAGTATCACAAAAACCTGAAATAGAGATATCAAAGTAACAAAAATTAAAAGGAATTGATCATTTGATTTTAATTTGTTGATTTTTGTTTGGAGAAGATCACGTAAATCCATTAAAACGGCAGAAAATAATTCTCGAAACGAATTATTTACGAAATCTTTGTTTCTAAGACAAATCACGATTCTGCCCGAGTATCATGTTCGTCTTCTCAAATTTTCACAGTGTTGCCAAAAACACAAATAATAATAATAATAATAATAATAATTATTATTATTATTATTATTATTATTATTATTTCACAAGAATAAAAATATTCATTTTTCATGTCATATATTATTTAGGAATTTCTTAATGACACCATAATTAACATTACCAAGAGATAATTAACAATACCATAATATTATTACCAAATAATATCATAATTTATGGTATTGCCATGATAATACATGCACAGATGTATTCATATAAACCATTAAAGGTTAAAAATTATTAAGGAATATTACCTTAATAAAACATTCCAAGTTTAGAACTTGGTAAGTTAACAAATTTTCTTCCGTGATTCATCTCCCATTTGAAAATCATTTTCTTTATACGGGAATCGGCAACATAGCCCTTTCTTTTCATTGTTTTAGTACAAGAAAAGGAACAAATCTGGAATCAATAATAGTTTCAATAAACCGAAAATTAATTTCGCTTGTTTTCAATTTTGTTTCTTTCCACAAAATTCATAACCTCAGTTATTTCCGATGATAATTTTTTGGAACACATTTGTCCCGTTTTTGTGATTAAGCAACCCCATTTAAACGACTTGATAAATCCTAAAAACGAATTTATTTGCTTTTCTCACAATCGTGATCATTTCAAATCGCCTTGTATAAAAGAAATTTGTCTTAAGATTGTTGTACAAAGAAGTTTAATTCAAAATAAAAGTATATAAACGAAATACAACAATTTAAAAGAATCGAACAAATTCGAAATAAATCAAACATGGATTGTTGTGGCCTGCACAAACCCTTAAGACAGATTTCAACCACTTCTTTTTGTTTGAGTTGCTTGGTCGTTAGTCTCCCAGGATACAACAATAGATGATCTTCGACAGTAGCACTTCTGAAGAGATCACGAACAGAACCCTTTCCTTTGACTATCACCGAAAATACAATGCAATTTTTGAAGATTAGAAAATTTTCGAGTTGTTTTTAAAACAAAGGAATGTAATTCTATTTATACGTGAGTGAGCTAGGTTAAATGTGGGGAAAATATTTCAAAAATATGGCCATTAATTCTCCATCCGATTTAACTCGGAATATTCAGTTAATACCATATTTACTCAGATATATTTCCGTGAATTGCGAGCATTGCCGTTTTAGTATTGAATTTAAGGAAACAAATAATATCCCTTTAAATTCGGAATATTCTCAAAAAGATATGCTAATCTTAAGGAAAAAATTATTTAAAGTAGGTAAAGTATATGCATGCCCACGAAGGGCCTGACTGGTTCAAACATTTGCATCACCCACGTCGTGCTGGTACACCCCAATCTGAATGGGATTAATTCGCACCCCTTACGCACAAGGCACAATTTCCATTCAAGTCATTCATTAACCAAAAAGTGGGTAAGAGTATATAAACACTTCTTAGCCATTTGTCCCATCTATGTGGGATAATGGGGTTTTTTCCTTCCTTACTCAATTCATAACTACCTTACTTTGAGCATCAATTTCTCATTCAATACTCAACCATTTTGAGCATATGAGATATCATTGTAAAGATCTCATGAAATAGAATATGACCCAATAAAATCCTTATTCGAATCTATACCTTTACCTTCTCGAATTTTGGCTCAAAGTTGCCATTTCCTCACAGTTTTTCCAATAGTGGAGAATAAAAAGTTTGGAGTTTCTCTCAAATCCACAAAAGAAGAGAGTGATTTTAGTGAAGAAGAAGATGGAGAAATGGCCATGTTTGCCAAACGATTTAAAAGATTCATGAGTTCTAACAATGGTAGAAGATTTCAAAGAAATGTAGCTTTAAGAATAAAAACAAAGAGAATGGTCATATTATTTGCTATGAGTGCAAAAGGTTGAGACACATCAAGTTTGATTGTCCCCAATTGAAGAAGAAAAGCTTTGAGAAAAAATGCAATGCTCATATGGCTACATGGAGTGATGAAGACTCATTTGATTAAGAAGAACAAGTAGTCAACTTGTATCTCATAGAAATTGAGGATGACTCCAAGGTAGTCTCTAATTCAGTTACTTATACATTTGATAAATTGTAAGAGACGTGTGATAAATTAGTTTTAGAATTTGAATAGTAAATTTTGAAAAATAAAAAGATTATTTTGAAGTTGAAATGAAAATGACTTTCTTTCCAAAACTAATAAGAAACTTGAAAGTAAAGTTAAGGAAATGCAAGTCAAATTAATTGGATTTGTGAAGAAAAATCAAGACTTGTACTATCTACTATCAAGGGTCCATAATGATTATCAAAATGAACTTGATGATCTTAAAGCTTCTTTTAGAAAAAATTGGGACAAAAAGTTTTGAGAAATGAGATAATTCAAAATCCAACTATGTTAGTAAGAACTTTAGTGGTTACAAACATAGATATCCCCATATAACCTCTAAAGTTAAGAGTGTTGGGAGCATTTGGGTTCCCAAAAGACTCATAGCTTCTAAGGATAATGCTTTGATTGAAAAATGAATCCCAAATGAGACTAAAGTTTTAGGAGCTAATACTCATGGATCCAAAAGAATTTGGGTATTAAAAATAAAGACTCGATTCTATGTTTGTATATGGAGCATTGCTACAAGGCACAAAACTCAAGTCTAAATTCATGGTACCTTGGCGGTGGATGCTCAAGACACATGACTGGTTACAACAATTGCTTTATAGAACTAAAGCCAAAAGGTGGAGGAGTAGTAACATTTGGTGACAACTCCAAAGGTCAAGTTTAATGAGTTTGTTCTATTGGTAACAATTCTTTCATTCTTATTGAAAATGTTCTTTATGTCAACAGTTTAAAATTTACTATTTTGAGCATAAGTTAATTGTGTGATAAAGGCGACAATGTCATTTTTTAGTCTAATGGTTGCAAAATTGTTGACATTGCATCAAATGTGACTATGCTAGTTGGTCATAGAATAGGCAATAATTGCATGGTGCATTTAGATAATATTAGAAATCAAATGTATGTTTGGTTGATAAAAATGAGTATGACTCTTGGTTGTGGCATAGAAAACTAAGACATGCTAGCATGAATATTTTATAAAAAATTGGTTTCAAAAGATTTAGTAATAGGTTTGCCTAAAATCAAATTTGATTTAGATAAAGTTTGTGATTATTGTTTTAAAGGTAAACATAAAATAATTTCTTTTAAACCTATTAATGATGTGTCTACTAGTAGAATATTACAATTGACCCATATTGATCTTTTTGGGCCTACTAGAACTATGAGTTTGGGTGGAAAACAATATGCTTTTGTCTTGGTTGATGACTACTATAGGTTTACTTGGGTTCTCTTCTTAAGTACAAAATATGAAGCTTTAGAAAAAAATCATCACATTTTCAAAAGCTAACCAAAATGAAATATGTTATTCAATTTCAAATGTTAGAAGTGATCATGGAATCAAATAATATATTCTTGGTTTTGACTAGTTTTGTAACTTAAATGGAATTAGCCATAATTTTTTTGCTCCTCGCACTCCTCAATAAAATGAGGCAGTTGAAAGAAAAAATAAATTTTTAGAAGAAATGGCTAAAACTATGCTTTGTGAAAATAATTTGCTTAAGTATTTTTGGGCGGAATCCACAAATACCACTTGTTATATTGTCAATAGAGTAATGATTAGGCCACTTTTGAAGAAAACACCTTATAAACTTTTCAAATATAAAAGCCTAATGTTAGCTGTTTTCATCATTTTGGGTGCAAATATTTTGTTTTAAAAAATGGAAAAGACAATCTTGACAAATCTGATGCAAAAAATGACAAATAAATTTTTCTTGATTATTCTCTAACCTCTAAAGTTTATCTCGTGTAAAAAATCTATACATGTCTTTTTCGATAATAACCCATTCCAAGAAGTATTCTTGTGTTGATGATAATGTAGGTGTATTGAATTCAAATTAAAATGGAGGACAATCATCAAAAGTTAAATAACAAGAACCAACTCAAGAAGCTCTAAAGGAGCTATCTCCACAGGATATGGAGATTACCTACCCAAAGAAGTTCAAGTATGTCGAATATGGTGATATTTTGGGTGATTCATCCAAAGAGATAACTACTAGATCGTCTCTTAAAAATATATGTGAATTTGTTGCATTTATCTCATGCATAGCAGAGTTTCCCTTGTGATAAGTTACGACATTAAAGTTGAGGGTATCAAAGCTTGACAAGGGATTGGGTATCTCTTAAAAGTATATTATGGAGTTATTAAGTTGGGATGCCCAAGACAGAACTATCATTTAGAGGATGTTGGTGTCTGGTGATGCTAATTCTCCTTGGGCTTTTTACTTCTTTACATTGTTTGGGTGTCTCTTGGATGATGATTCGCTTGTAGGTGATGATTGGGATATAGTTTTTCGTGTCTTGAGTCCAAAGGATATGTACTAGGATAGATCACGAGAAAGTTGATTTCAATTCAAGTGTTCTTTTATATGATGTGTTTTTGTTTGTAAGGAGAGTCTTGTTTAGTGTCTGTTTAGAGTTGGAGTCCTTGCTTTGTTATGGTTTCTTTTTTTAGGTTTCGTTGTACTTATTATTCTTAATCTTCAGTTTCATAGAGATCGATTTAAATAAAACAAACTTTATTGAGAAAATAATAGAGTTGTACATTAGTAGGGTTTTAGATATGTGTAGGACTTAGTGAAATAATTTGAAGTCTTTTTATACATAAATATATTAGAAATGGCACTCAATTTTATCATGTACGATAAAGGCACCTTGTACTGTAGTAGATAAAGATTTTAAAAGTTTAATTCTTTAAATGTTCAGGGCTTGTCGGGTTTAGATATGAATAGATTTTTTCTTGATTATGATAATTTTGCATAATAATATTTAAATAATATATAATGTATTTATATTTTGAAAAAAGTTTATATGAATATGAGCAAACACTAAAAAGAAAGGATATTGTCATTACTATTCAGAGAAGACCAACAAACAACACCACATAACCTTCCAATTAAAAGAAAATAAAAGATGTCAACAATAATAGTTGTGGATGGCCAACTAACATCACATACACTATGAATGACTGGATGCGACTATTAAGCACATCACGAAGATGTTTGACCTCGTAGAGCCAATGACAATTTGGGCAGCGACTGATGATTTTATCACATATACACATCGGTTTTGATGATGGAAAGAGAAGCATAATTAGATGTAAATTTGTGATCATGCGTTGGTTAACCATTTGGCAATGCATTAGAATATTGAAGTTTGTCTCCAATTATCAGATATCAATGGTTGACAAAATACAATAATCTTTCATTTTTTTAGCCATTGTTCACAACAAACATATGCATATGCCATAAATGATTTCGAATATACCTTTGTCAAAAGATATTTGCAACAATCATATGCACATGCCATATACTGCAAAAACATTTTTATCCTATCACAACATATCAAATAAGGTGTAACATTCAAAAATCTGATCTAGTCGGAATTGGATTTCGATGTTCAGAAATCTTATATCGATACAATCTAAATATTGTATCAGCTTTAACCGCTAGGTTAATTAATTGATAATGTACTCTAATTGAGTTAAATTATTGTTATCAAACCTTATCGAATAATATCGAAACTTACTACATGACTAAATTGTAGAAATTGAAAGTCTAGGGTTATATCTTAGAACATTAAAGAGTTGAGGGATTAACCTTGCGATTAGCCCCTCCTCAATTAAAATTCCACTTACGTGGGATAATCTGATAACTTTCCTTCAATTTAAGGAAAGCTTTGGTATTAAAAAACATGAGAAAAAGGAATAGGAAAGCTTACCCGAGACATATCCAAGCAAGCACCTCAATATAGTTATCATCTTCTTCACCTAAGCAAACACCTCTATTGGAGCTAGCTTCAAGCTTTATTTTTCCTTTTTTCTGTTATTATCGAACCATTGCTATCGATCGGGTAAGCTATAATATTCAATCAGTCATTGAGTTTCATGGATAAATCGACCTTAAACTTGAGTTAGGGTTTGACCATCCATGGAAAATCCTTGGATTATGTTCGTTTTGGTCTTAGATATTGATTTCGATATCGTAATATTGATTCTAACACACTCCTATTGAATTTCTAGCTTAAGAAATTGACAAAGAGCATCCATCGGCTTCACTGAAAGCTAGGAACAAAGGAGTTTTTATCACTTATCCGAGAGCCGTGAAAGCATCGAATTGTCAAGGTGAGTGTAGTCGGAGTCTCGGAAGTAGGCGAGAAGCCTTTCTGAATTCATTACTATTGATTTTGACCAAATAACTAACGTTTCTTTTAAGGATATTGCTTCGGAATAATAAACGGACATATTGATAAGTTTCGGTAAATTTGGTAAGTACATCAAACATGGGTATTGTCTTTGTCATCGTATATCAGATTTGATATAGACATTGCTATCGAAATATGGTAAATGAAACATTGGTCATTGAAATTGTTATTGAGGTCATAGAAATTGATATTATTATATTGCTTATAGATGGAACCATTGAATTATTGATTATTGAATTTATTATTGAATATTGAAAATTGATGCTGACATTGAAACCTTGGATTCGAAAGGACATTGGATACAATTGGCATGCCATAGAATTCATGAGCTCAGTGTACGGGTGGACTACGATCCTAAAGCTACGACCTATATTGATTTGGCGAGGCGGAGGGATGTTATGGTATTGGTCATTGGCGAGGCGGAGGGATTGGACCATTCATTGATTTGGCGAGGCGTAGGAATTCGCGTATCCATTATCTTAACTCGATCCAAGGCTTAATAAAGAAACAAAGGAAAGTTTGATATTGAATATGAGCATTGCATTGAGAATATAGATTTATTACATTGAAGTAGTTTAATGCTTGGTTTAGAATTGCAAACCATTGTTTTAATGTTGCTTAAGACTACCTCACTTAGACTTTGCAAGTCTAATGTATCAATTTCCATGCATTTCAGGTTAAAGAAGTAACGTTGTTGAAGATCGGAGAAGTCAGAGTAGACAAGTCACAACAAGCTACAAGTAATGTATTTTGTCCCTAACCTAGGATGGTGAAAAAGTAGTTGAACTAGTCACTTAAGTCCCTTTTGGCATGTTTGTGCCATGCATAGTTTGTAATATAGCTAAGGCTTAAAAGTGACTGAGTGGTGTTTAAAAATTACCAAAATGGTATATGTGGCGCAAAAAGGTAAAAACCTAGTAAATGGATTCAAATGACCCTAAAATTTTGCATGATAGTATTTTATGGTATTGAAATGTTGCGCGTAAATTTTTGTTTCATTTGATCATCGTCCGATAGGTCAATTCGAATAAAAACCAAAAAATTCTATCATTACACGCCAGGCCGTATCGATACAGAGTGGTGGCGTATCGGTACGGTTAGGCATAATTTGACATAAGAAACATGGCGTATCGATATGACATAGCGTATCAATACGAATTTTGGCTACTGGTATATGGTTGAAAAATGGTATCGATACGGGGCTAAGGCGTACCGATACGAAGTCAATGTGATCAACCAGTATCGGTACAGTCTTTAACCGTATCGTTACGGACTTGTTATCTTGTTTCTGAAATTTGAAATTCAGGCATAGTGTACCGATACAGTCCTATAGGGTATCGATACGGTGTTAGTTAATTATGTTAATAGACAAATATTAAAGTTTTACATTGGTTACAAAATGATCACTAAATTTGGGATGATTAAATTGAATGAGTAAATGAACTCCAAACAACATGAAAATTTACAGGCTTGCTGATATTGAGTTTAATTGTATTGTGGTGTGGTCTATTGTAGTAAAGGACCATTAATTTACTAAAATTGCAATTCAGCCCCTAAAGTTATAAAGGATAGAATTTGATCTTATTTTGGTAATCATCGTTATGAAATGAATAATTTGAGCTAAGACATATGTTTGGTAATGTTTAATATGTATAACATTGATTATGTGTTTTTTTATTGAAATTTTATCGTATCGTTCATCGTATTATTCACCGGTAGCACTTTCCGACCCGGTTCTCAATCTGACCGGGAAGGGGGCGTTACATTTGTGGTATCAAAGCTAGAGTTTAGTCGATTCTAGGACTAAACCGAAGCTTATTGCATTGTTATTGTGTTACTTTGCCACCTAGGAGTTATATATTATGTATATTGTGACTTGTGGACTAATTCGATCTCTTTGTAACATAGATATGTCTGAAACTAACGAAGCTCATATTGACGAGCTTGCAACTGGCTCCTCGACTCATGGCGAGGAGATAAGAGGAGGAGACCCTCTGAATCCTCTGAATCCTCAGAACCCTCCTATTCAGAATGCTGAGCCTGTATCACCTACCGCTCAAGCTGAATGTTACAGGAACATGGCTGATATGTTTAAGCAATTTATGATTGCTATGAAGGCTGAGCAAGTTATGAAACCCACCGCTCTCGTTGTCCAACATACTCAAGCTCCTATCGATAAGCTATCTCAGTATCAAGCGTATACCTTTACCGGTCAGGATGATGATAACTCTGAAATTACCGAGCATTGGTTGTATAACACCCTCCGGATCCTGAACAAACAGTTGCAGTGCTCAAACGAGCACTAACTCGAGTGTGCCCTTGCGTTGTTGGCTGATTAGGCACTTTATTGGTGGGAGACTACTACATTGATGGTCTTCGAGGATGTTGTGACCTGAGAGTTTTTCCTTAAAGAATTTCGTAAGAAGTACATCAGTGAGTTATATCTTGCTGAAAGGCGAAGTATCTTTCTCCACCTCAAGCAAGACGGACGACTGATCGAGCAGTATATCCATGACTTCTGTAAGTACTGTAGATATGGTGCTGAATATATCAAGAAGGAGGAAGAGAAGTGCTGAATGTTCATTGCAGGGCTCAATGATGAATTACACCATATGTTTACTACACTAAGCATTGTCGATTTTCAAGATCTAGTGAACTGAGTCAAGGTCACTGAAGCTGCGCAGAGAGCTCAACGGGCCGATGGGTTCGGTAAATTTAAGAAGAGGTTCAGGAATGATTCTCGACCTCCCAAATGGAACAAGGAAGGAAAATATCAAGACCCGAAGCAAAATGTTTATCCACAACCCTCCCGTTTGGGAAATATTGATAGGCCATAATCAGTGACTCAATCCTTTGCTAAGGTAACATCTATTGATAGTACTGGAGGTTCAAATTGAAGCACTCAACACCCAATTTGCAACTACTGCCAGAACAAGCACCCAGCGGGTCAATGCCGTAAGCACTGGAGCATGTTATTATTGTGGCGAGCAAGGTCACTTCATTTGTGACTGTCCATTGAATGCAACCAAGTCTACAGCTACACCGACTACTGCTTCCTCTCTTGCTCAATCCTTCTGAGGTAAAGGATCAAAGAAAGGATCATCAAGAACTTTTGGGAGAGCGAGTGGCTCAAGGAAACCATCTAATAAGCAAGATTCCAAAGCCCTTGTCCAGATGTATCATGTGAGGAGCAGAGAAGAGGAGGATGAGCCTGATGTCATTACAGGTACCATTGAGATATATTCGCATCCTTTATATGCATTGATTGATCCTGGAGCCACTCCAAGTTAGGGATGTAAAAAGCTGACCCAACCTGGAAACCCGACTGAAACCTGCTCGAGTCAGAACCTGATTTGACCCGAAGATTTGATGACCCGAACCCGATTTGTAACCGACTGTTGTTGACCCGAACTCGAATTTGACATGTTATTGTAGTAACCGAACCCGATCTGCGTCCGACTGAAAACGACCCGAACCCGAATTGGACCTGTTAGTGTGGACCTGAAACCTGACCTGCGTCCGACTGAAACGAACCCGAACCTGAAGCCGACCTGGCAGATAACCGAATTTACCCGACTGAATTGACTTGATATCCGATTTTACCCGATCTAAAATGAACTCGGCCTAAAATGGACCCGACCTGAAATGGACCCGACCTGTTTTGAACCCGACCTGTTTTAAACCCGACCTGTTAAGTGACCCGACCTGTTGTTGACTTGAACTGATAAAATACAAGAAGTTTGTTTGTAATAATATTAGCTCTCGGATCTTATAGCAAAGACATAGTTTATCTCACATAAAATACTTTATTTCAATACAAAGGAGAAATCAAGATTGAACATTTGGTGGAATTAAAATATTGAATTTCAAAATTACAAGGACTTAATAAGTATTCAAACTCAAAATTTAGGGACAATACATAGTTTATCTAATAATTATACTTATATAGACCTAAATTGTTATTAGACCAAAAAATTGAGAACACATGTGAGTTGTGACATGCTCATCCTTCTTTTAATTCAACCATGTTTAATTAAATCTAAAGAAACTATACCAAAAGTTAGAACTAAAAAAAGCAAACTAAAACTTAAATAATCTAAACCCTAAGCATCTAATTAAGGAAGGGCCTAAAAGGTAATAAACCCTTAAATAACAAATTCAATTCAAAAAAAACCTTCCAAATCAATTTTCAGTCAATTTGGCGCCACCCCTCCCCATCAATTCCCCCCCCCCCCCCAATTTTTTTTTACCGAAAATCCCCCCCCCCCCCAAAATTTGGCTGCACAAACTTTCCCCCTAAATAAAAACTAAAGTATTTTTAATTTTTAAATTTCCTCCCTAAATTAAAAACTAAAGTATTTTTAATTTTTAACTTCTCCCCTAATTAAATTTTTTAATTAATTTTTTAATAAAATAAATTTTTAATTTAATGATCATAATTAATAAAATGATTTAAATTTTAAATAATTTATTTTTAATTCATCCATCACAAATTATTAATTTAATAAAACTTTTAAGTTATTAACGCCACAAATAATTTATATTAAATGAGTTAGTACTAAGCATATTGAATTATTTAATAAAATTTAAAACTTAGAAGCGTGAAATGAATATTTAAATACATTTTTTTATACATATATATTAAATTGATTATATATGTATATTTAACAGAAATATTATTTAACACTTTAAATTGATTTTAAAAATTAATAGTTAATATTTTACATTTATCAACACTTTAAATTCATCAAATCATAGACACTAAACCTTAACCTAAACCCTAAACTCTAAACTATAATGTATATAAGTATGTATGTATCTATCAATGTATGAACTCTAAACTCTTGATGAGTTTTACCTTAAACCCTAAACCCTAAACTATAAACACTAAACCCTAAATCATAAACCCTAATGTATGTATGTATGCATGTACCTATCAATATCTAAAACCTAAACCCTTAATGAAGTTTTCCATAAACCATAAACCCTTAAATCCACAACCTAAACCCTTAAAACATAAACTCTAAACCTTAAACCCTAATGTATGTAAGTATGTTTGTATTTATCAATGTATGAACCCTAAACCCTTAATGAGTTTTCACTACACCCTAAACTCTAAACCTTAAACCCTAATGTATGTATGTATGTATGTATGTATGTATGTAGCTATCAATGTATGAGCCCTAAACCCTTAATGAGTTTTACCCTAAACCCTAAACCCTAAACCCTAATGTATGTATGTAAATATACCTATAAATGTATGAACCCTAAACTCATATTCATTATTTTTTTAATCCGTCCAATATTTTATAATTTTAATTTGATATTTTTCATCATTCTAAACCCTAAAACTTTATTTTTATTCCAAATTGACCCACATTTATTTTTTTTAATTTGTCCAATGTTTTATTATTTTAATTTAATATTTTTCTTTATTCAAGTCCCTTAACTTTATTTTAATTCCGTATTGACCCTTCTATATATTTTAATTCATCATGTTTTATAATTTTAATTTGAAATTTTGTTCATTCTAGACCCTAAAACTTTATTTTTATTCTAAATTGGCCTCTACTTATTGTTTTTTAATTACTCTAATTTTTATACTTTTAATTTGATATTTTTGTTCATTATAGTCCCCAAAACTTTATTTTTATTCCAATTTGACCCCTTTTCCTTGTTTTCTTTTAAATTTGTCTAATGTTTTATAATTTTAATTTGATATTTTTGTTCATTATAATTTGTGAAAGTTTATTTTTAATCCAAATTGACCCATTTTTAGTCCAAATTGACCTATTTTCATTATTTTTTAATTACTCCAATGTTTTATCATTTTAATTTGATATGACTTTAAATAATTAACTCAAAATCAATGACGATTAACGGAGGCCAACCTAAAGTCTATCAACTACTTATACGATTGTACCGAACTCAAACTCAATACGAATCCCAATTCCAAAAATACCCTGACCTAAATTACCCGACCTGAAACTACCCGACCTGAAATTACCTGACCTGAAATGCACCCGACCTGAAATGCAACCGACCTGAAATGAACCCGACCTGAAATGAACCCGACCTGAAATGAACCCGACCTGAAATGGACCCGACCTGAAATGGACTCGGCCTGAAACGGACCCGACCTGAAACGGACCCAACCTGAAATGGACCCGACCTGAAATGGACCTGACCTGAAGTGTATCCGAACCCGAATTAACCTGTCAATTAGTTGCTTCGGACCCGACCCGTTTTGACCCGACCTGAAATGAACCCGACCTGAAATAGACCCGACCTAAAATGGACCCGACCTGAAATGGACCCGACCTGAAATAGACTCGACCTGAAATGGACCCGCACCCGACCCGAGTCGAGTCAAAACAGAAAAATGACCTATATCCGATTTTACCCGACCTGACAGTACCTGACCTGAAACCCGTCCGATTACCTGTTTTTACATCCCTACTCCAAGTGATGTAAGTGACTAAGTGTTGTTAACTTGCTTTCAAATTTTTTGAATATGTATATTTTTATTGTTAGTTTTAAGTCTTATTATTATTAATTCACCTTTTTTAAATATTTTTTATTAGCTAATTTGATCTCATATAATGAATAATATTTATTTGTTGACAAGAAAAAATGCTGCGTTCAAAAAATAAAGAAAGTGCAGCTCGTAGTGATGATTATGGTTGGAGGTGGGGAGAAGCTGTTGGAGGTTCTCGTAATAATGTCAGATGTAAATTTTGTGAAAGAATTATCACAGGAGGAATAACACGACTCAAAGAACATTTGGCTGGAATAAAAGGAAATGTAGTAGCTTGTGAAAGTGTCTCTACGGAAGTTAGAAAAAAATGTTGCTGAACAGCTTCAAGAATATCATAAAGAGAAAGCTGCAAGACAAAGGAGGAAATAAGAACTAGAGAAAAGATTAAAATTAGGAGACCATGGAGATTATGGTGATAGTGATGCAGAAGAGGAGGAGTTAACTATTGCAAGGCGTGAACGTATAAGATCACAACATGAATGGGAAGAAAGGCAACACCAAAGAACAAGAACAAATCAAAATTCAGTTTTTGAACACGGAGGAGGTAGTAGTTCTGGAGCTCAAAATTTCAAAAGATCATTCAGTGTTCATAATACTGAAAGAAGTGAAAGGGAACATCGGTGGAGTAATTTTGACTCTCCTGGAGCTATATTAGCAAATATGGATCCGATTCTTGAAAGATCAAAAAGTTCGAAGTAACCCAAAATCGCTGCGAGCTTTTAAAAAATGCAAAAGCAAAGCTTGGGAAAGCAATTTCAAAGTTGATCTTGCATGAAGCTTTACCTGCAAGAATTGCTGAGTCACCATTTCTACCGCATGTACTTCAAATTGCAGCTGAAGTTGGAAAATCGACTAAGGGTCCTTCCGCTTATGAGGTGACAGGAGTGTATTTGGATGAAGAGTATAAAGAAATACAAGAATGGGTGAATGGGTTTAAGCCTATCTAGAAAGAAAGGGGTGTGATAGTTATGTGTGATGGATGAAAAGAGACTAGAAACCAACATATAATCAATTTCTTAGTTTATAGTCCTAGAGGTACCATTTTTAAAAAATCAATTGATGCTAGTAGTGTTACCTCTCGTACTGTCGAGTATTACTTTGGCATAATAGATGAAATGGTGGATGAAATTGGTGAAGAATTTATTGTTCAATTTGTTACAGATAATGAAGAAGCTATCAAGGCCAGTGGTAAAATGTACTTCATTTTAAAAAATCTATTTTCTGTATAACATTTCTAACCCCAACCATGGTTTTAGAAAGTACTTCATTTGAAGAATTGGCCCCATATAAATTCTTCAAATGAAGTACATTTTACCACCGACCTTGATCGCTGCTTCATTATCTGTAACAAATTGAACAATAAATTCTTCACCAATTTCATCCACCATTTCATCCATTATGCCAAAGTAATACTCGACAGTACGAGAGGTAACACTACTAGCATCAATTGATTTTTTAAAAATGGTACTTCTGGGACTATAAACTAAGAAATTAATTATATGTTGGTTTTTAGTCCCTTTTCATCCATCACACATAACTGTCACACCCCTTTCTTTCTAGATAAGCTTAAACCCATCCACCCATTCTTGTATTTTTTTTATACTCTTCATCCAATTACACTTTTGTCACCTCATAAGCGGAAGGACCCTTAGTCGATTTTCCAACTTCAGCTGCAATTTGATGTACATGCAGTAAAAATGGTGACTCAGCAATTCTTGCAGGTAAAGCTTCATGCAAGATCAACTTTGAAATTGCTTTTCCAAGCTTTGCTTTTGCATTTTTTTTAAAAGCTCGTAGCGACTTTGGGTTCCATCGAACTTTTTGATCTTTCAAGAATCAGATCCATATTTGCTAATCTAGCTCCAGGAGAGTCAAAATTACTCCATCGATGTTCCCTTTCACTTCTTTCAGTATTATGAACACTGAATGATCTTTTAAAATTTTGAGCTCCAGAACTACTACCTCCTCCGTGTTCAAAAATTGAATTTTAATTTGTTCTTGTTCTTTGGTGTTGCCTTTCTTCCCATTCATGTTGTGATCTTATACGTTCACGCCTTGCAATAGTTAACTCCTCCTTTTCTGCATCACTATCACCATAATCTCTATGGTCTCCTAATTTTAATCTTTCCTCTAGTTCTTATTTCCTCCTTTGTCTTGCAGCTTTCTCTTTATGATATTCTTGAAGCTGCTCAGCAACATTTTTTCTAACTTCCAAAGAGACACTTTCACAAGCTGCTACATTTCCTTTTTTCCAGTCAAATGTTCTTTGAGCCGTGTTATTCCTCCTGTTATAGTTCTTTCACAAAATTTACATCTGACGTTATTACGAGAACCTCCAACAACTTCTCCCCACCTCCAACCATAATCATCACTACGAGCTGCACTTTCTTTATTTTTTAAACGCGGCGTTTTTTCTTGTCAACAAATAAATATTATTCATTATATGAGATCAAATTAGCTAATAAAAAATATTTAAAAAAGGTGAATTAATAATAATAAGACTTAAAACTAACAATAAAAATACACATATTCAAAAAATTTGAAAGCAAGTTAACAACACTTAGTCACTTACATCACTTGGAGTGTATGAATTATGATATCAATTGCACCCGATAACTGCAATTTATAACCAAATGCATCAAAAATAAAGAAAATTAATTCATCAAGTTAATTTTATCAAAAATTTATGAACGCTGATTAATTACAGGATTAGATAATTACCGGTGCTGACTCCAAGATTAGCAGCAAGAGATTGGATTATGAGTGCAAAGATTAATCCAATATTTGCAACTAACGACATAAAAATTTAACTTGTCAACGAATTGTTATTAAGACACCCGCTCCATATATAAAATAAAATAAATAAGTTGGCTACACATAAAAAATAAAAAAGATGTGTTCTTACATAAAACATAATTTTGTAAGCTTACCTAGAGTGGTCGGAATTGATTTGGAGTCTGGACTCCAAACTAGAGCATTCAAGATTTCAAGTAAAGAATGAAAAACAAAGCTAAATAAAATGCAAGGCAGAGAGTTCATCGATAGTGCTTTATAAAAGAGGAAATATAAATAAAATATTATATACTTAAAAACAAAATTTTATATATTTTTAATATATATTTTCTTACACATATTCCTTTTTTTTTTATCTCTTTGTGTGAATAATGGCACTACAAATCTGCAGTGTATATTTTCCTTTTTCAGTGAATTGGTTTTTTCCCCCTATTTCACGTTTACACAATGCATTATCACCCAACATATCTCCAATGTATATTTTCCTTTTCCAGTACATTGTCTTTTTCTCCCCATTTCACATTTTCTCCCTATTTCCTTTTCAGACATTCAGACTTTCACTGCATATTTTGTTTGGATTAGGTGTTGTAGACTTGTAGTGTAGTCCCATTACGTGAGCTTTAACAATAATATAAAAAAATTCATGTAAAGTTAGAACATAGGTCTTACCCATTGGTATAAAATTATAAAATTGGTACATGTCATTCCACACAAAAAATAAAAATAATAAAGTTAAATTAGTTTGTATATGAAAAAAAATATCACAACTATGCAAAACATTTTATAATTTGTTTATTCATGTTTTATAGATTAATAAGTATCTTAAACCGATAAAATAATTTATCTAACAATCGATGTTACCATATCGGTGTAGTTGATTGTTAAATTTAAAAAGATTTGAGTGTTTTATTTATATAGTATTATATTTTAAATTATTTGGGAGCTTATTGCGGTGTTGCGGCATTGTGGCCCAATATATGCGGTGTTGCAGCGTTACGTAACAGGTCTTTTTCCGTAAAAATCGTGATGCGGTATTTGTATTGCGTTGCGCTAATATTACGTCGCGGTGACCTTGAAAAACATTACGATGCGGCCGCAATGTTGCGTCGCGGCCGCAATTTAATATCATGCTTTGATAAGAATTGATGACAACTGTAAAAAAAAAAATAGGCATGACTTGGCTCTGGGCTTTCTTGTCTTTTTCCATATGATTCTTCATTTTAGCCACCGTTGAATTCATTGGAAGTGGAATAATTTCATAATCTTCTTCCACTACATCACAGACGTCCAGAGTCTGTATATGAACAATCATCCTGACATCTAGGTATGATAATTTTGTCCATTGAAGACTGATGGTGTCATTGTGATGTTTGCCTCCTCCATTTTTATATGTCACCAATATGTTGGATTTGAAGTGTATGAAAAGGAAATATTGAAAAAAGAAGGCAAAGAGAGCTTGTATAGGAGAATATTTTATTGAATGTAAAGTGCTCAATTTATAAAATAAAGTAATTTCTAACAAAAAAAAAATACAATTTTAAAATCTAAAAAAATCTAGAACTCTAAATAATATTTCAAAAAGATTAAATTTAAATTTCAAAACAAATATTGCTCCAACTGCATATCTTTGATCAGGGTAGAAGCTATAAAATTTTATTTGTGGTTTAAAATTTTGGGTGTTAATTTATATTTTATTAAAAATGGACGGAATCAAATGACGAATGTCAATTTTTATTAAAAAATCAATTATTTTTTAAACAGGTGTCAATCTTCTTTTAAAATGGTGTCAATTCATTTTTCTATATATATACTAAAAAATTTGAGAATTTTTTTTTGGGTGTCAAATTTTCCCAGCTCCCTCCGCCCATGTCTTTGACATGATTTTCACAGATTTTAAGTTATATTTTCAACTTGTACGTTGAAATGTATCGTGTTGCTACTAAGTGTACAAAGACATTGATGTTAGGAAATGATAATTCATGAATCGGCAAACTATGTGGATTGAAATAACAATTTCGAGTGGAGAGGTTATTGTGTGCGCCAATGACAAATTTGGAGTCAACAAGAACAGAGGTTATGCTTAACGCATTGGAACTTATTTACAGATAGAAAATGTTAGGCTGAGGACACACACAATTACCATATCTGATAAAGAATCACTTGCTTCCTTCTTGTCTGTTCTTTGTTTAAACCGCATCGATGGGCGGTAATCGCACGAGACGCGACGCGACGAGAGGTAATAAGAATGTGAGAATACAAGTGTGTACCTCTCTCTCCTTGGCCAGGCCTTGTAAGTGTGCTGCAACAGCCTTCAGACAACCTACAGTATGCTTGCCTTATTAAATACAAATGGCACTGCAAATTAAAGTTATGTTTTTTTTTGGCTTATAGAGATCAAAGTGTCCTTAGATTCCTTAGTAGAGTGGTTAATACTATCAAAATATATTTTATGTCTGTGTGTATGGAAAATGCTTTAAATGTAGGAAAGGAAGATACTTCCCCGCCAATTGGAGCTAATTTATACCTTGCCAATCTTGAGAAGCCTGAAACAGAGCCTCACCTTTATCACACCTCCCTAGTCCACTACATAAAGCCTTGTCCAAAAACCAAAAATAAAAACGAATCCTCCGGATGTTGACATCGATTGATGAGCCTCTCTCAACCCAATGAACCCGAAATCCAAGTTCTCAACAAGCCGGGAACGAGCAACGAATCCGTTGGTGTGGTGTGCCGCCATCATCTGCACCGTCTTGACCATAGCCGTCATCATCGCGGGCATTGTCACCTTCATAGGGTACTTAGTTATACATCCCAGGGTGCCTTATGTTAGTGTCATAGATGCTCACCTAGACCGTATGCAGCTCGATTACGCTGGTATTCTGGAGATTCAGGTAACGATACTAATTCGAGCTAAGAATGGGAACGAGAAGGCGCATGCAAGCTTCTCGGGTTCGAGTTACAGCCTAGGTTTAAACGGGGAAGTGGTAGCGCGGCTGGTAGCACCACCCTTTGAAGTAGGTAAGAACAGCTCGGTTGATTTTAATTATGTAGTGCCATCATCGCCCATACCTTTAGGACCAGAACAAGCAGAGGATGTGGACGTGGGTTTGAAGAAAGATCTGATCATATTCGATTTGAAAGGGGGGACCAGGGTGAGATGGAGAATAGGGCATATCGGTTCGGTTCGATTCTTGTGTCGTCTCGATTGCCAGTTGCATTTCCATCCTTTGAATGGAACTTACATTCCTTCACGCTGTAGTTCCAAGACCAAATGATGTCTTTTTGTTGCTCTATATTATACATAGTCATATAATAATTATGTTTCTTTTGTATGCTCTGCTTTGTATATGCACAGAAAGCAGGCAAAAGCAGTACTTAAACCTATCCTCTCCCCACCCCGGCTGCCTTTTTGTTCTTCATCATTATTAATATGTTTAGACCTAAGATAGTTAATATTAATCGGATTAGTTACTTGTTTGTTTTTCTTTTTCTTTTAAATACAGTAATTAATTATGCATCAATGCTACATTTTTTCAGTATTGAACATGTATATATGTATAATGTATGTATGGCTGTGTATTCTTGATTAAATTAGTGACAAGCAAGGCAAAGCTTGTTGTTCGTCCTATTTTACTCGGCAATTTAGTCCTCCAGGTATATTTCATTGCTTTTTATTTAGTCTAAGGGGATAAGACGTTAGGTCCCTTAAATAAGGTTAAGGGCTAAAACATATTATTGTGAATGAAGAAAACTAAATTGAGAAGGTCATTCCCATAATAGATCTCTGCAAAATTCAATCTAAATTAGTTGATCAATACATCATATCCCAGTAATTATGAAAAAAGAAAACTAAATTTCATATATATACCTAAGAAAAAACAACTCCGAATGAAAAAATATAATCAATCTTGTATGCTATTACCACACATACACATTGTGCTGCGAGACGGAGAGAGAATATGAACAGCATTAGCACCTAGTTAGTCCTACATAACATTACTCTATACAACGTGGGTCATGCAAAACAAATGATACCATCTAGGTTATTTGAATTTAGAGGTAAACATTGAATGTGAGTGTGTATCCTATATGATTTATGAATATGGTTACATTTTTCAAAATATTTTATATCTTTGAAAGATTTTTTTTGAACATCTCTTATTATTTATAAGAGAGGGAATAAAAATTTATTCGTAAAGAATATTAAACCCACAATATAAATGAAAGAAAATTGTATCAACGAGTAGCTTGCCTCTATATCAAAACTAACCGGACATATTTGAAAGATTCTTAAAACTCATATTTTTTATCCAATTGTTAAGTATAAATATTTAATGATCAATGAAGAGTTCAAATAACACTAGTACCATTATATCAACTCTTGTTAAAGAAAAGCTACAATTTGATTTTCATTTTTTTCAATTCTTGAGTCTAAACTGAAATAAATTTGCCTTTAATTTCAAGTTTATTAAAATAAAAACTTCGGATAGTATTTTCTTCAAGTGAATTAATAATAGAAAATTTATTATCCATCTCATTCGAAGACAGAATCATGATAAAATATTATAATATTAAATCGTATAACTTTAAAACTAACAATAATCTAAGAAGTATTTAACCAAAAATGGGGTAAAGTTTAATTTATCTAATTTTAATATTCACAGGGCCTAATAAATATTTAAACCAAAAATGGAAGGCCAAAGCTTAATTTGAATAAGTTCGAAACCGAAAGATACGTAGTAATTTAACTAAATATTCGGAGGTCAATTCTTAATAGGGTAAAATACAACGTTTATCACTCAACTATCTTCTCATTCATATTTTGGGTACTCAACTTTCAAACTTTAAAATTTACTAACTGAACTTTCAGATTGTTCTTGTTTTGATCACTCAGGAATATTTTATTATTATTTTCAAATTTTTTAATATTATTAAATATAAAAATAATTTTAAAATAAATAATAAAATCATATGTTATTATTAAAAAAATAAAAATATAAAAAAATTACCACCATCGTCGATCATTGTTGGTCTCAAAATCGACGACTGTTTGATCCCAAATTACACCGGTGGACTCATTTTGACACTTGAGTCCGAATCTGGTGTTTGTTTCACCAAAAAAAATCCTAAAACCCGCAAATCTCGTTTGAAACTTTTCGATCTCCTCACTTTCAATCTTTTTCGTGGACTTCGAATCATTTTCCGGTAAAGTGGAGGTCGGATTCAGACTCAGAGGGTCAAGATGAAGCAACCGGTGAAATTTGAGACTGAACGGCCATCATCTACGACCGTCGAGGGTGGCGTCTGACGACGGCAAATGATGGTCAGCAAACAATTGTATTTAATTTTATATATTAAATTATTTTTATATTAAATAATAATAAAATGCCCAAAATTTGAAAATAATAATAAAATAATCGAGAGTGACCAAAACATTAGCAATCTGAAAGTTCAATTAATAAATTTAAAAGTTTAAAAGTTGAGTGACCAAAGTAGGAGTGAGAAGATAATTGAGTGATGATATATGTATTTTATCCTTCTTCATATTAACCCCAAAAATTTAGGGATAGGCCCCTCCTACCTCGTTACTATTTCTATCCTAAATTAGGGGTGTAAATGAGACCCTATGCTTACAAACAATTTGAGTTTGAAACAAAAAAAATTATAGTTTATTTGATAATTATCGAGTTATGTTCGAATTCGAACAACACGAATTATCAATCAAGCTGAATCTGAACATCGTAATATAAATCGAGTGACTCATTAATTTTATCAATCTTTTTAATTTAGGGTAAAGTGCATCAATGGTCACCAAATTTTAGGACGTTTTTATTTTAGTCACCGAACTTTTAAAATTTTTATTAGAGTCACCTAACTTTTATTCGCCCCTTGGATGCTCATGATCGGTTCCTCCACTTGTGATCTCGTGGTTTATTCGCCCCTTCGGAGGTAAATTCGCTCATATTCGTCAAGTTGATTATTTTTGGCTTGAGTGTTTTCTCCGTGGAGAACGCCCAAATCTTGTTAAGTTTATGTTCGCCGAAATGGTCAACAATGTGAAGCTTCGTGAAATCGATGCTCTCAAATCCTTCACCTATGGGACTGTTTTGAGCTATATCTTTGGGATGCTCAACTTTGATTGCATTTATGACTTTCCGGAACCCCGTAAGCAAAAGATTGGTGAAGCTTCTCTCCACAAGTCCGGGTTCCATTACAACAATCTTGGCCAATGGGAACGAGTTGATAGGCATGCTCCTCCACCACAAGTTGAACTACAACCTCAAGCTCCGGGTCCTAATAATGAAGCTCTTATGGCTTTTCTCACCAAGCGGTTCAACACAATGGAGGCAGATCTTAGTACTATTAATAATCGTTTGCAATCCGTAGAAAATCATATCACCTCTCTTGAGAATCAACATCAATCAATGGACTTGTCATTCTCTACCTTTTATGGTCAGTGGATGACCTTTCGTCGCTCTCAAGCTAGGAACGATGATGATTCCTCCGATGTTGATGGTGACGATGACGAGGCTTAGGATCTTTTTTATTGCATCGCATATTAGACTATCATATTAGGATTAAGTTTGCACCTTTATTTCTTTATGTTTCATGAACCTATGCTTTGATTACTTTGTTTGGGATTGAGCTTTGAATCTTATTGTTTAAGTTTTATGTTTGGATTTGGATTATATGAATCTATATTATGTTGCTTATTGCTTTTAACCTTGTTTCTTCTCTTTGAGCCTTGTTTATTATTCTTTTTGATCTAACAAAAATGGGGAGAAAATATAAGAGCCAAAAATTTGTTTTAAGTGGTTTTGAGTTTTAAAACTTAAATTTTAAATCTTTTCAAACTTTAAAACCCATCTTAAATTGAGGGGGAGTTAGAATGTATTCAAATGTTCAAAACTCTTAAAAATTCTAACTTTAGTTTTGTTATATCAAAAAGGGGGAGATTGTGAAACCGATAAACTAATTTTGATATAACTAAAGAATTAAGGACTAATTTAAAAAGGATAAAACAAATTTTTAAGTCCTCAAACCTCTCTATATATTTAAAGGAAAATGGTTAAGTTAAAAACTCAAGTTGTCAAAACTTTTCTAAGTGTTTTTGAAGCCAAAACAGTGATTTTCGAGTCACCGTTTCGGAACGGCCTTAGGGCGTTCCGAAACACTTTTGAAACTGTGAACCTTTGTTTCGGAACGGGTTTCGAAACGGGTGAAGAACATCAGAATGGTTTGACCCGTTTCGATACGGTAGTATCGAAACGACTTCAAACGTTTCGAAATGGCATTCAAACTTGGTTTTAAAAATATAACCGTTGAAGTTTTTAACTGTTTTTATACTTGTCGTTAAGGCGTATCGAAACGCTTTCAAGTCGTTTCGATACGGGCTTTGACAGTGGCTAATTGTTTTGAAACGAGTTCCAAAACGGCTCTTAGCGTATCGAAACGATCGTACTCGTTTCGGTACGGTCTATTTAATACACCCCAACGGCTCTTTCTTTTTTCGTCTGTTTCGAAACAGGATTGGACGTTTCGGAACGGGTGGTTGCAGACTGCATTTATGGAGGGAAGATAACATCCCAACGGCTCTATTGATGAATGCAACAACCCCAACGGCTAGAATTCAATGAGAAGGTATAAAAGGGACCTCTAAAAGCTTCAGCAACAACTATTGATCCAAAAAGAAACATCCAAACATCAAATCCAAGCAATTGAACCTAAATCTCATTATTTCTTATAAACCCCAATTGTGAAATTGTAATTTCCATTCTTATCCTTTCAATTGGGTCGAGTGCTTGTAATTGGGCTACATTTTTGTATTGAGAGATACTTGTTTAGCCATCATCTTCTTTGTAATTCTTGTGTGAGGATTGGGTCAAATTTTGGGTAGAAAATTTGACCGATATTGTAACGGTTACCTCCTTAGCCTAGAAAAAGGGAAGAACAATTAGTGGAATTGTTGGAAAATCCTTAGTGAAGCTAAGGTAGTGGATGTAGAGTTCGATTGGAACTTGAACCACTCTAAATTCTCTTGTCTATCTTTTTATTTGTCAATTCCACTACCAAAAAGTTTAAAAATCCAATTCACCCCCTCTTAGTTTATATCGATCGTTTGATCCACTCAACAGAGCTGAAGCTAGAAATTGAAAACATACTTTCTTTTACACAATTAAGGTTGCAATACTAGAAGCTAGAAACATACATTCCTTTTTATTGATTGCATGCTTTGTCATCTTGAAATTAGTAGTTTCTTGCATTTTTCTATATAGAAAGGAGAACATAACTTAGTAATAGGAAGAACGTTGCGGATGCTAAATATTATATCTTTAAATATAAATACATAAACCTTGAGTCCTTAGTTACGGAGTACTTTAAGCATCATTTTACAATGACTCAAGTATTATTTTATTGAGGAAAAGAAAAAATAACGGGCCACGTCAGCATGAAAGCGAAATAAAAATTGGATGACCCTATTGAAAGCTTTAAAAGTTTGTGATCAAAATGAAAGTGCCCTAATAGTTTAATGTCCATTTACGTAGTTTACCCTTGAAGAAAAGAAAAACTAATGGATCACGTCAGCATTTTATAATGGGAAGAACCAAAATGAACGTGAAATAAAAATTAGATGACCCTAATAATTTTTTAAAAGTTTGGTGACTAAAATAAAATTACACTAAAAGTTCGGTGACCATTGATGTACGTTATTTATGCTTTAAATATTATTAAATTAGAATTTTACTCTCATTGTTATTATTGAATAAGAATAAACTTAATCGTTTGAGTAGATACTACCTTGTAATCACACCAGTATATTAAAAAAAATATAAACTTAATCGTGATGTACTTTACTAGAGCATCATGTCCAGACCCTTTGTACCGGAAGATGACCCATAAGTACATCTGGCAAACTTGACCCGAGAATCGAGAACCGAATCAATTTATCCGAACCGAGACTCGAAATCGACCCGAACACGATGACTCAAATTTGATCCGAAACTAGAAATGAACCGAACCAAATTTCAGTTGAACTCGAACCGATTTTCAACTGAACCAAATAGAACCGAACCAATTTCACCCGAACCAAAGGCAACCTGAAATAAAGAAAATATATTAAAATAAATAAAGATGAGATGTAAATTGTCACACAACTCACCAAAAAGTCAAATATACATGCTATATAAAGTCATATATAGGGTGGAAAAACATAACTTGACCTGAAAACCTGACTAAAACCGATTGATCTCCTATTAACATGATATTGACCTGACCCGAAATCAACCAATTCGAAAATAACCGACCTAAAATCAACCGAACCAAAAATAAATTGACTCTTCGTCCTGACCTGATACCCGAACCGAAATCACCATAGACCCGAATTAAAATCGAACCAAACCCGACTCAACCGAATTTAAACCAAATGTAATTAAACTCGAAATGACTTGAACCTAAATAACACAAAACGGATTGACCCGTTTAGCACCGATAATAAATACATCCAATGTTGAAGCAAATAAAGCCAATTTCTACAAAGCCAAGGGGCACTGAAACAAAAAGTGAAGTAAAGTCTAAAACAATGGCGGTGGGCGGTATCACTGAAACTAGGAATAGGATATTAATATACACATACAGGCACAACACACCACAGTTCTAATAAATCACGATAAGATAAGCTTAAACTTTGTTTTCCATAGTATATAAATTGCATGTAAACTTGCATACGTGTCGGCCAGGGCGAGCTCTACGTGCCACCTTTCTCCACCTTCATAACAGCCTTTCTCTCTCTCTCTCACTCGAACAGACTCAGTTTGTAAGTAAACAAATCCAAATGAAATCGAAATTGAAATCTTCTGTTGCTCTCTCCATCGCTTTCTCTCTGTACTGTAACTGTAAGCACTTTCCCAATCTTCCGGGTTTCTCTATCCATTCTTCATTGAGATCAATTTTTCGTTTTATTTTTATGATATAACTTTCACGTCGTAATAATATCATTTACTATTTTACTGTCAATTTCTTCTCTGTTTTCGTAATTAATCAATGACGTAACCATTGCCATTTCTTTTTTTTGTTTTCGCATTGTGAAATCTTTTTACCTTTTAAGGGAAGAGGATGTCGTGGAAAAACAGGGAGAATAGAATCATTTTTGGATTGCGTTGTCGCCATGGGAAAAAGTTCTGATTGTAATTTTGGATGAAAAAATTGTGGAATGGATCGAAGGCAAAATAATGATCCACCACCACGTTAAGTAGTCCCTCTCTGCAAAGGGACGAACGCAGAATTTTATGTTAGGGGTTAACTTATAAAATTCTAGGACGGGCGAACCTGGGAAAAAATAGATGTTCAAATAGGAAATAGATGTTCAATAGAAATACATAGAAAATTTCTATAAAAAAAATTAATCGTATAGTAATTAGGTTCATCCCTGTCTCTGCAGGCGTTTAGATGTCATCTCTTAAGATAAGATTTTGTTCATCCAGAAATTGGAATCATCTCCAATTGATCCATTGAAGCTTGCAAGAAAGAAAAGCAGACAATGATTGCTGTTTTGTTGTAATTAATGCATGTATGGCACATAGGGTTTTGGTCTCTTGATAGTTTCTATTGTCTGGATGTAGCTTTTCTTTCGTACATAGGGTCCATCAATTGCGCATCATATGCTCATTGTTCTTAGGAATAGTAGTATTTGATATCTTTCTTCTCACAAAGATAATTTGATATTTACCTGTTTCTTTGTTACAATGTGTTTTAATTTATGGTACATTTAGAAAATGATTATGTAACTCGATTGCTTTCCCATTGCGGGTTTATTTTGTGCAGAGCATCCCAGCTGAATCTTTAATTATGGTTATGCAGTATGTGGGAGTGTGATTATTAAGAAGAAGCTCCCTTGATTAATAATGGCTGGATTCATAATGCTGTTTCCAAAGGTAACATAACAACGCGGTAACCATGCCATTTTCTTTTAGCAAATTGGTACATTTTGTCTGAAAACAATCTTTATGTCTGTTAAAACCTGGTTGCAGTTGGTAAAGGCAGCAATTTCCTTCCCTGTGAACATGTTCTGGAAATCAGTACTTTGGGCAGTTGCTCTTGTATCTCTTCCTTACAGAATGTTGACTGCCTTGCAGAGGGAAAGGCTGGTCAGTTTCAATACACCTTAGCTGTGAAACCTATATTGTTGTTTTCCTAATTCATGCCTGCTATTATCATTTTCTATGTTTAGTCATTAGTATTTATTTTCGAATGTCCTATATGATCATCTGTTTGCTTAGAAGCTATACGTGTTTTAGTATTTTTACCAAATTTATTCTGATCAACTATCAAGAAACTGCAAATTTATCCTTATTAAAGCCACCACCTTCTTGATTTGTACAATATTCTTAGTCATTATAAACTAGTTCCTTGACTTGCTTCGAAGTCTTTTCTGTTGTCTTCTTTATAATTGATGTCTGAAGCATGGTCTTGTTTGCAGCTGGAACAACATCTACAAGAGATGCAGTTTGAGTTGGAGACTCTTGTTTGGGACAGGAAGGAGCTTGAGGAACATCTCCAAGCAGCTGTTAGAGAAAGCAGAATTATGGAGTCAATGTTAATCGAACTTGAAGGGGAACATGACAAGGCTGTTGCCAGGATTGAACTATTAGAGGGTGAGGTAAGTATCTTAAACAATCTGCAAGTTCGAAAAATATAATTTTTACACACTCATATGTATATTATTCAACTGTCTGGTGTGTATACAAAAACAAGGCTTCTTACCGGCAACCATTTAATAGCGTGCGGTTGGGAAGGCTGTAATCCATGCAGAACATTCTGCATTGCATGTAGCTTTGAGCATATACTGAAAATTGTGTACGCCCTACCAGTTGCAGGATTTGAAGGATGAAAACCTTCGGCTGAAAGAAGTTCAAGGCAAAGCAGCTTGGAGTTATAGAGATCATGATGCAACAAATAAAGACAAAAGTCTGAATACCGTTGATAATCATATCATTCCCTACAGTGTTGCCTCATTGATTTCTAGTTATAAGGGGAGTAGTGGGATCTCCTTACAAGAGCTGATGATGAACAGAGAAGTATGGGAAGGTAAGAGCAAGAGTAATACTGAAATGTTCGATTTATTAAAAGCTGCCCCTGCCCCAAGTGGATCCGTGGAACTACTTACACCCAGTGTCTTAAATCCGGATGTCAACACCGTTATCGAACAACAAAGAGACATTGCACTTTCACAAACTCTTTTCAGTGCAATTCTGTCACTTTTGGTTGGAATGATTGTCTGGGAAGCCGAAGATCCTTGCATGCCTCTTGTGGTGGCTCTCTTCACTGTGGTGGGCATGTCACTTAAAAGTGTTGTTCAGTTCTTCTTCAGTATAAAGAACAAACCTGCTTCTGATGCAGTTGCCCTCTTGAGTTTCAATTGGTTCATAGTTGGGACACTCAGTTATCCGGCACTGCCGAAGGTTACCCGTATGCTGGATCCACTGACCTTGAGCCTTGTGAACCGAGTGGCGAGCTGGCTTGGTATCTCATTCAACTAGCTTTTATACCCCATGGGGTTCCATTGAGATACATATACAAGTGTTCTCCATAGCTTGTAAGGTAAAGGTTTTTCATATTTTCTTGCTTGTTTCTGCTTGCTCTTCCGGATTTGACCTATACATTTCAAACAAGCTTCTATTACCATGTGAACTTGTATGATGCTGTCATGATGGACAGGGCAGAGGTGTATAAGGGAAATGGTTTGCTTTTTTCAAATACAGCACTAGCTAGTTTAGTTTTTTTTTTCCCCTCCCCCTTGGCTATCTATTTTCTTCAGCATTTTTAACAAATATGTGAGGGGAATATATGGCATGATAAATGACAGTATATTGGAAGTTGTAGCCCTTTGTGGTCATGTTTGCTTTTGGAATTTGATGGACATATGGAATCGAGGAAACATCCATTTATGTATGCTTTGGTCCATTTAGTAGATGCTAGTGCTTGAATAATTTACTTTATTTCAAGTTTGATTATAAGTTCCATTTCGAGCAGTTGATAAGGGTTAAGGAAATAAAAGAAAAAGGTTGATATTATCCCGGCTGCGAACCAAAAAATTTAGGCCATTAATAATAAATATTAATTTTAAAATTAGGCCTCTAATAACAAATATTAAAAAATTAGGTTTCTAATAACAAATAGGGAAAACTACACCAGTGATCACCGAAGATAAATTTTATTAATTTGTTTTCCCCCTCCAATCAGGTGGTGACACGTGTCATCACCAATTTAGAGGAGAAAAACAATTTCTCACTCACATACATGCTAGGGGACTCAAACCTGGGTCTCCCAAGTATAAATGCAACAGTCTAGCCACTACACCAAGCACATCATTGTGTTATAATTCTCCATATATAAATTCTAAACCCTAAAGCACATCATCTCTTATTAGTTTCTACATTTATAAGCCAAAAGCTCAAACCCTAAACACTAATTTCACATATATAAATCCTAAACCCTAAACTCTAACTCTAAATATTTCAAATTAAACCTCAAATCTTAAAATTTTAAATTAATTCCACGCTAAATATCCTAAACCCCAAACCTTAAAAATTTCAAATTAATTTCACGCTAAATATTTCAAATTAAGCCTTAAACCCTAAACCTTAAATATTTCAAATTATTTTTACGCTAAATATTTCAAATTAAACCCCAAACCCTTAACCTTAAACCCTAAAAATTTCAAATTAATTACACGCTAACTATTTTAATTTAAACCCTAAACCCTAAATATTTCAAATTAATTTCGCGCTAAATATTTCAAATTAAACCATAAATTTTATCGTGTAATTAATTTGAAATTTAGGGTTTAAGGTTAGGGTTTGTGGTTTAATTTGAAATATTTAGGGTTTAGGGTTTAAGGCTTAATTTGAAATATTTAGCGTGGAATTAATTTGAAATTTTTAGGGTTTGGGGTTTAGGGTTTATGATATTTAGCGTGGAATTAATTTAAAAATTTTAGGGTTTGAAGTTTAATTTGAAATATTTAGGGTTAGAGTTTAGGGTTTAGGGTTTATATATGTGAAATTAGTGTTTAGGGTTTAAGCTTTTGGCTTATAAATGTAGAAACTAATAAGAGATATATATTATATGTGGAGATTTATAGCACAAAGGTGTGCTTGGTGCAGTGGCAAGATTGTTGCATTTACACCTAGGAGACCTAGGTTTGAGTCCCCTAGCACGCATGTGTGTGAGAAATTGTTTTTCTCCTCTAAATTGGTGGTGACACGTGTCACCACCTGATTGGAGGGGGAAAACAAATTAATAAAATTAAATATAAATAATTAAAATCCTCTAATAAGGTCTTGACATATGTCACCACTTAATTAAATAATTTATTATTTTATTAATTGAAAATTAGGACTAAATTGAAAGAATGTGTAAATAACAGGGACCAAATGTGTAATTTTTAAATATAACCATCAACTGCCACGTGGCAGTTCCGTCACTCCACCGTTAGGTTTTTAACGGCGGTGGTCAAAATAGGTTGATTTTATAAGTTCGGTGGTGTGATTGACGTTTTTTTAGTTCGGTGGTTCAAATAGGTATCCCTAATATCTTCGGTGGTCACTGGTGTAGTTTTCCCTAATAAATATTAGAAAAAAATAAATAAATTTTAAGAGTATGTTTATATTGGAAAAATTGGTGTCTTTATTTGAATTCTAATAACAAATATTAAAAAAATAAATTTTAAGAGTATGTTTCTTAACAAAAAATATGGAGAATTGGCCCCTAATTATAAGTATTAGAAAAAATCGGGTCTAATAATAAGTAATAAAAAAATTAAGTGTATGACACTAATAATAAATATTAGAAAAAATAGGCTCTTAATAATAATTATTGAAAAAATTTAGACCCCTTATAATAAATATTGAAGAAATTAAATTATATGCAATAGTAGTTTACACAAGAGGTAATAACTTACACTGACTGCAAGTTGCTAAAGTTCCGGATGAATGACGATAAGATTCAAATTCTCAGTTTATTTTCAAGTTCCTGTAAGAAACTTACAAGGCAAAAACATATCCATCTGAAGTGCAGGTTAGGGGTGTTCATTGTCGGATATCGGATCGGATCCGATTCAGTTTTTTTGGATATTCGGGTTTTCGGATCGGCAATATAGTGATTCGTATCCGATCCGGAAAAAATCGGATATCCGGTTTTTCGGATACCGGATAATCGGATCGGATATTTAGATATCCGATTATCCGAACATATAATTTGATTCAACTATTTTTTCGAATTTGAAAGCCGTATTTATGAAAATTTCAGAATTTCGAATATAACAAACAACAAATTGTTAAATATAACAAGATTCACATCTATGAAAAATTCGATTTTTTAAATGTTCGGATATAACAAGCATCAAATTGTTAAATATAACAAGATTAATATTTAAAAAATATTAGATTTTCGGATTTTCGGGTTTTCGGATAATCCGAAACTTGAAATATTGTGATCCGTATCCGATCCGGAAAATCTATAATCGGATCGGATACCCGATCCGAAAATAAAAATCGGATCGGATATCTGAATTTTCGGATCGGATAATCGGATCGGATCGGTCGGATCGGATATTTTTGAACACCCCTAGTGCAGGTAACCATCCTCCAACTACACGGATCAACCGAATTCGAATCCCAAGTTTCAAGTTTATTATACGGATCGTGTAGATTCAATTTAATGGTTGTTAAAGCAATCACTATGCAAGAAAATTCGTCCAAGTTAGTAAAACATTAACTCTTAAAAAAACTCCTTGAAATTAGAAACTCATGAATCATTTAAAATAACCGAGAAAACTAAAATGGGTTGATGAATTCCACCACACTGCTTGAGAAACAACAAATTGAAGAACAAAAACGAAAAAAAAGAAGAAATGAAACCTCAAAATTCTAACTTTGAAGGTAAATGACAAAAGAAAAAAAAATCAGAAAGAAACCAACCTTCGTAGTTTATACTAGTAGGAGAAAGAGTTGCAGAGAAAACCCCAATTAATGTCAAAATCAGTGTAAACAACATCAAAGTGTTTTATTTCTATACTGTTAAAACTATTGCAATCTCTCAGTTCATTCAAACTATACTTCCTCTGAAAAAACTAATACCCACCGATCAGCTCAACAATGTATTGAATTTAGGGTTTGTGGTGGTTGTGGTTTCACAGAATTGGGGAAAATCTGAAGAAGAGAGAGTAGTCGTGTTTGACTTAATCGAAGAAAGAAAATTGACTTTTTATTATATTTGGATTAATTGTACAAGTAAGCTTAAAGGTTTAATATATACTACAAAGGAGACTCAAGATTGAATCTTTACAATCTTGCCACCTCATCTAACTAACATATTAACAACCTAACTAACCTACTAACAGCTCATAATTCTATTAGCCCCCCTCAAGGTGGAGCATACAAATCTTGTATGCCCAGCTTGGAAATAGAAGGTCGAAAAATATGTGCAGGAAGAGCTTTGGTGAAGCAATCTGCTAACTGAGTTGGACTTGAGACTGGTAGAAGATTAATCAACTTGATGTGAATCTTTTCCCGGATAAGATGACAATCAATTTCCACGTGCTTTGTACGTTCATGATGCACAGGGTTTTCTGCAAGTTTAATGGCAGAAAGGTTGTCACAATACAGATTAGATGTGGAAAAAGAAATATGCAAATCTTGTAAAAGATAAGTGAGCCACTGTAATTCACAAGTGACAGAAGCAATTGCCCTATACTCTGCTTCACTGGATGATCTAGAAACAGTTTGCTGTTTTTTAGATTTCCAGGAAATCAGAGAATGGCCAAGAAAAACACAAAACCCAATTGTTGAACGCCTGGAATCTGGACATGATGCCCAATCTGAATCTGAAAATGCTTGAAGCTTGAAATCAGTGGAAACAGGGTAGAACAACCCTTGCCCAGGAGAGCCTTTCAAATATCTTAAAACTCTGTGTGCAGCTACAAGATGTAAAGAAGTAGGTGCTGAAATAAATTGAGAGAGCTGTTGAACAGCAAAAGAAATGTCAGGCCTTGTATTTGTCAAATAAAGCAGTTTACCAACTAGCCTTCTAAAAGAAAGAATATCAGATAAAGGTTCTCCTTCAGTCTTAGATAATCTAGTTGTAGTAGCAATTGGGGTAGAAGCTGGTTTAGAACCTAAAAATCCAGTTTCCTTAAGGAGATCAAGAGTGTATTTTCGTTGGCTAAGATTAATTCCTTTTTCTAATCTAGCAATCTCAAAACCTAAAAAATACTTTAGGTTACCAAGGTCTTTTATTTTAAAAGTGTCATGAAGATAAGTCTTTATAGATGTAATTTCTTTTAAACTAGGACTAGCTACTATTATATCATCAACATAGACAACTAGTGCTATAAAACTTTCTTCACAGCCTTTAATAAACAAGGAACAATCAGAATTAGCCCTTTTAAAGCCTTGTAACAAAAGATCAGAAGTTAACCGCTCATTCCACTGCCTACTAGCTTGTTTTAAGCCATAGAGACTCTTATTAAGCTTACACACTAAACCTTGACTGTTAAAACCTTGAGGTGGTTCCATAAAAATCTCTTCATCTAAATTGCCATGAAGGAAGGCATTATTTACATCTAGTTGATGTAAAAACCACCCTTTAGCAGCAACAATGGCAATAAGCATTCTAACAGTTGTAATTTTTGTAACTGGACTAAAGGTGTGCAAAAAATCTATCCCAGCTTGTTGAGTGTACCCTTTAGCTACTAATCTTGCTTTATATCGTTCTAGAGATCCATCAGATTTGAGTTTAGTCTTAAAAACCCATTTACAACCTATTGTAGTTTTATTTTTAGGCAAAGGAACAAGTTCCCATGTATTATTTCTTTCCAAAGCAGCTATTTCTTCATTCATAGCAGTTTGCCAACAAGGATATAAAACAGCTTCTTTATAGTTCTTAGGTTCAGACAAAATTTCTACAGAATTTATAAAACTTTGATAAGCAGGAGATATATGATAGAAAGACATCACCTGAGAGATAGTGTGAGGAGTTTTCCTTGATCCAGGAAGATCTAGTTGATAGTCCTTAAACTTCTGGGGTAAGTTTTTAACTCTGGAAGGTCTACCTTGGGTAGTATGATCTGTAGAAATCTTATTTTCTAATACAGAAGCATCATTCATACCAGACTGTAAATTCATATCAGTTTGTATAAAAACAGTTTCATTACTCTCATTTTGAGCATTAATAGAAGGAGACAAATGAGAATGAGCAACATTATCAAAATCAGAATCATGACTAGCATTGCCAGAATTGCCATTATCAATATTATCAAAATGATCACCACTACAAGCAGAATTATTATTACCATTATCAACACTGTTGGAAACACTTTGAGAATTAGAATTCTGAGTATTAACAGTATGATGCTTTTCAGAAAACTCTTCAAGAAAAACAGAACCATTGTGAGTAGGAAAGATAAAATCAGTTTTAGAAGAAATATTTTGCTGAAAAGGATAAACAGTTTCTGAAAAAACATCCCTAGAAACAAAAATGGATTTAGTTTCTAGGTCATACAATCTAAAACCTTTGATATTTTTAGGAAATCCTAAAAAAATACATCTTTTAGCCCTAGGATCCATTTTAGTAGGAGGCTTAGGCAACACAGAAGCATAAGCTAAACAGCCAAAAACTTTTAACATTTCAATTTTTGGTGGCTTTTTAAACAAAATCTCATGGGGAGTTTTATTACCTAAAACAGGCGTTGGTGTAATGTTGATCAAAAAAACAGCATGTAATACACAATCCACCCAAAATTGTAAAGGCAAATTAGAATCAATTCTCAAGGCTCTAGCAACAGACAATAAATGTTGATGTTTCCGTTCTACTAAGCTATTCTGCTGAGGGGTATAAACACATGAATTCTGATGAACAATCCCTTTAGAATTATAAAAACTAATCATGTCAAATTCTCTTGCATTGTCACTCCTTATGCATTTAATATTTTTAGAAAACTGAGTCTGAACAAATTGACAAAAATCAATTATTAATTGCCTAACTTCTGACTTAGTATGCATAGGAAAAATCCACACAAACCGGCTCCTATCATCTACAACAGTCAAGAAGTACAAATGACCATAAACACTCTTGATAGGGAAAGGACCCCAAACATCCATATGAACCAAGTCAAAAATACACTCAGTTTTAGAAACACTAATGGGAAAAGATAACCTTTTCTGTTTAGCTAAATGACAAGTTGCACAATCAAAACAGTTCACAGAACCAGCAGGTATATTGCTATACAAATTGCTAAAGACCTTCATTCTCTGTTTAGAAGGGTGCCCTAGCCTTAAATGCCAAATCTGAAAATTACTAAGTCTAGAAGAACCTATAGAAGTAGAATTACAAACAGTAGGATTACAGATTTGAGTAAGATCATACTCACTAACAATTGAATTACACATACTAGCAGATGAACCATAAGCTTGAAGCTGATACAATCCTCTGATTCCTCTAGCTAAACCAATCGTTTTGTTCATCTTTGTATTCTGAATAAAACAAGAATCAGAAGAAAAATAAACAGAAATGTTAGTATCAGATGTTAATTGTGAAACAGAAATTAAATTAAAGTCAAATAAATGTATGTAAAGAACATCTAGTAAAACTAGATCAGAATTAATTTTAACAGTACCTTTATGAGTAACTTTAATTATTTGTCCATTAGGCAACTTCACAGACTTATTACTAACAATTCTATACTCATCAAAGAGATCTAAAGACTTAACTATATGGTCTGTAGCTCCAGAATCAATAATCCAAGAAACAAGACAAGAACAAGAATTCAACACATTAATTCTACTATCAGATATACCAGAATCAAAACAAGAACCATAAGAATGTAAGCAAGAAACCATACATGTTCCTTCAGCACAAGGAACATCAAAAGCAGAAGTGAGCATATTGATCCTACTAGCAGCAGGTTGCCCAGAATTTGCATTTCTTTCTTGTATCATACTCAAGATTTCATTATATTGTTCTTGAGAAAAACTGACAGTTTGAGAGGTCTGGCCAGATTGACTAGATTGACAAGAAACTTTGGATAGGGAACCAGAATGAGCAGAAACTGCATCATCAACATTAGACCCAGACTGACCAACAAGATTAGATCTACTAATCTGACTCTTGTGTTTATAACCAGGTGGGAAACCATGTTTCCTATAACACCTATCAATAGAATGTCCCATAAGACCACAAAAGGTGCAGACAGGCTTTTTATTTATATTGTTATTATAAAACTTCTTTTGAAACCTATTCGAATCCCCAGATTTCCCATTGGCCCTATCTACAAGAAAAATGTTTGATTCATGAGACGCAGCAGACACAACAGTTCTTTCATATTGAACTACCATAGCAAAGATTTGATTGATTTTGGGAAATGGTTTAGACATTAGAATCTGAGACTTAGGAACGGAGAAATTCTCATTTAAACCCCTAAGAAACCTTAAAGAAAAATCTTGATTTCTATATTTCTGGGCATCACAAACACAAGAAGATAAAGGTTGCAAATTCGATATCTCATCCCAAAGGGTTTTTAATTGAGTGTGATAATTGGTAACAGACAAGTTACCTTGCTGAAGACTATAGAACTCGTGGAGAAGATCAGACAAGCGAACTAAATCGCCTTGATTGAATCGGTCGAAAAGATCGACCCAAAGCTCTCTCGCCGTATCAATCCAGATAACACTCTGAACAATATCTGGATGAATTGCCCTCTGAGGCCAAGAGAGAACCAGATTGTTGCACTTAACCCACGCTTGAAATTTAGGGTTTTCCTCTGAAACTTCCTTAATTGACCCATCAACGAAGGAATACTTGTTCTTCGAAATCAAGGCCATCCTCATTGACCTAGACCACGCGTGGTAATTCGAACCGGTGAGAAGAGAAGATGTGAGGACCAACGCTGGATTTTCGTTTGGATGTATGTAAAACTCATCGGAAGGATCTTCAGGTTTATAGACTCGATCGGAATCGGAAGCGCGCGGCGCGGTTGAATCTACTGATACCATATTGAATTTAGGGTTTGTGGTGGTTGTGGTTTCACAGAATTGGGGAAAATCTGAAGAAGAGAGAGTAGTCGTGTTTGACTTAATCGAAGAAAGAAAACTGACTTTTTATTATATTTGGATTAATTGTACAAGTAAGCTTAAAGGTTTAATATATACTACAAAGGAGACTCAAGATTGAATCTTTACAATCTTGCCACCTCATCTAACTAACATATTAACAACCTAACTAACCTACTAACAGCTCATAATTCTATTACAATGGTCTGTCATCCTTCACATGGAATTTTTAAAGAAGAAAGCATTATGATTTGTTTCTAATCCACTCAACCAGTTATAAAAGAAAAATAGAACAGAGAAAAATGAAGAAACCAGAAGAAGAAGAAGAAAGAAAGATAGAAAGAAAGTTAACTGTCACGTTAACATTTTTTAATGGAAGTTAACGGGAAGGACCAAAATGAAAGCGAACTAAAAGTTGGGTAACTTCAATAAAATATTTAAAAGTTTAGTAACTAAAATGAATGACTCCTAAAGTTTGGTGACCACCAGTGTACTTTACCCAAAATTTAATTATGAAAAACGAACTATCGTTAAATTTAGGTCGACAAACGTTTGTTCTTACCAAATTTAAAGCTGTTTGGCACTAAAATTACGGCTGCAGGGTTACAAAATGCAACCAAAAACGAAACCTTAGTAGAGGGCAAAGTCACCCTTAATTTCTGATGCAAACTCAATCATTTCAATGGCTTCCAAAAATCCAAAGACTCAATTTTCTACTACAAATGTACATACGGAGACCAAGGAACAATGAGCCCATGTCACCTTCATATATATATATATAATGGCAGTTAAAAGATTTAGGAATTTTGTGTAATTTAATAAAATGTAATCTTTAATAGTATTTATTTATTTATTTATTATGTATGCAGTAAGTTGATTTTTGAATAAAAAAGTATAACAAAATTCAAAATTTATAAAGTGCAACACTTTATTTTTTTTTCTTGTGTTTTATTACTAGTCCATTACTATTAACTAATATTTTGTTTTTATAAACATTTAACTTAATTTATTTTGAATTCTCTTTTTAAGGTCATGAGTGGTCATTTTTATTGCACGTGTCTAGAACAATCCTTATGTATCTATCACTTTGTTTATACGAACCCCGATTTCACATTTAAACACCACCTAAAATAAAATCAAACATTTTTTATATAATCATTATTAAACGATTGTTTTTATTATGTTTATTTGCTTCGTTTGTGTATAGTCTCACGAGACCATTATTCTTTTTTTAAAATATATATTTAATCAAATATGCAGTGTTAATGTGTTTTATAATCCATGATTTTTTTATCATTTTCTTTTCAATGTGAGATTAATATTAACTTTTTTCCTAAGGCGTGACATGTCTTTGAAAAAAAAGTACTAGTCTTGTGATAATTAGTATCGGAACGACCCATGACTGTCCGATTACATACCAAGAGTCCTAATAGGTGCGGTAAACTGGGTGAACAATCATGATAATGACTCGTGATTAGGACGTCACAAACTTGAATAATAATAAATAAAAAACGAATGACGTTATAGAAACGTGATAGTATTAATCCAATGTTAAAAAAATCATGAAGTATATAAAAGTAGCGACATTGCTCTTTCTTTATATATATTTTTGGGAAGACAAATGACTTTAATAATAATATATAACTAATTTAAATATAGTTGTTTATTGTTCAACTATAATACTATATCATGTTCATGTATGAAATTGAGTTGGGTAGATCCAGAAATAACAAGCAAGTTTTTAGCTCCCTTGATTTAACTAAAAAATATACTTTGATTTCTACTAAAAGTTAAAATTAAAATATTTTTTAACATAAAATTTCTAATCATCACAGGTCAGTGCTGATCTTAGAATTGAAAAATTAGAAAAGGTACGATAATAGTTGTCATATTGTTATTGGAAACTGGAAGAATAACACAAGGCCCAAGGGGTTAGAAAAAACCGATGCCGGTTCTTCTCTTTTTATTTCATCTTTATGACTCTCACGTTGCATTTGGAAACCACTCGCACGTGCTCGTACTGTAGCCCAGCGTCGGCCTTCTACTGACATTTGCATCTCTCTTTATCTCACTCCAATCCTACCTACTCCACTGCCACTTGCTTTTAGCTTTTTAATAAAATTTTAACTTAACTACAAAATTTCTGTCTAAAATATATATTTTTTTGCTTAAAGTATTTTTTTTTGTTAAAATATGTGTCTAGTTTTTTTTTAAATAGATGTCTAAATTATATTTTAGCCGAAATATGTGCTTAAAGTTTTATTTTTTGTTTGTTTTAAAGTCAATTAAAACACTTACTTTGACACATATTTCAACAAAAAAGAAGTTTTAGGCACCTATTTCAGCCAAAAAATACTTTAGGCACCTAATTTCAGCCAAAAATAAAACTTTAAGCAACTATTTCGACCAAAAAAATACTTTAGTCATATATTGCAAAAAAAAAACATAGTTTGGACACTTATTTTGTAGTTAAGCTAAAATTTTTGCTACAAGCTGCTTGGGAAGAGCAATAACCCTTCCTAATTTTTTTTGGGTATAATTCTATTTGAGGTCCCTTTTAATATAAATAGTAATAAAATAAAGTTTTTGCCCCTCCCAATTTTTAGATCTGAAGACTTAATAGATCTTTGTTCCTCTCAATATTTGATTCTAGCTTCTTCCATGCAGTTCAACCATAAGATAAATATACAAATTATATCTCAATGTCTATTTTTTTTTATTAAAATAGATATTTAATATTTCACTTCATTGTCATTTTGGATTAAATTATTAATAATCGTTAATACACGACAATGATCTATTTTTTATTTTCTTTAATTTATAAAAGTATGGTTTTTAATTTTTCTCAAAACCCTAAAACTCCAACAAAAAGAACTCTCAAGTCTCTAGATCTTAAATCTCTTCTATATCACTGTTGAATCATTCACCACCACCCATCCTTCCATCGTAGAACCCCCTTTATGATTACCCATTTTTTGTCATAAAAACCCGATGAACGAGACATCAGTCAGAGGATGAACGCAAAAAAGGTGCCACAAACGATGATTGTGGCTAACAGACGGATCAAGGATTGGATGTTGCGACTCTTAGTGCAAGAAGATGAGAATTCATTGTTGTAGTGACACATCATAATGTTTGGTGGTAACGTAGAAAAGATTTAGGGAATTGAGATATTTTGAGCAATTAAATATTTTATGATTTTTTAAATTATGAAATTTATTTTAAAAAATAAGATTACCAGCAAAAACTTCTTGAATGAATTTGCATATTGATTCCCCAACCACCTGCCAATTCCTCTAATAGAACAGAGCGTGTATCCCGTCAAAACCCCGGAGCTTTCCAGGAAGCCATTCCAAAAATTGCTCTCTTAATTTCCTCATCCCTAATAAGCGATTCCAAACCTTATAATTCTCGAGCAGTAAGCTATTCGAACATGCCCTTCACCTCATAGGCCGAGAGTTCCTCATTCGAACCGATAAACAACTTATCAAAAAAACAAACCATCATTGATGCCAGATCCGACGAGTCCGAACACCAAACACCCCCTTTGTTTTGAGAGCCAAAATTCTATTCCTGCATCTTCTTGTCATGGTCGAGGCATGGAAGAACTTTGTATTACGGTCCCCGTGAATTAGCCATTAAGGGTTGACCTTTTTGTTTCCATAAACCCCCTCGTGATTAAGAACTTTGTAAAACCAAAATTGATTTTGATATAACAGTTTACCTTAGGAGTAAATTGTAAAATAATAAATTTTTAAGTATTTTCAAAGACTCACAAATTGACAAGCCATTTTGAACCAAATACTATTTCAAGTCAAAACACATTAAAATTGTTCAAATTTTTAAGTGTTTTCAAGCCAAAAAGCAGCAAAATGCTCGGGCGTATCAATACGGTTTTTCAACACTGGAATTTTAATCGATCATAGCGTACCAATACGGTATAACCCCGTATCGCTACGTTATTCATCTGGGCAAGAATGTAAGCTATAGCGTATCGATACTCATTGGGACAATATTGATACTGTTTTCAAAGAAAAACATTTTTAAATGCTATAGCGTACTGATACGGTCCTACACCATATCGATACGATATGGTGACCTTTGCAAAAATCTTTTCATTTATTATTCGAATGTTGGCATGTCGGTTATAGGAATCCAAAATTTCAAATGACTGTTGAACCGTACCGATGCGCTAAGGAAGCGTACTGATACGCTCTTTACTAAGAAATAATTCAGGATTCTAGTGAGAAAAAATCGTATCGATACAGCTTATCGTATCGATACACCCCTTAATATCGTACCGATACGCCCTGTTTTTCAGTCACGTCTCTTTCTTTTTTGAGACAAGTACCGATACGCCCACGAACTGTACTGATACGGTAGGTTGTTGAGGAGCATTTATTGCGGGAAATTGCAGTCCAACGACTAGATTAATGGCCTCAACCACCCAAACGGCTAGAAATCAATGCAATGGTATAAAAAAGTCTCAAATGCTACAACAACAACCATTGAGCCTTCGAGCAACACCAAAGCATTCAAATCCTAACCTTGAGCATTTTAGAGTCAAATCTTTGTACCCAACTAGATTGAGTTTTTCATTGTAAATTTTATTGAGAGTTTGGGGTGTAATTAATTGTATTTGGGTAAACATCAACCTTTGAGAGGTAATTGTAAGGTTTACCAAACTTCTTCTTTGTAAAGAGTGAGTTGGATTAAGCTTTGGGTTGAAAGCTTAATCGGTCTTGTAAGGTTTTCTCCTCAACTAAGAAAAGGGGAAGAATCAATTAGTTGATTGATTGAAAATCCTTAGTGGGAGCTAAGGTAGTGGAGGTAGAGTTCATTTAGGAACTTGAACCACTATAAATTGCCTTATGTCCAATTTTTCATTCATCTATTTTCTCCCTTCAAATTTTAATCTCCAATTCACCCACCTCTTGGCCATTTGCAATCAATTGATTAACTCAACAATTGGTATCAGAGTCACACTCATTGGAAGGATTACAACCCTCTTGAGTCGATACTAGGAGAGTTTGATCAACAAAAAATTGAAACAATGACATCCACCTCTGGTTCCAACATCTATGAGTCTCAATCCACCACCAAACCACCATTCTTCAATATAGATAACTACTCATATTATAAGAATCGGATGTGACTCTTCATCAAATCCAACAACTACATGGTATGGGACGTGGTAGAAGACGGACCAAGCATTCCTTTGATGGGAGATGGTGAAGGAAGATTAGTCCCAAAAATCAAAGCCAAGATGACAGACGAAGATAAAAGACGGTTGCAAGTCAATGATAAAGCCTTGCATATGATCTTTTGTGCTCTCAGACCCGATATCTATTCAAAGGTGTCTTCAATCGAAAGCGCCAAAGAAGTTTGGGATACCCTCGAGACCAAATATGAGGGAACTAGAGATGTTAAAGAGACGAAGATCGAGCTGCTCAATTTAAGTTATGAAAATTTCAAGATGGAACCCGATGAAAGCGTCTCTAAGATGTTTGATCGGTTCTCGGTCATCATCAACGGACTAAAGGGCTTCAGTGAAGTCATTCCCAAAGACAAGCTAGTTTGGAAGCTACTATATTCCTTTTCGGAATCTTGGGATGGAAAAAGAACGACCATCATCCAAGCTAAAGATTTGAAGACTCTCAAGCTTGATGCCCTTGTTGGATCTTTACTCACTCATGGGATCATGAAACAAGAGAGGGAAGAAGAGAAGAAGATAAAAAAGTTGAGAAGAAGAATGTTGAAAAGAAGAAGACTGGAATCGCACTTAAAGCTTCATACAACGATATCGATTCAAGTGAAGAGGAAGATGAGAAGATGACTATGTTGGCCAAAAGATTCACATGATTCATGAAGTCCAATCGAGGAAGAAAATTCAATAGAAAGTGAGACTTCAAGAATAGAAGTAAAGAAGAATAGAAGGACCAAATCATTTGTTATGAGTGCAAGAAGACCGTCCATATCCGATCTGAGTGCCCTCAATTGAGAAAGAAAAGATTTGGGAAGAAGAACAAACTCAAAGCTCAAGTGACAACTTGGAGTAACGAGGAGTCATCCGAAGAGGATGAGGAAGTAGCCAACCTTTGTCTCATGGCATTTGAGGAGGAACCAATGGTAAACTCTAACTCATCATCTCTTACTTACAATGAATTATACGATGCATATGACGAGTTACAAGATGTTTATGACTAGTTGGTTGAAAAATACAAATAGTCTATTTTTAAAAATAAGAAAAACCTTTCCGATTTGAAAAATCAAAATGAGTCTCTTTTAAAAACCAAATCCGAATTGGAAAAAAAGATTTTGTATTTGATTAATCTTTCAAATGATCTTAAAAAAAAACATTAATTTAGAAAAACTTCTTTCAAATTTTTAAGATTATCACACCAATATGTAAAGAGAAAACCTTTTTACCCCAAACAAAGAAGCTTTCAAAAGCAATCTAAAGCAAAAAAAAAAAGGAGTGTATTGGTTCCTAAGGAACTCATTGTTTCTAGTAATGTAAATGCTATTGCTTCTTGGATTCCTAAGGGAACCAAGCTTTTGGGAGCTAACACTTATGGACCCAAAATGATTTGGGTACCAAAATCAAAGAACTAATCTTTGTTTGTAGGGGGAGCATTGCTACAAGGCCAAAGCTTCAAGTCAAAACACATGGTACCTTGATAGTGGATGCTCAAGACACATGACCGGAGACAAGAGTAGATTCAAGCAGCTCAAGCCAAAGCATGGTGGAGTAGTGACATTTGATGACAACTCCAAAGGCCTTATTGAGGTTATTGGCTCCATTGGTAATCTCTCAACCGTACTCATTGAAGATGTATTGCTTATCAATGGTTTAAAACACAACTTGTTGAGCATTAGGGCTAGTTTAGCATTGCTTTTAAAAAGTGATTTTTAAAAGTGATGTTAGAAAGAGATTTTGAAAAGGGATTTTAAAAAGTTTGTTGTAAGATTTTAGTGTTTATCATTGCTGTCAAAAAGTGCTTTTAAGAAGATAAATGACCATTTTGGACATGATATTGTTAGTTATATGTATTTGTATGTATAGATATATAAAAATGATATTCAAATTTTCTAATATTATAATATATGAAATATATCAGCTTAAATTATTATAAAAATATTTTTAGTAATAAATATATTTTTTAACAATTATACGTGTTCTATGAAATTATAACAAAATTGACATATTTTATTTTAAAAACTTGACATAAATAAATATATATCATTTGAAATTAAAAAAATAATTATTAATTATATAACTATATCTTCGTAAAGAATTATAAATTTATAAATTATAAATAAACATAATAACAAATGAAGGTTAAAATTGTAATTTGCCTCTCAAAATCACTTTTACAACCGCAAAAGCTAAAAAATTTAGCTTTTACGTTTGGGTTGAAAATCACTTTTCAAAAGCAGTTTTTTCTCCAAAAACTAACTGTTTAGCACAACTTTTACCCTCAAACCAGCTTTTAGAACCAAAAGCTGATTTGAAAAGCAATGCTAAACAAAGCCTTAGTCAATTGTGTGATAAAGTTTTTAATGTTCTCTTTGAACAAAGTGGTTGTAGAATAATGAACATTAAAACAAATCAATTGAGGCTCATGGGGCATTGGATAAGAAAGATCTATATGGTGCACTTAGATGAAATAAAAACTTCCAATGCATGCTTAGTTGCATACGATGAACATGATTCATGGCTTTGGCATAAGAAATTAGGACATGGTAGCATGAATGTTTTAGAGAAATTAGTTTCCCTTAATCTAGTTAGAGGTTTACCCAAACTTAAGTTCTTTAATGATAAAATATGTGATGCATGCTCTAATGGTAAACAACATAGAACTTCATTTAAATCCATTAATGATGTTTCTACTAGTAGATGCTTACAATTGATTCATATGGATTTTTTGGGCTAATTAGAACTATGAGCTTGAATGGTAAATCATATGCTTTTGTGCATGTAGATGAATTTTCTAGGTTTACTTGGGTTCTATTCTTAAGTACAAAAAATGAGGCTTTAGAAAAATTCATCACATTTTTTAAAATAACCCAAAATGATCTTGAGCTTAAAATTGCTCACATTAGAAGTGATCATAGAACTGAGTTTCAAAACTTGGGTTTTGAAGAATTTTTAAATGAAAATGAGATTAGCCATAATTTTTCCGCACATCGCACTCCTCAACAAAATGAGGTAGTTGGGAGGAAAAATCGAACTTTAGAAGAAATGGCTAGAACCATGCTTTGCGAAAATAATTTACCTAAATATTTTTAGGCGGAAGCCACAAATACCGCTTGCTACATTATAAACCGAGTGATGATTAAGCCTATTTAAAAAAAACACCATATGAGATTTTAAAATCTAAGAAACTTAACGTTAGTTATTTTCATCCATTTGGTGTTAAGTGTTTTGTTTTAAATAATGGTAAAGACAACTTAGGTAAATTTGATGCTAAAAGTGATAAAGCTATTTTCTTAGGATATTCTTTAAATTCTAAAGCCTTTCATGTATTTAATAAGAGAACTTTAGTAGTAGAAGAGTCTATGCATGTTGTTTTCGATGATAACCTCCTTCTGAGGAAGGATTCTTGTGATGATGATGATGTATGAATCATTGAAGCCGTTGATGAAGGACAAACATCAAAGGTGGATGAGATTCAAACCAAAGAAGAGGAACCACAAGATCTACCTCTTGAAGCCTTAAGGGATTTGACTCTTGAAGAAAAAGAGGTCACCGACCCAAGGGAGTTCAACTATGTCAAGAGTGGTGAAATCTTGGGTGATCCATCCAATGGGGTAATCACTCGCTCTTCTCTTAAATTAATGAACCATGTTGCATTTATTTCATGTATAGAGCCTAAAAATATCAAAGAAGCATTAAAAGATGATTTTTGGATTTTGGACATGCAAGAAGAACTTAATCAATTTGAGAGAAGTAAAGTATGTACATTAGTTGATAGACCTAGTAATCAATCTACTATAGTAACTAAATGAGTCTTTAGGAATAAACTAGATGAGAGTGGTAACATAGTGAGAAACAAGGCTAGGCTTGTTGCTCAAGGTTATAGTCAAGAAGAAGGAATTGATTTTGATGTAACATATGCACTTGTAGCTAGAATGGAAGGTATTATGATGCTTCTAACATTTGCATGTTACCATGATTTCAAGATTTTTCAAATGGATGTAAAAAGTGCTTTTCTAAATGGTTTTATAAATGAAGAAGTGTATGTTGAACAACCACCGGGTTTTGAGGATCCTAAATTTCCAAATCGTGTTTTTAAATTAACCAAAGCTCTTTATGGTTTAAAACAAGCTCTTGGAGCTTGATATGAAAGACTTTCAAACTTTTTGATTAAAAAAAAGTTTTGAAAAAAGGTAAGGTGGATACTACACTTTTCATAAAAAAGATATTGTAATGACATCTTAGTAGTACAAATTTATGTTGATGATATTATTTTTGGTTCTACTAATGAATGTTATTGCAAAGAATTTTCTAAGTTAATGCAAGGTGAGTTTGAGATGAGCATGATGAGGGAGCTCTCATCCATTTAGGGGCTCTAAATAAAACAAAGGAATAATGACACATTCATCAATCAAGCAAAGTACGTGAATGAAATACTCAAGAGGTTAAGTCGACCATTTAATGACATAACACACTTTAATAAAAACTCTTCCCTTTTCCCCTTAAAACCCTAGCCGAATTTATCAATAAAACTCCCTTAATCTCTTCAAATCTACACATCAAACCTAAAATTTATTGAGAGTTTTTCATCAACACGTCAAAGCCAAGCTTTGTTAGCAATCTTGTGCATTCTCATCACCCCATTTATCCATTCTCATAACTCAAGGTATAAACCCCTTTCCCTTTTTTTAATTTTTTTAATTTTATTAGTTGTTTTCAATTAATCTTTGTATAAAAAATATACATATGGTATGGGTTTTCAAGTTTTTACAAAAACTCTTCAAAATTTGAAATTTTTTCATTCGAAAATAATTTTATACTGTATATTTTTATAAATTGTTTTTCAAAAAAATCACCACAATTTTCTTTTATACTTGTATATATTTTTTATTATATCAATACCTTGAATTATTGGAATTTATTGTTAGATTGAATGTGATAATAATTGCATACATATTCGATTTGTTTTGACGTCGTTTTCAGGATTATGGCACCCCAAAAGCGAGCGAGACGATATTTAGGCTTTTCATCTTCCGATCATGTCGAGAACGATGAGGGAAATCTTAAAATTAACCTCCTTTACATAATCCAAAATAGTTTTTCACACCTTTCGGACTTGTCACGTTATAAACTATTCCAAGGATTTACTCTTAGAGAAGAACGTGTCGTGTCAATCCCATTTTTGAACTCTAAATGTTTTAAATTTTAATATCTTCCTTTGTTTCGAAGATGGAAACTTATGAACTTTTTGAACCTAACTCCCATTTTATATTGAAATTTGGTCATAATTTTTTAACGGTGTTGGACTAATTTGTTACTTTTTTTAGGTCGAAAGACCAGTTTGTAACTTATAATAGTCAGGAGATATAAAAGATAATTGGAACATAATCGGGGACCATTTATGTAGTTTACCCATAAAAAATATATTCGCAGTAGTTATTTTTTAAGGGAAAACTACCCCACTGACCACCAAACAAATTGGGGATACCTATTTGGACCACCGAACTATAGAAAACGTCAATAAGACCATCGAACTTATAAAATTAACCTATTTTGACCACCGCCGTTAAAAACCTAACGGTGGAGTGACGGAACTACCACGTGGCAATTGACGGAAAAATTTAAAAATTACACATTTGGTCTATATTATTTATACATTCTTTCAATTTAGTCATAATTTTAAATTAATAAAATAATAAATTATTTAATTAAATGGTCACACGTGTCAACACCTTATTGGAGGACTTTAATTATTTATATTGATTTTATTAATTTATTTTCCTCATCCAATCAGGTGGTGACACATGTCACCACCAATTTAGAGGAGAAAAATAAATTTCTCTTATTTGCGTTTAACAAGAATTGAACCTAGGTCTCTAGAGTGTAAAATCAATAACTTTGTCACTACACGTGTCACCACCTGATTGGAGGGGAAAATAAATTAATAAAATCAAATATAAATAATTAAAATCCTCCAATAAGGTGTTGACACGTGTCACCATTTAATTAAATAATTTATTGTTTTATTAATTTAAAATTAGGACTAAATTGAAAGAATGTGTAAATAATATGGACCAAGTGTGTAATTTTTAATTTTTTCCGTCAATTACCATGTGGCAATTCCGTCACTCCACTGTTAGGTTTTTAACGACGGTGGTCAAAATAAGTTGATTTTATAAGTTCGATAGCTTGATTGACGTTCTCTATAATTCGATGGTCCAAATAGGTAATTTGAAAAGCTTTTAAACAGGAGCAGCGAGGAGTATAAAAAGAAAAAATCTAAAAAAATCACATGCGTTGCGCTTTAAAGTTCCCAGTGGAGACGGTGAGACTTTTCCCTTTTGTTAGCTCACAGAACCGGAGTCACTTTGGACACGTGGAGAATAGAAACTGGTCTGTTGCGAATATAAATAACGGGCAAAAGTGGCAAAATCAAGCTCAGTGATAGGGTTGTAGAGATAGTACTAGACTACTTAGTTATAGATGGCATGGAAGAGCCCTTTCCCCAAAACCAACCATTTCGGTGAAGAGAAAAGGAGGTGGAGATTGATTCAGTTACCGGCGGTCTCTAATTCGCTTGGTGCAGGTCGGGAACTGGTTGGCTGTTCCTTAATATTTGATTTTGATTTGCAAGCCAGATGGCGGGCAGTGATTGGAGGAGGCACGAATCGGATCCCGCCTTGCATCAACTGAATCGGAGACCGCGGTGAGGGTTGCGTTGATCTTGCCTTTTCTTCTGTTTTTTCCGGCCTATGATTTCAGATCTCAGGTTGGATTTAGTCTTTATTGCTTGTTTTAATTGCCTTTTTAATCATTATGGTTATTATTGCATTTGCTATTGACTTGTTTCTGAATCTTTAGATTTGGGAACTTTGTCCCTTTAAATATACAAATTGTTATTTGTTATATTTGCTTCGACGATTCAAATGTGAAGCCAATGGAAAAAAAAATCAAAGGGAGGTGAAATTTTGTTAATTGCTCATGCTTTCCTTAGTTATGAAATGACGGTGGTGGTGTAGAAACAAAAGTGCAGCACTTGTTGTAAATGTTTTCTCTGAGTCTTGGGATTATTACCATAATTTACAATGGAATTAGTTAATTCCTATTTATTCTTGATTAAGAGTAACGTCCATACCTTGGAGAGAGAGAAAATAGAGTAACATCCTAATTGGGTGTGTATAATTAACCCTAACCGTTAACTGGTATAAGTTAAGTTTAAACGATTTCGGTTAATCGAATTGTTAAAAATGATGATTAATAGTTACGGTTACGAATTTTGACAAATGGTTAATCTATGTTAACCGTTTTTAAATTATTTATACATATATAAGACCTTGAGTGATTGATCATAGAGTTAACTTTTGTGGCTTGTGGTACTAACTCATTGAAGTTTTTACTTTATGTTTTTTTATGCTAGTTGAACATTTGTCTGTAAACTTGAAACTAAGTACGAAGTTTTTGTATTTTGTATTGTGTTGAAATTTTGTAGTATGTAGTTATTTTTTTTTAAATTAAATATGAAGCTAGTGTTTAGAATCTCACCCTTTAAGTTTTTTTTGAACATTTTTATATAATATTTATCGGAAAGATAGTTTTTTTATTCTCAAAAGAAGAACATGTGAAAATAATCTAATAGGTTATTAGTTAACCTATAATCGAACTGTCGGTTAACCGTGTCTTAATGGTTAATCGTTAGTGGTTAACCGTTTCTTAACGGTTAGGTTACGGTTAATAAAATTTAATAATCGTTTTAACGGTTAACCGATTGTTTAGGCTAAGTACAGTTAACCGACCATGAACACCCCTATCCATAATATTAGTTATGCCTTAATCTTATGCAGATTAAGTATAGCTCTTGAACATGGTCGTTGATACAATATCCAAGAGAAAGTAGGATCTAGCATGCTTAAGGGCTCAATATACTCCGGTTCTTTTGGTGGAGAGGGGTCTGGTTAGTAGAAATCAAAACCCATAAATTTATAAAATACTACTTTTAACATTTTCTATTATTTCGGGTTTTTTAATTACTGGTTCCTTCACTGAAAATACAAGATTCTAGGTTCTAAGTTTTGTATTCTAATCTTCCAGCTTGCAATACCATGGAGCCTTTTAGGGGATAAATCTCAGTTGTCTGTATAATATTTTTGTAAGTATAGATATTCATTCAGATTTGATAATTTATTTTCAACCTTCAATAGCCCAAAAGAGTCAAATTAAGTCTCTTTGTTTTGTTTCTTGTTGACATATTTGGCAGTCCATCTAGAATCGAAATTAATGTCCTTTATTAACTCTATATTCCTTGCACCCAATTTGATGCATATCAATTCGTTTTAAGGCTTTTAAATATTTGTTTTAGTTACTAATTTGATGCAGCAGCCGGTTTATTGTTTATCAATTCACTTAAAGGCTTGAGATAGTATTTGGTAACTAAGGAGCTGTACAATTATGTTAGATATATAGATAAACAATAAGGATTATACGTTTTATTTAGCATTTAAATTTAAGGTTAGAATTAAAACATTATTTCTAATCATAATACAAATAAGCTGTAAATGTTCCCAGCCTATTTTCTCGAATTAATAGAAAGAAACTAGAGGCTTTTATAACATAAGTTTTCTAAAGTTCCATCGTTTTACTCGCAACCTAATTCTACTGTTTTCCCTCGCATCATTTGGTAAAAGGTTTTGTCCCATGGTTTTAATATCATTAAAATTTATTTAGTTAAGAGTTGCATTACTTGAAGTTCATTGAGGAATAACTTGTCTTTTCTAATTGAGTGCCTGGTTGTTTGATTCATCTGGGCAACAATTTTCTTGTAATCTCTACCCAGTCAGAACATTTTTGGCTAACTCAAATCCCTTCCCCCTTTTTCTTGGTTGATATGAAATTAGTGTCGAGAAGATATTTACATTTATTATCAGGTCAATAATTCCTATGCCTGGTGCCTGATGGTCTTATTGATCACTGATGGATACATAGTTTATACTTGGTATATATGGACATATTTTGTCATGAAAACAGACCTTTCATTTTTGGACTTTGTTGAACTAAAAGATGTCACTTTTAGGATAAGATGAGAATTGGAAAACTTGCGTGCAATTGTACCATTTTAAAGAATAAAGAGGCTGCCTTTCTAATGCTATGTTGGGGGAGGGGAGATAATATTTTTTGCTTTCATCACCATATCACTCTCTCACTTCCTTACCCACTTTTTTTTTCCTTTAAATTAAAATTTGCTAGTACTATCCAACGATGGTATATCCGAAATTACAATGAAAGTTCACAATTTAGTAAACAAAATGACCTAATCCAGACATATTCCTAGTAAACAAAAGTAGCGTAGGACCATATAAAGAAAAGGTAAACACCCAACCTGATAGAGTAGCGCAATCTTGGATTTGGAAGCCTTCAATTAAGTTGTTTCAAGAACTAGGAGCTCTAGACTCAATCAAGAGAATTGACGCAAATCTGGAAATTTTAAGAGAAAAGAAAAGGAATTTTCTTGAAAAAAATTTAAATTTAAGGCTGAAAATTTAAAGAAACAACGATAAAGTGAAAGATTAGAAGATAAATAATAAGAATAAAATAAAAAATTGAAAGAAAGATAGATAAAATAAATCTGAAAATTCAGCTTTGTTTATGGTTGATGGAGATGGTGTGGTAGTGAAGATGGAGACGGGTTGATGGATTTGCGATGGTTTTGTCCTCGGCGCCCTCTTAGATGTGATTACCTAAGCAAGGAACCTCAAGCGGCTCTAACCCACCCTACTAGACGCGATTATTTAGGCAAGCAGGAGTGTGAAGATGATCTCCCTCACAAGAACTCGTCGAATTTATGTTGAAGAAGACTTCTAAAGAACAAGTAATCAGCACTTGCAAAAATAAATTCACTAACTATTTCATTAATCAAAGGATGGAGGCTTTATCCTGTTATAGGTGAGGAATAGCCAAAGTAATTTAATTTTATCTAAAACAAGAAAATTTTAATTTAATTTAATTAAAAAAATAAAGAAAAATAGAATTTAAAACTCCTTATGGATTGGGCTGCAAGTGATAAGTTGATAAAAGTTGGTTACTTGAGCATCAAGTAGTAAGCTTATAGGTATTTGGGCTTACTTGGTCAGCAAGTCATCAGTCTTGAGCAAGGAGGCATGTGTGGGCTGTTTTTAAAGCAAACTATGCCTAAAAACATAAATTTAAATGATACTAAATATATTTAGCTAAGTTTAATTTGTCCAAAGCCTTATATGTTAGCTTTTGGGCTAAATTTTACAAAAATCTCGTAATAATCTCGTATCCAGTTTTTTTTATATGCATAGTCTTTAGTAAAATAGACGTATCTTGAGTTATCGATATCGGATTGATGCGTTTCAAGATGTGCTGAAAAGGTAACTAAATGACAGTCAATTTGTTAGAAGACAACTCTGCCCAATAATGCTCAGATCCTATTCGAAAAGTCGTCGCAAGTTGGTTGACTTTTCATATTTAACAAATAGATTCAGCTTCTTGTCTAAAATGCATTGCTTTAGCTCTCGCATGCATGTATCATTCCCTCCCTCCTCAAAAGGATTTGTCCTCAAATTAGATCCATCTATGAGGAAACGATCAGCAATGCCAATCGAAAAGGCTTCTTTGTCATATGTAGAGTGATCTAATAAAGCTCCTCTCAATGGTTCAACAAAATCTTGAAAAAATAAGACAATACCACTCGAACATTTGTTATGATTACTCAAAACAAAATCTGAAAATTCAGCTTTGTTTATGGTTGATGGAGATGGCGTGGTAGTGAAGATGGAGATGGGTTGATGGATTTGCGATGGTTTTGTCCTTGGCACCCTCTTAGATGTGATTACCTAAGCAAGCAACCTCAAGCGACTCTAACCCACCCTCCTAGACGCGATTATTTAGGCAAGCAGAAGTGTGAAGATGATCTCCCTTACAAGAACTCATCGAATTTATGTTGAAGAAGACTTCTAAGGCACAAATAATCGGCACTTGCAAAAATAAATTCACTAACTATTTCATTAATCAAAGGATGGAGGCTTTATCCTTTTATAGGTGAAGAATAGCCAAAGTAATTTAACTTTATCTAAAACAAGAAAATTTTAATTTAATTAAAATAATAAAGAAAAATAGAATTTAAAACTCTTGATGGATTGGGCTGCAAGTGATAAGTTGATAAAAGTTGGTTACTTGGGCATCAAGTAGTAAGCTTATAGGTATTTGGGCTTACTTGGTCAGCAAGTCATCAGTCTTGGGCAAGGAGGCATGTGTGGGCTGTTTTTAAAGCAAACTATGCCTAAAAACATAAATTTAAATGATAATAAATATATTTAGCTAAGTTTAATTTGTCCAAAGCCTTATATGTTAGCTTTTGGGCTAAATTTTACAAAAATTTCGTAATAATCTCGTATTCAGTTTTTTTATATGCATAGTCTTTAGTAAAATAGACGTATCTTGAGTTACCGATATCGGATTGATGCGTTTCAAGATGTGCTGAAAAGGTAACTAAATGACAGTCAATTTGTTAGAAGACAACTCTGCCTAGTAATGCTCAGATCCTATTCGAAAAGTCGTCGCAAGTTGGTTAACTTTCCATATTTCACAAATAGATTCAGCTTCTTGTCTAAAATGCATTGCTTTAGCTCTCGCATGCATGTATCATTCCCTCCCACCTCAAAAGGATTTGTCCTCAAATTAGATCCATCTATGAGGAAACGATCAGCAATGCCAATCGAAAAGGCTTCTTTGTCATATGTAGAGTGATCTAATAAAGCTCCTCTCAATGGTTCTACAAAATCTTGAAAAAATAAGACAATACCACTCGAACATTTGTTATGATTAGTCAAAACAAAATCACTCGTCGTGCTCTTTTTCTTGTCTTTTTCTTTTGGGCTTTGTGTGACTTTTACCTCATATGTGTTTTCACTCACCAAATTTGGGTCATTAATTTGACTTTTTTTCCACTCTCGGCCTCTTTACTCTCAGTCTTTTGTATCTCAAGTCTCATATCTCTCTCACAAAATTTATCATCAAAGTACATTTATTTTAGAGGAGAAGATGTTTAAATAGAAACAAAAGAAGGGTTAAAAACACATTTACTTTTTTTGTGGGAAGGTGATGAGAATGTAACAATGGAACTTATTACTTCACGTGAAGGATCAAAAGCACATTCCCCTTTACTGATGTGTTCACGGTCAATGTCATATTGTTTGTGAGATGGTTCTTCTTCAACATCAATATTTGCACTAATACTAGAAGTAGAAGCACAAAGAGAATTGTGTGTACCTTCTGGTTCTGGGGTGTCTTCATGATTGGTTGTCTTTGGGTGGTCAATTGATTCAGCCTTTTGTGCATCCAATTTTCTTTGTTTATCCTCTCACACTGTGTTGAGTTGTGTGGAGCTCGATTCGTTCAACCGATGTTGCTCACCAAGTGGTGGAGAGGTGGATTTTTGGGTGGAAGGGTTGTGGAAGCTAAATTGAAATGTGACACAGTGATTTATAGTGGTTCAACCTTCTAACCAAGGTCTACATCCACTACCTTAGCTCTCCACTAAGGATTTCTCAATCAATCCACTATTGATTCGTCCCCTTTTCTAGGCTTAGGAGGTAACCCTTATACACAATCAAGCTTTCTACCCAAAGCCTTGATTGAAACCCTCTCTTACAAAGAGATAAATAAAGCAAACACAAATCCCTCTAAAGGTGTTTGTTTGCACAATTAAGCATTCACCCAAAACCTAAAACACTTAAGCAAATTTGACAATTTTGGTTGACTAGTGTTTGTCTATACAATAAATGACAATTTAAGCACTAAGACACTTTTTGATCATTTGTTGATTTACAATATGAGCATTAACCTTTACTAGATGCTTGGAGGTCTCTTTTATACTCCCAAATGAGTTTATAGCTGTTACTAGCCGTTGGGGATGATTTGGAGCCGTTGAGGACTTTATTTCCCTTCATTAATGTTATTCTGCAGCCTTCCATACCGATACGATTGGATCCGTATCGGTACGGCCTTCATAAAAAACTAGCTGTTGGGCTCTTGCCAGCCTGGGCGTATCGATACGCTTGAGGGCGTATCGATACGGGTTTACTTTTAAATGACCGTTGGGAAATAGCCGTTGGGGTTGTTGGAAAGGGGATCGGTACGCTTACCAGGCGTATCGAAACGATCCCGATCCGTATCGAAACGGCCAAGCCTGTTTCGATACGGGTTTTGGTAGTGACCAAACTGGGGCAAAAAGGTATCGGTACGGGTACAACCGTATCGATACGGATAGCTTGAAAAGTCAAGTTTGGCTATTTAAAATTAGTAAAAACATTGCCAAAAACCTTTTAAAATACTTCAAACATAATTTCAAGTTGTTTGGACTTAAAACCAAGTTTTAAATTCTTTTCAAATTAGTCCAAAATATTTTTCAATTATTATATCAAAACATTAGTTCTACAATCTCCCCATTTTTGATATAATAAAACTCTCTTGAAAAATTGTTTGGGATTCTCCCCCTTTAACTTTAAAAAAGTGAATAAGAGTTTAAAGATATGAAATCAAATATAGCTCCCCCTATTCATTTGAAAATTCAATTTTTCAAACCATTTCTCCCCCTTTTTGTTATATCAAAAAGAATTTAAAAACGTTAAGTTCAAAATAACAATAGAGGTACAAATTGACAAAAAATAAGAATTTGGTTTTAAAATGGCTCCCCCTTACTCAAAGCATCAATAAAATGTTAGTCCAACATTTATAATCATCTAGTTGAATAAAAATAAAAATAAGACAAATAAATGCAAGAACAACTAGATATTACCACACTTGAACTCAAGCTAGGATGTGAAGCCTTTCTTCTTCAAGTGTTCTTCCTTGTGTGCATGGAGCTCCCCCTCAATGTTTGACTTGTTGAACATCTCCATCACACCTTGCAAAAGACAATCAAGTAATTTTTGGTATCCAAATTGCTTTGGATCCATGAACATTAGTAGCACAAATTTTAGTCTCCTTAGGAATCCATTTTTCAATGTCGTCCTTTTTAATTGAAGTACTAAGTCCTTTTGGGACCCAAATACTTCTAAAACATTTTCCTTTAATAAATCTAGGGGCACTAGATTGTCTAACATAAAAATTTGATTTTCTAAAATTATTTTTCTTTTCAAGCTCTTTGGAAATCAAATCATTTTCTTCTTGAACTTTTTGAAGCAAGTTTTGCAAATCAAAACTTTTTTGTTCAAACTCCTTGAGTTTTGCTTCAAGTTCAAGTTTGGTTTTAGAAATCAAATCATTTTGAATGTTTAACTTTGAAATCAATTTTTTTTTCAAAATGTGATTTTTAAACTCTAAAACCAAATCATCATAGGCATCTTGTAATTCATCAAAAGAGTAAGAACATGAAGTAGATGAATTAGAAGTTACCCTTGAATCTTCTTCGATGGCCATAAGGCAAAGGTTGGATTGTTCATCGTCGGTGGAGTCCTCATCACTCCAAGTAGCCACATGTGCCTTCTTATGGCTTGAAGTGCTTGCCGTCTCCTTTTTCTTGGAATCTCGTTCAAGCTCTCTCAAAGCTTTCTTCATGAACGGGGCACGCTTCTTGAAGAGATGAACTATCTCTTCATCTTCATCCTCCTCTTCACTTGAGTAAACGTGATGGCAAGTAGAGGATTTGAGATCCATGGCACTTGCATTGATGCCAAGCCCTTTGATTTTCTTTTCTCCCATAGCTCTAATTTTTTCCCTCTTCTTCTCATCTTCTTTATTTTTCTTCATGATTTGATGAGTAAGGAGTGACCCCATGAGTTCATCAAGCTTCAAGGTCTTCAAATTCTTGGCTTCGATGATGGCGGTCCTCTTTGAGTCCCATGACTCGGGAAGAGAGTAGATGAGCTTTCGAACAAGCTTTTCCTCCGGGATGGCTTCTCCATAGCCTTTGAGACCATTGGTGATAGTGGAGAACTTATCAAACATCTTCTTGATGTTCTCTTTCGGATCCATTTTGATGTTCTCATACTCTAAGGTTAGGAGCCCAATCTTGGTCTCCTTGACTTCATCGGTCCCCTCGTATGTGACTTCAAGCTTGTCCCATACCTCCTTGGCACTCTCACAAGAAGACATTTTCTCATAGATGGTTGGGCCAAAAGCACAAAACATGATGTGCAAGGCTTTGCAATTAAGCTTCATCTTCTTGCGATCGTCGGCACTCCACTCCGCTTTGCTTCGTTGAGGCACAAACGAATCATCTTTAACTATATCCCATAGCTTGTAATCTCTAGATTTGATGAAGAACTTCATCTTTGTCTTCCAATGGGCATAGTGGGTTCCGTCGAAGAAAGGTGGTTTGTCGATTGATTGTGCCATTTGAGCCGGTTGATGAAATAGTGATCGAGCTTTCCGAATCTTCTCAATAGGGTGTGAATCCCCTTCGATTGAGCCAAGCTCTGATACCAATTGTTGAGTTGTGTGGAGCTCGATTCGTTCAACCGATGTTGCTCACCAAGTGGTGGAGAGGTGGATTTTTGGGTGGAAGGGTTGTGGAAGCTAAATTGAAATGTGACACAATGATTTATAGTGGTTCAACCTTCTAACCAAGGTCTACATCCACTACCTTAGCTTCCCACTAAGGATTTCTCAATCAATCCACTATTGATTCGTCTCCTTTTCTAGGCTTAGGAGGTAACCCTTATACACAATCAAGCTTTCTACCCAAAGCCTTGATTGAAACCCTCTCTTACAAAGAGATAAATAAAGCAAACACAAATCCCTCTAAAAGGTGTTTGTTTGCACAATTAAGCACTCACCCAAAACCTAAAACACTTGAGCAAATTTGACAATTTTGGCTCACTAGTGTTTGTCTATACAATAAATGACAATTTAAGCACTAAGACACTTTTTGATCATTTGTTGATTTACAATATGAGCATTAACCTTTACTTGATGTTTGGAAGTCCCTTTTATACTCCCAAATGAGTTTATAGCCGTTACTAGCCGTTGGGGATGATTTGGAACCGTTGAGGACTTTATTTCCCTTCATTAATGTTGTTCTGCAGCCTTCCGTATCGATACAATTGGATCCGTATCGGTACGGCCTTCATCAGAAACTAGCCGTTGGGCTCTTGCTAGCCTGGGCGTATCAATACGCTTGAGGACGTATTGGTACGGGTTCGCTTTGAAATGACAATTGGGAAATAGCCATTGAGATTGTTGGAAAGGGGATCGGTACGCTTACCAAGCGTATCGAAACGATCCCGATCCGTATCGAAACGGCCAAGCCTATTTCGATACGGGTTTTGGTGGTGACCAAACTGGGACAAAAAGGTATCGGTACGGGTACAACCGTATCGATACATGTAGCTTGAAAAGTCAAGTTTGGCTCTTTAAAATTAGTAATAACATTGCCAAAAACCTTTTAAAATACTTCAAATATAATTTCAAGTTGTTTGGACTTAAACCCAAGTTTTAAATTCTTTTCAAATTAGTCCAAAACATTTTTCAATTATGATATCAAAACATTAGTTCTACACACTGTTTTTGCACTTTCGCTATTTCTTCATATGCTTTTTTCAGCTCTATTGAACCAAGCGTAAGCTTCTGGCCTTGGTGTACAACAGAATATCAATTTGTTGTGATTCAATGGACAACGTCTCGATCATTTTTCCAAGATCTTCTTAATAGCAAGTGGTTGACTTCCATAGGAACCACATCACACCAAACATCATCACAATAGCCTCCAAGAGTAAAAGAGATTAAACAACATTCAGTTACTTTCATATATAATATGTCATTAAACCCTTGAAGATAATACGGCTTAGGGTGTTCTTGACATGGTAGATTAACTGCATCAACAATGAAGTTGCACACTAAGTTTACACGACTGTCACTATCAATAATGAAATAACATAGTTTATCTTGTATCTTACATCGTGACTGAAAGATATTAATTGGTATAAAATAAGGTCGATTTATATAAGAGTAAAACATCCTAATTGCTTTAAGAATACAAAAAAAAGTTAGACACCAATAGAATTCTAGTTGCAAGAAAAAAAGAAAGATATGCAACTCTTAATTTCCTACTAACACAAGAAACAATGAAGTATTAGATAATGTATATAAGCAATAAAAAGGTAAAACAAATGAAAAAAAAAACAGTTAAGAAGGAAAGAAGAACAAATTTTTTAAAAAAAACCCTATAATTGTGCATCAACTTGATCCACTTCGTTTGAGGTGTTCTCAATCTCCAAAAATTATGAAATTTTGTGTGGAGGCTCCTTTAATGGTGTAAATTTCATCTGGAAATTTTGGGCTCAAAATTTTTTCATTTGATTTTCTGATTTTTATTTTATTTTTTTGAATTTCACACGAAAAACGTCAAAATTCCCTAGGAATCATTCCAATCTGATACCAAATGATAAGGTAGCGCAATCTTGAGTTTGAAAGCCTTCAATCAAGTTGTTGCAAGAACTAGGAACTCTAGAATCAATCAAGGGAATAAGCGCAAATCTAGAAATTTCAAGAGAAAAGAGAAGGAATTTTCTTGAAAATTTTCAGATTTAAGACTGGAAATTTAAAGAAACAATGATAAAGTGAAAGATTAGAAGATAAATAATAAGAATAAAATGAAATAGATTTAAAAAGATTGAAAGAAAGATAGGTAAAACAAATCTGAAAATTCAGCTTTGTTTATGGTTGATGGAGATGGTGTGATAGTGAAGATGGAGATGGCTTGATGGATTTGCGATGGTTTTGTCCTCAACACCCTCTTAGACGTGATTACCTAAGCAAGCAACCTTAAGCGGCTCTAACCCACCCTCCTAGACGCGATTATCTAGGCAAACATGAGTGTGAAGATGATCTCCCTAACAAGAACTCGTCGAACTTATGTTGAAGAAGACTTCTAAGGTACAAGTAATTAGCACTTGCAAAAACAAACTCATTAAATATTCCATTAATAAAAAAATTGAATAATCTGAATTACAATGGTGGACGCTTCATCCTTTTATAGGTGAAGAATAACCAAAGTAATTTAACTTCTACTAAAACAAGGAAACCCTAATTTAATTAAAATAATAAAGAAAAAATATTTATAACTCCTTGATGGCTTGGGCTGCAAGTGATAAGCTGATAAGTGCAAGTGATAAGTTGATAAGGGCTGGTTGCTTGGGCGGAAAATAGTAAGTTGATAGGTATTTGGTCTTACTTGGTCAGCAAGTTGCTGGTCTTGGACAAAGAGGCATGGGTGGGTTGTTTTTAAAGCAAACTAGGCCTAAAACCATCAATTTAAATGATAACAAATACATTGGGCTAAGTTTAATTCGTCCAAAGCCTTATATGTTAGCTTTTGGGGCGAATTTTACAAAATCTCGTAATAATTCTGTATCCAGTTTTATACATGTGCAGTCTTCAATAAAATGGACGTATCTTGAGTTTCCGATATCGGATTAATGCGTTGGAAAAGGTAACTGGATGACGGTCAATTTGTTAGAAGACAACTCTGCCCATAAATGCTCGGATCCTATCCGAAAAGTCGTCGCAAGTTGGCTGACTTTTTAAATTTCACAAATAGGTTCAGCTTCTTGTCCAATATGCATTGCTTTAGCCCTCTCATGCATGTATCACAAACCAAAGATTCGAAACAAAAGATGGATACAAACATCACCCAATATTGACGATGTAAGGTAAAACCATCAACAAACAACATAAAAATGCATATGACAATGAGGCACGTTGACAACAAGGTCATTACCACAACTCAATTGCGAGAAAGGAACGATGAATGTGATCGCGTATCCAAATCCAGTTCAAGGGTCTGAGACAGGGAGATCAGCAGGATAACGAAAAGAGTGCCATCTTAATCTGTCGTGGTAACGTCAGATCTAACCCTGATAGAAAATTAAATGAAAGAAACGGTCAAACGACCGATAAATAAGAAAAAAGCGTGCCGAAAGGCAGAGAAAAACATACCAAAAAGTAGAGTAAATCGTGCCACAAGAACAAATTATTTATTGAAAATTAAAAAACAGAACAAACAGAATAATAAATCCCGACAATCAGCGACGAACATCAAAATTGGTGTCGTTAGGGTTTTTGGATGTTTTGGTCTAATTTGTTGATAAATTTGAATTAACGAACAATTCTTTCTTATCCACTTTTCTTCCCTCAAAATTAAAGAGAAAAATTCAAACTTTATCATTAAAATTTTTATTTAATAAAAATTTAACATGTCGCGTTTTTAATGGTTTATAGTTTTTATAGTGAAGAATAATGATAATGTTAAATATATTTTTTGTATTTTATTTTTTCATTTAATACTAAATTTTAAATAAAATGATGTAATCAATAATATAAATATTAAACTAAATTTAGGCACAATTATAGGGAGGTTCAAAACTACCCGATCAGGGCCATTGACCCACCTACCCAAACCTTAAAAAATTAGATATTTTTTTTAAAAAAAGTATTACTCGATCAGGTCGAATACCTGACCCGTGATTTTTATCGGGTAGTCGGGATAGGTCTAGGCCAAAAACTTATGCAACCGGATACCCGACTGACCTGATATTTTTAATATTAATATTTTTTATTTTAGGTTTCTTAATATTTTTACCTTAAAATTAAATTTAAATTTCTAAATTCTTTTTATGTTTGTATTATGTATTTTTTTAAGTTTAAATTTTTTAAAAAATATTTGTATTATTACTTTATTTTAAAAATCAGATTTGGTACAAATGATGGAGTTGCTGGAACATGACCAAATGCACATTTGCACAGTTCTGTTGATGTTTAATTGTGTTTAGTATTAGTTCTGTTGAAACAAAAAGAGTATATTAATGTCTAATATAATTAATAATTTTGATAATCTAGATATTGAACAAGGAACAATATCAAATATGGTTAATTAATCATTTTTATAGATATTAAAAGATTTTTTTTGAAAAAATATTGATTTTAAAAAAATAAAAAATGTTAACCGGTACTTGATACCCAATTTTACGGGTACTCGAATTTAATAGGTACATGATTAACGGCTACTTAATAATCACAGATTGAAAAATAGGCTCACAAATATGCTACCTAGATAATTGGGGTACCCTACACCTCAAGCACTCGAATTTGAACATCCTTATGCACAAGTGCACCTTTTTAAGGAAAAAGTTGAACAAAAATAGCTTTGAGAATCCATGATGAGTTTCTCTCGTGATGGTTTTTGAATCTTAATGTTACGAATAAAAAAATGATAAATTATACTAATGACCACCGAACTATAGGGTTGGTGTCGATTTGACAACTATATTTTCAATTGTGTTAAATATACCACATAACTATTTAATTGGTTCCAATGTAGCCACCTATCGTTAAAAACGGAAAAGTTGACGAGGCTGTTAAAATAATTGGTATAGTTACAAATTTGGTCCCTTTATCTATACAATTTATTAATTTGGTCTTAATTTTAATGTAATAAAATTTTATTTATTTTAATTAGGTGGTGACATGTGTCACCCTGATTGGAGTAGGAAAAATGAAAACCAAGAAACCACCCTTGGTAAGAATCAAACATGGGACCTTGGGGGAGTAGCGCGCGAGTTTGCCACTGAGCAAAGCATATACTTATGATATGCAGTACTAATAATAATATATGTGTTATAGGATTGGAGAAAGAAAAAAAAACAATATATTCTCCCTTGGTAGGATTCAAACCTGGGAATCCTCAAGGGTTGTGGCATGGGTTTGCCACTAGGTCAAATAAGTATTTTTGATATAAAATACTAACTATAATATATATCGTATTCGATTGTAATTTAGTTTGAAATATTATATATATAATAATATTAAAATAATCAAATTTTAAAATTTTAAAAGAAAAACAAACATAAAATATTAAAAAAATATTTTTTAGTTTTAATTATTTTAACATAATTATATATTTAATATTCCAAATTAAGTTTTCCTTGAATTGATTTTTTTAACTTAATTTTGATTATTTTAATATTATATATATATATATAACATTTCAAACTAAATTACAATTGAATAAAATATATATTATAGTTAGTATTTCATATCAAAAATACTTATTTGGCCTAGTGGCAAATCCATGCTTCAACTCTTAAGGTTTCCCAGGTTTGAATCCTACTAAGGGTGAGTATATTGTTTTTTTCTTTCTCCATATGTATAACACATATATTATTATTGGTATTATATATCACAAGTATATGCTTGGCTTAGTGGCAAATTCACGCGCTACTTCCCCAAGGTCTCAGGTTCAATTCCTACCAAGGGTGGTTTCTTGGTTTTCATTTTTCCTACTCCAATCAGGGTGAAAATTAATTAATTTAGCTAAATAAAAATAATTAAAATCCCCCAATCACCACCTAATTAAAATAAATAAATTTTTATTAGATTAAAATTAGGATCAAATTGATAGATTGTATAGATAAAGGGGACCAAATTTGTAATTATACCAATTATTTTAACAGTCCCGTTAACTTTTCTGTTTTTTAACGGTAGATGGCTACATTGGAACCAATTAAATAATTATGTGGTATATTTAACACAATTCAAAATATAGTGGTCAAATCGACAACAACCTCATAGTTGGATGGTCATTAGTATAGTTTACCCTAAAAAATAAATTGAGAGGGTTTCCCTCAATCCTCATGTTGGGCATTGGCACCTATCGAGATTAGTCGAAAAATATGTCGAATAATAAATATAAATGTAACATATAAAATGAGTTACATATATTTTGCGGATAAAATTTTTAATACTCAATAAGTAAAATTTTAAATATGAATAAAGTGCGATGTTAAGAAGTTGATTAACTCGTAAATTTGTTGGCATAAAAACTATTATGAAAACTATAATTCATTAGTTATCTTACAGTTTTAGAGGGATACTATGATGTTAAATAGGTAACCAACAATAATAAGATAAGCTCTACAAGTGAGTATGAGCAAATATTGCTAGATTAAAAGTTTTTTAATTAAATATCCTTATCAAAGAGTTTATTTCAATTCCCACGATTTAAGAAAATTCTTAAATGACTTATTAGAAAGTATTTTGATAATATGAAATGTGCACGTCTAAGATTGATTTTCTAAAAAAACTTGATATTTAAGTGTGCCTAATGCACTTCTCTTTCTTAGATACTTACTTGGTGCATTATTCATTATTATGCTCATTATTTCAATTTATAAAATACTATGACTAAATGATACTCTTTAACTTAAGTAGAAATTAAGAGTAATATTCGATAAATTTTATTAAAATAGACTCGTTTGGTCATATTAGAGGAAAATCGTTTGTGGTCTCTTTAAGTCAATAACTTTGACAAAGACACTTTAAAAATGTGAGGTGCTTGAAAATAAAGTATCATAAGAAGGTATGAAATTTTAAAGATAGATCATTCTTTTTAGATTTCGTTGTGACTTATGAGAACATATTTAATACACTAACCAAAAGGTTAAGTAGGAAATTAATTCTGGACACGTCAAGGGAATGAGACTCGTGTCCATTGATTGATGAATTCATGGTGAATGTCCAACTTAGTATTATAAGTTTAATGTGGTCACAACGAAATCATGAAAACATAGTAGATATCCAACTTAACATTCTAAGTTCAATGTGGACTAAACCTTGAAGTGACTCATAGTGTACATACTAATCTATCCTTATGGTGAACATTGTACACATGGCTTGAGTTTTTGTTGTTAATAAATTCATAGCTCATGCTTTAGGTGGTATTAATGAGAAAGACTTGACGATTTCACTAGTATATATGAATATCTACTCTTAATGAGTTCATAATTCAGTATTTGGGTATTTTTATTAAGGACTAGATGAACTCACTGCTAAGAAAGATGCATTTTATACTCTTAATAAATTCTATTTTAAAAGTTTGAGTGGTCCTATTTGAGATTGGCATTTGAATTTACCGATAAAAAGGTTGAAATTTTATTCTTAATGAATATTTATCTTAGAGTTTAGGTGGTTATTTTTAAATTAACTTGAAGAATTTACTTATTTTATTATAAGGTTAAGCTTAGAGAAAAGCTCTTAATGATTTCATAGTTCGAATTCGGTGGTTTATGTTGAGATAAACCTTATGAAATCACCTTCGCAAGTGAGAAGAATTTACCACCTTCTTTGAAAGACATTGAGTTCTCTTTCTAGTACACTTACTAAAATCCCAAGGTATGATATATATATATATATACATATATGTATAAATATATTTATTGATTTATCATGGACTTAATGGATGAATGAGGTTAGTCGCGTATCATGAGTTTACCCCTATCTTTACAAGTTCAAGATTTGTTCAATTGTCAAAGAGAATAATCATTCATCGTCACTACTAGGGGTGTTCATTGTCAAATATTGGATCTGATTCAATTTTTTTGATATTCCATTTTTCGCATCGACGATATAGTGATTTGTATCCGATACAAAAAATTGAATATCTTTTTATTCGGATATCAGATACTCGGATCGAATATTCAGATATTCGATTATCTGAAAATATACGTTGATTTAGATATTTTTTTCGAATTTAAAGGTTGTATTTATGAAGATTTCAGAATTTCGAATATAACAAACAACAAATTACTAAATATAACAAGATTCGCATCTATGAAAATTTTGACTTTTTAAATTTTTGAATATAACAATCATCAAAATGTTAAATATAACAAGATTGATATTCATGAAAATTTGAATTTTCAGATAATCTAAAACTTGAAATATTGTGATCCGTATCTGATCTGGAAAATTTAAAATCAAATCGAATATCCAAATTTTTGGATCGGATCGGTCAGGTCGGGTATTTTTGAATACCCCTAGTCACCACATATTAATTCCAGATACTTTCACTAGCACTTATGTAGTTAATTTCGATATTGCTTTTCTTATGGTCTTTCTACTCAAAATTCTTTTTATCTGTGCATTTGTGAGAGAATGTTAGAAATGCTAGTGGAAAAAATTCAAATTTTTTTTACTCATTGTAGAACTAGTGTTTTGATATAATAATTGAAAAATATTTTGGACTAATTTGAAAAGAATTTAAAACTTGTTTTTAAGTCCAAACAACTTGGAATTATGTTTGAGGTATTTTAAGAGGTTTTTGGCAAGATTTTTCATGTTTTTAATAGTCAAACTTGTGTTTTCAAAGTACCCGTATCGATACGGTTGTACCCGTAACAATACCTTTTTGCCCAAGTTTGGTCACTGCCAAAACCCGTATCGAAACAGGCTTGGCTGTTTCGATACGGATCGGGATCGTTTCGATACGCCTGGTAAGCGTACCGATCCCCTTTCAACCAACCCCAATGGCTATTTCCCAACGACCTTTTAAAAGTGAATTCGTACCGATACGCCCTCAAGCGTATCGATACGCCCAAGCTGACAAGAGCTCAACGGCTAGTTTCTGATGAAGACCGTACCGATACGGTTTCACGCGTATCGATATGGATAGCTGCAAAACAGTATTAATGAAGGGAAATAAAGTCCTCAACGGCTCCAATTCATCCCCAACGGCTAGTAACGGCTACAAACTCATTTGGGAGTATAAAAGGGACCTCCAAGCATCTTGTAATGGTTAATGCTTCAATTGTTACAACATTATGATGTCAAAATTTGTCTAGAGCTTTAATTGTTTATTTCTTGCTTAGAGAACACTTGTGAGCTTACATTGTTAAATTTGCTCAAGTGTTTAGGTTTTGGGTGAGTGCTTAGAATTGCAAACAAACACCTTTTAGAGGGATTTCTAGTTTTCTAAGTCTTTCTTTGTAAAGAGAGTGTTCCTTCAAGCTTTGGGTAGAAAGCTTTGAGGGTTATAACGGTTTCCTCCTAATCCTAGAAAAGGGGACGAAATTCTTAGTGAATTTGTTGGAAATCCTTAGTGGGGAGCTAAGGTAGTGGATGTAGACCTTGGTTAGAAGGTTGAACCACTATAAATCCTTGTGTCAAATTGCCAAATTTTCACCTCTCACTAAAACACCCAATTATCCAACTTCTCCACTCTTGGCGAGCAAGAACGGTTGATTGAATCGAGCCCCTAAAATCTCAACAATTGGTATCAGAGCTTGGCTCAATCAAAGGGGATTCACATCCTATTGAGAAGATCCGGCAAGCTCGATCAACATTTCACCAACCGGCTCAATGGCACAATCAATCGACAAACCGCCTTTCTTCGACGGAAATCAATATGCCCATTGCAAGATAAAGATGAAATTCTTCTTGAAGTCAAGAGATTACAAGCTATGGGACATAGTTGAAGATGGTTCGTTCGTGCCTCAAGGAAGCAAAGCGGAATGGAGTGCCGACGATCGCAAGAAGATGGAGCTTAATTGCAAAGCCTTGCACATGCTCTTTTGTGCTTTTGGCCCAACCATCTATGAGAAGATGTCTTCTTTTGAGAGTGCCAATGAGGTATGGGACAAGCTTGAAGTCACATACGAGGAAACCGATGAAGTCAAGGAGACCAAGATTGGGCTCCTAACCTTAGAGTATGAGAACTTCAAGATGGATCCAGAAGAGAACATCGAGAAGATGTTTGATAGGTTCTCCACTATCACCAATGGTCTTAAAGGTTATGGAGAAGCCATCCCGGAAGAGAAGCTTGTCCGAAAGTTCAAATACTCCCTTCCCGAGTCATGAGACTAAAAAAGGACCGCCATCATCGAAGCCAAGAATCTCAAAACCTTGATGCTTGATGAACTTATGGGGTCACTTCTCACTCACCAAATAATGAAGAAAAACAAAGAAGATGAGAAGAAGAAAGAAGAGATTAGAGCGATGGGGAAGAAGAAGATCATGGAGCTAGGCATCAATGCTAGTGCCATAGCTCTCAAATCCTCCACATGTCATTATGTAGATTCAAGTGAGGAGGAAAGTGAAGATGAAGAGATGGCCTATCTCTTCAACAAATTTGCTCGGTTCATGAAGAGCAAAATGGAAAAATCCAAGCATGAATCAATGAAGAAGATGAAGGACTCCCACAAATCCAAAAAGAAGGGATCATCTTCAAAACAAGCATATGTGGCCACATGGAGTGATGAAGATTCCACCGATGATGAAGCAGCCCACCTATGCTTGATGGCCCTCAATGAGGGGGAGGTAACTTCTAACTCATCCATTTCAAATTCTTATACATTTGATGAGTTACAAGATGCCTATGATGATTTGCTTTTGGAATTCAAGGCATCATTTTCCAAGAACAAAAAGTTGATTTCAAAAATAAAAATTGAAAATGATTTGCTTTCCAAAACAAATCTTGAACTTGAAGCAAAATTGAAAGATTTTGAACAAAAATGTCTTGATTTACAAAATTTGCTTCTTAAAGTTCAAAAAGAAAAGGATTTGATTTCCAATGAACTTGAAAAGAAAAATAATTTTGGAAAATCAAATTTTTATGTAAGAAAATCTAGTGCCCCTAGATTTGTGAATGGAAAATGTTTTAGAAGTGTTTGGGTCCCAAAAGGGCTAACCACTTCAACTAAAAAGGATGAAATTGAAAAATGGATTCCTAAGGGGACTAAATTTTGTGCTACTAATGTCTATGGATCCAAAGCAATTTGAATACCAAAAATTACTTGATTGTCTTTTAATAGGTGTGATGGAGGTTGATCAACAAGTCAAAAATTGAGGGGGAGCTCCATGCACACATAGGAAGAACACTTGAAAAAGGAAGGCTTCACAACCTCCCTTGAGTTCAAGTATGGTAAATCTAGTTGCTTTTGTTTTTATTTGATTATTTTTCCTTTAAGTCAACTAGATAATCATATATGTTGAACTAACATTCTTATGATGCTTTGAGTAAGGAGGAGCCAATTTTAAACCAAAATTTTAAGTGTGTCATTTTTTTACCTCTATTGTTATTTTGAAACTTAATGTTTTAAATTCTTTTTGATATAACAAAAAGGGGGAGAAATGTGTTTGAAAAATTGAATTTTCAAATGAATAAGGGGAAGCTTTATTCGATTTCATATCTTTAATCTCTTATTCACATTTTTAAAGATAAAGGGGGAGAATCCCAAACAATTTTTCAAGTTAGTTTTATTATATCAAAAAGGGGGAGATTGTAGAACTAGTGTTTTGATATAATAATTGAAAAATGTTTTGGACTAATTTGAAAAGAATTTAAAACTTGTTTTTAAGTCCAAACAACTTGGAATTATGTTTGAGGTATTTTAAGAGGTTTTTGGCAAGATTTTTTATGTTTTTAATAGTCAAACTTGTGTTTTCAAAGTACCCGTATCGATACGGTTGTACCCGTACCGATACCTTTTTGCCCAAGTTTGGTCACTGCCAAAACCCGTATCGAAACTGGCTTGGTCGTTTTGATACGGATCGAGATCGTTTCGATACGCTTAGTAAGCGTACCGATCCCCTTTCAACCAACCCCAACGGCTATTTCCCAACGGCCTTTTAAAAGTGAACCTGTACCGATACGCCCTCAAGCGTATCGATACGCCCAGGCTGACAAGAGCCCAATGGTTAGTTTCTGATGAAGTTCGTACCGATACGATTTCACGCGTATCGATACGGATAGCTGCAGAACAGCATTAATGAAGGGAAATAAAGTCCTCAACGGCTCCAATTCATCCCCAACGGTTAGTAACGGCTACAAACTCAATTGGGAGTATAAAAGGGACCTCCAAGCATCTTGTAATGGTTAATGCTTCAATTGTTACAACATTATGATGTCAAAATCTGTCTAGAGCTTTAATTGTTTATTTCTTGCTTAGACAACACTTGTGAGCTTACATTGTTAAATTTGCTCAAGTGTTTAGGTATTGAGTGAGTGCTTAGAATTGCAAACAAACACCTTTTAGAGGGATTTTTAGTTTTCTAAGTCTTTCTTTGTAAAGAGAGTGTTCCTTCAAGCTTTGGGTAGAAAGCTTTGATGGTTGTAACGGTTTCCTCCTAATCCTAGAAAAGGGGACGAAATTCTTAGTGAATTTGTTGGAAATCCTTAGTGGGGAGCTAAGGTAGTGGATGTAGACCTTGGTTAGAAGGTTGAACCACTATAAATTCTTGTGTCAAATTGCCAAATTTTCACCTCCCACTAAAACACCCAATTATCCAACTTCTCCACTCTTGGCGAGCAAGAACGGTTGATCAAATCGAGCTCCTAAAATCTCAACACTCATTTATTGCAAATTTAATATGAGAATTACATGATTTAAACCATTCACTTAATGCAATTTAATATAGCAATTACATGGTTTAATCACTCATTTAATGCATATTTAAGATGACAGATAAAAATTCGTATTCACTTTTACAACATCTATCAAACACTCTTGTATATGTTTCATGCTTTTGAAAATAGATAGACAATACAATTTTGTCCAACTTCAAAGTTTGGGAATACGAATTTTGGACGCATTATGTTAACATTGGGGTCATCGTCCAATGCAACGATTACATCAATCGGAGTGAATTTACTTCTAAAACAATGGTCATACCACAACATTTTGTTCAGTAAGTGCTAATGGTTTCATTTTGCAGATCCAATAGAGTCAAAAAAAATTCTTTCAAAAAGTTAAAATTTCTTTCTTTTGACTTTTTGCCAAAAAGGAATTTTAAGTAAAATTGTTCATTTATTTTTTATACCTTATATTTTTAAAAAATATTTGAAATAAATATTTTATATATTTAAAAGTACATTTTCAACAACTATTTAATTTTAAACTAAACAAATATTTGTTTAGTAGGAGTATTATGTTTCAAAAGTAACGTTAAAGTAATGAATTAAGGACCAAAAGAATGGAATAAGTAGGAGCGGATGCGGAGACATTCGAGGTTACGCATTCCAATCCATATTCCACTATTCTCTTTGGTAGTGGTGTGTTGTGTGTTCCAAAAAGAAAGTTTAAAAGGTTGGAGTCTTGGAGATAGGTAGGGGACCCAAGGGACACTGCCTACACCATACGTCTATGACGGGGGGAATTTTTGTTTTCTTTGCTTTCTGTTGCCTAGCCACTTTGTGCTTGGCGTTAACCATTATTCCTTTTCTTTGCTACCCATCAATAAAATTAATATTTCTATAACGAGATTCGACTCCATACAAGAATAATAGTGCAAGTAGCTGCTAAAATAATCGAGAGAGAGAGAAAGAGTAAATGGGGTTGATAAGGGTGAATATAGGGTTTGGGTTTGTAGATTAGGATTATGGTTTTATAAATTAGGGATTGAAATTAGAATTCTGGTTTAAATATTTTATTTTAAATCTGACGTGATATTAAAATATTAATAAAATATGTATGTCATAAGAAAATATTTATAAAAACAAGTCAAGTCATCCTAGAAATATCAAAATATGAATAAGTCAAAAATTGAGTTATTAAATTGAAAATTTTTAGACTTTAATAGTTAAAATAGAAGTGAGAAAAAAAGTTAAATGATTAACAATATAATTTACCCTAATAGCTTTTGCATGAGAGGAAACAGCCGCTCCGTCCCCTCGTAACCCACACCAATTTGACGACTGCATTTTGCAGTGATGAAGAATCAAAGAGCGTTCCATTTCGGAAGGAGACAAAAGACAGTGTCCCTCTCTTCCAGCATCATTTTCGGCCACTATAAACAAATCTCATACTATATATTTTTTTAAAACAAAATGTTGGCCCGTTGATTTTTTTTGATTAATATTGTTGGCCCATTGATTTTGATTGATGTTAATATATTTTTTTCATTCAAATTCGATTCAAATATTCACATCGATCCACCAAATTGTCAATCATTTAAGAAAAGGGGACAATAATCCCACATCGAAAAAAATAAGATCTTAGAATATATATATATAAGCGCTATCAAACATATCTTTTAAAAAGGTCACCGCACAATGTCTTATTAGACATATTTTTTGGGCTTAAAGGTCAAATTAGCCCTCAACGAAAAATAAAAAAAATTAATTAAGCCATTATGAAAAATTTGCACTCAGTTTAGCCCTCATTATTCAAATTGCACTTAATTTGACCCTTTCGTTAGTTTAACCGCGTTGACTGTTAATGCCTTCTAACGGTCAAAATATAGACGAACATGTGGCCACGTCATCAAAATCGATTTTAAAAAATCTAAAAAATCTACAAAATTATAAACAAATTATAAAATTTATAAAAATATTAATTTAATTTAATTTTTCTTATTTTCTCTATTTTTTATAAAAAAACATAAAATACTATTTTTTTAAAAACTCCAAAGTTTCATTTCTTTCAAAAAATCCCCATAAATTCCTAAATCAAACATTAGCACCGATTCAACCACCGGCCACACCCCGTCGAAGGAAAACAACGTTCTCCCTCAATATTTCTTCTCACCAACATCATCGTCTGCCATAGTACCAATAATTTTCACCGTCAATTAAACTGATTTGAGGACAGGGTTAGGAATTTAAAATTTTGGGGCATTTTAATTTTTTTTGAAATTTTGAGATTTTATAATTAAAATATATTTAAAAATATAAAACATTTAAATATTATTTCATTATAAATATTTATATATTTTTTAATAACTATTTCAATTATTTATATTTTTTTATTTTAAGTAAAAATAATTTTTATGATTTTATATGTAATTTTAATTTTTTTACACATTTAAATATTTTTTAGATTTTTCTTGAATTTTTAAATTATTTTTTTATTTTTAAATTTTTTTATAATTTTAAATATCTTTTTCAGATTTTTTTAATTTCTTTAATTTTAAATATATTGTGTTATAATTTTAAGTATATTTTTAAAATTTTAAATGATTATTTACGATTTTGATGATGTGGGACATCCAGAGTGTGCCACGTGTCACCATCATAATAACTACTTTTGAGTTAACGGTCAATTTAATAAAAGGACTAAATTGATTGTAATTTGAATCTTGAGGTCTCAATCGGGTGTAAAATTTTATAAAAATTTAATTAATTTTTTGATTTTTTTGTTGAGGGTCAATTTGACCTTTAAGTCTATATTTTGAAAAGATGACAGCGGTATGTAACAAAAATACTTTTACTTCTGTTAAGTACAACATGAAGCATGGTATAAAATGTTCCTCTGTTTTTAATTTGCAATTAATACAAGTAGATGTCCTGTTTTAATAGTAGCAGCCAGCAACCTAATCTTTGTACGATTACAACCAAGGGTATTAGATGTTGGGTTTTTGGAGTTTATAAACCTTCACTTGCACTTGATGAAAAGCTTGCTTCTAACTTACTTACATGCTTTTCAAAGCCAAAATGCATTGCCATCCCCACCTACTAACCGGGTAGGTAAAAGAGTTGGGATGGTTAATTGTCAAATCTTCCTTATTTTCAAAATTTTAATTAATTCATGTAATTCCAATCAAAATAGCATCATCAGCTTAAACGTCTTTTATTTTTTATTAAATAAAAATGTATTATATTTTTAAAGAAAATGTGGGAATTCGAATCGAACACATACAAAATAAACACCAACTTAAACTTAAAAGATGGACCAATGGGCATATAATATTATGTAGAATCCACTTGCCATGAGGCTACGCTTGGTTGGACACGGGATTGGGCCCCACTTCCCGTCTACGGTCACAACTCTTCTAATCTTTGATTCCTATGGCTATAATATCCCATCCTACTCTCATATTTTTATTAGTTTTAAAATTTAAACAAATGGCTTTTTTCAAGGGTAAAATACATTCAAAGTCATTAAATTACAGGTTTAGTAACAAATATATCATTTTTTTCTCAAAGTAATAATTTAATCATTCAATTGAAATTTCGTGACAAACATGTCGTTTAATTATAGGTTAGTAACAAACATCTTACTTTTCTTATAAAATAACAATTTAAACATTCAATTAAAATTTTGCGACAATCAGTTCACTCTGCTATTAAAAATGAAACAAATAAGTTGGTATAATAACAATTGTAGTCTTCAAAACATATGCATTCTAGTAATTTGGTTCTAATTTAATAAATTTAATCATTCATATTTAAAATTTTCATTAGTGAAGTGACTATGTCTACTAGCATGCGACATTAAGGTCACAATAGGTATGTTCTATTAATCTATCAATTTTTCAATAGTGAAGTGATCGTGTCTGTCAAATAATCACATCTGCAGATTATCTAGCTGAAGCTTGAAGGACAATAGCATAGAGTGTGACAAGTGATCGGAAGGTGTAGTCAGGGACAAGGTCAAGATTTGAGGTTGGGGGCAAAACATAAATGTTTAAAAGTGGGGATCCATAAATAATCTATTTTTTAAAAAAAAATTGTATGAAAGAAAAAAGTAAAAGAAAAAATTCGGGCGGGGGCGGGTAGGGACAATTAGTTCTATCCCTGTGTGTAGTGTTGAAATTTTTAAATATGAAAAGTTAAAATCATTGGAATATTTTTTAATTAGGACCAAGTTGATAGAATATATAAGTTTTGGGAACTAAAACTGTTATTATACAATATCATATTTCAAATATAGCCACAAAATGATATACTTGTCACAAAAATTCAATTTAGTGACTAATTTGTTAGTTTTAGAAGAAAAAATTACTTGTTTGTTACTAAACCTATAACTCAGTGGCTTATGGCGTAGTTTTCCCTTAATTTAATATATTTGATTTTTATCAGCTCTCTACCCTGTGATCGTAATGAGTCCGGGAATATAAAGCTCCATCTTTTCAGTTCAGTAAGGACTGGCACTAACAGTAACACCCAATGGCTCGCAATTCGAATATCATTTCTATCTTGCGCCGCTTTTGAATATCGCAGCATCTCGCCCTTTCTTTCTAGATTTTGCCTTTTCCTTCCACGATCTACAAATGCAGCTTTGATTGCTTTTGAACTTCACACCTCAGCCCTTGCATTTATCACTCTCCCAGGTTTGTTCTCCAAATGCAGTTTCTTTACCTTCCCCCCCTTTTAACGTCTGGGGTTTAAGAAACTACATTTTTTTTTATTCTGAGAATCTGAGATGTTTTATACATTGTTGGTGTTTAAGGAATGCATCTTTCTCTTTGTCGTTTACACATTATGAAGCCTTGTTTGCTTACTTACTGGTTGGTTCTTTTGGTTCCCATTCCCCGCCCCTTTTCCCCAGTGATTTTAATTTTGGAAGTTGGTACACGCCTTTTGTTTTGTTTTCTTTATGATCATCAAGAAAAAAAATATGGGTTTTTATTTGGGGTTTAAAAATCAAATCTTTTGATACCAAATGGTAAACATCTTTCGGTGGGCAGAGAGATAAAAGGAGGAAGGAAAATGATGACGATGAGGAAAAGACTGGCATGCTGTACGCGCGACAGGGAGTTTAGCCTCGATTTTGATGAGCGAGAAGATAGTAAGTTAATTACTACATTTACGGTTTTTTTATTAACATAAAGTTAATTACTACTTAAATCGATGCACCTATTGCCATTTTAATTTTAATTTTCTTTAGGGTTTATGGCTATAGTTGTATGGTTTGAAGCGGAGTATTTCTATTCTGTGATGAAAATTTCCGTGATTGATGCCATGGGGTTTGTCTTTTGTTTTTTTAGGTCTAGTATAGCTAGATTGACATTGTTGTATTCTGATGATTTATTGTACAATGTCAAAAAAAAAAAATTGAACACTGTGTGTAAGAGAGAGAGAGGAAAGGTTGGGGATTGTGGTGGGAACGAAACTGAGAGGACGGGGAAGGGGCCCATAAGGCCATAACGTGTGGGTCTTCTTTTAGTTTTTGGCCATTAGCAGATGTTCAGTTGTATTAGTCGTTGCCATTATCATGCAGGCAGGCAAGGCAAGGCAAGGCAATGGTGTTGCCTCTATTTATTTCTTAGCAGAACATTTATGGTACCTGAAGATGAGGTGTGAATGTCATGTTCCTCTCTTGCTCCACAACCGATGCACACCCATATTTCCTTTATTTCTTTCCTTTTTCTACACTTTATAACTGAATATTCAAGACCAGTTTTTTTAACACCAAGAAGCATGCATCTATGACTAATATATTCAATGAACTTCCTTGAGGTTGAGGATTCATGGAGTTTTAGTGTGAACCTTTTCTAATTAAGACAAAGATGACAAACCCTGATCATTCTTCCAACCCTATTGTTGGCTCTCGTCAAAATCCGGTCTTTGATAGCTCTCCTCCATGGGCCCAAGGAAATGCCTCGGTCATGGTATCTTCTACGTGCAAGCAAAGCAAACCACATGTGGGGTGGGGTTATCTCATAATTGGAAGCTTTTTGGTTTTGTTTGAACTTCAAAGTTTCAAGGGCGCTGCTGCAATTCACAAGTTACTAACAAAAATGAAGTGATGATCATTTCATTATTTACTACTAATTAAGTTACCGTACACTTTTGTTTTTGCTAGTATTTAGTTGTGGTCCCTTCATTTCGCTTCACTTCCTTTCATATAGAAGCAGTAGTGGATATGGCTGTTATCATTTAAAACACCTCTTCCACAGTCGCAGTCAATGTAGACAGGGTGAAAGTTAGTGAGTAGGGACATAAATTTTACAAAAACTCATGTGAAAGACGACTTTTCTTTCTCCTGAAAAGTTTGAAATGCTAGTAATTATTGATGCCTTGATTACCTTGCCCTTTAGCTTTAGGTTAGCTAACCTACCACCTGCTACTATTGTATGCTAATACTATTATATTTCACCCATTTCTTCAATATCAATTTTCTTTCCCTTGTATTCCACTTGACTTAATTAAGTACCTCAAGCAAGTGCAGAAAGAAATATACCCTGCAACGCAACAGACAAAAGTAAAAAGGAGATCTGTGCTATCACTAGAAAAAGAAAGGATGGTAAAAGGAACATATATAAAATTATACTCTGTAAACTTTATGCCCCCTTTTTAACTTTGGGCCATCTTTACTTCAAATTTTAAGTAGTGCATGTCCTTTTTCGAGTTTGCTTTGCTGTTGAGCACTTGTTGCTTGGAAATCTCTCTTTTTGGATGTAGTGCTAGCTCTCAAAAACTTGGGAAGCTTCTGCCTTAGTTTGATCTCTTGTCTTTTATTTTTGAATGGTAAACTTTATTATGTATTGTGGTGCCAATTGGCAAGGATGCTGTTATTATTGCTGTTTATTCTCACATGATTGATTTGAGAAACACACATTGTTAATGTTAAAAAATCCTCAAACTGCTAAGCATGAAATGGGATTTTCAAAAGCATGCCATGTGGGTTTCCTTGTCTTGTTTGTCTTTTACGTGCATCCATAGCATGTACGGCCAGTCCCTTTATTTACCATGCATGAGCCACTAGAGAATATATGGGTAGTTAAAGTTAAGCACACTCAAAACTAATTATTTATGCAATGTTTATTGAATAAATGAGTCATCTTATCTAATAATCTTACATGTGCTAAAATTGGGCCCTTGCACTGTCATGTGCATGTGCTAACATCTGACATTTTTATAATGAAGACAAATCTGACAGACTCATTTATTCCAAACGGTGAAGGTGCATGTGTGCCCGGAGAGATCTGGTTTTCATATATTGTCTAGTTAAATATGAACAGAAATGGCATTTAACCAATCTCATACCTGATCCACTATTTGGTAAATGACAATACAGAAATTACAAGTGTGTGAAATAAACTTCCTTCACTAGTTCTTGGAAGGATCATTAGTGTAGAAAGTGCCCATTTAACAGTTTTCATTCCGTAAAATGGTTACATTCAATTACAACTAGAATGTCAAACAAATCCTTCATGTAAAGGCTTGTGTTTCTGCACTTAGTGTTTATGTAGTTAGCACTACATACACCAGGAACTTGAGCTCATTTATTTTTGCTTTTGACCTGCCTCAAGCTGATGATCACGCGTAAACAATTTTGCAAAGGTTTCTAGCTGATTATGCTTCTATTTGTTGTCGTATGTTCCCACCTGATTTCAGTACATGGATATTAAATCAGAATTTTCAGGGATAATGACATATAATGGTCTTGAGAGCTGCATTCTGAACAATCAGTCTTATGAGAATGAAAGTAGAACAAGCCGAGGAGATGGATGTGCATCTGATTCCCTGGATGATGAATTCTCCAGCTGTTCTTCTAGCAAAGATGCATCTGGATCATTTTCTTCCAAGTGGATGAAGAGAGATGAACAGGGTTCGGATGAATGGGAGCTCTCGGAAAGCCCCAAGCATTTTTATGTCAAAGATAAACCTGCTTATCCCATTCAATTTTCAGATGTTGAGACAATGAAAGAAAATTTTGCAAAGCTTCTATTGGGGGAAGATATTACAGGTGGACGGAAGGGTGTCTCCACAGCTTTAGCTTTGTCGAACGCCATAACAAATCTTGCTGGTGAGTTTGTTTCTACATCCTTGCGTGTATGTGTATATAATCAGAAATTTTTATTCTGGATTGGAACTTGGTAAAATATGTTTAAATAAGAAAAGTCATAGCACTTCATGTTGTACTTTATTTATTTTATCTTCCATCAATAGGAAACATGCATCATGAGGAGGAGCTGCAACTTAAAAAACATAAAAAAAACATGTACATTTTAAAAAGTTCATTGTGTTTTCCTGTTATCATAAGATTGTATTCTTCCATTAGTCTTCAACTTGTAAGGTATGCGAATTTGATTATGCAGCTTCAGTGTTTGGGGAGTTATGGAAACTAGAGCCACTAGCTGTAGAAAGGAAAAATAAATGGCAAAGAGAAATGGATTGGTTACTGTCTCCTACCAACTATATGGTGGAGTTAGTGCCTGCTAAGCAAAATGGTGCAAATGGCAGGACTATGGAGGTACTCTTGTGGTTGTTGGGTTCTGATTAAAATGATAATGTGCATTCTGCAATGTGGTGAGATTTATGTAAATTCTCTTTTGAGCAGATAATGACACCAAAAGCCCGTGCAGACATTCACATGAACCTCCCAGCACTTCAGAAGTTGGACTCTATGCTTATTGTAGGCGATCTCCTTATTCTTCCTAATAGTTTGTAGATTCTTTTATGAACACTCACCCGGATCTACCTGATTAAATTTTGAATATTGTCAGGAAACCCTGGAGTCAATGGTAAATACCGAGTTTTGTTATGCGGAAGTTGGAAGCAAAGCAGAAGGAAGAAACAAGAGTGCAAGGGAGAGCAAGAGGTGGTGGCTTCCATTGCCACAAGTACCAAAAACTGGGCTCTCGGATACCGAAAGGAAGAAGTTGCAATGTAAAGGCAAGGTGGTGTATCAAGTATTCAAGGCTGCGACATCAATTAATGAAAATGTTTTGCTTGAAATGCCTATTCCGTCCATTATTAGGGATGCCCTTCCCAAGGTGAGCATACTCACGGCATTGTTAACTTTTAAATGTTGGATCCTTTAATAGTTTTTTATGATGATATATCATAGCGCTTGAAGCCCTGATCAAGATCGATTTTGAAAAACATGTTTTAAAAGGAAATATATAAAAAATGGAGTCACTCTTGAGGTTTTAGCTGGAACCAGCTGATGTTGGTCTCCTTAAAAATCTTATCAAATATCTGATAATTCTGAATGATGAGAGCAAAATTCCAGATTAAAGTTTTACAAGTTGTTTGTATTGCATTCATGGCAACTCAATCTCATTCTGCATGTTTACAGTCTGGGAAGGCAAGCCTAGGTGATGAACTGTACAAGGTTTTGACTCTCGAGTCCAGCTCAGTGGATGATATGTTCATTTCGCTCAATTTAAAGTCTGAAAATAATGCTCTGGAGGCCATTAATAGGTTGGAAGCCGCCGTATTTGCTTGGAAAGGGAGACTTACAGAACAAGCTAGTGGCAAATCCCCAGTGCGAAAGTCGTGGTCTTTCATTAAGGATCCATTGTCTGAAATGGATAAGACGGAGCTACTAGTGGACCAAGCCGAAGCACTCTCACATCAGATAAAGAGTGCATATCCAAATCTTCCTCAAACTTTTCTCGATGCTACAAAAGTTCAATATGGCAAGGTAAGTTTCGTGTGTTTATACATACATGTGGTACCATCTTTTGTCCTGCATTTATCTTTCACTACTGAATCCATGTTAAAATTATTGGTGCACAGGATGTTGGACATTCGATTCTGGAAGCATATTCTCGGGTCTTAAAAAACCTGGCATTCAGCATAATGAGCAGGATGGGCGAAATTCTGCAAGAAGATAGCTTGTGGCACCCTGATTCGAGTGTTGCAACATGGTTCTTTCCAGGAATAAAAGTGGAGAACCCAAGGCACTCCTCCATTGATGCAACGAAGAGAGTAGAGGGGAGCCACTGCGAATCTGACGTCGATAGGGAGTCACCGAGTACGAGTAGGAGTCGTCAAGTTTGGTGTATTGGTAAAGAGACATGTAGCAGTGTAGGAATGTCTCCTTGATATATCAAAGCATGATTATAACACTGCTTCTGTAAATCATTATTAGGCTTTATTAATTAATTAATGAAAGGGTTATATTTTGATACACAAGTAGTGGTGCCAAACTGACTCGAGACTCGAATTGATTTTACCCATTCCGAGATCTGATATCGGCCCGAACATGATGACTTGAACTTGATTCGAAACCCGAATTCAACCGATATCGACTCGATTTTCAGCCGAACTAAACAGACTCGAACTGATTTTCAAGCAAACTGAACAAACCTGAACCGATTTTCAATCGAACCGAATGAACTCAAACTGATTTCATCCGAATCGAAAGCAACCCGAACTGAAGGCAACTCAAAATAAAAAATATATTAAAAGAAATAAAGAAAGATTTGATGTGAAGTGTCACACAACTCATCAAAAAGTTAAATATACTAGCTTTATAAAGCCACGTGTGGGTGTAAAAAATTGATCCGACGTGAAAAACCAACCGAAACATATCGATCTCATGTTGAACTGATCTTGAATCGACCCGAAAATTAGGGGTGTTCATGGTAGATTAATCATACCATCTAGCATAAACGGTTGGTTAACCGTTATAACGGTTATTAAACCGTAACTTAACCATTAAATTTCTAAACGGTTAACAGTTATAGCGGTTAACCGCTACTTAACGGTTCAGTTAAAGGCCTGTAACCTATGATAATTTTTTTTCAAATATTCACTAATTCTTTTGAGAATAATGAAATTGCCTCTTCGATAAATATTGTATTAAAATTTTCAAAAAAAATATTTAAATAAAGAATTTTTAATCACAAACTTCATTTTATGTCTAAATAATTTCATAATGGTTAACCAAAAGTTAACCATTAACATCATTTTTAACGGTTGGTTAACTGAAACCGTTTAGCTTTAACAGTAGGTTAATTAACCAGTAAAATTTAACGGTTATACCGGTTAACGGTTTCGGTTTATTTTGCACACCCCTACTGAAAATATCCGACATGATATCAATCGACCCAAAAACAAATGAACCGATGTGACCCGACCCGACCCAAATCACTATAGACCTGAATTAAAACCAAGCCAGATCATATATGACCTGACTTGAACCGAAATAAAATGTAGTCAAAATGAACTTAACCCGAACCAAAATAACCCAACCCGAACAACATGTTTATTGTTTGCCACCTCTACACACAAGATGTGTAAAAAAAAATTACACAACCCTCCGTATTTAAGCTATAAAATTTAAAACCTAAATCCATATCCCAACACCTAAACTTTAATACTAAATTCTAACTCTAAACCTTAAATTCTACACCATACAACTTAAACCCAAAATAACAACCTAAATAATTAAACTCTAAACCTTAATAAAATGGTTAATTATAGCCTTGAGATATTCATTTATTTTTTTTTTTGGGAAGGTTAGTACCAGGGTTTCAATAGATTAAAACGAAAGTACAAAAGCAGAGAGAACTTGTTTGAAAAATTCACTCAATAATTAAAGTGAATTTTAGATCCATTAATTGACCTAATGGTTAAGAATACTCATATTATATTATTTTGTATGGATTTAAATCTTGATATGAAAATATAATACCTCTTTAATTAATAAAAAAGATAAAATTAAACGTGTAAAATTACATATTTGGTTGATTTTAGATTGAGTCAATCTGAAATAAGTTGATGTCGATTTTAAATTTTCAGGTTATTTTAAGTTGGAATCATTTGGGATTTTGGTTACTTTGATTCTTTGAGCAGACCATTTTTTATTTCAGATTTCATTTAGGTTGAAAACTCGAATTTGGTATTTTCAGTTATTCGTTCAATTCGTTTGAATTTTTATTGGATTAAATAGAGGGAGATTGATGTGCGTATGATTTGTTAAATTATATATCACTAATTATTGATGTTATTATATATTTTATAATATTGTTTATTTTCTGTGAGGTTATAATTTATTTAAATAATTTTATAAAATATTTATTATAAAACTAAATATCTAAATCTACTTTTATAATGTCATAAATTGAGTTGTAAAGATCATCCCATGATGAATTTCTGTAGCATTTAATTTGGATTAATCAACCAATAGATTAGATGTGAGTGGTTAAACAAAAAAATAACATCTAAATCTACCTTTATAGTTATATTCATTGACACATATTATATATTTCTAAGATCCATATACATAATTTATTATTATTATTATTATTATTATTATTATTATTATTATTATTATTATTATTATTATTATTATTATGAGTAATGAAAAATATCAAGTTTGGTAGCTCGTGTTACTAAGGGTACTCAACTAAGAATGATGATGAACGGTGAAGAATAAGCGATTTGGGACAATAAAAATGACTAAATTGATATATATATATATATATATATATATATATTCTTAAATATGTATGGTTAAATTTATTGAATTATTTTTGCATTAGAATTAAATTGGTATAATATACAAGTTTAGTTTTGAGGACTAAAACTGCCAGGATTACATAAAAAAAGTGATAAAAAATAATAATAAGAATTTGTAACCTTAGGGACTCGAACTTGTATCCCTTGGCATATTAAGGTGTTGCCTTAGCTATCTGAGCCAAGGCTATATTTGTTTTTACCCTACCCATATTTAATGTTATTCTTTATTCGATGATTATGCTGAAATTAATTAAATCATATTCGACTCTTCATCTACCATTTTTTTGGGAATGCCTTTCGAATCTGCATCTGAGAGAGATTTCCAGAAACCCTCAGTTCTCACCAACCCCATTCTTCGGCCACCTCTGATCCCGACTAACGGCCGTTCATGGCTTGCACCGCCTGTACTGATGGGAGCGCCGCCTCGCCCCGAGCTCGATTTCGTCCTTCACTCGCAGCGTCGCGTTGTCGCCCGCCGTGGAGAAGGCCTTGAAGGTTCGTGAAGAACCCATGACAGCCCCTCTTCGTTTCTTTCTCAGATTCGACCGTTTCCGTCGCCGGTGGAAGTCACCGCCACCACCAGCTGGTGCGTCGTCCCACTCTGATCCTTCAGCCGCCTGTCACGCGCGCTACCGAGCCGCCCATCGCCGAATAAACCCGTTTGAAGGTTCGACCTAACAAACCCATTGACACCTCTAATTTTTGCGATTTTCGGCCACTTCCGTCACGATTTTGGCGCGTTAACGGGACAGTCTTGACTGACGAAGCAAGACGAGCGAAACCCATAAGGTTTCGCGTCTGATCGACGCCGGTAAGAAACTTAAAGGAGCTTCGTGGATTCCGGCGATCGATATACTTGTTTGGTGAGTTCCGACCTTATTCCATTTTTGTGTTTATCGACGTCCTGAGTCCGTTTTTGAAGCCCATTTCGCAAAATTCTGACCCGAAAGCCTCCAAATCTGACCTTGAACCCAAACTTGTTTTGTAGTTATTTTTTCAATTAAGAGCTCTTTGAATAAGGACTAAGATGGGATATTGTGTGATTGAAGGTACTCATAGCTCATTGAATATGAATTGTTGGACGTCGAATTCGAGTTCGAGTGCAATCGAGTGGGGTTTCATGAATCGACATATATAACTCGGAGTTAAGGTAATACAATACTACCCCTTGTATGCTTTATGTACATGTTAATATCCGGTTAACGCATGCATGCTTATGATGAAGTGTATTGTAAACTCTGATTTAGCCGAATCAGATACAAAAAATAAGTATGAAAATTATTAAAATCAGAATATTCGAATAAGAATATTAATAGAGCAAAAGTATCGAAATTTCTAATAGTAATAAATAATATAGTTAAATCCGCAACTCGATTAATAGTGCCTCAGAATCAATGCCTAGAGTACGGAGTAAGGGATATTGGATATGAGATTATAGAAATGCCCTTGAGGTATAAGAATGACTAAATTGCCCCTAATAAAGGAAGTGACCCGGAATCTGCATTCAACCTGATTAAAAAAAAGTTACCCTACGTAAGATGTATGTTCTATTAGAAAAGACTTCAGTATCATTATTCAAATGCGTGTGATACTAAAAGAAACTTGGATTTTTCCTCGAGCTCTGCATAACACATGAAGGTATAACACATGAAGATGAATTTACCAGAAGTATCGTTGTATTTCTGAGTCGATCCTTACGACAATAACGAATGAATTAATTGGAATGATTGTAATGACCAAAAATACTGTAGTGCCCTCGAGCACCGAAATTCTTAATTTATTAGAATGACAATTATACCCTCAAGTTCTAAAATAAATAAACCGTCTGTAAGGGTCGAAGGGGTTAGAACGACTTAATCTCTACCGAGTACGTAAATGATAGAGGCGCTAAATAGTAAAATTGATAAAAATGGTGGATTTATCCCAATTTCCAAAATGACCGAAATGCCCTCTTGAATTAAATAGGCAGTTATACATTTGATGAAATTATGGGATTTCTAATAAGACTTTAAGGGCTAAAGTGCCCCTAAGTGTTAGGAAGCACACTCATGTATGTCCATCACTCATGATGTCAATGTAGGGTAGGAAGATGCACATATATTGTATGTTTGATTACTCAAAATTTAAGTTTAATAGTGAAGTATGAAGGCGACCGATCGGACATACGATACAGTCTATGTCAAGTCATGATACATGCAAATTGCTCACATTTGAATGTTGGTGAGTATTGCCAGGTTGGGATATGTTGCTTTAAACTAATTTTAGGGACTTGATAAACCGTTGGAACCCCTAAGCATTACAATCGTCATTATGTTATGATTGTGATATATTATAAAATTGTCATGCTAGTCAAATAACTAAAATACCCCGTTGGCCAAAATGGTTGGAGCATCCTTGGAAATATTCGATAACCTGAAAGATCTTGATACAAAAATTCTTGAATGCCTTGTTAGAAAAAAAAACTGATGACCAAACAGATTTCCCGAGTTCTACGAATCACTGCTTATTCATTACCGGTATAATTTACCATAATGTCTGTGAGCGTTGAAATGACCACAATGCCGTCGTGGGCTTAAATGATTAAATCGTTCACGATATATTTGAATTCAAAGAATCTAATGTATAAACTATTGAAATGTTTGATTTGAGAGGAAGGTACGATTCCTATTTAATAGGGATCTCGTTTTTGAAATTCGTTTAAAGTGCCAAAAGTTCGATGTGTGCTACATTAAGTTGTATGTGTTGTATGATCATTACACATTAGTAAACAATCTAATGATTTAATTATGAACGATGATACGCTTGATGAAATGATGAACTAGGTAGATGATATCATACTCTGCCTACTCATTGTATGTCCGCTCGATCTATATACATGATATGTAATTGTGCTATGTGGTTGCTTGATCTTTGATAATATCGTCTGTCTGTCTGATATATTCGGTAGTGTAATCTATTTACTTGATCTATGTTGGTACACTCTGTTTGCATGATGAATGATAATATTGTCTGCTCTGCTCAATGGTATGCCCATTTATATGTCAAAAGCAAGAATCTTCCGTTTCTGACACTCTGAATAGAATATGTCTGTCATATATACTCTGTTACTCATGTCTGGAATCTGTATACTGATTGTTATCTGGGGTATACTGTTGGGTTATATTATGAAGTCTCCGTCGGTATAGCCCTGATCTAGCTGGTAAATCCTTATGGACTCAAGGTCTCCCCTTGGGTAGGTTTCGATGCTTTAGCACGGGTAAATCCTTATGGACCTAAGGCAGCCCCTTAGATGGCACCTACGCCCATCGGGCCTAGGGTAAGTCCTTATGGATGTAGTTTTGGGGGACTGCATATTGGTGTAAGGTTGGAGGGTAGTTACTAGTAAACCCTTGTATGAACTTGAGCATTTGCGTTGAATTGTTATGTATTCATATGATATAATGTTATGTACTTATGCTTGTTGATCTGCACTCATCGAAACACACTAGGCTTCTTGATTCAATACACTCAATTCACCACCCTACTGACTCTCTGAATGTTAATCTCTCATTTGATACCTAGCGATTGAATTCAGAACAAATCTCGTTTCCCTCATGTATGCTATATTGAAATAACGAGTAGCATGAAGTCTGTTGCTGCATGGAATATCATGACATCATGCCTACCATATATATGCATGTATTTATAGCATATTTTTGGTAGTTTTGTATTATTGAGCTTTTCCCAAGCTCATGTTGTTTTTACCATCTCAGGGAAAAAGATCAGACATGATGTAACTATTAACATCGGTATGGGAGTCTCTTCGACTTGCTCGTGGAGTATGGTATCTGTGTAATTAGGGGGCATGTGTGTCACATCTTGTGTTATATATGAGTCTGAAACTTGTTTTCGCAACATGTATCATGGTTTTGTTTTATTGTACGGATGATTTCTAAAATTGTGTTTTAATTCAATTTGATCTATGAGTTTAACGGTTTAACAATTTGTTATTTGAAATTTTAACGTGAGTCGCTTCTGTGACCCTAATGTGACTTCCTAGGATCCGTTGTAACGCATAGGTAGGTCTAGGGGGTTACATTTAGTGGTATTAGAGCTTAGAGTTGCGTCTTTCTGGGTTGATCGGTCGATCGTCTGTCATAGGGTGTCTGGTCTGTGCATGCCCCTAGCATAACCGTACTCCTCCGAGCTGAAACTCCGATGTCGAATCCCTTCTTCTAAATTAAGTGAATCTAAGAATTATGCCTTCCATAGATCGATCGGTACTAGCAAGAAATGTCTATAACGTTCGTTTGTGTTTTGAATTAAATTGATGAATTAGAATCTGGATAAAGAATCTAAGATGGTTCATGCAGGTGAAATTGAAGAATCAATAACAAATTGAGAATAAATGTTTGATCATGTGAGGTAAAAAATATATAAGATTTCACGTAATGCTATCCGGTGATGATGATTATGTTTGAGATATCCTGATGGAAGTTTAATAAAAGCAGTATTAAATTAAAAGAAAGGTGTTTGTGAATGTGGCGAAAGTGCAAGTTTTATGATGACTTTGTAATACACAAAAGAAGCAATTTTCTAAAAAAAATTGTTGAAGGTAAGTGATATCTGTATAAAACCTTGGTTATGCTTCGACTTGAAAAAAGACCTCTTATATGAAAATGTGGGATGGTGTGTCGTTATCATCCTTGACTGGAATTTGGTGTTACATCCTACTTCTAGAAGGCCCTGATGGAGGCCTTGAGTACTCGTATGTATTTCAAGTACCGCTTTCCTTCCGTAAATTGAAATTCAACATAGGAGAATAATTAAGATTATAGAGAAGATACTTCAGGGTTGTAAGATTGACTTCTGTGGTAGTTGAGAAGATTATGACCCATGGCTGAGAGCATTATAATAACAATTATGAGACCAGTGTTCGTCTGAATTCGTAAGTTCTGTATGGATCCATATATTGTATTATGATTGGTTGGTCTGAGATGAGATGACTTTGGGTCCAAAGGACAATCCGAGTGGCTGAGAACATTGCCAGGTTGATCTGTGACCATCTGAGAGCCTCGAAAAACTAGGATATTTTGATGAACGTTTCAGTAAAAGAATGAATGAAAGAGCAGTTTCTGCATTTCTTTGACACTGGTAAATTTCGAGGACGAAAGTTTTTTAGGGGGAGAGTTGTAACACCCTGAAATCTCTGCATTTGAAAGAGGAAATAAGTGAATGATGAAATGAGGTTTACATAAAAAAGTGATAAAAATAATAATAAGGATTTGTAACCTTAGGGACTCGAACTTGTGTCCCTTGGCATGTTAGGGTGTTATCTTAGCCATCTGAGCTAATGCTATATTTGGTTTTAGCCTACCCCTATTTAATGTTATTCTTTATTCGATGGTTATGCTGAAATTAATTAAATCAGATCTGACTCTTTATCTACAATTTTTTTGGGAATGCCTTTCGAATCTGCATTTGAGGGAGATTTCCAGAAACCCCAGTTCTCACCAACCCCATTCTCTAACCACTTCTGATCACAACCAACAGCCGTTCGTGGCTTACACCGCCTGTACCGATGGGAGCGCCACCTCGCCCTGAGCTCGATTTCGTCCTTCACTCGCAGCGTCGCGTTGTCGCCCGCCGTGGAGAAGGCCTTGAAGGTTCGTGAAGAACCCATGGCTACCCCTCTCCGTTTCTTTCTCAGATCCGACCGTCTCCATCGCCGGTGGAAGTCATCGCCACCACCAGTTGGTGCGCCGTCCCACTCTAATCCTTCAGCCGCCTGTCACACGCGCTACCGAGCCGCTCATCGCCGGCTAAAACCCGTTTAAAAGTTTGACCTAACAAACCCATCGCAACCTCTAATTTCTGCGATTTTCTGCCACTTCCGTCATGATTTTGGCGCGTCGACGGGACAGTCTTGACCGACGAAGCAAGACGAGCAACACCCCTAAGGTTTCGCGTCTGATCGACGCCGGTAAGACTCCTAACGGAGCTTCGTGGATTCTGGCGATTGATATACTTGTTTGGTTAGTTCCGGCCTAATTCCGGTGAAATTTTGATCGTGTGTAGTTGGGAAAAATTGTGTAACCGTCTATCCATTTATTTTCAGGTGAAAAACACTGATTTCGGCAACTCCGGTGACTTTTTTCGGCGGCCGTCCAGTGATCGGAATATTTGGTTGAGTGAACCGGCCTGAACCAGCTAGACCGGATGAACCGGTCGGCCCAACAGCCCAAACCTGACCCATCTCTGACCCGAGCTCGACCTGTCTCTAACCCGAGCCCAACCCGTCTCCAACCCGAGCTCAACCTAGAAATGTGTTAACTCAGTTGACATTCTGTTGATCATTGATGTCAGCATGACGTCATCGTTGACCCTGACCCCTGTTGACCTTGACCTACTGACGTCAGCGTTGACCTGCTGACGTCAACGTTGATTTTGTCCCAAAAGTAAAAATTTCCGAAAAGCCATATTTTATGTTTTTCGACGTCATATGTCTGTTTTTGAAGCCCATTTTGCAAAAATCTGACCCGAAAGCTTCCAAATCTGACCTTGAACCCGAACTTGTTTTTGTAGTTATTTTTCCAGTTAAGAGCTCTTTGAATAAGGACTAAAATGGGATATTGTGTGATTGAAGGTACTCATAGCTCCTTGAATATGAATTGTTGGACGTCGAATTCGAGTTCGAGTGCAATCGAATGGGGTTTCATGAATCGACAGATATAGCTCGGAGTTAAGGTAATACAATACTACCCCTTGTATGCTTTATGTACATGTTGATATCCGGTTAACACATGCATGCTTATGATGAAGTGTATTGTAAACTCTGCTCTAGCCAAATCAGATACGAGAAATAAGTATGGAAATTATTAAAACTAGAATATTCGAATAAAAATATTAATAAACCAGAAGTATCGAAAGTTCTAATAGTAATAAATAATACAGTTAAATCCGCAACTCAATTAATAGTGCCTAAGAATCAATGCCTAGAATATGGAGTAAGGGATATTGGATATAAGATTATAGAAATGCCCTTGAGGTATAAGAATGAGTAAACTGCCCCTAATAAAGGAAGTGACCCGGAATCTGCATTCAACCTGATTAAAAAAAGTTACCCTACGTAAGATGTATGTTCTATTAGAAAAGACTTCAGCATCATTATTCAAATGCGTGTGATACTAAAAGAAACTTGGATTTTTCCTCGAGCTCTGCATAACACATGAAGGTATAACACATTAAGATAAATTTACCAAAAGTATCATTGTATTCCTGAGTCGATCCTTACGCCAATAACGAATGAATTAATTGGAATGATTGTAATGACCAAAAAGACTGTAGTGCCCTCGAGCACCGAAATTCTTAATTTATCAGAATGACAATTATACCCTAAAGTTCTAAAATAAATAAATCGTCTGTAAGGGTCGAAGGGGTTAGAACAACTTAATCTCTACCGAGTACGTAAATGATAGATGTGCTAAATAGTAAAATTGATAAAAATGGTGGATTTATCCCAATTTCCAAAATGACCGAAATGCCCTCTTGAATTAAATAGGTAGTTATACATTTGATGAAATTATGGGATTTCTAATAAGACTTTAAGGGCTAAAGTGCCCCTAAGTGTTAGGAAGCATACTCATGTATGTCCATCACTCATGATGTCAATGTAGGGTAGGAAGATTGTAGAACTAATGTTTTGATATAATAATTGAAAAATGTTTTGGACTAATTTGAAAAGAATTTAAAACTTGTTTTTAAGTCCAAACAACTTGAAATTATGTTTGAGGTATTTTAAGAGGTTTTTGGCAAAGACTTTTCATGATTTTAGTAGCCAAACTTGTGATTTCAGTGCACCTGTATCGATACGGTAAACCCCCGTACCGATACCTTTTTGCCCCAGTTTGGCCACTGTCAAAACCCGTATCGATACAGGCCCTTTCCGTATCGATACGCATCGGGATCGTTTCGATACGCCAGGTAAGCGTACCGATCCCATTTCAACTACCCCAACGACTATTTCCCAACGACCATTCAAATATGAACCCGTACCGGTACGCCCCTCAAGCGTATCGATACGCCTATGCTGGCAGAGCCCAACGGCTAGTTCCTATGAAGGTCGTATCGATACCGTTCCACGCGTATCGATACGAATAGCTGCAGAACAACATTTATGAAGGGAAATAAAGTCCTCAACGGCTCCAATTCATCCCCAACGGCTAGTAACGGCTACAAACTCATTTGGGAGTATAAAAGGGACCTCCAAACATCAAGAGAAGGCTAATGCTCATATTGTCAAACATCAAATGATCAAAAAGTGTCTTTGTGCTTAAATTGTCAATTCTTGTATAGAAAAACACTAGTGAGCCAAAATTGTCAAATTTGCTCAAGTGTTTTAGGTCTTGGGTGAGTGCTTAGTTGTGCAAACAAACACCTATTAGAGGGTTTCAAGTTTGCTTATTGTTTCTCTTTGTAAAGAGGGTTTTGATCAAGGCTTTGGGTAGAAGCTTGATCGGTTGTAAGGGTTTCCTCCTAATCCTAGAAAAGAGGACGAATCAATAGTGGATTGATTGTGAAATCCTTAGTGGGAAGCTAAGGTAGTGGATGTAGACCTTGGTTAGAAGGTTGAACCACTATAAATCATTGTGTCATTATCTTTTTAGCTTCCACAACCCTTCCACCCAAAAATCTACCTCTCCACCACTTGGTGAGCAACATTGGTTGATCGAATCGAGCCCCACACAACTCAACAATTGGTATCAGAGCTTGGCTCAATCGAAGAGGATTCACATCCTATTGAGAAGATCCGGCAAGCTCGATCACTATTTCATCAACCGGCTCAAATGGCACAAACAATCGACAAACCGCCTTTCTTTGACGGAACTCACTATGCCCATTGGAAGACAAAGATGAAGTTCTTCATCAAATCAATAGATTACAAGATATGAGATGTAGTTGAAGATGGTCCGTTCGTGCCTCAAAGAAGTAAAGCGGAGTGGAGTGCCGACGATCGCAAGAAGATGAAGCTAAATTGCAAAGCCTTGCACATTCTATTTTGTGCATTTGGTCCATCCATCTATGAGAAGATGTCTTCTTGTAAGAGTGCCAAGAAGGTATGGGACAAGCTTGAAGTCACATACGAGGGGACAAATGAAGTCAAGGAGACCAAGATTGGGCTCCTAACCTTGGAGTATGAGAACTTCAAAATGGATCCGGAAGAGAACATTGAGAAAATGTTCGATAGATTCTCCACCATCACCAATGGTCTCAAAGGGTATGGAGAAGCAATTTCGGAAGAAAAGCTTGTTCGTAAGCTCATCTACTCACTTCCCGAGTCTTGGGACTCAAAGAGGACCGCCATCATCGAAGCCAAAAATTTGAAGACTTTGAAGCTTGATGAACTCATGGGGTCACTCCTTACTCATCAAATCATGAAGAAGAACAAGGAGGATGAGAAGAAGAGGGAAGAAATTAGAGCTATAAGAGAGAAGAAAATCAAAAGACTTGGCATCAATGCAAGTGCCATGGCTCTCAAATCCTCCACTTGCCATCATGTCTACTCAAGTGAAGAGGAGGATGAAGATGAAGAGATAGTTCATCTCTTCAAGAAGTGTGCCCCGTTCATGAAGAAATCCTTGAGAGAGCTTGAACGAGAACCTAAGAGAAAGGAGAGGGCAAGCACTTCAAGCCATAAGAAGAAGGCACACGTGGCTACTTGGAGTGATGAGGACTCCACCGACGATGAACAAGCCAACCTTTGCCTTATGGCCATCGAAGAAGATTCAAGGGTAACTTCTAATTCATCTACTTCATGTTCTTATTCTTTTGATGAATTACAAGATGCCTACGATGATTTGGTTTTAGATTTTAAAAGCCACATTTTGAAAAACAATAAATTGATTTCAAAGTTAAAAATTCAAAATGATTTTCTTTCTAAAACCAAACTTGAACTTGAAGCAAAACTTGAAGAGTTTGAATTAAAATGTTTTGATTTACAAAAATTGCTTCAAAATGTTCAAGAAGAAAAAGATTTGATTTCCAAAGAGCTTGAAAAGAAAAACAATTTTGGAAAATCAAATTTTTATGTTAGACAATCTAGTGCCCCTAGATTTATAAAAGGAAAATGTTTTAGAAGTGTTTGGGTCCCAAAAGGACTAACCACTTCAATTAAAAAGGATGACATTGAAAAATGGATTCCTAAGGGGACTAAAATTTGTACAACTAATGTTCATGGATCCAAAGCAATTTGGATACCAAAAATTACTTGATTGTCTATTGGTAGGTGTGATGGAGATGTTCAACAAGTCAAACATTGAGGGGGAGCTCCATGCACACAAGGAAGAACACTTGAAGAAGGAAGGCTTCACATCCTACCTTGAGTTCAAGTGTTGGTAAAATCTAGTTGTTTTAGCATTTATTTGTTTTATTTTTAGTTTATTCAACTAGATGATCATAAATGTTGGACTAACATTTTTAATGATACTTTGACTAAGGGGGAGCCATTTTAAAACCAAATTCTTATTTTTTGTCAAAGTTTTTTTTTTACCTCTATTGTTATTTTGAACTTAATGTTTTAAATTCTTTTTGATATAACAAAAAGGGGGAGAAAATGGTTTGAAAAATTGAATTTTCAAATGAATAAGGGGAGCTTTATTTGATTTCATATATTTAATCTCTTATTCACATTTTTAAAGTTAAAGGGGGAGAATCCCAAACAATTTTTCAAGTTAGTTTTATTATATCAAAAAGGGGGAGATTGTAGAACTAAAGTTTTGATATAATAATTGAAAAATGTTTTGGACTAATTTGAAAAGAATTTAAAACTTGTTTTTAAGTCCAAACAACTTGAAATTATGTTTGAGGTATTTTAAGAGGTTTTTGGCAAAGACTTTTCATGATTTTAATAGCCAAACTTGTTATTTCAGTGCACCCGTATCGATACGGTAAACCCCCGTACCGATACCTTTTTGCCCCAGTTTGGCCACTGTCAAAACCCGTATCGATACAAGCCCTTGCCGTATCGATACGCATCGGGATCGTTTCGATACGCCAGGTAAGCGTACCGATCCCATTTCAACTACCCCAACGGCTATTTCCCAACGGTCATTCAAATATGAACCCGTACCGATACGCCCTCAAGCGTATTGATACGCCTATGCTGGCAGAGCCCAACGGCTAGTTCCTATGAAGGTCGTATCGATACCGTTCCACGCGTATCGATACGAATAGCTGCAGAACAGCATTTATGAAGGGAAATAAAGTCCTCAACGGCTCCAATTCATCCTCAACGGCTAGTAATGGCTACAAACTCATTTGGGAGTATAAAAGGGACCTCCAAGCATCAAGAGAAGGCTAATGCTCATATTGTCAAACATCAAATGATCAAAAAGTGTCTTTGTGCTTAAATTGTCAATTCTTGTATAGAAAAACACTAGTGAGCCAAAATTGTCAAATTTGCTCAAGTGTTTTAGGTCTTGGGTGAGTGCTTAATTGTGCAAACAAACACCTATTAGAGGGTTTCAAGTTTGCTTATTGTTTCTCTTTGTAAAGAGGGTTTTGATCAAGGCTTTGGGTAGAAGCTTGATCGGTTGTAAGGGTTTCCTCCTAATCCTAGAAAAGGGGACGAATCAATAGTGGATTGATTGTGAAATCCTTAGTGGGAAGCTAAGGTAGTGGATGTAGACCTTGGTTAGAAGGTTGAACCACTATAAATCATTGTGTCATTATCTTTTTAGCTTCCACAACCCTTCCACCCAAAAATCCACCTCTCCACCACTTGGTGAGCAACATTGGTTGATCGAATCGAGCCCCACACAACTCAACAAAGATGCGCATGGATTGTATGTTTGATTACTCAAAATTTAAGTTTAATAGTGAAGTATGAAGGCGACCGATCGGACATACGATACAGTCTATGTCAAGTCATGATACATGCAAATTGCTCACATTTGAATGTTGGTGAGTACTGCTAGGTTGGGATATGTTGCTTTAAACTAATTTTAGGGACTTGATAAACCGTTGGAACCCCTAAGCATTACAATCGTCATTATGTTATGATTGTGATATATTATAAAATTGTCATGCTAGTCAAATAACTAAAATACCCTGTTGGCCAAAATGGTTGGAGCATCCTTGGAAATATTCGATAACCTGAAAGATCTTGATACAAAAATTCTCGAATGCCTTGTTAGAAAAAAAACTGATGACCACACAGATTTCCCGAGTTCTACGAATCACTGCTTATTCATTACCGGTATAATTTACCATAATGTCTGTGAGCGTTGAAATGACCACAATGCCGTCGTGGGCTTACATGATTAAATCGTTCACGATATATTTGAATTCAAAGAATCTAATGTATAAACTATTGAAATGTTTGATTTGAGCTGAAGGTACGAATCCTATTTAATAGGGATCTCGTTTTTGAAATTCGTTTAAAGTGCCAAAAGTTCGATGTGTGCTACATTCAGTTGTATGTGTTGTATGATCATTACACATTAGTAAACAATCTAATGATTTAATTATGAACGATGATACGCTTGATGAAATGATGAACTAGATAAATGATATCATACTCTACCTACTCGTTGTATGTCCGCTCGATCTATATACATGATATGTAATTGTGTTATGTGGTTGCTTGATCTTTGATAATATCGTCTGTCTGTCTGATATAATATGTAGTGTAATCTATTAGCTTGATTTATGATGGTACACTCTGTTTGCATGATGAATGATAATATTGTCTGCTCTGCTCAATGGTATGCCCATTTATATGTCAAAAGCATGAATCTTCCGTTTCTGACACTCTGAATAGAATATGTCTGTCATATGTACTCTGTTACTCATGTATGGAATCCGAATACCGATTGTTATCTGGGGTATACTGTTGGGTTATATTATGAAGTCTCCGTCGGTACAACCCTGATCCAGTTGGTAAATCCTTATAGACTTAAGGTCTCCCCTTGGGTAGGTTCCGATGCTTTAGCACGGGTAAATATTTATGGACCTAAGGCAGCCTCTTAAGTGGCACCTATGCCCATCGGGCCTAAGGTAAGTCCATATGGATGCAGTTCTGGGGGACTGCATATTGGTGTAAGGTTGGAGGGTAGTTACTAGTATACCCTTGTATGAACTTGAACATTTGCATTGAATTGTTATTTGTTCATATGATATGAATGTTATGTACTTATGCATGTTGATCTACACTCATCGGAACACACTAGGCTTCTTGATTCAATACACTCAATTCACCACCTTACTGACTCTTTGAATGTTAAGCTCTCATTTGATACCTAGCGATTGAATTCAGAATAAATCTCGTTTCCCTCATGTATGATATATTGAAATAGCGAGTAGCATGAAGTCTGTTGCTGCATGGAATATCATGTCATCATACCTACCATATATCTGCATGTGCTTATAGCATATTTTTGGTAGTTTTGTATTACTGAGCTTTTCCCAAGCTCATGTTGTTTTTACCATCTCAAGGAAAAAGATCAGACATGCTGCAACTATTAACGTCGGTATGCGAGTCTCTTCGGCTTGCTCGTGGAGTATGGTATCTGTGTAACTAGGGGGCATGCGTGTCACGTCTTGTGTTATATATGAGTCTGAAACTTGTTTTTGCAACATGTATAATGGTTTTGTTTTATTGTCCGAATGATTTCTGAAATTGTGTTTTAATTCAATTTGATCTATGAGTTTAACGGTTTAACAATTTGTTATTTGAAATTTTAACGTGGGTCACTTCTGTAACCCTAATGTGACTTCCTAAGATCCGTTGTAACGCATTGGCGGGTCTAAGGGGTTACAAAACCTTATTAAATATCTATTTATATTTTACCTAACAGTGATCCATTATCTCAATAGTTTTTTTAATTTAAATTTATTTAGTTTAACAGATTTAATGAACCAACAGATGGTGACATCATCTGATTGGACCTAATTAAGTGAAGGAAATAAAATGAGAGCCATTACAAGCAATATAAAGACTTTAGCTACAACCGTTAGGTTAACTCCATTTATATAATATGAAATGATAACATGTTTTATTCAAGAGTTACTTTGTTGGTGAACTCAACTTCATTCTCTTCACTATTGTGCTTATTAGCTCTTAACGAATCAAATCAAAACCATTAAAAGAGATCTGAAATTACAAAAGACAACAAGGATTTAGGTAAAGAAAAAAAGATGCTTAGATTCAGTCTTTTTTTGTTCAAAAGGATAACTTCATTTCATATCATAGAAAAATTACACAGACAAAAGAAAAGACGTGGAGGAGTCGGGGCCCCATAGAGTTTGACCCCGACAACTTTTAGCAAACTTGGCTAGCCGGTCGATAGTCTGATTACAAGATCGAGGAACAAAGGAAAAAATGCAAGAGTTGAAGGCTCTAGATGTCAATATGATATCCTCTTCCACGGCCGATGTGGCCCAATCGGACAGGGATCCCTCATTTAGCCTGCAGATCACAGCTTTATAGTCGGCTTCAATGATAATGCTACCGAAACCATTCTTTAAAGTCAGCGAAATACCCAGTCTGATGGCCAAAGCTTCCGCCACTGTAGCGGAAGGAGCAACGAAAGAATCAGAAATTCCTTGAATAAACGAGCCGGAGCTATTCCATGCAATAGCCGCAGCTGATATTGTCCCTGAGTGTGAATCAAAAGCAGCGTCACAGTTGATCTTAATTGACCCCGGAGGGGGTGGTGTCCAATTCCTCAGTTCCGGACAAGGATGAGGTTCCCCTGGATGGCAAGTTAATGAATTTTGGTGGAATTCTATGAAGGCTCGTTCCGCCTGCAGCCAAACATCCCATGGAAGGTCCTTCTTACTCTCGTAAACCCAAGCGTTCCGTGACTCCCATAGGGACCAAAGAAGGAAAGCGATAAGAGCACATTCGTCATCAAAGTTACCAAGTTGGCGGAAATCATTTATTTTACTCCACCATTTCGGGAACCCAGGAAAACTAAGAGAGGACGGAGAGTAGCTGAAGCTTGATGCCTTCCAAACTCTCTGTGCAAACAAGCAAAAAAACAGGAGGTGTTCGATCGATTCTCCTCTCTCCCCGCACTGAGGACGGCAATCAGAATCTTGAAAATTACCATGAAGGCGTGATGCTAGAATACCTTTTGTTGGAACAATATTATGGCATAACTTCCACAAGAAAGACCGAATTTTGGTAGGAACCCCTAGACTCCAGATAGAATTCCAGAATTCATTTCTTGCACTTGGTTCCTCGCTAGAAGAAGGATTACAATGATCCTTGGAGGAAGCCTCAATAAATCTGTAACTTGATCGAGCTGAGTACTCCCCATTCCTCGAACCACTCCAAATGAAAGAATCATTAACCTGGGCCCTCCGATCGGAATGGTAAGAATTGCCTTGGCTTCAACCGGGTCGAACAGATCCTTAATCTTTGATTTGTTCCATGAACGACCATCTGGATTCATGAGACTGCTAACAAATGGAGAAGGGGAGTCTTGAGGCATTGGAGTGGATATTCGAAACTTAGGTAATTTTGGGACCCAATTATCCTTCCATGTCGAGATGAACCTATCGTTCCCAACTCTCCAGAGGGCTCCTTCTTTCAAGGTCTTAACGCCTTCCCCGATTCATGTCCATGCCCAATATGGATTGGTGCACTTAGGGGCATCGAAAATATTTCCGTTTGGGAAGTAGATTCCTTGGAGAATCTGATCAAGAAGGGAATCTGGGTTCTTTATCACTTTCCAAGCATTTTTTGTAATGAGAGCTTTGTTGAATATTCTCAGGTTCCGGATCCCATTCCTCATTGATATTTTGGTCGGTAAAGATCGTTCCAATTCATCCAATGAATATTTCTATCCTTGTTGGTGTAATTATTCCACTAGAAGTTTGCTACCATCGAGCTGAGCTCATCACAAAAGATGACAGGTAGAAAGAAACATTGCATGACATATGTGGAAATGGCCTGTGCCACAACCTTTATGAGGACTTCCTTACCTGCTAGATTCAGAAACTTGGCTCTCCAACCCTTCAATCTATTCTGAACTCGTTCTTTGATGAAACCCAAAGCTTCTTTCTTACTTCTCCCCCAAAAGATGGAAGTCCTAGATATCTAGCGTCTTCCTCCATAGGTTTGAAGCCCAGCACATTAGACAGGTGGACTTTAAAATTGCAGCTGACATTTGGAGAGAAAAACAGAAGATTTTTGGGAATTTACAGATTGTCCTGTAGAAGTTTAGAACAGCTGAAGAATTCAGAGAGTAGCCGCACAATTTTCTTCATTTGCTTCTGAAAACAAGAGACAATCATCGGCGAAAAGCAGATGACTCAAAACTGGACACCGTCTTTTAATTCTCAGACCCGTAAACTGGTTCATCTCAGTTTCCTTTGCAATGATCCAAGTCAGGATGCTAGAGATGAAGGTGAACAGAAAGAGTGATAAAGGATCCCCCTATCGCAACCCCCTGCCAGCTTGGACTTCTCCAAAGCGTTCCCAGTTAAAAACTAAGGAGAAAGAAATCGTCGTAACACATTTCATGACTCTATAGATCCACCATTCATCAAAACTCATCCTGCTCATAACAAATTGAATTAAGCCTCAGTCGACCTTGTCGTAAGCTTTCTCAAGATCAATTTTCAGTCGGGAGCTTGTGTTTCTGTTTGCATCATCTTTGATTTGTTATGCTTAGAAAAAGGAAACTTCTGCCGATAAGTACATTAGCAAAGGGAATAATGGAACCTACCAACAAAGTAATCTTTTAATAAAATACATTATCATCTCATATTTATATAAATGGAACTAGTTTAGTGGTTGTGCGTTCTACTTTCGTTGCTTGCAATGCCTCTTATTTTATTTCCTTCATTTGATTACGTCCAATCAGATGGTGACACGTGTCACCATTTGGTTGGTTAATTAAATATATTAAACTAAATAAATTAAAATAAAAAAGAGATGGTGACACGTGTCATCCTCTAGTTTGTTGGTTAATTGTATAATTAATTAAATTAAAATTAAGACCAAATTAATATAATAGGTAAATAACATGGACCTGTAATTTTATAAATATCCGTTAACTGTCATGTCACTCATCCGTTAGTTTTTTAACGGCGGTAGTTAAAATAAGTCAATTTAATAAGTTTGATGGTCTGATTGAAAATTACCTAATTCGGTGGTCACCGGGGTAGTTTATCCCGGATAATATTATCATTTTCCCCATTTTTATACAACTGTTCATACGGTGAAAATGTAAAATAAAATCATAGATATTGTTTTACTATCGACGATGAATGGTTTGATTTTAATATACAGTTGAAGCACATTTGTAAAATAATTATAAATATTTTTATAATAAAATTAATTCTATTATTTCTTTTGAAAAAGTCAAATTGATACAAGAAGAGAAGAGGCATCGTTGAATGTATAAAAGAATTCGTAGTGATAATAGTGAATTTTAAAATTAAACATTCATTGGGGAGCGGTGGTGGATTTAACTTCCGTCCCGCCCTACCTCGTTAGGACTAAGTTTCAAAAGTTCAAAGAGTACAAGGAGTAGGGCGAAATTAGACCTTTATTTTTATTATTTGGTAAAGGTGGGAAATCAAACCAACCAAACATTGTTGTTGCTGAAGAAAATTTTGAAAAAGGAAATTAAGGGTGGCGGGAGGAGTGTGTGGATCCACATTCGGTTATGGAGGCAGAGGCAATTGCTTCGTCACGCAACACTCCCTCCTTCCTTCCTATTTTCCTTGAAAAAAGAAGAAGAAGAAGCCTTTAAACCTAAAACACTGTTTTCAAGACGTAACCATCTTCCAGATCTGAATACACCAGTTAGGACTGTGCCCTTAAATAATATAGTTGGAGTGCCTTTCAAGCACAACTTGTTCCAAATGTCGCTGCTTTCTTTATTGGATTTAGGGTGAAACTGAAGTGAAAACAACGCATAAATGGGGACCGGTGGGAGCAAGGCTTGTTGCAGAGTCGGCGGCCAAGGAGGAAGAGAATCGGCATCCGCTTCTTCCTCGTCTAGTGGCGGTGACCGGAGGGGAAAATGCAAAGGGAAGAATAGAGTTTTCCGGTCCTCTTGTTTGGGAGCGTTATCCGGATCTGAGTCTCCTAAACCTAACTTTCACCACCAGAAAGAACCTGCGTCGGAGTCGGATCGGGTCAAAAAAGAATGTCGCAAAAAGGTTGGAGGCAAAACCACATCTCATGATGAAATGCCATTGCCAACGCCGCGCATAACTTCCGGTGGTAGCACCTCCGGAGCGGCCACAACAGCTGCGCATCACTCTCCTTCGCGCTGCCTCTCCGGCTTAAGCTTCCAATTTAGAAGAGGTAATAGTTTGGGGTCCTCCACTGAATGTCCCGTTTCTCCTACGAATCTATCAATGTTGAACCGTGATGACAACTCTGGGACAATTGAACCTCAACAACCTCCCCGCAATTCTTGCTCTCCGATAATCGTCAATGATTCAGATGGAAGTGGAGAGGCTGTTGAAAGCAATGCTCGTTTTTCCAGAGCCTTAAGTGTTGGAAGGCTTCGTGATCGTGTTCTTGGAAGAGCTTCCTCATTGTGCCCTTCGCAGCAGGACATACAAGTAATTACGAATCAAACTCAAGAACTAGCTACATCTACATCCGCTACCATCACCACTTCCGCTCATGCTTCCTCCATTGTTCCCCACAATGAAATTGAAACTCCACGATCCAGAGAAGCCAGGCATCATGATTTGCTCCACCACAGATCCAATTTCCTTGAGAGGAGGAGAAGAATACGTTCTCAGGTTTATAATCTTCTTGCTCCTATCACCTTAATCACAATGCTTTTGCCTGCACGCATTACTTTTTGCTATAGGTTCTTTGAAAATTATCCATCTCAGCAAATGTTATGTCTACTTTAGTAGTTTAGTTACTGACCTATGAACTGCTCCAGGTCCGAGCTCTTCAAAGGTTAGGAAGCCGTTTTGAGAACTTTTCGGGACATGAAAGATCTTGCATTTTATCTGGTCAACATAGAACTGGTCAATGCACATGTCGTGTAAATAATCGAGATTCGAGTTCAAATGATGATGCCAACAGTTCTAGGTCAAGCGTGTCCAGAATTGTTATGTTAGCTGAAGCTTTATTTGAGGTAATTTTTATTTGTAATTATTGTTATTCTCTTCTTTGGGTGATCCTATTTTCTCTTGAAGTAATATTTTGTGTATTTTAACTAGGTCCTGGATGAAATTCATCAGCAATCATTGGTTTTATCGTCTCAATCATCTGTGTCTTCAATTGGATCTGTTCCTGCACCGAAGGAAGTTGTGGAATCACTTCCTGTCAAATTATTCAAGTCACAGAAACTTAAGAATGATGAAGTTGTGCAGTAAGTATTTACTTTCCTCTTCTATGCTAAACCATTACCTAAGCTGTATTTTCCATTTGATTAACTTGTATGGGGATACCTTTGACAAATTATTAGTTTTCAAGTTAATCAAACACTACATACTTATTAGCTTGGGGTTTCAGGTAGTTTTTGATTAATCTCTTTAAATTTTCATTCTCTATAACATAAGATCTCTCTTGGCTCTTGCTTCTACTAAAATAGTGATGTAGGATTATGATAGGCATTGCAGTAAAAAATGGGTTCTATAAATTGGTATGAAAATCATTAATTACATCTTTGCATTTGCACTAGTTGTGAACATGGATAGGAAAATGTTGCGAGCATAGAATGTTCTTCTCTTGCAAAAGAAACATTGTAGTCTAATAGTTAGTGTTGACTGAAAATGCAAAATATGTCTGAAATAAATTTGTTTCTGGGGGATAGCTGGATGTGAGGTATAACTGCATTAGACATGACCATAACAGATCAGCAAGGAATGATAATGGTTCTCATCGTAGATGAGACTAAGTTCAAAACATGTATAGTCATGTCAGATGGAACATAATCAATTATACATAGAAGTAATAGCTTTGTGAACTGTGTAGATCTTTGTAAAGATAATGAGACAGCCTAACTTACCTTAACTAATAACTACAAATTAAGATGGTGAGAGTATATGACAACATTAGTGATATGGTAACTGAATTTTTTCTCTGTTTGTGATAATTTAGGCTGAATGGCTTAAAGTCAATATTCAACCAGCTAATTTAATAGACTACATAGATCTGAAAGAATGGTTACCAGGTTAATCTAATGGATGCAATGAAATACTTGCTCTCCTTGGATGCTAAGTTATCAAGCATGCTTCCAAGTTATATTCACAGATAGGTTCAGATTATTTGGTGTCTAAAACACTTAATGAGGTTGCTCAACAGAGTATATTGTGCGGTGCAAAAGTCCTATTGTTGGTGGACCTCATGGGCAACATTTTATGAGAATTCGTGAGTCTAATTCTATGTAATATTATGAAGTTCAATGGCATTAATCGATCTGTGTGATGACTTATAGGGAAAGAAATGTTAACTCATAAAGAATAATTTATTTGCCCTACCATTTTTTTGATTTTTTTTGAACTGTGCAAATTTGAAATATAGACTTGATAAACTTGGGGTAATATGTATAAATAACATGAATGTAATTGACAATGTGAAGCATCTAGAATAAAAGCGTTGAGATTGACATGATAAAGTTACACATCTATCATTTTGAGCATTGATGCTGCATCTGTCAATCCTGTTAAATTACCTTCCTAGAGATCGAGAGATTTGGGAGCTGGAGATGGAATTTTAATCAGGCTAGATATTGTTGTATCGGTATAGACATATATGGGGGCGTTAAGGCTTGTGTGACCTCTCTTTGTGCATTCTTTTTCAAGATCTTCCAATGGAACTTGTATGCAATGCAATCTATCATTTGCTTTTGGTCCTGATTTTTGTCTTTCATTTCAATTAACAGATGTTACATCTGCCTCGTGGAGTATGAGGAGGGGGATATCATTCGGAGATTGCCTTGTAATCATGAATTCCATAGAACATGTATAGACAAGTGGCTGAAGGAGATTCACAGGTATAAGATGAATACCTTTTATCGAGTTTGACTTATATTTAACATCATGGGAAAATGACTTTTTTTTAACACTTGTCGAGATTCAAGATGATATTCCCCTTCTGAAATTAAAAAAAAAAATCTTCGCGTGCTACTGTTAATAGCATTGCAATGAGATTATTTTGGTTTAAGTTACGGTTACTGGGTTTTTGGCTTGTAGGGTGTGCCCTCTTTGTCGTGGGGATGTGTGCGGACCAAACTGGATGCCTGGGGAGAATTAGAGCTTCCGGTTTTTATACATAATTGGTGAGATGGTGAGAGGAGCATCGGCAATGAGTTCGGCGACAAAAGGGAGAAATGAAGTGAAACCTATATAATTGAACGTGAATATGAAGTAGTTTGTTTATTATACCATATGTGATCAAGTTCATCTCTTTTAGGCTTGCATAAAATGGGTTGGCAGAAAGGGGCTGCTGCCTGCTGATTTGCATTGTAAAGCCTGTATGTAAGTCTTGCCTTGGGGGCACAACTCAGGTGGAAGAAAGGAGGGAAAATTTGATTGTTCATCTCTTTATTTTTTTTACTAAAGAAATGCTATTACTAAATCCTCACTACATGCATTTCACTCATCAGATTATTTATCAATGTAGATGGGGATGCAGATGGCATGTTTGAACCGAATTACGTTCACATCATGATTATCCATATTAGCTGCTGCTGATCGGATGCTTCCCGATACCATATGACACAAAACCAGGCTTTGATTAATGAATGTAGTCAGCATTAAGATAAAATGTTATGTGCCCAAGGAAAAAAAGGAAAACCAGTGGTTAATAATAGTTTGGACATATATAGATGGGCACTTGGGCAGACTGCGGTCTCTCTCTCTCTCTCTCTCTCTCTCTCTCTCATGTTCGTTCACTGGTTATATTATATGGTCAGATGTTGCAGATGGGCAGACTGCGGTCTGAAATAATGATCTCAACAACTTGCCTGCTATGATTACTCAATTTATGTTCCAATTCTGATAATTGGACCATGTCATTTCACATTCCCAAACCAAAAATAATGGGCATTTTCACCGAAATATCACCCATAAAAAATAATAAAATTTTTAAGCGTTAAAAGGAAACAAAATGGTAATGGAACTCGCAATGCAAGCTTGGCGACTTCCTTTAAAAAAAATTTAAAAAATATATAATAAAATCCACCATATATGTCTGACGAGTTTATTGTAAAAATATTATAAAAATAATTTTATATAAATATCATAATGGTAAATTTTTAAATTGTGATATTTCAATGAAAGCCCAAAACAATGCTTTTATATAAAATAGAGTCAGAATCTACTGGCCACATATAAACAATGAAATAACTTCACAAATACATTTTAGCTTGACCGAGCCAAGAAGTAATGACAAACAACTTTTGACACACGGATTGCTTAATAGGCAATTGCCCCTAAATATGCACTTTTTTTCGAATTGTTCTTTAAAAAACATTTCAGGATATTTTATCTTCTAAACTAAAATTTGTGATCTTAATATAGTCTTTTCATTAACTTACCTTCTAATAAAAATCATTGTCCAATCAGAAAATGACACATGCACTTTTAACAAAAAATAATGTTTGCCTTTAATAGAAATGGATTATTTGCATCTTAAGTCTTCTATATATATATATTTTAGTTTAGTCCCTAATTTTTTATTTAATTCGAAAAATAGATCAAAACATATTATAATAATTTAAAATTTTCCTACCCCTCTCTCTACCTCGTCTCTTCATAATTTCTCAGAAACCTTTTAATCATTAAAGAAACTATTTAGTAGAAAACAGAGCAGCCTTAAGTAGCTTAAACCCTTTAATCTCTTCAATTTAGATCAGTTACTCATTTTCGTCAAACAATGGGCTCAACAACTTGATTATACGATCCAAATTCCAAAATTGAAAGGAAAATTTTGATCTGTAACCAGATTAAGGAATTCAATTAAAGAAATAGGTAATTTTGGGTTCTAGAAAGGGAAGGCATGGAAAGGCAAGTTGGGTAGAACCCTCTGGGAATTGTTTTGAAGAGAGCCATCTAAAGTGGGTATGGGAACAGTCGCAAGTTGCAATGGGCTCATGGAAAGGCAAGTGAAGAAAGTGTTCATGTTGTGCTTTCTAAAGAACAAGGGTGATTATTTATCCGGATATATTTTATCTTTTATTAAGCATGTTTAGATTTTTTTGTTTTAGGGTTTGAAAGAATTTGTATGATGATGAATAGTGAGCGGGGGGAGAGATGAAAATATTTAATTAATATAATATTTTTCATTTAATTAAATTTAATATTTATTGAATTTTAAATTTATTTTTAATTTAAAATGACACATGTCAAATGTTGATTGGTTTGTTCTTTTTTACAGAGTTACAAAATATCATAAAATTTATATTTGATTAAATTATAAAATTTAGAAACAAATTGAGTTAATTTCTAATTAAATAAAAATTTAAGGATTAAAATGAACAAAAAAATAAAATACGAGATACTTAAGATGTAAATTAACCATTTCTAGAGGGTGTTGACGTGGCACATTTTAATTGGTCAAAAATAATTTTTTTAATTTACAAAGTTATCATCATATTTAAATTTTGGACTAAATTGTAAAAAAATATAAAGAAATAGGCATGAATTCAGGTTAAATAAAATTTTAAGGATTAAAATTAACAAAAAATATTATCATATTAAAAATATTGAACTAAATCATAAAAATAAAAAAGGAATATGACTCAATTACAAGTTAATAAATATTTTTATAAACTAAAATGAATAAAATAAATAAATTTTGACCTATTTAACGTGCAATTTTTACCTAAGTCAGTTTATTTTTTTATTTTTTTTTGAATATGCTGGTGCGATGCAAGGGTAGCATCTGTTCAACTCTTTTTAAAGACGACACACAGAGCATGGCATAACTGGTACTCGAATCCGAGTCCTAAGGGATGATAAACATCTACCTTTGTCACCAGGACACAAGGGGATGAGCAAGTCAGTTTATTTTTTTAATTAACAAAATGACACGTGATAGATTCTGATTGGTCAGTAATTATTTTTTAAAATAGAGGTTAACGGAAGGGCCATACGGGATTACGATTTTTAGTATAAGGAGCAAAACGTCACAAAAAATTAAATATTAAATATATAAAATAATATTATTTTTTATTAATAATTCAATAATATTATTTTATGAAAACCAATAATATTAATAATTTTATTAGATAATAGTATTATATTTTAATAATTAATATTTTATTTAAAACGACATACTATTATATTAATATCAAATATCAGATTATTCAAAAAAAAATTATATAATGTTTTCTTACTGCATTTTCTGTTCTCTAGTGCTTTGCCTTAACTAATTCGGACTGACACGCGTCATACACCTAGTCTTGGTGGGCGAGTCTCCTAGCAAGAGTTTTCTGCATATACAAGGCATAAAAATCGAAACTTGCACTTGGATCAACCCCCCATTGGTAGAACTTATTAATAAATACATCAAAATATTTATATCATTAATATTTTTTTGAATAAATAGAGATGTATTATATTCTCATGTCGGGATTCGAACCCATACAAAATGGAGCAAGATAAGCATCTTTAGCCATTAGGCCAATTAGTGAATCTCATCATTAATGTTTTTTTTAAATGATATTATAATATTTATATTAATATTAAATACATAGAATAATATTATTTGAGTGTTTATGTATTAGAATGAAAAGTTAGGAAAATATTTTACGAAAAATTAGATCGTAAATAGAGTAAATTGAATTGAAAGGGTTGTCCCCATAATAAATCTCTACAGTGCCTGAACCGAATTAATTAAAAAATAAATTAAATACTAGCGGAGAAACAAACAAAAAAAAAAGATCGTGAAGCACTTTACAGAAAATGCAAAAGAAGTAATGTTTACTAAAAAAATAATTATATTGGCCAACTTATTTTACGCCAACTATACATTAGTAAGCGAGAAAAATATTTTTCGTAAATGAATTACGCCAATCAAACAGATGCAGACTTGCTCCAAGGACGACATATTAGGCATTGGAGAGAGATGAAAACATTAATTTTATATAGAAAAAAATAAAAAGATTATTGAGTATAAAAGGCGTTATACATTATATTAAACATATTTTTTAAAAAATGAGTAATAAACTTTTGTCTCTTGATTATTCGATTTCTTGTAGAAGGTCAATTTGAGTGGAGTAATCAAGGTAAATAATTATAACAATAACAACAACAGTATCTCATTACAGTTAACAGTAGCCTTGATTGATGACGTAAATATACTAATTTTTTCTTTCAACTATAGAGCCGCTCATTCTTATTCTTCTTTTCTTTTAAATATAGGTGGCGGTATAAATTTTAATATTGGTCGCCGACCGTTAGGATTTATCGTTTTTTTTTTTTTTAGTTTTTAGTTTTTAATAAATTATTTTGCTCGTGTGGCACAATTTTACTCTATCTTTTGGTATGTTTTTCTCTGTCTTTTGGCACGCTTTTTTGTTTTTAATTTTATATTAGAGTTGAATCTGACGACACCACGACTGATCATGATGACACTCCTTTCATTATGCTGTTGTTTTCCCTGTCTCGGACCCTCGAACTGAATTTGGATACGTGATTACATTTACCGTTCTTTATTCACAATTGAGTTGTGGTAATGACCTTATTGTCAACGTACTTTCATTGTAATATGCATTTTTGTGTTGTTTGTTGATAATTTCACCTATCATCGTCGATTTTGGTGATGTTTGTATCCCTCTTTTGATCTCGAGACGCTAATTTTGTTTACTCGAAGTATGTCTGAATTTAGATGTTTTGTTTATTAAGTTGTGAACTTTTATTGTAATTTCGAATATATACTCGTTTAATAAAATTAATAGATTTCAATTTCTATAAAAAAAAAACAGTAGCCTTGATTCTTCTTGAAATCGTAAAATGTCTCGTTAACCTTTAATATTGTAAAGCTTTCAATTAATTGAATGAAATGCCCATTTAATTGGAAAATTAATATTCTTTCTAGTTCATAAAATTATAAAATGTTCAACGAATGAAATCTAAAATTATTTTTTAATCTCTCAAAAAATTTACAATCATTCTTGATCACAAATTTTTTTAACTTTACTCAGAAAAGATTTAAACAAACGATTAGTGATACTGTAATAATTCGAATCAAAGAAGAAAATTTGTGAATAAAAGAAGAAGATAGATTAAAAAAAGGGAGACACGAAAATAAAATTTTCAGAGAAAAGATATTTCAATTCATTCATTCGATAAACAAACATAACCGCACATGGATAAAACAACCTCTTAACCAAACATGGATAAAACAACCACGTTTTATTTAATTACACAATTCGCCTAAACTCACTGTTTCGTTCAAATAAACAGTAAAATTAACTACTTAATTCGAAACAATTCCGTTTACACTTTGGTCCTTTATTTATCAACCGAGGATGTCATGGTAGATCAAAACTCTTGTCTTCATATGAACAGTGGCGACTGACAAGAGAGAACAATATGAGTGACCGCTCAAGGTTTTTATTTTTTATTTTCATAATATTATAAATTTTTCAAGTGACAATATAGCAAGTTGTCTTTTATTTTCTTAGTTGTATTTATGATGTTTTTTTACATAACAACGAAAATAATGTGTTTGATAAATTTTAATTATATTTCCATAGTTTATTAATAAAATATTAAATTAATTGTTCAAAAGAATAGAATATATTTTCGTTTTATAGAAATCTACTTTTTAATTTTCGCTCGGAGCCTAAAAATATCTAGCCTAAAAATATCTAAGACAACTCTACATTCGAACAAAGTCATGATCGAATGGTACTCTTCAAATCTTAGCGGTTTCTGCTTTGCTTTGACGAGAAGAATTAACTTCTTTAACTGCAAAGAATAATAGAACTGTATTTATTTTTAAAAATAATTAACTCCTCTTAATTTTAAGAATTAATAGTGTACAAACCTTAATTACAGATAATAAAACCGTGTTTTAACAATCAATATATGCAATTCTTTAAGAAAAATAGAGTTAATAAAATTTAATCAACTTCAACACTGGAATTGGCAATTATATAACATTTCATAGATAAAAATACTAATAGAATGTAGTAGTAATGATACAAGCTCAACCAACTTTATTTGTTTCTAAGTTCATACACTTTATTTTGTATTATCAAAATAAGACCCATAAATAGATTGATTCTATAGAATCAGACGTTCAAAGAAAAATGAACAATGGATACATCATCCATGAGTTATTTATAAATTAACCACTGTAATAAATTAATTATCCGTCCAGCCCTGATTCAGAATCAACTTTTGGGCAAGTTGGGTTGCAAGGATATGGGCAGTCAAGCTTCCTGAGGGGGCTCCTCTCATAATACCAGTCTCCAAAAGCCTTGGCAATTTTCTGCATGTGTTGCCACAAGTTAATGTCACAAGTTAATGTCACGACCACCAGCTGACTAAGATTTATGCAAGAAGAATATCGAGTCTCTTACCGTGTTACCGACCACCGGAGAACTGTCGCTAGACCATGTTATCTGTCTCCCTATTTGACAGTGAGCGTAGCAGGAATCTATGAACATTCCTTTAGTCGGAGAAGTGAGGACACCGGCTCTATTGATGGCGAGTAAGAACGTCGTCCTGAAATCTGTATTGAAGATTTAAGATAACATTTACTTCAATAAGGAGAGAAGATCAATGATGAACATGTGTGTGTGTGTGTGTATGTGTTGGAGAAGCATTGTCACCTTGGATGACTTTGAGCTGCGCAGCTGTACACTTCTTCAAATCAAGCTTGCAGTCTTTCCACGCCTTACTTTTGTCAGCAGCACTGGGAGCCAAAATGTTCTTAATCTGATGAAAAATTATTATATAGAGATCGTCAAACGTAATGATTCGTGATTGCGAGTGCGTTAAAGCAAATGCAGAGTGATACTGGATCCGATTTGGCTTGAGAACACACCTGCCAGGAGTCGTAAGCTGAATTTACGAAGAAGATTGGCGTTTTCATGGTCTGCACCACGTACTGCGGGAAGAAACACTGCAGTTTTTGCAAAGGAAAATTGTAAGAATTACGGACAAGGCCGCAACGGAAGGGGCTATATATGGTTGTCATATTAAAATAGCCACCACACATACCAACTCTGGTCTTGCTCCCATTCTTGAAGTGCAAGACGCCGGTAAATTCTTAACGGAACCCTGCAAAGAGAAGAAGTGAATCAATGGATATATTTAAGGTACAATTATTCATGAAGTCCACCAAGAAATGAATCAACAGGGACAATACGTGTAACTTAGCCACTTTGCTATAGAAATTCTCTATGTGCTGCCCTCCGGAAACGTCCTTCCTGCCCGAAATAAGGATTTCCTTGATGTTAAATGAGAAAAAAAAACCAAACATATATGTATACATATAATAAATAAGGCTAAGGTTTCTGAACTCACGCATGGATGAAGAAGCCAGCATCTGAAAGGCATTTCACTTTAGTTGTAGCGGGAAGGAGATCTCGGAATCTATCACATTTCAATATCGCAGCCAATCCACCAGCAGAACAGCCAGAAAGAATGGCCTATTTTTTTGTATATACATATATGAACAGATTCCAACATGTTATGAGCAAGTAGGAAAACAGGGTTACTAAAGGAATTACAAAATAATAACACAAGCTAAGCTAGGTCTTACATTTTTAGCATTTTTCATTCCTTTTGCTAATAGATCAGCAACGATAGCTTCGAAAATTCTATGTCCTCTGAAGAAGAGATTATTAGCCTGATCACAGAACCGTTGCACATTAACATACGTAATTGTTTAATTTCTCAAATTGTATGATTAACTGGTGTAACTTACTGGATCGACAGCATCGCCCGTGAATGATGATCCATCGCAGTACCTAACCTTAATTCGATTCCAATTGTAGAAATCTGCATAATGAATGTGTTAAGATAAAAGAATGACTTTAGTAGTGGAGCTAAATCAGAGGCAGGGTGAAATTGTGGGATCCAACCTACCTGGATTGGATTTTTGCTGGCCACTCAAAAGTCCAGAGAAACCAAATTGCTTCACCATTAGCTTCGATGATCCTAAGTCGGTTTTCTTACGAGAAAGGCAAGTCTCCACATCTTCACACCATCCTCCACCCTGTTAGGTCATTGTGTTATCGACTGTCGGTCTAATAAAGCTAGCAAACCAGTTGTCCAAAGCCAAAGCCTTCTATAAGTAAATTACACACCACAAGACCACAAGCAAGCGACACAACGGCCGATGGTCGATCGGTACGAGATGAGAAGAGAACTAACCTCAATGTGAACGATCCAATTATTAACCCCAGTGCCGGAGCCCTTGTCAAAATGGTAAGCCGGTGGGCTCCCATCCAAACACACTGCACACCACCACCCAAACCAAAAGAAAAATGTACGTTAAACAGAGTATATACATAAATAACATACAAGAAAAAAGGAAATTCCCTACCAGCTCCTTTTGCTACGGCATCCTGCAGATACGTGATTGCAACGCTAGCGCCTTCCGCTTTCAGTGATAGAATTGTAAGCACACAGGCCAGAAGACTTAGCCCTTGGCGAAATCTAGCACTAATCATTCTGCTCTGCTGCACTTATTGATCTAAAGTCAGTGTGATTACAGTATATAAATAAATAAAACCAAATGATTAACAAAAATATGTTTCTGGCTTGAACAATCAAACGTTGGTAGTCACTGTTAAACCAAACTACAATCAAAGAAGCATAAAGTGTATATATATGAACAAACATAAATATATATATATATATAAATATATGTACGTATATATACTGAACATAATTAGTCAGAATATAGAACTCTACCCACATATCCATACCATAACCACAACCCATAGGCCATATGGCAATATTTAGGGAATAGAATACTATGATACCATAATATAAGTCATTAGGGAATAAAATAGGTTTTTGCTATGCGGAATCCTAAGGGATGTAAATAAGAACTAGGGGTGTTCATGGTAGGTTAACCGTACCATTTAGCTTAAACGGTTGGTTAACTGTTATAGTGGTTATTATTCGTAACTTAACCGTTAAGAAACGGTTAACCGTTAATTTTTTAAATGGTTAACCATTATAGTGGGTAGCCGTTAAAGAACGGATCGGTTACAGGTTAACCTGTAACCTATTACAATTTTCTTTTCAAATTATCATTATTTCTTTTTTAGAATAATAAATATATCTTTCCGATAAATATTGTATTAATTTTTTAAAAGAATTAACTTAAATAAAGAAATTTTAAACACAAACTTTATACTTAGTTAAAATAAAATACCTATAGATTAACCTATAGATTAAGCATTAACCGTCTTTTTTAGCGGTTCAGTTAACCGAAACCGTTTAACCTTAACGGTTAGGTTAATTGACCTATAAAATAAACAGTTATACTGATTAACGATTACAGTTTAATTTGCACACCCCTAATAAGAACTAGTAAATTTCTATTATTAATGCTTATTTTGTTTTTCAAATCAATTAGAATGTAATTACTTAATTACACTCCTATACGTATGTATAACATTAATTAAAGACTTACAGAATTTTAACAGAATGTAAGCAAAGTATAATTAATGGTAATCAGAGAAAGAGACGACATGGGTAAAAGCAGGCCTGGGCGGCCCATATGATAATCTAGACTAGACACTAGACAGTCGGCTGAGATCTGGATTTAATCATATAAAATGAAAAGCATCATTATTTTATGTACTCCGACATGATAATCAGAACCAAAAAAACAAAAAAGTATCCGACAAAGGTCGCACATGACAGGAAGATTGAATCATGTGTCCCATCCCCCCAGATCATACCACCCGACGGAATTTTCTAATTTCCCCCTTAGGATGGGAAAGTCGCCGGAGCAGAAAGAACTGAAACACCGTGGTTGAAAAAAAATTGGATCCTAAGATTACATCATAAAACTGTAAAACCAGAAGCTGCCGCACACTTCATAGTTCATTCCACAAAAGGGAAGATAGCAGTAAATATAACAAACAAACTCAGCAGCAGAGTTACGATTAAGATGAAAGCTTACCTTGGAGGGTTGGGCAGCTGCTGATCGGAACAGGTGATGGGGTGGCTTAGTAATAGTACTAGTAGTAGTTTCTTGTTATTAGGAGTAGGGGTGGGGTGGTTTTGGCAGAGCCTTAGCCACCGCTGATTCCATATATAGGCCTCATCCGGTAACGCGTGCCAACTCAGCTGCCATAAAGTGGATGTGAAGTCCATGGTTTAGTTGTCGGTGCGCTGCATTTTATTTATTTCTTTAATTACATTATAGTGCTCCTTTGTTTGTTTGCATGGCGAAAAGTCTGTATAATAACGACATGTATTTTTTAAAAGAAAAGTTGATTATTTACATGATTCCAAATGGCATAGTACTAGTACTATCAAAGGAGTTTAATAGGGTTCGTTAATTACTTTTACATATAGGAAAGGTAATTTGGCTGACTCAGTGATGAAACTTTTTTTTTGTTGAACTTTTGCATTGATTCGTTTGTGTTTAGCAAGCAAAGTAGCAGGCATATTCGTTTCAGCTGCTTGTCATTGCATTGCATGTGGCGGTGGGCTCTCACCCACTGATTAAATCATTCAAAAGTAAAACCATTATATTCATGCACCTATACCAAGTTTGGACCCCCCCCCCCCCCCCCCCCCCCTTTTTATCAACCTTTGTAGGTAGGGACTAGCATTTCATCCCAAACGTATTGTACGTGTATAGAGGGGGTAAATAATTTATTTTGCTCAAATTATTTAAGTTACTTTTAAGTTTTGAATGTTAATTAATTAAATATTAATTTATTATTTTTAAAAATTTACGTTGATTGAATTTACAATAACTTGTTAAGATTACTACAAAATTTAAATCTATTTTAATATTTAAAAAGTTAAATGAATAAAAAAACTCTCAAGTTAATAGATAAAAAACTAAATTCTGCAATGTATCAGGTACGAATAATAAAAACGATTTTGAAAATTCAAATCTAATCCATGTTTGTCAGAATTGAACTAGATCGTCCGGTTAATAAGTTGAATCAAAACATTAGTAATTTAGCTGGTAAATAGAATTGAACAAACATTGGAAAATTAGAAACCATGGCAAAAAAAGGAACAATTCAAACCTATTCTGTTGTTTTATTTAATTATTATTTAATCATTTGAACCAAAAGTTAATGGTATCATTTGCTTCGACCACTGGCCAGTTATTACAACAAAGGGGAAACTACAATGGAAGTCATTCAATTATGGGTGAGGTTACATTTGGATCACCCAATTATTAGAAATTATTCTTGGGTAACTCAATTATGGGTAAGGTTATATTTGGGTCACCCTTTTATATTTTGAAGAACTAATGTTTTGATATAATAATTTAAAAATGTTTTGGACAAAATTAAAAGGAATTCAAAACCATTTCTAAGTCCAAACAACTTGAAACTATGTTTATGGGATATTTTAAAAAGGTTTTCAAACGTTTTTAAAGACAAATCCAACAAAACCACCCAAGCGTTTCGAAACGCCCCTAGGTGTTTTGATACGGGTATTTACAGTGGCAAAACGTTGCGAAACAGCTCTGCCTGTTTCGAAACGGGTTTCAATCTGGGCGAGCATTTTTTATTGGCGTTTCGATACGGTCTTACCCGTTTCGATACGCCTATGTGGCATAACCTTAACGGTCATAAAACCCCTAACGGCTATTTCCCAACTACCTTTTAAATGCAGAGCGTTTCGATACTGGAACAAGCGTTTCGATACGACCAAAGGCGTTTCGATACGAGTGCTGCATCAGACTGCAACGACTCTTTCTATTTCAAGAGTGTTTCAAAATAGGATCGAGCGTTTCGAAACGGGGAGCTGTAGAACTGCATTTATGGTGGGAAATTAAGTCTCCAACGGCTCAAATTCAACCCCAACGGCTAGTAACAACTACAAATTCATTAAAAAGTATAAAAGGGATCTCCAAGCATCTAGTAATGGTTAATGCATCAATTGTAATACAACATATGATCAAAATGTGTCTTAACACTAGTGAGCCAAAATTGTTATATTTGCTCAAGTGTTTTAGAATTAGGTAAGAGCTTAATTGTGCAAGCAAATACCTATTAGAGAGATTTGAGTTTGCTTATTTTTATCTCTTTGTAAAGAGGGTTTGATCAAGGCTTTGGGTAGAAAGCTTGATCGGTTTGTAAGGGTTTTCTCCTAAGCCTAGAAAAGGGGACGAATCAATAGTGGATTGATTAGAAATCCTTAGTAGTAGCTAAGGTAGTGGATGTAGACTTTGGTTAGAAGGTTGAACCACTGTAAATCATCTTGTCTTTATTCATTTTAGCTTCCACATCTCTTTCACCCAAAATTCCTCTTCTCCACCACTTGGCGAGCAAGAACGGTTGAAGGAATCGAGCATCGTAAAACCCAACATATTTTAAAAAAATAAATATCAATTTGTGTATTAGATTAATTAATGATTTCAAAAGCAATACTTTACTGTTAACAAGGTTATAAAAGTGATTTGGAAGAAAAAATGACTAAATTGATATATATTTTTAAATATGAATGGTGACCCAAATCACTTTCAAATCTAACCTTACCCATAATTGAGTGACCCAAGTGTAATCTTACCCATAATTGAGTGACCCAAGTGTAACTTTTAATAACTAGATGGCCTAAATGTAATCTTACCTATTATTGAGTGACATCCGTTATAGTTTACCCCAACAACATTATCTACTCCTTTAAATACATTATTCAATAATAATAATAATAAAATATTCTTCCCTAAATTAAATAGATACAGTACATTATTTAAATGTCTCTTTTAATATTTTAATATCTTATGCAAATAAAATACGTTAAAATTATGTAAAATACACAATAAATTAATATATAAAATAAAAACAATTTAATATATATAAATATATATATATATATATAATACACAATAACAATCAAGAAGTGAAAATCCTTTCCACTTAAGATGCTGAGAATGAACAAATTAATAAAGGGTAAAATACTCCAGCGACTACCGAATTATTAGGGTGTATCTATTTTGACCACTGAACTATCAAACTCGTTAATTAGATCACCAAACTTATTAAATTAACCTATTTTGATCACCGTCGTTAAAAAACTAACGGATAGGTAGTGGAAAGGTGACGTGGCAGTTAATGAAAATTTGAAAAATTATACATTTGGTCCCTTTTATTTACCTATTATATCAATTTAATCATAAATTTTAATTTAATTAAATAAATTTAACCAAGTGCGACATATCACCATCTGATTAGACATAATCAAATGAAAGAAATAAAATGAAAAGCAAATGCAAGCCATAAGAATTGAACCCACACTTAAGAGTAAAGATGACATAAGTTCTAACTACTAAGCTAACACCGTTTATATTATATGAGATGATAACATATTTTATTGACTCTAAAATTTTCATTCGTTTTTGTTGAGCAGATTCAAGAGTCATCACCGGTCGTCATAGGAACCGATTCAAAGCTCTTGTAAAACATATTAATATGATTGTTTCAAGAACAATAACGAGAGAAGACATATAAGCAATCAACACCCCTTCTAATGCCAAAGAAGCATTCATCTTCCCCTCAAACCCTGTAAATTCTAACCACCCTGAATTTAATGATGAAAATATAATTTTTAAAGATTCAAAGCTTTGATTATTGAATCCGAAAAAGGTGCTTGGAAACATGGTTTTGGGGATTCAAAGCTTTGATTATTGAAGCTTTTAATGCAGGAAATGATGAAAGTGATAAAAAAAAGTGAAATGAAAGGGATTGTTTTAATGATGAAAACATGGTTTGGGGTTTGATGATTCGATGAAAGATATGGGTTGTTTTAGAGAGAAGAAGTAAAGCTGAGAATGGAAGAAGAAGAAGAAAAACTGGGATTGTGGTGAAGTATTCAAAGTGATTCAACAAAGTGTTTGATTGCAATTCTGAGTAAATAAATGGATCGTTTCAACCGTTTTATAATGTTGGGTTTCTTTCATTTTCTGTTTGGGGAAAGTAGATATGTAAAGAAAAAAAATATTATCATCTCATATTATATAAATAGTTTTAGCCTAGTGGTTGGAACTTATGCCCTCTTTACTCTTAGGGGGCATTTGGTTCGTGGAAAAGATCATTACCTGGGGAATGATCTTTTTCAGAATCACATACTCACGTTTGGTTGGAAAGCATTCCCTCCAAGGGGTAATTTTATATTCCCAACAGTAATAGTTTTTCATTAAAGGGTGGGAATGTGATTCCCTTGAATTTCTTAGGTATTTGTCAATTCCCTCCGCTTTGGACCATATTGCCCCTAAGTTAATAGATTTTGTTCATATAGATTCTTTGAAAAATTTAATTAGATGATTAAATATGTGTGGTGTAAATTAATTAAATATTTTTTATTTAATATTAATTTAATATTTAAATGGTGTTACAAATATTTAATATATTTTTATTAATATTATATTTATGATGTTTATAGGTTATATGCTGCGATAGTACATTGCTTAAAAATTAATAAGTTTGGAGTTAATGTTATTAATTTTATTCTTATGTTTACGACATTATAAAATATTTTAGTAGGTTAAACTTATAATATAAATTCTTATCAGTATTATACAACTTTTAGATTTATTTTATTATTTACTTTAATTTGCTTGACATGTCACAAGTAATAAAAAATTAAAAATTTGAACATATTAAATGTCTAACATTTAAAAATTCACAAAAATATTTTAATAGAGAATAACGAGGGTATGTAAATATAAAATAGTTTTTAATAGTCTAAAAGTGATTACAATGTAGTATAGACAAAGTGATTAAACACAGGTCTTCTAGGACGAACCTCATCCATTTTCCACTGAGGCCACTTGTTGGGTTCTTTAAAGAATAGTTAATATAATAATTATATTAAATATGATAAATATATAATTTTTACAAATTTTAGATAGTGTAACAAAAATAGTTCTATTAATTTTTGTGTATGTATTTTTAAGTTAATATTGAAGGTTTAACATGTTAAAAAAGAAAATATAACATATGGACAATTTAGTAAATTTTACTTCCAGATAACCTTATATACCTCCAACCAAACACAGTAATCTTACATTCCTGCACAATAAACCAAACAAGGTAATGCCACATTCCTAGTAATGTGTCAAGTAATGTTAAATTTCGGGAATCTTATTCCCAAAGGTAATCTTACATTCTGTGAACCAAACGCACCCTTAGGCGTGGGTTTGATTCCTATGGCTTGCATTTGCTTACCGTTTTATTTCATTCATTTGATTATTTTTTTTATTGATTGGTTAAATTTATTTAATTAAATTAAAATTTAGAATTAAATTAATATAAAAGTTAAATAAAAGGGATTAAATATGTAATTTTTTAAATTTTCGTTAACTGCCACGTCACTCCTCCGCTAACCATCCGTTAGTTTTTTTAATAGTGGTGGTCAAAATAGGTCAATTCAATAAATTTAGTGGTCTGATTGACAAGTTCAATAGTTTGATAATCAAAATAAGTACATCCTAATAGTTCAGTGGTCACTGGAGTAGTTTACCCATTAACAAATCGTCAGAACTTCCAGGTGTCTTTATTCCAGGCGTCAATATTATATTTTGGATCAAAATAGTCATTTTGTGGATGATAACTATTTGTCAACTAATATTAAATGGCTTGAAATGACATGATAAACTTACATGATGATAGGGTTGGGCTTTCAAGCGAGTTGAGTAAAAAAAATTTGAGTTATTCGAGTTTGTAAGTCATATTTTACGATTCAAACTTTATTTGAATTTTTTTAATCGAGTCGAGTTTTCGAGTTTCTGTACAAATTTAATTATATATATATATCTTCATATATATATATATTTCTATATGCATATACGTAGCGGTGCATATATATATATATATATATACTTAGGGCTAGGCGATGCATATTGTCACGGGGCTAGATTTTGACTCGCTAACCCGTGCGGCCTTAGTCGACGATCTTAGGTCGGGGACTAAGTAAGCCTTTGAAAACTAAGCTGATGCGCTTAGTAGGTGTTGTGCGGAAGCTTTGGAAAAGTATATGGGTGATGGCTAAGCAAGGCAATGGAAAAGAGGCAAGGGATTTATAAAGCAACGAGCCTCGTTAAAAACTCCCCCTAAGCCTAGACGGGGAGAAAAGAGTACTCGAGCCCTCTTGTATTAATAAAGAACAAAGAAAGATGAAAAAATGTGAAATGTGGAGTGAATGTGGAGTGATTACAATGGTTGGGCAAGACTCTTATTTATAGCCTTGGCCCCCTAGATCTAATGGCTAGGAACGACTCAATCCAATGGCTATGGATGAGTCTTACAAAGAGAATCTCTAACAAAAGAAAGCTAATCAACTATACATGGCAACTAAATCACACTATTACATGGTTGCCTAAGATAAGAGCTCAATGACATCATTGTCTTGGTGGCATTGGCTCGTTTCCTCAAATATGGCTTCAAGGATGGAAGCTTTCCTCGAATAGTCTCCATGGAAGATACCTTTCCATGTGCGTTGGTCCAAAGATGACTCCTGGGCTTTGGTCTTGGATGCTTGGTGTGGCCCGGATCTTGACTCCAAAACCTCCTCTTTAGCACATTGGGTGCTAAAATGGGCCCTAGGGGTGTGGGCAATACGGATGGACAGCCCCTAGGCCTCTTGGCATGCACATCGGGTGCAGACTCGGCCTCATAGGCGTGCACGTCGGGTGCGGGCTTGAGCTTCATGGTTTGGGCGGCATGAAGGCAAGACAAGGCCCTCTTGGATGCAGACTTGGCCCCCTTAGTGTGCACGTCGGGTGCAGACTTGGGCTTTATAGCTTGGCCGGCATGAAGAGTGTAAGGCAAGGCCCCCTCATGTGTGAACTCAGCCCCTTTGGTGAGCACGTCGGGTGCGGGCTCGGGCTTCATGGCTTGGGCGCCATGAAGGTTGGATGGTAAAGCCCCCTCGTGTGCGGACTTGGTCTCTATTGTGTGCACATCGGGTGCGGGCTCGGGCTCCATGCCTTGGCCGGCATAGAGGGTGCGTAGCAAAGGCCCCTCGGGTGCGTGTGTTGGGCCCCCTCGGGTGCAAGACTTGTGGGCAGCACATGGGGTGCTAGACAGGGCCCCATGGTGCGTAGAAATAGGCCCAGGACGGATCTCTTGGGCGCGGACACCACCAAGGGCGTTGTGCATGGCCCCTTGATGCGTGAAAACAGTAGCACTTTGTGTCCCTCGGTCGGGTTGTGCGGGTGGTGCGCGAAGTTTAGCACCTATGGGTGCGGGAGACTCGATCTTGAAAATTGAGTCGGTAACATTCTCCCACACTGAAGCTATCAACGTCCTCATCGATTGGTAGGGATGAGGCTCGGTCGCCTTGATCTTGAACGGCCCCGGCTCATCGTCTTGTTCCCTCTTGGATAAGGGAAAACTCGTGGAAAAGGCAAGGCTTTCATGCCTTGGCCCTCGATCAATCTCGAACGGTTGCCACTCCTTGGCAAACTCTCGATCATCCTCGAATAAGGGATTATCCCTCCAAAATACAAGGTCTTTGTGCCTTGGCGATTGGCTCGTCTCGATGGTTGGTCTCACCTTGCTTTGTGCTTGGCTCGATCGCATCGGCGGCCTGAAAATAGAACCAGAGTAAGTTAGTCTTAAATCATCACAATAACTTAACTTACTTACCTCGGACAAAAAGTCCTTGTCGGGTGGCTTCACTTCGCCTCGTCGATACTCAAGGCAAGTGATGATGGCGGGGTCTTGTAGGACTAGATCCCCTTCGGTGCTTTCTTGCACTTCCTCGAATTGAAGTCCATATTGGTAGGTCGTCGTGCCTACTTGCTCTATGAAAAGGTTTTGTCCTTCGCACTCTCTCGCTGGCGATCTACAAACAAAACCAAAGTGAGTTAATCCCAATTTAGATGGAAAAATGGGCTCACTTACCTCGTCGCTCGGCTCCTTGTCGCATAACTCGACTAGGGAAGCAACTCGCCCCACGTCTTGATTTGGATCTTCACTCAAACTTGTAGAATCCCTACAAAAATCCAAATAATCGTGAGTTAGAATGGATTCTTTAAACAATAAAGAACCACTTACCTCGGACTCAAGGTCCTCGTTGTCTTGCTCAATCGGCTTTCCACTCTCGAAAGCGTAAAGATGTCCCACTCGCATCGGCAATTCCTCGATGGCAAGTTCTTCATCAAACTCGGATGACTTCTCGTCCTCTTCATCGAACTCAATCACATCGTCCACCTCACTTGGTGAACAAGTAGCATGCCTTACCTCATACCCTCGGCTTAAGGCATCATTGGCTACTTTCTTCGACAATCTTGGGTTGCACTTCCAAGTAAAGTCGAACAACGAAAGGCTTTTCTCCCAACGAACTGGCTGAGAAGGCAACTTTGCATGGGTTAGAAAATAATCTTCTAATTCAATATAGGTATAGACGTCAAACCTTGGCCCTATTAATTGTTTTTTCTAAACGTGCAAGCAAAATACAACTGCATGCATCTCTTGATCAAGACTCGAGTAACTCTTCTCGCAATTGAATTTGAGCTCTCGGATTTTGTGTGCAATTGGGACTCCTTTCTCTAAAAGGATTCCTTCAATGTAGTCGGCACAAGCAAAGGTATGAACTTCAAATGCCTTCACGTTCTCGAACTCATCAAGGACTTCATTATCGTTGGCTGTCTTGGTTGAACCTGCATAATCCTCATCGTCGGATTTTGGCAAATCAAGTGCGTTAATTTGCTCCAAAAAAGATAAACCAAGAATAATTTCATTTGCATCAAAAGAATCAAGAGATAATACCTTGATGTTTGTTGTGCCTCGGAAATCGTTGATTTGAAGGTACACATCCTTCGCGATTCCCACAACTGGCTCGTCTCGGAAGCTAATTCTCTCAACTTGTTCTTCAACCTTCTCAACTTGAAGGTTTAACCACTTGGCCATTCGCTCGGACATGAGCAGCGAATGTGCACTCGGATCCACTAGTACATTAAGTGTACCCTCGGAAAACACTATGTCTACAAACATAGGTTCCTTTTCTTCAAAGTCACTTTCGACTTCACAAGATGACTCATCATCGTCATCGTCGCTGGAATACTCCACGTAATATGTGGACTCGTTGCGCTTTTGCAACCTTTCCTTAACCAAAGTTACGCTATCGAACTTTGACGCCCCAACAACCACCAAACTAGGTGATTCACCGAACAAGGAAGCTAGCTTTACGGCCTCGGTCTTGTCGGGCAAGCTTCGCTCCTCGCACGCCTCTACCATACCAAATGGTAGCACATTGCACTTCTTGTCAAGCTTCAAAGCCTCGATCTTGTCGGACTCGTCCCGTAACTTGGACTGCTTGAATCTGTGCGGGCATTGGAAAGACAAGTGTGGATCTCCACACCTCCAGCATTTCGACGGCCTCCTCTTTGGGCAATCTTCAACATCATGTTTGATCCTACAACGGGAACAAAACCATGAGTTAGTAAACACACTATTCAAACGTGCTTTACTTACCTCGCTTTCAAACAAGAATTTTGGTGACTCCACGTCCATCTTTGTCGCAACGTCCCTTCTTCTTCCTCGCGCCATCTCGTCTCGGATAGGAGCGGAACACGCTCTGATACCACTTGTCACGGGGCTAGATTTTGGCTCGCTAACCCGTGCGGCCTTAGTCGACGATCTTAGGTCGGGGACTAAGTAAGCCTTTGAAAACTAAGCTGATGCGCTTAGTAGGTGTTGTGTGGAAGCTTTGGAAAAGTATATGGGTGATGGCTAAGCAAGGCAATGGAAAAGAGGCAAGGGATTTATAAAGCAACGAGCCTCGTTAAAAACTCCCCCTAAGCCTAGACGGGGAGAAAAGAGTACTCGAGCCCTCTTGTATTAATAAAGAACAAAGAAAGATGAAAAGATGTGAAATGTGGAGTGAATGTGGAGTGATTACAATGGTTGGGCAAGGCTCTTATTTATAGCCTTGGCCCCTAGATCTAATGGCTAGGAACGACTCAATCCAATGGCTATGGATGAGTCTTACAAAGAGAATCTCTAACAAAGGAAAGCTAATCAACTATACATGGCAACTAAATCACACTATTACATGGTTGCCTAAGATAAGAGCTCAATGACATCATTGTCTTGGTGGCATTGGCTCGTTTCCTCAAATATGGCTTCAAGGATGGAAGCTTTCCTCGAATAGTCTCCATGGAAGATACCTTTCCATGTGCGTTGGTCCAAAGATGACTCATTGGCTTTGGTCTTGGATGCTTGGGCGGATTGGGCTTGGTGTGGCCCGGATCTTGACTCCAAAACCTTCTCTTTAGCACATTGGGTGCTAAAACGGGCCCTAGGGGTGTGGGCAATGCGGATGGACAGACCCTAGGCCTCTTGGCATGCACATCGGGTGCGGACTCGGCCTCATAGGCGTGCACGTCGGGTGCGGGCTTGAGCTTCATGGTTTGGGCGGCATGAAGGCAAGACAAGGCCTTCTTGGATGCAGACTTGGCCCCCTTAGTGTGCACGTCGGGTGCGGACTTGGGCTTTATAGCTTGGCCGGCATGAAGGGTGTAAGGCAAGGCCCCCTCATGTGTGGACTCGGCCCCTTTGGTGAGCACGTCGGGTGCGGGCTCGGGCTTCATGGCTTGGGCGCCATGAAGGTTGGATGGTAAAGCCCCCTCGTGTGCGGACTTGGTCTCTATTGTGCGCACATCGGGTGCGGGCTCGGGCTCCATGCCTTGGCCGGCATAGAGGGTGCGTAGCAAAGGCCCCTCATGTGCGTGTGTTGGGCCCCCTTGGGTGCAAGACTTGTGGGCAGCACATGGGGTGCTAGACAGGGCCCCATGGTGCGGAGAAATAGGCCCAGGACGGATCTCTTGGGCGCGGACACCACCAAGGGCGTTGTGCATGGCCCCTTGATGCGTAAAAACAGTAGCACTTTGTGTCCCTCGGTCGGGTTGTGCGGGTGGTGCGCGAAGTTTAGCACCTATGGGTGCGGGAGACTCGATCTTGAAAATTGAGTCGGTAACAATATGTTGATTCTAATTTTAAGTTAACGGCTTTCAATATGCATATACGATATACATATATATTTCTTCGTATTTTCACATGTGATATACATAGTATATCATGCGAAATTAACATACTCGACTCGAATATAAAAACTGATCAACTAGTTACTAAAAATTTTGAGTTATTCGAATTTTCATTTTATAACTCAAAGTTTATTTAATTTTTTTTTCGAGTCGATTCGAGTTTATAAATTACGAGTAGAGTTAAAACGAGTTGATTTTTTCCCGTCTCGAGTCGAGTCGAATAATTTAGTTTTTCGAGTCAAGTCGAATTTTGCCCTCCCCTACATGACGGTACACGCTGACATAATAGTGTCATATAAAAATGTGTAGACTTTACGGAATGAAGTCAAAAAATAAATTTATAAAATTGTATAAAATATAAAACTATTTTTCTGCTGATATGTCATTATGTCGAATCATTTCAAGATGTTTATTATCAGTTGACTGACAATTTTTATCTACAGATGAACAATTTTGACCAACAATGAAACGAAAAAAATTAAAATACTTCAAAAAATATAAGCCAAAATAATTATTCAATCAATTAATTTTTTTTGGGATTATGCCTAAAAAATATATGCACGTGAAAAAACATATAAATTCATAAGAAATATTAACATAAAAATTACAAAATCAAACGTAAAATCTTTCATAATTGCACATTTTATATGTTATTTTTCTTTTATTTTTTTTTCATAATTGCACATTTTTACTTATAGAACAGTCTGATCCATCGTAAATTAAGTAATAATCAAATAAATTATTGATTAAAATGACATCTTAACTGATTTTTTTATTTTTATTTGAAAATTCAAAATTAAATTAATACTTTATTTATATAACAGCTTCGCATTAGCTGTTAGCATGCCGATTGGATAACACTTTATTGAAATTTATATTCCATTAAAAACATTAAAAAATCAAAATATTCTAAAAACCTGAAAATATCCAAAATTATTAATTAAAAACAATTTTTAAATACTTGAAATACAAAATAAATCCAAAACTATTTCAAACAATAAATATACGATATAAAAAATACAAAACAAAATCCTTAAAATACGAAAAATTAAAAAAAAAAATCTAAGAAATAGTTTTATATAATATTATATAAATTTTAAAATATGTTAAAAAAATCTATAATTGTTTTATATCCATCAATAAATGGTTCATACCCGACTAACTCAGATCGGATACTCTAGATGCCCATAATTAGGGATGCTAATAGGGTAGGTTTTGTGGAGATTCGCCCCACTTCGCATTCAATTGAACAAGGATGGTTACAAATTTCGTAATTTGTGAGGCGAGGATAAAGATAAAAATTAAATTCAATGTGGGTGGTGGGAAAAGCATGAATGCAGGGACGGAACCATTAAGGCTTCGGGTGGGGCAAACGCCCCCGAATAAAAAATTTAATTTTTTTTAAAAAATAGTTTATTTATAAATTTGCCCCCCAATATCAAATATTTATAGTTTACCCCCAATTCCAAATCATGGCTACGTCTCTGCATTCATGCATTTGTACCTGCCCATCCCCACCCACCTCGCATCATCCCCACTCACCCAAAAAATTCTTATAACATTTTATTATAAATATTATTTGAAATATAATATCAGTTTGGATCATAGTCAATTTTAAAGTAATGCATGTTGACTTATCTTGGGATATTAATAAAAAGTATATATTTTTAAAATATCAGTTTGAATTTTTTTTTTTAAGGTTTGTTTTCTTCTTCTCAGCCCTCATCATAGGTATGTTACTTTTTTACTTTTATTTTTTAATATTGTATGTTATTTAGATTCTATTGGTATTTTGTTCTATTTTTTAAAGATTTTTTCATTGTTACTTTCTTTTTAGTTCTTTATTTGTTACGGCAATTGAAAGATTATTTTACATGTTATTTGTGATATTTTCAGTTTTTTACAATATATTTTAGTATCTTTTTAGTCTAAATTTTTTTTATTGTACAAAATTTAATTTAGTATATTACTATTTTTTAAAAGTGGTAAAAGTTAGAATAATATCATATATGTGGCGGAAGTCTGAATGACGGGTATTTCAATTTTTTTCATAACAAATTTGATTCATTTTTAACTATTATATGAACGGGTCATAGGACGAGTGAAGAGGGGATTAACCGATTAGGTGAGTTTTATGATCCACTTAAGTGATTTAGTCTTACGTGTTGCGAGCACGAATAGTTTTAGTTTTTATATTCGCAACAAGTCGTGGGATAAGAATGGAGATGAAAACATATGACGGAATGGGTGTGGAAAGAGCACCTTTCGCATCCACCCCGCCAGATTAACACCCCTGCCCATAATCTTTGTTTATATGTTTACTCAATTTCACATTCTCATCTCTTGAAACAAAGAAAATGATCCGAGTCATTTTGGGAGCAGTGCTACAGTTTTCATTCCATAAAATGGTTACGTTCATGTACAACTAGATTAGAATGTCAAACAAATCCGTCATGAAAAGGCTCATACTACAATCACCAGAAACTTGAGCTCATCCAGAATTTCATTATTCGCCGCCGCATTACATCCCATTCCATCCTTTTAATTGCATTCTACTCCGATTCTCTCTCATGCTCTTTCATTGGTTATATGATCGGATGTTGCAGAAACAGCAAAGAAGTTGCCCATCCTTTTAGCAAGATAACTTACACAAACTCTTTTGATATAGAGGCCAAGGTTAAAGGTTCCTCCGATTCAACGACCAAGCAAGTTGATCCACAGATGCCACGGCACGAGATGCTATGCCCATTGACCCATCATACCTGACAAAAACGAATGGTGTCACAAATGAAATCACAGTCCAGTAATGTTACAAAACTATATTTATGCATATGCATGTGTATATGTACTCAAGAGCTCTCACATCATGCAAAGCAAATCACAAGTTTCTTAATGTTGTTCATAAATGCAAAGAAGAACAAACTTACAGAGCAACCAAGAGAAACGCTGATGTCTGCATGACAATGGCACCTTCACCAGTAGATTTTGATGCGTTCAGGCACCTCGCACAGAACCAATTTTCATGGATTGATGTAACCAAGTCTGACATCCATTTGTCAGCTTCAGAACTTTAATATCAATGTGTATTATTGAAAACAGACTTACATTTTCCTAATAAAATTAGACACGAAATTTATTTGATAATAACAAATATAAAATAGAAACAATAATTTGCCAATATCACAAGCCAAATCACTAGTTCAACATGATAATTCAAAATTTGATTGTTTTTAACATGGTTATTTTGTTTTGCTTCCTTTATATGCTAAATCATTTTTAAGCATTTATATGCTGCATCTCAAATGAGTAATCCAGGGACTAGATTCAGCTCATATGGAACAAAAAACAAATTTGAGATGTTAAAAAACCTACAAGAAATCAACAAAATATATAATGGAAGCAATGAACTGCATAGCACCTTTACAAATCAACAAATAACAGAGATCTACAATGCCAAAGGAACAACAAAAAAAAATCCAGACACCTTTTCGTTTGAAAATCTTTGAAATATAAGCTACTAAAAGAATTATATGGCTTGCAACTCTCCCACCAAAGTGAAAGAAATGTCATCACATAGTAAGGATCTCAAATTATTTATTTTGATTACCTCTATACATCCACAAAGTAGTTCTTTCAAATGGTGAGTAAAGCAACAATTTTGGAAAAAAAGATGGGAGAGATTAAGTTCATACTAAAACTTCTACGAAATTAAAAAAAGTTTATAAATTAAAGAAAGAATAGCTGAAGCAAAATTTACATTGCTTATTCCCGATCACAAAAGTCTCTTTTTGCAGTTTGTTGCGCTTGATGAAACTGATAAATTGACTCAATTCAATTGGGCTGATTTTCATTCCTTCCTGTTCTGCACTGTCAAGCAAAGCATCATTTCCAGTTTTCAAAACAATAAATATCTTGGGCGATGATGAACATAGTAGCATGAAGCATGTTACTTCTGACATATTAAACTATATATATGTGAGTTTCCTTTCTTCGTCGCTTGAGAATGTTTAGGAAAAAAAACCAAGAATGTGAGAAAATCTATCGGCCACATATAAACAATGAAATAACTTCAAAATGCATTTTAGCTTGACCGTAACCAAGAGGTAATGCCAAACAACTTTTGACACAAGGATAGACAAAACTAGATTTATCTTGTGCCTAAATAACTAAATTTGCAAAGCTATTAACAAAACATAAAGAGAAAATGACTGCCAGCATCAAGTTTTGAATACAAAGATTATGAAGAAAAAAAGGAATTAACACAATTACTGAGTTATGACTTAGGCATGGGCAGAAGAACAGTAATAGAAAAAGTAAGAGCAGCCAAATATCAATGTAGAAACTCAGATTAAAGAGTTGAAATGTATGTTACATAGTAGATAACAGTCGAGAAGGTCTGAGTGGGTCATAGTTAATGAGCAAAGCAGCCTTCAATGTCTGACCTGCAATTTGGGAACAAGCAAGATTTGTAGTTGCAGATCACAAATTACAATGTAATGCAATCCCAGTTGCAGATTAAATAGTAAAAGGCGAGATAGATCAACACTTACCAGAAGAGCCAATATGGGTGGAAGCCCATTTCTCCCAAGATTTTTGCACAGATGCCCAATCCATTGCACACCTAAACCTAACCAGCAATTAGAACAACAGATTATGTTAGACATTGGTTTCGAAAGGATTACACCATGATTTGGAGAAGATAACCCAGCTCAACTACTTCAACTGATGCTTCACCCCTAAAAACACACTTCTTTCTTACTCTTTTTTCGGATAATAATAATAATTTTAAGAGTTGATGAAACGATTCCAAGAAAAATAAAATCTGAAATGAGAGTGCTTACGTTTAATAATGATATAAAATTGAAGGAATTGTTTTCTCGGTTGATTCCTGATAAGAAACTGGAAGAGCCGCTCTCTGAGTCCCACAAATGGCGTCTGAATAGAGTAAAATGGCCGATGCTTTCAGCTTCACCTGATTCTTCTGGTTTGGGGATTTTCGAAACGGCTTTGCTACCTTTTGCCTTCACATGATATTGGATTTTGAAAAGATTTTTTTTTCTTAGGTAAACTGTCCGACCCGATCAGCCCAGTCGGATTTGAATTTCTTTACAGTTATAGGTTGAATCGGGTCATATAAAGTATAAATAATTTAAAATGTAAAATATATAAATATTAATATAAAATTATATTTTTGATATAAAGCTATTTTTAAATTAAAAATAAATAAATTATGTTATGTAGAGCGATAAGGGAACTCCTCCACGCTGAACCACCTGAGGCAGTTGTGGTACTGTTGGCTCGTGATCAAGTAATATTTAAAATTGTTGTTTAAAAATACTTTTTGAAAAGATAAAATATTTATTTTAAATATGTTATTATAATATAAAAATAAATGAACATAAACCATGTTCTTATTATTTATTTTTATTTAAAATATTAATATTATTTTAGTATATCATTTATTCCAATACTAATATATTATTAATATTTAATCCATTAAATAAAAAACATATAGCTTATTAATATAATTTATTTGTGGTAAATTTTTAATATTATAATATATAAAACATACTATTATAAATTATTACAATAATAATATTTTTATAACTTATTAATAATATTTTTATACATAAAATATTAATGTAAACATTCTTAAGTGATTACTGTAATTTATTGTGGTGAAAATTTAAATATAAAATAATACTTAATCCAGAAAAATAAAAATTTTATTGAAGGTATTAAGAGTGAAAATATAACAAAAATATTATGTTAATATAAAAGGAAAAGGAAAAGGTTAAAAATGTTATTTTACCCCAAACGCAATTTTCAAACTCCAAAAGTTAGGATTTTGTTGCTTTTGGGCTTCAAGCGATTTTGCAAGGCAATTTTTAAAGCAAAATGTCACGCAACACCAAGGTGTACCAGGACCGATCGAGGAGCGTCACCTAGGTGCGCTATAGCCGACCAAAGAGCTCCACCCAGGTGTACTCGGGACAACCAAGCCCAAATGAAGGTCTTTGGACATTTTAAGGCCAATCATGAACCAAAGACGGTTATAGAACGACCTAGAGAAGCCCACAACCCTCTTGAAACGTTCCCACAAGGATTTAGGGGGTTCCAGAAGTCTCTACTCGAGTCCACAAAAGTACGGAAGACCCTTGAAGGTTCGAAAAGACTCGGAAAAGCTCGAGACAAGTCTGGAAGGATCGGGACAACTCCAGATGTCTCCGGAATATTCTAGAGCTTTTAAACCATTTAGGATATAACTAATAAGTATGGAATTATCTAGATATCACTAGGTCTTGTAGATATTTTAAGAGGTAAAATAATAGACGTTGGATCAAAACGATCTCAATCGTTCGTTGAGGAGGTGGGAGCCTATAAATAGGGTCACCCCTCTCATTTGTAAATCATCTCATAAATCCTCATAAGTTCACAAGTTAGCTCTCTTGCAAAGCTTTCTTAAGTTCAATACAAGGTTCTTTTCCTTGTAAGTGTTCTTGCCTTCTCCTTACTTGTGTGTGTTAGCCATCACGTCGTATGAGAAAGGCTTGTTAGCATTGTGTCGGGAGTGCTAACGCCGCATGGATTATCGGGAGAAAGATAAGTCTGTGACAGTTGGTCTCATAGTAGGTTTGATACACTCGGGACATGGCCAAGACCAAGAAAGAACCAAGTTGTTAGCTCATCGGAGGCCGAGTTCACGCATGAGCAATGAGGGCGCGATGAGATGGTCGATTATAGTGCGACAAGGCCAAAGGGCCAAGTCCAAGGATGTGATCTCTAGCTTGGAGTCATGCTTGACTCACGTCGAGGAAGGCGTTGGGGGCGTGAGTGCGAAAGTGGACGACCTTCAACAAAGGGTAGAAGGCCCTGAGGCGGAGGATGCCGAGATCCACATGGCCATGAACGCCATGATGCTCAAGCTAGAGGAGACCATGCGCGCAGAGATGGAGCAAATCTGCGAATTTCTCATGGGGGAGCTCTCAAAGGTGCGTGCATCTCTTCAACAAGAGCTAAACAACGCTCGTGCCCAAGTTGAGGCACTAAAAGGCGACGTAGCCTTGTGCAAACGTGCTATGGTCGTCGGGCCAAGCACCACGGTTGAGGCAAGAAGGGTCGAGGTACCCAAGCCTCAAACCTTTGCGAGAGCACGCAACGCTAAGAAAGTAGACAACTTCCTATATGGCCTAGAATAATACCTTGGAGCGTTGGCATTGTGGACTAGGCTTCCAAGATTCAAACTACGACTTTGTATCTTACCGACACTGCCATGCTTTGGTGGAGGAGAAGGCGCATTAATGTTGAGAAATGTACGTGCACCATCTCCACCTTCAGTGACTTTAAAAGGGAGCTCAAAAGGCAATTCTATCCCGAGAATGTCAATGATGAGGCAAGATGTCACGGACTTATCTTTCTCCCGATGAAACGTGCGGCGTTAGCACTCCCGACACAATGCTAACAAGCCTTTCCCATGCGACGATATGACTAACACACACAAGTATGGAGAAGGCAAGAACACTTACAAGGAAAAGAACTTTGTATTGAACTTAAAAAAGCTTTACAAGATAGCTAAACTTGTAAACTTGTGGGATTTATAAGATGGTTTACAAATAAGAGGGTGGCCCTATTTATAGGCTCCTACCTCCTCAATGGACGGTCGAGATCATTTTGATCCGACATCTATTATTTTGCCTCCAAAAATATCTACATGATCTCTAGATAATTCCATACTTATCTAGTTATGTCCCTAACTATCTATAATCTTCTATATTAGTCCGGAGACATCTAGAGTTATCTCAATCCTTCCGGACTTGTATGGATTCGGGTTTTTGGAACCCCCTAGATCCATGTAGGAACGTTTCAAGAGGGTTGTAGACTTCTCCAGGCCGTTCTAGAACCTTTCTTGGTTCATGCTTGGCCTTAAAACGCCCAAGGCACTTCATTTTGCCTTGGTTGGCCCGAGTGCACCTAGGTGGGGCTCCTCGGTCGACCTTGGCGCACCTAGGTGGGGCATGACATTCTCCCCCACCTAATCTCGCGACGCCCTCGTTGCGTCTTGGTTGGATTGTCGGGGTGTTGCTAACGTGCTTTCTTCAACTCCCAGCTCGCCCCTTCTTCACCCTCGGCTTGACATCTTGATCCTTTGCTATCATACCGGGTCGCGCCCTTGGCTTGATAGAGCTTGGCCTCGTCGACTTGACCTTAGTTGCCTTGCTCCCTTCATTTCCATCCAACCCATTGGATGGCTTGGCTTGATCGACACATTTGTCAAGCCTTCTTGTCCCATCAACTCCCTTGATGATGGTAACAAGTAGTCTTCTTTTCAGACATGACCTCATTGCATGGGGACCATCACAAAGGTAGCACTTCATCCCAATGCTTACATTCCCTTTTGGCGCAGACTTAGCCTTCATGTCGCCCTGATTCCCTTTCGTGGGCTTGACCTTGTTGACACAACATTGATTTCCCCTTGCAAGCTTGGTCAATGACTCGACCTTACCTTCGGCCTTTGGAGATGATTGGTCACCTTCTTGCTCTACAATGATCATCGACCCTGGCTTAAGTCTCTCGTCGATATGTCCCTTGAGAATGGAACTTCCCTTGTTCCTCTCGGTGTCCCTTACCAATTGAAGTGCTGAAAGTACTTGCATGGAACCCATTTGTGCACCGTAGTTGCCATTGTCGGTGTCACTACCTTCATTGTGCTTGGCTAAAAGCGAAGTAAGGGCTTGGCGTTGTGGGAATTCCCGAACCCAATGGTCGCCATCACAAATGAAGCAATTGTTGGGTGGTGACTTCCTCACACCATGAGAGTCTTTGGCCTTGCCCTTCCAAGGAGACAAGTTTCGACGCTTAGACTTATCCTCCTCGTGACCCTCCTTGCGATGGCTCCTCTCTCCCCCACCTTTGGCATGACCGTCCTTATCATTCTTTGGCTTGGTGGTTGGCTCTTTGTGACTAGAGTAGTCGATGAGGCTCTCAGATATAGTTATGACATCGACAAGGTTTTGTACCCCTCGACGCCTTATCTCACTTTTTCCCATTGTTGGAGTCCATCGATAAAGTTAAAGAGCAAGTCATTGTCATAGAGATCAGGGATCTCAAGCACCAAACTTGTGAACTCCTTGACGTAGTCTTGGATACTCCTCGTTTGCTTGAGCTGACGCAATCGAGCTCTTGCCTCATCCTTAAAATCATTGAAGGTAGAGACGGTGCATGTACCTTTCTCAACATCGACGCGCCTTCTCTTTCACCTAAGCATGGTGGTGTCGGTAAGATAAAAATTCGCAGTTTGGATCTTGGAAGCCTCGTTCACAATGCCAACGGCTCCAAGGTATTGTTCCAATCCATATATGAAGTTGTCCACTTCTTTAGCGTTGCGTGACCCCAAAAAGGTCTTGGGTTTAGGCACCTCGACCCTCCTAGCTTCATACGTAGTGCTAGGCCCCGCGACTATAGCACGCTTGCACAATGCAAGGTTGCTTTGTAATTCCTCAAGCTTGGCATGCATGTTGTAAAGCTCTTGTTGGTAAGAATCATGAACCTTCCAGAGCTCTCCCACGAGAAGATCGTGGATTTACCCCATCTCTGTGCGCAGGGTCTCCTCTAGCTTCACCATCATGGCCTTCATGGCTGTGTGGATCTCGACATCCTTTGCCTCAAGATCTTCTACCCGATCTTGAAGGTCGTCCACTTGGGCACCCATGCCCCAACGCTTTCCTCAACATGAGTCAAGCGTGACTCCAAGCTAGAGATCACATTCTTGGACTTGGCCCTTTGCCTTGTCACTTTAGGATCGACCATCTCCTCTCGCCATCGTTGCTCATGCATGACCTCCGTGTCAAATGAGCTTACCACTCGGTTCTTTCTGGTTTTTGCCATGTCCTGGCGAATTAAACACGCTCTGATACCAACTGTCACAGACTTATCTCTCCAAACGATTCGTGCGGCATTAGTACTCCCGACGCAATGCTAACAAGTCTTTTCCATGCGACGCTATGGCTAACACACACAAGTATGGAGAAGGCATAAGCACTTAAAAATAAAATAACCTTATATTGAACTTAAAAAGGCTTTACAAGAGAGCTAAACTTGTAAACTTATGTGATGATTTACAAATAAGAGGGTGGCCCTATTTATAGGCTCTCACCTTCTCAATGGACGGTCGAGATCGTTTTGATCCGACGGCTATTATTTTGCCTCAAAAATATCTACATGGCCTAGTGATCTCTAGATAATTCCATACTTATCTAGTTATGTCCCAACTATCTATAATCTTCTAGATTACTCTAGAGACATCCAGAGTTGTCCCGATACTTTCGGACTTGTTTCGAGCTTTCCCGACCCTTCCAATATCTTCCTGACTTGTATTGATTCAGGTAGAAACTTTTGGAACCCCCTAAATCCATGTGGGAATATTTCAAGAGGATTGTAGACTTCTCCATGTCGTTCTAAAACCTTTCTTGGTTCATGTTTGGCCTTAAAACGCCCAAGGCACTTTATTTTGCCTTGGTTGGCCCGAGTGCACCTAGGTGGGGCTCATCGGTCGGCCTTGGCGCACCTAAGTGGGGCGTGACAAAGAGCTCACCTACGAAGGTTGAAGCAATCAGGGAGCATCCACGATTATGTGATAGAGTTCACTTGTTTGGTGCTCGAGATCCCCGATCTGTCCGAGAAGGACTAGCTCTTCAACTTTATAGATGGTCTCCAAAATTGGGCCAAAGTCGAGCTAAGGCGACAGGGAGTGCAAACCATTGTCGATGCCATTGCCGTGGTCGATTGTCTCATCGAATAATCTAGTCATAAGGAATCCACCCCCAAGCTAAAGGATGGTAAGGACGGTCATGCCAAAGGTGGGGGAGAGAGGAGCCATCGCAAGAAGGGTCACGAGGAGGACAAGTCTAAGCGTCGAGACTCGTCTCCTTAGAAGGGCAAGTCCAAAGACTCTCATAGTACGAGGAAGTCACCACCCAACAATTACTTCATTTTTTATGGTGATCATTAGGTACGGGAATGCCTGCAACGCCAAGCCCTTACTTCGCTCCTATCCAAGCACCAAGAAGGTGGCGACACTGATATTGGCAATGAAGGTGCACAGATGGGATCCATGCAAGTGCTTCCGACACTTCAATCGGTAAGGGACATTGAGAGGAACGAGGGAAGTTCCACCCTCAAGGGACATGACGACGAGAGACTTAAGCCAGGTTCGATGCTCAATATAGAGCAAGAAGGTGACCAATCATCTCCAAAGGCCAAAGGTAAGGTCGAGCCACTGGCCAAGCTTGCAAGGGGAAATCAAGGTTGTGTCAACAAGGTCAAGCCAATGAAAGGGAATTATGGCAACAAGATGGCTAAGTCTGCGCCAAAAGAAAAGGTAAGCACATGGGTGAAGTGCTACCTATGTGATGGATCTCATGCAATGAGGTCATGTCCCAAAAGAAGACTACTTGTTAACATCATCAAGGGAGTTGATGGGATATGAAGGCTTGACAAAGGGGTCGATCAAGCCAAGCCATCATCCAAGGGGTTGGATGGACATGAATGGAGCAAGGCAACTCAGGTCAAGTCGATGAGGCCAAGCTCTACCAAGCCAAGGGCGCGACCCGGTGCGATAGAAAAGGATCAAGCTGTCAAGCTGAGGGTAAAGAAGAGGTGAGCCGCGAGACGATGGAAGCGCGTTGGCAAGACCCCCAGCAACCCAACTGAGGCGCGACGAGGGCGTTGCTAGATCAAGTGGGGGATAATATCACACCCCACCAAGATGAACCAGGACCGACCAAGGAGCGCCACCTAGGTGCGATACAGCCGACCGAGGAGCCCCACCCAGGTGCACTCGGGACAACCAAGGTCAAATGAAGGTCCTTGGACATTTTAAGGCCAAACATGAACCAATGACAGTTCTAGAACGTCCTAGAGAAGCCCATAACCCTCTTGAAACGTTCCCACAAGGATCTAGAGGGTTTTAGAAGTCTCTACTCGAGTCCACACAAGTCCGAAAGACCCTGAAAGGTTTAAAAAGGCTCGGGAAAGCTCAAAACAAGTCCGAAAAGATCGGGACAACTCTGGACGTCTCCAAAATATTCTAGAGCTTTTAGAACATTTAGGATATAACTAGATAAGTATGGAATTATCTAAATATCACTAGGTCTTGTAGTTATTTTAAGAGGCAAAATAATAGCTGTTAGATCAAAACAATCTCAACCGTCCATTGAGAAGGTGGGGGCTTATAAATAGGGCCACCCCTCTCATTTGTAAATCATCTCATAAATCCTCATAAGTTCACAAGTTAGCTCTCTTGTAAAGCTTTCTTAAGTTCAATACAAGGTTTTTTTCCTTGTAAGTGTTCTTGCCTTCTCCATACTTGTGTGTGTTAGCCATCGCGTCGCGTGGGAAGGCTTGTTAGCATTGTGTCGAGAGTGCTAACGCCGCACGAAACATCAAGAGAAAGATAAGTCTGTGACAAAAAGCTAGTTGTTCGTTGAGGAGTTGATGAGAAAAAGCTTGTTTGAGGTTTAAAATTGCTTAAAAAGTGTCGACGAACGAAGCCTTAGTCTAATGTTTCAAAAGTTAGAATAAAGGAATTTAAGATTTAAAATTCACACACACTTTTTAAATTTAGAGTTTAAGGTTTTAGTTTAGAGTTTAGATTGTAGTGTTTAGAATTTAGGATTTAGAGTTAGATTTTAAGATTTAAAATTTTAAGATTAAGGATTTACATTTAAAATTGTATGTTTTATGTTGAGATGACCAGTTAATGTCGAATTGGCCAAGAGAGGGGTGAATTGCTTTTTAAAATGAAAGGGAGCAAAATGGTAAAGTAAAAAATTGAAGACAAAGAGATTTAGAGTGGTTCAAGCTTCTAACAAGCTCTACATCCACTACCTTAGCTCACATTAAGATTTCAACCAGTTCACTACTGAATTCTTCCTCTTTTCTAGGATTAGGAGGAAACCGTTACAAAGATCAAAGCTTTCTACCCAAAGCTTGATCAAAATCACTTTTTTTACAAGAGGAAGTTGGCAAACTAAAAATAGACCTCTCAATAAGTAAATTATTTGTCCAATTATAATAGCACACTCCCCATACTTGAATGAGAGATTACAAATGAATTACACAAGTTGGGTGTAAGGGTTTGACTCTAAATGGTTCAAAATGATTTGATTTTTGCTTAATTGTGCTTGACTTGATTAATAGTTGTTGTTGTAGCTTTAGAGGCTTGCTTTTATACCTTCTCATTGAATTTTAGCCATTTGGGTGGTTGGCATCATCAATAGATCCGTTGAGCTCTCTTTTTCCCATCATAAATGCACTTCTGCAACCTACCGTATCGGTACGGGTAACTAAAATCCAAAAGTTTGCTGATCTCTTCTAATTGACAAGGGAACGATTATATAATAAATGAAAAGATTTGAAAATCTTAACCCGTATCGATACGATATAGGTCCGTATCGGTACGTTTAAACAAAAACCTTAAGCCTAAATGAATATCGTATCGCAATAGACATTGTCGTATCGAAACACCCATATCAATACAGGCTCACCCGTATCGAAACGTGAAATTTCAGTAGACGATTAAGATGAGGCCGTATTGAAACGCTGGGATGGCGTATCAAAATGCATGTGTTGTTTTATAAAATTTGGTTTTGAAAAGGCAAGGTTGTATTGAAACACTTATATATTGTGTTGAAACGCCTCGACGATTTTGTTAAGTTTGGTGTTGAAAACACTTAGAAAATTTGTGGGGTTTAAGTTTGACTTGGAAACATTTTAGCTTTAAAATCCTTGTCAACAGTGACACTTTCAAATTTTAAAATTTTATTTACTTTGCAATTTGGTCCCTAAACTATTTGTTATATCAAAATCAAACATAGGTTTTACACTTTAAATATGAAAAGTTGTGTACATTTTTTTCACACGTGGTATGTATCAAAATATACCCGTTTTTATTAATAAAATAATTAATATTATGTATCTCATTAAAAATCTCCTTAAAATATACTTTTTTTTCTAAACACGTGTTCAGCTCTAAATTAAGCACAACTATAATCTTGCTATAGTGACCCCGTTTATATTCTTTTGTTATGTCACGGTAAATTATATTATTAACTATTGGAATTTAGGGTTTGTTTTGTTTGGAGTATTACACTATAAAAGTTTTAATTTGTCACTATATTTTTATTTTTTTGTCTAAATTATAAAATCCTTAACAGTCGGATGACGTGACATCTGGATGTTGATGTGGAAGTAAAAGAATTATTCATTATTGTATTTGTGTCCTGACGTGACTTTTTTTTATTTTTCACCGCATAATTTTTTTCATTAAAATTTAAGGGTTTTTTTTAATTTTTAGTCGCCGTCGAAAATTGTTGTTCTTCTACATTTTTTGCAGTGACCCTAGATACCGTTGAATTCATCTTATTATCCTCCACCACTCTATCGATTTAGGTTTTTTAAAATCCTTTTAAAAACCACGAAATTAAACGTTAAAAATTTCAATATTTCTGGGTTGAGGAATTTTCTCGAATTCGAGGGGTTTGTTCAAAAGTTCAAACAACGAGAAGCATTCTTTGGAAAAGACAAACAACATACCTTGAAAGTAACTTTATCAAAATCTCGTTGCATGAGATGGAAGCATAAGAAAGTTGAACTTTTAGATGGATTTTAGTTGATTTTGGTTAGGTTCCATGGAAAACCAATCAAAGGAGGAAAAAGATGAGTGGAATGTGAATGCCTTCGTACTAATCTTATTGTAAATGGTGACCAGATATAGATAATGATTAACCAACGACCGGAAGTGTTTACGATTTTGTGCAAAAAAATTGAAGATAAATATCGCATCATCATGTCGTTAATGATTTAATCGTCCAATGACAAAAAAATAATTTGAAAAGTAAGGGTCAAATTGAAACTTATATAGTTTAGTGACCAAAGCGAAACAACACCTAAAATTCAAAGACTAATTATGTAGTTTACCCTATGTTTAATAGATATGAATGCATGACATCACTATGATAACGGGTGAGAGCCAATTGTGACCAGGAGTGTTCAAATTGGAGTACCCGAAATTTTCGGGTAACGAAATTTCGGCCTGTTATTCGGCCCATATAAATCGGGTAACCGCAAATCAAGTATCCGTAAAATTTGGGTACCCGTAAAATCAGGTACCGGGTACCCGGTTCATTTTATATATATATATTTTTAATCTATTTTTTGAAAAAATATAGGAAACACATAAAATTCCATGATATATATTTCAAACACAAATTATTGATTTGGGATTAGTTTTAAGAGAGAAATATTTGGATATATATATATATTAAAGTTTATCAACGAAAGAATGTATTAAAAATATTAATCTCGAACATGATTTTTCTTTCGAATCTCATATTGACAAATTAATATAATTGTTTTTGAAAATTTTAAAACTTAAAAGTATATAATACAAGTATAAGAAGAAATTAGAGATTTAAAATTAATTTTAGGGGAAAATAGTAAGAAACATAAAATAAAATTTAAAATATATAAATTTTAAAATTATCGGGTCGGGTCGAATACCCGGTTATAAAAAAATTTCGGCCCTAATCCGACCCGACTACTCGAGAAAAAAATATAAGTCGGATACCCGGCCCAAAAAATTCGGATATATTCAAATAAATACCCAATAATTTTTAATCGAGTAGTTGAGTCGACGGATTAGGTAGTTCAGGCTGGGTATTTTTAAACGCCCTTAATTGTTACACTGTCACATGCAATGGCAAGCAAGTGTGTTCTCATTGGTCGGAGCGTGTGAAGTCTTATTAAAAATTGTACTGATTAAACTAGCCTATAATATTTATTTTTTAATTTAACTATTACATTTAAATAAAATATAAATCTAAAATATTTATTTTTATTAGTGTTGGAGTTGGACCAGTCTATGTATCACAAATCTAAATCGACTAGGCAGATTATTCAGTCCATGATCAGGTCTACTCTAATGGTAGGTTTAGATTATAAAACTTAAATCTTAAAATTTTAATCACGAACACTAATAAATTAAATATTATATCACAAATTTTAAACATTAATTTTAAATTTTAAATCATAAATTCATACGCTTTAAACCCTAAACTTTAAATCCTAAACTAAACTCTTAACCCCTACTAAAAGACTTATATAAACTAAAGTTTACACAACTTGTGTATCAAAAATATTCCCTATTTAAAAAAAACATACATCGTTATTTCAATTTATTCATTTTCAATTCTTTAGTATTTTTGAACCCAAAAAATATTCTAGCGAAAAAAAGATAGTGTTACTTCTTTTAAGTGACTTAAGTTCAAGCTGCTATGTGTATTTATACTAATTTAAAAAAATATATAATATGTTTTTTTAAAAACATATAATATGCGAGACCATTGTTCAAAAAAATCTTGGGTAAACATTATCATTGGTCACTAAATTATCTTTCATGTTTTGATCACAAAACTATTATTTTGTGCAAAATCATCGTTAACATTGCATTTTTTATTTATTTTGATCATTAATGTTACTTTTTTTTTCCTGTTTTTGGTCACCAATCGATTGTTACTTTCTTATTTTGGTCACTAGACTATTTCTCATTTCCTATTTTTTTCTTGAGTTTTTAAACAACGAGTGAGCAAAATAGGAAAAACATAACATTAGTGACTATTTTGCCAAAAATAATAGTTTGGTGACCAATAGTAATGTTTACCCAAAAAATCTTTTAGTATTTTCAAGTTAATTTTTATTAACTCAAATATAAATAATTTATTTTTATATCATAAAAACTTAAAACTAATCTTAAGTTAAATAAAAATTACTATGACATCTACTAATTGACCTAATGGTTAATGATTGTCGTATTGCTCTCATCTTATATGGGTTCAAATCCTGACATGAATATGTAATACCTCTTTTTAATCAAAATAAAAATTAGAGTAAAGTACACCAATGGTGACCGAACTTTTAAAAAATTTATTGGGGTCATCCAACTTTTATTTCGCTTTCATTTTGGTCCTTCTCATTATCTTCCGTTAAAAAATGCTGATGTGGTCGTTAGTTTTTCTTTTCTTCAAGAGTAAACTATATAATGTTGGTAATGCTTCAAGAAAGTTACCAAAGATATATCCCACATTGGTTGGGAAAATAGCTAGGGAAGGGTATTTATACCCTTACTTCCTCCCTCCCTTGTTGAGTGTGAAAGAACAAGGGAAGTCCTCGCGCGCCGCCGCTGCCGCCGTCCGGCGGGCTCGGGCTCGGGTAACACGTGTCTTCGACACATACGCGCGCGTATATATTCTTTTTGGAGAAAATTCGTAGGAATTTTCTTATGAATAAAAGACTATATGTGAAAGAATTTTATCTTATTCCGAGAGTCGAGTGTACGATTCCAGGAGCGTCCGTGTGCACCTCGACTGTTCGGGGCAGTTTTGTTTCTAAGGCAGTGGCCACCATACCACGACACGGTCAACGAATTTACGTTCTGTTTTTGCTTATAGTTTCCAGTCAGTGTTAACAGCTTTTTTGCAGTTCATTTTACCAACAATTTAGAAACAAAACTATCTCCGATTCTGCAAAATGGCTGCTTCATCCGAACTACAAAGCAAGCTTATTCCCGACCTTTCCAAGCTCGATGCTTTAGATGGCTTCAACTATCGAAGGTGGTCCCAACGTATACTTATCTTCTTTGAGCAATTGGACCTCGATTATGTGTTGCTTAACGATCCACCAATTGCACCACCTACCGTTGATGTTCCTACCGATAACCAAGGCCAAACCGATGTTGCTGCCGATGTTCTTGCTGCTGCCACCTTTGCAAAATATCAGAAGGACAACAAGACGGTCCGTGGCCATCTCCTTAGTCACATGTCCAACAAATTATTTGACATGTATCTAAAGGAGAGGAGTGCAAAGGCGATATGGGATTCCTTGGACACCAAGTATGGCACCGATGATGCGGGGATCAAAAAATATGTCGTGGGAGAATGGTTGAAGTTCCAGATGACCGACAACAAGACTATCATGGACCAAGTCCATGACTATGAGAATCTTGTCTCGGACATCATAGCGGAAGGCATGCAAATGTGTGAAGTTTTGCAAGCAAACGTCCTTATCGAAAAGTTGCCAAAATCATGGTCCGATTACCGCAACTCCCTCAAGCACAAGAAAAGGGACATACCACTTCAGGAGCTGATCGGTCACATGAAAATCGAGGAGGCTAACCGTTTGAAAGATAAGGTTACGAACAATTTCAGTCACTTATCTTTTAAAACTAACATTGTTGAGTCTAGTGGTGCTTCAGGGTCCAAAAAGCCCTTTAAGAAAGGCCCTCCAAGCAAAAGGCCCAAACCACAAAAGACTACCAATTTCAAGAAACCCATGAAGGCTAAGCCCGACGTGAAAACCATGAAGTGCTACGTGTGTGGGCAAGCTGGTCACAAGGCGTGCCAATGTCAGCACCGTTCGGACCGCCAGAATGAGACTAGACCACGCATGCATGTGACGGAGGACATGGATGATGATGTCATAGCCGCGGTGGTTTCGGAGGTCAACCTCGTAGAGAAGAACACCGAGTGGGTCATAGACACCGGAGCTTCTCGACACTTCTGCGCAAAGAAGGAGTTCTTCACCGAATTCGAGGACGTGAAAAATGGTGAACGTGTGTACATGGGGAACTCCAGCAGCTCTCAAGTGGTGGGCAAAGGCAAGGTTTTACTCAAGCTGACTTCCGGTAAAACTTTGGCCCTTAATAATGTCCTATATGTGCCTGCCCTACGTAGAAATTTGATTAGTGGTGGCCTCTTAAATAAGGCAGGCATTAAGTTAGTTTTTGAGGCAGATAAACTTGTACTTTCCCGTAACGGTGATTATGTCGGGAAAGGTTTTTTAAGCGAAGGTTTATTTGTCATAGAAACTCAACTTAATGAAAATAATAAAGCTACCACTTCTGCTTATATTGTTGAGTCTATTGATATGTGGCATGCTAGATTAGGACACGTAAATATTCAATCCCTAAAGAAAATGATGAATATAAATATTTTGCCTAAACTAGACATAACAAACTATAATAAATGTGAAGTTTGTGTAGAAGCAAAGCATGCAAAACCTACCTTTAAAAATATTTCTAAAAGAAAGACTGAACTGTTAGAACTTATTCATACTGATCTAGCAGACTTTAGAAACACTGAAAGTAAAGGAGGAAAACACTACTACATAACTTTTGTAGATGACTTCTCTAGGTATACAAAAGTTTATCTCCTAAGAACTAAAGATGAAGCTGAAAATTTCTTTCTTATTTATAAGGCAGAAGTTGAAAATCAGTTAGATAGGAGAATAAAACGTGTTAGGTCTGATAGATGTGGTGAATATGGATCTAATTTTCTAAAAGAGGTTTGTGAGACGAATGGCATAATACATGAAACTTCAGCCCCTTATTTTCCTCAACAGAACGGTATAGCCGAGAGGAAAAATAGAACTTTAAAAGAGATGATGAACTCATTGTTGATAAGTTCTGGGTTGTCTGACAACATGTGGGGGGAAGCCATTTTATCGGCTAATCATCTTCTGAACCGAGTACCTCATAAGAAAATTGATTCTACCCCTTACGAATTATGGAAAGGGTATGCCCCAAATCTACAATACCTGAAAGTGTGGGGGTGTCTGGCCAAAGTGGGGCTGCCAGACTTTAAGAAGTCCACCATTGGACCTAAGACCGTTGATGCAGTGTTTATAGGCTATGCTTCTAACAGTGCCGCATACAGATTCATGACTCTACAAGACTTCTCTATTTGTGAATCTAGGAATGCTGTTTTCTTTGAAGAAATCTTTCCTCTCAAGAAACCTAGATTAAATGTTGAAACACAAATAGAAAACTTGCCATCCACTTCTTCTAGTGTGCCTGCTAGGTCTTCTCAAGAGATTGAATTTGAGCCTAGAAGAAGTAAGAGACAAAGAGTTGAAACCTCTTTTGGACCAGACTTCATAACTTCCTTCATTTCTGAGATAAATGACTTAGACACTCTTTCTGATCCTATAGCTCAAGCATATTTGTTAGATGAGGATCCTAAAACTTACGAAGAAGCTATACGATCTATTGATGCTAGTTTCTGGAAAAGCGCTATAAAAGATGAACTAGAATCAATAATGTCTAATCATACTTGGGAATTAGTTGACTTGCCTAGAGGATTTAAAACCATTAACAGTAAGTGGGTCTTTCGAAAGAAACTTAGACCAGATGGTTCTATCCAAAGGTATAAGGCAAGGCTAGTAGTCAAAGGGTTCACTCAAAGATTTGGTCAAGACTTCTTTGATACTTACTCTCCCGTCACAAAAATCTCAACGATCCGTGCATTGTTTGCACTAGCCTCCATTCACAAGTTGCAAGTACATCAAATGGATGTAAAGACTGCATTTTTGAATGGGGATCTAGATGAGGAGATCTATATGGAGCAACCTCTTGGCTTCGAGGCGCCTGGTATGGAAGGCAAAGTATGTAGACTTAAAAAGTCACTTTATGGCCTGAAGCAAGCTCCTAAACAGTGGTATGAGAAATTTCACAAAACTATTCTTAGTTTTGGTTTTGTTGTGAATGGTTCGGATGCATGCGTGTATTCGAGGATGTTTGGTACTGATTGTGTCATCATAAGCTTGTATGTTGACGACATGTTGATTTTCAGTACTAACATTGAGTCCATTAACAAAACAAAAAGTTTCTTGTCCACTAAGTTTGAGATGACTGACTTGGGAGAAGTCGATGTAATCTTAGGAGTCAAAGTAATCAAATCTGAAAAGGGATTTTCTTTAAGCCAGGCACACTATACTGAGAAAGTGTTAAAGAAATTTGACAGTTTTGATGTCGTCCATGTTCGAACTCCTTATGACTCTAGCATACATCTCTTTAAGAATGAAGGAAGTAGCGTTTCTCAAACGGAATATGCCAAAATAATTGGCAGTCTGATGTTCTTAATGAACTGTACTCGGCCAGACATTGCCTATGCTGTTAGCAGACTCAGTAGATACACTCATAACCCTAGTGGTGAGCACTGGGTTGCTCTTAGACGCTTACTTAAGTACCTTAAAGGTACTATGGACTGGAGACTTGAGTATGTTGGCTTTCCTGCTACATTAGAAGGATATTGTGACGCCAACTGGGTTTCCGATAGTGATGAAGTAAGCTCTACGAGTGGGTATGTATTTACTTTGGGAGGAGCAGCAATTTCTTGGAAGTCTTCAAAACAGACTTTTATTGCTCGCTCTACTATGGAGTCAGAGTTTATAGCTCTTGACTTAGCTGGGCAAGAAGCTGAGTGGCTAAGGAGTTTGTTAGCCGATATTCCGTTATGGGGAACTCCGACTCCTCCTGTTTCCTTGTTGTGTGATTCACAAGCAGCGATTTGTGTTGCCAAGAGTCATGTTTACAATGGCAAAAAGAGACACATTCGCATAAGGCATGAATCTGTTAGACACTTAATAAGGAATGGAGTACTCTCTTTAGAGTATGTGAAGTCGGAAAGAAACCTAGCAGATCCGCTTACCAAAGGGTTAAGTCAGAAATTGGTCATTGATTCGTCGAGGGGGATGGGTTTAAAGCCCATTGGTTGAGGAATTCATGGTGGATACCCAACTTAGTTATCTAAGTTCAATGTGGTCAAACGAAACCATGGAAAGACTCATAGTGTACATTTCTCACTGCCTATCCCTATGACGAATAATGTACATGCCCAGGTTGAGTACTATTACTCTTAATAAATTCATAGCCCAGGTTTTGGGTGGTCTTTGTGAGAAAGACTTGATGAATTTACCGAATCATGGTTGAATACTTATTCTTAATAAGTTCATAACACAAGTATGAATGTGTTGTCCTATTGAGAAGGACAAATATGGACTTACCGCCAGAAAGGTTGAGTTTCGAGAAACTCTTAATGAATTCAAAGTTTAAATGATCCTATTTTGAGAAGGACATTTTGAATTCACCGACAATGAGGTTGAATATTTATTCTTAATGATTTCTTATCCCAATACTGGGTGGTTCATTTTAAATGGACTTGAAGAAATCACCATAAGTCTATAAGAGGTTGAACCATTGCAAATGGTTCTTAATTATTTCATAGCCCAGATTCAGGGTGGTTTATATTGAGATAAACCTGATGAAATAACCTATGTAAGTGAGAAGGATTAGCCACCTTCTGTGAAAAACGTTGGGCCGTTTTTTCTAAAACACTTACTAGAATCCTGAGGGTAAGATGGCCAAATATACATTTGTGTATATATCTTACACATCGAGAACTTCGGTGGATGAAGGAGTTAGTTGTGTGTTATGAGTTTACCCCTATCTTAGAAAGTTCAAGACTAGTTTCACTTATCTAAGAGAAGGATCGCTCATTATCACTATGTACTAGTTCAAGATACGTTCACTAGTGCTTAAGCAACTAATTCCGCAACTGCTCGTCTGAGGAGGGCTGTGTTTGAGATACAGATGAATTCTTTCGCATTAGTGGGTGAATGTTGGTAATGCTTCAAGAAAGTTACCAAAGCTATATCCCACATTGGTTGGGAAAATAGCTAGGGAAGGGTATTTATACCCTTACTTCCTCCCTCCCTTGTTGAGTGGGAAAGAACAAGGGAAGTCCTCGCGCGCCGCCGCCGTCCGGCCGGCTCGGGCTCGGGCTCGGGCTCGGGTAACACGTGTCTTCGACACGTACGCGCGCGTATATATTCTTTTTGGAGAAAATTCGTAGGAATTTTCTTATGAATATGTACAGTCTGTTCAGTGGATGAATTTAGACTGTTTTTCAGTCAAATTCATGGTGTAACAGCATTGTAATAGAGACATGTTTTACAGCCTATAAATGTCATTTATAGACATGTTTTACAGCCTATAAATAGAGATGTTGCATGCAGCATTTCATATCAACAAACACATTCACAAAGCATTCCAGTTTCTCTCTGTTTTCTCCACTTGTTCGAGCAGTTCCACTGTTGTTCACTCCGAGAGTCGAGTGTACGATTCCAGGAGCGTCCGTGTGCACTTCGGGGACAGCCTGCCCGTGATGCGACTACACTGTTCGGGGCAGTTTTGTTTCTAAGGCAGTGGCCACCATACCACGACACGGTCAACGAATTTACGTTCTGTTTTTGCTTATAGTTTCCAGTCAGTGCTAACAGCTTTTTTGCAGTTCATTTTACCAACATATAAATGGTCACCGAACTTTTAAAACGTGTTCATTTTGGTCACCGAAATTTTAAAACTTTTATTGGAGTCACCCAACACAAAAGCATCTATCAAAACAACACCGACCGTGATGGCGAACAAGGACGAAGGGATGTATGGGTTTCCTCTCCCGATTTTAGTTATAATAGTATTTTAGGCCCTTATTAGTTTAAATATTAATCAAATAAGATTTTTGTCCCTCCCGTTTTTTATATTTAAAGGTTTAATAGAGTCTTCCCCTCCTAATGTTTGATCCTAACTCCGTCTCTAATGACAAAGTAAATTAATGTTTGAACTTAAACATGGGGTGCATCAATTTTGCTTGCATATTCTAGGAAATTTGTGGAACAACTTTTGGATACAACTTTTAGAAGTAAACTAAAATGATATATTCTTGGTCAATAATTAACCTCGATGTTTTTTTTATCTTGTACTTATTAACCTTGAAGTAGCTTGAAGATGAAGTTGCATACAATGTGATTAATAGATCAAAATAATGGGTTTACATTACAAACAATATTCAAGAACATGATATATAAAAATATTTTAGGTTGGTAAATACACCAATCTACAAAACTTTAAATATTGTTCATCGATAATCATAAGGTAAAATCTACTTCTTACTTTTGTTTTTTATACATTGAAAGAGTTTTTTCTTAAACCAACATAGTTGCTTTTAAGCAAAACAAAAGTTGGGTGACTCAAAAGAAAGTTTTAAAATTTCGGTGGCCATTTATATAATTTACCCTTAAAGAAAATGAAAACTAACGGCCACATCAACATTTTCTAACGGAAGGTAATGAGAATGACCAAAATGAAAGCAAAATAAAAGTTGGATGACCACAATGAAATTTTTCAAAGTTCGATGACCAAAGTGAAAGCTCTCTAAAAGTTCAGTGACTATTGGTGTACTTTACCCTAAAAATTAATACGTTTAAAATTTTAATAATAATTAGTGAACTAAAAATCGAGTGAACTGAACATATTCAAACAATAATTGAACCAAAAAACAAACCGCATTTAATAAAAACGAATCAAAATCATATGGAATTCAATAAAATCGAACCGAGTTCATCCTGCCTGAAACTTTCATTCCTTTTCCTGGTCTCATTAAATATAAAAAATGATAATACACAAGAAACAAAAATTCTATATAAAAAACTGATTTATTAAGAATGATGGTAATAATAATATCAATACACAAATGGAGCCAACCCGGCACACAAGTTTAGTGCAGTGGTGCTCTTTTGCTTATTCAGAGGACCTGACGGATGCTAATTTCATTTAATGATGAATATTATTAATCATATATAGCGAAAAAAAATATATTTTCTACTACTACGTTATATGTATGTATGTATGAATGAATGGATATGGACTTCATGCTGAGACAATCTAAAATATGATATTGTAATTGTATATGAATATGAATATGGTGTATGTATATTATGAATGGGGGTGCATGTGGATCATCCATCATAAACACGGTTGTGGCAAGTTGGGTTGCAAGGATAGGCGCAGTCTATCTTTTGGAACGGATTGCGATCATAAAACCAGTCTCCCACTGCCTTGCCAATTTTCTGCACACACAATTCAGTTTCGAATTCATGTTTCCAGAACATAATCAAACGAACATCGACGTTAATGCAACCGTTGTTCACTTACGGTTTTGTTCAACAATGGGGAGTCCTGCATATACCATAGTTCTTGCATCTCGGTTTGGCAATGCGCGAAGCAAGAGTCTATAAACAGTCCTCTTGATGCAGACTTGCCGAGTCGAAGCAGCGCAGCTAAGAATTGCGATCTGAATCCTGAAAAACGATTTGGTTTACGATCGAGGTTATTCAACATAAACTTCGCAATCTACTTTATTGTACACTAGCAAATGGAGGCTGCTTCCTTAAGAGTCTAAAACAGGATGGGGTTAACGTTGAGTCACCTTGCATTACTTTTATCTGTCCGGGCAAGCAGTTCTTTATATCGAGTTTGCAGCTTTCCCAGTAGCCATGGGGATCAGCGATGCCGGGTGCCAGAATGTTTCGTATCTGAATGGAAAATGAAAGCTCAAACTAGATAAACAAAGTACAACAATGAATAAAGGCTGAAAAGATTAGGCAAAGGATTTGGTCCTGGCACATCACATATAAGTTTAATTTCAGCTGTATACTATCATGTATAAGTTGCAGTTGCTGCATGCAGTTTCGGTATCGATTTGCACAATCATTTTTAACTAATCAAAAACTAGAAACGAGCAAACCTGCCACGAATCATATGCTGCGTTGATGAAAAAAAGCGGTGTTCGTATTTGTTGTGCCATGTATTGTGGGAAGAAACACTGCGAAATTGGACAAGTATCGGTAAGAATATCAGAAGTTGAAACGGTGAACTGAAGAGTGAAACTAGTAGGGAAATAGAAGCACTCACTAGACCAGGTTTCATTCTCGAAGTACAATATGGAGGCAAATTCTTTGCTGAACCCTTCAGAAAGAAAGTAAATAAGATCATATTTAAACATTGCATACATACATACTTTAAGCATTCATATGAGGAGAAAGAAAGAATGAGTACATGTGTTGCAACTAATTGATCAAAGAAGGTTTGAATGTAATGTCCTCCAGAGACATCTTTCCTGTAAAAAAACAATTACGATGCAATTAGTAAACGTTGCGTAAACGAAATCTGTAAACTACCATGTATATGCTTGAACATAAGATCTGGGCAGAAGGTCCTATTAATGAGCTTACGCATTGATAAAATAACCAGCATCTGAAATACATTTTACTTTAGTACCCATAGGTAGGAGGGCTCGGAAGCTATCGCAATGCAAAATCGACGCCAGACCTCCCGCCGAACAGCCCGACATAACTGCCTATACAAAGGTAATTTCATTGAAAAGTCATCAGCTCAGAAACAAAAAATAAAGAAGAGGCAAAAACACTGTTAATCATTACATTTTCAGCATTTATCATCCCTTTGCTCAATAGATCCTCCATGACAGCAAGCCAGACCCTCCCACCTCTGAAGTGAAGATTAGTAATTGGATTGACTGCTGCAACGTCGCCGGTGAATGATGATCCATCGCAATACCTGACCTTGACTCTATTCCAATTGTAAAAGTCTACAAAAATCCGAAAATGAAATCCATTAAACCGCTGGCAAACACAAAAATAGAAGGAAAGAACTGAGTAAAAAAGTACTAGTTCATGCCTGGATTGAACATGTGTTTATTGTTCAATATGCCAGAGAAAGGAATTTGCGTGACCATCCTCTTAGATGAACCTAGATGAGTATTTTTTCGAACGAGGCAACTAGTGGCATTATTGCACCATCCGCCTCCCTGAGAATCGAATGCAAAACTAATTACAATAGGATTAGGAAGTAGCAACCTAAAACACAACTTAAATCAACCAAACCAATCCAATAACATGTTTATGACAGAACCAAACCAAACCAGACACATAAGTGTTGTCAAGAATTCCAACATCATGTCTTATGATAATAACTGGAGTTTTTGACAAAGTGGACAAACCTCAAGTTGAATTAACCAACTGTTTACACCAGTTCCGTATCCCTTATCCCAATGGTAAGCTGGGGGGCTTCCATCCAAACAAACTACAGATTCAGCACAAATTTGAACATATTAATAACAAATCTGACAAAGTAATACCATTTTTTTGGGGGGGTACTGACCGGCTCCTTTTGCTACTGCACTTTGAACATAGGTAATTGGGACGTAAAGACCGTTTGTCTTAAACAACAGCAGTCCCAAAACAACAAGACATAGCCATTGCCAGGAGCTTCCAGTGTCCACCATCTATACACCTGAAACATGTATGTAATGAGATGGCAGAATAGAATTATTTTAAAGCAAGACAAAGGGAAACAGAGCAGTCCAAACAATTTAAGAAAAAGAGAGAGAATCTAAAGATAATTCTTTGCTATTTCACCAATGGAGTAGATATAACAGAAGAGGATAGATATTCCAATCAAAATCCAAGATTTATATATAAAACAGAGATACAGTTAAGGAAATGAGAAAGATGTTATTGCTGTTGGATAAATAAGTGCTACCTGCAAGTGGAAGCAGAGGGAACCAATTAGAATGGGATGGAACCGCTTTGGGGTTGTCAATTCCAGCTCTGTGTCTGTTCAGTTCCAACAAATAGAAATGGTGAAATGGAAAATTTGAACCAATACAAATACGAGAAGACAATACAAGTTGTGGTGGTAATACGAGGAAGAAGAGATCTAAGACAAACGTTGCTAAAACTTTGGGTGTTTTTTTGTATGAATGAAAAGTGAAAGTGGGAAAGTACCAGCTGTGTCTTTTGCCGCACTTTGTAGTTGTAACTTGTAATGGGTAAGCCGAGCTAGTTGTGATGCAACAAAAAGGGGCCTCCCTGTTTCTGCCAAGGACAGAGCAGAGAACAGGAGAGCCGACACTGATTCTCTTAAAAACACCAATGGCATCAACTCCAAAACATAGAATTAAAAATTTCTTTGTCTTTTTTTACTTTTTGAGGTTTATAAAATTATAAAGGGAGTGGACTTGTGGGGGTGAAAGCTCGATTTAGTGTTGGTTTTAGACTTTTAGTTAAAGTGGGGTTGGAGTGGAATTTAAGCTGACCCACTCACTTCAATTTGCATGTGGTGGCGGAGGGGAATGAAGATTGAAGACCCAATCCTTATCGGCTGATGCGTTCCAGTTACGCCTTTCACTTTCCTTCCCGCAGCCTTCTTCTCTTCTCCACATATATAATTATAGAGTTCTTAGCTTCTGGGTTTCTTCTCCTTTCTTTCTCTTTCTCTACATATATATGCATACAAATAAGTGAATGTTACTTAAATACATCACCACTAGTGCAGACAAATTTTTTTTGTTTTGTTCGGTGCCTCATTTATTCTTTGAACTCTAACTTTAAATTTAATTTTTTTTAATATGAGACACCAAAAAAAGATAGAAAATTTTAACTCCAACTAGTACACCCACATCTCCATCAATAGGTAGTAGTCACCCACACGGATCTAAATAAGTTAGAATATGAATGAATTATGCCTTAAGTGAAAATGGTTAATTTCAAAATAATAATAATAACATTAAAATTTAATAAACTGAATAAAAAGAATAGTTAAAATACAATTAATTATATGACACAACGGTAACGGACCTAAAATAAAATTATGCCAAAATTTTTAATAATAATAAAATAATTTTTTTAAAAGGTAAAATTAGTTCTATAATACCTTTAATCTTTTAAAAATCTTATTATGCCTCACTCAAAAATTTTAATTTTATTATGGTCTCTTTCTCTATAAATTTATAGTTCTGCTCTGATAATAAGATGTAAAAATGTACTTAAATTTATTGATATTTTAAATCTTTATATCAAAATATCAAATCTTGTGGTTTTGGTGTGTCTCTTTTATTTGAAGGTGGAATGTCACAAAAGTTAAATGTGTATACTTTTAGGAATATAATCTTATCTATAATTTGTTCATTAATCTTAATTTCTAATCAATTACATATATTTTTCCATAATTTATTTTATAATTGAAACTCAATCAACATTAATTGTATTCTATCACTTTTAATTTAGACAAACTTTTTTTCATAATACTAGATAAGAAACTATTATTTTGTCTTTGGGTTGTGTTTTTACCTTTTCTTTGTATGGTTATGTTATGATCTCAAGATGTTAGTTTATTGTTTGAATTATTATAGAAATATGTTCAGATATAAGTGTTTTTTGTTTACTCAGAGATAAATTTTCATTGTAATTTTAGATATATTCTCGCTCAATAAAAATAGCAGATTTCACTTCAATTTTTTTTAGCTATATCCATCTTTGTAGTTCCTAAGAATAAATATCATTGCACACTCAATGGAAAGGGAAACAACATCCAATCTTCATTTTCTTACAAAAGATTCTAGGTGGGTGTTTTAGCTATCGATGTTTATCTTTTTGGTAAAAGAGAGGCATAAGTTTAGGAACAGGGGAAGACATGTAGTCAAATATTGCTTGCTTGAAAAATGAAAAGAAACCAAAATTATTCTAGCCATCAAATTTTATATATAAAGGAAATCAATAAATGTTTAATTAAAAAAAGCACTAATCTTATAAATGTACTGGAGTGCAATGGAAGATTTACAAAAATATTGGAGTTGGAATCTAATAATTTCCAATCTATTGAAGTTGCGAGATTATTTCCGGAAATATTGTGAATTGAATAGTGCAATTTGAAGTCGGATCCATCTGGAACCGAAATTGAAAAAAATATGGAGTCGGATTCTAATGAATCCGGTTTTGAAAAAAAAGCCGGATTCATCAAATTGAAGTCGGATTCTAGTGAATCCGGTTTTGATTTAAAAAAAAAGAGAAGTCGGATTCTAATGAATCCGATTTTGGGGAAAAAAATCCCCAGGTCATTTGAATCCAACTTTGGGGCTGAGAAAACCTGCAAAGAAACTGAAAAGCTGCAAAGAGAGAGGGGCATGCATGAGAGGGTAGTGTAAATAGGATTGGGGGATAGAACGGTGGAATTTAATTGGGTAGGTATAGGTTTAGGTTAGGTTTACTGTTTATTTTCGGGAAGAGTGAGAATCAGATTGATTTTTTGGGAGTGGTGGATGTGATTTTTGAATGGTGATGAGTTTATAATATTTTAAAATGTATAGGGGTATAGGTTAAAAATTTATAGTTGTTAGATAGGCAGAGATAGGGGTAGTATAAGGGATAAGAAAATTTATTTTTCTGTTAAATAGTTAAGTTAAGGTTGAAGGAAAGTTAAGATTGAAGGAGTAGAAGAAGAAGAAGATAAAAAAAGTAGTGAGAAGAAAAGACTGTAAGTAGATTCGAATTTTTTTAGAGTTTTGTTTTTTTGTTTGATAATTTTATTTTGTTATTTTGTAAGTAGATTCGAATTTTTGAATTTGGTAATTTTTTTAGTTTGGTATTTTATTTTGTTATTTTGTATGTTTCATATATTTTTAATTTTTTCATGTAGTTTATTTGAGTTACTTCGAATTTGGATTGGACAAATGGTATATTTTTTATATAGTTAATTTTTTTATGTAGTTTATTTGAGTTAGTTTGGTAGTTTTAAATTTTAATTTCAGTTTATTTTGTATGTTGATTTACTATGTTAGAAAAAATATATTTGAAATATATTTATTATTTTTATTTTATTATGAGCATTTTGATTTAGTATGTTTTATTTCGATCATGCAGAAAAAATGAGCAACAACAAATTTATGGTGATTGTTCATTACAATGGACAAATGGTGAAAACTGATGTCGGGGTTGTATTTGATTGTGAAAGTAGTACGAAGATGAGATTCGAGAAAGAAATCATGTTTCGAGAAATGAAGGAGAAAATATCACAGAAAATTAGAAAAGAGATTCATGGTTTACGTTACCGATCGATGACATGTGACAATCCGGTCAAATATTGTGCAATCACTCTTCAAGATGATGACGATGTTTCTTTGATGATCGCAGAGCATGATTCTATGGGAATTCGATATATCGAGTTGTTTGCCGAGGTGCGTGATGTTCCCGACCCATCTACAAACGTAGTTGGAGAATCAGCTCAAATGAACTTTGGTGATGAGATTGATATGCTCGGAGGCAGTTTTGTTGCAATGCTGACAAGTGGGACATCAAATACATTTCATGAAGTCGGGCCTTCAACATATGCTTCATCACACGGACCGAGTGTTGATCCTGCTGTTGAAGCTGGTGTGGAACCCTCACGAGGTCGATGGGGAGAATCACTTTCCGATTCCAGCGAAGATGAAGATATTGGGGATCCCGATTTGTTCCCTGATGACGTTGGTGCAGCCCCTGATTTTGGTGTTGGCGAATTTGTTTCGTCCGGGGGCAACATTACATTTTATGAACCTCCTTCTCACATGAGTTCGGTGGATTTTGATGCAATGAGAGCGCCAGAATTCTCAGATTTGGCCCGATTAACCTCGAGTCAAGACGGTGAATTATATGTTAAGCTTCAATTTGATGACAAGAATGAAGCTATATTGGCAGTGAAAGAGTACAGCATCAAGAACCACGTGGACTACTTTGTCGCATAATCCAGCACGAGGACCTTCTTTGCCAAATGTGTGAAATACGGACAAGAGTGCAATTGGAAGATCCGAGTGACAAAGCTGCAGAGGTCAAATCGTTGGGAGGTCATAAAGTATAATGGTGTTCACACATGTTTACGAACTTCCATCAACCAAGACCACCGGAAATTGGACTCCAACGTAATATGTCGTCACATAATGAAGTTGGTTGAAGCAAATCCACGGGTTACAGTTTCAACGATTCAGGCAAGCATTGCGCAGCAATTTGAATACCAAATAAAATACAAGAAGGCCTGGCGTGCAAGGGAAAAGGCAATGGACTTGGTGTACGGTGATTACGATAAGTCGTACAACGAGCTACCAGCTTTATGACTAGCACTGACAAATTTTATCCCGGGCACCATAGTGAGGTATCAAACCAAAGATGCGAAAGACCGAGAAGGACAAATTGTTGAAGGCTATAAATTTTTTCATCGACTTTTCTGGGCGTTCAAGCCTGCTATCGAAGGCTTTCCCTATTGCAAACGTATGATACAAGTCGATGGCACATGGTTGTACGGGAGATACTCTCATATATTGTTGGTTGCTGTTACGCAAGATGGTGACGACAACATCTTCCCGATTGCATTTGCAATTGTTGAGCAGGAGACGACGGAAGCTTGGAATTTCTTTTTGACGAATTTACGTGAGCATGTCGTCAAAGAAGATGGGGTATGCATTATATCCGATCGAGGGACGGGTATCAAAGCAGCAATTAATCGAGACGGAAGTCGTTGGACACCACCGAACGCATACCCTGCCTACTGTATTTGTCATATCACTAAGAACTGCTATGAGCGGTTCAAAAATCCTTATCTTCGCAGTGAGATTGAAAGCATGGGTAAGCATCTTTTTTCAAACTAAATTATATTTGCATATGCATTTATTTATTTATGTTTGATTCTAATAATACTATGACACAGGATATCTACTAACGCGACCACATTTTGAGAGGAAGATGGAAAATTTAATGAAGTACGGCGAGGAGGTTTGGAGTTGGGCAAATGAAATCGAGAGGGAAAGATGGGCCCAATCATATGACGAATGTGGTAGACGATACAGGCAAATGACTACAAACCTTGTGGAGTGCATAAATGGAGTACTAAAAGAATCACGTCATCTCCCAATAGCAAGCCTGGTGAAAGAGACATACTATAGGTTGGCGAAAGTTTGGGTAGTTAAAGGAAAGGAAATTGAGGCCATATTAAATAGGGACCAAAGGTGGGCTCCCGCTCTTGTGAAGAGAATGACAGAGAACATGATGAAAGCAACGTCGCTACAGGTTCACAGCTTCGACCGATCTAATCAGATATTTGATGTTGTTGGTGCCAGACGCAACAACGAAGCAGCGCACTCAAATGTATATCGAGTCTATTTCAGACATAGATGGTGTGATTGTGGAGCATTCCAAGCATGGCGATATCTATGCATTCATGCAATTGCATCGTGTATGCATGTAGGGGTTGACCCGTACAGTTTTGTTGATGAATGCTTCGATCTCCGTAGGATGGTCAATATTTACAGAAGTGAGTTCCCACCGATTGCAAATTCAATTTATTGGTCGTCATTCGAGCATGAAAAATGGTTACCGGATCCTACACTCCGTAGATCTCCAAGTGGTCGACCTAGATCGACTCGCATATATACCAGTATGGATTTTCATTTTAGGGAGAAGGGATAGCGAAAGAGATGCACCATATGTAGGGCCGAAGGACATTCCAGATCAAACTGTCCAAATGAACCAAGATTCGTGTCAATGCCTCGGTGATTTCCAATGTTTGTATTTGAAAAATGTTATGTTATGTTATGTTGTGTTGTGTTGTGTTGTGTTGTGTTGTGTTGTGTTGTGTTGTGTTGTGTTGTGTTGTGTTGTGTTGTGTTGTGTTGTGTTGTGTTGTGTTGTGTTGTGTTGTGTTGTGTTAATGTTGTGTTGTGTTGTGTTGTGAAACAATTCAATTTAATCACTTAATTTAAATTGTTCTAATATAATCATTAAGTCGAAAAATATTTTTCTTTTAAATTGTTAGATATAAAATACAAATAAAAAATTTATTCAAACATTCAATTTTAACATAATCCACTAAAGTTATCAACTACTTGAAATAAAAAAGCTAACAATGCTTATGTCCACCCGTACCACACCCCGGTGGATGACGAGACCGGTCGGGATTGCGTCGACGACGATGCTGAAGTTGTTGCTCTTCATCGACATTATCATCGTTCTCTGTTCCAATTGGCCTACCTGTGAAGAACAAGGATTGTTGTGGTGTTTGCTGAACACAGGGGGTCTCAAAATTTGGTTGATACAGATACATATGGATTGATCCTTGAGGAACACTGGACGTGGCAGTCATCATCGGCGAAATTGCATCGTAGGGGTTGGCCACAAGAGGTGTAACAAAATCCATGTTCTCACTCAAGTTCGTGTAGTTGGGTGTCTGTGGCGAAATAAACTCGGGTCTGTATAAATTAGGATCATTAAACCCTACATTACCTGAAGAGCTCCCTCCTACATTACCTGAATAGCTTGAGCTCACTGGTGGATATATAAATGTAGCAGGCTGAAAAAATCCTATATTATCCGAGTATCTCGGGGCCACTTCCGATTGTACACAAGTAGGAGTCGGTTCTTTTTCCCATATAGCCATTGGTGGGGCCATTGGTGGCTCCCATGTCGTTGGCCAACCCGTAGGGTCTCTACTACCAATCTGTTGCCTCTGTGATGAGCTCGTTGTAGCCTTCGATGATTTACTTTTTCGGAACCTTTCGCATTCTTCCCGTTCAGACTGATTTGTTAAGTACGGCATTCCATGACTACGATAGTAGATCATTGTTGAGTGTGTAAAAGTTCTATTATTTACACCCTTTTAACCCATATTTCTGCTGCATTCAAGCATCATTGCATTGTATTTAGGTTAGTTTACGGCAAAACATCACACATATATAAAAGGCACGGATTCTACTAAAAATGGCTTATTTTGTAGGTCGTTGCCATAGTTGACGAAGAAGGCAGGCGCAGGGCAGAGAAGCAGAAGAGCTGAACTGGACAAGCAGAGGAAGAGGACGATGTTGCCATGGATCTGCCGTGACAGGAGGACGACAACAAAACAGTGGAGGAAAAGCAAAGTGGACCTCGATAGATAGAGAAAATTATGCTCGTCTTTCGTGTGAAAACCCTATATTTTCCAAGCCCCGGATCAAAAGATATGTCAAGCCAAAGCTCAAAGAGAGGAAATCCCATGAAACAAGGAGGGCGGCTGAAAAGTAGGATCCTTGGAGATTAAGTCTTTATTAGAATCTTACTTTTAATTAAAGTTGTAATCCTTGTTTAACTTAGAATACTTGAGCCCAAAGCTTATATAAGGGCATAGATTTTAACCTATGAGGATCAAATACCCCATAACCGATAACCAAACCCCTCCGTCGTCTGCCCGTCGCCGACATGTTCTAAAAACCCCTTAGGGCCACGGGTTGTTTTGTAAAGTAGTTGCAAGGGTTGTTTTGTTTTAGGATTTTCCAAGTTCAATAAAATAAACTTCAAGTTCTCTTATTTTGGTTATTAATATCTTGCAAGAGCATCGGGAGAGCATTGTGAGGTTATCCATTTACTTAGCATCGGGAGAGTTAAGTATACGAAAGAAATAAGAGCAAGTTCTCTAGTTTATAGTTGAACTATCTTGTGCCTAGGAATAGGGCAAGGTTAAGTGGCTAAGGAAGAATTCATACACATCGGTGTTCATCCTTCGATTCACGCCGGGAGGTATCATCAAAGACGTGATCATCGACAGACTTGGACCTAGGGATAGGCCAAGGCAGATCTGGGATTCTTGCCAAACTTGAAGTACGGAGTTGGTGTGTTTGCTGCCGCGACGACCAACGGACAGCTGCTGCGACAGGCGCGACGACAGAACTGGAGTTCCTAAGCATCGCAATACCTGCACTATTGAGAAATTCAATACCAGCCCATTCTCTCTATCTTGATATTCCAACTCTTTTATTTACAATTTCTTCAATATTTTCGTGACAACTTTCTAAACTATTTTCTTTACTTCGTGTAGTGAAATAAGGTGAAGCTATTAGCCCAATCCCTGTGGAGACGATATTCGATACTTCGTATCACTTTACTACTTGCGTCGTGTACACTTGCACTACAATTGCGATAGACTCTTTTACACGCAACAAGTTTTTGGCGCCGTTGCCGGGGATTGGCAACATAACTACACCTTTCTTTTATTGCACTTTTCATTTTCATTTTTGTTTTTGTTTTTTATTTTTCTTTTCTTTTATTTTTCTTTGGTACTTTCAACTCTTGCTTTTCACGAGGTTTTCTTGTTTATGCGCAGATCTAAAAGAGGTGAAGATCCTGAGTATAAATTAGATCCGGAAATCGAACGTTCCTTCAATCTCAAGAAACAACTTCGCCACCTTTTAGCCAGGAACGAGTACCTTGAGGAACAGCTAGAGCAGATGGCCCGTAATCCGCCCGCTGGTGGAGGTGTACCGCTTGTCGGCGACCCGCCTGCGGCAGATGGACGACGGTTCTGTCGTGACTACATTTTGAACGATCATGTAGAGCTGGAGACCACGCTGCCGGATATTGAAGTTGATAACTTTGAACTTAAACCTGTCATGTTTAGTATGATCAACAATGCCGGGCAGTTTAGTGGTGCTGTGACAGAGGATGCTAGAGAGCATCTCAAGACATTCCAGGAGATATGTGGTTCGTTTAGACTACCAAGAGTTAATCCGGAGATACTGAGGCTTCGGTTATTTCCCCATTCATTGAGGGACAGAGCTAAAACTTGGTGGAATAAACTTACGCCGGGTTCAATCGTAACTTGGGCAGATTTATCTCGTGAAATTTTATCTCGTTTTAATCCTTCGCATTTATCTGAGCGATTACTTAATGAAATCGCTACTTTTCAACAGGAAGATGACGAGCCAATGCACGAGGCCTGGGACAGATTTACTACTCTTCTTCGAAACTGCCCTATGCATGGATTCCCTGTCTGGAATCAGGTAACTAAGTTTTATAATGCTGCCAACTTACAAACTCGTATTCGAATTGATTCTGCAGCAAACATACTATTATTGGATAAAGATCCAGACGAGGCATTGCAAGTTTTGAAAAATCTAGCTAAGAATGAGGAGCAGTTTCCGATAGCTAGAAGAGGGGGTAAACGGGTACTTGCTGTCAAGGACTATGAGGCCGACAACACTATGAAATCACAGGTAGCATTCCTTACTAAAGCAATGAAAAGGTTATTGAATGAGGATGAATTACAAGGATTTGCTGTTGAGGAAGTTTGTAATATCTGTGAGGGAAATCATAGTCGGGATGAGTGCCCAATACAAATAGAAGAGGGAAAATATGTTGGAAACTACAAGCCGAATTACAATTCCAACAATTATAAACCCAATTGGAGGAAGGATCCCAAATTTTCCTGGAGTAATCCCAATAATGCCTTGAATCCTCAAGCACACAATCAGAATCAGGGAGGACCTAGATTGCTAACGCGACAGCAACTGCCGCCGCAGCAGCAACAGCAGTCACCACCTGCCTCGAGCAGTATATTGGAACAGACTCTGGCCACCTTTATGTCTCAAACCGGTACGTATATGGAGAATATAAATCAGTTTGTCAAGAAGACAGAGAATTTCATAGATAAAATAGAGATGAGGATGACGAATCATGAAGCTACTTTGAAATCTCTGGAGACACAAATGGGTCAAGTTTCTCAACATATTAAGCCGAGACAGAATGGAGGATTTCCTAGCAATACTGAAAATGCTAGGCCGCCCACATGAGCAGTGTAAGGCGATTACTACTAGGAGTGGGAAGAAACTACCAGGGCCGGAAAAAGAACCTGAAAAAGAAAAGGAACCTGCCTTGGATAAACCTGCCGAGGAAGCTGCCCCGACAGGTGATAAACAGACCGCTGCCGATGAGCCTGTCACGACAGCAGAAGCGACAGAGGAGAAAAAAGATGATTACCGTCCTCAGATTCGCATGCAGTGGGAAGGACGTATTGCTGATTATTGTCCCCCACCTCCTTTTCCTCAACGGATACAGCAAGCTAAGCATGAATCTCAACTTAAAAAGATTTATGATATTTTTAAGCAAGTTCATATTAATATTCCATTGTTAGATGCTGTTAGGGAGATGCCCGATTATGCTAAATTTCTCAAGGATGTTATGTCGAAAAAATCTAAACTTGGGGAATTCGAAACGGTGAAGATGACAGAAGGTTGCATGAGTATTCTTCATCGGCAGCCACCCCAGAAAAAGAAGGATCCGGGGAGCTTCATCATACCTTGCGTAATCGGAAACAAATTTGTGGGTAAGGCACTTTGTGATCTTGGTGCTAGTGTTAATTTAATGCCGAAGTCTGTTTTTCAGAAATTAGGTATTGGAAAGGCGTGGCCCACGACAGTAACTCTGCAGCTGGCAGACCGCTCTTACGTTCATCCAGAGGGAAAGATTGAAGATATTCTTGTAAGAGTGGATAAGTTTATTTTTCCTGCTGACTTTCTTGTTTTAGATTGTGAGGCAGACGAAAACGCACCAGTCATCCTTGGGCGACCCTTCTTAGCCACGGGAAGATCACTGATTGATGTGGAGAAAGGAGAACTCACCATGCGAGTAAACGAACAAGAGATTAAATTGAATGTTCTCCAAGCGATGAAACATGCTGATGTAGACGAGGAATGCAAGGCTATCACTGACGTTACCCTTGATCAACCCTGCATCCGGTCGGGCTGTCACGATATTAAATTTGGTCACTGTCGCGGCAGCCACCTACAAGACTGTCACGACATCAACGACGACAGCACCGACGACAGCAAATCCTCTGACTCTGATACATCTGATACTGAAGATCAGGAGGAGGTAAACTGGTTAGGCAATCATCCAGGTAAGTTATTCGAACCTTTGAATTATACTTCGGATAACCACTTAATCCAAAAGTCATCTACTGTTGAACCACCTGCCTTAGAACTTAAGCCCCTGCCAGGGCAGTTAAAATATACTTTTCTTGGTTCAAATGACACACTGCCCGTAATCATCTCTGCTAAGCTGCCACAGGAACAGGAACGGCAGCTAATCGGCATGCTAAGGCAGCAAAAAAGGCGATTGGATGGACGATAACATACATTCAAGGCATTAGTCCGGCATTATGTATGCAAAAAATCCTCCTAGAGGAAGATCACAAGCCGACTATTGATGCCCAAAGGCGGCTAAACCATGCGATGAAAGAGGTGGTGCGTAAAGAGATAATCAAGTGGTTAGATGCTGGTATTATTTACGCCATCTCCGACAGTAAATGGGTGAGCCCGGTGCAATGCGTTCCTAAGAAAGGAGGAATGACCGTGATAACCAATGAGAACAATGAGTTAATGCCAACCAGGACTGTGATCGGTTGGAGGGTTTGTATGGACTATCGGAAGCTTAACAAAGCTACCCGAAAGGACCATTTTTCTTTTACCCTTTATTGATCAAATGCTTGATAGATTAGCGGGAAAACCTTACTATTGTTTTCTTGATGGTTATTCAGGTTACAATCAAATTGCTATTGCATCGGAGGATCAAGAAAAGACGACTTTTACATGCCCCTACGGAACATACGCGTTTAGGAGGATGCCGTTTGGACTCTGTAATGCACCTGCCACCTTCCAAAGGTGCATGATGGCCATATTCTCCGACATGGTAGAGGACTTCCTAGAGATTTTTATGGATGATTTTTCCGTCTTTGGAGACGATTTTGAGAGCTGCCTCGGCAATCTACAAAAGGTACTTGAAAGATGTGAAAAAGCTAATCTTGTTTTGAATTGGGAAAAATGCCACTTTATGGTGGACGAAGGGATAGTCCTTGGCCATAAGATTAGCTGTCGTGGGATAGAAGTCGACAGGGCTAAGATTGAAGTAAGAGAGAAGCTGCCACCGCCAACTACAGTCAAGGGCATTAGAAGTTTTTTAGGGCATGCTGGTTTTTATCAGAGATTCATTGCAAATTTTTCAAAAATCATCAAGTCCCTATGCCATCTCTTAGAGCAAAACCGACCCTTTGACTTTGATGATGAATGTACTGAAGCATTCAGGGTTCTGAAGGAAAAACTAGTAACAGCCCCCATAGTACAGCCACCAGATTGGACATAGCCATTTGAGATCATGTGTGATGCTAATGACTATGCTGTCGGGGCAGCACTTGGGCAGCGCAGAGATAAGCTGTTTCATGTCATATACTATGCCAGCAAAACATTAAATGACGCCCAAGTGAACTACACCACCACAGGAAAGGAGCTATTAGCTGTGGTGTTCCCCATCGACAAGTTTCGTTCTTACATACTTGGGACGAAGGTGATAGTGCACACAGACCATTCTGCCCTTAAGTATCTGTTCGCGAAAAAGGACGCAAAGCCTAGATTGATACGGTGGATCCTGCTATTGCAAGAATTCGACCTTGAGATCAAGGACAAAAGGGGGACAGAAAATCAGGTGGCAGACCACTTATCGAGGTTGGAGAAGGGACAGAGTCTACCAATCGACGAGACAAACATACTGGAGACCTTCCCAGACGTGCAGCTCTTTGCTGCCGCAATCGCTGCCGCAACAGCCATGGCAGCAGGTAAGTCTTCTGAACTCCCCTGGTATGCTGATTTCGTTAATTTTATAGTTAGCGGAATACTTCCTTCTGATCTTAATTATCAAGCCAGGAAGAGGTTCCAAAATGATGTTAAGCATTATTATTGGGACGAACCTCTTCTTTTCAAACTACGTGCAGATCAGATCATAAGGAGGTGTGTACCACAGGAAGAGCAAGAAGACATTCTCCATCACTGCCATGCTTCACAATATGGAGGTCACTTAGGAGACAACAAAACTGCTGCCAAGGTGCTGCAGTCAGGGTTCTACTGGCCGACACTGTATAAAGATGCACAAGACTTCTACAAGAACTGTGACAGGTGCCAGCGGACAGGTAACATCTCGAGGAGAAACGAGATGCCACTGCAGAACATTCTAGAAGTCGAGATCTTCGACGTTTGGGGGATCGATTTTATGGGACCTTTTCCATCTTCATGTGGAAATCTATACATCCTCCTAGCAGTGGATTATGTCTCTAAGTGGGTTGAAGCCATCGCCACTCAAAAGAATGATGCCAAGACAGTCCAAAAGTTTTTGCACAAAAACATTTTTTCTTGATTTGGCATCCCTAAGGCGATTATCAGTGATGAAGGGAGACATTTTGATAATAGGGTTATTGCTGCTGCCTTGAAGAAATATGGTGTCAAGCACAGGATCGCGACAACATACCACCCACAGACCAATGGACAAGCTGAGATATCCAATAGGGAAGTTAAGAACATTCTTGAAAAGATGGTTAAACCAACTAGGAAAGATTGGTCTTTACTCCTTAATGATGCATTATGTGCATATAGGACAGCTTTTAAGACTCCATTGGGCATGTCTCCATACCGATTGATTTATGGAAAAACCTGTCATCTGCCTGTCGAGATAGAGCACAAAGCATATTGGGCAATCAAGGCAGTAAATATGGACTTGGACAAGGCAGGCCAGAAAAAGCTGTTGGATTTGAACGAGATCGAAGAAATACGAACAATGGCCTATGACAATGCAAGAATTTACAAGGAGAAAACTAAGAAGTGGCATGACAGGAAGTTGCTGCCACGACAGTTCTGCCCAGGGCAGCTTGTGTTGTTGTTTAATTCTAGACTGAAACTCTTCCCAGGAAAGCTAAAGTCTAGATGGTCTGACCCTTTCCAAGTGGTACAAGTTTTTCCTCATGGTGCCATTACAATCCGATCATTAAAAGACGGGCACCAATTCAAAGTCAATGGACAGCGCCTCAAGCATTATCAGGGGACTGAAGCCCCAGGAATACAGGAAGTGGTTACTTTAGGAGATGCCCCACAAGGCATCCCTAATTTAACCTAAAATTTATTTTTATTTATTTATTTTTATTATTTATTATTTATTAGGAAATAAGGTTTATTTTATTCGAATAATGTTTTGTTTTTTATAATTTCTGTTTTTAGGAAATAAAGGAGTCAAGAAGAAAAGGAGAAGTGACCCAAGCCCACCATCCATCCATCAGCCCAACAGAGCCCATTTATTGAAGTCTGTCGTTCCAGTTGCCACCGCAGACACGGATAAGACAGGCTGTCAACAGACTGACACGGCAGACGCATAAGCGTGTGACAGACGCGTAACAGACGCATAATTACGTGTCAGACGCGTCAGACACGCCAAAACTCATCAGTCGCCCCGTTATTCACGCCTGTCGTTACAACATTAAATGGGCAGCAACTCGACCGCTATAAAACCCCGTTCTCATTTTCATTTTCCTCACTTCTGCTTATTCTTACTTGCTTTCTCCTCTCGTTTTTATTAGTTTTCTTTACTTTCACAACCCTTGAACCTAAAATGTCTTCCAGACGTACCCGCCGCAGTGCTGCTTCAACCTCTTCAGCAGCAGCACCCACCCCGTAGTCGTTCGCAACCAAGGAATTATGGGAGGAAAGAGGATTCATCTACGTCCGAAAGGCAGCAAACATGGGGCTCCGACCATTCATCGCAAAGGCGATAAGGACTCAGCTATGGGAGCAGTTCGCAGCACAACCTGCAGAACTAAATGATACGTTGGTGAGGGAGTTTTATGTTGCCATCGGCAGCATAACGGCAACATCAGTCACTATCCGAGGGGTCGAGGTACCATTCACAGCCGATAGCATCAACCACATGTATGGCCTCTATTTTGGTCCCAACGACAATGCCCATCAGCAGTTTTTAGACACCCTCGACTCTGCCGCCTACGGTACTGTCATGGCAGAGGTGACAGAAGAAGGAATGGAGTGGAACAGGAGCAAAAAGAACCCCAACTCTGTCAAAAGGGGGCATCTACTTCCAGAAGCCAAGCTATGGAACGCTTTCATCAAGAAGTGCATCCTGCCGTCCTCCCATCACACGACGGTGGACCAGCAGAGGCTTGCCCTCATTCATTCGATCATGAACGACCGTCCTATCAATGTGGGCCGTTATATGAGGGAAAGCGTCTTGGATTGCACATTTCGATCAACATCCCGCCTCTGCCTACCATTCATGATCACATCTCTCTGCCGCTGCGCTGTTGTCCCAGAGGCATCCACCGATAAAATGGTCCAAGGACGAGGCTGGACAGACAACAACATTACCAGCCTCATGGAGCTGATAGTCGCTACCCCCATCTCTTCATTCAACCCGGCTGCCTCTCCAGCAGAATCATCCGAGGAGCCTGCCCCTGAACCTGCCGCCGCCACTGCCCAGACAGACCAATCTGCCCAAATCCTTGCTGCAATACAACGGGTGGAAAACAGACAAATGGGGCTGATGACATTCATCCGGGATTTTGCCAACTTGACGGTAAATTTCATTACCAACACTTTAAATTATCCCGATGTTATTTTCCCCACTTTCTCTGCCCACTATTTCCATATCCCCTCCCCTGTCCACACACCTACACCACCTGCCTCCCCACATGCACACTCTGCTGCTTCCACCCCATCACCGTCCCCGACGGCAGCGGGCAGTCCTCCAGCTGAAACCTCCGCCCGAGGCACGAAGCGACCAGCCTCAGATGACAGCGAGGCAGACCCTCCTATTAGGAGGAATTTGGAGAAGGAGTTCACGCCTGTCAAGAGGCAGAAACACGTGGCAGACAGAAAACTAATGCCCAAGGCCAGCACCACCACCAACAGCACTTGGGATAGTGGCAGCAGCTCCGACATCCAGGTCGTGGAGCAACTTGCCCAGCCTGCCCCACCACCCAGACGCCGCCACCAGATCCGTGTCAGCAGCAGCAGTGAAGACAGTGATTAAAATTTAAGTCTTTTATTTTCTTTCCATTACTGCATGTTTAATATATATTTTGTGATGTACCTGCCTTCATTTTATCTGTCATTTGCATTGAGGGCAATGCAACCCTCGAGTTTGGGGGTGGAAACCCTCCATTTTAATGGAGTCTTAGTACATTTTTAATTAATTGATGTGTCTTTTATTTAAAAAAAATCAGAAAAGACTAGAATTGTTGGCTTAAAACTGTGAAGTAAACTTACCTGTCATGACAGCTCTGTCGTGGCAGCATCTTTAGGACAGTTTAAGGAGAAGTTTAGAGCCTTTCTATAGTTCTGGAAAACTTAAACACCATTGTGACTGTTATATTGCTTAGATTTCTTTTAGCCAAACTAGAATAGGAAGCTTAGTACTTGAATAGCCCCTAGAGGTGCCTAACACTGGCTCTAGGAAAGAAGTTTAGCAAAAGAAACTCAAAAACCTAGAGGTGCCTGAAACCGGCTCTAGGAAGCTAACTAGAGGTGCCCAAAACTGGCTCTAGAAAAATTTAGCTTGAAAATAGAAGGAAAAAAAAGAAGCATGACAATGTGTCTTCAAGAAAATAAACTTTGGCATAAAAATTCGAGTTAAAAAGTTGAATATTCTAGTGAAACTAAGAGAGTCTTAGCATATAACTGTTCACAAGCATGCACACACTGCACGAGGACTATAGTGAGATTCCGGACAGATCCTAATCTTTCCGACAGGTTGTTGCCGCCACAGAGAATGAACGACGGGGAAGGGACAGTTCACTGTTTGAAGGCCAACACAAAAATATTTATTTTTCTTTTAGGTCTTAATTGCTTGAGGGCAAGCAAAAACTTGAGTTTGGGGGTGTGTTGAGTGTGTAAAAGTTCTATTATTTACACCCTTTTAACCCATATTTCTGCTGCATTCAAGCATCATTGCGTTGCATTTAGGTTAGTTTACGGCAAAACATCACACATATATAAAAGGCACGGATTCTACTAAAAATGGCTTATTTTGCAGGTCGCTGCCATAGTTGACGAAGAAGGCAGGCGCAGGGCAGAGAAGCAGAAGAGCTGAACTGGACAAGCAGACCAAGAGGACGATGCTGCCATGGATCTTCCGTGACAGGAGGACGACAGCAAAACAGTGGAGGAAAAGCAAAACAGATAGAGAAAATTATGCTCGTCTGTCGTGTGAAAACCCTATATTTTTCCAAGCCCCGGATCAAAAGATATGTCAAGCCAAAGCTCAAGGAGAGGAAATCCCATGAAACAAGGAGGGCGGCTGAAAAGTAGGATCCTTGGAGATTAAGTCTTTATTAGAATCTTACTTTTAATTAAAGTTGTAATCATTGTTAACTTAGAATACTTGAGCCCAAAGCTTATATAAGGGCATAGATTTTAACCTAGGAGGATCGAATACCCCATAACCGATAACCAAACCCCTCTGCCGTCTGCCCGTCGCCGACATGTTCTAAAAACCCCTTAGGGCCACTGGTTGTTTTGTAAAGTAGTTGCAAGGGTTGTTTTGTTTTAGGATTTTCCAAGTTCAATAAAATAAACTTCAAGTTCTCTTATTTTGGTTATTAATATCTTGCAAGAGCATCAGGAGAGCATTGTGAGGTTATCCATTTACTTAGCATCGAGAGAGTTAAGTATACGAAAGAAATAAGAGCAAGTTCTCTAGTTTATAGTTGAACTATCTTGTGCCTAGGGATAGGGCAAGGTTAAGTGGCTAAGGAAGAATTCATACATATCGGTGTTCATCCTTCGATTCACGCCGGGAGGTATCATCAAAGACGTGATCATCGACAGACTTGGACCTAGGGATAGGCCAAGGCAGATATGGGATTCTTGCCAAACTTGAAGTACGAAGTTGGTGTGTTTGATGCCGCGACGACCAACGGACAGTTGCCGCGACAGGTGCTGCCGCGACAGGCGCGACGACAGAACTGGAGTTCCTAAGCATCGCAATACCTGCACTACTGAGCAATTCAATACCAGCCCATTCTCTCTATCTTGATATTCCAACTCTTTTATTTACAATTTCTTCAATATTTTCGTGACAACTTTCTAAACTATTTTCTTTACTTCGTGCAGTGAAATAAGGTGAAGCTATTAGCCCAATCCCTGTGGAGACGATATCCGATACTTCGTATCACTTTACTACTTGTGTCGTGTACACTTGCACTACAATTGTGATAGACTCTTTTACACGCAACAATCATGTACTCTGAACTCTCGAAATCAAAATCGTCATCTTCCATTGGACGATGTTCTGGCAACGATGAAGCTCTGTTGTTCCACAAAGCAATATACTCACTATGTTTGACTTCCTAATCCGTATCTGGCCTGCCACGTCCATCATAGGCATGAAGATAGTAATGATCACGTGGAATGCACGGAATAGGCTGGTGGAAGCCAAATTGCCTTAACACTCTATCTGCAAAGTGGAACTCTACAGTAGAGAAATGGATCAACGGTGTAACACTACACCATAAAAGTGAATCATTCATCAAATATTCCGGTACAAATATATGGTCATCTTCATAGGCCTTCCAAATAAACTGCAAAAAAATAATGGTTTAAAATAATACAATTAACTAACTAAGATGTAAAAAACACATTTAACGTCAAAAAGTACTTTCCATTCATATACCTGCTCTTGACAGTGGGAATCAATAAGAGATCTACAAACTCTGACGTTGTTGTGCGCCAACCCCGTTTCATGCTTCTCATCGCACCATCTGCATACAAATCACAATATATTTAAATAACAAGTTAATTTAATTAATTTACAGATTCAACTAAAAATAAAGATATATATATTTACCTTGCAACGACAGGAAACTGCACATGTGTTCGAGTAAGTGGTGTAAAAAAGGTAGTCGTTGCCAAGCCCACACTTGCAACAATAACATGCAACCACCAATACCGCCTACCCTCTGACCCTTTTGCAGTAAAGCGCCTTTGCATAACTCGCGATACAAGCACGCTAATATAGCTTATCCCCAACTATATTGACAATCAGGTTCCCAAGAAGTATCCAAAAAAAGAAGATACCTTACATTGACCATATTTCCAGATTTATCCGGCATCAGTATACCTCCGATCATCTGTAGGATATATGCTCGACTGACCATATTAATTTCTTCAATTGTATTATACTCGGAGAGTTGAAATTCTCTCTCTAGCCAACTCATTTTCACACGAGACCCTTTCACGTCACTTTCATAGGGTTCCTTCCCAAGGAACCTTTGACAAATTTCAGCCGTTGAGCCTACGGTACGCTCGACCACTGGCTTTCCGTTTACTGGGAGCCCAATAAGATAAACCACGTCCTCGAGGGTGATCGTGCATTCTCCGCAAGGCATATGGAAGGTATGTGTTTCAGGTCTCCAACACTCAATTAAAGCAGTAATCAATCCGGGCACCAACTTGTACCCACGAAGGAACGTGACATGATAAAATCCCGCCATATATAAAAAATTCACGATTATGTGGTCTAGGGGTTTGTCTACCATGCACAAATGATGTTTAAATGTTTCCTCTGCATCCTGTAAATAACACATTATTTAAACATAATGGATCACAAAAAAACACAGAAGTGGCATATTTCGTAATGAAACAATTTTTAAAAAATTATACCAGCTCATCAAGTCTAAGGCTAGTAATGTGTCGATTTTGTAAATGCAACAATGTAGCTTGCTCAGCCATCCTACATGACAAATAAGAAAATATTAGTAAACTGAGACTAAATCTACCACATTAAAAATAACAATTAAAATAAATGTCGTATTTGCTTATTGTCTATTAAATCATCAATTTAACGTTTTATTCAATCACCTATAAATAAATATAATTAAATTAACGAACTTAAATAAAATAATAAAATCTATCCACCTATTTTTCTATATTCTCAAAATAAATGTATTTTCCCGTTTCTTCTCTTATATTCAAACAATTTTTTCTATATTCTCAATATCTCTACACCTATTTAACACAAAAATATTTAAACTATATTTTCTTATCATATCTTCACATATTTAACACAAAACTTTCAAATTACATTCTCTCAAAATAACATCAAAAATTCAAGGAACTTCAAAATAAAAATTAAAAAAAATAACAAATTTAAAGTGAACAATATACAACAAAATATTTCTCAAATCCCCATCTATTTAACACAAAATTCAAACAACAACTTCAAATTTAATCAAACAAACAACTTAACTTACTATATTCTCTTCAACCACCTATTTAACACAAAAAAAATTTAAACTTTAACTTAAAAACACAAATATCCGATTTTCGTAATTACTATAAAATAAAATATACAAAAAAAAAACAAATTACAAAAAATAATACTTACTCATAATAATAAGAATAAATTATAAGAATAAAACACTTACTTTAATAAAATTCTTTAAATCTTCAAATCTTCCTCCTCCTCTTCTTCTTCAAAATACTTTCTCTCCCACTATCTACCTTCATCCCACCCCTTTTAACCTCAAAAAAATTAAATTTCAACCACACATACTATCCCCTGCCACCCGTGACCCTCCTTCAAATTTTTCTGCAAAGCCTGCTCCCTGAAAGCATACATTTTTCTGCATTTTTCTGCATGCATTTTTCTGCATTTTTAACCCTGAAAGCATGCATTTTGACCCTGCCACCCGTGACCCACCCCTTTTTCTGCATGCATGCATTTTTCTGCCCCATTGTGCAGTGTTTAATTTTTTTTTTTCATCTTTCTGCCATGCCCGTGAAGATGCCAAAGTCGAATCCACTTGGCCCTAATTTTGCCCCACTGCTGCCAAGCAAAGTCGGATCCTAATGGCTCCGTTTTCATTTTTTTCTGCCAAGCCAAAGTCGGATCCTAATGGCTCTGATTTTCATTTTTTTTTTCATATTCGCACTCAACTGGATCCGACTTTGTTTCCACTGTGCAAATCACAATACTTTGAGAAATAATCTACCCAGTGCAATAGAGTGGGAAATAAAAAATCCCACCACAATTCTTTTGAGAATTTTCCGGAGTGCAATAGTAGATACTTTCTTTAATATTCCGTCCAACAGAGAAGGAAAAGAAAACATTTGATTTTAATTAAAAATAGGTAAACTACAGTCGTAGTTTCCATTTTTTGAGGCGTTTTTATATCAGTCACTAAATTTTTAAAACTCGCAATACAATCATCGAACTTTTAGTTCGTTTTAATTACGATCACGATCATCAACTACCATTAAGAAATATTAATATGACACATTAAAGTCTAGAAAGACCTAGAAATATTTTAAAATCCTAAACTTCAAAAACATGTAGGCCCTGTTTGGTAAAGACATGTTTGAGCCAGAATTAGAGGTTTGACCGGTCAAATTCGCTAATTTGGATGTTTGGTAAAGAGCGGATTGAAATAGTAAATTGGGGTGAAACCTCTAATTTTGAAAAAGCTACTAATACGAGCTTTTTAAAATTAGAGGTTTTTTCATAAGAGTTATAAAGACTCTTTTATCCTTAACAATTATAAAAAATCTCCAAATAACCTAAATTTAACCTTTTCCGTTTTAATTCTTCAACCTCACGTAATTACATTGTGATATTTGTAAACTAATATTTTTTATATTTTCCTTTTTTATTCTCACACATTTATATTTGTATTTAAATTTAATGAATCATTAAATTATATTAAAAATAATTATATAAATAATAAATTAATATATAAATCCTTCAAATATGCTTAGTAATGTTATATAAAAAATTATTTTTCATAATCTAATTAATATTAATAGATACAAAATATTGATAACTAATAAACTATTCAAATAAGTATTTATAATCATGTCCTTATATGTCAATTTTGTTTGTTTAAATAATCAAACAGCTATCAACTATCAGTTAACTTTACCAAACACTTTTATACAATCAGTTAATACAATTCGATAGTCAAATTATCTAATGCAATCAACTATCAATTAATGTAATCCACTATTAGTTATCTGCTAACTGCCAAACATAACGGTATTCTTTCAAATTGACAACCGTCACTGAAACAACGTTTTTTCTTCCAATCACCATTGCCACTATTCACTCTTCTCTACCAAAGCCAATTGTCTTAGAATTCTCTTAGTTCTTTGTATTTTATAATTATCATTTATATAGAAGTATTTCAATTATTTTTCAATTAAATTAGAGTTTAATTATATACATCATTTGAGTTAAATCCATTATATACTCATAAAAATAGAGTATTAATTTTTTTCTTATTACAGAAGTACATTAATTTTTTATTTACTAAACTAGACACCTTTTTTTTAAGGGTAAACTACATAAACGACCACCATACTACTATAAAAGTCGCGATTTGACCACCTTATTTTTTTTCGAAGCAATTAAACCACCGTACTATTAAATTGGGTGCAATTTGACCACCAGTCGTTAGAGGTTAACGGCAGAGTGACGTGTCAGTTAAAAAATAAGGGTATAATTACACATTTGGTCCTTACCATTTATACATTCTTTCAATTTAGTCCTAATTTTAATTTAATAAAATAAATTGATTATTTAATTAGGTGGTGACACGTGTCACTAACTTATTGGAGGATTTAATTATTTATATTTGATTAAATAAATTTATTTTCATCCTTCAATCAGGTGGTGACACGTGTCACCACCTGATTAAAGGAAGAAAATAAAAACACATCACATATGCAAGTAAGGGGGGTCGAACTTAGGTCTTCTTACACCCAAGAGTGCTGGCTTACCAACAAGCCAAATGCTATATTATGATATGTTTCCAGCAACATATTATATCTAAATAAACACCAAAACCTGAAAAATTCCATCATCGTCATTAGCAACAGTTTTCATTCCTCTGAGCTTCTCCAAATTCCAAACCCTTCAAACGCAAGAGAGCAAACACCAAAGTGAGGCCACCCAACAAACAAATTGAGAGAAATTTCATATTTTTTTCAAGTGTTTGATTTGATCATCATTTCAGTTTTGTTTCATAACCCCCCCTTTTGTTCTCTGAATCCCTTTCTACCATCGTTTGTCTTTCAAGCCAGGTGATCCAAGTTTCTGGTTTTATAAATCAATTACAAAGTTTTAAGCTTTGTTTTCATCAGCTGAGAGGGTTTGTTTTTGTCCCCTCAAGGTTGCTTTTTTTAATCGAACTATTACCTCTTCTTTTAGTTTTGGCTAAGAACCAGGTTTTTAACTTAAATTTTGGATATGGCAGCAACTATAGATTTGTATAGTAGCAGCAGCAACTCGGATTTTCAAAATCCTTTTAGAGAAGAGTTGATGAAAGCACTTGAACCTTTTATGAAAACTGCTTCATCTACTTCTCCTTCTTCTCCATCTTCTTCTTTATCTTTCTCATATTCTCAACTTTTATCTCCTTCACAGCCTAACATGGATCTTGGATTTTCTAACCATTACGATCCGATGGGGTTTGAGCTAACAGGTTCAATTGGTCTTAGCCAGCTCAACCCTTCTCAAATCCTTCAAATCCAAGCTCAAATCTATCAACAACAGCAGCTTGATTCTATGGTTCCAAAAACTTGCCTTGGAAACCAAAGGCAGAGGCTCAACTTTCTTTCCCCAAAAGCTGTCCCTATGAAACGTGTATCTTCAACTCAACTCAACTATCTTTCTTTCTTTCTTATTTCGTGTATCAATTCGAACGTACAATAGTGTAAGGTTGTTCGTCCTGTTACAATTATTTGGTATTCCATTCCTGCAATATATGATATAACTTGGCTTTCTTATTTCTGGGAATTTGGAGAAGCTTACAGCAATGAAAACTGTTGCTAATGATGATGATGGAGTTTTTCAGGTTTTGGTGTTTATTTAGATATAATATATTGCTGGAAACATATCACAATACATCATTTGGTTTGTTGGTAAGCCAACATTCTTGGGTGTAGGAAGACCTAAGTTCGACCCCCCTTACCTGCATATGTGATGTTTTTCTATTTTCTTCTTTTAATCAGGTGGTGACACGTGTCACCACCTGATTGGAGGATGAAAATAAATTTATTTAATCAAATATAAATAATTAAATCCATCCAATAAGTTAGTGACACGTGTCACCACCTAATTAAATAATTAATTTATTTTATTAAATTAAAATTAGGACTAAATTAAAAGAATGTATAAATAGTAAGGACCAAATGTGTAATTATACCCTTATTTTTTTAACTGACACGTCACCCTGCCGTTAACTTTTAACGGCTGGTGGTCAAATTGCACCCAATTTAATAGTACGATGGTTTAATTGCTTCGAAAAAAAGTAAGGTGGTCAAATCGCGACTTTTACAATAGTATGGTGGTCGTTCATGTAGTTTACCCTTTTTTTAATAAAAAAGAGAAATAATTTGAATGTGAAAACACCACATGACGTTTTCACTTGAAGATTGACGCGTGGTAAAGGAATCTAATATAACATGTGAAAACGCAAGTGTTTTAAATAAAAAATTATTACAAGTTTATTTATTTTTCTTTTGAAAGGAATTTACAAGTTTATTATTCTTTCCGTTCTACAAAATTTATCCCTTATTGAATTTTCACGTAGCTTTAGAAGCAATTTTTTTTGTGTAAGTGATATGTTATAAAATAATTAAAATGATAATTTTACTACTAAAAAGTGAAAATTTATTTTGTTGGAAAACTAAAAAGAAAGTAAAAAATTATGTCTAGTAAAAATTATTATTATTTTAATAAAATAATTTAAATAAAATAATTTTAAAATACAAAAGAGACAAATTTTATAAAATAGATGGAATATTTTGGGGGAAAACATACATATTCAAGTAAAAATTTGAATTCTGAGTATCATATTTATCTTTTAAAATTAAAATAACTATTTGCAAAAATATAAACAAATAATAATTTTTTTAATAAATTACCATCTGATATGACGTTTTTATGTTTCATGGCAGGCTTCCATGCATATTTATTACATATTTAAAAAAAATATAGGAGTAATAGATATATTTAATAGAAAAACAAAGCCTAGTAAGTAGAGAGAGATAGCCTGCAGGCGCCAACAATCCAAGATGCTTGAAGAGGAGAAAACCCCGAAGTAAGAAAGTTTTGGTAGGTGCCGGTGATATGTGAAAAAGAAGGTATGTTCCTAATGGACCGAGGGGTGTTAAGAGTTAGTCACATTTCTTAATTTTTTTAAATTATTATATATTTTATATTGATTATCTAATATTATAACTCCAAAATTTTATATGTTCATTTATAATATTGTTAAGTACTATACAAAATTTTACAGGTGACATTTTCTAACATAAAATTTTATGTCCTTCTTATTATAAAAAAAAGCGTATTTGTAATGGTATGCTTGGTTGGATTGGGTGGCAATAAAGAAACATTAAACAAAAGGAGATGTCTGTTCCGTGCATGGTTGCTGGTGTATGGGGCAAGGAAAGCGTTTGGTGGAATTCATTTCATGATTGGAACGGGGAACAGCTTGGATTGGTTCCAACGTGGCACATGTTGGTACGTCGAAGATGTTTAGGGTTCACACGGCCACGTGATTGACGGTGATTTCTTTGTAATTGTTTCAACGTTGGCTGACCCACCCACCCACTCACCGCCATCTCTCTCTACGCTTCTTGCATTTACGCTACTTCTTCCTCTTCTTCTTTTTATTTCTTCAACACAAAACATAAAAGACAGCAATGGTTTAATTCCAACGTGTAATAATAATCCTAGTCATTGGCGCAATTCCAATCCAATCACCAATCTGCACATCGCTCTCCCTCATGATTGGTCCAACACTAGCAAATTTATTTTATTTTTGAAATGTTAGAAAGCATGGATTTAATTTGGAGTTGTGGTCGTGTTATGTTTATCGCAATCGCTGACATTAGGGGTGAGCAAAACTCGACTCGAAAAAATCGAATAACTCGACTCGAGGCAAAAATACTCGACTCGTCTTGACTCGACTCGAAATTTCATAAACTCGAATAACTCAAAAAAAAATTCAAATAAAGTTTGGGTTGTAAAATATGACTCGTCAACTCGAATAACTCGAAATTTTTTGACTCGATCGAACGCTCACCTCTAACTGACATAACAGATGCTATTATAAATATTGTAGTCGTGATTTTTTTAATAACAGATGCTATTACCAACATAACGATTACAAATATTACGGTTTTAGAAATAAATAATGACACTAAGAAAGTAGTGGATTTCTATCCAAATTTAGTGACATGTGATCTCTAAGTTATAAAAATCTCATTATGTTGTTTTGATTTGAGTCCATTTTCTTCGAGATAGCCTTATCATTTTCAACTTCTCCCATCCAATGAAGTAGAAAATGAGAAGATCTATTAAGCAAAATAAAACAAAAACTTAAATACATAAAAATAAAAACTAAAGAGACGAAAGAAGAAAAAGATATGGAAGATAATCACTTGTCTAAAGGCCGATGGTGCCACCCTTAAACAATCAAAAGAGAAAAACTTAAAAAAGAACGAAAAACAATCTTAGACGACTAAAACAAACGATCATATAAGCATTTGTAATTTTATTTCATTTTCTATTTAAATTAAAACTTTTAATATATGCATGTAGTTTTCATTCAATTATTTAAAAATAAATAAATCTAACTTTTTTTTTATTAAAACTTATATAAGTAATAAACATATATAAAAGTATTATTTTAATAATATTATTAATTATTTGTGGAAATTAAATCAAAATCAATCTTTGTCTATATACAATTAAAATAGAAAACTAATTATATATCAGATTAATTGATTAAATATTCAATCTATTTGATCAAATCAATTTTCATTCATATGAATAATAGATAAGGCGGATCAACAAGTGTTAGGTGCATTGGTAAAGCACATTAAACTCTCAAGAAGAAGACACGAGTTCAAACCTTAAGACGATGTTGTTGGGAGGAACAACCTCACATTTAGAACATAAACTATAAGACGGGCATACATATTATAAAAAAAATAGCAGATAAAAGGCAGAATAAAGGATGAGTATGTAGTCATACTCTGGTTCAACTCCGTAGCCCACAAGACAAATGAGTAATTGGTTGACACTTCGATATCATTTAGGTACAAAAATTAAGACCTAAATGGTCCCACCCAAACAAATTCTAAGTTGGGTTTAACTAATTAATCATTTTAATATGGTCCAATCCACAAATTGTCTTTTCTGTTAGGTTAAGTTAGGTTAATAATTCGAAAAAAATGCTTTAGACATGGGCAGCCCTATTGATTTCACATGGGAAATTAGTTGCTCTTGTAGTCTTGTTGATCAATGTATGGCATGTGATCATGCTGATGCTACAACTGCATTTAATTTTGTCGATGTGTTAATTCGCATTTCTCTTTATCTTGTTATAAGTATATTTATGTACTATGTTTTAAAAAGGAAAATTAAAAGTAATTCGACCTTTATATTTTTATGAAAAAGATAGTGTTATTTTCTCCCTTTGTCAATCCCTAGTGTCGCACTTCCAATTCTAGTCAATTTTTTTAGCTCTTAATTCATTGACGGTGACGTTAGTTTTAGTGCTGGTTGTCGTCGCCAGTAATTTATTTTTAATTTATTATATTTAGTTATTGTTTTCTTTTATATTTTAGTGTTATGCTAGTTTTTATTTGCATTGTAGTATGTTTTTTTGTTAGTAATGCAAAAGAAAGAATCCCACATTTAGTGGGAAACTAACATGTTAAGGGTATTTATAGTCTTCAGCTTCCCCTCCCCTGTTGAGTGATAGAGAACAATGGCTAGTTTTGCGCGCCGCCGCTCCCGCGACTCGGCACGACACGGGCTCGTGGTAACACGCGTGTATAGCTGTTTCGAATTCTGTATTAATTAGAATCAAAACAGATGAATTTTAATCTGAATTTTGAGATTGCACCTGGACAGAATTACAACTTAATTCTGCCAGTTACGGGCATAATTACAGCTTTAAAATTGAGTTATAACAGTTGATTAATGGTAATAATATACCATAATTCGGATTAATTTTTGTGGCTATTGAAATAATGAATGGACGAATTTGTCCTTCATTTTGAGCCTATAAATAGCATGCTTTGCATGTCACAGACCGCCGGCCCGCAACCGCGACAAGCACTACATTGGCAGCCCATGAGTATCTTTGTAGCATTTTGGGTTTGCAGAATGGTCCAGGAGCTGACCTTTTACCTTGGTAAAATACAGAAATGAGGATAATTAACATGGTAACTTGATAAGGCTTCTTACTTATCATTTATGTGATTATTTGTAGAGATAATTCCCATTTTATCTCCTATTTGAATTTCAAAGTGTTGTAGATAGGATATGCTCTCATCCTGACCATTGATCTCTTGTAATCTTGATCGTTGATTGTACTGAGCTCTCACTATAAAAGGAGGCTCAACCTTGGTCATTTCATTCATTCATTCATTCATTCATCATTTAACTTTCACTTTCATTTGTAAGCTTTTACCTCAGAGTAATACAACTCAAGTATTCACTCATTTTCTCTCATCTTCCCTTTTTCCGCAACGCTTCTAAGTATTCTAACTTAGAGAGCTTCTAGGTGACTTAGCCAATTTTCAGCCGAGAAAGCAGCTAAGGCCTCACGGTCGTTGAGCAAAAGTCTAGCCCCATGACAAGTGGTATCAGAGCGAAGGTTTGTTGATTCGAGATGGCTCGTGATGGAGAAACTACTGCAGTGAAGAAAGGTGCTGAGGGTGTGTTGGAGAAAGCCAAGCGAGGGTCGTCGAAGGATGCGATCACATCAATCCAGTGTAAGATCACTAGGCTTAAGGATTCCATGGCGGAAGTCAAGGTGGTGATGGATAAGCTGGAGCCGTTGGACATGGAGAAGCTGGGTTCGATGAATTTCAGACAGCTCGAGTCCTTGAAGGGAGTCAAGGATGATGTTTAGGCGGTATTGAATGAGATGGATGTGAAGCTGGCCCAGCGTGGTGATTCCTTAAAGGCCATAGTGGTAGTGCTAAGGAAGGAAGTTGATGAGCTCAAGGCGAGTTCCGAAAGAGCTGAATTGAAGAAGGAAGTGAAGTTTCTCAAGACTGAGTTACTCGTGCTGAAGGCGGCTATTGGGAATAGCGTGGCCATGGCAGCGCCCAAGACTGGGGGCGATATCCCCAAGCCGGAGAGGTTCAAAGGAACTAGGCCCGCCCAAGAAGTGAAGAACTTCCTTTGGGGGATGGAGCAATACTTCAAAGCAACCGGGATTGAGTGATAGCGAACAAGGGCTAGTCTCGCACGCCGTCGTCGCCGCCGTTCGTCTGTCTCGGCACGGGCACGAGGCTCGTGGTAACACGTGTCTACAACACGTCCGCGCGTGTTACTATCTTTTTGGAGAAAATTCGTAAAGAATTTTTCTTTGAGAATGAAACATTGAAGAATTGTTCTGAAAATGGATCTTTTTATAGGCTAATTGTTGATGTTTGAAATTTTGTATTTACATAGGATAACAATTGTTTTAGTTGTTTCGATTTCTGTATTAATCAGAATCAAAACAGTCAGATTTTAATTTGAATTTTGAAATTGCACCTGGACAAAATTACAACTTAATTCAACTGTTTAATTCTAATAGTTACAGGCATAATTACAGCTTTAAAACTGAGTTATAACATGTGTTATAACAACTGATTAATGGTAATAATATACCATAATTCGAATTAATTTTTATGGTTGTTGAAATAATGAATGGACGAATTTGTCCTTCATTTTGAGCCTGTAAATAGCATGTTTTGCATGCTTCATAATCATCTCATTTTCAGAAACAATATTACATACACTCTCACAGGTTCTTTTTTTTTTCATCGTTCTCCACTTCAAGTTCGGGTGTAGAAACTTTGAAGAGACCATGTTAACCTTAGGGGACGTATTCGCCCGTAGCAGCGATTACACACATCGAGGCAAATTCATTTCTAAGGCAGTGGCAGCTTCCACGACACGGTTCAGCTTGTTCTTCAGTTTCTTTGATTTTTTCCAGTCAGTGCTAACGCCTTGTTTTGCAGATTATTTTATCAACATTTTTCTCTCCCTTGTGGTATGCTTCTGGCACATTATTGTCTACCGTTGTGGTAGATCTGCGTTCGTGGATATGTTTTTCACAATGTTCAACTCTTATTTATGAATTGTCTGTGATCTTTAATAGATTGATTCCCTCTTGTGGTTTGTTTACCGATGTAATCAAATCTGTTTTACGAAGCAGCCTTTAAGATTGTTGGTTTTGCTCACCACTCCTACTTCAATCCTGAAGCATGTAGGTGGATAGAGACAAGAAATATTCCTCCTTGCTTTTATTTTTCTGGTGTTTCATCTCTATCATTGTTTTGCAGCCCACTGAAGGTGTTTTGTTGTTCTTATGTTTTTTTTTCTTGAGGTTTTTTCAATTTAGTTTTGTTGTGTGTTTTTTTGCTACAATTTTATTTTTTGGACTATTTTTTTATTTTGATTTCTAATAAAATCCAGTCGGTATATTGTTAAAAATAAAAAAGATAAATTATTTGGTATATTATTAGAGAGAATTTAGTTCACGGAATGTATGCTTATTTCTTAAGAGGGTATTATCGAACTATATGGGTACTTGATACGTTATTTGGAGTGTTGCATTATTATGTTTGATTTGTTTGCTTAAAATATAAAATTACAATTCACAAAATGTAAAATTATCTAGTAGTATATATTTTACTAAACTATCGCTATGGTAGATTTTCTTTTAAAAAACTTAACATTCAATGGTAAAATAAAGGTATTTATATAAAAGTTCATATAACCTTCTCCACATGACTCGATTTAAATTTTACAATTATCTTATTGTTAATATAATTAATATATCAAATAATGTTTAAAAACAATTATACATATTATTAGTACAATTAATATATAACAATATGAGCATGCGAGGACGAACTGGTGGTTAGAGTAAGCTCACCTGCTCCATTCCCTTCCCTTTAGCTCTCGAGTTCAAGACTCTTCAAGAGCGTTACCTTCACTTAGATTTTTCTCCTTCCCCTTTAGGTAGAAGTAGAGTAGGATTGTAATATATATATATATTTCATGTCATGACTCATGTTTGATATTGTCACGTCTATACAAAACAAATTATAAAATAATCGTCATCGTTAACAAACTGTTCTAGACAAAGTAAACAAAAGATGATCACATACATAAAGGGACTTTTATGTATTTTTTGTGTTTTTAATAATTTCTTAAATATATATTATTTATTAAAAAATATATGAACTTTTTATTATATATATTTATATTTTATTCCATCTTTTCAGGCCATAGTTAAAAAATTTGTGAAAGAATCAATTGATGCTTTATTTATGGTTTGAGGGGATAAAAAGTTGCTTGCTATGAAATATACTTCATTTCTATTGCTATTGACCGAATCTCTAATCTCATGGTTAAGAGATGAAGTGGATAACTACTAACGGTATTCATAACTGACCTAATATGTGCCCAAAAGCCCAGTAAGCTCATTGTCGAGCTTGGAATATCTGCCAAACTTACCGTCATGAGTTAATTTCGTTCCACTTACTGAGACAGCAAAAGTTGTAGGGGTAGTGACCCGTTGCGGCCGAGTGATAGGGTCGTAGCAGCCGCCCGCCATACCCGTCGAGGCAGCAAATCTTGGCAGCGCAAAACATTCTTAGGCTTTACAACGCAATTTACACGCTATTGAGCTACAATTTCCTTACCCAGTCTATTGACCAAATCTATCCCTATCACCCCTCTCATCGATATCTTTATTTTACTTGTGTTTTTATATTTCCACTTTGTGAGATTTGATTGCGCATTTACTAAATCATTGTGCAGGAAATCATTCACAGAAGCTACTCCAATCCATGTGGGAGACAATATCTTTTATACTATAACTTGATAAGAGTTTGCACTTGCGCTCATAAATAAAGAACACCTTAACGCTCTACAGGCAGCTCAAGTAGTTGATGTGGCAATATATCCTCTCGGGGACAGGACATAGATGGATCCGCTCACATTGTTACCCTTTTTCGAAGTCTGCTTGGCATAGGTAGCATTCAAGGCATCTCACATCGTTTTGACCAAGAGAAGTTTTTGTCATTGATATTTGAATACTTGTTCTTGTGATTTCTATTTTGTTTGCCACAATACGAATAAAATTTTATTAACCTTCTTTGTTGATCCTCTTCCCTTTTCAAAGACATCTTGCATTGAAATGAGAATTAATAGATTTGACATCACTTAAAACATACAAAGAAATTTTTAGCATTATTTTGAAAAAGTTTTGAAAAGTACAGGGACTATGAGATATTTCATGGTTTAGTTTAGAACTTGCGGCATGTAACACCAATATCAATGGCATTCAAAGTGGAAATAGGTTTCACTGCAAAGATTCTCACACAAGTATTCTATGTAGGATGGAATCTAAGAATTTTCAAAGAGCCTTTAAAGTTTCTTGATGTCTTTAAAGCAACATGTTGGGAAATAGGGGTACCTTCCTGATCGCCAGTCTTTCTTCCATGATAATGAGAACAATTTTACAGACATTGAATGTGACCAATCCTAAGTTATAAGGATTCTCATTCTCGCTTTAGAGGCACTCAAGGAGGCTTGTCTTTGAATATGGATGTATCAACTACATGATAGTAGATTTGGGGACATTTGCATGCAAATATCAAATATTTTCAATGAAGCAAAAAGGTGCAAAGAATGAGAATGATAAAGACAAAGAAGTCTATCCTTCCAAACAAAGAGTACAAGATTACTGGATTAAGTGAGCAAAGATCAGATGTTTTCAATAAACTAAATAGATACAAAGATATTTAACAAGACATTGCTAGAACAATTTAAGATGGTATGATGTTAAGTTTACAGCGTTGTGGTAGCATCACTCGATGTAGATAAGTGAAAGGAGTTCATAGGTGTATAGTGTCTATTGTCACAATTGAGAAAATGTTTAAGATGATATAATCTAGGTTTTCCAGAGCTTCATATTTTCTATGTCCGTTGTCTGACAGAAAATTAATTTCAATAAAAGAATTTTAAAAGAAACCATAAAGGCTTAACATGCATTCATGTATCAGGCATCCCTAGGGGCGTGTTCAATTGCATATTGCATTGTGTATTGCATTTTTTGTAAGTTTATGAAGGCTTTTGCAGCAACAGAAATTCACTTATTTGTTCGAGCATAAGGAGAATAGAACTCGCCTATCTATTTGGGCATTTGGAGAAGTGAACCCTCTTATCTATTCAAGCATAAGGAGAATAGAATCCGCTTATCTATTCAAGCATAAGGAGAATAAAACCCGCTTATCTATTCAAGCATAAGAAGAATAGAACCCGCCTATTTGTCCAGGCATATGGAGAATGGAATCTGCATATCTATTCAAGCGTAGGGAGAATAGAACTCGCCTATTCGTTCGGGCATTTGAAGAATAGAACCTGCTTATCTATTCAAGCATAAGGGGAATAGAACCTGTCTATCTATTCAGGCATTTGAAGAATGGAATCTGCTTGTCTATTTAAGCATAAGGAGAATAGAACTCGTCTATCCATTCAGGCATTTGGAGAATGGAACCTGCCTGTCTTTTCAAGCATTGACGGTTTCAAAATTGGTGAAAATCAGTGTCCTTTTGTTCTTTGTTCTATTCATGTTTCACCGAAATGACCAAAGAGGGGTAGCTATTGTCACTGAATTTTCACCTAAGTCTATTTATTATATAGTCATTATGTTATATTATTACTATTTGTTTCATATGTATGATTATATTTGTATACTAGTATTATTGTTATATTTAGCTGATTTAGTCAATAAAGGATACATTTGGATTAAAATAAATACCAAAAAATATAAACGGTCCATTTGTTAAAATAAAACCCATTTCATTTTCCATACAAATCCATTACATCTTTTAAACAAATAAAGAACCCAGTCCATTAAGTTTTAAAACCCATTACAAGTATAAAAGTTACAAGCTCGTTTGCTTTAAAAAGTATATACATGGCCTGCTTGGCCCAGTTCCAAACTAAACCCTAATGCCCATTTTTTGTGTTTATGCGCAGCCGAAGGAAGGAAAGTTGGGTCGGGGCAGATCCAACGGACGGATTGCACACGAATTGCACACTGAAGCCACAACTGGAGAAGATCAAGCGATGCGCTCTCCTGACCATTAGATCGAGAAGTGATCTAACGGCTCAAATCATCTTGAAGCGAGCCACGAAGATTGTCACTCGCGCGTGGCGGCCACGCGCTTGCTGTTTTGCCTTCTAGCTGCTGATTCATCTTCTTCGACGAGCAATCGAGTCGTTTTTGTAGTGGATCGCACTTCACCGGCGTTGTTTGTAGCCACCAGAGACATGAAAAGGAAGGAAAATAAGGGGTTAAATCCCGAAATTGACGCAAAATTCATCAAAGTCAAAAGATATAATCCCTAAAATAAAGCAATGACGAGAATCAAGCTAAAATTAAAACCAAGATAGAAGCAATTCGGGAAGGATCAAGGGATTTGAGCTTGAAATGCAAGCAAATTTGTACTTATAAATACCACTGTAACTCTATGCAACAAAGGGGACATACGATTGGTACACGATACCCAGAAATTATACACAAAAATTATTCACAAGCAGCATACGGATTCAAGTGTAAGCTAGCAAAGATTGTAAGCATTTTTAAGAGAAATAAAGCAAGTCTTTCTGGTAATTTTTCTTCTTTTTCGTTATTGTTCGAGTTTACATAAGGAAAAGTGACAAGTGTTCTTTACCTTTTTGTCGAATAACCGCCATCGTGCGTTAATGACTAAGGCCATGACCTCGATGACGGTTGCATGTTTTGAGGACTTGCCAAATTCTGGAAACTGTTTTAAAAAGAAAAGGATTTGAGTTTTGCCTTCGAAAGTTTACTTAAAGGGAAATGAAAGGTTTTTTGGTTTTGAAATCAAAAGTTTAAAAGGGAATTGAAAGCCCGTTTTTTTTTAATTTCCAGCGCCGGTGAATGGCGGCCGACACGGTGGATGTTCATTGTTTTTTTATGAGCTCAGAGAAAATGGGGAGGAGTCGATTTAATCAATCTGAGAAGGGGGTGAATTAAAACTTTAATTTTGGCCTTTAAATACCAACCTGAAACCCGACCCGTGTTCATCCTTTGACCTGCGCCTAACTCTCATAGATCCTCTATCGCGGCACCTCAGTTTGAAACCTTTCCAATTTCGTCATTTTCTTTCAAATTGTGCCCTAAAATTTCATATTTTATTCAATATGGTCACTAATTCGGTTTTCTTTAAAAAATTATCCCTTTTCTTTATTTAAAATTCTCATTTTATTTAAATTCAGTAATTAAATTCAAGTGTAAATTTTTCTAGTTACTTTTATTATATTCGAATTATTTATAAGTTGTTTAGTTATGATTCTTTTGTTTCGTTCTTTTAAAAGGAAGCTTTAGGTATAGGTTCTTAAAATATAGTTAGAGCCTTTGTGTTATAAAATTTCCTTCATATCTTCAAATAAGGCACACTTAATTACATAATAACTTTAATAAGTAAAATGAACATAGAGACTTTAGGGCTTAATCATTAGTAAAATTAGAATTAAAAAAAAACTACAGCACATAATTTTTTGTTAAAAAGTAAAAATTAATTAATGTTGTGTCTTACCAAACGGAAATGACAAGTTAGCGCCAGGAGTGTTGGCGGTTATTGGAGTTCATTTTTCGGTGGGTAAGTCCGTTAAAATAGATTTATATTCAAAAAACGAACGAATAAAGTGATCCTTTGTAAACTTGCAAATTTCAACTTTGAAAACGCTTTTTGAAATCAATAAGGTACTTTTTTTTGGTGTTGTGGGGGTGCTAACCCTTTCCCACGTGTAACCGACCCTTGAACCTATTTTTCTGGTTTTTGTTGACCAAAAATGTTATTTTAATAAATTAAACGTTTTATTAAAATTATCTCATTTTTAAAGTGATCCAATCACACTTTTTAAAAAACATTAGGTGGTGATTCCGTTGATTTTTAGTTTTCAAAAAATGTTGGGCTCAAAAAGGGTTGTGACAAGTCTGAGCGCCCGCCGCTTTCAAGAAGCGTGCATACAAGAATCAGCTCAACAGTTGCCGCTTCCAAAGCAAGCGAGTAAAATAAATAGTGGATCATTTGAGCATCCTCCTCTTTCAAGAAGCACGCATACATGAATCAACTCAACTATCGTCGCTTCCAAAGCAAACGAATAAAATAAAAAAAAGATCGTCTAAGCGTCTACCGCTTTCAAGAAACGTACATACATGAATCAGCTGAACGGTGGTCGCTTCCAAAGCAAGCGAGCAAAATAAACAAAGGATCGTCTAAGCTTCTGCCGCTTTCAAGAAGCGTGCATACAGCAATCAGCCCAACGTTTACCGCTTCCAAAGCAAACGAGTAAAATAGACAAATGATCGTCTGAGCGTCCGCCGTTTTCAAGAATCGTGCATACAGGAATCAGCTCAACGATCACCGCTTCCAAAGCAAGCGAGTAAAATTAACAAAGGAACGTTTGAGCATTCATCACTTTCAAAAAGAGTGCATATAGGAATAAGCTCAACGGTTCGAGAAAAAGTAAACAAAGGATCATCTGAGCGTCTTCCACTTTCAAGAAACGTGCATACAGGAATCCGCCGAACGCATCACTCATAAAAGCAAATCTATATTATTCGCATACGAGAAAAATAAGCATGATATCGAATACTCGAACATTCTAAAACTAAGAAAAGGTAAATATAATAACTATGCAGAATATGAATATAGAAACGAAAGCCTCAAACATTATCATACGAAATAAATAGACACTTTTTCAATTGATAATTAATGCAAAATGCGAACAATTTAGTACAACCAAAGGATCACAATACTGCAAATACTGATAGAAACGATTTTCCCTATATAAACGAAATAAACAAGCACTATAGCCATATAACCAAACAAAGCGAACTACTTGAAGATTCTTCTAGGCGATCTTCGTCTGGGGAAGAACAGAGGCCAACACCAAGTACAACCGTTGAGATAAAACTCCTTCAAATTCTCCTTGACGGCCATCTGACGCCATAAAGCAGCCACCTTGATCTTATATGCACACAAAAAGACGGCAAATGCCTATGACATCCACAGGTATAATACAACCACCTACATTTGTCCCTGCCCAATGTGGTTCCAAATATCGACAGACGAAAATATCCAGAGAGCCTTGCTCTCACGATATTCGAAATACATCGTCCATCCGTATTCTTTACCACCAATGGCTACTCATAGCCTTCTGAATCCTATTGTTTGTCGATACAAATAACACAAGCACTGAGTAGCCCCGTTCATGTCTATACAACGTAGTTTATGCATGTCGTTTGACACAACAAACATGTTCATCTTCTTTTTTCCCCTCAAGATGACATGAGCAAAATTATACAACAACAAAAAATCACAAAAGAAAGGGTAAACCACCCACAGATTAACTCATGAAAACACAAACCTAAAGGCGCCCTATTTATAATAAAAGGTGAAAACGCCAAGCTCCAACTTTCCAAATTTCAATATGGAAAGCTTCTAGGTGAAAAATCAATTCCCAAATATGCAAATCTTAAGAAAACGGCTTAAAATATGTAACCCCTAAACTTCTAATCAATAGATGCATGAATAGTCTCATACACCTGCGGAAATCAATCAAAACTTTCTTTTTCTCCATCATGGTCTGGCCCGAATTGTCTAAATCACCATAAAAGCTAGTACGCATCAAACACGACACACGAGTAGCATGGAGTGCAATTATAGCCAAAAAACGATACAACTACTGAAATAACAGGGCGTAGTGAAACAGATTATGTCAATAGCCAATACAATCAAAGACTACAAGAAGGATGTGTATCAAAATCCTTATTTATTTGTTTACCATCTTGTGTATTTTGCAATAAAATATGAGAAGAAGAGAGAAAGATGCAGACTAAAAGTTCACCATTTGTATCGAAAAGTGAGACTTCGTGATTCTTGTGAACAAATTTCATCCAGCGAAACGAAAGAATTAAAAACATCCAAAATATCATATAGGAATATCGCAAACAAAGCTATTGTGATACCCATCAGTACATCATTTCGCTTATTTCGAATTTAGTGAGATATGTTAACTTTATATATAATTTCACTGCAAATAAGTGATCTTATCATAGATTCATTGTGATCTTGAAATAACATGATAATAGAAACGAAAAATTTACTCGCCATCTAAGTTGGGGCATGAGCCCTCCAATTTAAAGTATGCTATGCAGTACATATCTCTCTCTAAATAAGCAAAATCTCTTTACCCTTAAGAAGCATGTGAGAATACAAAAAAACATAGTTTGCCACTTCTATGTATCGCAAACTTTCAACATTGGCAACATATACACGCATCCAAATTCCTTACATAACCATTCGAGCAGATCTACTACAAAGTGAGTTAAGAACATGTTTAAAAAAATGGGAAAGCAATATTGTTCTACTAAAAACAAGTGAGAAACATTTATTGTTATTAACAACACAATCTAAAAAGAAATAAAGCCCACAAATTTCTTGTTAACTAGGTGGCAAGAACACACCCTAAAAATTAATATTAACATATCAATACAAAAAAATTGTGAATTTCGCAATCAAATCCATGGTTTAAGTCTTAGTTACCCAAGCCTTCTTGATATTAATTCAAATCACCTACTTTTGCCAAAAAAGGTTTCGTTACTCTAAAATTTTGGCTTAAGCTGTATTTTTTTATCGCCATGGCACCCGACACCACAGCTGATAAATGAGTGGTCACCTTGATAATCAAGAGGAAAACGGTCAAATCTAAGCGCAAACAAATCGCTTATTTATAATAGGCAAAGGGTATACCAAGCGATTTGTTGACAAAAAGATAGCTCGTTCAGAAGGCTATGATCACCAGATAATAGTATTCGGAAGGCTATGATCAGCCATTTGTAGCAAGTGGACAAAAGTATCTCGGTTATTTTGACTATTGAGTTGACAAAAGTATCTCTCATGCTATGATCAAATTGCTGAGTCAAGGTTATTTTGACTATTGAGTTGACAAAAGTATCTTTCATTTTCGACACTAAAAACTTCTGCTCTGAACCAAGTGGAGAACGGTCAATTCTCAACGCAAATCAACTGCCTCAGCAATATGCCCCTGACTCTACCACCTCCCCCCGCTAGAGAAACAAAAACCAATACTCAATAGTATTCGGAGAATCTTGCGCACAAGATTTTTCAAATACATCACCTAGTGACACTTCTTGCTACAAATGGCTGATCATAGCCTTCCGAATACTATTATCTGGTGATACAAATAACCTAATTTGCAATACTAACACTCTCTCAGGATCTATCAAACGTGATTTTTAAAAACTACTTTTCTCCACAAACATATTTTCTTTTCCTCCTCTAAAAACGACACAAGAAAAATTGTAAAAAACGCATAAAAAGAGGTAAAAGCAAACCACTCGTAAGTTAGGTCATGAAGGTATATACCCAAATGCACCTTATTTATAATAGGCAAAGGGTATACCAAGCGACGATGTTTCATGTATCAAAGAGGAGGACCATCGATTCAAACATGTAATTCTCAGCCCCAAAATCTCGAACATATAACTAAAATCGCGCAACTTTCAAAATCCCAATCAATAGTTGTACAAAGAGGTGCATATACCTATCATTGCCAAGTTAGATACTTTCTATCTCGTCACATCCCGCCCTGACATGTCTAACAGTAATAAAAAAAATACACACACAGCAACAAAAACATAACCACACACAATGTCCACCTTTTTAAAATAATAAGCACAAGTCTTATCATGCGCAACAGTTCGCAATATCAACCCTCTAGACTCATGTCCAAGCCCCTCGCATACGCCAATATTCAAAAAATGCGCCAATAAATAAGATAATATTCTTCTTCTTGGTCCAAGGAAAATATTGCTACACATAGCATTATAGGGACACTACTAGTATAATCAAGGCCACCCAAACAGCAAAAGCTGGTTCGCTGTGTTAACTCACGGCTCCCATATAATCAATCTCCCACAAAATTTTGCACCAAAAAATAAATACTAAAATAAACGAGCATTCCCCGTCTATCGAAGCCTCTTCAGATTCCTCAGGTTCGCCAAGGTCACTTTATAACCCTCCATCACCTAGGGGGCAATTGTTAGTACCTATAAACATTGATGCCACGTGTCGAGATTAGGAAGAGTAAGACCACAGACGGTATAACACAAGGCGGATCATAATGCACAAGATCGCTTGTGAACTATGCGACACCTTCCTCAATATGTGGCGAACAGACAAAGATACGAGTAACATCGTGCCTCGCCTAGTGGCAACATGGCTACACACGTGCCCTTAAAAGATGTCGAGAAGAACCTAGGACGTCAAACATAGCTAATACAAGCAATGTGGTATGATAACCCCATCTTGACATATGTTCAAGTGGTATAAAACTGGGCATGCAACCGAGAGGAACCAAGATCTTCCACTTCAAGTATCTTCACTACCAAAGAGACAAGTGCAACATAACGCTTCGACCATGAACTATTGTCCCGGCCCTCATCGGACCATTGCCTTCGACCCCTGTCCATTTGGATAATCAACAAACTACAAACCCAAAACCTTAAACATCAAACTAGAAACTCTAAACCCTAAATAATAAACCATATACCCCCAACTCAAAACCCTAAATCATGAACTTCAAACAATAAACCTTAAACCTTAATCTCAAACCATGAACATGAACTACAAATAATAAACCTTAAACCTTAAACCCTAAACTCAAAAACATAACCATATAAACCCTAAATCATGAACCCTAAAGTCAAACATTTAAACCCTTAATCACAAACATTAAACTCCAAACCATAAACCCTACACCCAAAAAACCCAACCCACAAACCCAAAACTATAAGCCATAAAAATAATAAAATAATCAATTTCAAAACAAGAGGAAAATATGAAGCTAGAATTTTAAGGGTAGAAGAGTACATTCATACATAACACTTATCTTTTTAACTTTATCACAAATTTCACAATCAAACATCTTAAAACCATATTCCATCCATCTTTTTAATAGACAATTATTATTTAATACAACACACCTCTTTTACATCTGATGTACTAAACGAAACATTAGTGCTTTATTTTTATAACCAGCCAAGTGATGAAACGTGTCATCGTAATGTGATGACATGTATCAATAACAAAAATTAACTTTTTGTAACCCCTAAACTCGGCCTAGAAGAATAGACTGAATTTAGGAAGTTACGTTTGAAAATTTTACCCTCAAAAAATTAATTCGAATCACAATATATTAAAATAGCGTAAAATAAATTATTTCTGATAATAATATAAAATGTCTCGATATTTATAAATTCCAAACGTTAAAATAATAATCTTATAATTTAAATAAAACTCTCAAATTTAATGTCTGAAAATACATGGTAAATATAATAAGCCCCAAATATGAAATTACATCAAAATCCCAAAATAATCTTAATAATAAAATATTCCCAAAAATAAAATATGTCCATACTAAAGATAAAATAGATTCCAATTCCAAAAAAAAAGATAAAATAGATTCGATAAAATAAATAGACCCTTTGAGTAGCAAGTCACCTAGAGTCCAGGATATCTGAAGGAAAAAAAAAAGAAAACTATGGGGGAGTAAGCTAAAGAGCTTAGTGTGTCTCTAAGGTGCAAGAAAATCATACTCGTAAAAACATAGTAATATTTTCTTAAAATTCTTTAAAGCACAACACATAAATTACAAGTGCAATGCAATGCACCCAACTACAATCGCCAAGAGGAAAGTTCCCCATAACTCCTCACTACAACCGCCAATCCGAGGTGGAATTCAGCCCAACCCATGCTCATACCATGATATGATGGTTATAAATCAAATTTCATAAACAAAGTTTCATAAATCCGATATTCCGTAAACATACTTCATAAATCATAGTCTATAAGTCCATAAATCATAGTTCATAAATCATGGTTCGTAAATCATAGTAAAAACATATTCTGAAAACATATGCATGTGATGTCAACCATAAAAATCATAATACATATAAATAATCACATAAAGGCTAAAACACCAACACATAGAAAAATAACATATAATTTAATTATAACACCGGAAGAAAATACACCTTAAACAACAATAGCTCTAACGACGTAGCGAACAACTCTTACGCTCCTTATCTAATATTAGATCTTAACCGAATCAAAACGTTTTGTAAGATCAAGCTTGCAGTATTGGGTGTGCGTTGCGGCTTTGATATGTATACATATCGCATAACTATATATATTTATAGGCGGCTGAAAGATATAAACCATATGGGATTTTGGAATAAAATAATATAAATGAGTTTTAATTATAATAGAAATAAATATAAGGTAGCCGAAGTTGATATGAATTTAAAAACAAAATGGGTTAATCACAAGGAAACCATTGAATTGAATTTGGTTTGCAAACGAGCACTTAAGCTTTTCATGATTTACAAATTGACCTCAAATTTTTATATTGAGCCTCATAAATCTGAATTTTTTTTCAAACTAACCCTTAAACTCAATTAAGGTTTTTGAATTAAATTTTCAAATCATTAGGGATTTCAAAATTAAGTTTTAATTTAGTGATTTTACAAATCTGGGGTTTATAATTTGGGCATAATTTTTGGGGTGTTACATTTTTAATAATTAAAATGAAAACGGAAACTAACATTAGTGATCATATGAAAAATCTTGGTTATCAAAATAAAATAAAGTTTAGTGATAAATGGAGTACTTTACCCTTTAAAATTAAGGAATTTTAACTTTTATATTTTCGTTTTCACCTTTCGATCTTCTAACAAAATTTAAATTTTATTTTTAAAATAATTTTGTTGAAGTGGTAAGCAGCTTGGTATCGTTTAAGTGAGGTCTCGGGTTCGAAGCGTTGTATATGCAGAAAATTCTCACTAGGAGACTCACCCACCAAAATCAGGCGTGCGACGCGGATCAGTCCGAATTAGTTTGGGCGAAGCTCTAGAAACCGAAAGGAAAAAAAAACAATTTTGTCATTTTAAATTTTAATCTAACATGAAATATGAAAGTTTTGAATTCTTAAAACTGTAGCTAACTAATAAGTGATAAAATAACTGGAATAGAAGAAATAAAAGACTTTTAGTAAACTGAGAAAATGATGAGTCTTTATTTAGTTTAATGTACTTTAACACGAAATATTATTTAATTTTTAATTTATGAAGAGCAGCCACAATGATCGAAGGATATGAAATCGGTGACACCACATCCATTTCGACCAACCTGATGACGGATTGATGGTTGGGAAACAAACAAGAATAAAAGCAAGTAGACAGAATACTATAAAATTTTCAAATTGTTTGAGAAAAGTTCCTACATGTCACGGTCACGGTTTAATAGTTTAAAGATACGTATCCTACACATAACCCATGACATTGATAATGTGATAGACTCTCGTTCATTATAAAAAAAATAATACTATTTTTCAAAATCCAACAAGTGCTTCCAGAAAAAAAAAAAATGGCATTCATCCTATGAGACTTAAGTTCAAGCAGTTTTATCTGTAAAGTATGTGTGAATTACTAAAGAATTAGGAAAAATTATAAACATATACTACCTTATAATACTTTAAACTATTAAAAAAATATCATTTATCAACTTAAAATATACCTTTATGACAATTTATACTATTACATTACACTTCTAAGTTGTATCCATCTCATCTCCCCTTGATTTGTGAATAAAAGTATAAAACCCAAGTCCTCGACACAATTGAACCGCGGATGCCAAAACCATGTGCCCCCTTGTAACGCGGTTGCAAATGGATTTCAGCACTGCCCATCGGCTCTGTCATTTGGTGGCTCATCATTTGCTAATACAACCAACCAAACCAAATTTCACCACTAATATAATTTATAAACGGCTGATTTAATATAGTTTTTCTTTTTTTCAATAATATTTCGTGTGTGTTTTTCCGCGTTATAACTAATAATAACAATAATTATAATAATATCATACGTCAAACGACAGATAAGCTTGTGAATTTAATACTTGTGTTTGATTTTGAAGAAAAAAAATATTTGAAATGTGAGGCGTTTGACCTCTGCTGGGTCTTATTATATATATTACTAAACAAGGGCCTTATGGGATGACCAGCCGTCTTTAGGTAGCCCCCAAATTGGACGGCTGCCCACTCATCTGTATTGTTTTAATTGCATCGCATTCAGGACCGAGCTAGAATACTAGGTTGAGGAGAGTATAACTAACAATAAAAAAAATAAGGAGGTAGACTAAAATTAAGAGGTCTAAATAGGTAAATTTCCCTATATAATTTTTACTAATAAAAAATGGAAAGGGTAGTGGCTCCCGAGACAAAACATAGCTCTGACCCTGATCACATCTTTACGTTTATATATATATATATATATATATGTGATTTTTTTTTTACTTTTGGTGATCTTTTTATCCCTTGACTATAAGGAATTATATAAAATTTAATCTTGCTTCAAAATATGATAGACTTGATCTTGAAATCGTAGTTGATTTCCATTGTACCAGTAGGATATATTCTGAAAGAATTTTTGACAACTATTATAATTTGAAAGAGATTTTAACAGATTTGAGGTAAATTTTTTATAAAGTGACGATGCGTTTTGAAATAATTCAAAAATTCTATTAAATAAAATTTTAATATAATATACTTAATGGTTGTTTTCTTTTGTGATGATGCTGATTCACGTCGGGGTCAATTAGGCTTTTAAATCTAACAACGGCATTTAGTTATATTTATTTTGTTTGATTCATGTGGTCAATTATTTTGTTGAGGTAATGAAAATAAAATAAAATAAAATAAAATGAAGAGAGCTGGGCCGGGATTGTCTGGTCTGGCCTTGCGATTGCATCACATGGATCCTTGATAGTTGCCTGCCACATACACATCAGCCCCTATTAACAGTCGTTCTGTAACATTTTAAATATTTAAATTTCACAAAAAAAAATTCAAGCCTAAGTTTAAATAATAAACTATGATCTAAATAATGAGAATATCTATATTTTTATTTTAATAAAATTTATCATTTTAATATATAATCTTTAATTTTTGTATCTTATTCATTTTAATTCATTCTTTTATTTTTTTTCTTTTTCATCAATTATTTGACTCCTTTATACCTTCATTAATAATTTTTCTTCAAAATAATTTTTTTGAACAAATAATATTATAAATATATTACTTTATTTTAAGTAACATTTAATTTATTAAATGAAATTACAAATTTTACTCACACTAGAAAAATATATATGAAAAAGTATATGTTAATATATATAATATTAAAATTATATGTTATAGGAAGTTGTTAAATTAGAACCATTTACATTTAAATTTAAACAGAAATTCGAATAATTTACTCAACTCGATTAAAAAATTAAATAAAGTTTGAATGACAAAATAAGACTCATCAACTTGATCAATTCAAAAAAAGTTAACTTAACTCGATTCGATCGAATACTCACCCTTACATAATGCAACACTTAGGGGTGAGCATTTGATCGAGTCAAAAAATTGAGTTATTCGAGTTGACGAGTCATATTTTATAATTGAAACTTTATGTAAATTTTTTCGAGTCGAGTTGTTCGAGTTTATGTTCAAATTTAACTGTAAACGTCTATAATGATATGATATTAAGTGGTTCCAATTTAAACGGATTTTTGTAACCATATACGATATGCACATATATTTCTTCATATCAATATACATATATCATACAAAGTTGAGAAAACTAGAATCGAGCTTAAATATTTATCCACTAACTATTAAAAAAATTATTTTTTTCGAATTGAATCAAATTTTACTCACTCTAGAGTCGTATGCGGTAAAAAAGTGTCCCAATTCCAATGGGATGGGACTTGGGAGGGAGTACCTACCAAAATTTCAGTTGCGGCCTATTAACATGAAAGTGCAAACTTTTCTTTTTCCTTCTATTCTTTCTTTGCCTGTCTTATAAATAAATGATAGGCCGCTGCCTCAAACTGTTCGGTTCATCGCAATTCACAAACACCAAAATTTTCAATCCCAACCAAACTCTTCTTCCTTAAAACACCATACTTTACGGAGTTGCCTATTATGGCTGGGCAGTCAAGGAAATGGATGATCCTGGTGGCAGTTATCTGGATTCAAGCATTCACGGGCACGAATTTCGATTTCTCCGCGTATTCGTCGGAGATGAAAAAAGTATTGGGCATATCGCAGCTGCAGTTGAATTACCTGGCGGTGGCGTCCGATATGGGCAAGGTTTTCGGCTGGTCTTCTGGCTTGGCTCTCATGTATTTCCCCTTGTGGACGGTGCTCTTCATGGCTGCTTTCATGGGACTTGTTGGTTATGGATTCCAATGGCTCCTCATTTCTAATCTCATCTCATTGCCTTACATACTGGTACGCGCACTCTCACTTTCCATTTCCTACTCCATTCAATTCAATTCAGTTCCAAATGAATATAACTCTACTGTGCTAATATAATTTTCTGCAATTCAAAATTCGATTCCTGAGCTTCTCTTTCTAACTCAAATCTGAATTTCAGATTCATGGGGTTTTGTTTCTTAGAATCTAATTTGCATTCTAGTTTCTACCATCAAGCTCCTAGTAATTAGTAAACAAAGTAATGATTTGTGATGCTACTAGATTTCACTTTCTACTTTTGGCCTGCTTTCTGGATTTTTCTTAATCAGTTAAATTGCTTTGTTATGACACGACTGAGCACTAGTCTTGTGTTGATATACACTTACATCGCAGTGGTTGCTTTGTTCTTCTATTGTTTTGGTTCAAAGTTAAGCCTTTTTTGAATTCCCATGGCTGCGCGGTAGCAGCCTTAGACTACGTTTTTTGTTGCTGTTGCGGTGGGAAACACCCGTTCACCAGCAACAGCAACCTCAAACATCTCGTTTGGCTCCAAACGGCCGTTCACCCAAACTGGTGTTCGGGGCCGTCAGATTTTCTAGCTTCTGCAAACGGGCATTTGCCCCCCGAACCCAGGTTTGGGACTGCAACCAAAAACTAAGCCTTAGACTGGGACTCTGATTAAGATTATTACACAGCTGTGGTATTTAGTTCCCATTATCCAGACTCCAGAGGCAAAATGCATGTGGTTGAGAAGGTTTGATAACGTTGGAAATGATATGTACGCGTGTTTGTGTGATGAATAATATTGAATAGAATTGGTCCCTTTTCCTCCCATTCCTTTCAATAAATACACTTTTCATATCACCCCATTCTTTTTTTTTTCTTTTTTAAGAAAATAGACCTCATTAATATCACCCTTCCCTTTGTTCCGGTTTCTTTTTTTCCTTTAAATAATCTAAAGGTAATTACAAGATAATATTTATTTATATATATCCTTAAATTTTTGACAATACGCATACCATGTAGATAAAATTATTTGAACCCTTTCACAATATTCTCGTAAGTGTTTAAAGAGGCACGCTTAGGCGATGCGAGTGTTAAACGCCTATTTATGTCTAAACGAGTCGAATGAAGCGTAAAGAGGCGTGCCCGAGGCGCTAAAAGGCTACGCCTAAGCACCGAAAAGAAAAATAGAAATAAATATTTAGTTTAAATTATACAGAATATGGCCAACAACTATGGGGGGAAAATTTTGGGGGAAAAGAACAGAAAAAAAAAATTCAAAAGGAGAAAAATCTGTTGAATAAGAAAAAAAAAAGAGAGATGTGTAGCCTAGGGAAAAACTTGCAGACAAAAAAAAGCTGTCAAAGAAAAAAATAAGAAGAAAAATTGGTGAATAAAAAAAATAAATTTTTTAACCCAAAAAGGAGGTGTGGACCCTACTATTGGGCAAAATGTTTTACACGTTTGTGCAACGTGTCTTTCTTTATTTCTAAAAAATTTAAAATCTTTTTATTTTTATAAATTCTAACCTTTCATTTCTATAAATTTAAACCCATCTCCTTTGGTTAAAAAATAATGATTAAGAAAAAAAATCACTTTAAATACATAAGTTTCAACAATAATTTTAATATTTAAATAAATTTAATAATTATTTTTTAATTTTTATAAGTTTAATTTTGAAATATTTTCATTCAATAATGAATAAAAAATCTAATGTAATTACATATTTATTAATTTAAAATCACATATTTGCACAATTAACATAAAAAGGGAAAGTGGATACTATTTAGTTGATAATTTTATTTGTACTTTAATTAATATATTTTTAATTTTTAAAAATTGGACCTTGCGCTCGGCTATAGAACTCCCTATTGCTTTAGTGCGCCTTGCGTCAATTTATACATTGGTTCTCGTTTCATTTATTTATTGGCGATTTGTCATTTTTGTTTTCTTAAAGACTGAACTTAATATTATAAGGAAAGAACATAAAGTTTTTTTTTGTTTCTTAAGGTGATTATAAAGTAATATTTTAACTCTTTGGTAGTACGTATACACTTTGTAAACAGAGCAATTTGAACTCATGTCTCTTAAGATAAATATCATTCGTGTTTCTACTAAGAGAATTGTTGAATTTTTCTTTTGTCATTCTCTAGCGTGGGTCATCGAAATCGAATCCAGGCCGTCGTCATTCAATATGATTGATTCTTCTAGCAATGATTTTTGCTGCCTAACGAATCCACTAGTGTTAATGAACAAAATTCCTAGCATTTTGTCTGTTTCTTTATATGTGCTAACATTGATTTTATATCATGTATATTGATAATTTTTTAATATTTTATTAATAATACATATGACATAAAATAATTAGTAAAATATTTAATGTTGAATATTTCAATGTAGCGGAAAAGATTGGTTTTGAATTATTTCAGCCCTTTTTTCTGTCCGTTTCTCCCGAGGAAACTGCAGGTTGGGCCCGAGTAATAATTTTTAGCACTCTAATCCTGGGCTCGAAAAGTTGAATAGACCATTTTCTATATTCTTCTAGGAAGCTTGTCAACAACTAAAAGTAGCAGCGGGTCAAATATTAATAATTTTGAATTTTTTGAATCGAGTTCTTAAATCTGTTATTAAATTCCGTTATCTTTAAAGTATTCAAGTACTATTATTCGAATTAAATATTATCATCGCTAGATGTAAAATATTCGAATTAAAAATTTTAAATCAGATATCGAATTCTTAAATTTGTTTATTAATAATTTTGAATGATTTGAATAGGATACATAAATTTGTTTATCTTTAAACATTGCACTCTCTTAGCAATTGGCAAACACAATGGATTTTGGTTCACCGGAAATTAAGAACAATTAAGATTTGGAACATTATCTATACTTATCATAATAGATATATATGTGTGTATAAGTATTGTATGAATTATTGAGTTGGATTGTTTTGTTTTTATGTATGTGGCAGGTTGTGTTTCTGTGTTTGTTAGCAGGATGTAGCATATGCTGGTTCAACACGGTTTGCTTTGTGCTTTGCATAAAGAACTTCCCGGCTAACCGAGCACTTGCGTTATCCCTCACAGTAAGCTACAATGGTGTAAGTGCAGCCTTGTACGCCCTTGCTGGTGGTGCACTTAATGCATCATCCAGTTCGCTATATCTTCTTCTTAATTCCCTTGTTCCCCTTATCGTTTCAATTGCAGCACTCCTCCCTATCCTCCGCCAACCCTCGGTGGATCCTCTTTCCCCCGAGGCAGTCCGCAGCGACTCCATTATGTTCCTACTATTCAACGTGCTGGCCGTTTTAACAGGTGTTTATCTCCTCCTTTTCGGTTCAAACACATTGGATACAAGTACAACAGCTCGGCTCCTCCTCGGGGGAGCTATTTTTCTTCTGATTTTTCCATTATGTGTTCCTGGTGTTGTCTACGCTCGTCGTTGGTTCCATCATACTGTTCACTCTAGCTTCCATCTAAGCAGATCGGGATTCATTCTTGTGGACGATGATGATCTTGAGCTTCATAAACAGCTGCTAAGCCGTGAGGGTAGTTTAAATAATCTGAATGGATCTGTGTACGATGATGAGGCATTCGAATACAAAATGAGCAGCGAAGAAGACAACACAAGATGTTGCGAGAAAATGATGGAAAAAGATAAACTTGTAATGCTAGGTGAAGAGCACCCAGCTCAAGAACTTGTTGGGAGATTGGATTTTTGGCTCTACTACATAGCATATTTCTGCGGGGGAACAATTGGACTTGTGTACAGCAACAATCTAGGCCAAATTGCACAATCACTGGGACACTCTTCCACTACTACCTTACTTCTCACTCTTTATTCATCATTCTCCTTCTTTGGCCGTTTGCTTTCAGCTGCACCCGACTACGTTCGAGCGTAAGTACTTGTACCAGTACAGGTTGAGTCTTGCGAAACAGAATTTGAGTTGAGCATGTTTGGCCTCGAATACTTGCATACAAATATTCGAGGTTTAACTTGCTCAACCCAAATTTTATAGTCCAAGTAACCTGCGAGAAATGCATCAATAACTATTAACCTATATGACTGATGCCTACCTAGCTAAACACATCTATCTCTGCAGGAAATTTTACTTTGCAAGAACTGGGTGGCTAACCATTGCGTTGTTACCGACTCCAGTTGCATTCTTCTTGCTGGCTGCATTCGGCAATTCAACAGCGGCATTGCGTGTAGGAACATCATTAATCGGGTTGAGTTCGGGGTTCATATTTGCCGCCGCAGTTTCCGTTACATCGGAGCTGTTTGGACCGAATAGCGTAGGCGTGAATCACAACATTTTGATAACCAATATCCCGATAGGGTCACTGTTTTACGGCGTGCTGGCTGCAATAAAATATGATGGAAACGCCGGGGTAGGCCTGAAACTGATGTTTTCATCAGACTCAGGGGTATGCATGGGGAGGGAGTGCTATTTCTTAACGTTTGTGTTGTGGGGATGCTTATCCCTTGTTGGCTTAGTTTCTAGTCTGCTGTTATTTCTGAGAACCAAGCATGCTTATGACGCGTTTGAACGGAATCGTGGATTGGTACAATACAAGTAGAGGCAGAGAAATACGAGTTTTTACGATTCATGAATTTTGATTTTGTGTAATTATATGCGAAATTCATAAATTTTAGAAAGCATTAAACCATTCTCTTATATATTTTGCTAGCACTCTATGGTCATGGTGCATTTGGAATTGGATTCAATTCAGCGAAACAATAAATGTTTCAGGATAGGCCATGGGGGCATGGGCATGGGCGCATGGCTACTATTCTGCAAGCACCTCATTTAACAGAATAAAGTAGACATTAATCTATATGATTATAAGAGTGATAAAATTCTATCGAAAGTTCTTGTACTATACAAAAAAATTTATTTTAGTCCTTTTACTATAAAAAAGAACATTTTAATTTTTGTACTATTTGTAAAGATCTATTTTAGTCCATCTACTATAAAAAGAGAGATTTTAATTCATGTATATTTGAAAAGTGAATATTTTGGTCTAGAATTTTAAAGTTATAGTTAATTGCCTTAAATATTTTGGGTTTAAACACTCTTTGAGTCCTTTTAATTTTAAACTTAAGCAAATTGACTCTTCTTGAAAAATGATAGTTTATTCGATGGACATTTTAGATATAAGTAAATAAGAACAATCCATGATGTGTTGACGTCAGCACATGACACGTGTCCAATTGTGATTGAATTTTTTAAAATAAATAAATAAATAAAAGTATATAATTTTATAACAGTTTTCTTAATTTTGATTTTTTTTGAAAAATTTAATGAATTTTAAGTTCATTTTATGATTTGTGCATTATTTGTTTTTTCAATTGAACCTCTACTCACTACAAATCTAAAAGTTCTAAGAAAATTAAATGGACTTTTTTCAATTAAACATTTTAAATATTTTGACTTATAATTGTAAAATTATTGAAAGTGAAGACAAAAGAGTTAAGATTTAAAATAATAATTAATTTTGTATTGAGATTTCATAAATAATTAAAAACTTTATGTAAAATTTTAAAAAAAATCTTGCGAGAGATTAATTTGCCCCAGTTCAAAATTGAGAAGGTCTTAGAGAGTGTTTAAACCAAAATATTTAAATCATCTAACAATAACTTTAACGTTTTAAAACGTACAAGTACCATAACGTTAACTTTTTAAATCTATATGGACTAAAATGTTTTTGCAGTAGAGAGACTAAAATAAACTTTTAGTATAGTACATGGAGTAAAATGTTTCATTTTATAGTAGAGGGATTAAAATGAACTTTAGGATATAGTATAGGGACTTCTACCCTACTTTAACCCTAATTATTTATATATTATTATAATAAGTGAGTTTAGGGTTTAAGTGTTTAGGAGTTATGGTATGTTTAATTAAAAATAGGGAAATTTGAAATAATGTGTAAATAATTATGATTAAATTTATTATTTTTTGAATTAGGAATAAATCATTTGAATGTGTAAATTTGAAGAACTAAATGTATTATAATAAAAAAAATTAACTGTCACATTCATAAATGGGTCAGTACCCAAATTAGAATAAAATTAAAAATATAATGATAATATTAAAGTAATTAAAAATTTAATTATTAATTTATTAAAGTTTATTGATCATTTGTGATCTATACACAATTTTTTAAGATATTAGTATTTACGTAACGATTATATAATAAGAATTATATTTGTTTATTCTTGAATAAAATCTATGTCGATATTATAAAAAGTTGAAACTCTTAATAGAAAAAATAATTATTATTATATGAAACAATATAGGAAAGAATATAAATAAAAAATTCAAATTTCTTTTTTTGAAGTAAAAAAAAAATCAAAATTCAAATTAAAATCATACTATAAAAGTAGGCTTATTTGGGTGAAAAATCATTTTTTAATAATTATATAAGTTTTTGGCTTCTTCCAAGAATTATTTAGAAAAATAACCCCAAACATGTCACGCAGTTGAACCTCGCGTTCTTTGGGAAGCGAGACGCGAAGTCGCGTTCTGCAAAGCGCGTGTTCCGTCTACATGGCATCGTTGTTTGAAATAACGGCTTTTCAGTAACTCGCGTTCTGCAGAACGCGAGGTCTTGAGAATTTAAAAAAACGGCTGAATATATCGAACAGAAATCGTGTTATGCAGAACGCGAGTTCTGTGCGAATTTAGGTTGAAAAACAAGGGTGGGTAGGCCTGTTCGAGCCCAATTTCGAGCTTATAAATCGTATATTTTTAGCGAACATCGAGTTTGGGTTCGTAGTAGGGGTGGGCAAAAAACCCGATTACCCGGTCCCGGTCCCGGACTCGGTCGGACCCGGTGGATTTTTACCCGGTATTGGTTCCGGTGGGACCGGGACTGGATCCAAAATTTAGGTCCCGGTTGCAACCGGGACCGGGACTGGATCCTGCTTTTTTGGACCCAGTACCCGGTACTGGTCTGGTACCGAATGGTGTTGAAGAGGTTGAAAGCAACTGAAGGCGCTCCTTTATTTATCTTTGTGTATGAATATTATGAGTATGGCTCGTTTTAAGACTTCAACCTTTAAGCCTACAATATTCTGACTTTGTTATTTAATATTATTATTGATGGTTAGAATTTTTTCCCCTGCTGCTCAAATTTTATTAATAATAGACTAATTAACCGGGTACTCGGTATTGGTACCGGTTCCCACCGGTACCGGGACCGGTTCCTGAAATCTTAGACCCGGTCTAACCGGGACCGGGACTGGTTCTAATTTTCAGGAACCGGTAGTTACCGGGACCGGGACCAATTCTAGGCAAATTGGCCGGGTACCCGGTCTTGCCCACCCCTAGTTCGTAGTACTGGAAATTGTCTATCGTATGACACCAACACGGTCAATTTCTGTCCATTCTAAACTGGCTTAAAATGACTTCCAAAACTCTATGCTATCATTCTTTTTTGAATGAAATTGCCTTTGAACAAAGGTCGATAGTCATGTTTGAGCAAAATTCCAGGCATATAAATCGTATATTTTTAACAAACATCGAGTGTGGGTTTGTAGTACTAAAAATTCACTATTATATCGCACTAACACAATTTCATTCAAAAAAGGATGATAGCATAGGGTTTTGGAAGCCATTTTAAGCCAGTTTAGAATGGACGGAAATTGACCGTGCTGGTGTCATACGATAGAGAATTTCCAGTACTACGAGTCCAAACTCGATGTTCGCTAAAAATATACGATTTATAAGCCCAAAATTAGGCTCGAATTCAATCGTCTTTTCAAATTCTCGGAAACCTCGCGTTCTGCAAAACGCGAGTTCCTGAAAACCGTTATTTTAAACAATGATGCCACGTAAATAGGTGCGCGCTCTGCAGAACGCGAGCTCGCGTCTGGCTTTCCAGAGAACACGAAGTTCAACTACGTGGTATGTTTGAGGTCATTTTTCGAAATAATTCTGAGAGTGAGCCAAAATTTATATAATTATTAAAAAAAGTTTTTCAGCCATAAAAGTATAAAACCACACTGAAAGGACATAAATTAATAACCATAGTTATTAGTTAGGGTTTTGGAATTGTGAATTTTTCTCTCCCAGCGCTGGTGGTGTAGCAAATATTCGGCCTTTTAGTCTCGGGGGATTGTGAGTTTGTTTAAGTGGGTGCCAATTGATTCTCAATCGAAGAATCAGATGGCGATAGCAGGGGCTGGACAGCTTAATCTGAACGAGTCGCCCTGTTGGGGATCAAGAAGCGTCGATTGCTTCGAAAAGCTCGAGCAGATTGGCGAGGGTACCTACGGGTCTGTTCTTCTTCTTATTCACTTATTTCTTTATTTTCAATTTAGGGTTTTTTGTATGCATATTCATTCTCCTTTTTTGGGTGTTGCAATTTGTCTTTACTTAGTAACTATTCATTGCCAATTTAAATCAATTAGTGTTTTGCAGCCAAGTTTACATGGCCAGGGAAATAAAGACTGGTGAAATTGTTGCTTTGAAGAAAATTCGCATGGACAATGAGAGAGAAGGGGTATGTTCTCGTCTATATATATATAATTCTTGTATAAATAAAAAATTATAATAACTAAAAATTAATCTTTCTCAAAAAACTTGTGCAGTTTCCCATAACCGCTATTCGAGAAATTAAAATTTTGAAGAAGCTCCACCATGAGAATGTAATTAAGCTCAAAGAGATTGTTACTTCTCCTGGTAATTACACTTGCTCAGTACTCTGCAATTCTATTGCCCTTGCTCTGCTTTAATGCATTTTATTGATTTAAATTGTGGTTTTTAAACTTACTCCTTACACCTTTGCTTTATACTTTCTGGTTTTATATGCTTTCTAATTTAGGTCCAGAGAAGGACGAACAGGGAAGACCAGGCAAGTGTTGTTTCATTCCTAACAATAGTCTTATCACCTTGCATTTAATCTTTGCTGCTAGCTAACTTTTTCCTTTCTGGATTATAGATGGAAATAAGTATAAAGGTGGAATTTATATGGTTTTCGAATACATGGACCATGATTTGACTGGCCTTGCTGATCGACCTGGGATGAGATTTTCAGTTCCTCAAATTAAGGTAACCCGTTTTATAGGCAGAAAAGGGGAAAAAGAGCACTCTGGTTCAATTCATCTAAATTTTTTTCCTTCTAATTATGCTACCTTTTCTTCCAGTGTTACATGAGGCAACTTCTCACTGGGCTTCATTATTGTCATGTAAATCAAGTGCTTCACCGTGACATCAAAGGTTCTTACTAACATTCCTGATATACCCGTATTTAATATAATGCTGTTGCCCCTGACTATGAAATTGTTAGCTCAATTGAACAATCCAAATATCCCAAAGAGGGGGTGAATTGACTTTTTAATATTTTGTGAAAGCAAGAAAGAAAATAGATACATAGCTGGCTGTATCAATACACATGAGTATCGGTACCGATTTGTGTCACTAATTTTTTCGGTCTGTTTGAGCGAAAAATATATATATATATTTTCTTTTAACTGTTTTTTACTCAAAATTATTTGGACTAATATTAAAAATGTTCGCTTGAGAAGTTATTGGGTCATTCTTTACAAACTCGTGTCTTAAAAATAAAATTTTATAAAACTCAAATTTGTTTGTTATATCAAAATTGAATGAACAGAAATCCAAAGTAAGGATCTGCTTGTTCATTGCTGCAGGCTCCAATCTTCTTATAGACAACGAGGGTAACCTCAAGCTTGCTGATTTCGGTCTTGCCCGTTCATTCTCAAATGATCACAATGCAAATCTTACCAATCGTGTTATTACTTTATGGTACAGGTATGTGTTTTACACCCTGGGTTGAAGTGTATGTTAACAACCAATGAATGTATTTAAATTTTAAAGAAAAGCATAAGAAATATTAACCGGTGCAGCGTATGCTTCCCATTTTTGGTCAATTTCTCAGACCTCCGGAGCTGCTTCTTGGGGCAACCAAGTATGGTCCAGCAGTTGATATGTGGTCTGTTGGTTGCATTTTTGCTGAGCTCCTGCACGGGAAGCCTATATTTCCTGGAAAGGATGAGGTTAGTTTCTTTTTGTTGAATTAAATTATTGAATTTTATAGAAACATGACGTAGTTGAAGGTTGGGATATCTCATGAGTTATATCTTTACTTGTTTATCTTAAACTCCGGGTGAAAATATACTCCTGGACACATGTAAGCTCGTTCATTTGCATATTGAATGGTATTCCAATTTCACGGGCCTTTATTCTAGTAATTGCTTGCAAGACTGCAGTATGAAATGCTGTACTTGAAATTATTGCAGCCAGAACAATTAAATAAGATATTTGAGCTGTGTGGAGCACCAGATGAAGTCAACTGGCCTGGGGTTTCTAAGATTCCCTGGTATAACAACTTCAAGCCAACAAGGCCAATGAAGAGACGTCTCCGAGAAGTTTTTAGGCAGTAAGTTCACTTACATTGTCATATTGCACTTTCTTAAGGTCATAATGCTGATAGGCTGATTCTGGGAACCAGTGCGTCTCCTACCCTCCCAGGGTGTCGTGCCTGAAACTTATTTATAGACATTGCTCTAATTATGATATATATATGTGTGTGTGTGTGTGTGATATTCTTCAATATGTGATTATGGATTAGTGTCTATCTCATCACTGACTTATCTGTCTATTTGCTATAGTTTTGACCGTCATGCTTTGGAATTGTTGGAGAAGATGTTGACTCTTGATCCATCTCAGGTACCATTTCATATATTTGTCTGCCTGATTCATTTATGCTTTACAAGAATCACAGGATTTGTTTCGCAGCTTCAGGTGATCATTGACTTTAAATCATAGACTGTTGAGTCTTGACTTATCTTGAGATTCATTTGTACTGGAATTGTTCTCTCCATATTCGATTAAAAATGTGTAGCCAATTTATATATCAATCAGTTTTGTCTAGGTAATTGATTTATTTTAGCAGTATGAAAATAGCAATTTGACCATCTTTAAGAAATTTATTTAACTTTGGTAATTACAATTAAGAGAAGCTGAAGTGGTTATCTATCTGTTTCAAAGTTATCAACTAGTTCTCATGTTAGTGTGTTCTCTTTGTTTGAAAAATGCAGAGAATATGTGCCAAGGATGCACTTGATGCCGAGTATTTCTGGACAGACCCTTTACCATGCGATCCAAAGAGGTTGGCTTGGATACCTCATTTTTAGTAACTTTATTATTTTCTGATTTTTTATCAATTATTTATGTTTCCTTTTGGTTCAGCTTGCCTAAATATGAATCTTCACATGAGTTCCAAACCAAGAAAAAGCGCCAGCAACAGAGACAACAGGAAGAAAATGCTAAGCGACAGAAACTACAGCATCCACAACCTCATGCCCGCCTTCCACCAATTCAGTCTGGACAAGCACACGCACAAATGAGGCCTGGACCTAACCCACCCTTGCATGGTTCTCAACCACCGGTTGCTGCAGGGGCTAGCCACCATTATGGTAAGCCTCGTGGACCTGCTGGTGGGCCAGGGAGGTACCCTGGAAATGGAACAAGTGGGGGATACAATCACCCAAATCGTGGTGGTCAAGGTGGCGGAGGAGGTTATAGCAGTGGGCCATATCCACCACAAGGACGGGGGCAACCATACGGTGGCTCAAGTGGTATGCCCAGTGCTGGTCCAAGGGGTGGTGGTGGTAGTGGTTATGGAGTTGGAGCTCCCAATTACTCACAGGGTGGGCCCTATGGAAGTTCTGGTGCCGGACGCGGCTCTAACATGATGGGTGGAAACCGCAGTCAACAGTATTGGCAGCAGTGATTTGATGATAGTAATCAATAGCTCTGCTTTTAATCTGGGTTCTTTTTAAAATGGATTTGGATTGATGTTGTATGTATAATTTCTTCCAGTCCCACGCTACAGCTCAGGTCAGGCCCTATTTCAATGTATAATAATTTCACTCCCTCTTAATGTTGTTCTGTTTTTCTTTTCAAAATAGACTGGACAACACTTGGTAGATATGGTTGGTTTTGGAAAGAAACACCACCAATGGCTGTAGATATGGTTGGTTTTGGAAAGAAACACCACCAATGGCTATCTTCTATCCCCATCACTGTCAATTGGGACTGGATTCATGTAGTATTCTTTTAAGAGAGAATGTTTCTTTTAAGGCAGGTGTTGTAATTTTTAGCCCTAGATTCATGTAGTATTCTTTTAAGAGAGAATGTTTCTTAATCTATTGTTTTAGAGAACATGAAACCCAGCAATGGTGGCAGATTGTAGCCACTAGTGTTCCTCACACATGGATGATGGAACCACCTACTTTGCATCTTTAGTCTTAGACACCTCCTCCAAGGCCATTTCTGTTTTCTACTACATGAACCTTTCATTGTTTTAGCAAAATTTTCACAAATTCAGTATTAATTATTGAAAGTTGCAGATAACCTTAGAGGTGTGAGCAAAACTCGACTCAAAAAAATTTCAAATAAAGTTTGAGTTGTAAAATGAAAATTTGAATAACTCAAAATTTTAGTAAATAGTGAATTTATTTTTAAGTTTGAGTTGAGTTCTTCAATTTTTCCTAGTATTTATATTGATATAAAAATACGAAGAAATATATGCTACATATGAAAAAATATATATGTGAAAATATAACTATATATGTGTTTCTTATATGATTAGAGAAATTTTTTTAAATTAAAATTAAATTTATTATAATATAATAAATATTTATATAGGAACTCAAAAATTGACTCAAATCGAAAAATTTTAAATAAAGTTTAAGTTATCAAATATGGTGCGTTAACTCAAATAATTAAAAAAAATTTAACTTGAATCGATCGAACACTCGCCCCATATAACCCTTTTGAATTCCAGCAGTTCATGCTAAACTTGGGTTGGTTTTCAGCTCCGCTTTATTAAGGCAACCTTGAGAGTTGACTGTTTCCTAGAGCGTTGAGTTTTATGGTATGTTGCAGAAGCAACTAGCCTCACTGGCTTGCAAAAACTCTGAATTTATTATATATTTTTTACTTTTGTCATTTATAATATATTTTTAAAATTTTTAAGTTTTAAAGATTTTGTTAGATTAGATGAATTTAATAGATATAATATCACTTATACATAATTATCTTAATTAAATGATTTTATTTTATAATAAATGACAGTTAAATTATTTTAAGTTCTTTATGTTTAAAGTTTTAATTATTCATTAACTGAAAAAGGTAAAAAAAAATATTAAGTAAATTTTAAATATCGAATTTTAATTTTACATGATAATTAATTATATATTCCATTAATAAAGTTTTATAGATAATACATCCATATAATCAGGTATAATATATCGGGCTATATCTTGAACATAGCCCGTGTAAATATTTTTACGCAACTTTTTTAAAATCTAAAATATAAAACCATAACATCTTAATTTTTAAATCTTAAAATTTAACTCTAAATTTTAAATTCTAAACTACAACTCAAATTTCTAAATTAAACTCTTAACTCCTAAATTTGACAAGCACGTGTAAACTTTAGTTTACACAAACTGTGTGTAAAATTTTTCTCATATATTCAAAAGATTGTATTTATATTATATTCAGTTAATTAACAAATATATTCTTGAAATAATAAAGCTTGACGAACAGAGAATATTAAATTATTAATTCATACTGCATTTGGTTTTAAAATATTGAACAAACACTTAAATTATGGTTAAGAATTCTTTTATTAAATTATTTTAAGTAACAAAATAATTAATATATTTTAGTTACTCTGATGTTAAGAGTAATGAGAAATTGTTGAAGTTAGATTTTGTTTCACTCACAGTGTAGTAGAAGAAAACATTTTATGTAAAATTAAGTATATATAAAAATTTACTTAATAAATAATAAGGAATTTGTATATAACATTAGTTATATATTTGATAGTGTATTTCATTTCCTAAATTAATTAATTGTTTAACTGAAGCAAAAACAAAATGTTAGTGTTACAATTGAAGCATTTTAAAGTTCAATGGTAAAATGATACATACCCTAAAATTTAGTGATATCTGAAGTAATTTACCCTTTTAATATTAATGAATTTTGATACCAATCCATTGGCATGTGGACCGTGGTGGATGAAAAATTAATGGAGGGGAGGTCAACCCGTGGTAAAATAGCTATTTAGTCTCTGATATTATATTTTTTTACAGACTTGGTACCTGAATTTTTTTATCTATATTAATCCTTGAACTCGTCAACTTAGTCTTTAACTTTTTTCAATGTATAGTCCTGGAACTTGATAGTTTTTCTCAAATTTATGGGCCAAGTTGCTAGAAGTCTCTAACATTGGAGATGAATATAGAAAAAAAAATGTCCAGGGATTAAGTTGGTAGAAATGGTCAAATTCAAAAACTAAACGTTGTTTTATCCTTTAGCCAAAATTATGACACTAAATCCTGTTTTAGCAGTGTAAATACGAGCACAATTACCGAAAGAAAGTCCGGCACCAGTCACCTCCTTTCATCAGCATTTCAGCAGGGAGGGATGGAAATAACAAACGCAAGTTATTTTTTTTTTCTACCACCATTATTTGATTTATTTTACAGAGGGTCATTCGATTTTCTCTATTTATAATGTAAGAATTCACTTTAATAACAGATGATGGTGAACTTCATTCGACTTATTAGTCGACTAATGCGGAATGTATTAAAGACTACACAGAGTGGATAAAGCAAGTTATGAAAGAAGATTATATATCCTGGAATCATCAAAATACCAAAAAAACTGATCTGGAAAAGAAAATCCACTCAGCTTCCGATTAAACAAATATGGCTTTTCAATTATTTACAGATGGTCATGCTCAAAAGGAAAAAAAAAACAATAAATCATGCAATTCCAAGACATACTAATTGTTTCCTTCTAAAATTTTTATATTGTTCTTAATGACGTATGTGATAGTGACAAACTGACAGGACAAACAACTTATCACCCTGACGTCGCTTGTTAATATACACAATCACTTCATTAATGAAAATTTTAAAATGAAGTTTATACCATTTCAAATGAGAATCAAATTAATAGAATGTACTAATTTTAAGGCAAAAATTGTTATTATACTAAGATGTCCATTTTAATTTTAAAGGCATAGTGACATGTAATAAATTTTCAATTGAGTGATTAAATTATTATTTTTAAGAGAAAATTGATATTTGTTATCAAACCTATAATTAAATGACGTATGATGTATTTTATCTAAAAAACATTTGTTCTCTAAAAAAATATTCATAAACCATAAAATGAACATTTATTATATCAAAAAATTTTCAAATAAAATTGTTTATTTTAGTTTAGTTTTTACAAATAGAAGTTATACATTTTACTCACAAAAGTACGTATATTTTTGTAATTTTATATTTTTTGGCTCGAGCTGCTCCATGTTACACTCAATTATAAATATTAATCTCTAAAGCTGAAATTTTTACTATGTATTTTAATCACAATTCATAAAATCTAAACTATTAAACTCTAAACCCTAAATTAAATCACTAAACATAAAATTAAAATTCTTGTGAAATTTATTGTCCAACCAATATATTAAATATAAATCTTAAAAAATATCAATCAAAATATGTCACACGTCTATCTATTATTTTGCTTAATACACTTTTCATCTTTAAATTATATAGATGGCATGCCAAGTTTTTTTTTAGATTTTCTGTTAAATTTAGCCTTTAAAAATTTTATTTAATCCTAAGTTAACTATTATTTGATTATGAATTTTATAATTTATTACATTATTTATAGTTGTTGATAATATATTTTATTTAATTTAAATATTATAATGTATCGTATTTAATAAAAGAGTTAAGTGACAAATAAGTGCCTATACTCTCTTTTTTCAGATAGGTACTTAAAGTATTTTTCAGACCAAACATGTACCTAACATTTTCAACGTTACTTAAATAAGTGCATGTCATCAACGCCCACCGTTAACTGACACTTGTCAGCTTCTTAAAATTTTGAAATTATATTTAAAAATAAATAAAATTTAATAAAACAAAATATTTTCTTTATTTCACAAAATATCTCAAAATTTGAAATCCCCAACACCCAAAAATCAAATCTCGATTTAACCTGATTTTGCCGCCGATTGCTACGCCACCGCCCACTACATCTATCGCCGGACTATCACAATTATTTATCTCACTATTTTGTCGTCGAAAATCGACCGACGTCGTGCGAAACATCAAATTTTTTAAATGATTTATTCGAATAATTCGCAATAAACGACGACATAATAAACAATGAACGGCGTGTGAGTCATTCGACGAGAAAATGGCGCTTTAGTCCGTCATTGGAAACATAACAACGCTAATAGTAGTGGCCAAATTTAAGGAGTGTAAAGATTTGGAGATTATTTAAATATTTTAAAAATTCTAATTTATTTAAAATATAAAATGCAAAAAATATTCAATACTCCAAGATATCATATTTTTGTTGGCCAACAGAAAATTTTTTAACGGACAGTCACAGCGAGCACCTATTAAAGTAACATTAAAAACGTTAGACACATGTTTGGCCTAAAAAATACTTTAAACACCTATCTAAAAACAGTATAGTTTAAACACTTATTTGCCTTAACAAAATCTTGTCTTTCTTCGCGTTAAAAAATCGTGAACAAGTAAAAACACGATATGTGGCATTCATATTTTAGATAAAAATAAGCATTACATTATCAGATGTTGCGTCTGCAGTGCATTTATAATGTTTTTGTGTGTGTGTGTGTTGTAGCCCATTTTCTGAAGTGATGTGTGCATTAAGAATTATTTGCTTTCTCAACCCATCCAACACCCAAGTACAAATAAAAACCGATGCCACTGCCATATAAATAAAAGATCCAAATCTCCACACAAAAAATGAATGGTAATTTACAGCAACCATCTGGTCAAATCGTGAAAATATCACATTGCTAAGACAAATGTACCATAATGCCAACACAGAAACAATTTAGCTCTTTTCTTGATCAGAAAGTTTACATGATAAAAATAGGCGTTGATAAAAGAATTCCCTATACACATTTGTATATGCTTTCGGTACAGTTCTAGAGAATCACTTAAATAATCAACCATGCGTCAGTTTTCAGTCTCGGCAACAGAAAGACCCCAGTGGCTGCAACAAGACTTATCCAGTCGGGGAAAGTCCGAGTGAAATTATACATGTATTTAGTGAAATTGTTTAATGCCACAATTTCTTCTTTTTGCCACTAGCTTTACTAACACTTACTACGTTTCATGCAAAAAATTTCTATCAATACATGAATTCACAGTATACATACAGATGTTCCATGTTGCTATAATTTAATTAGTTCCCTCGCATTGCAAAAGACAGAATGTGTTAGTACAATTTACGGTCTAAGTTTCAACATAAATTTGACTTTGGTGGTCAATAATAAACAGAATTACTATGCATTAATCCTAATTTAAGAATCAAACTGAAAGCAACATCACATGTTTAGACCCTATAGTTTTACTGTTGCAGCACATTTTGAAGCCAAAATCAACCTCGATGCTAAATAGTCCCTAACAATTTATTTCCACCCTGCAAATATGTAGATATATATAATGTCAAGTTATTGAAGAGGCAAGAAGATACTCTATTTTGACACGGTTGTTCGAAGGGGCAGAACACTTTCAACTTCCTTAGATTCGGCGCTTCTTTCTGCTACAATTTTCGACATTCCAAACATCTGAGACAGACCCCAATTTTTTTTAGTGAGACATTAAATATAAACAAAGTACATAAAAGAAAGCTCACATAGGACAATGAAGCAATAGTGCGAAAGATGAAGGTAAGAACCTTCTGGATGGTCTTCTTAAAGCAAGTTTTGTGCTCATCCATCGATGCATTAACGAACTCATCAATGTGATCCTTCAAGTCCTCAAGGAAGGTGGCCTCCTCATTCTTCTTCTTCCTACATGAAGTCACCACTTGAGCAGGAGCAGCAGGCGATGCTTGTTTCTCAGGTTGACTCTTTTGTGTGTCCATTCTTTGTTTAGTATAGAACTTCATAACAAACATGAAAATAATAAATAACAATATGGAAACAGTTATGCCATATACTTGCATTCAAATCATGCCAAGTAATTAGATTTCTTGAACAAATAATAAATCAACTATCTAATAATAAAATCATAAGTACTTATTTGCAGTTTTTCAAATAAAGTTCAGAGGTTTAGAATTTTAAATTTGTGTTTAAAACTTAGTATTTAGGATTAGAATTTAGGGTTTAGAGTTTGTTTAGAACTAGAATTTAGGGTTTAGAGTTTGTTTAGAATTAGAATTTAAGGCTAAGAGTTTAGATAACATAACGAGGATATAGGCTTTACCCTATAAACCTTAAATTCTAACCACCCACCCTAAATTTTAAATCTCTAAACTTAAACCCATAAACTTGAAACACTAAACTGGATCTTTAAACCCTAATTTTTTACACTATAAGCGTTAGAAAAAAAAATTCATATACAACATAGTTTTAGGGTTTAGAATTTAAAATCGAAAACAAAGTAAACGGAGAGACAGAATGAGACGATAGTAGGATCGAAAACATAAAATCAAATATAATGGAACGAGGGAGTGGCGGATGGCAAGATAACTCAAAACCTCTCTCATGATACAATTAGAAATCAAAATTCAAATTAAGTTTAGGGTTTTAGAAATTGCCTGATTGAATACCCTGATCCGTCGAAAACTTGAAAATAGCGGTATGAACAAAGCGGTGATGAAAAAACAAGGAAGAAAAGATTGTTAGGTATTTTATAGTACACCTATTTTTTATTGGGCTCAATTCTCAATTGGGTTGTACACATTTTTAACAATTCAGGTCTAAAAAGACTCTGGGCCAGCAGTAGAATAAAAACCCAAAAGTACACATTTGGGTTTGAACAGTTTTCACCGAGTCAGGCTGTTTTTTTTTTACAGTTCATTACTATTCCGGTTTAATTTTAATATCAATGTCTCAAAATATGGTATGTGGGTGTATATACTATGGTGACTATATGTATACGGTGTATATGTAATAGTATATAATATGGTATGTATGGTATGTATGGTATGTATGTCTATATGTAATAGAGGTTTTTAATAAAAACACTACCATGTATGCTTATAGCAACTTTGACTATTAAAGTATACAATAAGTTAGTGGAAGTGTAAGTAGATGATAGAAATGAACAATTTAAGAAAAAAACTTCATTCTAATAAGAGAATGTTATTATCTATAAGAAGATGAGGCATATCAAGGGGTGCAATTTCTAGACTCGATCTAGACATTATGGTCGAATATGAAAAGTTACATTGATCATTGTAGCAACCAAGAAAATATATTATAGATAAAAGTAAAATTGCATTAAATGAAATCAATTTATATGTATCAAGAAAAGTGTTCTTATAATAACTTATTGAGTAGTCTCAATGGAAAAGAAAGTGTTGTTATTTAAGGGATTTGAGTGCGAGCAGCTTGTTTATATAGTGTGTGTGCATTTTTAAAAGTTTAAGAGTAAAAAACATATACTATCATGTAATTCATATAAATATTGTTAGATTGCTTTTTGCTCATAGCAACCGTAAATATATATTCCACCTTCATTAATGAATTATTATGTTTTAGTTACATATGTTTTATGGAGTATAAAAAATGTCTTTAGACCTCTTAAAGATCAATTTAAACTAAAAATAATAAGATATATTAAAGTTGTGAAATATGATAAGGATGGTAAATATTATAAAATTAAAAAAAAATCATATTTTGGGATCTTATGTTGGATTCTTTTAAGATAAGTAATTTTAGTGACAATTTCATTCGAGTTCTTGAAGCTATTAAACCATTATGTACATTTTAAATTGAGTTTCTAGCAAAGTAGATTTGACTGCTTTTAAATATATGAATATGAAGAAAATTGAGTTTAAATTATCTAAACTTTTGAGGTTGTATATCTGGAGTAAGAAAAAAATTCTAAATTTAGGGGCCCAACAATGAATTATATATATTTTGAGGGGTTAAAATATAATTTTTCCATTGCCTCCTTTCATCCTCCTCCTAGAACGTTGCAGGTACTCCGATTATTTATCCATAGAGAAAAGTTGAAAGCAAATGCACATGTAGCCACCACATAAGAGAAAAGCCATGCAACTGAACTGCGAACATTAGAGAAATTGAATGTTGCAGGTGTTCGAGATTTACAAATTCATGGTCAATTTGGCACTGTATGTATTGATTTAAGTGATACTAACTAGTAACTACATGGCCACAAGATTTGAATCTTATTATGTCAACTTTGGCTTCCTCAAAGTTCCTAATATTGATGAGCCAGATTTGGGCATGTTATCAATGAGCCATTCATAATCCGATAATGTTGCGCCGGATAATGGCTCCAGGAACTCACACCTTTCCAATATTTCGAGTGGTGGCACTCCAGCAACTAGGTTTGTATCTAGCTTCGGCTTACCCTTGCTCAGCTCTTCAGGCAATTTCAGAGGTCCACTCTCCAGGGCTGAGGGGGATGCACCGGCTGTTACACCTTGCCTGAAAGGGAGGCTACTCGCTGCCTGTAAACAGAATTCCACCCATTGATGGATTAGTGGAGATGGACCTCTCACGCGGCCCCCAATATGGTTTGTTTCAAGTCCTGAGGCAGCTGGAATTACCTGCAAACAGACAAACCCTGATATCTGAAAGAATCTATTTTCTATTTCATTGCTACTCAGTTCTTGGTTACTGTATGTTTCACCACAACTCAGTTCCTCTTTTTTCATCTCCGTCATAAAAACATTATCCCTTCTCTCATTTTAGTTCCAATAGACACCAACCTCTTAACTTGACAGAGAAAAAAAATTAAAATCAATGCAAGACAAAATGTGTTACCAGCAAAAAGCAGAAAATGCAACGGATCAGATGTATACCCATAGATCAGCCCATAAGCTAGCTCCAGACTTGGGAACAATGACTGCTACGTTTGACATACGCTTTGCAACTGGAAGAACATCACTACTCCACCCAACAGCCACCCAAACATCTCCCACTGAAAATGCTCTGAGATAGTCCGCGCTGTCGAAAAATTTAACCTACAAAAAGCCAAAGGATATACTGCTATAATACAACGAAGAAGCAACTAAAGCCAATTAAAGAGAAAATGCTAAGTGGAAAAAAAGAAGAAGAAAAAAAACAAATATCCAGCTTAACATTTAAAGTAATATTTTTAAGATAGAAAAGGAAAGAACAGACAACCATTGCACTTCTTCTAGTTCCCCAGAACATGCTCAAGCTCTCATCACTTGCATTGAATGAAAAGTAAATAACGTAGAGAATAGCAAGCCATTGCATTTGCACCGGATATGTTATTCAGTCTACTTTCTGTAACATAAAAATTACATGCTACAAAAAATCTTGTCTATTTCACAATTCTGCACTTAAATAAACAATCTATCGAGAAGTGTCCAAGCCAAAAATAACCCATGTTACTAAGGAAAATGCTAAATTATGCACCATTTGATGAACTGGACGGGTGTCAATTTGGAGAATGTGTCTGTTCAGTATAAGTCAATATTTTGTGCATGTAGTCTTGTGGAATCTATAAATTCATACAAGAAGGCTTACAAATTCCGCTTCAGCTAATGTGGCATGAACATCCATCAAAGGGTACAAGACCCAAGTCAACACAGAGGGAGCTCGAATTTGGATTTCGAGCATCAGAAGGAACCCTTTCTCTTAAGACTAATGAATAATGGTAAGTATCTTCATATAAGATCATATAACCCAGTAAATCAATACCGGTCATTTCTTTGGAGTCAGGTTCACAATAGACTTATCACTATAAGAATAAAGATGCAATGGTTCTTAATCATGCTATACAAACTCATAGAAAGAATAGGGTGACATAAAGAAGACATAACATCATTTACACTGTGCTACCTGTTTTGCAAGTAATTCTAGGTTCTGAAGGACAGCATTCCTCCCTCCAGCAACTTGCAAGTCAATGTCCCTTGTGTTGTAAGATGCACCCATGTACTTCAAAACTGCACCAACAACCTCTCTGGGCGAATTGACCATTGAAATTCTTCCAGCAAGTTCAGGCCGCCACAAATCTGCCCAATCCTGCGATAGGGTTTCCCCCCTAGATTGTTAATGTTAATGAGCGAATATAAACAAAATACTAATAAAAGATATAAGATAAACACTAGGTCATGTTTGATGATTTGTTCATGAAGGTCATGTTTGATGATTTGTTCATGAATTGAGAAAACCTGGAAAACATGTAAAAAAGGATCGAAGCAAGGAAGACTGGGGAATTTCAGATAATTGCAAAGCCCATGTTTTAGCAGTCCAAGGCTCCAGCAGAAAAATGTGTAAACAAAGTAGGAAAGTGAAATTGCAATTCAGAGATTCAAAGGCCATTTTTTCTAGTCATTTTAACTGACGGCCACAAATAGAATATAGCAAAATTCTTTTTGCACTAGATTTCAAGATGGGAATAAGTTCTGCAATTCTTTCCGAGACAAAAATTCCAAAAAAAACATCTAACCAATGCCATGATGAGAAAATAACCTCCAAGAAGATCTACCTAATGCCAGGCAAATAAGAAAATAGTCAGGCTATAAAGGTTTGTATGGAGAGTAAAGTGCCGAATGTTTCCCCACAAGCCATACAAAACTAGATTAACCTTTATGCTACAATAAAACAAGGGTAGGTCTGAAAATAGATTAAGGATTCTTCAGTGTCTTAAATACCATTACTATCAAATTTGAGATCATATGGGAAGAAAAGAGAGGAACATATGGACAATTCTAGAAGAATAGATAAGACCCTTCAACAGCGGCAGGAATGCATGCACATATTGGCTTGCAATTGAAATTGTCACAAATAAGAATCATGTTAGAGCTAAAGTCAGCACTGGCTTTATTTTGAAGATAAATTAACATTACCTGTATAGGAGGCAAGTTTTGCTTTTGAAATTTAGTTTTCTTGTATGCTATGACCATGGTACCCCATCGATAGGGTGCAGCCCATACCTTACCCTGTGGATCAATATCTCCATTGAGGTTCCTGCGAAGATAAACCTGGGACATTTCAAGAGTTGGATAATGCTTTGGGTTTTGTTTTGAATTGGATAAGAGCAAAATATGATGTCGTTTTACCTTCCATTTGTGACTTAAATCCTTAAACCAGTCTAGGTGTTCAGCAGCAGTAATGGGTTCGATAACAGCTTTTCTTATAGCGAAAGAGAGCCAGGAGTCACCCAGGGTGACAATATCAGCAGCCGCCACAGATGCAGGCCCAATATTCACTTTGCCTTTGGCTGGGGTAAAGGGCATGCATAACTGAGAAAAAATATCTTCAAGAGATGGGCGAAATTTGGCTTGGAGCTTTAAGCGCCTGGATTGAGAGGAGATGAAATCCTTAGACCAGGAAGGAGGCACCGAGCCCTGAAGAGCAACCATGGAGAGAGGAACGGTGAGAGCAAAAGATTTGGATTTCCAAACCTCAAAAGCTGCTTCCGATTTCTCATCATCATCTTCTCCTTCTACAGCTGCTGATCTGTTATCTGCTGTTTGGTTCGTTGTAGAAGAAGCATAGTGAGTGGATTAATGAATTGATTCAAAAAGAGAGACAGAAAGGTGGGTACCTATATCAAGGCGGCGGTGCAATGATGTTAGAGCAGAAGCGGAGGAGCAAATGCAAAGACTCAACCCCACAAACACAATTGTTGAGGTAGAGATGCCAACAAGCAACGGCTTTTTGCTGGATTCATGGATACGGAGCAGAGGAGGAAACTTGATGGAGGAGCTTCTGAATCTGTTCGAGTTGGAATCGGCGAGGGGGGCATCGAAGCAGGTACAACAAGAACAACTAAGGGATGCTGCTGCCAATGCCATTTCAGTGTTCCCTGAAATGACCAATAGCAGTATTAAGGCCAACCCTTAACCTTTTGGCCAAATTATGCAATTGTTATATAGTTAATAAAAATGACTAAAATATAAATAACGTAAAAAGTAATTGAAAGACCAAAATTAAAAATTAAAAAAATAGTCTGAAGATCAATAATATAATTTACCCTATTTCTCTTAATCGAAGGCGGCAGCTTCTCTGTTCTCTTATCTATCGTCTTTTTGGCTGTTTACTGCGGCACTGCTTTATTAGGGGATGAGGTCTCGAAAACCACTGTAGTCATATTAGTAAAGGTTTAGGGTTGCTCTGGGTACATTTCATTTTCGTAGTTTTTGTTGCTATTATTTTTCATTACGGAATGCCTGCTATTGAAGAGAGATGAAAGAATGAGTAGGTTTAGGGATGGGAATGGAAATTCAAGTGATCCCAATTTGAATTCAACTGCGATTTTTACAATTAGGGTCCAAGGTTTAGCTAAGAATCTAGGGTATTTTGCTAGAGTAACTTTCAGTATAAATATTCAGGATTATTATGCCTATGGATTTAGCCACTGAAATAGTTAAGGTTAGGGTACGAAACTGACTGCAAGGAAAAACGCAAAGCTTTAACAGAAATACAATCCCCAACTCAAAATCACCAAAACATAACCGAAACCATGGGTTCAAGGCTTACCCACACACGATCGGAGCGGCAAACGACAGCGTGAGGACGAACGTAGCAAGGAAAACGAACCGTTTCCCTTTGACTTAGTGCAAACAAAAGACGATGCACAGAGGAGGAGCGGCGAAGGTGGAACACGGCGGCACAAAAACACAACAGATAACGACGGCAGCGCGGTTCGACTTCGCGGCGGTACGACAACGTAGCGGCGGCAGTTACTCGAGGACACCGAGGGCGACGACGGACGAAGATCGACGGCGGCGGTGGCGCAAAGGAGAGCCGAACGGGTTTAGACCGTTTCCGAGCAAGCGACGACTGACGAGAGAGATTCGAAGTGAGGGTTTTGTTCGCGATTAGGTGAGGAGCCGAACAATGGTTTCGGATCAGCAACCGGACGGCGCTATGCCGGTGGTCGGAGCTTCGCCGGAACAAGGGAGAGGGGTGAGGGAGAAAACCGAGAGAGAGAAAGGAAAGATTATCGAGAGAGAGAGCGGCTGTCCAGTTCAACAGTCTGATAACAAGGGTTAAATACCCAATTTAAAGGGTAAAATACAAATGGAGCCATTAGATTTACTTAAGGTTTACAAAGTGATCACAAAACTTCACTCTTTATTCAAAATGGTCACCGATTTTCAGAAATTAAACCCCAAATTATGAGTCTAAACAATTTAACCCTTTAATTAAATTAGGGTTTCCAATTTATAATTCTCAAATGTTAGGATTTTGAACTTAGAGATTTCAAAATTAGGGTTTCTGAATTGGGGTAATTTTTTGGGGTGTTACAGTTTTTCACCGAGTCAATCAGTTTTTTTACAGTTCATTACTATATCGTCGTTTATCGACGATGGGTGGTTGGGGAAACGATCTTGGTAGTTCGGCGACGAATATGGGGGCGGCGGCAAAACCATTGGCGACGGGTTTGACTGGGGAAGTTAGGGATTTCGAATTTGGGGCCATTTTGTGAGTTTTGAGAAATTTAAGGCTTTTTTATAATAAAAAAATTAAGTTAAAAAATAAAAAAAATATTTTTTAATAAAAATAACGGTAGTTAACGTTTAGGCACCTAAAATGACCAAAATTAAAATTTTAGGCACCTATTTAGAGCTAAAAATAGTTTAGACATCAAAAGTGATCTACAAGCATAGTTTGGGCACCTATTTGGGTATTAAGCCTTTATTTAAAAACAAATACTATCATTCACGAATCGGGATGACAACGGGGCGGGGCGGAGAATTTCTAACAAAACTTGAACAACATTTAACAAAATTTTACAATAAGTACGAACCAAAACAAAAACAAAAAATAGCTTAAAACTTATAAAAGTGTTTAAATATAATGATATTTTTATAAATATAATAAAAATATAAAAGTGTAACAGGTGGAGAATTTCTAGCAAATACCCGAACTTGTCCCGACTTCATGCTTTTCACGCCACGCCCCGATCCCCGAAATTAAAAAAAAATCCAGTCGGATCGAGTCGGGGCACCTTGGGTCGGGACCGAGTATTTTTGCCATCCCCCTTCACGAAAACAATCATTCATTCTAAAATATACTCCATAATAGATATTTTTATTCTATTCTATCATTAAAATTTTAAATTTTATACTAATTACTTATGTCATAGCACCGAAATATCGTAACTCAAATTCAAACAGGTGCCCTTGTTAACTGATAGAAAGGGAATTGTCTTTGTCAAAAAAAAAAGAAAGGGAATTGGTCATGGGATGATATTTTCATTTAATATTTCTAAGAAAAACATGTGTATATTCCCATATGGAATTCATAAAATCTTAATACCCGGGCAGAAAGTTCACAGATTTATTATCATTCTTAGTGTTCATACAATTCAAAGACATGGGATGAGATGAGTGAAAGTGAGGCAAAGGCAAATAGATAAGTCATTTCCATTGGTTCGATTTTAAACAAGATACAGTTAACATTCAACATCTAGAATCACACTGGAAAAGCTAATTTGTTCTTTTTAACAGCAATCAACTCGACACAGCAGGAGGGTTTTCCTTCGGATGTTTGGAGCCGTAATGATCACCAAGTTGTTTTTCATTTGCTAATTGCACCTACAACAACAAGGAAGATTCATTTTAGCATATTACAGGAAGAGGAATATGCAAAGGACTCGAACTGCCACGACCCCAACAACACTAACCAACCCTTTCATTCAAAGACCGGGCACATAAAGAGAGACAGAAAGTTTCCAATGTCTTGAATAGAGAGGGGAAAAGGCAACTTATCATCATACAGCAAACAACAGTGATATGTTCCAAGTCCCTTTTTTTGGCAAAATGATGTTCAGACTTCAGAGTACGTGGTGTATGTGATAATGTAATAGTACAACAGAACATGCAATCCAATGAAACAGCAAATGAAGACTCCATGCAAAATCCAGACAGTTGGTACCCTTGACTCATTAGACTGCAGTCTGAATTTGAATGTAAGATGCACAATTCGACCTACAGCCAATGCAGTTCAAAATTACAAATATGTACAACCATCAATATGGCATCGATTAACAAAATTCATGTAGAAAATATTTTCTTCTACGTCGCTGCCAGATCTCATCAAAGAAGCAATATAGATTCACGGAAAGGCAGCACAAGTAAGGTCTACAAATATGACAGATGGAAAATACAAAATTTCTCTCTTTTCGTCTAACAGATTCCTCTTCTTGGTCCTACTCATGATATATCTATTTGATGAACAAAAATATAATAACAAAAGCATAGGAAAAACTCGAAGCTCTTTGCAGCTCAAGCCCATATAAAGGGGGGGGGGGGGGGGCTCAAATTTCATTATTTGTTTTCTTTATATCCCTTTACATCTCAAAAATAAAGAAAGCCAAACAGTGGTAATGTACAAAGAGCTGCTATTTATGTCAAAGAGCTTGTTCTTTATAAAAACAATCCATCCATCCATGGGCAGAACTGGTGAATGCGTGTACACATGTTAACAGGTAACTCAATGAACAAGATGCTCTGGTCTTAATTATCTCATGGTGTGATTGGATGAAACATTTGGTGATCTCTATCTAATTTTAATATGAAGTATTCAAAATGCCGAAATTAAATTCTAAAATCTTAATTTGGTTAACTATTCTTTTCCTTCATATGTGCTTCGAGAAACTGATTCTACTTTAACAAACCAGAAACCAAACATTCCAATTCCATTCTGTTGCCAATCAATCACCATGAAATCACCCCTTCCTGCATCTTCTGCCATACTAAGTGCCTAAGCCCTTTTAAATACTAAAGGGACTTAATTTCATTAATACTAACAATAGTCACAATTACAAACAGGAAAAACACTGACATAACAATTTGAGTTCAATCAAGTACCAAAAGAATCAATTTTTAATCTATCTGCAAGGTTTTTCCTTTTTTCTTAATCAATTTTTAATCCAGAAAAGATGAATTAGATTCCCCTGTTACCCTCTATGATTGAATTAATTGACGAGTTTCAGACGGGCACTATCACTTCAAACCTAGTTTTTAGTACTGCTACTACTAGACCAGGTTTCAAACTGTGAAAACATCATCGAGATCTTGTTCAAAAGAATCAAGATCAAAGGCGATCTATGGAGTCGGTTAAGAAATTGAATTTTTTTTTTAAAAAAAAGGAAAAACCTTGCAGATGGGGCAGGTGACTTTGAGGGCAACGGCTCTGGCCTCCAGCTGAGAACCCTTTGCCTTTTGATTCTTCTCAGCGTTTCGCTTCTGCGCATCGATCTTCTGCTTTCCTCGCGTCATCTCTTTCTGCCTTTTCGCAACCAAACCTTTCGTTTCTTTCTTCAGCCTCACATATATATACATATATAATATTATAAGGAATAAACCACATAAATAGTCCCCGACTATGGAGTATTTTTTGTTGAGTCCTCCGATTATAAAATATTACATAATAGTCCCAACTTCTTGCAATTTAATTGTTGAATCAGAGACTTCCACGCCCACAACATGTGATTGAAGTTACAGAGTGAAGGAACAAGCCTATCAATTCCCAGGTGAGGTTTTCCATCAATCAATATACTTTCTGGAGCACCAAAGTGTTCATGATCTGCAAAAAAATATTTCAGTTAATCATGGTAAAATGAGAAGACTTAAACTTACAATCAGAAGCATGCTCATGAAAACCAAATATCAGGAGAAAGCAACTGTACTAGAACAATAAGAAAGAGAGGCATTTAAGAATATAAATCTGGAAACATAACTTAAAAGAAAAATGGGGGGAGAGGTCAATTAAAATAATGTGGATTTTGTTTTGACTTCTTCATTCATTTTTGAACTTTGGTTTGCAACTATACGTATATAACATATCAGCGTCAAAATATATAAAGATCGGATAAAAAGGTGTGGGATCAACGCAAACTTTGCTGTCACCCGCGATTAGGAGGAGGATGGAGAAGATGAAAGGGACTAAATTGAAACAATATTTAAATGTTAAGATCATATTAAAATATCTGAAATTACAACGAGAGTTAACAACTATTGAGATCATAGTTTAGACATTTTCTAATAACCACCAACACATAAATTAGTTACTTGAGATCATATTAGTACCATACAAGTAAAATATTAAACCCCCCAACTTAAACAAAAAATAGATACAAAAATATTTGAATGCATCGCCAAATGAATCACAAAAGGGATCAAACTACTTAAAGACCACCGACAAACTACAAATCAGAGCAGAGTATCGTGAAAAAATTATTCACAAACATAAAACGTGCATCCAAATTCAATATGGAGGTCTAAAACATGAAAGATCAACAAGATAAGAAATAAAACGTCATCTTAATCGGTATCTTAATCGGTCGAGACGACATAAAATCTAACCTTAAAAAATCCAATGCGGTTGCTTAGCTAATATTCAAGTTAAATTGCAATAAAAATTTGGCTTAATAGCCCGTTTGGCTCCTGAAGTATACACAAAATATCGAATTGACCTTTAAAGTATTTTTGGGACGTTTTGCCCCCTGAACTAAGAATCGTGACCTTTGTTAGTTTCTGTTTTGTAACGTATGTTTTAAGAAAAAAAACCGGGTCAATTAAATCGTGATTCTGTTAGTAGAAATCTGAGAGCGGTTTGTTCGAGGGAGCTATAGTTGAAACGAGAGAGGAAGAAGATAGCTAGATTAAATAAATATAAAACTTGAGTAGAGACAAGAAAGAGAACACCAGATTTAAGTTCTTACAGTAGTAAAAGTTTGACGTTCAAAGCATACAAGCACGTGTTTATTGGTTGGCATCATGCCATCAAATTCATATGCAAACGACAGTCTTTAAAACCAAACCGGATAAGCAAACACACATCCAAAAGCTATTAAATTTACGAGGCCAGTAGTTCTGTAAGCACCAAACACAGCAGGAGCATCAGCTTTCAGAGCTATAGGATGTCTCCCCTGCTGAAGAGCTATCTCCTTGAAGACGCTTCATCTCCTCGTAGGCCCATTCAAGACCAGGGCAGTAATGGAGTGGCGGATTAAATCTGCAATCGTTAATGTCATCTGGCAAAAATGCCCCATTCTCTACCAGGTACTTCACCGCTTCTTTCTTTCTTTCTTTAGCTGCTGCGTGAAGTGGTGTCCCTGAGATTCCCAACCAAAACAAGGGTTAAAGAAATCAGTAGTCTTTCTTGCATCTAGGAGCATGTTTTTATAGCAAATCCTCAAGTTTTAAATTTTGTAATATCAAGTCCAGAAATCTCATTCACCAATCTGGTGTTGCCCCTCAAGCCATTAATACTATGTACACTGCTAGTATACGTTGAACAAAATTACACTAAACAAATCATCATTAATTATTACTATGTACACTGCTAGTATATGCTGACCAAAATACACTAAACAAATCATCATTAATTAGCATGTCTGTCCAAATTGATTTCTAACATGAAAAAAAAAAGCTAACGTGCAGCAAAACATTTGAATTTCTTTCAAGAATTTTTAGCAGAAATGGATCACAGTTTATAACAAAGAGAGTTGATTTGGGCTTTTGTGTGTATGTGTGTGTGCACATGGTTGATGAGGAAGAGGGGTGGATATGGGTAGTTACTAATTACTACAATGTTTGATTGGCTCATAGGGTTTGTCTGTTTGGTGAGCATGGAAGCCTAAATTGAGTCTTTGAAGAAGAGATGCAGCTGATTTAAGTTGTGAAATATAATCAAATTAGCAGAGTATAAACACAAATATTAGACGGCTAACGAGCCCAAATTAGCTTGTAGCTATAGAATTAATGTACTTATCAAGCCATAAGTTATCAACACCACAAATTTTAAAATTTGGCATACAGTAGAGTAAAGTTAGAATAGGAAAACATGAGATTAAGAAACATACAACCACAGGCACCCTTAGTTCTTGCATCAATATTAGCACCACGTTCAAGCAGCTCATCCATAACTTGGAGGTGGCCACCCTCAGCAGCAAGATGGAGTGGGGTGATACCTTGGGATTTTGGTCCCCACGCAGCCACATTTACATCCACCCCTTCATTGAGAAGTTGCTTGACCTGTTACAAGGAATTGGGGAATCGTTCATATATGTGTTGATAACATATAGGTTCCATTTGGTATGGAGGAAGGAAGATTTGTACATCTAATAGCTAAGCTACAACAATTATCACGGAAATATTAACAAAAAGAGAATAAGGTTGAAAGAAAGAAAGATACCTTATCGATGTCACCTTTTCGGGCTCCGATATGAAGCAACGTCCAACCTCTATCATCCCTATCAACCCCACACCTAAACGAGCGCCTCCTTGACAAACTTCTCCGCAAAGACTGCCCTTGGGTCATATTCTTCGACTCGTTAACAAAAACCAACCAATACCGTTGCAGATATATGTAATTTTTATTTCCTTAACCCGGAAAATAAAGAAAGAGAACCCCAGATCAAGATTGATTGATTAGGCGAAGAATTACATGATATTGGAGTAAAAAGATGAAATTTCACAAAGGTTGAGAACTTTTTTCTTGAAAAAAAACACAAATATTTCACCGAAAGCTGAAATTACATGACAGTGATGGAAAAAGAGAGGAATTAGCGAGAAGCAGTGGAATGATTAGCGATGCAATAAGGAGCAAAGGGATTCAAACCGGGACCAAAGACACGGAGGTTTTGGGTGCAAGTCATAAACGGAGAAGACAATACAAACATAATTGATGAAATCGGTTGAAGATTTTAAAGAAAAAGCAGAGGAATTGAACAAATCATAGATCGATTATGAGTGAGGAAGCATTGATGTTTATGAAATCGGGAAGGAAGAGGCGTATCGAAAGAGAACCCTAAATCAGAAATTCAGAATCGAAACAGGAGAGGAGAGGAGACCTAATCAAGTTCAGGAGTTTATAGATTTCACAGCTATATATATATATGATGCCATTTTCCAATTTTAGTTATCTTGATAATGGGCTGACGCTCCAACTGTTCTAACAACCCATCCAGGCCTAGCCCACCATAACTGAATCTCCTTTTAAAAAATCTCAGTACGGTTAGTAACTTAGTATACATTTTGGTCTCTCAATTTGGAGAAATTATATCATGTGTGATTCCCACCACGTTATCTATGGGACCAACCACTAGAAACCATCCACTTTACCATTATTTTCCATGTCATTAATCTAATAATAGAATAACTTTCAAAAAAATAGTTTTTAAAATGACATGAAAAACTTTAGTGAAAATTCATTGGTTTGAAAAAATGACATGGAAAAATCATGGTGAAGTGGGTGGTTTCTATTGGTTGGTTCCATAGATGACGTGGTGGTAATTACCTATAATATAATTTTTCCTGAATTTGGCTTCTAGATTTAATTTAGATAGATTTTCTATCCAATTATGTTCTGTTGGTCCAATCAGAAACTTGAATTTGACTTTTTGGTTTCGAATAGCTACCTTAAAATAGTTTTTTTCTTCAAATTAGTTAAAGGTCGCATGTAAATATTTGAACCAAAAAGTCAAATTCAAGTATCAAATAGGACCAAAAAATTTTGAATTACCAAAATAAACCTTGAAACCAATGGCATATCCAAAAAAAATTATAGTAGGCACAAGTCAAAATAATTTTAAGGTGGGCATAAGTTATAAAAATCTCAAAATTTCAAGGTGGCCACAAGTCACAGAATTTAAGAGCTAATTCAAAAAATTAAAAAAATTAAAAAAAAATTAAAGTCAAACATGTGAAGTTTAAAAAAGTTCATGATGGACACAAACCCAACCAACCATAAAAGTGAATCCACCACTACTTGAAACCAAATTTAAGTACCAAAAAATATATATTTACCTTAAATCAATATATTGTTGTGAACAACGAACAAGAATAAAAGAACAAAGAGATGAGAGAAAGAAGGAGATTTGTATTATTCTCAAATATAAACTTGTGTACAATGCCTTCATCAAGTCATCTATTTATAGGCATAAGAAGAAGTACATATTACATTTAACTCTAATTAAATGAGATAATATTCCTAATGATAAAGTAAATCAATCTCCTTAGATAAAGTTCTAATCATGATAGACATTCACATAGATAAATATTCATAACACTCCCCCTTGGATGTCTATGTAGATAATGTGCCTCGTTAAAACCTTACTAAGATAAAAACCCAGTGGGAAAAAATTCTTTAGTGAAGGAAAAAGAGTACACACACCTTTGATATGCATAACATGTTGCCTCATTAAAAATCTTGCCAGGAAAACCCATTGGGACAAAACCTCGGTCAAGGGAAAAAGAGTGCAACGCGTATTTACTCCCCCTCATGAAAACACTACTAAAGATCTTTGAATCTTCATAAATCAACATTGAATACTATTTTCTAAAGATAACGGGGGATGAAACTTTGGAGTAATATTTTCCATGATGTATCCACCTTCCATTATCTCTACACAAGATAGCATTTGTATCATATCTTGTGAAAGTAAATCACATATCTTCTGGATATGTTAGGTCAATGGTCTTAGCCAAACACATTTTTGGCTTGCCTTGTGCATAACAATTATTTATACAAGATTTGAGGAGGCATCGACGAATGTTTGAAGATCTAAATGTAATGATCTTTGTATATTCATAGATATTTCTTGACCAACTAATATATAATGCTTCAAGACCAAGAAAAGATATAATTATATTTATTCACATCCAACAATCTTACAACTATTGGGATACTCAATATATATGCTTTATTCATGTTGAATCTTCTTTAAGATTCTTTCAGCTTATGTCTATTCATAGACAAAAAGAAATATATAAAAATGTTCGATCTTCAGGTCGAGATAAACTTGATGTCAAGATTCAAGTACTTGTATTGAAAGTACTTCATGAGTTTCCAATTTGAAGCTCTTTAGGAGTTCTAAAATTATCATAATGGATCTTGATCTAAACTCCTTTATAAAATACATAAGAAAAACTTATCATTCTTATAGTATTTTCTCAATTAGTATTCACTAAGGCGATTATACTAAATGCGCCAAAATATTCATGAGACATGTTGTGAAACCGATATTTTAATTTTGATATAACTAAAGAACCTAAGGACTAAATTGAAAATATTAAAACGAATTTTTAAGTCATCAAACCTCTCTATATGTTTTAAACGATATGCCTAAGTTAAAAACTAATTTTATCAAATATTTTCTAAGTGTTCTTAAAGCCAAAACAGTGATTTTCGAGTCACTATTTCGAAACGGCCTTAGGCGTTTCGAAACAGTTTTGAAACTGTAAGTTCATGTTTCGGAACGGGTATCGAAACGATTTCAACACTGCCAACCCGTGTTTCGAAACAAGTTTCGAAACGGCTTAAGAACATTGAGACACCGTATCGAAACGACATCCAGTGTTTCGAAACGGCTTTAAAAATGATTTGAAAAATATGATCGTTGAATGTTTTTAACTGATTTTAAACAAGTCGTTAAGGCGTATCGAAACGATCTCAATCCGTTTCGATACGATCCTTGAAAGTGGCAAAATGTTTCGAAACAAGTTTCGAAACGACTCTTGGCGTATCGAAACAAGTCTAACAGTTTCAATACGTGCTCTTTAAAGCACCCCAACGGCTCTTTCTATTTTGGTCTGTTTCGAAATAGGGTCGGGCGTTTCGAAACGATTGGCTGCAGACTGCATTTATGGAGGGAAGATAACACCCCCAATGACTCTATTGATGAGTGCAACAACCACAACGGCTAGAATTCAATGAGAAAGTATAAAAGGGACCTATAAAAGCTTCAGCAACAACTATTGATCCTAAAGCAAACATCCAAACATCAAATCCAAGCATTTGTGCCTAAATTCCATTATTGTCTTGTAACCCCAATTGTATTTTTCATTCTTATCATTTCAATTGGGTTGAGTGCTTGTAATTGTGCTATATTGTGTATTGAGAGATACTTGTTTTAGCCAACAACTTCTTTGTTTCAATTGTGTGAGGATTGGGTCAAATTTTGGGTAGAAAATTTGACCGAAAATTGTAGGGGTTACCTCCTTAGCCTAGAAAAGGGGAAGAGCAATTAGTGGAATTGCTGCAAATCCTTAGTGAAGCTAAGGTAGTGGATTTAGAGTTCATTTGGAACTTGAACCACTCTAAAATTCCTTGTCTACCATTTTTATTTGCAAATTCCACCACCAAGAACTTTAAAAATCCAATTCACCCCATCTTGGTTTATTTCGATCATTCGATCCACTCAAAAATTGGTATCAGAGCCTATCTCTTTGAGGATTAACAACCACAAGAGGAGTTCCTAAGAAGAGTGTGATCATCCAAAAATCAAGAGATGACATCTACCTCCGGTTCGAGCATGTATGAGTCTCAATCACTACAAAACCACCTTTCTTCAATGGTGACAACTATCCGTTTTGGAAGAATCGGATGCGTCTCTTCATCAAGTCCAACGATTACTTGGTTTGGGATGTCATTGAAGATGGCCCTTATATTCCATTGAAGCAAGATAGTGAAGGGAAGATGGTTTTGAAGAAAAAGATGGAGATGAGTGAAGAAGAGAGGAAGAAGATCCAAATAAATGACAAAGCTCTTCACATGATCTTTTGTTCTTTCGGTCCGAACATCTACTCCAAAGTCTCATCCATTGAGAGTGCCAAAGAATTGTGGGATACTCTTGAAACCACCTATGAGGGAACCAACGATGTCAAGGAAACCAAGATTGGAATTCTCAATCTTAGTTATGAGAATTTCAAGATGGAGCGCGATGAGACGGTGTCCAAGATGTTTGATCGCTTCTCAACCATAGTCAATGGGCTTAAAGGATTTGGAGAGACTATACCGGAAGATAAGCTTGTCCGGAAGCTACTCTACTCACTTCCCGAATCTTGGGATGGGAAGAGAATTGCCATCATAGAAGCCAAAAACTTGAAGACCTTAAAACTTGATGAGCTAGTGGGTTCTCTTCTTACTCATGAGATTATGAAGCAAGGAAGAGAATAAGAGAAGAAGAAGGAAGAGAAAAGAGTAGAAAAGCTAGAGGTGGAAAAGAAGAAGAAGATGGAATAGCTCTCAAAGCTTCATTACTTGAGGAGAGCTCTTCTAGTGAGAATGATGAGCTAGAAGAATTGGCTATGATAGCCAAACGATTCTCACGCTTCATGAGGTCCAACTGGGGAAGAAAAATTCAAAGAAAGATGGACTTCAAAGGTAAAAACAAAGAAGAAGCAATGGATCAAATCATTTGCTTCGAGTGCAATAAACCCGACCACATACGTTCGGAGTGCCCTCAACTCAAGAAGAAGGGCTTTGAGAAGAAGAAGAAGCTTAAAGCCAAGCTTGCTACTTGGAGTGATGAGGAGTCATCCAAGGATGACGAACAAGAAGTGACCAACCTTTGCCTCATGGCACTTGAGGAAGATTCCTCCATGGTAACCTCTAACTCGTCATCTTTAGATTTTACATATGATGAATTAAATGATGCATATGATGAGTTGCAAGAGGTCTATGATGAATTAGTTGAGAAATACAAGGAGTCGGTCATTAGGAATAAGAAAATTATTTCGGAACTAAATGATAAAAATGACTCACTTTCTCAAGCTAATTTAAAATTTGAGAAAAAGATATTAGGGTTGAAAGATGAACTAAAATTCTTCCAAGATGAAAATATTGACCTTAGTAATCTTCTTTCTCAATGTAACAGTGAACACCAAAAGGTGTTAGATTAGCTTAACAAGCTCAAAGAGTCTTTTAAAAATGTTGATAGTGTGAAGCATGAAATATGTGAATCTTCTAAAACAAACTAACCTAGAAAAAAGACTAATAACTACAAACAAGATAGCTTTCCTAGACATAGTAGAACTAAAAGGATTAGAAGTGTATGGGTTCCTAAGGAACTTGTAAAATCTAATAACATTGTTGCTATGTCATCTTGGATTCCTAAGGGAACCAAGTTATTGGGAGCTAACACCCGTGGACCCAAAATGATTTGGGTACCAAAAACAAAAGTTTAATATCTTTGTTTGTATGGGAGCATTGCTACAAGGCCAAAGCACAAAGTCAAAACTCATGATACCTTGATAGTGAATGCTCGAGGCATATGACCGGAGACAAGAGTAGATTCATGGATCTAAAGCCAAAAAGTGGAGGAGTGGTGACATTTGGTGACAACTCCAAAGGCCACATTAAAGGTATTGGCTCCATAGGTAATCACTCTACTATTCTTATTGAAAATGTCTTGTATGTCGATGGTCTTAAACATAACTTGTTGAGCATAAGTCAATTGTGTGATAAATGATTTAATGTTTTATTTGATAAAAATTGGTGCAAAATTGTTGACATTAAATCTAATAATATTATGCTCATAGGTCATCGCATAGATAACATATACATGGTGCATCTAGATGACATACATACATCTCATGCATGTTTGGTAGCTCAAAATGAAAATGATGCATGGTTGTGGCATAGGAAACTAGAACATGCTAGCATTAGTGTTTTAGAAAAATTAGTTTCCCTTGATCTAGTTAGAGGTTTACTCAAGATTAAGTTCTCAAACGATAAAATTTGTGATGCATGCTCTAAGGGTAAACAACATAAGTCTTCCTTTAAATCCATTAATGATGTTTCTACAAGTAGATGTTTACAACTTATCCATATGGATTTATTTGGGCCAATTAGGACTATGAGCTTGAGTGGTAAATCTTATGCATTTGTTCTTGTTGACGATTTTTCTAGATTTACTTGGGTTCTATTTTTAAGTACTAAAGATGAGGCTTTAGAAAAATTCATCACATTTTCAAAACTAACCCAAAATGATCTTGAACTTAGAATTTCTCATATTAGAAGTGATCATGGAACCGAGTTTCAAAATTTAGGGTTTGAAGAATTTTTGAATGAAAATGGTATTAGCCACAATTTTTCGGCTCCTCGAACTCCTCAAAAAAATGGGGTAGTTGAGAGGAAAAATAGAACTTTACAAGAAATGGCTAGAACCATGCTTTGTGAAAACAATCTACCTAAATATTTTTGGGCGGAAGCCACAAACACCGCTTGCTATATTGTAAACTGAGTAATGATTAGGCCAATTTTAAAGAAAACACCTTATGAGATTTTAAAATCTAAAAAACCTAACATTAGCTATTTTCATCCATTTGGTTGCAAGTGTTTTGTTTTGAATAATGGAAAAGACAACTTAGGTAAATTTGATGCAAAAAGTGATGAAGCTATTTTCATAGGATATTCTTTAACCTCTAAAGCCTATCGAGTATTTAACAAGATAACTTTAATAGTAGAAGAATCTATAAATGCTGTATTCGATGATAACCTCCTTCCAAGGAAGGATTCTCGTGATGATGATGATGTAGGAATCATAAATGCCTTTGATGGAGGACAAAATTCAAAGAAGGATGAGATTCCAACAAAAGAAGAGGACACACAAGATCCACCTCTTGAAGCCTTGAAAGACTTGGCTCTTGAGAAAAATGAAGTGAGCTACCCAAGGGAGTTCAACTATGTCAAAGATGGTGAAATCTTGGGTGATCCATCCAAGGGGGTAACCACTCGATCTTCTCTTAGATTAATGAATCATGTTGCATTTATCTCATGCATAGAGCCTAAGAATATAAAAGAATCATTGAAAGATGATTTTTGGATTATGGCTATGTAAGAAGAGTTAAATCAATCTGAGAGAAGTAATGTTTGGACATTAGTTGATAGTCCTAGTAAACAATCTACTATAGGAACTAAATGGGTCTTTAGGAACAAACTAGATGAGAGTGGTAACATTGTGAGAAATAAAGCTAGACTAGTAGCACAAGGTTACACTCAAGAAGAGGGAATATATTTTGATGAAACCTATGCACCCGTAGCTAGAATGGAAGCCATTAGGATGTTACTTGCATATGCATGTTATCATGATTTCAAGCTTTTTCAAATGGATATTAAAAGCGCGTTTTTAAATGGCTTTATAAATGAGGAAGTGTATGTGGAACAACCACCGGGTTTTGAAGACTCAAAATTTCCAAATCATGTTTTCAAACTCACTAAAGCTCTTTATGGTTTAAAACAAGCTCCTAGAGCTTGGTATAAAAGACTTTCAAACTTTTTAATTGAAAAAAGTTTTGAAAAAGGCAAGGTGGACACTACACTTTTTATAAAAAGGTATAAAAATGACATCTTAGTAATACAAATTTATGTTGATGATATTATTTTTGGTTCTACTAACGAATGTCACTGCAAAGAGTTTGATAAGCTAATGCAAGGTGAATTCGAGATGAGCATGATGAGAGAGCTCTCATTCTTTTTGGGATTCCAAATCAAGCAAAAGAAGGATGACACCTTCATCAATCAAGCAAAGTACATAAAGAATATGCTCAAGAAGTTTGGCTTGGAGAATACAAAGCCTCAAGCCACACCTATGAGCTCATCTACAAAGCTTGACAAAGATGAAGAAGGTAAGTGTGTTGACTCTAAGCTTTACCGTTCTATGATTGGATCATTGCTTTACCTTACCGCAAGTAGATCGGATATCTTATTTAGTGTTTGCTTGTGTGCTAGGTTTCAAGCTAGTTCTAGAGAGTCTCACCTTATAGCCGTTAAGAGAATCTTTAGGTACCTTAGAGATACTCCTTGTTTAGGTCTTTGGTACCCTAGAGACTTCACCTTCAACCTCCATGCTTACTCGGATGCGGATTATGGGGGGTGCAAAATCGATAGGAAGAGTACTTCGGGAACTTGTCAATTCCTAGGTAGTATGCTCATATCTTGGTTTTCTAAGAAACAAAATAATGTAGCTCTATCTACCACCGAAGCCAAGTATATATCCTTAGGGAGTTGTTGTGCTCAAGTCCTTTGGATGAAACAACAACCCTTAGATTATGGTATTAAAGTTGAAACCATACCCCTTAAGTGTGATAACACTAGTGCCATATGTTTGACAAAAAATCCCATCCAACACTCTAGAACCAAACATATAGAAATAAGACATCATTTCATTAGAGATCATGTCCTTAAAGAAGATGTTGTTATAGAGTATGTTGACACCTTAAATCAATTAGCAGACATATTTACAAAACCTTTAGACAAAGAGCGTTTTTGGTCCCTTAGGAGAGAGTTAGGTCTAACTAGCCTATCTTGACCTTTTAGGACCTATTTTGTGCTTAAAATTGCTTGATCTTGTGAAATGCCATGTTTATGTGTTTTTACTTCTAATTTCATCCATGCCTATAACTAGGGGGAGTATGTTTATGTTTGCATATGTTTTTCCTACTCATTCATGTCATTCATGCAAGAGAGGCCTTAGAAAATTTCATTTTTCTGCACTTTTAGAGCCTCATCTGCACTTCCAGGCCCAAGTGTATCGAAACAGGTCCACATGTTTCGATATGGATGCTTTAAATTTCTATCTGAGAGAAGGGTGTTTCGAAACGCCTCCCAAGGGTTTCGAAACGTTTTTGCTACTGCCAATGGGTGTATCGAAATAAGTTTCGATACGAGTCAACGGGGATTCGATACGGTTAAACCCGTATCGAAACGGTCAGCTGGAGTTGAAAAGTCGGTCAACCTTTCGTGCCCGCGTTTCGAAACGGTCGACACCGTTTTGAAACGGGTTAGCGGACTGCTTTAAAGGGGCTTTAATGTTAAAGTTTAACTTTAATTAAAACTCTCCCAAAACCCTAAAAACCCTAAAACAATTTTTCTTATAAAAATCCTCTAAACCTCATTGTTTTTCACCAAATCTTGAGGGCTTTTTCTCTTAAACACAAGTCTAAGCAAGCATCAACAATCTTGTGCAAGGATTTTCATCTATTCATCCAAAATCCCAATTTAAGGTATATTTTCATCCTTTTCTTTTTCCTTCAATTTGTATTCGAATCCTATGTTAGAAAATTTTAATTTTGTATAGTTTATGTGTTTTGATTCTTGGGTTTTTTCAAATCTTGTAATTTTTTTTTTCAAAATCTTCTTTTTTTAATCGAATATATATTTTTTCACTCATATTTTCTTTACTGTTTTTTAATTTTTTTCTTTTAATTTTCTTTTGTTTTGTATCTTTGTTTTTAAAATTTGTTTTTAAACCTAAGTGGGATTTACCATTGGATTGAATTAAGAAATCTCATGCATACACTTAAACTTGTTTTTAAATTGCTTGTTTTATGTTTTTAGGATGTCTACGGAGAACGTTAACAAAAAGCGTAAGACGGGTCAAACAAGTGAATCGAGTATTCGTCCTAATCTCACCCAGCTGTTTCAAAAAAGTTTTCGGACTCCAGAGATGAGGGATCATTTTAATTATGTCAAGGAGTTTGAAATTCGTCGTGAGCGTGTTGTTGACCTCTCGTTTCTTGACTCCGAGCGCTTTCTCTTTCGTTACCTCTCGCGTTTAAGAGAATGAGGATTCTTTGGTTTGTTGAGTATCCTGGATATTTGCTACAAGCACATGGTTCTTCTCTTTTACTCAAATGCTCAATTTATTAATAGTGAAGACAACTCCGAAGTTGTTGGCCTTGAGTCTTCTATCTTGGGAAAGAGGATTGTCATTGACATCCCTTACATATAGACTACATTTGGACTTAAGGACGAAGGAATCGAGAATGAAAGTCATTTTGGTTCTCACACCGGTTCGGTGATTACCTTGGATGCTCACGATAGGTTCCTCCACTTGAAAGTCTCGTGGTTTCTTCGCCCCTCCGGAGGTAAATTTTCTCATGTTCGTCAAGTAGACTATTTTTGGCTTGAATGTTTTCGTCGTGGTGAGCGCCCTAATCTTGTTAAGATCATGTTTGTCGAGATAGTAAACAATGTTAAGCTCCGTGACACCGATGCACTCAAATCTTTCACTTATGGAACTGTTTTAAGTTACATCTTTGGAAAGCTTAATCTTGATTGCACCTATGACTCTCCGGAACCCCGCAAGTTAAAAATTGGTGAGTCTTCTTTCAGTAGGTCCAGATTTCGCTATATAAACAATGGGCAATGGAAACGTGTTGATAGGGAAGCACCTCCACCTCAAGTTGAGCCTCAACCACAAGCTCCAGTTGCAAACAATGAAGCTCTCACGGCTTTCCTTACCGAGCAGTTCAACTCTTTGGACACTAACATGTCTAGAGGTTTTGGTGCTATCAATACTCGCTTGCAATCCATAGAGGATCGTCTCCTTGCAAATGAGAATCGACTCACATCCCTTGAGAATCAACACTCGGCTATGGATATGTCATTCTCCACCTTTTATGGCCAATGGATGAATTTTCGTCGTTCTCAAGCCAAGATTGATGATGATTCCATGGATGATGATGGTGACGACGACGAGGCTTAGGATTCTCATGTCATATCATATTAGCTATGCATTTTAGGATTAAGTTTGCATCTTTATTTCCATTATGTTTTATGAACCTATGCTTTTGATTTTATTTGGGATTATGCTTTGAACTTATGGTTTACGATTTATGTTTTGGATATTTGAATTTTATGAATTAATATTATGTTGCTTATTGCTTATTGCTTCTTGATAATTTCTTTTCACCCTATCTCTTCTCTTTGAGCCTTGTTTATTATTTTTGATCTAATAAAAAGTGGGAGAAGTAAAGAGCCGAAATTCGTTTTAAATGTTTAAAGTGTTTTTAAGTTTTAAAACTTGAATTTAAATCCTTAAATTTTTTTAAAAACTTTAAAAAACCCATCTTAAATTGAGGGGAGTTAGAATGTATTCAAAAATTTCAAAACTCTTAAAATTCTAACTTTGGTTTTGTTATATCAAAAAGGGGAGATTGTGAAACCGATATTTTAATTTTGATATAACTAAAGAACCTAAGGACTAAATTGAAAATGTGAAAATGAATTTTTAAGTCCTCAAACCACTCTATATGTTTTAAACAATATGCCTAAGTTAAAAACTAATTTTATCAAATATTTTCTAAGTGTTCTTAAAGCCAAAACAGTGATTTTCGAGTCACCGTTTCGAAACGGCCTTAGGCGTTTCGAAACAGTTTTGAAAATGTAAGTTCATGTTTCGGAACGGGTATCGAAACGATTTCAACACTGCCAACCCGTGTTTTGAAACAAGTTTCAAAACGGCTTAAGAACATTGAGACACCGTATCGAAACGACATCCAGTGTTTCGACACGGCTTTAAAAATGATTTGAAAAATATGACCGTTGAATGTTTTTAACTGATTTTAAACAAGTCGTTAAGGCGTATCAAAACGATCTCAATCTGTTTCGATACGATCCTTGACAATGGAAAAATGTTTCGAAACGAGTTTCGAAACGACTCTTGGCGTATCGAAACAAGTCTAACCGTTTTGATACGGGCTCTTTAATGCACCCAACGACTCTTTCTATTTTGGTCTGTTTCGAAACAAGGTCGGACGTTTCGAAACGGTTGGTTGCAGACTGCATTTATGGAGAGAAGATAACACCCCCAACGGCTCTATTGATGAGTGCAACAACCACAACAGCTAGAATTCAATGAGAAAGTATAAAAGGGACCTCTAAAAGCTTCAGCAACAACTATTGATCCTAAAGCAAACATCCAAACATCAAATCCAAGCATTTGTGCCTAAATCCCATTATTGTCTTGTAACCCCAATTGTATTTTTCATTCTTATCATTTCAATTGGGTTGAGTGCTTGTAATTGGGCTATATTGTGTATTGAGAGATACTTGTTTTAGCCAACAACTTCTTTGTTTCAATTGTGAGGATTGGGTCAAATTTTGGGTAGAAAATTTTACTGAAAATTGTAAGGGTTACCTCCTTAGCCTAGAAAAGGGAAGAGCAATTAGTGGAATTGTTGTAAATCCTTAGTGAAGCTAAGATAGTGGATGTAGAGTTCATTTTGAACTTGAACCACTATAAAATTCCTTGTCTACCATTTTTATTTGCAAATTCCACCACCAAGAACTTTAAAAATCCAATTTACCCCTCTCTTGGTTTATTTCGATCATTCGATCCACTCAACACATGTCTAAATAAATTTTCTCGGAAATTTCCAAATACTTCTAGCATTTTAAATCCTTCAAAGATAAATATGGATCCACAAATAATTAGACGCATAATTTTTTTTTCATAACTGCCAAAGTAATTGCATCCACCATGAAGTAATTAAAAACTTTTCATAAATCATAGTTCAAGACGTATTTACGACTACTTATTTGTGCCTCACTTGCATTACACCTTTAGGTGTTTGGACTGCTAGTCCAAATACTTCTATTTTAGAAGTTCAAAGCGTCTTTCAACATCAGCCAATTCAATATATATACTTCTGGATAGATTTTATACAAGGTCCTCAATTTCTTTCTTTACTTCTATAGAAGTATTTTATGTAAAATTGTTTGTAAAATCGTTGTCGACAACTTTCTAATTTTCTGGTTCCATTCTCGTAATGACATAACTCATCGAGATCTCTTCAAGATTTCAATCTTTATTTCAGGTACCTAAAACTCTTCAAGAGTTTTATTATTAGTTATGTCTTGGGTCTCTTTAGGAGCACCCGCTTCCAATATATGACCATCTCATAATACTTTTCATTTACGATAATTTTGATCATTGAAATCATTTCAACTATCATGCTTCAAGCATGATTTACATCCACTTGCTCTAACATGTAATTTAAACTTAGAGTATTTCAGCTGGTATATGAGACTTAATTACTCTCATTGGGTCAGTAAATATGTCTGGCAGTTGACATGAAATAACATGAATTATCTTATGAACTTTTAGTTCATATTCGAGGATCTAGATAATAATAATTCATTTCCTTCTTTATCCAGCTGATTATTCTATCCCTCTGATGTTGAGAAAAATCATCTAATAAATGATTCTCCAATTAATGTTTAGAATTTAAACATAAAAGGAGACGTGTACTCAATATATATTCTCAACCCTTTTTACTTGCCCATTTTGTGCGTTATGGTGGAACAGTTCAACTATATATCGCATATTTAAAAATTCAAAATGGGAAATATGACTTCTGACCATAAGTCAAATCATAATGGGGAGTTTATTATAACTCGTTGGCTTGATGCGTATAAGTGTTGCTATATGGAAATACCATATAAATAATAAATGTTTTGTTCTCACAATTTAGTTATTAAATAGGAGGCATCCAATTAAAAATTTTCTAAACCGTATTTTTCATAATTAATAGGCTTTGTAACAACCGATATAACCTAAAATATAAACCCACAAGCTTTTGCAAAACGAATAGTCTAATTGCATAATCTGAATCCTTTTAGAATCAATCTCACAAACTTCTAGTTGTAAGTTGATAAAACAATGTAGATGCATCTACTAAAATCATATAAAACTTTCCACATTTGTGATATATGGGCCCATATTTCGTTCAGATATGCAAGACATGCAGTCTCAACTTTAGCACAAGAACTTCAAGTTCTAATTCTTTTGGTAAGTGGGATCAACTATATCCTTTGAGAACAAACAACACAAAAACTTCAAGTTCTTTTAGTAAGTGGAATTAATCAATTTCATTAAGCAACACAAGAACTTCATGTTCTTTAATAAGTGGAATTTAATCAATTCCTTTGAGAATAAGCACCACAAGTACTACAGGTTCTTTTAATACATGTACATGTAAATCTCAATAATTTCTGCACCATTATTGATGAAGATGGTCTAACCGATCATGCCAACTATATATATATATATGTGTGTGTGTGTGTATATCTTTGAATTTGTAAATTTCTTGTTTACCATAACATGTAATTTAATCTCACTCGTACATGTCTAGTACGACCATCAAAATTGTTCCTTTAAATAGGAATATAATTAGCTCTTTTGGAGCATTCAATTGAAATTATCTTTTGGTAGCAATATATAGCTCTTCTAGAGCTTTCAACTGACTTTTTGGCTACCAAAACTTATATCCATATTGGCTTATTTCAAATGCCAATTGATAACATATGTTATCTATAATTCCAAAAAGAATATTTTACGAACTTATATTGCTCTCTTAAAATTTCTACCTCTAGTGGTGACGATATTATTACCATTAGCGGTAATTATTGCAATATTCGCAATTATGCACTTTTCATAATGTGTTTTCTCTCAAGAACTTATTGCTCTTCTGGAGCATCAATACTTTTAGTACTTTGAGATATAGTACTCACATTTTTCCCTTGCATTTAAATAGAAAAATATATAATATGCTTCTGCTAAACATAAATCGTCACCACAAATTATATTTGATAAGTAATTATGTTAAACAAAATAAATAATATGATAATGTATAAATATAAATATTAACATAAATATAAATATAAAATATAAATAATTAATGTATAAAGTAAATAAACATAAAGCAAAATAAATAAAAAGATAATTAATTCTCTTCAAAGTTATGAGAATAATTAGAAGATGATTTATTTCATTCGAAGGTTATAAGGAAATCAACAACGTCCAAATAAGTTGGACCAATATCATCTTTGTCATTTTTCGCAAACAGAATTTGCTTTTATTTTCTTTTCTTTATCATTCAATCATTGTTGCTTTTTTCAACGTACGATAAGTACGAGACTAATGGTTTATAACACCACATTGATAATAAAAAAAGATTACACTTTCTTAGAATGATCTTTATCGCTCTTGTCATCCTTATAACCCCATTACCAGTGGGTAGAAGTATTCTTAAAATGACCATATTTTTCATGTCTATATTCATAGTCTCGACCACGACCACAACTTCTAATGTGGTTTTTATTCATTCCATAATATAATCTCACATTCACTTCAGTGAATGGAGTAGAGCCAGTGGCCTTTGAAATCTTTTTCACATATCCTTATCATAGAGAGCAAAGATTTAATCCTCATACGCGGCATTGTTAAACATGTCCCCGAGGTCTTTTAAAAACCTCCTTTGAGACCAGTAGCCTCGCAGAACGGGATGTCCAGCCAATATACTTGGATTATATCGAAATTATGTCTCTAATTGAATAATGATTTACCATGTTTGCATTCACTTCAGGGAATGAAACAATTCCAATAATTGCATGGAATAAACATCATGCTTGCATCCATCATTGATAATCGCATGGAATAAACATCATGCTTGCATTCACTTTAGGGAATGCCCCATCATTGACAATCACATGAAATAAACATCATTCTTTGCATTCACTTCAGGGAATGCCTCCCATAAAACTTTTTGGATCAAGACGGATTTTCGTAACTTGAAATTGAGAGAAGTCTATGGTCGAGTTTTTCAACGAAGAAGAAATACTGCTTTCGAACAAATATAGATTTTATAATAATCTTCTTGTAAATTCAAAATCATCATGATTTATCGCACTTTAAACCCATATTTTAAAGGATAAAAATAAAAATAGACTTTATCAATATTGTGTTTCCTCTTGAGGACGATGAAGACATAGCAAATGGCCAAGACAGCTTCTTATAATCTCTTTATATCATGCTCTTACCAAGTCATTTAAGCATATCATATAAAACTAAAAAATATGGTTAAAAACATAAACTCTCATGAAAATAATAACATAAATGCATATATTGATTTTAATTATAATATAATATAAATATAACAATGACCATGGAGTGGTTAATCATACCCGACTTTAAATAATAGATCAAAATAATTAGATCAATGATAAAAATCTACGAGAAGAACAAGGATAAATAAAACAATGACCATGGCAATGTTTCAACGGCTCGTGGAGTGGTTAATTAGAACAAGGATAACAATAATTAGATTCAATCCCTCCGAAAGCAAGAAGAACAAGAATTCTTACTTATTCGTAAAGTAGTTTTGTGGGCATCTATGAGTCGTATAGTGTTTTTTTGTGTAAAGCACAATATTGCTCATTCGATCCAGTTCCTCGAAAAACTAGGATAAAAATCACATGTCATTAATCAAAACATTAGAAACATAATTATATATATATATACACAAACATAAATAAATAAAACAATACCGAGCAGTGGCCACAGAACCACTTTGCATGTGTTTTTCTAATGCCTTTAATGACATGTAGTTCGATTCAATTTTCGTTCTCCATCTTGATTCAAGCGCATGACTTTTCTATTTGATTAGAGCACTCGTGCTGATAACGTGTTGTGAATAAAATAACAAGAACAACGAACAAGAATAAAAGAACAAAGAGATGAGAGAAAGAAGGAGATTTGTATTATTCTCAATATAAACTTGTGTACAATGCCTTCATCAAGTTATCTATTTATAGGCATAAGAAGTACATATTACATTGAACTCTAATTAAATGAGATAATATTCCTAATGATAAAGTAAATTAATCTCCTTAAATAAAGTTATAATCATGATAGACATCCATATAGATAAATATTCATAACATACATATATATATATATATTTACCCTAATAACCATAATTATTATCCCAAGTGAATATTAAGAGAATATCCAACAGAATATATTGATAATTATTTGATAAATTAATGGAAAAAATCCATTTTTAGCATGTTTGGTTTTCTTTTAGAAAATGAAATATTTGTTTATATTTTTTTAAGGAAAATATCAATTGGCATTTAAAAAAATGAAAAACATGAAACAAGCCCATTACAAGAGAAAGAGACATAGAACAAAATCAGAAAATCACACAATGCAACAAAACAAGAACAAAGACAAAGTAGAGCAAAGAAAATAAGTCGAAGTGCCAAAGTCGACAAGAAGAGAAGAGTCGAGACGAAAGTAACGTCAGCAAATTCAGATTTCGCAACTTGCATATCGTTTCAGTCACACAAAATGATGAGATCTCTTTAGGTAATGTAGGAGAAGAGTAACTCGTCAAGAAAGTTAAAATCGTCGAAGATTGTTGGTGGGAAAGAGGATCAGAGTCAGAGAAAACAAGCATAATGGTCAACCTCAAGCAAAAAGATGAATCAGACCTACCATCGAACACGAACCGAGCACCTGCAAGAAAAGACTTAAGCAAAATGTCGTCATGCGAAAAGCGAGTAGAAGGGTAAACGGGGAGGAAGGAAACAAGGTTTCCTTTACGTCCACACAAAACACACAACCACCCACCCAATGGCTTGAACCAGTTTCTTGGTCACACAAAAAAACATAATCTCAAACGAGCAGGTCAAAGCGTCAAGAAAAATGAAGTACACTTACAATGAAGGAAAAAGGAGAAAGCGGTGACGAAGAAAGAAAAAAATAGAAAAAGAGAAAATCGAGATGAGAGACCAATTATCGGAGAAGACGACGACTGACTGTCGCTAAAATAAAAAATAGATTATAAAACTATAGAGAGAAGACAGAAAAAACTAAGACTAAGAAAGAAAGAAAGCATTTTTAAAAATATATATCATTTCGTTATGAAATATTTTTTGAACATCATAAAAACTTACATATGATCAAATTTAGGGTTAAAAGAACATTAATGTTTGGCGCTCGATCTAGCTTGATGGTTTTGTGTGCTTCTTCTAACAAACACGTCCTGTATTCGAGTGCCACAACATGAAAATATATGAAAGAACATTAACGTTTGGTTTATAATAATAATAATAATAATAATAATAATTGAGTCCAACGAATAATTCTAATGAAAAAACCGGATCATATTTATCATAAAAGACTTGAATTTAAATCGTTTTAGTTATATCAAAAAAAATGTGAAACAACTTTTTGTAGCGTATCATTTAAAAAGAAAAAAAATTGCACTAAATCGTATCACATTGAAGGCAAAAAGAAGTAACTGAAAAGGTGCAATTCAAAATTTGAGTAATTAAATTGAAATATTTTAAACTTCAGTGACCAAAGTAAGAGTATAAAGAAAGTTGAACGGTGAACAGGTGTAATTTACCCTAATAATTTGGTATGGTATTTACGTTAAATCGTATCAAATCGAAGGGCGAAAGGGGTGGCGGCTTGAGTCGGAGTTGCTTATCTGCGAACGCTCACGCAACAAACACCAGAATCGCCATGGATTTAATCTCACTCTCATCTGCTCTAAACCCTCCTTTCTCCCCCCTTCAACTCAAACATAAACCCTCTCTTACTCTCCCCTACCAAAGCCCTTCCTTTTTGAGCCTCACACCCAAACTGAAAGCCACCGCTAACAGCCTCAAATCCTCATCCCCTCACACCTCCGCCACCGCTAACAGTCCCAAATTATCATCCTCTCAGACCCCAGCCACCGCCATGCGAGGGGCTGAGTCCGACGCTATGGGGTTGCTGCTGAGGGAGCGAATTGTTTTCCTTGGCAACAGCATTGATGATTTTGTGGCCGATGCTATTATAAGCCAGTTGCTGCTTTTGGACGCTCAGGACCCTACTAAAGATATCAGACTCTTCATTAATTCCCCTGGTGGTTCTTTGAGGTATGCCCCCACCCCTTTTTTGAAGGCCTTTGTATATTTTCTTCTTCTGCTCTTTAACCCTAGACTTTGACCCGATTATTCTGTTTTTCAATTGTTCTCTTTTTGAGATAATGAGAAGAACACATTGTTGCTGCGATTTCTGTTCTATTCCTTTTTTTGACTGGGAAAGAAAAGAACTTTTTAATAGATATCTGGGAGATACATATCAGATGAAATATTCAATCAATGGGTATTTTCTTTAATAAAAATGGAACCTTTTCTTCTTTGAATGATATGGTCTTGTTCAATGGTAAGTTCTTGAGCTGACAATTCAGGACCTTAATATGCCCTTATCAAGCTGAATGATGACCCTTTTATTTGCTTCAGCTAGTATGACATCATTGGTTAGGATTTTGGAAACAAGATGGCTATTTTATTTGATGGGGGTGGTGTTCTCCTTTGATATGGATTGCCAATTTTTTTCATGACATTTCTTATTGAAGGAGCCTGCTAGAAATGGTTTGAAGATCTATCTTGTTTGTAAACCTCCATTTAATAGAGGAGCATATACAGTACTTGTATACCACGTAGTACACGGTAAGCTGGCAAGTCTAATTACTAAAAGTAACTCAAGTAGCCTAGAATGGATACGGCTGAGCCTACGATATAAAAGTCCTGCAATCCAAATTAGAACTCTTAGTTTGTAGCTTTAACTTGGGGGTGGAAATTGTATTGCTTCATCCAAGCATAAAGAGTCCTGCTGCATCATTAGATTAGCATGTATGATGGTTCATAATCTTATAATTCTTGTTGTCCATTTGGGTGTGTATTTATTCTTTGTTTCATCTAATGACCAAGCTCAAGTTTTGTAGTACCCTTTATTTCTCCAATTCATTAGAAAAGGGCAAATTATACCCCAATAGTTGCTTTCCAAGGAGACAGCTGAACCATTTCCTTGTCTTTTTCTAACCCGCCCTTTCCTTGGAAGACAGCCCTGGTCCTTGGTTTATGCAATCTTCAGGTATTCTAAGGTTGTTGTAGGGTCAGTTGGAATTGTGCATATTAACTTTAGGAGTATAGAGCAGTTGCACTTATAAGCAGCTTAGGTCGTCAGTTTAGGCTAGAAAACATGTTTGTATTCTTACATATTGTATTTCCATCGAGGCTTGAGGTGAAGCTTTTGTACGGGAACCATTTTACTTGATGGGGAAGGAATTTGAAGATCTTCATGGAGAACAGTTCTTCGTAAATTTTTTTAATGTACTTACATAATTACGATCCGCTTTGCAAAATATATGAAGACTATAATTTGGTAGTGAACTTGATAAATTTCCATTTCCTTCCCTTTCCACTCAACTAAATAAGACTGCTTGCACAACCTTTCTTTGGTTTTATCTTTGTGCAATCAAAATAGGGGTAATTTACTCTCTTCTTTCTCTTTCTATTTTTTTTAAAACTTTTTTATTCTCCTTCATGTTGGTTACCTACAAAAGAATATAAACTTTCCTGATATGCTTCCATTTTAACATTTGGTTGTCTTCTATTTGATTTCTGATTGTATCACTCCATCCTTTCCTTTTGCTGATTTTCTGTTTTTGCTATTTGAACCAGTGCTACAATGGCTATATATGATGTAGTGCAGCTTGTCCGGGCTGATGTTTCCACAGTTGCAATTGGCATTGCAGCATCAACGGCTTCTATTATCCTTGGTGGTGGCACCAAAGGCAAGCGCCTTGCAATGCCAAACACACGGATAATGATTCATCAACCTCTAGGGGGTGCTAGTGGACAAGCTATAGACGTAGAAATCCAAGCACGGGAAATTATGCATAACAAGAACAATGTGACGAGGATAATTTCGAGTTTTACTGGGCGTTCGTTTGAACAGGTACTGAAGGATATTGATAGGGATCGATATATGTCTCCAATGGAAGCAGTTGAATATGGAATAATAGATGGAGTCATCGATGGAGATATGATCATTCCATTGGAACCAGTGCCGGAAAGAGTGAAGCCAAGATTAAACTATGAGGAAATGAGTAAAGATCCAAGGAAATTCTTGACCCCTGATATTCCAGACGATGAAATATACTAGGTCGGGTCGGGGCATGCCATGCAAGAGGTGTAATGTTTTAATGTTGCTTGTTTTTCAATTTGTTTTTGTTAAGTAGAACTTTGTATTGGATTGCATAAAGTGGGAACGTGGTTTTGGCCCCAGCAAATTAGATTATTGTGTGTTTAGAAGCGATTTGAATAATCGTTAAAACAGTGAATGAAGTGGAGACATGGACATTTGCTCCACCTCAAACTTTAGAGTGACCTGATTTAAATTTAAAATGACTTGAATTCGAAAGGATAGAAATTGAAAATTCTAAAACTCAAATCGATTTCACTGAGATGAACTCGAATCAAAATTATCCTAATTGGCGAATCTCTTTTGGGTAAACTGTATACCATCCAACTATAGGTCTGATTTTACTTTGACTACTGTTATTTTTAATTTTGTCAATTAGACTTTTCAATTATTTAAATGATTTTAATTAAGTCATTTGTTGCTAAAATTTAACGAAGGAATGATATGACAGTTAATGAAAATTTATATATTTATACATTTGATTCGTATTACTTTTATATTATATCAGTTTGTAAGAAATAATAGGGTTGTTGTAAATGAATCGTTTAGTGAGAAGTTTGTTTATTTATTAAACAAACGAACATGAACAAGAAATTATGTTCATTTAGTTGTTCGTGTTTGTTCATTTGTTTAGTTAAAATTAAATGAACGAACATTAACATACCCTCGTTAGTGTTTGTTTACAGTCCTAAGAAATAAGGACCAAATGTAAAATTATATAAATTTCCGTTAACCAACACATTACTTTTTTTGTTAGATTGTAACGGCAAGTGACTTAATTGATATCATTTAAATAGTTTGATGATCTGATTGACAAAACTAAAAGATTGGTGGTCAAAATAGAATTGAACTGTAGTTGGATGGTCATGGATGTAGTTTACCCATTTCTTTTATATATACTCGTAAAATTGGGTCTATAATTGAATGGGCTGGTTAGCTAACACGGCCTGGCACATGTCATTTGCAGCAGTTGAAGTTTGTAAATTCTAAACGCAGAGGAAAAGGAGACCTCCATGCTTGGGAAAAACACCCAAGCTTGGACGACTCGTATCAAGACTCAGAAGAACAAAAGTTGCTTAGGTGAGATAGTAGCAAGACCAACCCTCTATTTTGCTATCAAAACACAAAAGAAAGAAAGAAAGGGGTGAGGCTGAGGAAACCCTAAATAAAGGAATAAGCAGGAGCAGGATGTCAGGGGGCGGGCAGTGGGGGCAGGAGGAGACTCGGGAGCTGATATCCATTCGGGGTGAGCTTGAGAAGGACTTGAGCGCCACCAAGCACAACAAGAGTCTTTGGGAGGTGGTGAGTGGTGGGATGAAGGATAGAGGCTTCACCCGAACCCCTCATCAGTGCAAGTCCAAGTGGAAAAATCTTCTCAATCGTTACAAGGTCCTTTCTTTTTCTCTCTTTTCATCCCTCACAAGTTCACAACCATGTATGTATACTAGTATGACATTGAATTCAATGTTTCTTTTAGTACCCTTTTTTACTATCACCTATATTGTGCTTGTGCCTAGAAATCTTTCCAAATTGCTTTCAAAATGGATGATTTATGCAAAATCTTTTCTTTATGCAGGGGAAGGAGACATCTGATCCTGAGAATGGTTGCCAATTCCCTTTCTTTGAGGAACTACACGCTTTATTCACCGAAAGGGCCAAGAATATGCAGCGCCGCCTACTTGAATCCGAGGCAGGTTCGGATTCTACCCAGGCAAAGAAAAGGGTGAAAAGAACAACCTCGGACGAAGATGAAAGTGAGGAAGAAAAGGCCAGTAGAGGGATTTCACGCAAGAGGAAAAAAGCAGACACTCCTAGACCAAGTTGTGGTGTTGAGGAAGTGGTTAGGGAATTTTTGAATGAGCAGGTGAGGATGGATGTGCAGTGGAGGGAGATGATGGATAGACGTGCCCATGAGAGGCAGTTGTTTGAGGAAGAATGGCAGCAGTGGATGGAGAAGCAGGAGAGGGAGAGGTTGATGGTGGAAAAAGCTTGGAGGGAGAGGGAGGAGGAGGAGAGGAGAAGGGAAGAGAGCCGGGCTGAGACAAGGGATTCCTTGTTAACCACTCTCTTCAATCAACTCATAAACGATACTCACCTCTGAGTCTGACCCTGGAAATTGGAATCTATATATTTTATCTCTTGTAAACATGAGTATACATAAGTTTGATGATGATGCATATATATTCGATTGTTATTTGTATGGATATTAGAAAGAAATATACTATGTTATTTTGAATGTTGTGGTTGTAGTTTGGATAGTTAGATATGTTAATTGTTACGGAGTAAGAATTTTAAGGCAACTTGTGACAAAAGATTAAATTAGCTTTATACTCTTACGATGACCAAACTTTTTCAAAACAAAACACTGAAAAATACAATGGTTTTTATGAACAGAAGTGAGCAACCAAGAACAAAGAAAACAAGAGAGTTCAGAATAAATGTTCTGTATTTTCTATAAAAAAAAAAAAAAAAACTCTTTTGTTCTCTTGGTTGTTCTCTCTTCCGTTTAATTTCTGCTCTTTATTTCGGTGTTTTTTTCAGTGTTTTGGAGTAGCTTAGATCTTCAAGCTTGTTTTTATAAGTTGATTTAGCAATTGTCTCCCAGTTACTCATCCAATACTGTACGGTTTGCTAAACAGAAAATCTAACTCGTTACTATATAGTGCTATTGTGCTAATGCCTAATGCTTATAAATATGTATCATTGAAAATAACTATATATCTAAAAAGCATTAAAATTCTTAGTCAAAAAAGTATTTTTTAAAATTTAATTAAACATTTTAAGATATAATTATTCTTATTAATTTCTAAAGAAAAACAATTTTCTCCCATGAAGGATTGAATTTTAGTTCTAGATAAAGATATTACTCCGTAATTTTGTTTATTTATTGATATTATTGTTTTGTTTCTCATATTTTTTAGGATAAACTATACAGATGACCACTTAACTATGGGGTTTAGTGTCAATATGACTACTATACTTTTAATTTTGATAAATATATTACTTAACTATTTAAGTGGTTCCAATGTAGCAACCAACTGTTAAAACATAACGAAAAAGTTAGCGTCACTGTTAAACAAAATTGGTAATCCTCATTATTTACACATTTGATCCTCATTATTTACTTAACTATTTGATCCTCATAACGAAAAAGCTGGCGTGACTGTTAAACAACCCCTTCGTGATGTTTTAACGGTTGGTGGCTACATTGGAACCACTCAAATAGTTAAGTGGTATATTTATTAAAATTAAAAATATAGTGGTCAAATTAACACTAACCTCATAGTTAAGTGATCATATGTGTAGTTTACCATATTCTTTATTGGTTGGGGTCGGGACTGCGCTGGAAAACGCAGCGTTTCATTGAAGAGAAAATACAGCAGGCAGAACTTCATAAAAGCTTAAAACCCTAGACAAACCTAATGCAGGCGTAAAACCCTTTTGCTCTGTCCCTGTATTGGTAAAGAAAGGAAGGAAATGGAGGAATCGAGAACCGGGAATTGTGAAGAATGCAAAAACAAGGCGTCAAAATACAAGTGCCCGGCTTGCTGCCTCCGCACCTGCAGCCTCCCTTGCGTTAACGCTCACAAGCAACGCACCGGCTGCACCGGCAAAAGGAACATCACTTCCTTTGTTCCTCTCTCTCAATTCGACGACAAACTTCTCCTCTCAGGTTTCGCTCGCCTTCTTTTTCTTTTTTGTTGTTTCCTTATGAACCCAGAATTGCTTTGTAGATTATAATCTGCTGGAGGAAACAAAAAGGGTTGCCGAAACTGCTGAAAGAATAAGGTCCAAAATATGCAATACTACGAATAGTAGCTATTATCATCGCTTTAAGCTACCAAATCCCCTTCGAGCTCTCCGTACTGCTGCTGCTTCTCGTAGAACTAAACTCTTGTTTCTCCCCTCTGGGATGTCTAGGAGGGAAACTAATCAAACTCGATTTAACTACAGGTTCTTCCCTTTGTTTTATAATTCATTCAAAACAAATCAAATAACGTATGATGATATTTTTTATGAAGTTTAATTTCCATGTAAACACCTACTTACTAGTTTGCTCTGTCTATAGGAAGAAGTGCATTTCGTGGACTATCGAATGGCGGTTTCACTCTACAGATGTTGTTTTACTTGACCACGGGTGAGCTGCCGTTTAATCTTTGTTATGATTTGGTGACTGCTTAATATTCTTGGACAACGGATGCATTGCTTTTTTTCTCCTTGTTCCAGTGTACATGAAGATACAAGCCTCTGCTCATTAATTGAAAACCATCTCCAACCTAGCCCCTGGAATCATCCTCTAAGGCGGTTCTGTGAAGAGCAGCTCGACTGCCTCAAGTTTTTTATCCGAAAATACCCTAAGGTGATTTAGGACTTTGGGTTTCATTCTTTTTCTTCTTTTGAACTATATCGTACACATATTGCTTGTTGTTTGCTCAGTTTCGCTACATTTCCATGTTAAAAATGGAGTTAAGCTCAGTGATCCTATAGATATGTGCAATTCACTGAAGTCTTTACCCCCTTAGATTGTTGAAGTCATGTTATCTGGGTTATGTTTAATGCACTCATCCTGGATTGAAGTCAGTTGAACTCGGAATCTCACTCAGTACTTAACAATTGGCTTGTCTGTTTCTGACCTTGAATTATAGATTATATGTATTGATGCTTGCCTTTCAAGTTATCCTCTGCCGGAAAATTCTATCCATCCTATTGATGATTTTCTTGTGTTGTCATAGGGGAAGTCACCTTTTCGGGAGTTGGACATAAAAGCCCCAATACGGCAACAATTAGCTCACACGGTTATTCTAGAGTATCCTGTAATTCATGTATTTCTTCCTTCGGAACACTATGATTTTGAAGTTATCAGGGAGAACCTTCCTGTCACTCATAGGACAGAGGGCGAAGATTCTAGCATTGCTGATAATGAAATCCAAAAAGGTGTTACCTTCAGGGAGGAGGAAATAAAAGAGAATGGTAGCTCTTTAGATCCTCCGGTCTTTGATCTTATGAAGCGTGTGCATCAAATCCCTTCTCAGAACAAGTCTGAGAAAGCTGTTGGTAAATTAGTTTTGTCTTTGTCAACGAGAGCTGGGGCAGGGAACAAGGTGCATTCCAGCTCCCTGGCTAAGGACTCTGAAGATTTTGAAGAGATGGATTTTGATTTTGATCAAGGCTTACTCGATGCATATTCAGACCTCATTGCTGAAATTAATCCTGATGACTTTCTTGATTTGGAAGGTGAATTTGCTGAGCAATCAGAAAAAACGGAAGATGGAAGTGACCTTTCAAATACTAGGGGTGTTTTCTTTGCTGAGGAATTGGAGGAAGGGGAGATTGTAGATTAATTTCTCACCGTCAGTTTTTCCAGGAAGCCGGGGTGCATTATTAGAGGAAGAATTTGGCAAGAGTTGCTTGCTACTGATAGTAATTTTCGTCGACAATCTGCTCCAGCTTGTCTGTCATATCTATAGAGCAAACTCTGCAATTCTGTAGCATTTACAAGCATGCAGTTGCCTTCATACTGAATATGAGCTCGACTAACTGGAAATGCTCAAAGATCGGGACAAATGCTTGGACATCTTGTAATCTCAATAGCTGATATGATATTTCATTCCTGCTGAAAAGAAAAACTCTATTATCTGGTTGAGAGGCAGGTGAATTATACTGTTTTGGTTTGATATTAAAGGGGTCCGTCTTGGATTCATGTTTTTCCCATTTGAGTGATGTTGCTTGGCATTTGTTATCCCAATGACTGTGTGTTATCCTTCAAAAGGGACTTGGTCATGTTACCGATTTCGATTAAGTTCATATACTGTAGAAAGTGAAATTTAGTGTTTGTATGGGTGCAATGGAATGACTCCATATTCTATAATGAAAGAAGTAAATTACAGTTTTTGCCTGCACTTGAAACCCAAAACAAGCAATATCGGCTTTAGGAGTGCTAATTGAGTTGAATTGCTTGCAAATAACTTGAGTTTGTCTCGGTTAAAATTTGGTCAACGCTTGACTTAAGTTGATGTGATTCAAATTTGAATTCGACTCGAGAATTTAGCAAGTTGAGTTGAGCAAGGTTCAACTCGACTTGATAAGCATTTCTTAATTTTTTATATAAATATTTTATAATTTTTGTGTGGATACCTTGAAAAAAATCACGTTCCAATAAGTTTAAATGCTAATTAAAAATATTAAAAAAGTTAAGTGATTTGTTAGATAATTTACCCATAAAAGATTTGGTTTCAAATTTTCAAAAAAATTTGTTTTTATTGAGAATTCAAAAAGTTAATTTGTATTAATAACTCTTAAGATTCATATAAAAAAATACGATTGAAAGTTAACATTTCGAAATCTTAAAGGTATCCTCTCCTTTGTTAAATTGTTGAGAAATTAAAGAGTTCAACACTAGAATATTGACTTCATTTTTAGCTTAGGCTTAGTTTGCGGTTGCTTTTGAAAAGTGCGGTGAAAAAAGTGATTTTTAAATTAGCTGTTGAAAAGTAATTTTAAAAAGTTGATTAGTGTTTGTCAGTCAAAAAGTGATTTTGAAGAGATAAAATGTCTACTTTAGACATGATATTGAAAAGTAAAAGTAAACTTGGGTTATGTTTAAATAGTTAATGTTATGAAATATGATATAAATTAATTTTAATAATAATAAAAATTTTATTTTTTTATAAAATTTAATTTAAAAATATAAACTACATTCTAGATTATATATATACATATCACTTACAAATTAATAATAAATTATAAATAAATTATAAATAAAATAATTTTATTCTAATATAAATATTATAAAATATATATTATTTTACAATTATGTATGCATAATGTAAAATAAATTTAATTAAATAATAAAGGTTAAAAAGTAATTTTATTTTCAAACTAGTTTTTTCACTCAAGAAGCTATAAAATTTAGTTTTTTTAATTTGGATGGAAAAACTGATTTTAAAAGCAATTAAAAACACAAAAAGAGTGAAATCAATTAAAAAAGCCCGTTTGGGTTGCCAAACGCAACCACAAACGGGGCCTTAGTCATGACAGATTTGTTTATTTATCAGTCTTCACGTTTTTTTCCTTCTGAAATTGTAGGTTGATATTAAGTTTTAATAATATCACTAAATTTTACCTACATATAAAAAAAGCAAGACAAAAGTTTTGGTGACCTTAACGAGCAACGAGTCAAGCAGTGAAATTTTTTTATGAACACAAGTCGAATAAAATTTTATCGGGCTTAACAAGCAACGAATCGAGTTGAGCAACAAATTTTTTTAACGAGGATGAGTGGAGCAGTGTTTAACTTGCAACCTTCCATCAGCACTGTAATGGGCTTGACCAACGGTGACTGTCCTATAATGTGTTTGATTGTAATTATGGAGTTCCAAGTGTGGGCTACTTTTCAAAGCATTAAAACGTATCAGATGAGCCAAAACCCGAAATGACCCTACTACTAGGTACTAGCTGAGCCGGCCGGATAAATACTGGCATCCCAATTCCCATCCCATTCCCCCATAATACAACTGCCCCATGATTGGAACACTTTGTCGCCTCAATTAGGTTCTGGTTTACAGAATAAAGTTTTGACTTGGAACTAGGGGAGTAAAAACTCGAACTCGACTCGATTTAAGATAAAAATACTTTATTCGTCTTGACTCGACTCGACTCGTAAAAATTTTAAATAAAGTTTAAATTGTAAAATAAAATTAGAATAACTCGAAAATTTTAGTAATTAGTGAATTTATTTTTAAGTTCAAGACGAGTCCCTCAATTTTTAATAATATATACATACCGATATATAAAAATATGAAGAAATATTATCACATATAAAAAATATGAAGAAATATATATATGCATTACTTATATCATTAGAGAAAGTGGTTTAAATTGAAATCAAAACGTATTATAACATGATAAATAATTACAATTTAATTTTTATAGGAACTCGAAAACTCGAATCGACTCGAATCAAATTTATTAAACTCCACTCGAATTGAAAAAAAAATAAATAAAGTTTGAGTTGTAAAATATGACTCATCAACTCGAATAACTCGAAATTTTTTGACTCGACTCGACTCGATCGAACACTCACCCCTATATGGAACAAGTTGATTCAAATTACTATTTATTTTATTTAAGATTAATATAATATAATATATATTTTTAATTTTCATATTAAATGCTTAATAAAGTGGGGTCGATGGATTAGGCAGAACCAAAAACGAGCCTGGACATGAAAATAATTTCTTCTATTATTGCCCCATCTAGCTCATTACTCCAAACCAGCAACAACAGAGAGAGCGAGAGAGAATGGAATACGAAGTTTGGATTAGGGGAGAATAATCGGTTTTAACTAGGGTGAGAATTGGACGAGGGATATTTAAAAATTTTGGAGATTTGAATCGACTGATATTAAAAATAACTGAAATTTTTACTCACACGAATGAGAACGAAAAAGTTTTATCACCGAAGCTTTGTCTTTCTATATAAATTTCTTTACAAATTGATTTATTTTTTAATTTTTCCCTGCCTACAAACATTTATATTTTGACCTCAACCTTAAATCCTAACTCTATCTCTGGAGATCCCAAAAATATCTGCAAGGATCTCAACATTTTACAAAAAATTTTTTAAAAATATATACTTATTTATTTATATACCCCTAATATATATCTTAATAAAAAAATTATAATTATATTATAATCCTTTTAACTTTCTCTCAAACCTAGCCAAACTCTCAGCATATTTTTATCTTATTTTTATATATAAGCTAAAACTTTCGTCTAAATCTTCCTAGCGCAATACCTTTTCAATCTTCATCATCTTGTAACTGCTTTCAATCGAAGTATCCAAACTTTATATTTTAAACTGAATGACCATTTGTTTTTTCCAGTAAAATATTAATTTTGTTTAATATTTTGTGCATGGGATTCCCGATAACCATGGGGATCCGTGTGAGGAGGGTACAAAGACGAAAAAATTCCCGAATCATTTAATGGAGATTTCTTGAAACGGTAACCACAAATGTTGGGATGGAATGGGGTATGGGGAATGTAAAATCGCCAACGCTCTACCCGATTCCCACCCCTAGTTTTAACGATCAATTCGATAGTTTTTTTATTATAAAATGATTTAATTGATTATAATATTATAAAAATCAAACTTACTGATTTGAATATAAACAAAATCAACTTAACCGAACTGACATAACTTAGAACCAGTTTAGTCAATTAACCAAACTAATTGGATTTTTTTTGTTTGAACCAGTTCAAAATTCTAAAAAATAAAAAAATCGACTAAACTGAGAAGGTCGGTTTTTCAGTTTTTCGGTCATAACCAAGAAGTGTCTCACCTAGTTTGAATAATGTGTCGTATGGATTATAATATAATAATTATTAATTTTTGAATTAAGGAGAGTAATTAATTTTATTGAATAAATAAAGAGGAAATATAACAAAATTACACTCTCAAAAACAAAAAGTCTTACAAACTAAAGTGGTGCAAATTTAATAATATCGTTTATATAATTAATTAAAGAAATGACACCCAACAAAATAATTTAAGAAAATGACATTCATTTCAGTCACTTTGAGAAAAATCACTTATTAGTAGTGTGTTGTTAATGTGTCTTCGCCGTACTCAAACGCTTCCATTAATTTCCTGCCCTAAATCAAATTTCAACTATTAAACGATTTTGGATTTCATGAAAATAGTTTAAAGTTTTTTAAGTATTTGAGTTTTTATTAACTAGGATACGTTATTTTATGTTTTAAGGTTAGGGTGTTAATTGAGTTAGGCAGTTTGTAAGTAGTTCGAATTTGATTTGGTCAACACTTAACTCAAATTTGAGTTTAATTCGAGATTTTATTGAGTCGAGCAAAGTCGAACTCGACTCGATAAGTTTGTGAGCAACTCGTTAATTAATTTTATAAATTTTGTTTTGATTTTCTAGTGGCTACCTTGAAAAAATTATCTTCCGAAAAATTTGAATGCTAGTTGAAAACTCTAGAAAAGTTCAGTGACTTACTAAATAATTTACACATAAAATCTTTGGGGTTCAAATTTTCAAAACTTTTTGTATTACCGAGCTTAATGAGTCAAGCCGAGCAATGAGTTTTTTTTAACGAGCACAAGTTGAGCAAAACTTTATCGAATATCGGGTCTAGATGAGCACGAATCAAACAATTTTTAAATCTAGTCGAACACTACTTAAATCACAATCGACTCGCTCGATAAGCATCTCTAGTTTAAAATTTAAAATTAGAGTTTGAATACTTTTGTATATAAAAATATGGAAGAATGATTTGATAAAAGTTTATATTGATAAAAGATAAATTACAACTAAAGAATTAGAAAATTACAATTCTTGGTTGTGAGATGCTAACAAAATAGGATATTTTTTCTTGTTATGTCTTGGATTTCTACAACGACGTCGACCACAATGGGAAGGTGTAGTGCAAAACTACTCGTATCAAATTAATCTACTTAAACGTTGGTGTGATTGTGGAGTCTTTTAAACACTCAAATATCCATGTTCACGTGCTATTGTTGCAATACCCCAATATTAGTTTAATGATTAAACTAATATTAGGTATTACAATTGTTAACATGTTCGTCTGTTCACGTTAATTATGTTAAACACGTTAATTGTTGATGAACTATAATAAAATAAGAATGACAATGAACCTGCAGTGCTATCGAATCTTCTATTATGTCGCAAATCTCATTTAACATCGACTAAGACTCACTTTGATATGAATTATAATACTATAATTCTTCATTTGTAATTTATCTTTTTTTATAAAAAAAATTAAACATCATAAAATCTTATCGCTCTTATCATATCTTTATATATAATATATTTATATACAAAATCTTGAAAAAAACCATAAACCATATAATAACCTATCCTAAACCCTAAATTCTTAAAAACCCTAAAACCATTTTTAAAACCCAAAACTGTTGAACAATTCAAATATGGTTTAGGGCGGAAAATCAATGGAAGACAAGTCTGTCTGACTAATAGTGCCTTTCACACCTGGCCTGTTACGTATGGAAAAAGCGCTTTCAACAAAGCGCGCCATCAATAAAACACTTTTGACAAAGCGATTTTTTACCCTACATAATTTTTTTTTACAGAAAGAAAAAATATTTAAAATTATAATAAGGGTTTAGATTATAATCGTAAATTAAATATATAATTTAAGTACATTTTTACAACTAATAATACAATAAACTAGCCACTTGAGATCATACAAGTACCATATATAAAAAAAGTTAAAACTCAAGCAAAAGGCTTGAACAAAACATAAATACAAATAAATATGACTGCATCGGTAAACGGACTAAAAAAAGAGATCAAACTATTGAAAGATCACCGACAACCGCAAATCAAAGTCGAGCATCGTGAGAAGACTATCCACGAGCGCAAACAATGTATCTAAATCCAATCCGATGGTCCAAAACAGGGAAGATGTGTCACGAGGCAAAAGAAGGCGTACCATAAAGGAAAAATTATTATTATTATAATGTAAAATATATAAAATAAAATATAATATAATATAATACAACAAAGAAATAAAAAAAATTACAAACGATTTACAACCAACACTAAAATTGATGTAACAAATAGAAAGAAAATGATGCGGTTGCGCTGCAAAAAAAAACTCTAAAACTTTGAAAGAAAACCTTAGGCCAATTAGTAGTAATCTTTACCCTACATAATTGAAATGGGTGTTATTTTCTTAAAAATATTTTTGGGTTTCATTCCTGTAATTATATAAACGATATTATTTAGGTATATTTTTCCTAAAGTAGACATAACAATAATAAATAATTTCTTTCTAAAATCTTCAAAGACAACAAGGTTGCTTCTAAATGTTTCAAATAAAACTATACAAGAAAAAAAGTTAAAAAAAATTCAGCTAGATAACTCTAAAAAATAAAAGATACAAATAAATATCACTGTCAGCGGTGAAGGATAAGCACCATCAACACTAACCTAAAAAAATATAACAATAATGCGATGTTGATAATTAATTTTATCACAATTCAAATTCGATTTATCTTTGAATAATTACGAGCACTCATCAATATAAGAGAATTATTAGACCAACCGGTAGAATTGACCGTTAGAATACAAGCATAGAGAAGTGTTTAAGTGGAGTAAGGAGGGCATAACATAAATGCACATGTGTTTGAAACCAAAAACATAAATGCACATGGGAAGAGAGACAAGCCTCACATGAAAGAAACATGCTACTCTTAGGTTTGTCTTCCTATTTATCCAATCCCATCTTTACCATTATCTGAATTTGCAATGTTTCTTCTCTCCATCTTATCCTTTCACACATACAGTCATATACCCATATTGCAATTATGCCATGTCATGAGCTCTTTAATTTCAGGACCCCCTTGTGTCTGAACAATGGGCGCAAAGACATGATTGTCCTGTGCTCTACAACCAAGATGATTAATATAGGAACTTGTTAGTGAATTGCATGTCCGGGAATAAGTTGTTTGAGTTCGAATCTGGGATTTCATGTCCACAAAACTTAAATCATATAAACTATGTGCTACTACATCAATGACTAATTAATCATAATTAACAAAACTTTTTTTTTTGAAAGTTATAATTAACAAAACTTAAACTATACAAATACAAAGGACTAGTTAATCATAATTGATATCTTAGTGTTGTATAGTCTCTGTAAAAGTTTTGTCCTGTACGTTTATTAACGTTACTTTTCAGTTATCACATGGGGATTGGTCCCCATACAGCCTTTTCATGCAATTTTTGTTTCAAGAAGAAATCCATCAAAATTTGTCATTAAAAGGCCCAGCTCTTGGGAGCAACATGAGCTCCCGCCTAAGGTAATATCTATTTTTATATATTATTATCCTTTAATAATGTACTTATCTTGTAGTTATTAAACTCGAGTCCCTTAAAATGAATATCATTCATTTTTTACTAAAATCACTTGTTAGGTTCTTTTATCTTCACGATTTTATTGTCTTGAAGTGGACTAATTTTAGATAAAGATAGTATGAGGTTTTAGATAAAGTTGTATTTGAGGATTTGATTGATGAGTTTGCTTTAAAGAAGCTATGAGGAGAAGGGTTTTCAAGCGACAAAAGTTAGTGGTTGTCTCTTATTGTTTTAGTTGTATTTAAAATGTTTTCTTAACAAAATAATATGTTGGACAAAGTTTCATCACTTTTCTATAGTTTATTAATAAAATATTAAATTAATTGTTTAAAGCAATGAAATATGCTTTCGTTATATAAGGATATGATTAGTTTACACAATGTAAAAACTAAAATGTTTTACGTTGTTTATAGACCATTTGATTAATATAAATTTGTGGTTGAGATTATCCACTTCTATTGTTTCCTTAAAAAACTCCTCATTTTGAAATTTTAATATCAGTATATCAATTTACACTCGTCAAATGGTTCAAAATTAGTGTAAAATTAAAAGGTTTTAAATTGTATAACAGGATCTTAACCTATATGTATATATTGGTCAATAATTAGATATTCAAATTTGTGTATCACTAACTACTAGTTTGTCTAGCGGAATGAAACGTTAGGTCAATTAAAAAGGTTAAAGATTTAAATTTTGACGTTGTGAGTGAAGTAAATTGAATTAGAAGTGTCACCTCAAAATAGACTTCTACAATACCCAATTTAGATTAGTCGAAGATTGAATCGAATGTTGATAATTATAAAAACAATAATAATAGAGTACATGGATGATTGATATATATAGTATAATGTTGAAAATGGACAGCCGAACCCCATGCAATGCATTCTTCAACATTGCAACTTCTCTTCGGTTTCCCCCCTTTTGTTGATAGCAACGTCACAACAGCTATAACAAACTACTAACTTGGAACTAAACTTGTTTTATACACCTTTGTAAGCTATTATTTCACTTGATTTTCAAGCCAATGTATAATTATTATGACAATTTAGAAATTAAGATACCATTATTTGTTGCAACTCCACTTCCAACAATAATTATAAACCAAAATCAAGATTATCGGACGATACGTGAGACTATTTTCAATTCCTCTTGTATAATAAATATCAAATCGAATTCTCACAAGGAGTTAATGGTTTACTAAATTAGGTCGTTAATAATTAATACTTTAATCATACGGAAAATAATTGTATGTATTCAAATAAGACAGCTCCATATATGTTAGTCGATGCGTATTGTTAATACCTCATCTTGGCCATACATAGTGTATGAATGGTTTTTTTCTTTCTACAATAGAACGATAATAAATATTTTTAAAATAAATATCTAAATTTAAATATATACAAGATAAAAATAGATGAATATTTTTAATTATTCGATCAATTAAAATATCAGATATAAAATATTATTGAGTAGATGAATTTGATGCTTGTTTGATCTCATAATTATAACGTTTACAATCGAGTGCAAATAATAATACTAAGCAATGGCCAAAAAAAGAAGAAGATAAGAACAAGTTTTTGGTTGGAACTTTGAGAGTGCGTGTCTGAATTGGAGTATATTAATCATTGATGATAGACGTGGTTCAAGTCCCAAAGATAAATCTATCTATAATTATTAAATTAAATAATAAAAGTTGATGTCTTTTGAGTAGAGTTTTAGATTTTAATTATTTAAATAGAAAATGTGGTGGTAGACCAAGCCTAAGGTAAGTTGACCCGAAAGCGAAAATGAAAACAGATATCAGCTAAAAAGTTATGGTTTCTGTAATATACTACGCAAATGACCATCATATTATTAATAAAGTCGCGATTTGATTATTTTATTTTTTTAACTAATTAAACCATCAAACTATTTAATTGGTTGTAATGTGACCACCAGCGGTTAGAAACTAACGGAAGGAGTGACGTGGCGGTTAGTAAAATTGGTATAATTACATATTTGATCCTCATTATTTGTATATTTTATCAATTTGATCCTACTTTTAGTAAATAAAATTATTTAATTATTTAATTAGGTGGCGATGCAGGACTTTATTTATATATTTTTTATATAATAATTTTTATTTTGCTCCTCCAATCTGGTGAGGAGCAAAATTAAAGCAGGAAACACATTGCCTTTGGTAGGATTCAAACGCATGTTGGTTGGGTTGAGAATGAGCGCACCTACCACTAGGCCAACAATATCTTTGTAATACATTGTACAAAATCTAATATATATATATATATATATATCTTAGTTTTTTGCTCATGCCAGGAAAAAAATAAAGAAACGTCTTACCTTTGGCAGGATTCAAACCCAAGTTGCCTAGGTTGAGAGTAAGCACGCCTACCACTAAACCAACAATATCCTTATAATACATTGTACAAAATTTAATATATATCTTAGTTTGTTCCTCATGCAAGGAAAAAGAAAATAAATATGGATTAAGGGGACTCGAATATGACACTTTTGGGATGCATAAAAACATTTAAACCACTAAAATATATTTAATAATTAAATTATTAACCATTTTATTTTTTTATTAAATTTTAATTAAATTATTATATTAAAAAATAAAAATTATATCTAAATTTTTGTGAGTTTAGATTCGTTAAATAATTTTTTAATATAATTTTTTATTTTTGATTTTTAATATAATATTTTAATTAAAATTTAATAAAAAAATAAAATGGTTAATAATTTAATTATTAGATATATTTCATTGGTTTAAATATTTTTATGCATCCCAAAAGTGTCATATTCGAGTCCCCTTAATCCATATTTATTTTCTTTTTCCTGGCATGAGCAATAAACTAAGATATATATTAAATTGTGTACATTGTATCACAAGGATAGTGTTGGTTTAGTGGTAGGCGTGCTTACTCTCAACCCAGGTAACCTGGGTTCAAATCTTGTTTAAAGTCCTCCAATAAGGCAGCGACACGTGTTGTCGCTTAACTAAATAATCAAATTATTTTATTTATTAAAATTAGGACCAAATTGATAAAATATACAAATAGTGGGGATCAAATATGTAATTATACTAATTTTACTAATTGTCGCGCCACTCCTTTCGTTAACTTCTAACTGCTAGTGGTCATATTGCAACCAATTAAATAGTTTGGTGGTTTAATTGCTTAAAAAAAGTAAAATGGTCGAATCGTGACTTTATCAATAGTATGATGGTCATTTATGTACTTTACCAAATATTATGTAGCTATGTTTCTGAATATATATGTGTTTTACAAAAGTTAACCATATATCATATCATATGCAATAAATAATCAGAGAACAAACATAGTGTATTCAATGCAGGCTTTAATTAGATGTAACAAATAGATATGAGATTAATCATATGTTATGACTTCATTGCTATCTTAGCAAGTTCAAAATTAGACCATTTGTTGAAGAGAAGAATTGTTCATCTCACTATGTGCTAATTTAAATTTAATAGATACAAGTGATTAGTGATTAATTTTGTTGCACTTTTCTCTTTTCTTTTTCCTTCTAATTCATACTTCTTTACAATAGTGAGAGATCGATGGTAAAAATTTATAATGCAAAGAAGTAGCCTTTGTTTTGGTAAAATTGGTTCCTAGTTCCTACTCCCTTTTTGAAAATTGTTGGTAAAATTGAATATATGGTGTAAGTACTTTTCTAAAGAAAAATCTTTTATATTAACTCCTACATTTTATCATATTTTCCTTTTTTTTCGAAGTCAAATATTCGTACAACTAATGAGAGAATTATATGTGGAATATTCTTCTATTTCTAATCAAATTCAAATTATGTCCTCTAATTTGGGTATTTTGAAGAATTTGCTTTCTTTATTTTGGAAAGTTTTAACCTAGTTTACAACTATAAAATAAGTTCTTCTCTTCATCATTTCACACATAGTAAAATTGCTCTTCACACATAGTAAAATTGCTCTTCTCTATAGTTTTCAATCTTTAAAATTCTTTTTTTCTTTTCTTTTAGAAAAGAGCAATAATATCTTGAGTTCCACTTCCTATTTTCAGTTATACGAAAATTAAAAGAATGTGTTGCATTGAGAGCAACGTCCATCCTTTGAGATCACACCTATACGGGTGAAATTGCTTGTAAAACTAGGGGTGATAATGAGTCTGACTGGTTCACAAGCTATTTGAGTTTGACTCGGTTAAAACTCGACTCAAGTGAGTTTGATTCGAGACCTTAATAAGTCGAGTCAAACTGACCCAAGCTCCGCTCGAAAAAATTGTGAACATGCTCGAAATATATATATATAGCCTTTTCTTATTGTCACGTTTGAGAAGAGGCGGGGTCATTAATCTCACATCAGAAAAGAAAATAGATGTCTTGGGATATATATATATAAACAGTGGCGCTGCACATTCTATCAGACATGTCTTTTGGAAAGAGGGTAATGGCCCCGTGACAAGTGGCTATGAAGCACGGGGACGGCCCTAAAGTGGCATCCCGCGTCCCCAATACGTCCTCAAGACGGGGACAATGCGGGGACGACTGGGGGACGTCCCGGGAACGTCCCAATTTTACCAAGGACGGTCAAACTTTTATCAGGTACGGTCAACACTTATTGGGGACGTACCCGGGGACGTATCCGAATATATTTACTTAAAAAAATGGAAAATAAAACCCTTATCATCTTTGTGAGCAAGGTTTCAAAAACCATTAAACTTATCCGAACTTAAAAAGCTCAAGGATAATTAAACTAAAAAATTATCCTTAAAAAACTACTAAATTAAACACTTCAGCTAAAAACTATAAACTTATCACTTAATCTCAGCCAAAAGGCCAAGACTAGATTGCTTCCTTGTTTTATCTGATAAATGCCTATTTATAGGCTGCTTTCTCTCCTTGCTTTATGTATCTTAAGGATGTAGGATATTAGTTGTGTATTGTATTTGTAACCTGTTTTAATATTTAATCACTCAAGCTTTAAATAGGAATGGATAAATATATATTTCAGCCATGCCATCTTTTAATTTTATTATTTTAGTCATTCATTTTCTCTTTTATTTAGAATGTAAAGTTAAAATTCCGTTCAATTTAGTCATTTAATTTTAGTAATCTCTTAATCTAAGTGTTAAAAAATAATTTAAAATTATTGGAAGTGAATTTAAATAACTACAATTATAATTACGGTTTAATACAATTATAATTTTAGTCCATATTGTATTATAAATTTTAATATTTTTTATTATATATATTAAATTTTATTTTATATTTGTCGTACTCGTACCCTCTAATTTTGAAAATTGCCGTTTTTTGTCCCCGTCCTCGTCCCCGTATCTGTATCTGTGCAACTTAGACAAGTGGTATCGGAGCGAACCTTTGACTACTCGATTTCACGCCGAGCGCCCATGAGTGGGGTAGGCAGGGTGGACAACCATGACAATTGGCCGATCATGAGAGCTGAAGCTCGTGACGAGGGTAAAGGCGGTCATTTAAGAGCCTTCATTAAATACGAATATTCTATTTGAAAAAAACCACAATCATTTAATGTATTACAAAATCTTAAAAGATTCTATTGAAAATGTTTTCTTTTAATGGATTAGAGTTTATGATTTAGGGTTTAGGGTTTATGTTTAAGGTTTATAATTTAGGGTTTATAGTTAGGGTTTCAGGGTTTGTACTTAAGGTTTAGGATTTAGAGTTTAGGGTTTATGATTTTAGGGCTTTAGGTTTATGTTTAGAGTTTAAGGTTTATGGTTCATGATTTTAAGGTTTAGGTTTTGGTTTTAGGGTTTACTATATTGAATGAGTATTTTTTCACTAAAATCTTTTAGGGTTGTGTAATACATTAAATGATTGTGCTTTTTTCAAATAAAATTTTATATTTAATGAAGGCTTTTAAATAACATTTAACATATGCATATGCATGTATGCATGGGTTAGACAAACCCTATATATATACATATATATACTCCATATACACTTGTATGTTTTGAGCTCAAAATTTTAGGCTCGAAATATTTTTAGGCTCAACTCGAGACTAGGGATGTTAACTTGTTATCATGGTTAAATACTTTAAATCTCCTTCTTCTGTGTACTTATGTAATTTAGAAAATGTACTATGGTTACTTGTGACTTCAAAAATAAATATTATATTTTCCCAAATAAGTTTTCACATGTTATTTTTCAAAACTTCAATAAAAATATTTAAAAGCAATTTGCGGAAAACAACAAGTTGAGCTGAGCTCGAGCCTCGAGCCGAGCTCAAATTGTCCACTTCGAGCTCGAGCCTAAAATTTCGAGCTCAACGAACTTCGAGCTCGAACTGAGCTCACTAATACTATTTTTAAATCGAACATGCTCAGGCTCGAGCTTAACTCGGCTCGATATCACCCTTATATAAGACATTGACTACACGACACAATAATCATTATTTGTTATTTCGTTATCTATTATTTTATAATAGGCAGGGTTGATATTTTTCATTTTGCAGTATATCATTTTTCTTACACGCGAGACTATCGCAAATCACCCCAATATACCACTTTTAGTAGTTATTTATTAAATTAGTCCCCTCCCAAAATTATGAGAAATCATAATATAGACTCGGCTCGTCACGTCATCTATGGTTCCAATCAATAAAAAAATATTTATTTTATTATTTTTTTCCACGTTATTTTTTATCGAGTGAATCTTCACTCAGATTTAATGTAAATTAAATTAAAAAATATTTTTTTACCAATTGTAGATTTACTTGATAAAAAATGACATGGAGAAAATTAATGAAATAAATATTTTTTATTGGTTAGGACTATAAATAACGTGATGAGCCGCGCCTATGATATAATTTCTCCAAAATTATTTATAAAAATATCTACATTTTAGACACGTGGAGAAAAAAAGTGTACCACGTCAATCACACCTTTCGAAAGACGTTAAAAATAATTTTGACCTACGTGAAAATTCACTTAAAAGACGTGTCTAGCTGGAAGCAACTTGGCCAAAAGCATTACAAATTAATCATGTCTTGCACTGAAATAAAATAAAAATAACTATTAAGAACTAACTTTGAGATTTAATTGCATGAATTGCAAAAATAATATTGACATTAGTTTATATAGTCATAGTTAGACCGTTAGTATTTGTTTATTATCAATGTGAGATTTTTGAGCTAAAGAGTTTGCCAGTAATTTTAGCTCTAAAAATCTCACGTTAATAATAAACAAAAGTTAACGCTCTAGCTATGTTTGTATAAATTAATGTTAATATTATTTTTGTAATTCATAGAGATAGAGTTAAATCTTAAAGTTAGTTCATAATAATCCATTTTTTCTTCGGTACATAAAATCCGTGAACTGAATTTTAAATAACTTAATTTTTTAATTTTGTCCTTCAGCACATAAAAGAGGTGATTGATGTGGAATGTACGATTACTGTGGCCTGCTTTTGTCCTACATGTTAAAAATAGAGGTACTTTTACATAATTTTTTTGAGGGTTATTTCCGTAAATAATTACTCATTTCGTCCCACTAAAACTGTCACATGTTGACTTTTTTCTGGTCAATTTTTTTAAAATTTTGACTATAATTTATTTAAAAATTTTAATTAATTTTATCAATAATAAATTTTAAATTATAAGAGGTCAAAGTTAAAAAAATTTGACCCAAAAATTATTAACATGTGACAGTATTAGTAGGACAAAGGGAGTAATATAAAAGGTATATTGGGGTAACTTAGTTGTTTCTTGTGTAAGGTGTTTTTACATTTTTACACTTTTAATCTTTACAATAATACTCCTCCCTGCCAATCTAACTGTACATAACTCTTGATATTCTCCAATATGTAATTATCAGTATGTTGCTCCCCTGGAAAGCATCTTCAATTTTTTCATAAAAGAAAAATCTATATTGAAAATCCATCTAATAATTCATGTATTAACATACCACGTACAATTGATGCGGGGATGTTTTATTTTGGCTAGCAAACAGTTGCTTTTTGTATCATAAAGTGTAGAACATGTCGACCCACTACTCCATATGTACATGTTTTACCATTAATCACTAATCATTGATATACATATATATCGGTCCAAAAATTAAAAAAAATACATATGTGGCTGTGAATGGCTGGCCACCTCTTCCGGTAATATGTGGCTCATTACATCTCCAAGTAGGCTCGTGGCATTACCATTGGGTGTGCAATTAATGGATCATAATTACGTAATTAACAATATGTCAAACATTATTAGTTGGAGGTGTTAGTTTGAACTCAACTAATTAATATGATATATGCATGTATTAGTTGCAGCTGCTGCTGCTAACCCTTTATTATTTTACTTCATTTTGCAGCTTGTACAACAATTATTTGTATACATAACCAACAAGAGTTGGTCATCTATAATTGCTACTTGCAGCAACGAAAAAATAATAAAATTTTGAGAGTTGTTAGTAGCTGACCAAATGCTGTTAATTAGAGGTGATAACAATAAGACAACAACCTAATAATTATTTAATTTTAATTTAAATGATAATTTATAAAACCACCACATAATTGAAGTGGTTCGGCGTGTACATTATGGTTTTGACTTCATTTCTGTTTCGTTGATAATACACAACATTTTGCCTAGGATAGATCGAGAGGGGTTAGAGGGAGCGATCTCTTTAAAAATTTAAAATTCGTTTTACGTAATTTTTATTAAAAATTTATTTTTTCCTTTCTAAAATGTTATAATTTTTCCTCCCTAAAATTTTATAAATTCGCTCCTTCTAACATAAAATTTTACGTTCGTCCCTAATTTCACCAGCAGCCAAACAATTCCGGAAATTTCAGCAACTAAAACATTAATCATTTCATCCCTTTATTATTACATAATAATTCATATACCAAATATCATAATCTGCCATTATTGTTCTTCTAACAAAATTATATTGTTTTAATTTTCTTGAAAATTATTGTTAAATTCAGGAATAAATTCTCTCAACTATTAATTGTTTTTTTAAACGGCATGTTTTAAATTATTTAAGTTATATAGGTTGAGATGAAATCTTCACACAAACTAATTTTGTAGAAATCTGTAGAGGTCAGGTGAAAAGTGGAGAGATTAAAATTCAAATGTGTAAAGACTAAAAGCATAATTAAACTTTATTAATTAATTAACAATAAATTTTGGTATGTTCAAGTTGTAGTTATCGTTTGTTGAAATCTAGAGACAACGAAAATGGTTGTAGGTAACCAACAAGGTTTGGGTGTATTAGTAAGGTACATTGTACTCTCAAGGAGAGGACGTGAGTTCGAACTCTAAAGACGATATTGTTAAGAAAAACAACCACACACCTCGAACATGAATCGTAATATGAACATGCATATTACCAAAATAAAATTATTGTAGGGTTGAGCTTCTGCAAACATTTTTTGAAATAATAATTCTCAACTTCCATCACATTTTCTCCACTAAAAATCGTAATATATATATATATATATATATATATATATATATATATATATATGAACAAATATTTAATGTGTTGTTAATAGAATTTTTTCCTTAAATAAGTTTCTTTTAGGGTTCATAAGATTTTGAATTTAGTATTTATGATCATAATATAGGATTTAGAGTTATAATTTATATTTTAAAGCTTAAATATTTTCTCATATATATGTATATAATGACCAATTTACAATTTTTTAAACGGCCAATTTATGATAAAAACACAATTGCACAAATAGGGGTAAAGCTACTAAGGGATCGGGAGGGGTTTGTACCCTAATTTTTTACTTGATAATAATTTTAGTCACCTCTATTTTAAATACTTATTTAAAAAAGTTTTGTTTCTCTCAAATTTAAATTAAATAGTTATTAAATCTCTATTAATTTCGAAGTTAGACAACCTTTTTCTTCTATTATCTATGTACCATCAAAGTGGAAAAAAATGATTGGAAAGACAAGTTGCTTAAATATAATCTAGATAGCTAAACATAATTAAGTTATCATATATTTTATTTTTTCATAAATTAAAAATACCAAACTGAAATACTTAAATGATATGAGCTCGTTGCTCCAAATTTAAATGTTCTTCGTTAATCTATCGTGAAATTAACACTTTTGCATGTCCATTTTTTTAATATGCTGGTGTAATACAATGACAACATCTGTTTAATTTTTGTTCATTCTAAAATATCACAGCCATTGAAAATGATATCCCTGCATTTCAATATTAATATTATCAACATATTTTATATGAAGAAAATGATAAGATCTGTTAATATTTATTTACTTTATAATCAAGAAAAAAGATCAAGCCATGAAGAATATCGTGGTAATAAGTAATATACCTATTGGTCACTACAGTTTGAGAATATTTTATTTTGATGACTAAAATTTAAATAACTTTTTATTTTGATCATTTAAGTTATTAAAATAATAAAATAATATTATAACGCGTAACTGTTAATGTGACACGTTTTAAAAAATATTACTTAATAATTTGACACTTAAACTATAGTTAAAATATTAGTTTGGTCCTTTAAAAAGTTAACTATAATTTAAATAATTCTAAAAACGTCATAAAATCTTGTAAAACTTTAACATTTTTTATTTTTAAACGGAACAAATTGTATAAATTTTAACTATAATTTCGAAACTTTGGCATTGCTATCGCAGAGAGGAAAGGGAATGGATTCAGAAATCTCGCCTAAAATAGTTCGAAGCGGGCGATAAAAACACGAGTTTTTTCATTTGGTGGCCTCGTCTAGACGCAGGGCGAACCTGATAACCCTTTTACACTTCGATGGAGTTGCTGTGACTGATCAGAAGGAAATAAAGAAGGCAATATTCAAGTTCTATGAAGACATGCATAACACTTCGGAAACTATCCCAATAGCTAGTCTTGACTGTGACATGAAAAGGGTGGATCCTGACAAAGTGTTAAAACTAGAGGAAAATTTCACCGAAGATGAAATAAAGAGCGCCCTGTGGTCTATGGGTGGTTCTAGAGCCCCGGGGCCGGATGGTTTCAATTTGAGTTTCGTGAAGCGATACTGGAACGTGCTGAAAGGAGACATAATAAAATTTTTCTCAGAATTTCATAGTGGATCAGTATCGGATAAAAATCTTAATCTATCCTACATAGTCTTAATTCCAAAGAACAATTCCCCAAGCTCGATAGAGGATTACAGACCTATTAGTCTCGCTGGGAGCATGTATAAACTTTTGGCGAAAGTGTTGTCTATTAGACTGAGAGGGCTGATGGTGGATCTTATAGGCGAGACCCAGTCTGCGTTTTGTCCGGGGAAGCAGATGCTAGATTGCGCGTTGATCTCCAATGAAATCATAGACTATATGAAGAAAAGTGGGATGACGGGCATCATTTTTAAAGCTGATTTCAGGAAAGTCTACGACTCAGTGGATTAGGGTTTCTTAACGATTATTTTGAAGAAATTGGGTTTTGGGGACAAATGGAGACAGTGGATTCTTTATTGCATATCATCAGCAAAAATTTATGTTCTTGTAAATGGGTCTCCGACTCCGTTTTTTAGCATTCGAAGAGGCCTTCGACAAGGGTGCCCCTTGTCACATCTACTCTTCAATCTTGTCGCAGAGTGTTTAAGTGCTCTATTAAGATCAACAATGATCAGGGGATTTTTTGAAGCAGTGCAGATAGGTAGCAGCAATGTCAAGGTATCACATCTCCAGTTCGCAGACGACTTGATAGTCTTTTGTGGAGCGAGTGAAATGTAGATTAGAAATGTGATCAGGCTGTTGAGGGGATTCGAATTCACGTCGGGGCTACGGTTAAACCTGCACAAGTCTAAACTAATAGGCATTAACTTGAACACGGAAATTCTTGAAGGGTGGGCGAAAAAGGTTAGATGCTCTATAGAAAAGCTTCCTTGTACGTATCTTGGATTTCCTCTTGGTTGCGCAAAGAACTCAGTGGTGATTTGGGCTCAAGTTGTGAATAAATTCAAAACAAGGTTGGCTGGGTGGAAAGCTAGGATGTTGTCTTTCAGTGGTAGAATGGTGCTAGTAAAAGCGGTCATATCCAATCTCCCAGTGTATTACATGTCGCTATTCAAAATGCCTGTTACGATTTCCAACCAACTAAATAAATTGATCACAAAGTTTCTATGGGGCAGTTCTGAGAGAAAAACAGTACATTGGTTAAGCTGGAAGGATTTGTGCAAGCCTAAATGTAGAGGCGGTTTGGGATTGAGAGACATGAAACTAAAAAATAGAGCTTTATTAAATAAGTGGATTTGGAGATTCGGGGCTGAGCCGGAGGCGCTTTGGCAGAAAGTGATGCTTGCTAAATACGAGAGAAAGACTTCTTGCCTTGTACCTACCAATCTCAGTAAAAATAACAAGTCATGGATTTGGAGAGGAATTATCTCACCTCTCAAATCTGCCACTGACCCTTTCTCAAGCAACCTAATCTATGTTGTAGGTGATGGTAAGTTAATTAGGTTTTGAGAGGATGTGTGGGTAGGGAATGCTCCCTTACGAGTTCGGTTTCCGAGAATCTTTGCACTAGCATTGAAGAAGGAGGGGAAGATTGAGGATTTCGGTGGGTTGGAATGGGTGTTTGGAGATGAGATATTTAGCTTAGAAGGAGTCTGTTCGACTGGGAGAAATCAGTGTGGGATGAATTTAAGTTCGCCATTAATTCTACAAAACTTGAAAGATTTCCGCAGGACAGTTTGCGTTGGAAGGCATCATCCAATGGGATCTATAGCCCAAAAGAGTTTGTTAGATTGTTGGACGATCCTAGTTTGAAATCGGAGCAAATTTGGTCTAAGGTTTGGGCTAATTTATCCCCACCGAAGGTGGAAAGCTTTGTCTGGAGGTTAGTTCAGGGTAGAATTCCTACAAAGTCCGAGCTTAGAAAAAGAGGTATGATTTCAAATTCATCTATCTCTTGTGTTTTGTGTGGCGTTGCGGAGGAAACGCCTAGTCATTTATTCTGTGCATGTTCGATTTCATGGTTCTTGTGGCAAAAGTGGTGTAAAATGTGGGATATTCATCTCGTAATGCCAAGTAACCCGAGAGACCTATTAAATTGGTGGTTTGAATGCCAACCGAGATTTAGGGATGTCCAAGTTTGGAGGATGGCTTTCTTTAGCGTGGTGTGGACTATTTGGCTTGGGCGAAACGATGGAGTTTTTAAGAAGAAAACTCCCTCGACTAGTTCGATGTTTGACTTGATGGTGATTAGATTGTCTTAGTGGTGTAAAGTTAAATGGTCTAATTATGTTGTTCAAGTATCCGATTTGTGTAACCTGCCGCAATCTTTCAAAGGATTAAGCTTCAAAGACAAGCCTTTGCCTAAGAACATGTGGAGTCCCCTAAGCAAAGGAGTTCTCAAATTCAATGTGGACGGAGCAGCGTTGGGCAGTTTTGGTGCAGCAGGTATAAGGGGAATTCTGCGAAAAAGCGAGTTGAAAACCTTACTAATTTTTTCAAAAGCAGTGGGTTGTATGGATGCATCATCAGCAGAAATTATGGCGATAGTCGAAGCGCTGAAGTTGTTTAACTCTTCTAGATGGGCAAAGACACTCCCTCTCCTAATTGAATGTGATTGTAGTTTAGTTGTTAATTGGTTCAAACAACCAATGATGGCTCCTGCGTGTTTTAAACATAATTTATTACCAACATTGAAAGAGGCTGCAGAGATCAAGTGGAACATTAATGTTACTCCCAGAGACTCAAACAAAAGTGCGGATAGATTGGCCAAAAAAGGTATATCTAGAAATGAAGATTTAGTGTGGTATTATCCAGCTTAAAGGCAGAAATTTGACGGCAGATGGGTGCAAAGCAGAAGCAAGGATCAGGTCGAATCCTGGATATGAAGGATGCGTGTTTCTCCCTGAGTCAAGGATGCTCTCTGGATCGATGGAATTTGCGAGTCAGGTAACGACTGTACTATTTTAGGATGTGAAGGGTTCTCCATGAAAGGCTATGTTGATGCCAGTAAGGTTTCTGGGCAGTCTAGGAGGCTCGAACGTGTGGGTTTGTACTAATGGAATGTTGTAACAACATGTGTTTTTCTTGTTTGTATAAAACACGAGCATCGTGCACTATTTTTCCTCCGTAGGCTTTAGGGAGGTTTTTTAATGATGCCGATGTTTGGTGTTTGAGCTATTATTAATAAAATTTCCTTTCAAAAAAATAGTTAAAAATGTTACATTTTCTAAAATATCTAAAAATGATCTTTAAAATATATTAGATTTTTACCGCTCAAGCTCTACCTCGATTACTTAATCTACGAAAATTCTTTTTTTATATATTAAAATATATTTGATATAAAACAAAGTAAAAGAAGAATAAGCAAAGAGGTATGTGAAATAGGGAGAGAATTATAAAGTTAGTAGATATCATATTAAATTTTAATGCTAATAGAAATTAAAATCTTAATAATAAAGTACATCGAAGTCTTATTTAATACATAGATTCTAATCATAACGGACATCTACATAAATAAATATGCATAACACTCATTCTTGAATTTTCATGAAGATAATGTACCTCGTTAAAATTTTACTAAGATAAAAATTCAGTGAGAAAAAAGTACACATATTTTTAATTCGTATAACATCTTGTAACATTACCAAGAAAACTTAGTGCGACAAAATCCTGATTAAAAAGAAAATAGTGCAATGCGTATTCACTCCTTTTAATGACATCACATAGGATCTTTGAGTTTTCATAATTCAATCTTGACACAATCTTCATATGTTGAAGTTGACAATAAACTAACAAATAGATCTTTTGAAATATCACTTGAACAAATTTAAAGAATTTTTTTACAAAATCCTGAAATATCCACCTTTCAATTGAGTTATACATTTGATATTTTTTTCGTATAAGATAGTTGACATATTATCATGTGGAAACAAAGCATATATCATATGGATATGTTCTGTCAATAGTATTAGTCAAACATATTCTTAGCTTATCTCGTGGAGAGAAATTGTTTTTACATGATTTGAAGAGGGGACGTCTAATGTTTAAAGATTTAAAGGTATCGATCTTATAACATTTAGATAGTACTTTTGGACTAGCTAATATTCAGTGCTTCTGGACCAACTAAGATATGATACTTCCAAATCAAATATCTCTTTATCTTTCTTTCTAAGATAAAAATATCGTTATTCACATTTAACAATCTTTTATTTGGATAAATGGTTGAATTGTATTTATCCAGAACAAAGAAACCTACTACAAAGTACATAACGGAATCAAATCTGTTGAGTGGATCGAAAGATCGATATGAACCAAGAGGGGGGTGAATTGGAAATTTAAAGGTTTTGTGGTGGAAATTGCAAATTAAAAATAATGAAAAGGGATTTTAGAGTGGTTCAAGTTCCAAATGAACTCTACATCCACTACCTTAGCTTCACTAAGGATTTGCAACAATTCCACTAATTGCTCTTCCCCTTTTCTAGGCTAAGAAGGCAACCCTTACAATGTCAGTTGAATTTTCTACCCAAAATTCAACCCAATCCTCACAACAAGAGAACAAAGAAATTTGTTGGCTAATGAAGTATCTCTCAATACAAATGATAGCCCAATTACAAGCACTCAACCCAATTGAACAAGATAAGAATGAAAATTACAATTGGGGTTTCTAGACAATATGAATTTTTGCACAATTGCTTGGATTTGATGAATAGATGTTTTCTTGAAGATCAATAGTTGTTGCTGTAGCTTTTGGATGTGTCTTTTATACCTCCTCATTGATTTCTAGCCGTTTGGGTGGTTGGGAACATAAATGGAGCCGTTGGAACCCTCTCTTACCACCATAAATGCACTTCTGCAGCTATGCGTATCGGTATGCGGGAAGGTGTATCGATACCTGTCTCAGAAAAGAAAGAGCCGTTGTGTGCAATAAATAAGGGGTATCGATACGCGCGTAAGCGTATCGGTACGGGGTATCGAAAAGGTAAAGGCCGTATCGATACCTTTTTCTCAACTAAACTCACTGTCGATATCCGTATCGGTACGGGGGTTAGGCGTATCGATACAGGTCAACGACCTTTTAAAGTTTGGTTACCAACCAACTGACACCAACGGTCATATTTTTTAAACCGACTTATATTTAAAAATTATAAAGTTCGTATCGATACGAGGGTTTGCCGTATCGGTACGCTATTCAAACTCTTTGAATTTTAACACAGGGGCGTATCGATACGAGGGTTTGCCGTATCGATACGTGTTCCGACAGTAACCAAGTTTGGCAAAAAGGTATCGATATGCTTGGGAGTGTATCGATACACCTGAACGATTTTCAATGGTTTTGCCTTGGAACACTTAGAAAATATTTTGAGTTTGAGTTTTTCAAATCAGTTTCAAAGTGTTGGTGTTTTAAAACTTATTAAGGGACTTATAAAAACAATTTTAAGTTTTTCAAATTGATCCTTAAAGATCTAATTATATCAAAATCAAACATAGGTTTTACAATCTCCCCTTTTTTGATATAACAAAACTAAAACTTAAATTTTTTGATATTTTGAAAAACTTTTACAAAGTTAACTCCCCCTTAATATAAGCTTGGTAACCTTTGAGTTAAAATCAAAATATTTGAAGTGTGAGCTAGTTTCTCTCCCCCTTTTTGTTAGATCAAAAAATCTTGAGACAATTAAGTGCATAGAGAAATCAAAGGTATAAATAAGCAACATAATTTTATTCATCATAGCATCAAACTTGAAATCCAAACAAAAGCAAAAAGAAATCAAAGCATATGTTTAATCCTAAAACAAACTTAATCCTAAGAACATAAGCAAAGGTGCATAAAATAGAAAATCCTAAATGGTATGCATGATATGCAAGAAGAAACGTCTAGGCACCGTCTTCGTCATCTTCATCATCTTCATCATCAACTCCCATAGGCTCATTATCCCGCATACTATTGCGCCATTCATCATGGAAAGCGGCGATAGAAATATTCAAAGAATTGTGCCCGCTTTCAAGGGATGTGAGGCGATTCTCCATACCCGTCATCCTTGTATCAAAGGTAGTTTCCATTGAAGTAAGACGAGTATTCATGTCCGTGCGCAACCCGGTAAATTGCTCATTGAGATAGGTCATGAGAGCATCCATGGAGGGTTGTGGGACTTGAGGAGCTTGAGGAGCTTGAGGAGCTTGAGCCTCTTCAAATACGGCGACGGCCTCGGGTGGTAACTCGGCAAGACGTACCCATTCACCATTAAGATAATGAAATTTTGCCCGAGCAAGAGATCGCTCATCAATGGGATCGGTGAGGGGAGTTGGGTAGTCATAAGAGCAATCAATATCTTTTTTAAGAAAGAAATAACTCAAAGCCGTACCATATGTAAAGGAGGTGACGAGAGTTGTGTGACGATTTTGCACGAGGTAGACGATCTCCGCGAACATGAGTCGAGCTAGATTTGGGCGCTTTTTCTCACGGAAACAACGGATACAAAAATCATCCACTTGACATCAAGAATAATTTTCTTCCCCATGAGGTAAGAGCTAATGGCAACAACTTCCCCATCACGAGAAATACATTTGGCATTAGAGTAAAAAATCAAAACCAAAAGGCGATAGTAAAAACCGGGAATAGAGATGAAATCCATGAAGTTCCATCGATGAAATAACGGAAGATATTCAAACTTAAAACGCTCGGAGTCGAGAAAAGGAACGGATATTGCCCTTTCGACACGAATCTTATAATTCTCATATTGACGAAAATGAGTTAGACCCGAATTGCCATCAAAACATTGCTCATAGATGATTGAGTAGTTCGGACGAGCAATCGCTCCAAGGGTGGATGATTCACCGGCTTGAGAAACCCTTGTACGCTTCCTCGAAGGTTCTTTTGGTGCCATGATCTAAAAGAGAAATAAGCAAGAGGATTTCTTCAATTTTGGGTAAAAACCAAGGTAAAAAAAATTTTAAGAAAAATTTGAAGAAAAAATTTGAAGAACAAAGGTTTAAAAAAAAGATGAAACAAAATAACAAAACAAAACAAAAGAAATTGAAAAAGAAAAAGAAAGATTACCTTGATAGAAACTTGAAAGATTGAAGAAAATTCTTAACACAATGGATGAGAGAGAGAGAGCACAAAGCCTTGCTTAATTCAAAAACTCTTTTAGATTTGAGTTGAGGTGTGAAAAATATGAAAGAGGAAGGGCCTTTTTATAGGCAAAAACGGCTAGGGTTAATTAGGTTTTGAAGAGTTTGAATTTTGGTAAAAGTTGAACTCATTAAAAGCCAAATTTAATGCCATCAGCGCAATCGAGTATCGATACGCCCGAGGGTGTATCGATACGGGGGTAGAATCGTCTTTTCCGCAAAAATGCCCGTTGGAAAGTCGTATCGAAACGGAGGGGTCCGTATCGAAACGACCCGTATCGATACGAGATTAATCGTATCGATACCCGTAAAGCAAAGAAAATTCTGGGAAACAGAATGAAGAACACGTATCGATACGCGTAGAGCCGTATCGATATCGTATGCCCAGAAATACATATTTGGTTCAAAGAATACCCAAAGGCTCGAACTTAACATCTCCTAAAGGTATGCAAATGATGAATGAGCAGTTCTAAGCATATTTTAACAGAAGCATACTCCCCCTAACTATAGGCATGGATGAAATTAGGAGTTTATACACATAAACATGGCATTTCACAAGACCAAGCATATTTAAGCACAAAAGAGGTCCTAAAAGGTCAAGATAGGCTAGCTAGACCTAACTCTCTCCTAAGGGACCAAAAATGCTCTTTGTCTAAGGGTTTTGTAAATATGTCCGCTAATTGATTTAAGGTGTCTACATACTCTATAATCACATCTTCCTTAAGGACATGATCTCTAATGAAATGATGCCTTATTTCTATGTGTTTGGTTCTAGAGTGTTGGATGGGATTTTTTGTTAAACATATTGCACTAGTGTTGTCACATTTTAGGGGTATGGTTTCAACTTTAATTCCATAATCTAAGAGTTGTTGCTTCATCCAAAGGACTTGAGCACAACAACTCCCTAAGGATATGTACTCGGCTTCGGTGGTAGATAAGGCTACACTATTTTGTTTCTTAGAGAACCAAGATATGAGCATACTACCTAAGAATTGACAAGTTCCCGAAGTACTTTTCCTATCAATTTTGCAACCCCCATAATCTGCATCCGAGTAAGCATGAAGGTTGAAGGTAGAGTCTCTAGGATACCAAAGACATAAACAAGGAGTATCTCTAAGGTACCTAGAGATTCTCTTAACGGCTATAAGGTGAGACTCTCTAAGACTAGCTTGAAACCTAGCACACAAGCAAACACTAAACAAGATATCCGGTCTACTTGCAGTAAGGTAAAGCAATGATCCAATCATAGAGCGATAAAGCTTAGAGTCAACACACTTACCTCCTTCATCTTTGTCAAGCTTTGTAGATGAGCTCATAGGAGTGGCTTGAGGCTTTGCATTCTCCAAGCCAAACTTCTTGAACATATCCTTTATGTATTTTGCTTGGTTGATGAAGGTGCCATCCTTCTTTTGCTTGATTTGGAGTCCCAAAAAGAATGAGAGCTCCCCCATCATGCTCATCTCAAATTCACCTTGCATTAACTTAGCAAACTCTTTGTAACCCCCTTAACCCGGTCTAGACGGTTGACCCGAATTAGGAAAGTCACACGGGGAAAACCAAAGTCAACCCGAAAGTCAACCTTGATTAACGACCTTTTTTTTCTTTTTAAACTTGTCTAGATGCACATTAACCCTAGTTATGATCACTCAAACAACATGCTCAAAGATCTTAAACATCAGAGATCAAACAAGGACCCAATTGAACAATTTACAACTTTAGGGACCAAATTGTAAATTCTGATAATTATGTGAACTTAATCCAAATTAAAGTTACCAACTTATGATTAATCAGGTTTCATGCTTCACTGCCAAATTTTAGCTCAAACGGACATCCCAAACTCATACAATTGCACATACAAGTTTCAGGACCAAATTGCAAACATTTCAAAACATGTAACTGCCAATGTCAGCCCCCAACGGTCAGGTGTTCCAAAACAGGAAGAACCTGTTTCGAAACGCGGGGCCGTTCCGCAACGTGTTCCGAAACGAGGACTGGCAGAGGCCATTCCGTTTCGGAACGGTGTCTTCCGTTTCGGACGCCTGGGCTGCTACAAGGCACCCGTTTCGAAACGGTAGCTACTGTTCCGATACGGCCTGCACAGAATGCAGAAAAATGCTTGCTTAAACACACAATTGATCAACCGTACATGCTCCAAATGCTACCAAACTTCACCAGCAAGACATTCAACATGTAAGGAACATAAATGCATCATCCAATCATCATCATGGCATCAAATATGGAAAGCCCCAAATCTAAAGGCATGCTTCCTACTTAGCAAACCATTCAAGCATAAAATTTCCAAACCAACCACATAATGGCCAATTACATAATCCAGCATTATTAACAACATTAAACAAACTTAGGGAGTTCAAAACCTCTCCCAAAACATCCACATAGGTCCCCCATTGCCAAATGCCAAAAGCTAAAAGTGTTTAAGAAAACCTTCCCATACTTGAGCTTAACTTCCACTTGATTGCTTGCCTTCCTTGCTGCCCTCAATGCACCCTAATGCTCTACATTATTGGTTTAAGAAAAGGAGAGAGAGCGTAAGCAAAAGCTTAGTGAGGAATGCTCATTAAAACCATTCAATAATGCATTTACAAAGCTCATTTATAAATCATGCCTCAAGCAACATTAAACATGCTCTTTAACATTTAAAACAAGCATCTCATGCTTCATGTTCATAACAAGTCATATTGGCAACAAGTGACACATTTCACATAAGATCCACACATGGACTTTTAAACACCATTGTGATCTTATCCCCATGGAATTTTAAACACCATGGACCCATGGACTTTTAAACACCATGGCAAGGACCACACAAGGACTTTTAACCACCTTTGTGTCCTTAACAAGAATCTCCCAAGGACTTTTAACCACCTTGGAGTTCTTAAGTAACCAAGGCTTACACAAGGACTTTTAACCACCTTGAGCCTTAACGAAGAACCAACCATGGAATTTTAAACACCATGTTGTTCTTAAACTTTACAAGATCCACACAAGGACTTTTAACCACCTTTGTGATCTTAACCAAGAACCATCCAAGGACTTTTAACCACCTTGACGTTCTTAAATATACAAGGCTCACACAAGGACTTTTAACCACCTTTGTGACCTTAACATCACTTGCCAATATGCATCATTATCATCAATAATCCACTGTTTTAAAGCATTTAAACCAAGCCATAAACATCATGCATCTTTAAGCATTAAACCACATTTAAACAACGTTCAAAAGCAAGGAACTCTTACCTTGAGCTTCCTTCAACACATGGCTTAAAATCTCAGCAAATAAACATGCTAGATATGCTTTCAAAACAGATTTAAAATCATGCAAACAACACATTGCATACAACCAAAAACCATGGCCATCACCAAGAGAGTTTTTCCGAAAACTTACTCTTGAGCTTAGCTAAGTTGCTTAGACTTAAACTAAGCCCCCAAACCTCCAAAACATTGGTTTCAAAGCCGAAAACCAAATTCCACTCACCGATTCCACTTCGCCTCTTACCGAAGCACCAATTCAAGCTTCCGGATCACCAACACTTGGATCCAAAGATGACTCCCCTGTTTTAAACACATCAAAGCAGAGGATTAATGCATCATCATGCATTAATAGCTTCAATGAAAGCATCTAAACTCGCTGCTCTCATCCACACTCCATTTTTGGCCACCAAACCCAACCGAAAATGCATCCAAACAACTCCTCAACAATGCCCAGCCAAGATCCATCAAAACTAAACATCCTTTAACATCATTTAAAATCTAAAAAGGACCTAACAACATCCTTATATCTCCAGCAACATCAGATCCATAAGATCACACCAAAAACAACCAAGAATCACAAGCTAAACTTAGGAAATTCAACCTATCCGGGATTGCATTAATTAAAACTCAATTCCTTATCAATTTAACATTCATTTAACATCAAATTAACACCTTAAAACACGGCCCAATCAGATCATACGAAAATCCATCAAAAATCACCAAACCTTGCATTTTAAGCCAAGATCCATTACACAACTTTAAAACCATTAATAAATCATCAATTAAGGATTGAGAACTTAGGAATTTCAGTAAAGAACTGAGAGTTTAGAGGAGAAGGACGTTCTTACCTCCAAACTTGAGTTTCTCCTCTTTTAGAACCAAAAAGCTTGAAGAATCAATTAGCAAATGGTGAGGTTTTGTTGATGAGATGATTAGCAATCAAAAGAGAATTGAAAAGAGAGATTTAAGTGACAAAATCAGAAGAAAAACTATGGAGAAAAGGTGTTTGGGTTGAGAGAAAATGAGAGAAAAGAAAATGAGATTTTAGGAAAAATTAGTTAGAAATAACTTCCCTCCCCTTTCCTTTTGTTTAAAAATCAGAATTAAAACATTAAATATCTTAGAAAAATCTAGAGAAACTCCCTTTGGGTAAATAGCTCCTTAAAGATTCAAAGTTTCAATCCTTTCTAAAACAGTCACGCAGTTTTCAAAAATTACATTTTGGTCACTAGCCAAAATGTCACCCTTCCCAACCTCATTTTGTAAAATTGATTTCACAGTTCACTTATATATATTAAAAGAGGATTTTAGAACATTTTTCCATATTTTTAATGCAACCCGAACTAGGCTTTCCTAATTTCACCTTTTTATATTCGAACAGCACTTTGACCGAACCGGTCCAAGCCTAAAACTTCTAAGCCCAAAACCGGGGCGTTACACTCTTGACAATGACATTCATTAGTAGAACCAAAAATAATATCATCAACATAAATTTGAACTACTAAGATGTCATTTTTATACATTTTTATAAAAAGTGTAGTGTCCACCTTACCTTTTTCAAATCCTTTTTCAATCAAAATATTTGAAAGTCTTTCATACCAAGCTCCAGGAGCTTGTTTTAAACCATAAAGAGCTTTGGTAAGTTTGAAAACATGATTTGGAAATTTTGAATCTTCAAAACCCGGTGGTTGTTCCACATACACTTCTTCATTTATAAAACCATTTAAAAATGCGCTTTTAACATCCATTTGAAAAAGCTTGAAATTATGATAACATGCATATGCAAGCAACATCCTAATGGCTTCCATTCTAGCTACGGGTGCATAGGTTTCATCAAAATCTATTCCCTCTTCTTGAGTGTAACCTTGTGCTACTAGTCTACCTTTATTTCTCACAATGTTACCACTCTCATCTAGCTTGTTCCTAAAGACCCATTTAGTTCCTATTGTAGATTGATTACTAGGCCTATCAACTAATGTCCAAACATTACTTCTCTCAAATTGATTTAACTCTTCTTGCATAGCCATAATCCAAAAGTCATCTTTCAATGCTTCTTTAATATTCTTAGGCTCTATGCATGAGATAAATGCAACATGATTCATTAATCTAAGAGAAGAACGAGTGGTTACCCCCTTGGATGGATCACCCCAAGATTTCACTATCTTTGACATAGTTCAACTCCCTTGGGTAGCTCACTTCCTTTTCCTCAAGAGCCAAGTCCTTCAAGGCTTCAAGAGGTGGATCTTGTGTGTCCTCTTCTTTTGTCGGAATCTCATTCTCCTTTGAAGTTTGACCTCCATCAAAGGCATTTATGATTCCTACATCATCATCATCACAAGAATCCTTCCTAGGAAAAAGGTTATCATCGAATACAACATGAATAGATTCTTCTACTACTAAAGTTCTTTTGTTAAATACTCGATAGGCTTTAGAGGTTAAAGAGTAACCTATAAAAATAGCTTCATCACTTTTTGCATCAAATTTACCTAAGTTGTCTTTTCCATTATTTAAAACAAAACACTTGCAACCAAAAGAGTGAAAATAGCTAATGTTAGGCTTTTTAGATTTTAAAATCTCATAAGGTGTTTTCTTTAAAATTGGCCTAATCATTACTCGATTTACAATATAGCAAGCGGTGTTTGTGGCTTCCGCCCAAAAATATTTAGGTAAATTGTTTTCACAAAGCATAGTTCTAGTCATTTCTTGCAAAGTTCTATTTTTCCTCTCAACTACCCCCATTTTGTTGAGGAGTTCGAGGAGCCGAAAAATTATGGCTAATACCATTTTCATTTAGAAAATCTTCAAACCCCAAATTTTGAAACTCGGTTCCATGATCACTTCTAATATGTGAAATTTTGAGTTCAAGATCATTTTGGGTTAATTTTGAAAATGTGATGAATTTTTCCAAAGCCTCATCTTTAGTACTTAAAAATAGAACCCAAGTAAATCTAGAAAAATCATCAACAAGTACAAAGGCATAAGACCTACCACCCAAGCTCATAGTCCTAATTGGCCCAAATAAATCCATATGGATTAGTTGTAAGCATCTACTAGTAGAAACATCATTAATGGATTTAAAGGAAGATCTATGTTGTTTACCCTTTGAGCATGCATCACAAATTTTATCATTTGAAAATTTTATCTTGGGTAAACCTCTAACTAGATTTAGGGAGACTAGTTTTTCTAAAACACTTATGCTAGCATGTCCTAGCTTCCTATGCCACAACCATGCATCACTTTCATTTTGTGCAACTAAGCATGCATGAGATGTATGAATGTCATCTAGATGCACCATGTATATGTTCCCTATGCGATGACCAATGAGCATAATATTATTAGATTTAATGTTAACAATTTTGCATCCATTTTTATCAAATAAAACATTAAATTCTTTATCACACAATTGACTTATGCTCAATAAATTGTGTTTAAGACCATCGACATATAAAACATTTTCAATGAGAATAATAGAGTGATTACCTATGGAGCCAATACCTTTAATGTGGCCTTTGGAGTTGTCACCAAATGTTACTACTCCTCCACTTTTTGGCTTTAGATCCATGAATCTATTCTTGTCTCCGGTCATGTGCCTCGAGCATCCACTATCAAGGTACCATGAGTTTTGACTTTGTGCTTTGGCCTTGTAGCAATGCTCCCCCTACAAACAAAGATATTAAGCTTTTGTTTTTGGTACCCAAATAATTTTGGGTCCATGAGTGTTAGCTCCCAAAACCTTGGTTCCCTTAGGAATCCAATATGACATAGCAATAATGTTATTAGATTTTACAAGTTCCTTAGGAACCCATACACTTCTAATTCTTTTAGCTCTACTATGTCTAGGATAGCTACCTTGTTTGTAGTAGTTAGTCTTTTTCTTAGGTTGGTGTGTTCTAGAGGATTCACCTATTTCATGCTTGACACTACCAACATTTTTCAAAGACTTTTTGAGCTCATTTAGCTCACCCAACACCTTTTGGTGTTCACTATTACATTGAGATAAAAGATTATTAAGATCAACATTTTCATCTTGAAAGAATTTTAGTTCATCTTTTAATCCTAATATCTTTTTCTCAAATTTTGAATTAGCTTGAGTGAGTGAGTCATTTTTCTCATTTAGTTCTAAAATAATCTTTTTATTCCTAATGACCGACTCTTTATATTTTTCAACTAATTCATCATATACCTCTTGTAACTCATCATATGCATCATTTAATTCTTCAAAATCTAAAGTAGATGAGTTAAAGGTTACCATTGAGGAATCTTCCTCAAGTGCCATGAAGCAAAGGTTAGCCACTTCTTGTTCGTCATCCTCCGATGACTCCTCATCACTCCAAGTAGCAAGCTTGGCTTTGAGCTTCTTCTTCTTCTCAAAGCCCTTCTTCTTGAGTTGAGGGCACTCCGAACGTATGTGGCCGGGTTGTTTGCACTCAAAGCAAATGATAGGATCCCTTCCTTCTTCTTTTTTCTTGCTTTTGAAGTCCATCTTCCTTTGGATTTTTCTTCCCCGGTTGGACCTCATGAAATGTGAGAATCGTTTGGCTATCATAGCCAATTCTTCAAGTTCATCCTCCTCACTAGATGAGCTCTCTTCATGTTGTGAAGCTTTAGCCTTGAGAGCTATTCCCATCTTCTTCTTCTTCTCAACCTCAAGCTTCTCTACCCTTTTCTCTTCTTTCTTCTTCTCATCTTCCCTTCCTTGCTTCATGATCTCATGAGTAAGGAGAGAACCCACAAGCTCATCAAGCTTCAAAGTTTTCAAATTCTTAGCTTCAATGATAGCGATTCTCTTCCCATCCCAAGACTCGGGAAGTGAATAGAGTAGCTTCCGGACAAGCTTGTCTTCCGGTATGATTTCTCCAAATCCCTTTAGCCCATTGACAATAGTGGAGAAACGATCAAACATCTTTGACACCGTCTCATCGGGCTCCATCTTGAAATTTTCATAACTAAGATTGAGAATTCCAATCTTAGTTTCTTTAACATCGTTGGTGCCTTCATAAGTAGTCTCAAGAGTGTCCCACACTTCTTTGGCACTCTCGATTGATGAGACCTTTGAATAGATGTCTGGACCGAAAGAGCAAAAGAGCATGTGAAGAGCTTTATCATTGACTTGAATCTTTTTCCTCTCCTCTTCACTCATCTCCACTTTCTTCTTCAAAACCATCTTGCCTTCACCATCTTGCTTTAATGGAATATAAGGGCCATCTTCAATGACATCCCACATTAGATAGTCATTTGACTTGATGAAGAGACACATTCTATTCTTCCAAAAAGAATAGTTATCACCATTGAAGAAGGGAGGCTTTGTAGTGGATTGTGACTCGTACATGCCCGAAACGGAGGTTGAAGCCATCTCTTGATATATGATGATCACACTCTTCCAAGGAACTCCTCTTGTGGTTGTTAATCCTCAAAGAGGTAGGCTCTGATACCAATTGTTGAGTGGATCGAAAGATCAATATGAACCAAGAGGGGGGTGAATTGGAAATTTAAAGGTTTTGTGGTGGAAATTGCAAATTAAAAATAATGACAAGGGATTTTAGAGTGGTTCAAGTTCCAAATGAACTCTACATCCACTAACTTAGCTTCACTAAGGATTTGCAACAATTCCACTATTTGTTCTTCCCCTTTTCTAGGCTAAGGAGGCAACCCTTACAATATCGGTTGAATTTTCTACCCAAAATTCAACCCAATCCTCACAACAAGAGAACAAAGAAATTTGTTGGCTAATTAAGTATCTCTCAATACAAATGATAGCCCAATTACAAGCACTCAACCCAATTGAACAAGATAAGAATGAAAATTACAATTGGGGTTTCTAGACAATATGAATTTTTGCACAATTGCTTGGATTTGATGAATAGATGTTTTCTTGAAGATCAATAGTTGTTGCTGTAGCTTTTGGATGTGTCTTTTATACCTCCTCATTGATTTCTAGCCGTTTGGGTGGTTGGGAACATAAATGGAGCCGTTGGAATCCTCTCTTACCACCATAAATGCACTTCTGCAGCTATGCGTATCGGTACGCGGGAAGGTGTATCGATACCTGTCTCAGAAAAGAAAGAGTCGTTGTGTGCAATAAATAAGGGGTATCGATACGCGCGTAAGCGTATCGATACGGGGTATTGAAACGGTAAAAGCCGTATCGATACCTTTTTCTCAACTAAACTCACTGTCGATATCCGTATCGGTACGGGGGTTAGGCGAATCGATACGGGTCAACGACCTTTTAAAGTTTGGTTACCAACCAACTGACACCAACGGTCATATTTTTTAAACCGACTTATATTTAAAAATTATAAAGCCCGTATCGATACGAGGGTTTGCCGTATCGGTACGCTATTCAAACTCTTTGAATTTTAACACAGGGGCGTATCGATACGAGGGTTTGCCATATCGATACGTGTTCCGACAGTAACCAAGTTTGGCAAAAAGGTATCGATACGCTCGGGAGTGTATCGATACACCTGAACGATTTTCAATGGTTTTGCCTTGGAACACTTAGAAAATATTTTGAGTTTGAGTTTTTCAAATCAGTTTCAAAGTGTTGGTGTTTTAAAACTTATTAAGGGACTTATAAAAACAATTTTAAGTTTTTCAAATTGATCCTTAAAGATCTAATTATATCAAAATCAAACATAGGTTTTACAAAATGATCCCCTAATGTCTGCAAATCTGCATATTTACATCATCTATATAATCTATACATCTATTTTGTAACGTGTAACGAACTGTTTCATGTATAGTATTCAATATAGTGGTAGAGTCTCGTAAAGAGGCCCGAAAGAGCCTTTTATTCCTTTCATCCAATAAATGATAAATAAAAGAGCATCATGTTGTTTTTAAAGTTTAACAAGAAGGGATTTACTTTCCATTTTGTAGTGTCCTAGCGTATTTTACTCTCCCATCCATGCAAAGCATGTTGCACATGACAAAGGCTTAGGACCCCTTGACAAACACTTATCGAGTAAGGGCAGTCCCCAAAAATATGGTTCCTGGACTCTTGGTCATTTTCGCAAAGCACACACAACTCATCGTTAGCAATACTCATTCGAGTCAGACGATCTTTTGTTGGGAGTCGGTCAAGTAGAACCATCCAGAGAATTATTGAGAATTTAGGAACATGGAAAGAGAACTACACTAACTGATACCAATGGACCTTCGCACGTGGCTCTCTCATATCTTCCCAGACAAGCCGAACATTGACAGTACCCCAATTCATGGCCGAAGGTGACCTCTTCTTCGCGGGAGGTTCGTCTCGCAGCTTTAACAATTTCCTAACAATCTAGATATGGTGAGGTTTGCCCTCGACCTGCCAGAAATTAGCACTCTTTTGTACATATTGTCAAATCCAAGTGACCCACAATGATCTTTCATTGGTGAGAATGTCCTTCATAAGGAACAACAAGCAAGCTTTGTTCCATGAAAGTTCGCTCTTTAAGCATAACCCACCTTCATATTTAGGACTGCATATCCGACTCCATGCTACTTTGGCACCCTTAGCTGCAGTGTCCTCACCATTCCAGAAAAACTTACTACACAACTGCTCAATTCTGTTGATCACTACTTTTGGCAGTACAAGTTGACGACACCAGTAATTCGAGAAACTAAAAAGAACTGCTTGAATCAGCTGCAATTGTCCCCCATAGCTTAACTTCCGAGAGGACCATTGTCCTAGCTTCGATTCTATTTTGTCAATCAAAGGGAAGCAATCATTCTTAGAGAGTTTACGTGTGACTAGAGGCACTCCTAAGTATCGAACAAGGAGCTGCCTTATTTTGAACCCCGTGCATTTTTTAGTCTCCTCTAATCGATGAGGAGAGATCCCTGATGAGAATAGCTCTGACTTGCTAGCATTCAGTTTGAGACCTGAAATCGTATAAACTTTTCCAAGAATAGTCTGAATACCAATGATGGAATCAAACGACCCTTTGTAGAAGATTAGAAGGTCATCTGCAAAGCAAAGATGTGTGAGGTTAACCTTAGCACATTTGGGATGATATTGGAATAGACCAAGTTCAGTCGATGTATTAAGTAAGGCTGAAATGACATTCATTACGAGGACAAACAAGTATGGTAACAGTGGGTACCCCTATCGAACCCCTTGAGCCCCTTTAAAGAAGCATACCAAGCTCCCATTGAAGGATATTAAAAATCTGGAGGTAGTGATGTAAGCTCGAATCCATTTAGTGAAAAGAGCAGGGAGTGTCATGGCTGTTGAGTGTGTAAAAGTTCTATTATTTACACCCTTTTAACCCATATTTCTGCTGCATTCAAGCATCATTGCATTGCATTTAGGATAGTTTTTAATTAAATATCACAATTATATAAAAGGCACGGATTCTACTAAAAGATGGTGTATTTTGCAGGTAGCTGCCTTGGTTGACGATGAAGGCAGGCGAAGGGCAGATAAGCAGGAAGGCGGAACTGAACAAGCAGCTGAAGGAGACGAACCTGTCATGGACCCGTCACGACAGCATGGTGACAGCAGATTATTGAAGAGGAAAAATGAAGTGGACATCGATAGATAGAGAAAAATCTGCTCGTCTGTCGTGTGGCAGCCAAATAATTTTCCAAGCCCCGGATCAAAAGATATGTCAAGCCAAAGCTCAAAGGAGAGGAAATCCCTAAAAGCAAGGAGGCGACTAGAAAGTAGGATACTTTAGAGATTTAATCTTTATTAGAGTCTTACTTTTAATTAAAGTTGTAATCCTTGTTACCTTAGATATCTTGAGCCCAAAGCTTATATAAAGGGCATAGATTAAACCTAGGAAAGAACCGACTGCCCCATAACCGAAACCTAAACCCTGCCGTCCACCCGTCACCGACATGTTCTAAATTCCTCCTAGGGCCACGGGTTGTTTTGTAAAGTAGTCGCAAGGGTTGCTTTGTTTTAGGATTTTTTTAGTTTCAATAAAATAAACTTCAAGTTCTTTTATCTTGGTTTTAATATCTTGCAAGAGCATCGGGAGAGCATTGTGAGGTTATCCATTTACTTAGCATCGGGAGAGTTAAGTATACGAAAGAGATAAAAGCGCGTTCTCTAGTTTATAGTTGAACCATCTCGTGCTTAGGGATAAGGCGAGGTTAAGTGGCTAAGGAAGAATTCATACACATCGGTGTTCATCCTTCGACTCACGCCGGGAGGTATCGTCAAAGACGTGTTCATCGATAGACTTGTGCCTAGGGATAGGGCAAGGCAGATCTGGGATTCTTGCCAAGCTTGAAGTACTGAGTTAGTGTCTGCTGCCGCGACAACTAACGGACAGACGCCGCGACAGGTGCTGTCGGCGACGGGAGCGACGACAGAACTGGAGATCCTAAGCAATTCAATACCTGCACTACCGAGCAATTCAATACCAGCCCATTCTCTCTATCTTGATTTCTCAATCTTTTTATTTACGTTTTGCTTTATTATTCGTGACAACTCTCTAAAATATTCCTTTATTTCGTGCAGTAAATCAAGGTGAAGTCATTAGCCCAATCCCTGTGGAGACGATATCCGATACTTAGTATCACTTTATTACTTGCGACGTGTACACTTGCACTGTAATTGCGATAGACTATTTTACACGCAACAAGTTTTTGGCGCCGTTGCCGGGGATTGGCAACATAACTACATCTTTATTTTATTGCACTTTTTGTTATTTTTTTTATTTTTATTTTTGTTTTTTCGTTTTTTTTGTTTTTCTTTAATTTTTATTTTTGTTTTTCAACTCTTGCTTTTCACAAGGTTCTCTTGTTTATGCGCAGATCGAAAAGAGGCGAAGATCCTGAGTATAAGTTAGATCCGGAAATCGAACGATCATTCAATCTCAAGAAACAGATTCGCCATCTTTTGGACAGGAACGAATACCTTGAAGAACAGCTAGAGCAGATGGCCCGTAACCAACCTGCTGGAGGAGATATACCGCCTGTCGGCGATCCGCCTGGGGCAGGTGGACGACGGTCATGTCGTGACTACATGCTGAATGACCATGTAGAGCTGGAGACCACGCTGCCGGATATTGATGTTGATAACTTTGAACTTAAACCTGTCATGTTTAGTATGATCAACAACGCCGGACAGTTTAGTGGTTCTGCGACAGAAGATGCCAGGGAGCATCTCAAAACGTTCCAGGAGATCTGTGGTTCGTTTAGGCTACCAGGAATTAGTCCGGAGATACTGAGGCTTCGGTTATTCCCTCATTCATTAAGGGATAGAGCTAAAACTTGGTGGAATAAACTTACACCGGGTTCTATTATGACTTGGGCAGACCTAACTCGTGAATTCTTATCTCGTTTTAATCCTTCACATTTATCTGAGCGATTACGTAACGAAATTGCTACTTTTCAACAGGAAGATGACGAGCCGATGCACGAGGCCTGGGACAGATTTACTACTCTTCTACGGAACTGCCCAATGCATGGATTCCCCGTCTGGAATCAGGTAACTAAGTTTTATAATGCTGCTAACTTACAAACTCGCATTCGCATTGATTCTGCAGCAAATGGATTGTTATTGGATAAAGATCCGGACGAGGCATTACAAGTTCTGAAGAATCTAGCTAAGAATGAGGAGCAGTTTCCGACAGCTAGAAGAGGGGGTAAACGGGTACTTGCTGTCAAAGACTATGAGGCTGACAGCACTATGAAATCACAGGTAGCATTCCTCACTAAAGCCATGAAACACCTATTGAGTGAAGAGGAAGTACGAGGGTTTGCTGTCGAGGAAATTTGTGCCACTTGTGAGGGAAATCATAGTAGGGATGAGTGCCCTATAAACGTAGAAGAAGGGAAATATGTTGGAAATTACAAGCCAAACTACAATTCCAACAATTACAACCCTAATTGGAGAAAGGATCCCAAATTTTCCTGGAGTAATCCTAACAATGCCCTGAATCCGCAAGCATATAATCATAATCAGGGGGGTCCTAGATTATTGACGCGACAGCAACTGCAGCCGCAGAACCTGCCGCAGAACCTGCCGCCTCAGCAACAACAGCAACCACCACCTGCCACGAGTAGTGTATTGGAGCAGACTTTGGCCACCTTTATGTCTCAGACTGGCACATATATGGAAAATATTAATCAGTTTGTCAAAAAGACGGAAAATTTTATGGACGAGACTAAGATGAGAATGACAAACCATGAGGCCACCTTGAAATCTCTAGAGACACAAATGGGTCAGGTGTCGCAGCATATTAAACCGAGGCAGAATGGAGGTTTCCCTAGCAATACTGAAAACGCTAGACCACCCCCTCATGAGCAATGTAAGGCAATTACTACTAGGAGTGGGAAAAAGTTACCAGGGCCGGAAAAAGAAGTTGATACAGAAAAGGACCCTGCTTTGAACAAACCTGCCGAGGAAGCTGCCCCGACAGGCAATAAACAGACTGCTGCCGATGAGCCTGTCACGACAGCAGAAGCGACAGAGGAGAAAAAGGAAGATCATCGTCCTCAGATTCGCATGCAGTGGGAAGGACGCATTGCTGATTATCGTCCTCCACCACCTTTTCCTCAACGGATACAACAAGCTAAGAATGAATCTCAACTCAAAAAAATTTATGATATTTTTAAACAGGTTCATATTAATATTCCGTTGTTAGATGCTGTTAGGGAAATGCCAGGTTATGCTAAATTCCTCAAGGATGTTATGTCTAAAAAATCTAAACTTGGGGAATTTGAAACGGTAAGGATGCAAGAGGGTTGCATGAGTATTCTTCATCGACAACCACCCCAGAAAAAGAAGGATCCAGGGAGCTTCCTCATACCTTGCGTAATCGGCGATAAATTTGTGGGTAAGGCACTTTGTGATCTTGGTGCTAGTGTTAATCTAATGCCCAAATCTGTTTTTCAGAAACTAGGTATTGGCAAGGCGCGGCCCACGACAGTTACCCTACAGCTAGCCGACCGCTCTTACGTTCACCCCGAGGGAAAAATTGAAGATATTTTGGTAAGAGTGGATAAACTTATTTTTCCTGCTGACTTTCTTATTTTAGATTGTGAGGCAGATGAGAACGCACCAGTCATCCTCGGACGACCTTTCTTAGCCACGGGAAGATCGTTGATTGATGTGGAGAAGGGAGAACTCACCATGCGCGTGAACGATCAAGAAATTAAGTTGAATGTTCTCCAAGCAATGAAACATGCCGATGTGGACGAGGAATGCAAAGCCATCATCGAGGTGACCTTTGATTACCCCTGCATCAGGTCAGGCTACCGAGATATTAAATTCGGTCACTGCTACGACAGCCATCTACCAACCTGTCACGACAGTGACGACGACAGCAACGACGGCAGCACAGACGACAGTGACCCCTCTGAAACCGATACATCTGATACTGAAGGTCATGAGGAGGTAAACTGGTTAGACCATCGTCCAGGTAAGTTATTCGAACCCTTAAATTACACTTCGGATAACCATTTAATCCAAAAGCCCTCCACTGTTGAACCACCTGTCTTAGAACTTAAGCCCCTGCCAGGGCAGCTTAAATATGCTTATCTTGGTTGTGATAACACACTGCCTGTAATCATCTCTGCTAAGCTGCCGCAGGAACAGGAGCGACAGCTGGTCGACATGCTAAGGCAGCATAAAAGGGCGATAGGATGGACGATAGCAGATATCCAGGGCATTAGTCCGGCAATCTGTATGCACAAAATCCTCTTAGAGGAAGACCATAAGCCGACTATTGATGCCCAAAGGCGGTTAAACCTTGCAATGAAAGAGGTAGTGCGTAAAGAAATAATTAAATGGTTAGATGCTGGTATTATTTACGCCATCTCCGACAGCAAATGGGTAGCCCGGTGCAATGTGTTCCCAAGAAAGGAGGCATGACTGTAATAACCAACGAAAACAATGAGTTAATCCCAACCAGGACTGTGACCGGTTGGAGGGTTTGTATGGACTATCGGAAGCTTAACAAAGCTACCCGAAAAGACCACTTTCCTTTACCCTTTATTGATCAAATGCTTGATAGATTAGCGGGTAAATCTTATTATTGTTTTCTTGATGGTTATTCAGGTTATAACCAAATTGCTATTGCACCAGAGGACCAAGAGAAAACGACTTTCACATGCCCCTACGGAACATTTGCATTCAGGAGGATGCCATTCGGCCTCTGTAACGCACCTGCCACCTTCCAAAGGTGCATGATGGCAATATTCTCCGACATGGTAGAAGACTTCCTTGAGATCTTCATGGATGATTTTTCCGTCTTTGGAGACGATTTTGAGAGCTGCCTCGGCAACCTTCAAAAGGTACTTGAAAGATGTGAAAAGGCTAATCTTGTTCTTAATTGGGAAAAATGTCATTTTATGGTAGATGAAGGGATAGTTTTAGGCCATAAGATTAGCTGCCGTGGGATAGAAGTCGACAGGGCAAAAATAGAAGTCATAGAGAAGCTGCCGCCGCCAACAACAGTCAAGGGCATTAGGAGTTTTTTAGGGCATGCTGGTTTTTATAGGAGATTTATTGCCAATTTCTCAAAAATCACGAAACCCCTATGTCATCTCCTAGAGCAGAACCGACCCTTTGACTTTAATGAAGAATGTACTGAAGCATTCAAGGTTCTGAAGGAAAAGTTAGTGACAGCCCCCATAGTACAGCCACCAGACTGGACGCAACCGTTTGAAATCATGTGTGATGCTAGTGACTATGCTGTCGGGGCAGCACTTGGGCAGCGCAAGGACAGGCTATTTCATGTCATATATTATGCCAGCAAAACATTGAATGATGCCCAAGTGAATTATACCACCACGGAAAAGGAGCTGTTAGCTGTGGTGTTTTCCATCGACAAGTTTCGTTCCTACATACTTGGAACGAAGGTTATAATCCACACCGACCACTCTGCCCTCAAGTATCTATTCGCAAAAAAAGATGCTAAACCTAGGTTGATACAATGGATATTACTATTACAAGAATTCGACCTTGAGATAAAAGATAAAAAGGGGACAGAAAATCAGGTGGCAGATCACTTGTCGAGGTTGGAAACGGGACAGAGTCTACCGCCAGATGAGACACACATATTGGAGACCTTCCCAGATGAGCAGCTCTTTGCTGCCGCACTAGCTGTCGCAACAGCCATGACGGCAGGTAAGTCTTCTAACCTTCCCTGGTATGCTGATTTCGTTAATTTTATAGTTAGCAGAATATTACCTTCTGATCTTACTTACCAAGCCAGGAAGAGGTTTCAAAATGATGTTAAACATTATTATTGGGACGAACCTCTTCTTTTCAAAATGTGCGCAGATCAGGTTATAAGGAGATGCATACCACAAGAAGAACAAGAAGACATTCTCCATCACTGTCATGCTTCACAATATGGAGGACACTTAGGAGGAAATAAAACTGCTGCCAAGGTGCTGCAGTCAGGGTTCTACTGGCCGACACTGTATAAGGACGCACAGGAATTTTACAAAAACTGTGACAGGTGCCAGCAGACAGGTAACATCTCGAGGAGAAACGAGATGCCACTGCAGAATATCTTAGAAGTCGAAATCTTCGACGTTTGGGGGATTGATTTTATGGGACCTTTCCCATCTTCTTGTGGAAATCTTTACATCCTCCTAGCAGTGGATTATGTCTCCAAGTGGGTAGAAGCAATCGCAACCCAACGGAATGATGCCAAAACAGTCCAAAAGTTTTTACACAAAAACATCTTTTCTAGATTCGGCATCCCTAGGGCGATTATCAGTGATGAAGGGAGACATTTTGACAACAAGGTAATTGCTGCCGCCTTGAGAAAATATGGTGTCAAGCACAGGATCGCGACAGCATACCACCCACAGACCAATGGACAGGCCGAGATATCCAATAGGGAAGTAAAGAACATTCTTGAAAAAATGGTTAAACCAACTAGGAAAGATTGGTCTTTGCTTCTGAATGATGCATTATGGGCATACAGAACAGCCTTCAAGACTCCATTGGGCATGTCTCCATTCCGTTTGATTTATGGGAAAACCTGTCATCTGCCTGTCGAGATCGAACACAAGGCATATTGGGCGATCAAGGCAGTAAACATGGACTTGGACAAGGCAGGCCAGAAAAGGTTGTTGGATTTGAATGAGATCGATGAAATACGGACAATGGCCTACGACAATGCAAGGATTTACAAGGAAAAAACTAAAAAGTGGCATGACAAGAAGTTGCTGCCACGACAGTTCTGCCCAGGGCAGCTTGTGTTGTTATTCAATTCTAAATTGAAACTCTTTCCAGGGAAGCTCAAATCTAGATGGTCTGGCCCATTCCAAGTAGTTCAAGTTTTTCCCCATGGTGCCATTACAATTCAATCACTAAAGGACGGGCACCAATTCAAAGTCAATGGACAACGCCTCAAGCACTATCAAGGGACTGAAGCCCCAGGAATACAGGAAGTGGTTACTTTAGGTGATGCCCCACAAGGCATCCCTAATTTAACCTAATTCTTTTCTTTTTATTTTTATTATCATTAATATTAATTATTAGGAATTAGATTTATTTTAATAATGTTTTGCTTTTTAATTTCAATTTTTAGGAAATAAAGGAGGCAAGTGAGAAAGAAGAAGTGGCCCAAGCCCACTACCAATCCATCAGCCCAAATAAAATCCATTTATAATAACCTGTCGTTTCGGCTGCCGGCGCAGACGGAGTTGACAGGCTGTCAACAGACGCACAGCAGACGAAGAATCGTGCGGCAGACGCAGCATTAATGTCCGTCAGACGTATCAGACGCAACATTCAATCTGCCGCTCCGTTATTCCCGCCTGCCGTTGCGGCATTAAATGGGCAGCCCCCGACAGCTATATAAACCCCTTCTATTTTTCATTTTTCCTCACTTCAGATTTTCTCTCTTGCTATTCTCTTCTACTTTGATCTCTTTTCTTTCATTTTCAGCCCTTGCAACCAAATATGTCTTCACGACAAACCCGACAGAACGCTGCTGCCGCCTCCTCTTCCGCAGCAGCATCTCCGTTCGCTAACAAGGAACTGTGGGAAGAGCGCAGCTTCATCTACAACAGAGATGCCCCTCTGTTCGGACTCCGGTCGTTCATCATGCAGGCCATTACAGCCCAACTGTGGGAGGACTTCGCCGAGCAGCCGGCAGAACTTAACGACACCCTAGTCAGGGAGTTCTATGCGGCGATCGAGAGCAAGACGGCAACATCTGTCACCGTCAGGGGAGTGACATTACCTTTTACCGCCAGCAGCATCAACCATGTCTTCGGCCTCTTCTTTGGCCCCAACGATGATGCCCATCAACAGTTTTGGGACACCCTCGACGCTGCCGGCCATGATGCTGTCATGAGGGAGTTGACAGAAGCAGGAACGACGTGGAGCACGAGTAAGAAGAACCCCCATTCTGTCAATAGGGGGTAGCTCCTACCTGAGGCAAAGTTATGGAACGCTTTTATCAAAAAGCGTATCCTGCCCTCGTCCCACCATACGACAGTCAACAGGCAGAGACTAGCCCTCATCCACTCTATCATGCACAACAGGCCCATCAATGTGGGCAGGTACATGAGGGACAGCATTCTAGATTGCGCCTTCCGCTCGGACTCACGGCTCTGCCTGCCCCGCACCATAACCGCCCTCTGCCGCTGCGCTGCCGTACCGGAGGACGCTTCAGACAACATCAAGAAGGGCAGCGGCTGGACAGACAACAACATCTCCAGCCTCATGGAGCTAGTAGTCGTATCACCCCTAAACGCCTTCGATCCCAACGCCCCTCCTGCCGAGTTGGATGATGAGCCTGCCACCCAGCCTGCCACTGAACCTGCCCCAGAGGCTGCCACCAACACCGCTCCGGCAGATCAGAACGCCCACATCCTTGCTGCCGTCCTGCGGATCGAGGAACGCCAGATGGGCTTAATGACATTCATCCGAGACTTCTCCAATGCTACGGTAAACTTCATTACCAACACTTTGAATTTTTCGGATGTCTCTTTCCCCACCTTCCCCGCCCATTATTTCAATATCCCATCCCCTACTCCCACACCACCTGTCTCTCCCCATGGAGAATCTGCCTCCTCCACACCTTCCCCGACGGCAGCCGGCAGCCCACCGGCAGACACCTCCCCTCGAGGAACAAAGCGAGCTGCCACTGACGACAGCCCCCTTGTCCGGAGGAACTTGGACAGCGCCTTCACACGGGTGAAGCGTATCAAGCATGTGGCAGACAAGAGAAAGCTGTCCAAGGCCATCATGTCCACCAGCTGGGACAGCAGCAGCAGTTCTGATGTTAGGCTAGTGGAGTCATCTGCCCTTCCACCTGCTGACGACCCTGTCCCCCAGCCGGAGGAAGATCCTGCCCCTCAACAGGCTGACGAAACTGTAGATCAACCTGCCCCGGAACCTGCCCAGCCACCTCCTCAATGCAGACGCTACCATCAGATCCGCGTCAGCAGCAGCAGCGAGGACAACGCATAAAATTTAAGTTTTCATTTCTTTTTTCTCCTCTTATTGCTGCCTGCCCTTATATAATTGTGATGTACTTTTTCTTGTTTTTCTTAATCTGTTTCTATGTTGTTTTGCATTGAGGGCAATGCAACCCTTGAGTTTGGGGGTGGCAACCCTCCATATTTAATGGCATCCTTAGCACATCTTTTGTTTAACTGTTGTGTCTTTTTATTTGCCTTTATTTAAAAAAAAAATTCATCAGAAAATTAAACTGTTGGCTTAAAACTGTGAAGTTAGCTTACCTGTCATGACGGCTCTGTCGTGGCAGCATCTTTAGGACAGGTTAAGGAAAAGTTTAGAGCCTTTCTATAGTTCTGAAAACTTAAACACTTTTGTGACTCTTATATCGCTTAGATTTCTTTTAGCCAAACTAGAATAGGATGCTTAGAACTTGAATAGCCCCTAGAGGTGCCTAACACTGGCTCTAGGAAAGAAGTTTAGTAAAAGAAAATCAAAAACCTAGAGGTGCCCGAAACCGGCTCTAGGAAGCTAACTAGAGGTGCCCAAAACTGGCTCTAGAAAAATTTTAGCTTGGAAATAGAAGAAAAAGAAGCATGAAAATGTGCCTTCTAAAAAAATAAACTTTGGCATAAAAATTCGAGTTAAGGAGTTGAATATTCTAGTGAAACTAAGAGAGTCTTAGCATATAACTGTTCACAAGCATGCACACACTGCACGAGAGCTATAGGGAGATTCCGGACAGGTCCTAGCCTTTCCGACAGGTTGCTGCCGCCATAGAGAATGAGCGACGGGTAAGGGACAGTTCACTGTTTGGAAGCCAACACAAAAATTTTCATTTTTCTTTAAGTTCAATTGCTTGAGGGCAAGCAAAGACTTGAGTTTGGGGGTGTGTTGAGTGTGTAAAAGTTCTATTATTTACACCCTTTTAACCCATATTTCTGCTGCATTCAAGCATCATTGCATTGCATTTAGGATAGTTTTTAATTAAATATCACAATTATATAAAAGGCACGGATTCTACTAAAAGATGGTGTATTTTGCAGGTAGCTGCCTTGGTTGACGATGAAGGCAGGCGAAGGGCAGATAAGCAGGAAGGCGGAACTGAACAAGCAGCTGAAGGAGACGAACCTGTCATGGACCCGTCACGACAGCATGGTGACAGCAGATTATTGAAGAGGAAAAATGAAGTGGACATCGATAGATAGAGAAAAATCTGCTCGTCTGTCGTGTGGCAGCCAAATAATTTTCCAAGCCCCGGATCAAAAGATATGTCAAGCCAAAGCTCAAAGGAGAGGAAATCCCTAAAAGCAAGGAGGCGACTAGAAAGTAGGATACTTTAGAGATTTAATCTTTATTAGAGTCTTACTTTTAATTAAAGTTGTAATCCTTGTTACCTTAGATATCTTGAGCCCAAAGCTTATATAAAGGGCATAGATTAAACCTAGGAAAGAACCGACTGCCCCATAACCGAAACCTAAACCCTGCCGTCCACCCGTCACCGACATGTTCTAAATTCCTCCTAGGGCCACGGGTTGTTTTGTAAAGTAGTCGCAAGGGTTGCTTTGTTTTAGGATTTTTTTAGTTTCAATAAAATAAACTTCAAGTTCTTTTATCTTGGTTTTAATATCTTGCAAGAGCATCGGGAGAGCATTGTGAGGTTATCCATTTACTTAGCATCGGGAGAGTTAAGTATACGAAAGAGATAAAAGCGCGTTCTCTAGTTTATAGTTGAACCATCTCGTGCTTAGGGATAAGGCGAGGTTAAGTGGCTAAGGAAGAATTCATACACATCGGTGTTCATCCTTCGACTCACGCCGGGAGGTATCGTCAAAGACGTGTTCATCGATAGACTTGGGCCTAGGGATAGGGCAAGGCAGATCTGGGATTCTTGCCAAGCTTGAAGTACTGAGTTAGTGTCTGCTGCCGCGACAACTAACGGACAGACGCCGCGACAGGTGCTGTCGGCGACGGGAGCGACGACAGAACTGGAGATCCTAAGCAATTCAATACCTGCACTACCGAGCAATTCAATACCAGCCCATTCTCTCTATCTTGATTTCTCAATCTTTTTATTTACGTTTTGCTTTATTATTCGTGACAACTCTCTAAAATATTCCTTTATTTCGTGCAGTAAATCAAGGTGAAGTCATTAGCCCAATCCCTGTGGAGACGATATCCGATACTTAGTATCACTTTATTACTTGCGACGTGTACACTTGCACTGTAATTGCGATAGACTATTTTACACGCAACAATGGCCTCCAAGATGGAGTTCAGAAATTCCCAATGAACTAAGTTGAAAGCCTTCTACAGATCAACCTTTAAAGTGCATCGAGCCGATAAAGATTACTATGCATAGCCTCTAACCAGCTCTTGAGACAATAAGGTGTTATGAACAATGCTTCTACCCTTCACAAACGTGGATTCATTGGCATCAATCATCCCAAAAAAAGAAATAGTCGGTCTATTAACCAATATGCATGTGATGGTTTTATATATGACAGTGCAATAAGAGATTGGCCTGAAGTCCTTCGCATGACAGACATTAGGGACTTTGGGTATCTAGGCAATAGATGTAGTATTAAATGTTGGGAGTAGCTCAGCACCAGCAAATAAATATTGTATCCCCTCAATCACATCATTACCAACAACACTCCAAGCAGATTTAAAGAATTCGACTGTATAACCATCAGGTCCAGGACTTTTTTCGTTTCCTTAGCAAAACATTGTATCTTTAATCTCAATAGTTGTGACCTCCCTGGTTAAATCTTCCATGACAGGTTCAGGAAAGCTGTACTATAAAAGCTCCTTTAGAACCTCCCTCGGGCAACCCATAACTTATGTGTCAACATTCCCAATTAATTGAATGAAGAAATCAGTGATTTCGGCAGGCATCTCCTCAAAACTTTCAAGTCTGTTGCCATCTTTATCAATGAGTAGCTTGATAGTATTCTTTTTCTTTTTTAGGGCCACAGCGTCGTGGAATAATTTAGTGCATTTTCCCCTTGTTGTAGCCAATAAACTCTAGCTTTCTATTTGTAAAATTGATGATGTGCCTCTTCAAGACCAGCAAGTTCCCTTAGCAACTCCCTTTCCTAAAGCAAACCCTACAAAGAGGGGGCAGTGAGATTGTGTAATTGTTGTTTTTGTAGTTGATCCCTTTTCAAACGCACCTTGCCCTAAATGTTGCCAAAATGTTGCGTATTAAGATCTCGTAGGCATCACTTTAGCCTTTTTAATTTAGAGAACAACTTTTGCATGGGGTTACTAGAAATAGCACTCTCCCAAGAGTTTTGAACCACGTGAAGATAAGAAGGGTGAGTGATCCAAAGAGAGAAGAACCTAAAAGGCTTTGGTCGATTGGTAGGTGCTTGCTTCGAAAACTAAACAACTCTAGGGCTATGATCTGATTCCCCAAGGCTAAGAAACACAACATAAGAATGGGGGAAAGAATGAAACCATCGAGCATTGACTAATATTCGATCAAGCTTCCTGCAAATAAGAGAAGCTTCCTACATGTTACTCCGAGTATAGACAGGGCCATAATAAGGGTGGTTGACCAGCTCATTGGAGTGCAAAGCCTATTGAAAATCACGCATGTCCGAGGTGCAATAAATTCCCAAAGAAGCAAAAGCGGAGCTTTCTTCAGCAGAAGCAACCACATTGAAGTCTCCACCGACCATCCAGGAAGCATCCCCAATCATTGCACTGACTCCTTCTAATGAGCTCCAAAGACCTTTCATAATGGCACCATCGTTACTGCCATAGACCCCAAAGATGATAACTGCCTTCCCATTAACAGTTCCTTGTATGGAAATAACATGCGTAGAGATATCCAGGACTGAAAAGACAAATTCTTCTTCCATAAGAACCATATCCTACCATTCTCGATATGAGTATAGTTAAACCAATAGTGCCAAGCATCCTCATAATTCTTGATCACATCTACAGAAGTACAATGCTTAATTCTAGTTTCAACAAGACAAAGCACATTAACATTGAGTTTAGCTAATCTACTCATAACCTTTTTTCTGTTTACCGGGTTATTAAACCCTCATATGTTCCAAAAACATACTATCATTGAGGAGTAGGGAGAGAAGATGAAAAACCAATGAGTGAAATATAATGTAGAACTAATATTTTGATATAATAATTGAAAAATGTTTTGGACTGATTTAAAAAGAATTCAAAACTATTTCCAAAGTCCAAATAACTTGAAACTATGTTTAGGGGATGTTTTTAAAGGTTTTTACATGTTTTCAAAACCAAACTTAACAAAACCATCCAGGTGTATCGAAACACCCTCAGGCGTTTCGATACGGTGTCTTCCAGTGTCAAAACGTTTCGATACGGGTATCGAAACGAGTCTTTTCTGGATGAGGTTTTTGCCCAGCGTTTCGATACGGGCTATGCCGTTTCGATACGCCTACATGGCATCCACTACAACGGTCATAAACCCCAATGGCTATTTTCCAACAAACATTTAAATGCAGAGCGTTTTGACTCCTTCTAATGAGCTCCAAAGACCTTTCATAATGGCACCATCGTTACTGCCATAGACCCCAAAGATGATAACTGCCTTCCCATTAACAGTTCCTTGTATGGAAATAACATGCGTAGAGATATCCAGGACTGAAAAGACAAATTCTTCTTCCATAAGAACCATATCCTACCATTCTCGATATGAGTATAGTTAAACCAATAGTGCCAAGCATCCTCATAATTCTTGATCACATCTACAGAAGTACAATGCTTAATTCTAGTTTCAACAAGACAAAGCACATTAACATTGAGTTTAGCTAATCTACTCATAACCTTTTTTCTGTTTACCGGGTTATTAAACCCTCATATGTTCCAAAAACATACTATCATTGAGGAGTAGGGAGAGAAGATGAAAAACCAATGAGTGAAATATAATGTAGAACTAATATTTTGATATAATAATTGAAAAATGTTTTGGACTGATTTAAAAAGAATTCAAAACTATTTCCAAAGTCCAAATAACTTGAAACTATGTTTAGGGGATGTTTTTAAAGGTTTTTACATGTTTTCAAAACCAAACTTAACAAAACCATCCAGGTGTATCGAAACACCCTCAGGCGTTTCGATACGGTGTCTTCCAGTGTCAAAACGTTTCGATACGGGTATCGAAACGAGTCTTTTCTGGATGAGTTTTTTGCCCAGCGTTTCGATACGGGCTATGCCGTTTCGATACGCCTACATGGCATCCACTACAACGGTCATAAACCCCAATGGCTATTTTCCAACAAACATTTAAATGCAGAGCGTTTTGATACAGTGCCTAGCATTTCGATACGGGCGTTTCGATACGGCCCATGGCTTTTCGATACGGATGCTCATCAGACTATGACTCTTTCTACTTGAAGAGCGTATCGAAACATGTTCGAGCGTTTCGATACGAGTAGCAGCAGAACTGCATTTATAGTGGAAATAAAGTCCTCAACGGCTCCAATTCAACCCCAACGGCTAGTAACGGCTACAAACTCATTAAGGAGTATAAAAGGGACCTCCAAGCATCAAGATATGATTATGCTTCAATTGTCAATCAACAAATGATCAAAAAGTGTCTTTGTACTTAATTTGTCATTTCTTGTATAGACAAACACTAGTGAGCCAAAATTTTCAAATTTGCTCAAGTGTTTTAGGTTTTGGGTGAGTGAAAATTGTGCAAACAAATACCTATTAGAGGGATTTAAGTTTGCTTATCTTTTCTCTTTGTAAAGAGGGTTTGATCAAGGCTTTGGGTAGAAAGCTTAATCGGTGTATAAGGGTTTCCTCCTAAGCCTAGAAAAGGGGACGAATCAATAATGGATTGATTGGAAATCCTTAGTGGGAAGCTAAGGTAGTGGATGTAGACCTTGGTTAGAAGGTTGAATCACTCTAAAATCATTGTGTCATTTACATTTTAGCTTCCACACCACATCCACCCAAAATTCCACCTCTCCACCACTTGGTGAGCAAGATCGGTTGAAGGAATCGAGCCCCTCATAACTCAAAAATTGGTATCAGAGCTTGGCTCAATCGAAGAGGATTAACATCCTATTGAGAAGATCCGGCAAACTCGATCATCATTTCACCAACCGGCTCAAATGGCGCAATCCATCAACAAACCGCCTTTCTTCGACAGAACCTATTATGCCCATTGAAAGACCAAGATGAAGTTTTTAATAAATTCAAGAGACTACAAACTATGGGACATAGTTGAAGATGGCTCGTTCGTGCCTCAACGAAGCCTTGCACATCCTCTTTTGTGCTTTTGGCCCTACCATCTATGAGAAGATGTCTTCTTGTGAGAGTGCCAAGGAGGTGTGGGACAAGCTTGAAGTCACATACGAGGGAACCGATGAAGTTAAGGAGACCAAGATTGGGCTTTTCACCTTAGAGTATGAGAACTTCAAAATGGATCCGGAAGAGAACATCAAGAAGATGTTTGATAGGTTCTCCACTATCACCAATGGTCTCAAAGGCTATGGAGTAGCCATCCTTGAGGAAAAGCTTGTTCGAATGCTCATCTACTCAATTCTTGAGTATTGGGACTCAAAGAGGACCGCCATCATCGAAGGCAAGAATTTGAAGACCTTGAAGCTTGATGAACTCATGGAGTCACTCCTTACTCATCAAATCATGAACAAGAACAAAGAAGATGAGAAGAAGAGGGAAGAAATTAGAGCTATGGGAGAGAAGAAGATCCAAGGGCTTGACATCAACACAAATGTCATTTCTCTCAAGTCCTCCACTTGTCATCATGTAGATTCTAGTGAGGAGGAAAGTGAAGATGAAGAGATGACCTATCTCTTCAACAAATTTGCCCTGTTCATGAAGAGCGAAATGGAAAATTCCAAGCATGAATCGAGGAAGAAGATGAAGAATTCCCACAAGTCCAATGTTGCGTGTAAAAGAGTCTATCGCAATTGTAGTGCAAGTGTACACGACGCAAGTAGTAAAGTGATACGAAGTATCGGATATCGTCTCCATAGGGATTGGGCTAATAGCTTCACCTTAGTTTACTGCACGAAAGTAAAAGAAATATTTGAGAGTTGTCACGAGAATAATAAAGTAAACTTAAATAAAAGAGTAGGAATATCAAGATAGAGAGAATGGGCTGGTATTGAATTGCTCAGTAGTGCAGGTATTGCGATGCTTAGGAACTCCAGTTCTGTCGTCGCGCCTGTCGCGGCAGCACCTGTCGCGGCAGCACCTGTCGCGGCAGCTGTTCGTTGGTCATCGCGGCAGCAAACACACCAACTCCGTACTTCAAGTTTGGCAAGAATCCCAAATCTGCCTTGGCCTATCCCTAGGTCCAAGTCTGTCGATGATCACGTCTTTGATGATACCTCCCGGCGTGAATCGAAGAATGAACACCGATGTGTATGAATTCTTCCTTAGCCACTTAACCTTGCCCTATCCCTAGGCGCAAGATAGTTCAACTATAAACTAGAGAACTCGCTCTTATTTCTTTCGTATACTTAACTCTCCCGATGCTAAGTAAATGGATAACCTCACAATGCTCTCCCGATGCTCTTGCAAGATATTAATAACCAAAATAAGAGAACTTGAAGTCTATTTTATTGAACTTGAAAAATCCTAAAACAAAGCAACCCTTGCAACTACTTTACAAAACAACCCGTGGCCCTAGGGGGAATTTAGAACATGTCGACGGCGGGTAAGCGGCGGAGGGGTTTTTAGTTGTCGGTTATGGGAAAGATGATGCCTCTTAGGTTAAAATCTATGCCCTTATATAAGCTTTGGGCTCAAGTATTCTAAGGTAACAAGGATTTCAACTTTAATTAAAAGTAAGATTCTAATAAAGACTTAATCTCTAAGGATCCTACTTTTCAGCCGCCTCCTTGTTTCATGGGATTTCCTCTCCTTAAGCTTTGGCTTGACATATCTTTTGATCCGGGGCTTGGAAAAATATATGGTTTTCACACGACAAACAAGCATAATTTTCTTTATCTATCGAGGTCCACTTTGCTTTTCCTCCACTGTTTTGCTGTCGTCCTCTGCTGTCACGGCAGATCCATGGCAGCATCGTCCTCTTCGTCTGCTTGTTCAGTTCAGCTCCTCTGCTTCTCTGCCCTGCGCCCGCCTTCTCCGTCAACTATGGCAGCAACCTGCAAAATCAGCCATCTTTTAGTAGAATCCGTGCCTTTAATATATTTGTGATGTTTTGCTGTAAACTAGCCTAAATGCAATGCAATGATGCTTGAATGCGGCAGAAATATGGGTTAAAAAGGGTGTAAATAATAGAACTTTTACACACTCAACACACCCCCAAACTCAAGTTTTTGCTTGCCCTCAAGCAATTAAGACCTAAAAGAAAAATGAACATTTTTGTGTTGGCCTTCAAACAGTGAACTGTCCCTTACCCGTCGCTCATTCTCTGTGGCGGCGGTAACTTGTCGGAAAGATTAGGATCTGTCCGAAATCTCACTATAGTTCTCGTGCAGTGTGTGCATGCTTGTGAACAGTTATATGCTAAGACTCTCTTAGTTTCACTAGAATATTCAACTTTTTAACTCGAATATTTATGCCAAAGTTTATTTTCTTGAAGACACATTTTCATGCTTCTTTTTCTTCTATTTTCAAGCTAAATTTTTCTAGAGCCAGTTTTGGGCACCTCTAGTTAGCTTCCTAGAGCCGGTTTCGGGCACCTCTAGGTTTTTGAGTTTCTTTTGCTAAACTTCTTTCCTAGAGCCAGTGTTAGGCACCTCTAGGGGCTATTCAAGTACTAAGCATCCTATTCTAGTTTGGCTAAGAGAAATCTAAGCAGTATAACAGTCACAATGGTGTTTAAGTTTTTCAAAACTATAGAAAGGCTCTAAACTTCTCCTTAAACTGTCCTAAAGATGCTGCCACGACAGAGCTGTCATGACAGGTAAGTTTACTTCACAGTTTTAAGCCAACAGTTTTTTTTTCTGATTTTTTTTAAGAGACTTTAAAATAAAAGACACAACAATTAATTAAAGATGTACTAACACTCCATTAAAATGGAGGGTTGCCACCCCCAAACTCGAGGGTTGCATTGCCCTCAATGCAAATGACAGATAAAATGAAGGCATGTACATCACAAAATATATTAAGCAGGCAGCAATAAAAAGAAAAATAAAAGACTTAGATTTTAATCGCTGTCTTCACTGCTGCTGCTGACACGGATCTGGTGGCGGCGTCTGGGTTGTGGGGCAGGCTGGGCAGGTTGCTCCACGACCTGGATGTCTGAGCTGCTGCCACTATCCCAAGTGCTGCTGGTGGTGGTGCTGGCCTTGGGCATTAGTTTTCTGTCTGCCACGTGTTTCTGCCTCTTGACAGGCGTGAACTCCTTCTCCAAATTCCTCCTAATAGGAGGGTCTGCCTCGCTGTCATCTGAAGCCGGTCGCTTCGTTCCTCGGGCGGATGTTTTGGTCGGAGGACTGCCAGTTGCCGTCGGGGCAGGTGATGGGGTGGAAGCAGCATAATGGGTGTTTTGGGAGGCATGTGGTGTAGGTGTGTGGACAGGGGTGGGGGTGGTAAAATAGTGGGCAGGGAAAGTGGGGAAAATAACATCGGGATAATTTAAAGTGTTGGTAATGAAATTTACCGTTGTATTGGCGAAATCCCGGATGAATGTCATCAGCCCCATCTGTCTGTCTTCCACCCGCTGTATGGCAGAAAGGATTTGAGCAGATTGGTCTGGTTGGGCGGCTGCTGCGGCAGGTTCAGGGGCAGGTTCCTCGGATGATTCTGCTGGGGAGGCAGCCGAGTTGAAGGAGGAGAGGGGGGTTGCGACTATCAGTTCCATGAGGCTGGTAATGTTGTTGTCGGTCCAGCCTCGACCTTGGACCAGTTTATCGGTGGGGACCTCTGGGACAGCAGCGCAGCGGCAAAGAGAAGTGATCATAAATGGTAGGCAGAGGCGGAAGGTTGATCGATGTGTGCAATCCAACACGCTTTCCCTCATATAGCGGCCCACGTTGATAGGCCGGTCGTTCATGATCGAATGAATGAGGGCGAGCCTCTGCTGGTCTACTGTCGTGTGATGGGAGGATGGCAGGATACACTTCTTAATGAAAGCGTTCCATAGCTTGGCTTCTGGAAGCAGCTGCCCCCTTTTTACAGAGTTGGGGTTCTTTTTGCTCGTGTTCCACTCCGTTCCTTCCTCTGTCACCTCTGCCATGACAGCTCCGTAGGCGGTAGAGTCGAGGGTGTCCAAAAATTGCTGATAGGCATCGTCGTTGGGACCAAAATAGAGGCCATACATATGGTTGATACTATCGGCTGTGAATGGTACCTCTACCCCTCGGACAGTCACTGATGTTGCTGTCCTGCTGTCGATGGCAGCATAGAACTCCCTCACCAGCGTGTCATTCAATTCTGCTGGTTGTTGTGCGAACTGCTCCCATAGTTGAGCCCTTATTGCCTTCGCGATGAATGGTCGGAGCCCCATGTTTGCTGCCTTTCGGACGTAGATGAATCCTCTTTCCTCCCATAATTCCTTGGTTGCGAACGACTGTGGTGTGGGTGCTGCTGCTGAAGAGGTTGAAGCAGCACTGCGGCGGGTACGTCTGGAAGACATATTAGTTGCAAGGGTTGTGAAAGTAAAGAAAACAAATAAAAACGAGAGGAGAAAGCAAGTAAGAATAAGCAGAAGTGAGGAAAATGAAAATGAGAACGGGGTTTTATAGCGGTCGAGTTGCTGCCCGTTTAATGCTGTAACGGCAGGCGTGAATAACGGGGCGACTGATGAGTTTTGGCGTGTCTGACACGTAATTATGCGTCTGTTACGCGTCTGTCACACGCTTCTGCGTCTGCCGTGTCAGTCTGTTGACAGCCTGTCTTATCCGTGTCTGCGGCGGCAGCTGGAACGACAGGCTTCAATAAATGGGCTCTGTTGGGCTGATGGATGGATGGTGGGCTTGGGTCACTTCTCCTTTTCTTCTTGACTCCTTTATTTCCTAAAAACAGAAAATATAAAAACATTATTCTAATAAAATAAACCTAATTTCCTAATAAATAATAATAAAAATAGAAAAAAAAATAAAATTTAGGTTAAATTAGGGATGCCTTGTGGGGCATTTCCTAAAGTAACCACTTCCTGTATTCCTGGGGCTTCAGTCCCCTGATAATGCTTGAGGCGCTGTCCATTGACTTTGAATTGGTGCCCGTCTTTTAATGATCGGATTGTAATGGCACCATGGGGAAAAACTTGTATCACTTGGAATGGGCCAGACCATCTAGACTTTAGCTTTCCTGGGAATAGTTTCAGTCTAGAATTGAACAACAATATGAGCTGCCCTGGGTAGAAATGTCGTGGCAGCAACTTCCTGTCATGCCACTTCTTAGTTTTCTCCTTGTAGATTCTTGCATTATCGTAGGCCATTGTTCGTATTTCTTCGATCTCGTTCAAATCCAACAGCCTTTTCTGGCCTGCCTTGTCCAAGTCCATATTCACTGCCTTGATTGCCCAATATGCTTTGTGCTCTATCTCGACAGGCAGATGACAGGTTTTTCCATAAATCAATCGGTAGGGAGACATGCCCAATGGAGTCTTAAAAGCTGTCCTATATGCCCATAATGCATCGTTGAGGAGTAAAGACCAATCTTTCCTAGTTGGCTTAACCATCTTCTCAAGAATGTTCTTGACTTCCCTATTGGATATCTCAGCTTGTCCATTGGTCTGTGGGTGGTATGCTGTCGCGATCCTGTGCTTGACACCATATTTCTTCAAGGCGGCAGCAATAACCCTATTATCAAAATGTCTCCCTTCATCACTGATAATCGCCTTAGGAATGCCAAACCTCGAAAAAATGTTTTTGTGCAAAAACTTTTGGACTGTCTTGGCATCATTCTTTTGAGTGGCGATGGCTTCAACCCACTTATAGACATAATCCACTGCTAGGAGGATGTATAAATTTCCACATGAAGATGGAAAAGGTCCCATAAAATCAATCCCCCAAACGTCGAAGATCTCGACTTCTAAAATGTTCTGCAGTGGCATCTCGTTTCTGCTCGAGATGTTACCTATCTGCTGGCACCTGTCACAGTTCTTGTAGAAGTCTTATGCATCTTTATACAGTGTCGGCCAGTAGAACCCTGACTGCAGCACCTTGGCAGCAGTTTTGTTGCCTCCTAACTGACCTCCATATTGTGAAGCATGGCAGTGATGGAGAATGTCTTCTTGTTCGTCCTGTGGTACACACCTCCTTATAACCTGATCTGCACATAGTTTGAAAAGAAGAGGTTCGTCCCAATAATAATGCTTAACATCATTTTGGAACCTCTTCCTGGCTTGATAATTAAGATCAGAAGGAAGTATTCCGCTAACTATAAAATTAACGAAATCAGCATACCAGGGGAGTTCAGAAGACTTACCTGCCGCCATGACTGTCGCGGCAGCGATTGCGGCAGCGAAGAGCTGCTCATCTGGGAAGGTCTCCAGTATATTTGACTCATCGATTGGTAGACTCTGTCCCTTCTCCAATCTTGACAAGTGGTCTGCCACCTGATTTTCTGTCCCTTTTTTGTCCTTGATTTCAAGGTCGAACTCTTGCAATAGCAAGATCCACCGTATCAATCTAGGCTTTGCATCCTTTTTCGCGAATAGATACTTCAGGGCAGAATGGTCGGTGTGCACTATCACTTTCGTTCCAAGTATATAAGAACGAAACTTGTCGATGGAGAACACCACAGCTAAAAGCTCCTGTTCTGTGGTGGTGTAGTTCACTTGGGCATCATTCAATGTCTTGCTGGCATAATATATGACATGAAACAGCTTATCTCTGCGCTGCCCAAGTGCTGCCCCGACAGCATAATCACTAGCATCACACATAATCTCAAATGGCTGTGTCCAGTTTGGTGGCTGTACTATGGGGGCTGTTACTAGTTTTTCCTTCAGAACCTTGAATGCTTCAGTACATTCATCATTAAAGTCAATGGGTCGGTTCTGCTCCAAAAGATGGCATAGGGGCTTGGTGATTTTGGAGAAATTCGCAATAAATCTCCGATAAAAACCAGCATGCCCTAAAAAACTTCTAATGCCCTTGACTGTGGTCGGCGGCGGCAGCTTCTCAATCACTTCTATCTTGGCCCTGTCGACTTCTATCCCACGGCAGCTAATCTTCTGGCCAAGGACTATCCCATCGTCCACCATAAAGTGGCATTTTTCCCAATTCAAGACTAGATTGGCTTTTTCACATCTTTCAAGTACCTTTTGTAGGTTGCCGAGGCAGCTCTCAAAATCGTCTCCAAAGACGGAAAAATCATCCATAAATATCTCAAGGAAGTCCTCTACCATGTCGGAGAATATAGCCATCATGCACCTTTGGAAGGTGGCGGGTGCATTACATAGTCCAAACGGCATCCTCCTAAAAGCATACGTTCCATAGGGGCATGTAAAAGTCGTCTTTTCTTGATCCTCCGGTGCGATAGCAATTTGATTATAACCTGAATAACCATCAAGAAAACAATAGTAAGGTTTTCCCGCTAATCTATCAAGCATTTGATCAATAAAGGGTAAAGGAAAGCGGTCCTTTCGGGTAGCTTTGTTAAGCTTCCGATAGTCCATACAAACCCTCCAACCGGTCACAGTCCTGGTTGGGATTAACTCATTGTTCTCATTGGTTATCACGGTCATTCCTCCTTTTTTAGGAACGCATTGCACCGGGCTCACCCATTTGCTATCGGAGATGGCGTAAATAATACCAGCATCTAACCACTTGATTATCTCTTTACGCACTACCACCTTCATCGCATGGTTTAGCCGTCTTTGGGCATCAATAGTCGGCTTATGATCTTCCTCTAAGAGGATTTTGTGCATGCATAACGTCGGACTAATGCCTTGAATGTCTGCTATCGTCCATCCAATCGCCTTTTTGTGCTGCCTTAGCATGCCGATTAGCTGTCGTTCCTGTTCCTGTGGCAGCTTATCAGAAATGATTACGGGCAGTGTGTCATTGGAACCAAGATAAGCATATTTTAACTGCCCTGGCAGGGGCTTCAATTCTAAGGCAGGTGGTTCAACAGTAGATGGCTTTTGGATTAAATGGTTATCCGAAGTATAATTCAAAGGTTTGAATAACTTACCTGGACGATGGCCTAACCAGTTTACCTCCTCCTGACCTTCAGTATCAGATGTATCAAATTCAGAGGAGTCGCTGTCGTCGGTGCTGTCGTCTGTGTTGTCGCGACAGTCCTGTAGATGGCAACCGCGGCAGTGTCCAAATATAATATCGTGACAGCCCGACCTGATGCAGGGTTGATCGAGGGTTACTTCAATGATAGCCTTGCATTCCTCGTCCACATCAGCATGTTTCATTGCTTGGAGAACATTCAACTTAATCTCTTGATCGTTCACTCGCATGGTGAGTTCTCCTTTCTCCACATCAATCAGTGATCTTCCCGTGGCTAAGAAGGGTCGCCCAAGGATGACTGGTGCGTTTTCGTCTGCCTCACAATCTAAAACAAGAAAGTCAGCAGGAAAAATAAACTTATCCACTCTTACCAGAATATCTTCAATTTTTCCCTCTGGATGAACGTAAGAGCGGTCTGCCAGCTGCAGAGTTACTGTCGTGGGCCGCGCCTTTCCAATGCCTAATTTCTGAAAAACAGACTTTGGCATTAAATTAACACTAGCACCAAGATCACAAAGTGCCTTACCCACAAATTTGTTACCGATTACACAAGGTATGATGAAGCTCCCCAGATCCTTCTTTTTCTGGGGTGGCTGCCGATGAAGAATACTCATGCAACCTTCTGTCATCTTTACCGTTTCAAACTCCCCAAGTTTAGATTTTTTTGACATAACATCCTTGAGAAATTTAGCATAACCGGGCATCTCCCTAACGACATCTAACAGCGGAATATTAATATGAACCTGCTTAAAAATATCATAAATCTTTTTAAGTTGAGATTCTTGCTTAGCTTGCTGTATCCGTTGAGGAAAAGGTGGCGGGGGACGATAATCAGCAATACGCCCTTCCCACTGCATGCGAATTTGAGGATGGTAATCATCGTTTTTCTCCTCTGTTGCTTCTGCTGTCGTGACAGGCTCATCGGCAGCAGTCTGTTTATCACCTGTCGGGGCAGCTTTCTCGGCAGGTTCCTTTACTGTTTCAGTTTCTTTTTCCGACCCTGGTAGTTTCTTCCCACTCCTAGTAGTAATTGCCTTACATTGTTCATGTGTGGGTGGTCTAGCATTTTCAGTATTGCTAGGGAATCCTCCATTCTGCCTCGGCTTAATATGTTGAGAAACCTGACCCATTTGTGTCTCCAGAGATTTCAAAGTAGCTTCATGATTTGTCATCCTCATCTCGGTTTTATCCATAAAGGTTTCCGTCTTCTTGACAAACTGATTCATATTCTCCATATAAATACCTGTTTGAGACATAAAGGTGGCCAGAGTCTGTTCCAATATACTGCTCGTGGCAGGTGGTGGCTGCTGTTGCTGCTGCGACGGCAGTTGCTGTCGCGTCAGCAATCTAGGCCCTCCCTGATTCTGATTGTGTGCTTGAGGATTCAGGGCATTATTAGGATTACTCCAGGAAAATTTGGGATCCTTCCTCCAATTAGGATTATAATTGTTGGAATTGTAATTCGGCTTGTAATTTCCAACATATTTTCCCTCTTCTACTTGTATTGGGCACTCATCCCGACTATGATTTCCCTCACAGATATCACATACTTCCTCAACAGCAAATCCTTGTAGTCCATCATCATTCAATAACCTTTTCATTGCTTTAGTAAGGAATGCTACATGTGATTTCATAGTGATGTCGGCCTCATAATCCTTGACAGCAAGTACCCGTTTACCCCCTCTTCTTGCAGTCAGAAACTACTCCTCATTTTTAGCTAGATTTTTCAAAACTTGCAGTGCCTCGTCTGGATCTTTATCCAATAATAGTCCATTTGCTGCAGAATCAATTCGAATACGAGTTTGTAAGTTAGCAGCATTATAGAACTTAGTTACCTGATTCCAGACAGGGAATCCATGCATTGGGCAGTTCCGAAGAAGAGTAGTAAATCTGTCCCAGGCCTCGTGCATCGGCACGTTGTCTTCCTGTTGAAAAGTAGCAATTTCATTACGTAATCGCTCAGATAAATGCGAAGGATTAAAACGAGATAAGAATTCACGAGATAAATCTGCCCAAGTCATTATTGAACCCGGCGTAAGTTTATTCCACCAAGTTTTAGCTCTGTCCCTCAATGAATGGGGAAATAACCGAAGCCTCAGTATCTCCGGACTAACTCCTGGCAGTCTAAACGAACCACAGATCTCCTGGAACATTTTGAGATGCTCCCTAGCTTCTGTCACAGCACCACTAAACTGCCCGGCATTGTTGATAATACTAAACATGACAGGTTTAAGCTCAAAGTTATCAACTTCAATATCCGGCAGCGTGGTCTCCAGTTCTACATGATCGTTCAGCATGTAGTCACGACAGGACCGTCGTCCATCTGCCGCAGGCGGGTCGCCGACAGGCGGTATAACACCTCCACCAGCGGGCGGATTACGGGCCATCTGCTCTAGCTGTTCCTCGAGGTACTCGTTCCTGGCTAAAAGGTGGCGAAGTTGTTTCTTGAGATTGAAGGAACATTCGATTTCCGGATATAATTTATACTCAGGATCTTCACCTCTTTTAGATCTGCGCATAAACAAGAAAACCTCGTGAAAAGCAAGAGTTGAAAGCACTAACGAAAAATAGAAAAAGAAAAATAAAAAGAAAAACAAAAATTAAAACGAAAAGTGCAATAAAAGAAAGGTGTAGTTATGTTGCCAATCCCCGACAACGGCGCCAAAAACTTGTTGCGTGTAAAAGAGTCTATCGCAATTGTAGTGCAAGTGTACACGACGCAAGTAGTAAAATGATACGAAGTATCGGATATCGTCTCCACAGGGATTGGGCTAATAGCTTCACCTTAGTTTACTGCACGAAAGTAAAAGAAATATTTGAGAGTTGTCACGAGAATAATAAAGTAAACTTAAATAAAAGAGTAGGAATATCAAGATAGAGAGAATGGGCTGGTATTGAATTGCTCAGTAGTGCAGGTATTGCGATGCTTAGGAACTCCAGTTCTGTCGTCGCGCCTGTCGCGGCAGCACCTGTCGCGGCAGCTGTCCGTTGGTCGTCGCGGCAGCAAACACACCAACTCCGTACTTCAAGTTTGGCAAGAATCCCATATCTGCCTTGGCCTATCCCTAGGTCCAAGTCTGTCGATGATCACGTCTTTGATGATACCTCCCGGCGTGAATCGAAGAATGAACACCGATGTGTATGAATTCTTCCTTAGCCACTTAACCTTGCCCTATCCCTAGGCGCAAGATAGTTCAACTATAAACTAGAGAACTCGCTCTTATTTCTTTCGTATACTTAACTCTCCCGATGCTAAGTAAATGGATAACCTCACAATGCTCTCCCGATGCTCTTGCAAGATATTAATAACCAAAATAAGAGAACTTGAAGTCTATTTTATTGAACTTGAAAAATCCTAAAACAAAGCAACCCTTGCAACTACTTTACAAAACAACCCGTGGCCCTAGGGGGAATTTAGAACATGTCGACGGCGGGTAAGCGGCGGAGGGGTTTTTAGTTGTCGGTTATGGGAAAGATGATGCCTCCTAGGTTAAAATCTATGCCCTTATATAAGCTTTGGGCTCAAGTATTCTAAGGTAAAAAGGATTTCAACTTTAATTAAAAGTAAGATTCTAATAAAGACTTAATCTCTAAGGATCCTACTTTTCAGCCGCCTCCTTGTTTCATAGGATTTCCTCTCCTTGAGCTTTGGCTTGACATATCTTTTGATCCGGGGCTTGGAAAAATATATGGTTTTCACACGACAGACAAGCATAATTTTCTTTATCTATCGAGGTCCACTTTGCTTTTCCTCCACTGTTTTGTTGTCGTCCTTTGCTGTCACGGCAGATCCATGGCAGCATCGTCCTCTTCGTCTGCTTGTTCAGTTCAGCTCCTCTGCTTCTCTGCCCTGCGCCCGCCTTCTCCGTCAACTATGGCAGCAACCTGCAAAATCAGCCATCTTTTAGTAGAATCCGTGCCTTTAATATATTTGTGATGTTTTGCTGTAAACTAACCTAAATGCAATGCAATGATGCTTGAATGCGGCAGAAATATGGGTTAAAAAGGGTGTAAATAATAGAACTTTTACACACTCAACATCCAACAAGAGGGGATCATCTTCAAAACAAGCATATGTGGCCACATGGAGTGATGAAGACTCCACCGATGATGAAGTAGCTCACCTATGCTTGATGGCCCTCAATGAGGGGGAGGTAACTTCTAACTCATCTATTTCAAATTCATATACATTTGATGAGTTGCAAGATGCCTATGATGATTTGCTTTTGGAATTCAAGGCATCATTTTCCAAAAACAAAAAGTTGATTTCAAAAATAAAAATTGAGAATGATTTGCTTTCCAAAACAAATCTTGAACTTGAAGCAAAATTGAAAGATTTTGAACAAAAATATTTTGATTTACAAAATTTGCTTCTTAAAGTTCAAAAAGAAAAAGATTTGATTTCCAATGAACTTCAAAAGAAAAATGATTTAGGAAAATCAAATTTTTATGTAAGACAATCTAGTGCCCCTAGATTTGTTAAAGGAAAATGTTTTAGAAGTATTTGGGTCCCAAAAGGACTTAGTACTTCAATTAAAAAGGATGACATTGAAAAATGGATTCCTAAGGGGACTAAAGTTTGTGCTACTAATGTTTATAGATCCAAAGCAATTTGGATACCAAAATTCACTTGATTGTCTTTTGCTAGGTGTGATGGAGAGTGATCAATAAGTCCAATTAATGAAGGGGAGCTCCATACACACTAAGAAAAAACACTTGAAGAATGAAGGCTTCACATCCTCCCTTGAGTTCAAGTGTGGTAAAATCTAGTTGCTTTTGTTTTATTTGATTTATTTTTATTTATGTCAACTAGATGATCATATATGTTGGACTAACTTTTTTAATGATGCTTTGAGTAAGGGGGAGTCATTTTAAAACCAAATTTCTATTTTTGTCAATTTTTTTACCTTTATTGTTATTTTGCACTTAAAAGTATTTTGAATTCTTTTTGATATAACAAAAAGGGGGAGAAATGTGGTTTGAAAAATTGGATTTTCAAATGAATAAGGGGGAGCTTTATTTAATTCCATATCTTTAATCTCTTATTCACATTTTTAAACTTAAAGGGGGAGAATCCCAAACAATTATTCAAATTAGTTTTATTATATCAAAAAGGGGGAGATTGTAGAACTAATGTTTTGATATAATAATTGAAAAATGTTTTGGACTGATTTAAAAAGAATTCAAAACTATTTCCAAAGTCCAAATAACTTGAAACTATGTTTAGAGGATGTTTTTAAAGGTTTTTACATATTTTCAAAGCCAAACTTAACAAAACCATCCAGGTGTATCGAAACACCCTTAGGCATTTCGATACAGAGTCTTCTAGTGTCAAAACGTTTCGATACGGGTATCAAAACGGGTCTTTTCTGCATGAGGTTTTTGCCCAGCGTTTCGATACGGGCTATGCCGTTTTGATACGCCTATGTGGCATCCACCACAACGGTCATAAACCCCAACGGCTATTTTCCAACTAACATTTAAATGCAGAGCGTTTCGATACAGTGCCTAGCATTTCGATACGGGTGTTTCGATACGGCCCATGGCGTTTCGATACGGATGCTCATCAGACTACAACAGCTCTTTCTACTTGAAGAGTGTATCGAAACGGGTTCGAGCGTTTCGATACGAGTAGCAGTAGGACTGTATTTATGGTGGGAAATAAAGTCCTCAACGGCTCCAATTCAACCCCAACGGCTAGTAACAGCTACAAACTCATTAAGGAGTATAAAAGGGTCCTTCAAGCATCAAGATATGGTTAATGCTTCAATTGTCAACCAACAAATGATCAAAAAGTGTCTTTGTACTTAAATTGTCATTTCTTGTATAGACAAACACTAGTGAGCCAAAATTGTCAAATTTGCTCAAGTGTTTTAGGTTTTGGGTGAGTGAAAATTGTGCAAACAAATACCTATTAGAGGGATTTAAGTTTGCTTATATTTTCTCTTTGTAAAGAGGGTTTAATCAAGGCTTTGGGTAGAAAGCTTGATCGGTGTATAAGGGTTTCCTCTTAAGCCTAGAAAAGGGGACGAATCAATAGTGGATTGATTGGAAATCCTTAGTGGGAAGCTAAGGTAGTGGATGTAGACCTTGGTTAGAAGGTTGAACCACTCTAAAATCATTGTGTCATTTACATTTTAGCTTCCACACCACATCCACCCAAAATTCCACCTCTCCACCACTTGGTGAGCAAGATCGGTTGAAGGAATCGAGCCCCTCATAACTCAACATATAAGAACTACCGGGGGAAGTGGCTGCTTTCACAAGCTGGTCTTTCTTTTTCAACTTAATGTCCTGAAAAATACCCACCACACCCTGAACATTAGACGTTGAATCATTCAACTTACTGATTAAATTCGAAGATCTAAGTAACTTTTTGATGTCTTTGGGATCCTTTAGAGGCCTTCCTCTACCCTTTTATTCTGAAAAGAAGCTTGAAGGGTGGGAAACTTCGCATCATTTGATTCATCAACAGGGTCGCTAGATGGGTCTACACGGACAAGACAAGTGTTTGATGATGATTTTGCATTTTCTGAACTATCAGTTGCAATAACAACATCATCTTGCGGAATAGGCGAATTACTATCCACCTCAACAACATTCACATGTTTAACAGCTTGTTCCAAAGTATCAGAGTCTCTAGTTGTAACACCCCCTTCCCAATCTGGTCGAGAACCGGGTCGAAAGGTGATACCGATGATCAATATAGTGATTAGTGCAACAAAATTTCATTTTAATATTAACATTTACACCAATAACATGCAATAGCTCATTACCACAATACATCTTAGTCCAATTGATCCATTCGCAGCATTAATTAATCAATTAGGGCTAAATATTAACTATTACAAGTTTTAGGGACCAAACTGTAAATTCAAAACATTTGGGGTCCTTCAATGCAATTGATTATACTAGATCGAAATTCACCACAATATTAACATACTTGAAGAATTTTATACAATTTGGAGCCCATTAGCTCATTCAATTTAATCTCTAAAAATTCAGTGACTAAACTGTAAACATTGTAATATGCCTTTAACTAATTTAACTAACCCCGTATCGAAACACCCTAAAGCTATTTCAAAACGGGTGAACGATAGTCAACCATGTTGACTTTACCCTTTAGACCATATCGATACGAAAACACCAGTATCGATACGGGTTGACTTTCTTTGACTTTGACTTTTGACCCGTTTCGATACGTTATAAACCCGTATCGAAACAATCAATTCCATGGACAAAATTTTTTGAGACGACTATATTCCGTTTCGATATGCCTTGTTCTTTAAGTTCAATTATGCATACCCGTATCGATATGCCATGACCCGTATTGATACGGCCTGACCTATAATGACAGATTTTTGCTAGTTTTTATTCGATTTGACCTACCAAACGATGTCCAAATGCAATGAAACTTTACACTCAACATTTCAATAGTATAAACCACTAGCATGCCAAATCTCATGATCATACGAATTTGTTTACTATGTTTGGACCTTTATGAGCCAAGTATGCATTTTAAAACAATTTTAAGCCAAGCAAAAGGGCCATTTAGAGTTATCAATCATATTATATCATAGAAATCACACATACATACCAAAATAGGCATAAACGACTAGATCAACTACTTTGCCACCTTCCTAGGAGTTTATAAGTTAAAACACATTACTTTAGGGTTTATAGTGACTTGTCTTGCCTTAACTATCCGATCCTTGAACACGCGATCTTTCAACCTAAAATGCATGAGATGAGACATGTTAGGCGTACATTGCCTAGTGAGGTAGTCGTAAACAAAATGAACAACAATGTGACAAGTATCTATATACATGCTCTCATGCTCATCAATGTCGATACTATGCATCAATAACAATGTTTAACATATTCATTTCATCATTAATCCTTGGATTAAATCAAGATAGTGGATACGCGAATTCCTACGCCTCGCCAAATCAATGAATGGTCTAGTCCCTCCGTCTCGCCAATATGACCAATATCAATACACATCCCTCCGCCTCGCCAAATCAATATAGGTCGTAGCCTTAAGACCGTAGTCCACCCATACACTGAGCTCATAAATTCCATGGCATGCCAATTGTATCCAATGTCTATTCAGATCCAAGGTTTCAATGTTCATATCCATATACAATGTTCAATGAGAATTCTAAAGACCAATGATTTCAATATTTTCAATGACAAAATGTGTCTCATTAACAATATTTCATGGTTCAATGTCACTGTAAATATCCGATGATTTTTTTTACAATATTTCAATAAAAATGACTATATCGATGACAATGCACAATACCGAGACTCTGACTACACTCACCTCAAAATCCGATGCTCCTATGGCTCTCGGATAACAATCCCCTTGTTCCAAGCTTTGGATGGAGACGATGGATGCTCTTTATCAATTTCTTGAGCTAGGAAATCAATAGAGAGATTGTTAGGATCGATATTACGATATCAAAATTAGTATAACAATATTAAAATCGATAACTGATCTCAATATAGATAGCAACGATGAGATATCCATGGATGGTCAAAACCCTAGCTTAAGATTAAACTTGATGTATCAATGGAATCCAATAATCGATTGAGGAATATAGCTTACCCAATTGATAGCAGCGATTCGATATCAATAGAACGTACAAAAAGCAAAGCTTAAAATTATCTTCAATGGAGGTGTATGTTTCAAGGAAGAAGATGATAAAGATGGAGGTGTTTGCTTAAAAACTCTCGGTAAGTCTCTTTATTTCCTTTTTCCTTTGTTTTACATATATTTTAGACTAATTGAAGGAAAGCTCTCAGACTATCCCACGTAGGTGGGATTTAATTAAGGTGGGGCTAATCGCAAGATTAGTCCCTCAACTCTCATCATATTATGGTTTTGCTCTCCAAATTATGTTTTCTTCAATTTAGTCACTATATGGGTTTCAATATTATTCGATAAAGTCTGATGACAACATATTAGCTCAATAAGAATTTGATATCAATAATTAGCTAGCCAATTCTATATTTAAACTTCATCAATGGATAATTTCCGATCACCGGAACCCAATTTCGAATAGACCGGATTTTGGGGTGTTATAACTCCCCCCCCCCTAAGAAAAATTCGTCCTCAAATTTTTACCTGAACCGAAGAGTTGAGGATACTGTTGTTTCATGGTCTCTTTAGGTTCCCAAGTGGCTTCCTCAACGGTGTGGCTCCTCCAGAGCACTTTAACTAACGATACAGTTTTGCTGTGAAGCCTTTTGACTTCTCTTTCTAGAATTTGAACTGATTCCTCCTCGTAGGAAAAATTTGGTCGAAGTTTTACAAATTCAGGTTCCACAATGTGCGAAGGATCAGAACGATACTTCTGAAGCATCGATACATGAAAAACATTGTGGATTTTACTCAATTCAGAAGGCAACAATAGTCAATATGCCACGAGGCCAACTCTCTCAATGACTTCAAAAGGTCCTATGAATCGGAGACTCAATTTTCCCTTCTTGTCGAACCTTAAAACCTTCTTCCACGGTGATACTTTGAGGAAGGGTTTTTCACCAACTTCGTACTCGATATCTCTTTTCTTGAGATCAGCATAAGCCTTTTGTCGATCAAAAGCAGCCTTTTAATGATCGTGAATAACGATAACCTGTTCTTTAGTCTCTCGAAGCAAGTCAGGGCCTAACATCTTGCCCTTTCCAAGCTCCGACCAACATAATGGAGTTCTACATCGCCTACCATACAATGCTTCATACGGGGTCATTTGGATTGACGCTTGGTAACTATTATTGTAGGCAAATTCAACAAGGGGTAGAGATTTTTCCCAAGTTCCACCAAAGTTAATAATGCATGCTCGAAGCATGTCTTCCAAGATTTGTATAGGAAGGTTCAATAACAATGCAAATTTTTGAGGTTTCAATGGACAAGTTTTTCGATAATTTACCTGGATTACCCTCTCTGACTGATCATCAGATTGAGGGTGAAAAGATGTGCTAAGATTAACTCTGATGCCCAAAGCTCCTTGTAAGGTTCTCCAAAACCGAGATACAAATCGGGGATCTCGATCGGAGATAATAGACTTAGGTACTCCATGAAGTCAGATTACTTCCTTGATATACGAGTCTGTTAATTTAGGGAGACCGTAGTCCATTCTAACCGATATAAAATGAGCTGACTTCGTGAAACGATCTAAAATGACCCATATGGCATCATGCTTTGCGGGAGTTGATGGTAGACCACTAAAAAATCCATAGTGATCTTTTCCCACTTCCATTTCGGTGGATCGATAGGCTACAATAATCCGGTAGGAGCACAATGTTCTGCCTTAACACGTTGGCACGTGAGATATTTGGAAATGAAATCAACTATGGTCTGCTTCATGTCTGGCCACCAATAGAGTTCCCGTAGGTCCTTGTACATTTTCACAGACCCGAGATGAATAGAAAAAGAACTCGAGTGAGCTTTAGAGAGAATATCGGTGCGAAGAGATTCATCATTAGGTACACAAACTCGATCATGAAAACAAAAGAGTCCTTCAGAATTAATTTTGAAGTTGGGGTTGTCCGATGGCTTAGAGACAATAGGTTGAAGCTCTGGATCTTGCTCTTGCAAACCCTTGATTCGCAAAACGATGATAGACTGAACTTGAAGCTCAGCTACAAGATGCTTTTGAAGTCGGAAGTGAGCGTTAATTTCAAGAGTAGCTATAATATGGCAATATTACAATAAGTTTATGTACCATACAATACATGTAACTCCAAATTTATTGTCAATTCTTACCACGCAAAGGTTTGCGGCTGAGTGCATTAGCTACAACGTTGGCTTACCCGGATGGTAATCAATGACAAGATCGTAATCTTTAAGGAGTTCCATCCACCTCCGTTGTCGAAGGTTCAACTCCTTTTAAGTCAATAGGTACTTAAGGCTTTTATGGTCGGTGAAGAGATAACATTTTTCTCTAAAGAGGTAATGTCTCTAGATCTTCAATGCAAAGATAACTGCAGCCAATTCAAGGTCATGTGTAGGATAATTCATTTCGTGTGGCTTAAGTTGTCTCGAAGCATAAGCAATGACTTTGCCTTCTTGCATCAATACACATCCTAACCTGAGATGCGATGCATCACTATAAACTGTGTAGTCCTTTCCAGACTCGGGTTGGGTCAGGAATGGTCGAAACTAATCGAAACTTCATTGTTGAACCTTGGTCCAAACAAAAGGAGATTCTTTCCTCAATAACTTGGTTAAAGGAGCGGCTATCATAGAAAACCCTTTCACAAATCTTCGATAATAGCCAGAAAGCCCAAGGAAGCTTCTGACTTTACCAATGTTCTTTGGTGGGTGCCAATCTAAAATAGCTTGAATTTTCTTCGGGTCCACTTGAATACCCGAAGCTGACACAATGTGTCTTAGAAAGGCAACTTCGGTAAGCCAAAACTCACACTTAGAAAACTTAGCGTACAACTGCTTCTCTCTTAAGGTTTGTAGCACAATACGAAGATGATCTCGGTGTTCCCCTTCATTCTTGGAATAGATCAATATATAACACCACTACGAACTTGTCGAGATATGGTCAAAAGACCCGATTCATCAAATCCATGAAGGCCGTCAGTGCATTGGTTAACCCAAAGGGTGCATTGGTTGACCCAAAGGGCATCACCAAGAATTCGTAGTGTCTATATCTTGTACGGAAGGCCGTCTTTGGTACATTGTACTCCTTGACTCTCATTTGATAATAGCCCGACCTTAAATCGATCTTGGAAAACACAGAGGCATCCTTTAGTTGATCGAGCATGTCGTCTATTCTAGGCAATGATATTTGTTCTTGATGGTTACTTTATTCAACTATCGATAATCAATACACAATCGCATTGAACCATCTTTCTTCTTTAAAAAGATAATCGGTGCTCCCCAAGGCGAAGAGCTCGGTTGAATGAAACCTTTGTTCAACAAGTCTTGAATTTGAGCCTTTAATTCTTTTAATTCCACACCTGTCATATGATATGGTGCAATGGAAACTGGAGCAGTCTCAGGCTGCACCTCGATGCCAAACTCCACTTCACCGGTTAGAGGCAATCTCGGAAGTTCATCAGGAAATTCACATACGGTGTCAATGTCTTGCAATTGTGATTCGCCTTTGGTCTCCAATGTCAAAGCATACAATGATGGAGTCTTTGCATTCATCATTACAAAGTTTTCCTTCCCCAGACCTCGAAGGTACAATTTCCTCTTACAACAATCTACCCAGGCTTGATGCTCACTAAGCCAGTCTTAACCTAGGATGACATTAAATTCATGGATCGGTAAAGCCAACAAATTGGCCAAAAAAAAAGAATTCCTTGGATCATTAAGGGGCAGTTCTTACATACTACCCTCACGGTGACACAATCTCCTAAGGGATTAGTTATAGAAATTCTTGATGTTATTGGTTCGGAAGACAAATTATACTTCTTAACTACAATGGTACTTTTAAAAAATGAGTAGAACCATGATCAATCAATGCATATAAGGAATGTGAATATAGCTCGAAGGTACCTGCAATGACATCAGATTCATCCTCTTCTTCTCTGCTTCTCACATGATACATTTGGGCAGGGGCTTTTGAATCTTTCTTAATAAAGGGTTTCCCTAAACCACTTGATCGCCCATAAGTTCCCGAGGATCCTTGCTTCGATCCTTTAGCTCAAAAGGATTGAGCAGAAGAAAAAGCAATAGTCTGTGTAGCGGTAGAGTTAGTTGCATTCGAAGGACAATCACATATAAAGTGACCTTGCTCAGCACAGTAGTAACAGGCTCCAGTCTATTTACGACATTGACCCGCTGGATGCCTATTCTGACAATAATTGCAAAGTGGATGTTGGTTGCCTCGATTTGAACCTCTAGTGCTATCAACGGATGCTGCTTTAGCAAAAGACTACGTCACAGACTGAGGCCTCTCAATGTTTCCAGAACGGAAAGGTTGTGGATAGATATTCTGTTTGAGTCCTTGATACCTCCCTTTCTTATTCCATCTCGGAGGTTGGGAATCATCCCTGAACCTTTTCTCAAACTTTCCAAACCCACCAGCTCGTTGAGCTTTCTGTGCGGTTTCAGTGGCCTTAACTCGATTCACAAGATCTTGGAAATCATAAATGCTGAGTGCAGTAAACATAGGGCGCAGTTCATCATTGAGCCCTGCAATAAACATCCGGCACTTTTCTTCCTTCTTCTTAATATACTCAGCACCGTATCTACAATACTTACAGAAATCATGGATGTACTGTTCGATCGGTCGTCCACCTTGTTTGAGGTGCAGGAAGATGCTTCGCCTTTCAGCAAGGTAAAACTCACTGATAAATTTCTTGTGAAATTCTTTAAGGAAGAACTCCCAGTCACCATGTCTTCAGAGACTGTCAATATGGTAGTTTCCCACCAGTTAAACGCCTCACCAGTCAACAACGCAATAGCACACTCGAGTTTGTGCTCATTCGAGCACTAAAGTTGCTTATCAAAAATCTGCAAGGTATTGTCCAGCCAATATTCGGCAACTTCAGGGTTGTCGTCATCTTGTTCGGTAAAAGTATAAGCTCGGTACTGTGAGAGCTTATCAATAGGTGCTCGAGTGTGTTGAACAACATGACCAATAGGTTGCACGACTTTTCGGCCCTCGTAACAGTCATAAATTGCATGAACATGTCGGTCATGTTCTTGTAACATTTAGCCTGAGCGGTAGGTGCTACAGGCTCAGTACCCTGAACAGGAGGGTCCTGCGGTTGCAGTAGGTTCTAAGGATTTCCTACTCTAATCTCCTCGCCATGCGACGAGGAACCGGCGGCAAGCTCATCTATGTGAGCTTCATTAGTTTTAGACATATCTATATGAAAAATCAGATTTGTCGACAAGTCAAAATATACGCAATATATAACTCCTAGGTGGCAAAGTAACACAATAACAATGCAAAAAACTTCGGTTTAGTCCTAGAATCGACTAAACTCTAGCTTTGATACCACAAATGTAACACCCTCTTCCCGGTTTGGTCGAGAATCAGGCTGAAAGGTGATACTGATGATCAATACAATGATCAGTGCAACAAAATTTCATTTTAATATTAACATTTACACCGATAACATGCAATAGCTCATTACCACAATACATCTTAGTCCAATTGATCCATTCGCAGCATTAATTAATCGATTAGGGCTAAATATTCACTATTACAAGTTTTAAAGATCAAACTGTAAATTCAAAAAATTAGGGGTCCTTCAATGAAATTGATTATACTAGATCGAAATTCACCACAATATTAACATACTTGTAGAATTTTATACAATTTGGAGACCCATTAGCTCATTCAATTTAATCTCTAAAAATTCAGTGACTAAAATCTGAACATTGCAATCTATTTAATATGCCTTTAACTAACTTAACTAACCCCGTATCGAAACATCATAAGGCTATTTCGAAATGGGTGAACGATGGTCAACCCATGTTGACTTTACCCTTTAGACCGTATCGATACGAAAACACCATTATCGATATGGGTTGACTTTCTTTGACTTTGACTTTTACCTCGTTTCGATACACTATGAACATGTATCGAAACAATCAATTATAGTGACAAAATGTTTCGAAACGGCTATATTCTATTTCGATACGCCTTGTTCTTTAAGTTCAATTATGCATACCCGTATCGATACGCCATGACCTGTAATGACAGGTTTTTGCTTGTTTTTATTCGATTTGACCTACCAAACGATGTTCAAATGCAATGAAACTTTACACACAACATTTTAATAGTATAAACCACTAGCATACCAAATCTCGTGATCATACGAATTTGTTTACTATGTTTTAACCTTTATGAGCCAAGTATGTATTTTAAAACCATTTTAAGCCAAACAAAAGGGCCATTTAGAGTCATCAACCATATTATAACATAGACACCACACATACATACCAAAATAGGCATAAATCACTAGTTCAACTACTTTGCCACCTTCCTAGGAGTTCATAAGTCAAAATACATTACTTTAGAGTTTGTAGTGACTTGTCTTGCCTTGACTATCCGATCCTTGAACACACGATCTTTCAACCTGAAATGCATGAGATGAGACACGTTAGGCGTACATTTCCTAGTGAGGTAGTCGTAAACAAAATGAACAACAATGTGACAAGTATCTATATACATTCTTTCATGCTCATCAATTTCAATACTATGCATCAATAACAATGCTTAACATATTCATTTCATCATTAATCCTTGGATAGAATCAAGATAGTAGATACACGAATTCCTACGCCTCGCCAAATCAATGAATGGTCTAGTCCCTCCGCCTCGCTGATATGACCAATATCAATACATGTCCCTCCGCCTCGCCAAATCAATATATGACGTAGCCTTAGGACCGTAGTCCACCCGTACACTGAGCTCATGAATTCTATGGCATGTCAATTGTATCCAATGTCTATTCAGATCCAAGGTTTCAATGTTCATATCCATATCCAATGTTCAATGAGAATTCCATAGACCAATGATTTCAATATTTTCAATGACAAAATGTGTATCATTAACAGTGTTTCATGGTTCAATGTCAATATCAATATCTGATGATTTCTTTACAATATTTTAATAACAATGACTATATCAATGACAATGCACAATGACAATACTAATAACTATGTCTGATATTCAATAACAAACTTACTAACACTTACCAAGGTGTCCTTTTAACAATATGATGTAACTTCCTCAATAGTGTTATTAGCTAAATGATCGAAAACAACAATAAAAGATTTCATAAAGGTTTTTCGCCTAATCCCCAGACTCCGACTACACTCACCTCAAAATTCGATGCTCCTATGGCTCTTAGATAACAATCCCCTTGTTCCTAGATTTGGATGGAGACGATGGATGCTCTTTATCAATTTCTAGAGCTAGGAAATCAATAGGAAGATTGTTAGGGTCGATATTACGATATCAAAATCAATATAACAATATCAAAATCGATAATCGATCGCAATATAGAAGGCAACGATGAGATATCCATGGATGGTTAAAACCCTAGCTTAAGATTAAACTTGATGTATCCATGGAATCCAATAATCGATTGAGGAATATAGCTTATCTGGTTGATAGCAATGATTCAATATCAATAGGATGTAGAAAAAGAAAAGCTTAAAATTATCTCCAATTGAGGTGTATGCTTCAAGAAAGAATATGGTAAAGATGGAGGTGTTTGCTTAAGAACTCTCAGGTAAGTCTCTATATTTCCTTTTTCCTTTGCTTTACATATATTTTAGACTAATTGAAGGAAAGCTCTCAGACTATCCCATGTAGGTGGGATTTAATTAAGGAGGGGATAATCGCAAGATTAGTCCCTCAACTCTCATCATACTATGGTTTTGCTCTCCAGCTTACATTTTCTTCAATTTAGTCATTATATGGGTTTCAATATTATTCGATAAAGTCCGATGACAACATATTAGCTCAATTAGAATCTGATATCAATAATTAGCTAGCCAATTCTATATTTAGACTTCATCAATGCATAATTTCCGATCACCAGAACTCAATTCTGACTAGACCGGATTTTGGGGTGTTACACTAGCCTTAGTAATAAAATCTTTGATACAGGACTCACTAGTTTCTGCAGCCTTCATTTTGACTTTCTAGATTTGCACAGGTTTGGATCAGGCTTGGGGTCATAAGACGGAGCTCCATGCGCACATGGTTTAACAGTGTGCCCATAAAACTGGCAGTGCAAACAACTGAGAGGGACCCAAGGGACAATTACTTTAAATGTGATAATCATCTCGTTCCGGATACTCTAGCCTTTCTTAAGATGCATACGGGATTTCAATGCAATCCTTTGCATACTTTAGCCTCTCTTGAGATGTTGTTATCGAATACATATATAAAGGGACGCCAATGGCACTTGCAATGTAGCTGAAGCCAATCTTGGAGTACAAATCGAGTGGGACATTGTAGAGTTGAACCCATATGGGAATTTTCAATCACCCAATCGCGCAGTGTAGCATTAGGAAACGAGAAAACATTCAGGTTGGACCCTGTCAAACTAACCTTAACTTTTGTCGTTTTCCCCCAAATCATATCGATAATCTTCTACATTGCTGCAAAGTTAAGTGATGCACCGATGAATTGACCCACCAATGCGTTCTTCCAATTAGCAGAGCTGATTTCGAAGACATGAGAGGGAGGATCAACTAGAGGAGCATCTTCATTGGCCGCCGGCGCAAAGAATTTTAAGGTATGCTCCTCTCTACTAGGGAATAGTGCTTTCCAATCAATCTTTGATCCATATTTCATAACCAAGGACGAGCGATTAGAAAAACTTAAGAAACGTCGTTGAACGAAGGCAAAAACTCTAGCCGAGATAGGCCCGCTATCGTGCGCCGAGTTTTCGCGCAAAGAGAAAATTATATTTAAAAAATAATACTTCCGTGTGTTTGGTAAAATTCAGATTTAACAATCTTGCAATTATCAGAGTGCTCTATAGATAAGATATATTCATATTGAATACCTCTAAGATTCTTTCAGCGCGTGCCCATTCATAAAAAATATTTAAGTGTTCGATTTACATGTTGATACAAAACTTGATTTCAAGATTTTTTTTTCAAATACTTTCTTTTAATAATCGAAGTTTTTTTAAAGATCTTCAAGAGTTAGAATAATATTCAAATTATCAATATATATATATATATGTACAAATTTTTAAGAAATTTTCATATGCTTCTAGCATTTTAAATCCTTCAAAAATAAATTTTACTGTATATAGATCCACAAAATCATTAGACACATAAAAATTTTCACAATAGCTAGACTAAAAAATTAATTGCACCCATAACAATGTAATTTCAAAATTCTTCATAATTAAAGTCGTGTTTTAAATCTCGCAATAACTCATTTAGTTCATATTTTGTTCACGCAAAGTAATTATCCTCACATGCATCACACCTTAGCAGTTTAAACTATTGGTCTAAAAACTTTATATATTTTTTTCACGTGTATCCTTTAGTTGTTTGCATTACACCTTAAGTATTATACAATTCCTTCTATTAAGACGATGAACTTCACTCATATGAATCTTTTATTGTATTTGTAATTAGGTGACTAATTATTTGTGGCGTAAATTTATTAAATATTTTAAATTAATATGTGGGTAGTGTTATACATATTTAAATAGTGTTTTACTATTTAATATACTTTTTTAATGTTGTATTTATGATGTTTCTAAGGTTATATGATGGGATTGTATGTTGTTTGAGAGTGAATTAGATAGTTTTTGATGTTATTAATTTTATTCTTTAATTTATAAAATGTTTCTCATTTTAAAAAATATATTTGTAGGTTAATTTATTTTTTATCATTGTTTTATTATTTGAAAATTTGTAATAAGTACTGAAAATAAAATTTGAAGAAATTAATTTTTTTATCATTTGACAATTCAAAAAATATTAAAGAAATGAACCCAATAAATGGTTCTAGTGGAAAGCGAGTGGTGTTCATCTTAGGAGACTCGAGTTCAATCACTTTGTCTACAAGGTGTGTGTGCATTGTCAAAGGGTTAAAAATATGTATGAACATATACTATCTTATAATCACATTTAGATTATTTAAAAGGATATTTAAATAATTCTAATATTGACTTGAAGAGTGATTTTGCCCATGTAGTAATATCAAATAAGCAATGTTCCCCTCCTTTTTAACTGCATCAATTTAGCCCCATGTAATCTTCCAAATCAGTAATGTTTCAATTCATTTTTAATTTCGTCAATTTAGCCATCAAACTCTTGAATTACATCAATCTCTTACTCTGATTGTCGTTGACTAACAGAATCATTATCATCAATTGTCCTTTGCCATGTTAGGCACTCCATCGTTAAATAATTAATAGTGTCTGAGTTAGCATGTCCATATGTCATCTTCCTTAATAAATTAATACTTCCAATAAGATGGTGACATGTCAATTTTGTTGACGTGACATAGTTAACGTAAATTTTATTTTAAATTGTAATTTTAAAATAAATAAATAATTTTAAAACTCTAAATACAGTTATGCCATCAAAATTGGTTTGCCATCATCATCATGCCAAGACAGTTGACAATAACGACTGATGTGGAAGCAAATAATAGATACATGCACAAAATTTAACGGTTATGTCAGTAGGGATAGGCACGGGTCAGGTAGGGTCGTGTTTTTGGCCCACCTGGACCCGGCCCGAAAATAAACACCCTAAACCCGCACACGACCGAACATATTCTTTAAGAAACCAACCCGACTTGACCCGCCCTATATAAAATAAATTAATTTTGGGGACCTAATTGTAAAAAAATAATTTTAAAGGATTTAATTGTAAAAAATATAATTTAAAGGACTAAAGTATAAATAAAAATTCAATTTTAAGGACTTAATTATAAAAAATATAGAGAGAGAGGGGTATTATTATAATATCCCAAAATATTTAGGGGAAAATTACAGTATTAGTCTGGGGTTAGGTCGAGTCAGATATTTTTCACCCTAAACCCGACCCGAGTTTACCCTTAACAAAAATCTGACCCGATTTTTTTCATTAAAAAATCCAACCCGATCGGGTCAGAACCCGTCGGTCCGGGTAAAATGCACATCCCTATATGTTAGTCAACAACAATCAAAGGATGAGATTGATACAATTTTTGAGTTCGAGGGCTAAACTAATAATATTAAAAAAACATACAACATGTAAAAAAAAGAAAATATATCATAATGACACGTTGATATATTTTACTCTTATATTCTCCCAACCAAACATTGTAGTCTTGCATTCTTACCCAATAAATCAAACAAAGTAATGTTACATTCTAAGTATCTTATTCCCAAATATACTCTTACATTCTGTGATCCAAACACACCCTTAAAATATCTAAATATGGATCCAGTTACCTTTTAAGATACTTTAATAATATCATATTTTTTGTGAAAACATTATAAGAAATAAATGTTTTAAATTACTTTTTTGTTAAGATATTAAAAAGATAAGGTAAATTAACTCAATGTCACTAAATTATTGGCTTGGTTCTATTTTGACCATTTAATTAAAAATGTGACAATTAGGTCACCCAAATTTCAAATTGGTTTCAATCAAGACATGTATTGTTAGATTTAACGAAATTGTTGACTTGATAGTTAAGAAATTTTGGATTATAACATAATTGATCCTTATTATTTACATATTCTACCAATTCAGTCCTAAATGATAAAATATGTAAATAATAAGGACCAAATATGTTATTATCCTAATTATGATCAAATCGATATAATGTGTAAATAATGAGGACCAAATGTGTTATTATTCTAATTATGATCAAATTGATAGGCCGTTTAAATATTGAGGACCAAATCTATTAATATAAAAATTTGTTTAACTATTATGTCAACAATTCTATTAGTAGTTAACCGTTGGTGGCTTGATTGGAATCAAAATGAAAGTTTAGTAACTTAACTGATGTGTTTTTTAGTTCAATGGTCAAAATAGAACAAAACCAATAATTTAGTTAGACTACATAGTTTACCCTAAACGATAAAATAAAATATTATTAAAAATATATGAAATAAATTCCGCAATATTTTTTCCGGGTCATAGCCCACGGCTTCAAAGCTTGAATAACTAAACCAATCTACTGGGGTAAAATGAATAGTAGAAATATCATGGTAATTAAAGAATCTTAAAAAAAATCTTAGATTTTTACAAATTTCAAAGATATTTTATGATATTTGAGTAATTTTTAGAATTATAATTAAAAAATTTGTTAAATAACCAAATTTGTATTCTAACTATAGTTGAAAAGTCAAATTAAACATTAACCCTTGTGATTAACATCTCTCACACCATCATTTTAATGAACATCAACGATATAATGATCATTTTGTTAATTTTGATAACTTTAATTGATGAAAATAAGTCGTCAAAATTTAGGGATGATAAGTGCAGTTTCAACAACAAATATCATTTTTTTTCGATAAATATTTAGCAATCCATAAATAAACATGTTTAATTAATTCAATTTACATACTCTACAGCCAACGAATTAAACAAGCTAAATTAAATTAATATTTATGTATATACAAGGGAATCCTCCTTAATAGTGGCATGATGCTTACCCTTGATTATGAAATGAAATAGGTATTTTTAAAGTAAATCCTTTGCTTACGCAAATCGTGATTGGGGTATTTGGGGCAACTTAATGACCCAAATAATTTAATATTATCTTTGCGGTTGGTGAGTGATCATATTTAGGCTGTATTATTAAGAAAGTTGATAGATTTTTAATCTTTTCTTTGTGCCATGTGGCGTCACACAACCATGGCGCATCTATATTATATTCCGTTTTTGTGAATGCATAATTACATACATACCAATTTTTTTTAATATTTATGTTTGTCTTACAATTTATATTTGGTACAATACTGCCTTCAATAATGTTGTCTCTAATGTTTGAACTTGTGTCCTCCCCTTTAGAGTGCAATGTACTTTACCAATACACCTAACATTTGTTGGTGACATACATACCAATTTTAAAATGAAGGAAACCAATATATATACAGGGTAAACTACATAAATGATCACTATACTATTGAAAAAGTCGCGATTTGACCACCTTACTTTTTTTCGAAGCAATTAAACCATCAAACTATTTAAATAGTATAAATGCGGCCACCAGCCGTTAGAGCTTAACGGTAGGATGACGTGACAGTTAAAAAATAGGGGTATAATTACACATTTGGTCCTTATTATTTACACATTCTCTTAATTTAGTCTTAATTTTAAATTAATAAAATTAATTAATTATTTAATTAGATAGTGACACGTGTCAACACCTTATTGGAAGACTTTAATTATTTATATTTGATTTAATAAATTTATTTATCTCCTCCAATCATGTGGTGACACGTGTCACCACCTATTTAGAGGAGAAAAAGCAAATTCAAACAATATGCTTGACAGGGAGAAATTATATGATGGGTGATTCCCACCACGTCGTTCATGAGACAAACTAATAGAAACCACCCACTTCATCATTATTTTCCATGTCATTAATCTAATAATAGAATAACTTCCAAAAATTAGTTTTTAAAATGACATGGAAAAACTTTAGTGAAGATTCATTGGTTGGAAAAATGACATGAAAAAATCATGGTGAAGTGGGTGGTTTCCATTGGTTGGTCTCATGGATGATGTGGTGGGAATCACCCATGATATAATTTTTCGCTTGACAGGGGAATTGAACCCAGGCAACATAGAGTAACTAGCAGCAGCACAACCACTGCACTAAACCCAACTTTGTGCTTAAATTTACTCAATTAGATATATATGTCTTATTCTCTACATTTATTCTTTTAATTCAACATATATAATCATCGAACTAATTTTACATATATAATACTAAATGTTAAACCCCAAAACTAAATGCTAAACCATAAACCCAAAAAACTAAATACTAAACTCTAAACTTCAAACCCCTAAACTCTAAATTCTAAACTCTAATTTCACAATCATCAAATTTATTTCACATAATAACCCTAAACCTTAAATACTAAATGCTAAACCTTAAACCCCAAACACTAAATACTAAAACCATAAACACTTATAGTTAATATATATGGTTTGGGGTTTAGCATTTAGGGTTTGGAGTTTAAGTTTAGCGTTTAGGGTTATTTATATGAAATTAATTTGATGATTATATATGTGAAATTAGTGTATAGGGTTTCGGGTTTAGGGATATATAAGTGAAATTAATTCGATAATTATATATGTTGAATTAAAAGAATAAATGTAAAAAAAAGACATATATATCTAATGGAGTAAATTTAAACACAAGGTTGGGTTTGGTACAATGGTTATGCTGTTACTAGTCACCCATTGTTGCTTGGGTTCGATTCCCTTGTCAAGTATATTGCTTGAACTCGTTTTTTCTCCTTTAAACAGGTGGTGACACGTGTCACCACCTGATTGGAGGGGGAAATAAATTTATTAAATCAAATATAAATAATTAAAGTCCTCCAATAAGGTGTTGACAAGTGTCACTACCTAATTTCATAATTAATTTATTTTATTAATATAAATTAGGATTAAATTGATAGAATGTGTAAATAACAAGGACCAAATGTGTAATTATACCAATTTGATTTAACAGTCCCGTCAACTTTTTTGTTATTTTTAACAGCTGGTGGTCACATTGATACCATTTAAATAGTTTGATGGTTAAATTGCTTCGAAAAAAAGTAAGGTGGTCAAATCACGACTTTTCCAATAGTATGATGGTCATTTATATAGTTTACCCATATATATATATATATACATACATGGGTTAGGATCAACTTACACAGTGTAAAACTCTTTAAGTTTTACACGTTTTTTGGATCGTTGGATGGGGGAAATGGATGGTTGAGATTAACTCCGTGTTTTTAATTCCCAAGTGATAATCTTCACATATTTTACTGTTAATCTCATTCATCCGTTTCACTCATCCAGCGATCCAAAAAACATGTAAAACTTAGAGAGTTTTACACAGTGTAATTTGATCATATCCCTCTCTCTCTCTCTCTCTATATATATATATATATTCTAGTTCAGTATTATATTATTTTAAAATTTAGTCTCTATATTTAATTTTTTGTGGGATGAAGTCATTGTACTATATTTTTTTATTTAAATATTTTGATCTTTCCATCTATTATTGTTTAATTTTATTGTTAATTGTCGACTTGACAGTTAAAAGGAGAATAATATTTTTAGTTCTCTACTTGTACACTTTTATCAACCCGGACCTTAAAAAGCTATAAATTCGGATGACTAAATAATTGTGTTTTTTAATTAATGACAATTTTATGTATTTTTTAAGATTAAAGATCAAATGGATAAAAAAAGTTGTAAATGTGGAGCGCTAAAAAATTATTTTGCTATTTTTAGAACTGTCAAATGAAGGGACCTAGTTGTCAAATAAAAAAATATAAAAAGTCAATGGTGTAAAGATAAAATATAAGAAGTAAAATTTAAATTTGAAAAGAGTATAGGGACCCTTGGCATATATAAACCAAAAGTAAAAATAAAATCCTAAAAAGCCAAATAGAATTGAACAGGGAAGTGGACAATACGAATATGGTGTTGAGCATTTGAAATTAGAATATGGGGTTCAGCATCCATAAATACACCAATGAGCGATCAGAGTCAGAAGGAGAGAATGAGATAGCTCAAAAAGAGGCAGAGGCAGAGCATGCCAAGTCAACAGCTGGCGCCTAAGCATCACTGCCTCAGCCCTGAACAAAGAGCCTCTATAACTAGGGGTGACCGTTTGATCTAGTTGAGTCAAAAACTTTTAAGTTATTCGAATTGACACATCATATTTTACAACTTAAACTTAATTTGAATTTTTTTCGATTCGAATCAATTTTATGAGATTCGAGTCGAGTTTTCGAGTTCCTATACAAATTTAATTGTAATTATTTATCACGTTATAGTACTGTTTGATTCCAATTTAAGCGATTTTTTCTAACCATATAAGATATGCATATATATATATATATATATATTTCACATGTATAAAGTAAGTTTTGTAATGTTATTCGATAATATCATCTAAACTTCTAAAACATATTTATAATGTTTTTTTAATTAAGAAATTTTTGGGGATAAAGTATTGATGAGAGTATAAACGAGTAAATAATTTGATGTGAAGAAAAATTTTACAAAAAAATTCAGTTGAATGATCAAATTGAATAAACTGTAAAGTTAAAGGACTAAATTAAAAAAATATTGTGTTAAAAATATAAATTGAAGTTACATACATGTTATATAGTGTTAGTGAATCATGTGATTTTATTTTGGTCAAAAATAGACTTAAAACGAAAGATGAATTGAAGAAATGGGAAATCATTCAAAGTTGAGGGGCTAAATTGAAAAAATAAGAAATTTATTTTAAAAATATGAATTAAAGCTAAATAGGTATTTTACAGTGGTTTAGGAACATGTGGTTCAAATTTGATCGAAAATAGACTTCAAACGAATGGGATATGTAAGAAATGAGGAAATGATACAAAGTTGATAGGCTAAATTGAAAAAAAAAAGATGAAATCTATTTTAAAAAATATAAATTGAAGCTAAATAGATATTTTACATTGGTTTAGGAACATGTCGTTTAAATTTGGTCAAAATAAACCTAAAATGAAGGAGAAATAGAAGAAAAATAAAATTATGAACTAAATCGTAAAACTGTAAAATTTAATTTTTCAGTTTTACAAGTTTAAATTTTTTTAACTCAAATAATGCAAAATTAAATTTCTTTTCAATTTTTTCATGACGAGTCAAATTTTATTCAGCCCGCCCCTACTTATAGCCCTTTCCCTGCCCTGCAATCGTGGCAATGAGCTTAACATTAAATATCAACTGCTAGTGCTGTGCTTATTTATTATGGGTTTCACTTTCTCATTGTGTTATTGAGTCCAGAGTATTATATCGTTTTCGTCTCATCTCTTCTAAGCTAAGCTACTTCCACTTTCAACTCAGATCATGATTCTAATTCAGATTTCAAGCATTTCTATTCACTTAACTATCAAATCATAATCATCAAGATTCAAAGACAATAAGTTACTGTATTAGTTTTAAAAGGGATTGTAAGTTAATGGGACAAATGCTAATGGAGGCTAAAACAGGTGTCAGGGGGAGATGTTAGAAAAATGTTGTAGTAATAATTCAAGTATAATAGATACAATAAGAAAAATAAATTATAATAAATTAAAAACAGAGCTTGAAATCGGACATAATTAAGATTAGAAGAAATTTTGTTGAGATTTGTATGAACAATTTCCTTAATATAGATTCATACTCTCTTCGGTGCTTGAGTAACGTTGGATGTCTATCTCTTAGAATACAACAACAAATGTTCACAACAGACTGCAATAGCACAATTGCAGTGAACAATCGAACCGTCCTCTATCACCAGAAAGTTAAACGAACTTCGAAAGGAATTTCTTTTTCAAGTCAAGACTTGTTGAAAAGTTAATAGATACGATTGAATGAATGCAACTTTAAACCAATAATTAATAAGTCTATTTACCAAGTGACATGACTTATTATATTTATTAGCATGTTTATTCACCAAAAAACACGATTTAACATCAATATTATTCAACCAATATATATATATAATTTTTCCAACAGTAGATGGGACCCGCATCTCTCAAAAGTCCGCAGATAGAGTAGATGCCCACGTGGCAGGTCGGGAGAAGTCACAGTCATACGACGTGGCGAAACTGCCAGCGTGTTGGGTGGTGCATCCCAGCTGGCTGCCTTGACAAACGTACTGCTCACTACTGCCTTTGCCTTTGCTCGTAAGTCGGAAAATTAAAATATAAAAAAGAATATTTTTGAACAACGCAAGGGCTAAGGAGACCCCAGAATTTGAAAAGAAAGAGAAGTTGGGAATAAGAAAACAAACAAAGAAACAGGCTGTCTTATGTCTCGCTTCTTTTGATTGTTTGTTTTGTTTATAACAAATAACAATGAATGAAGATAAAACATAAAAAAGAGAATGGCAGAGAGGCAGAGTGCAGCAGCAGCAGCTCACATGCTCACTTACTGCAAAAATAAAATAAACCAAAATTACTGGAACACCCTGTCCACCTCCATCAATAATTCCCTTCCATTTTTCAAAATGCCCCTCTCTTCTTAGTTCTTATTACAACCCTCACAACAATATTATTAAATGCTACAATCATAAACGCTTAGTGCAGTGGTTTTAGTTTTATTATTTTTATAACTATCAATATTTAATTTAGTATTCGATTAATTTAAATTAAATGTTATATAAATAAGTTATAAATGATAATCGTTTCAGTTCAATTTATTAAGGTTCAAATTGTGAACTTTGTTAGGAAAAAAAAACTCAATCTCTTATTCTAATGGATATTTTAATTTTATTATTGTTGCCAAATGCAAGTTACTGTGGGTGTACGCGTAATTCTAATGATTTTGATAATGGACAGCATTGAAGTAGATGAAAATTCGTTTTTATCCTTTCTCTACTTCTTTCCCAGTTCCTGCCGAATACAATATTATACAATGTGAGTAACTCTATTAATTTTATTTTAAATTTTAAAAATGTAATCTCTTCATTCTTTTGATCTAATAAATGAAATTCAATAAATAAAGTTAAATTTAATTATGTGAATTTAAAAATAATTTACTCGTGTAAGCGAAAAGAAATAATGTGTTTTCACTTAGCTTCATACAAATAATATTAAAAAACATTATAATTTTAGATTTAGAATCAAGAACTTTAAATCTTAGGTAAAATATTATTTAATCTTTCGCGTATATAATATCAGTCGCATAAACAAATCTTCGATTTTTATAAATGTCATGTAATTTTACACAAATCCTTTCAGTATACTATTAAATAGACTTCACTTACTATATAAGGAGATGAAATAGACTAAAGTCCTAAGTTAAAAAAACTAGAGTAGATTTTAAATTAAAAAAATGAGGAGGACTTGGAGCAGAATTGGACCTGTATAATCATAATTCATAATTATAGAATTGAATCGTGGAGAAATAGAAAAACAGGTGGTCCAAATTGGAAACTTAATTCAACAAATGCCAGCCTGCCGGCCTGGTCTACCCTTCCCCTTTCACTCGGTCACGTCTCACCTCATCTTTTTATAAGACTTTGCCTACGCGTTCCCGCCGCACATTCTTCTCCTCCTCCTCATTCTTCTTCTTCTTCTTCCCGTGTTTATTCTTCTTTATCGAACTGAAAGGAACATCAAATACAAACACCATTTGTGCTTAGTTTAATGGCAAAATCGAAGGCCATAAGCAACGCCAAGAAGCAGTCGTACATTTCCGTTCCATCTCAGATAATCAACTCCCTCTCCTCCTCTTCTCTCCAGTCTCTCTTGGTTTCTCCCAAGAGAAGCAGCTCCAGCAGCTTCTTTTTCGTCAACAAGTACTCATGTAGAAGCCCCAGGGTGTGGTTGTTCGCTCTGTTTCTCTTCGGTCTTGTTGGGATGTTGAGGTTAGGCTGGAACGTCAACACTTTGATCCCATTCTCCCCCTACCCAAACCCATGTCTTCAAACTCAACAAAACATCGACACCACCGGCCAAAACCGCGACTCCTCGGTGGTCACTACTAATCTCGGTCAACCCCCTCTTGAGGAGTTAGGTGAGTTCTGGAAGCAGCCTGATGGGATGGGTTACCGGCCGTGTTTGGATTTTAGTCGCGAGTATCGAAGAACGACTGATGCCATTGTGAAAGACAGGAGTAAGTACTTGCTGGTTGTGGTTTCCGGTGGCATCAGTCAACAAAGGAACCAAATCGTCGACGCCGTTGTCATCGCTAGAATTCTGGGAGCTGCTTTGGTTGTTCCCATTTTGCAAGTCAATGTCATATGGGGCGATGAAAGGTAACAAAACTAAAATCAAATCATTTCACACATTGGGTATTTTTCTTGGTGATTGTTGTTAAATCAAACAGTTTCTTATTTTCATGATTTGCAGTGAATTTTCTGATATATTCGACCTGGCTCATTTCAAGAGTGTTCTTGAGGATGACGTGCGTATCCTATCTTCATTGCCCTCTACACATGTAATGACAAGGCCGGTAGAGGAGAGACGGACTCCACTTCACGTCTCGCCTAACTGGATTCGTTCACGTTATCTCAAGCGGGTATCATTCCTTTTCCTCCATGTTATTTCGGTCAATCGCCAAATATTATGTTCTTTTGTCGTTAATTGATACGATTCTCTTTGTGCAAATGCAATAGATAAATAGGGAAGGGGTTTTGCTTCTACGAGGCTTGGACTCTAGGCTTTCTAAGGATCTTCCTCCTGATCTTCAAAAGCTTCGTTGCAAGGTACTTGAAATCTTACTGGATTTGGAAAACTTTGTCCTCTTCTTTACCCAGTTATGTTGGTCTATATTCTGATCTTTCGTTATTTAATATCAGGTGGCATTTCAAGCTTTGAAATTTGCTCCACCAATTCTTGAACTTGGTAACAAGCTGGCTCAGAGAATGCAGAGCAAAGGACCCTACCTTGCTCTTCATCTTCGAATGGAGAAAGATGTGTGGGTGAGGACTGGTTGTTCACCAGGATTGAGTAAAGAATATGATGAGTTAATCCACGACGAAAGGAGAAGACGCCCCGAGCTTCTCACTTCGAAATCGAACATGACTTACCACGAGCGAAAGCTTGCAGGGCTCTGCCCTTTGAATGCTTTAGAAGTGACTAGGTGAGAGCAAGTTCTAAGTTATGCAATGCTATGTGCTCCACTTGATACCCTATTGTGTGCTGAATAATCTTGTGTTGTTGTATGCTTTAGGCTGCTTAAAGCTTTGGGGGCTCCAAGGAGTGCAAGAATATACTGGGCTGGGGGACAACCACTGGGTGGGGAAAAAGCCTTGTCACCTTTAACCAAAGAATTTCCCCATTTTTACAATAAGGACGATCTTGCATTGCCCGGCGAACTAGAACCATTTGCTAAGAAGGCTTCTGTTATGGCTGCCATCGACTTCATAGTATCCGAGAAAAGTGATGTTTTCATGCCTTCTCATGGTGGAAATATGGGCCACGCAATTCAGGTTCGCCATTTTTGTAAAATATTGAGCTGCAATGTAACCACATATGCTTCTCTGCGTCTACTTAAAAACTGATTTTGTTGATGGTTGTTGATACAGGGACAGAGAGCATTTTCTGGACACAAAAAGTACATAACTCCAAATAAAAGACACATGCTTCCTTATTTCCTGAACTCTTCAATGCCTGAAGCAGAGTTCAACAGCATCATAAAAGAATTACACCATGAATCATTGGGGCAGCCAGAGCTCAGGAGCAGCAAAGCCGGAAGGGATGTAACAAAGTATCCGATTCCGGAATGTATGTGCAACAATGTACGTTCCCACTCGATATGATCCCCAAGGCTTCCAACACAACAACTACATTGCACTACAGTTTCTTCACCGAGCATCGAGAAATTATTGGTGCTTCCCCTGGAATTGAGAAGAATGATTTATTTGGGGCACCGGCAAGACTCAGGAGCTGCAAGAATGGCTGCAGCCGGGACGAGCTTGCATGTGTATGTACGTATTCAAGGCGAGATAAGTGTTCACATATACTTAGAGAATATATATATATACACGATATAGTTTATCATTCTTTGATTCTTTAAATAGTTCATTATCATTACTATTCATTGGATATATGTACCTCATAATTATATACATGTGTATATTTGTTAATAAAGAGTTTCTACCTTCTTATTGGCATGTGTCTGCTTCTTTGGATTCACGTTAGTGAGATTTGTAAAAATAGGGCAGCATGCGGATTTGAAGCCACAGAGTTGTTTTGAGTAAAGAAAATGGTTTGGAGACAGCAAAATTTGAATGAATCCAATCTCCAATTATTGTCCGGGACAAACCTTTCTTTTCTTACTCTCCACTTTAGAAAATACACGTGGGTTGGCATCCTCTATGGTTTATCATCTTGTATCCCACCTTAGAAAAGTTCGTTATACTATTACAATATAGGTCCATAAATGTGATCATAAAATAAATCTATGACATTACAAACGAACCGGATAATTGCATGTGAACTCATTAAATGGTTTCAATATAAAAATGTGTTATCTTTAGGAGGCTTGAGTTTAAACAATTTATTTACATGGTGATGTGCGTTTTTAAAAGGTTAAAAGTAAAGAATTTATATTACTATATAAACACATAAAAAATCAAGATACTTTCTAAGTTTAGATCTTGGGAGTGTTTCACCAAAGAGGCCTTTTAACTTATTCCCATAAGGGCTTTATGAATTATGATCCAATTCAAAATCCGTATACTTGCAAGGCCCAAATGTATGAACATCTAATCTACCCAATTTCCATATATTTTTTTGCATTTTTAACTAAAAATTGAGCATGGTGCAGTGTTTAGACGAGTTTCTTACTTCATTGCATGGAGTTTGAGTCTTTTTTGAGGCATTTTTTTTAAAAAAATTGTCGATTAATTAGTGAAACATGTCACTATCTGAAAGAAAAAATACTATTTTTTTGAAAAGAGAAAGAAAAAATCTTATATTATTTATAATTCAATTTATGACTAAATTGTAATGATATGTAAATATTGGGGGTTAAATTTATTTTTCTAATATTGAAATTAAATCGATGGACTGTATAAATATGGAGAGCTAAATGTATAATTATACAAATTTATTTAATTGCCACATCATCATTTTAGTTAACTTTTAACGGTCAGTGACTTGATTGATATTATTTAAATAGTTAAATACTCCGATTGACGAAAATAATAACTCAATAGTCAATAAATCAAGTCAACAATTTAGTGATCTTCAATGTAGTTTATTCTAAATTAAATATATGACATTACAAAAAGAAAAAGATAATGGGTTGTCAATATGGTTCAAGTGATTAGACAAAGTGCAAGTGAGAGCAGCCATTGCAATTGAAAAATCCCTGCCAGGATTGAAGATGGAAAACAATCTTAAATCTCCTTTTAAACATTACGTGGAACTGGAAGGTAAGGAAACTTCCCATCTCCAAAGTTTTGACAGCAAAAGGCCTTTTATTAACTTGGGGTCCAATTCAGATACCATACATTTGCAAGGCCCAAATGTCTGAACATCTAAGCCCACAATAAACTGCCCAACTTTTTTGTTTTGCTTGCTTACTCTCACTACTCATAAATAGGAGAATATTAAATGCTTAAGTATGTTCGATCTTACATCCTCGTTTATATTATACTAACGATAATATCAATCGAACTATATTGATTATACTTCTTATTTTCCGCCACTCAATCCTCCGTCAAGGAAACTTTTCGAAAGCCTCACCTTTGAGAATCAAGATGATACTCTTTACCCAGCTTCAAGCTCCAGAATCTCTCCGCATCCAAAGCACCATTTTAAAGATATCAAGGATCTCTTGGAGACTACCTCACGCTCCCCTAAGTGTATTAATATCATGATAAGACCAACATCTAATTTATATGTCTCATTAGTCAAGTCTATCGTCTGACACACAGATCTGCTCACAGACATAACACGTCAATATGTGTCAATTATCTAGACTTAACCATGAAACTTGTCTATAAAGGACATCTATTACTCTCCTTACATACCTCGAAATGGAGCAACAAAGATCATCTTCAATCTTACACACAATCACTCTCTCGCTTTAGCCCAGTAAATGTGATGTTCTTATCTTCAACCATTCTCCATTTATTTTAATTATCATTTACACTGACTCATCGTTTAAATAAAAAAAATCGTTCGACGACCTCCATCCACGTACTTATTCGATGCCAATATGTTTTTAACAACAATACTAACAAATCTCATTTAAATACTATCTTAAAACGTTAATTTTATCATTATAACAAGTTAATATTTGGATAAATATTATATACACAGGCAGTGGAAACTGATAGTTTCCACAAGCGCCTTAGTTTTAAGGTATATAGAGTTAGTTTAGGGTATAGGGTTTAGCGGTTTAGGTGTAGGGGATTAAAATTTAAGGATAGTTGTTTCAATTTAAGTTTTAGGATTATAATTTAGAATTTATAGGTTAAAACCTAAATCCTCACCATATTACCCTAAAACTAAATCCTAACCTATAAACCCTAAAACTTACATTGAAACAACTATCCTTAACTTCTAACCCCCTACACTTAAACCTCTAAACCATATACCCTAAACTAACTCTCTATACCCTAAAACTAAGACGCTTGCAGAAACTTTTAGTTTCTACCGCCAGTGTATATGATATTAATCCTTAATATTTTACGATAATATAGGGGATTAGTTTAGAAAATATAGGGCCGGGAAGACAAGTGGAGGACCAAACAGAAACAGGCCGCCCCCGTGGCTTCGCCCTGTATATTAAAATACCTCCGACTGTACTTGCACAGACTAAGCTCTAAGCAAAGTATCAAAGATCAGAAATTAGGGGATTAAAAGGAACTCTTTTGCCTTTTGCTTTTCCCCCCCAAAATGAAACCTCTGTACCCTTGTAGTTTTCTTCATCATAAAGGTAGGGTACTGCTGCATTTAGAGGATGAAGGTAAGAAATGGAGAAGTATAATAACCCAAAATCCATACATCTTGTCCAACAATGCATTCCTTTCTTGAAGAATGGGAGAATTCCACCCTCCTTTCTTACACCTTCTTTCCTTGAGAATCCAGTTTCAGGTTTCTTGTGAGCACCTACTAACTTAGCTTCTTCCACCAGCCACACTCACACTTAAGTAACTATTCCAATCTGCTTGCAACTCACACTGAACTGAACTCTCATTACCAAAACTAAAACCAGAAACTACTCCATACCCACTTCAAAACCCTGCAAAACTAAAACTATGCAGCCTCTCCGTGCACAATCTCAGCTGCCTGCCGACCAGGACGACGACTATACTCTCAAGGACGCCAGTCCCCAGCTGGGTGAACGATGGCCTAACGGCGGTGCTTTTGGAGGACGAGGGTGGATGAATGGTGGCGACAGATTCTCCACCACTTACGACCTCGTCGAACAAATGTTCTATCTCTACGTTCGGGTCGTCAAAGCTAAAGACCTGCCTCCGAGCTCCTTAACCGGAAGCTGCGATCCCTACGTGGAAGTAAAGCTTGGGAACTACAGAGGAAGAACGAAGCAGTTTGAGAGGAAAACAAACCCGGAATGGAACCAGGTGTTTGCTTTCTCAAAGGAACGTATTCAGTCCTCGTTGCTAGAAGTTTATTTGAAGGATAAAGAAATGGTGGGACGAGATGATTACCTTGGAAGGGTGGTTTTCGACTTGAACGAGGTTCCTACCAGAGTCCCACCCGACAGTCCATTGGCTCCTCAATGGTACAGATTAGAGGACCGGCGCGGTGAAGGGAAGGTCAGGGGAGAGGTGATGGTTGCGGTTTGGATGGGAACGCAAGCCGATGAAGCGTTCCCCGATGCTTGGCACTCGGATGCCGCCACAGTCCATGGAGAGGGCGTTTTCAACATCCGATCCAAGGTTTATGTGTCGCCAAAGCTGTGGTACCTAAGGGTGAACGTGATTGAAGCTCAAGATGTGGTGGTCGATGATCGAAATCGACTCCCCGAAGTTTTCGTAAAAGCGCAGATCGGAAACCAAGTGCTGAGGACCAAGATATGCCCCACTCGCACGCCCAATCCGCTGTGGAATGAAGATTTAGTGTTTGTAACGGCTGAGCCTTTCGAGGAACAGCTTTCGATCAGCGTTGAGGATCAAGTGCAGCCTTCGAAGGAGGACGTGTTGGGGAAGATAAGCCTTCCGCTCAGCACGTTCGAGAAGCGGCTCGACCATCGTCCGGTGCGTTCTCAGTGGTTCAATCTCGAGAAGTACGGTTTCGGTGCCATGGAAGGTGATAGGAGAAAAGAACTCAAGTTTTCTAGTAGGATTCATTTGAGAGTTTGTCTTGAAGGTGGATATCATGTGCTTGATGAATCAACAATGTACATTAGTGATCAAAGGCCCACAGCAAAACAGCTTTGGAAACAACCTGTTGGGATGCTAGAAGTCGGCATTTTGGGTGCAAAAGGGCTCCTCCCGATGAAAATGAAGGATGGCCGAGGGTGCACGGATGCCTATTGTGTGGCCAAGTTTGGCCAGAAGTGGGTTCGGACCAGAACCATTCTTGAGACTTTCAATCCAAAATGGAACGAGCAATATACGTGGGAAGTTTACGATCCTTGCACGGTAATCACACTGGGAGTTTTTGACAACAGCCACTTGGGTGGCAGCGGCGGTGGCAACGGTGGTGGGAACAATGTAGCACGCGATTCACGGATCGGAAAGGTACGGATTCGGTTATCAACTCTAGAAGCTCATAGGATATACACACATTCTTACCCTCTCCTGGTGTTGCACCCACATGGATTGAAGAAAATGGGGGAGCTACAACTAGCGTTTCGATTCACTACTCTCTCACTTGCTAACATTATATACATTTATGGGCACCCTTTGCTGCCTAAGATGCATTACTTACATCCATTCACAGTTAACCAATTAGACAATCTGAGGTACCAAGCCATGAATATTGTGGCAAGGCGGCTCGGTCGAGCAGAGCCACCGTTGAGAAAAGAGGTGGTTGAATATATGTTAGATGTGGATTCCCACATGTGGAGCATGAGAAGAAGCAAAGCTAATTTCTTCCGTATCATGTCACTTGTCTCCGGCATGATCTCGGTCAGTCGTTGGTTCGGCGATGTTTGCAACTGGAAGAACCCCATCACATCGGTCCTAGTCCATGTTCTGTTTCTGATTCTGATATGGTACCCTGAGTTGATTCTGCCTACGCTATGTTTCTACATGTTCCTTGTGGGACTATGGAACTATAGGTTTCGCCCAAGGCACCCACCCCACATGGATACAAGGCTTTCATGGGCTGAGGCAGTGAATCCAGACGAGCTCGATGAAGAATTCGACACCTTTCCGACATGTAAACCACATGACGTAGTTAGAATGAGGTATGATCGTCTTCGAACCGTTGCAGGGAGGATTCAAACAGTTGTGGGCGACATAGCAACACAAGGAGAGAGATTCGAGTCGCTGTTAGGGTGGAGAGACCCTCGAGCCACCAGCCTATTCATTCTGTTTTGTCTTTGTACGGCTGTTGTGCTGTATGCAACGCCGTTTAGAGTGGTGGCTCTGGTTGGTGGTCTGTATTGTCTGCGCCACCCCAAATTCCGGAGCAAGCTGCCATCTGTGCCCAGCAATTTCTTCAAGCGGCTGCCTGCTCGGTCTGATAGTTTACTGTGATGTGATACGATGCTAGTTAGTTCTACAATCTTGGGTTAAATTTATAGGTTTAATTAAACAAATGTTCCATCAGAATAAGCATTGACAAAAATGATACGAATAAATAGTTTGCTCCTCTTGCAAGTTACAACAAAGGTTTTATTTTTCTTTATTGGTTGAAAATGAGGTCATTTCAAAACAAAAGTTAAATTGTTTGCATGAGCATACAATAATGGAAAACGCTATTATGAGCAAATGAACCCAAAAATAAGCTCATTTCATTGCACTCCCATACCAAATACCCAACGGTATGCAACCCTAAAACGACAAGTCCATAAAGAAAACAACTCACCGACAATGCTAAACTACTACTCGCCTCAGATGCTGCCCAATGCTTAGCAACAAGCTGATTTCTGCGAGATATGACAGATTATTGGAGGAACAATAAAACTAAAAAATGTGTATGTAAATTTGGAATTTTTGCTGGAAATGCTACTCCCGGACTCGCAATTGAGTACCAATTCATAACTACCACGAATGATCACATCTTCCACTCAATCTCAAGAAGTGACTTTGAGTTTTGATTTCTGCTTTTTAGCATCCAATGAAGCCAGGCCTGTGCCTAATCCAACAGGTGCTACTTCTCCTTGCTTGGATGTTGTTGACTCATCTTTTTTGGCATCAACTGGAGCATTTGGATTATGATGCCCATTTGACTCCTTCCTCTCTCCACTAGCTTCTCCACCATCTCCTACCTCGGGAGTTGCCCCCATGTTGATCATGTTAAGAAGCTGGGTTAATGGAGGCACAGCTTGGACTGGTATCCCATGTGAGCGAGTCAGAAGGCCCTTGGCAGCAGCCTTCTTCCTTACTTCCGCTGCCGCTCGAGCTGCTCTTTCATCAAATCCTCGTCCACGAGGTAGAGTCTCGCCAATCATTGCTGCATTCAGAGACTTGTTGAAAGATCCACTGGAACTCCCAGATCCTCCAGCTGCAGCAGCGGCTTGGAATGCATGCACCAAATCTGGATGAGCCTGCCAAGACAGTTTATGAATCAGATAAACAGTGGCTAATCATATCCAGAAATAACATCATTTCTCTCATATATGTCTACTAATTTGCAGAAAAAGGAAGCTAGAAATGGTTACATGCACAAGTTCTAACAGCAGTACCATACTGGAAACTGGCAATGTGAAAGGGAACAAAGAGTGAGGGGATTAAAATACCTTCAAGAGATCAATTGCCTTTTGAGTAGAAGCTGCATTTAAAGCTTGACCTTTTTGCTTTTGAGCATTCATCTGCAATACATATTAGCTACCTAAGAAATTGACAAAAAAACAAATATATATATATATATGTATGTGTGTGTGTGTAAAGACTCAACATTACTCAAATAATCCTTTCCCACATATTAGACCCTGTAAAGTATAGATTGATATCACCCACTGATTGAGACCATTCACTTGCCTGAAGTTCACGCATCTTAAATGTCTTCATCCAGTTCTGGGAGTCTCTTGTTCTCGAGTCCTCCTCACCAAGTTGTTTTACGAGAATGTCATATGTCTTCTTTTCATGCTGTGTGCACCAGAAACAATAGTCAACGAAATCAATCTTATTTAAAACCTTTTGGTAAGAAAAAATGCACTACTCTTCCAGAAACACATGCCTGATGCGAAAGTTTGAAGGCACCCATACAGTTGCACGCAATTGCAAGCGCATGATAGCATACAGCTGTTTGTATATGTTCCTTGCCAAGCAGCCCCTCATTCTTTTTCAATGCCTCTTGCAGATAACGAAGTGCCGTTTTCATATTTCCAATATCTTGATACATCATTGCAACATTTATGAAAGTTGCCGCAACATCGGGATGATCTGGGCCAGAGGAAAGGCTCAGCAAAAGCAGTGCCCTGGACATGTGTCGTAGAGCTAGCTCTGTCTGGTTCAGGCCATGGTAGAAAAGAGCCATATTGCCATAACTGCAGAGCACAATAGTTGCAAATTAGATTGAATTAGACAAATGAAGAGGGCAAGAAAGGATAAGATTTAAAAATATCTTAAAAATTTTCAAAAATCAAAATGGTATTGTTGTAGCAATAGCAATCAAGAAAAATTTCATATATAAGACACCAAACGAACCCATTATATGGGTGTCCGTGAGAACATAGAGAAAAAAAAAACATGCCTGTGAGCAGTATCAGGGTGGTCCAAACCCAAGCAACGTTCATTTATAATTAGTTCTTTGTGCTGTTGCATTATGGCTCCAGCCATATCTCCTGCATGATACAAAACCATAGCAAGGTACCTGAAAATAGTGAAGTTAAACTATTTAGACAAGATTGGAAGTCAAAACATTGATCACTCAACCTCTACTAAAAAAGGAAGATACAATACCATGTCTTTAACATGGTAAAATATAACAAAGGTTGGTTCACATACATAAAGCAAAACATACAAAACTGAAGTACCATTACCCTGCTACAAAGAGGACATAATACATTTCTTTTTGGCCAATTAAAATATTTAAGACAGAAAAATTACTAGAAAACAAAAATCAATAAAAATGTTTTAGTTATGATAATTACCGACAGCAATTAGCAACCTCCCGGTGCATTGGCCCAGTGACCTGAAATCAATCAATTGATTACATTATGAAAGGCTTATATTTATGAATTCTTAATAAGAGGAATGACCTAACTTACCTGTTGAAGTATTGAAAATGCCTCTGAAAACATTGTGTATGCTTCAGTAAGCATGCCCTGAGAGAGAGAGATTGGAAAACAGTTTATTTAAATTGTGATGAATATACATGCAACAACTAACAATCCAATTCAACCATAATAATACACAACAAATTCAGAAATAGATGCTATAGTGCCATGAAATCAGATTCCTCATGTGTATGAGTGAAAAAGGGAATACGGTGCTTACTTCAACTAATTGGACCTTTCCCATCTCTACAAGATCTTTAGCTTCTGAACATACAGGAACTGAATGCTTCACTACAGGTTGGAGATTCAAGATATCTGATGTATGGAAGGGTGTCGCGGCGCTAAAATCATACTTCCGAGCAGCAATAGTTATACCCACCTGTAATAGAAAACCCGATTCATGCAAACATGAGGTGAAGCAGAAGATCTAGCATGATTTAATCAGAAACTTCAAGACTAGTAGACACCAGCAGTGCAAATTACTTAGCACATGTGACAATCGAAAGAAAAGGCTTACAAAGGTTGTGAAAGGTAATCTAAGCCAGAAATTCATCCAAAATTTAAACAAACAAGCATGTTTAATCAACTACAATCCATGGAACAGATAACGATGGAAACCACCCCTAACAAAATTATGTAGTTTGTTCCTGACACAAATGCATCTCTTAGGAAAAATATTTCACAGCATGTACCAGCCATGCAGGCAAAGAAGAAAATTCTGAAATTGACTTGGAAGTCAAATCATCAAACAAATAAAAGGAAAGAAGTAAGAAATAGCATATTGTAAGAACTCAAACCTTTTGACATAGATTGCGCAAGACAGAAATTTTCTTCACTTGTGATCTTGCATCCTCTGGCAACTCAAACTACATGAAGGAAAATCCGAAATCAAACAAAAATAGATGTGCTCAATGCAGAGTACATCTCATAGATTCAATAAACTCTTATTAACATACCATGTTTTCTTGTGGCAGTAATAGAAGGATATGGTGGTAAGCATTCATTAATAATAGTGGTATACCTTCAGAACAGATGAGATTATCTAACTACTTTATAGGACATCCATCACAAATAACAAAAATACAATTCAATACCTGATATTTCAGTTTTGCAAATTTCTGAATTTCAGACCATAAACTCTCAGAGCTGACATTCATATAAGAAATATTCTTCCTTTCAGATGCTTTACCCTTCCATCTGGAATGTCCCTTCAATGTTTTGCCTGAAGATTGATGACTTGCTTGCTCCTGCAAATAGTTCAAACATAAGTACAGACCCCAGGCACTCTAGTCTGGTCTAGATTACCATCACCTAGGGCACTTCCTCTTAAAAACCAGAATCTTTAGCTTATACAGATTTGAATCATTGACAGACCAAAACATAGTAATACTATAAAGAGCCTGAGATTGCTTATAGGCAAGTAACATAGGATGAAAAGCTCGTCTACTTGGAACATACTTTCTTTTGGTTTTTGGACTGTGTGCTAGAAGTCAATTTTGCAGCAACAGATTGGCAACTTCCAAAGAAACTGCTCAAAAAATGTGCAATTGCAGGTCCCACATCATGATCCTCTGTATCTCTCAAAACATCCTGCATAATCAGAAACAAACATCAAGACGGCCAATTACAATTTCCATATTAGAAATTCACAGCAAAATATTCAAAACAGAGAGCTTTATACACCAAGAATAGATGTTAAACAGACAAAAATAACACCACCTTCAAGATATGCTTTGCAGACCGAACTACAATCTCATTAGAACAAAGATCCCAAAGATGAGGTAGATGTTTGGTCCCATTGGCAACCTGTAAATTTATGCAATTCACTAACAGCTTTTACATCCTGTCACCAAAATGGACCTAACAAATAAACCCACATAATTCATAATGCTTACATTTCCAATGTATCTGACATTAATTCCATGTGCATGAAGTGCTTCTGTCAGTGTCTGGCCATCCATGGGTGAAACTTCCAGCGTGCAAAGATCTTGTATAAACTTGGGAAGTACAACATCTAAAAGATAAGAACTAGCTTTCCTCACATTTTCCTCATCTGCTTCAATCTCCTGGCATACATAAAGGAAAAATCTAAGATATCCACAGTTTGGCGGCATTGTAAAGAAAAGTTGCAAGTAAAGGAGACTAACCTCTTGACCCCCAGCCAATTTAAATTCGGTGAAAACGTTGGGGTTAAATAATATCTCGTGCATTTCACAACTTTTAACAGATGCAGAAGCACATTGTGTATCAGCATTATTTCCATCTTCCTTGGTTATACCCTGTGGTCAAAGGGTGCATGAGCAAAATATCTTACATGTTAAACAGACTGAAATACATTTTACAGCAAACAATTACAAGGTAATAGAACCAAGTACAGTTAAATATTACAATATATGCCCAAAAGTTCATATCTTACATGGCATATACTAATCACACAATGCCTTAACCCACATAAAAAGAAAATAAAAAATAAACTAGATACAAGATGCCTGCAACCACATTTCAAAAATTCCACCTAATCAACAACTTGAATAACAAATCCATTATCCATAGTCCACTTATATTTGCATAAAATATTTAAATCTTTGACAAATTCAATGCCCAGTTGAGTCGCTTCTTTAAAGTGGGGGGGGGGGGGGGGGGGGGGGGAGATTATAACCATTCACCACATTTGGCAACAAAAAAAGTGTGAGAACTGGAAGCCTGAACATTATAGATAGAAAGCCAAATGCAACAGCTTAGATCTGTGTTATCTAAGAGAGACTTGCCTGATTATCATCAAAAGTTGCAGCTTCATGAGCCTCTGCCGACACTGGTGCTTCAACAGCAGCCTTTGAAGAATCAGTTGCCACATTAACATCTCCCTCAGATTTTGAAGAATCAGTTGCCACATTAACCTCTCCCTCAGATTTTGAAGAATCAGTTGCCACATTAACCTCTCCCTCAGATTTTGAAGAATCAGTTGCCACATTAACCTCTCCCTCAGATTTAGGCAAGGATTTTGAACTTTCTGGAGCTTGAGCCTTCTCCAGTTAAGCAAATCAACATCAGATAAGAGCACTTCAAACAAGTTGCAAATTGACATTAATGTAAGTATGTTATATACCTGGATAAACGCAGTAATTAGTTCTGGTCTCAATATACAAAATCTAGACCCAGGTCCAATAAAATTTGCATCGCGGGGAGTTGCTCTCATCAATCCAGAAGATAGTGCCTAATTAAAAAATGGAATTAGGGGGAAGGGAAAATAAAAGAAAGCCAATGATGAAAATGTAGTTGAGCACAAATTATACATGTAAAGTTCTAGCCCAGATTAGCATATACAATGAAAAAAGATATACATCTTTCTCTCTCATAGGAGAAACATTCCTCAAAAGGAAGATTAACTAATCTCATCTAGCTATTAGAGCTACTTGAGGAAGTAAATAAAATCCGTGATTTAAGAACATAAAGTCTTAAGTAAATCACAAAAAAGTGAATTCAAGGCTAGTGATAGGTATACAAAAGATTGTTAAGGACATCAAGAGAAGATTGTAGTCCATATCAATGAAGCTAGGGGTGAGCATTTGTTTTTTCGGTCGGTTCGGTTGGTTTTTCAAACTTAACCAACTTCCTCCTACATTAACCAAACCAACCGACCAACTTAGACAAAACTGACTTAACTGAACCGACTTAACATTGGTCAGTTTGGTTGGTTAAGTTGATAAACCAACTTTTTTTAATTATATATTTAAAATAAATAAAAAACATATATATTAAGTCGGTCAGTTCAGTTATGAATTTCAATAACCGAAAACCAACCAGCAAAACCGACTTAACCGGTTGTGTCGGTTAAGTCGGTTATAAATGAATAATGATCTCCCCTAGATGCAGCTGATGAGCTTGCAAACCTCGAGGGAAGGTTCAATCACCTGTCATCACTACCAACAATGCCCTTGCATTCCACAGGAGCAGCCAATTTGAAAACATTCCCAGATGCATCAAGTACAGTGTGCTCCTTCAAATGAAGGCGTTTGGCAGCTTCTAGCACCTAAAGGAACATAGAAGTCAGCACCCTCAACCAAAACATCTATTCTTTGTAAAGAGTATCTAATATAGTAATGGAAGAAATTAAAAATTAATCAAATGAAATATAAAACTTGAAAGAAATTGATGCTCCAAGCCTCCAAGCCACAAGAGAGTGATTAGCCCACGAACATGCCCCATGAACCAGACTTTTTTAGGAAGTCAAATTTCATATGTTCTCACCTTTGAATGAAAATCTTCATTCCAGCAAATCTTTTTGCCATTGTCAACAGATCCATAAAGGAGAGAATCTGATTTATCCCCTTGCAGAATGCCAGGTAAGACACTCTACAAAAGGTAAGTGTCAAATTATTACATAATTCTAGGGCAAATAAATGAAGACATCAAAAATAGAAAAAAAAATTATAATTAGGCTGAAGAAGGAACAAAATCAGCATCTAACAACTTCTCCTACAATAGCAAAGAAGGATGGCCTCACCTGAGCCACTACTCTATGACCTCTGTAATCAATTATGGCCATAGCAAGGTTATGAAGTCCAGGAACATCAGCTTCCTGATACGCCTTTGTGCCTTTCAAATCATTATTTGCAGAAGCATATGTAGCCTGCTCGCTCTCAGCCAATGGTGTCTCAACAGACCCTTGAGCCAATTCTGCTACACTATCACTTCCCCCCATGCTTGATCTTTCCTCATTTGAATCCATGTTACCCACAACTTCACTTCCACTCTCAGTATTTGACTTAGTATCTACAGAAAGTTTCTTGGACAGTTGTTCCATATCCGCGTCAACGGCAAAACTGAAGAATATGTTGTTATGAACATACCTGAAATAAAAAGATATGGAGTTACCAAATTTATCTCAATTTTAGGTAGGATAACAAGAACAATCATGCAAAGTGGGGGAAAAGTATGCTGTAACAAATGAAATTACTAAACAAAGAACACAGAAATAAATGAACTGACAAACTGCTAAGAGATGCCTAAGCCTAAGGACCTTTAAATGAATAACGATCTCCCCTAGATGCAGAGTTTGCAATGTGAAAGATAACAGAGTTTGCAAAGCATCCTAAAATTCTCAATCAAACACATAGTTCTTTTAAGGAACACTAACATGTGAAAGCACTTGGGATCAGTTGGATTTATAGGCGGTATACATCTGTTGACTCCAACAGTACCACTAATTGTTGCATCAACAATAATGCAAAGTGGGGGAAAAGCATGCTGTAATAAATGAAATTACTAAACAAAGAACACAGAAATATATGAATTGACGAACTGCTAAGAGATTCCTATCACAAACATGACGAGGGGAAAACTGGACAACATAACTCCTCAGAAATCATAACTAATATTTCCAAAGGCAATGTGAAAGGTAACAGAGTTTGCAAAGCATCCTAAAATTCCCAATCAAACGCAGAGTTCTTTTAAGAAACACTAACATGTGAAAGCACTCGGGATCCGTTGGATTTATAGGCGGTATACATCTGTTGATGACTCCAACAGCACCACTAATTGCTGCATCAACAAAGTCCGAGGTCACTTTATAGAGAGCCCTATCCCGCAGGATCCTGCAAAAATTGTCCACATGATAAGCAGAAACCTTAAAATGAAGGACAACGGATTAAAGCCTGCAAATAAGTGGCATGCATGTCCAATTTAAAATAAAAATAAGATGATGATTTATTCTCGAACAAAATAGTACATTTTGTACTTTGTAATCTTAACATTTAATAATAAAGAGTGTTGGATTAAATTTCTAAATTTCCCTTTCAATCACATTAATTGTACATTTTGGGGCTTATTATGTCAAGGTTAGAACATTAATGACCCGTTTAGTTACATAAGTATTAGCATAAGGAAAAGCTTAATTATTACATGGGTAAAACCTCAAGTAAAATATAATACCTCTTCAAAATAAGCAATATATATTCATTCTCTTTATTCAATCTGTCATGTAAATGGCTAAAAATTACCAAGTTAAGTCAGTTTATTGCTACTCGTGTGCTAAAACATGAGGAAAAAATAACAATGTGGCATCATACTAAAAACATTTAATTTCGTTTCAGTATGACAGGATAAATTTAATATTGTGTTTGACATGCATGCTATTGCAGTTTAAATTTACAGTAACTATTAAATTCAGTGCACAAGCATATAAAACTGTTGTTCAAACATAATATATTATTATCAAAATGAATAATCCACATTCCAATGATCACATACATCCAGCTAGACATACTTTGCAAAGAATAATGATTAAATGTTCTATTACTAGCTAATTATTAGATAATAAGCACTATAAATCTGCAGAATGAAATGTGTTCTTCAAATATAAATTACAAAAATTAGAAGTTATAAACATTTAGAATCTAATTATAAGGAGGCCATGATATTATGTACCTTTCTTGAGGAGTTGTATGTGGAAATTCTCGGCAAGATTGCAGTTCCTCATTCCAATCTCTTTGCATGCCAATCAACTCACTCCCATATGAAGGAGTCAATGCATTCTCTGCTCTGGCTGCATCACGTTTGTGATCTGACAACAGCACAAACAGAATAATAAGCTTTTGCAATGCAACCTACTTAAATTTATTCTTTTTAATTTTTTTAAGTGAAAATAATACATATTCTTACTGCACAAACATCTAACAAGCATACCCAAAAAGAAAACACAAAATAATTATACTAGATGGAAGGGAATAGAATGGAATATTAGGAACAACTACTTTGTTTCCACTTCTCTTCATTTGGTAGGAGAGAAGTACAAGAGGAAAAGAAAATGGGTGCACTTGCACCTATCCTTTCCCTTCAAACCAAGTCCTATGGGATATAAAAACATCATTCAACATACATTTAACAATTTTATGTACAACATTACCCTATCTTCTCTCTTTTCCTCTATTGTTATCCTCCATACCATACAACTTAAATAACTCTTCCCTTTCATCACCTTTTTCGCTTCCCTCCATTTTCCTCCCTACTAAGCGTAGTATAAGAGAAAACAGACAAAAAAGTTCCCTCCACATCAGAGAGTTCAATCTACTTTTTCCTTTTCCAAAGCTAAACACTAAGTATAACTTTAGAAAGTCAAACTTACCAGGAACTGGATATGATTCCAGCCATGAATTTGGTGGAAGCAAAGATTGAACATTTTCAAAAGGATGCGCAGTGGCCTTCCCCTCCATAATCTCATGGAAAGCTTCATTACAAATACACAAAAAGAAACAATTACAGGATAACAGTAAATGGGCTACAAAATTTCAACCCCCTAACACCAGTTAAAAGAATGTTTTGACATATTATGTTACCTTTCCTGAATTTAGAGCTAATTTTCTGCAAGAGTCCAACAAGAGTTGTTGCTTCGTAACCACCTTTGCTTGGTCTGGGATCAAGAACATTCCCCGTGCTTGAATTGACATAAAATATCTTTGTGGTTCCCGTAACACAGTATTTGTTGCCCTCTAAAGTTACTATATCCAAATAGATCAAATCTCCTACAAGCCTGTCCCCAACAAAGTTCAATATGTTGTCACTCATTCAAGATAAATGCCAAAACTCATTCACCCAACAACAAAAAACTCATTCAATATTAAAAAAAGAAGAAGAAGAAATCCAGCAATTCACCTTCGATAGCTAGGTGGAGGATTGAAGGATGAAAAAACAATGCTCTCCACACATTTGATCTCCTTTGAAGGTGAGGACAGCAATTTACCTAATGATCCAGTAACATCCTCCATAAAGCCCAAGCCATCAAGCTCTGGAACATCAACTTTCGCAGCATCTGGATTAAATAAAACTGAAGGTTAAAATCCCAGTGTTTACAAAATGGAAAATGACAATGACAGTGAATTAAGGTCCAACTTCAAACCTCCTGAATTGAGAGCTTTAGTTTGTGCATTCTCGTACTGCAATGCAAGTGAAGTTGAGAGTGAGGCATGAAGTGTAGAAATGGAAAGCAGATCTCTTGTGCGGTGAACATGAGCTCTTATAGATCTATCATCATATAGTGCTGCCAAAAATCTTAGGTTAGAGCCCACATAGAAACCTTAAAACCATAAATGGAAAAAACAATGATAGTATACCAGCAACCATCTCCAAGGAGCAACCACCGGTAGTAATGTCAGCTACATCAGAAATTTCATTATAGTCTTCTAAATGATGAGTTGAACCATCCTTAATGTGCAGCAGTAAATCATAGCATGTGAAGTAACAGGTCTCTGGAGCATCAAGAAGGAATTGGCGTATGTCCATGACAGAATCTCCAGGATTCAACTGCATATACAAATAGCGAATTCATCATTTAAACCACATCAGTACTAAGGCAACTACGTGAAAAGAAAATTCAATATTGCAACCCAATGGAAATCAATTCACATATAGATTTGTATGCACATCCACCCATAAAAAATACACATCTGCAAACCATATACAGGCGTATAGAGAGAGAAGCATAGTTTCAAAATCAAGTCGGTTCACCTGCAGTTCAAGCTTTTCCCCATTTTGAGTTTTAACAGCAACTGGATAAAGATGAAGGTCACCTGCAACAGCAATCCAAGAAGTATTCAATAGGGGTAGATCCATAAAACACGCTTAAATTAAGATTTCATATAAACAACAGCAAAAGCAGGTTGTTAAACCTAAACTGAAAAGTCTAATAGATGCAAAGGGACCGAAAGAATATTCATCTGTCTAATATTGTTCAAGGAAACATATTTATCAACAACTGCTCTGAATTTTGACAAATGAACAAGTACACACAAAGATAAATAAATGAAATCACAGATTAGACCAACTGAACATATATACATATAGATAAATTATTGAAATCATAGATTCTAGATGGAAAAGTAATAATAATGAAGCTCTTTCTTTAAACAACAATGCTAATAAATCTCTTGAAAAAAAGGAAATCATTATAAGATTTCAGAGGTGATCATTATATGCTAATGAAAGGTCATCACAGTAAAAGTAATAATATAGCAATCATGCATACAAATTCACCTTGCTTTGGTTCGCTTGAAGAATTCGAAGCTTCTTGCTCCGTCAACTCTGACTTGGGACCAGATGATACAACCGTGGTTGCAGCTCCATTAGAGTCACTATTAGGAGGCTTGGAAGCAGTTACATTATCCTTCAAGGGAACATCAGAAGAGACAGCTTGCTCTGAAGAAGTTGTTGAATTGTGTGACCCTCTCCGGTTCCTCCCCTTATTAGATTTCCCAGCCATTTGCAGGAACTTGATTCTCAATACCTACATTTATAAGCACATAAAGAGTTCGAATAAGTTCTGCAATGTGCAAAAATCCGATAACAAATATTATAACTGCATAACATGGTTCTCTTACGCTTATCAGTAATATAAAAACATATGCAACAAATGCCGTGAATTCCATACAAACTCAGAACAAACTAGACGGAGAACAAAAACAAAAGCCCATAAGCTAAGAAGATATCATAGACGGTTCCACAGAAATTGAACTAATATGTATATGTGTCTGTATATACGTTAAAAGGAAAAGGTTTAAGACGGACAATAACTGAATGGACCTAATAAGATGCAAACTCGTTATTAGACAAACTTGTAATCAGCAAAAACAAGAGTAAAAAATAGATTAGAAACATTAGACCATAATGATTTCACCGAACAATGCATTCAACAGAATGCAAGATGCTAACCAACTGTAAGTATCATACCCAGGCAGTAGCTGTATCGTATTCTGTTTGGGTTACCAAGGGATGTAAAATAGCAGCGGCCTAGCACTGCGGTGGCGGCTATTTCTCAGTAGCCGCACGTACACCTCCAACGCAGTGTAAACAATCGGCGGCAACAAATAGCAGTGTAACGGAAAAGAGCGGCAATTACGGTCCGCTATTTCCAATAAACAGATAAGTTTAAAATATACATATCCTTCCCAACAAAGTAAACAGGGAAAGCATGGGATGAAACAGAATAACAAGCAGTATAATCGAAAACAGAAAATCAAAATAGCGGAGTGATGCAGAGACAGATAACCCAGAATCGTGCGACGTAAGTAGAAATCAAGCTCCTAAGTGAAGATTAGGGTTTCAAAAATTACCTGGTCGGTGGGAAAGGCGAGAAAGGGCTTGGGTCAGAAGAGAAAGACTGGAACAGGGTGGTTGTGGTGGTGAGGTATCTGGCGGCGGGGCTGTGCTTAGAGAAATGAGAATAGGTCGGTATTTTTAAAGGAGATTTTAGAGAAATGATGTATATCAATTTTGTTGGGATAAAATTAAGCATTTTAGTAGAATTTTAATTTATACAACTTTGTTAGATTAATGCTTAACGGGCAAAAGGTGCTCAACTTATAATTTTTTTCACTTTGGTGCTCAATGTTTTTTTAGGTTATTTTAGTGTTTAACGTTTTATTCTGTAATTTAAATTAAGTTTTTTTTAATAGACGTTAAATTTTTTTTATTATCTAATAAAAACACGACATATGACATATTTCTGATATTTTTTTGAATTTTATATTTTAAAAATTTATAAAACCTTTAATTTTATTAAAAAACCTCAAAATCTTTAATTTCTCTCAAACCCCTAATCTAAATCTTAAATTCCTCCCCTCTCACTACTGATTCAACCACCACTTGCCACCTTGCCTTCGTCGCACCTGATTAAAACTCTCATCATCTCGTCGTCAAAAATTGACGAATGAACTGTCGATTGCTTCGTCGACAAACATCCAACAATGAAGAAAAAAAGACAAATTGGGCTTCTAACGGTGAACCGTCAACGTATGGGAATGTTGGATGGTGAAGGAGATGTGATTTGAGGTTTTGAATGAAATAAATTAAAAGTTTGGGAGGTTTTTAAGAAGCTTATATTTATAAAGAAATTCAAAAATTAAATAAATAAATAAAAACATGTCAGATGTCATGTTTTTATTAGATAACAAAAAATTTATAACGTTCGTTGATGGAAAAAAAGTGTATAAGTTGGGCACCTTTTTAACTATTAAGCCTTATATTAATATTTAAATAAACCGTTATTATATATTATTATTATATGATTCTATATTAAAATTTGAGTACTTTCTTTTCTTTTAATTTATATTGTTGTTTATTAAACTAACCTTATAATTTTAATTTATATTTTTTTAATAAAACTCACAAATATTAATATTTAAATAAACAATAATGAAGCTTGACAAGAAAATATTTTTTTCAACGACAATTGCGGAGTATAATTGAAAATTGTGAGAATTAAAACCGACGAGATGGAGAATAAGCAAGATTTTCATCTACGGGAACGGGAACGGAGAAAGTTTTATCACCAAAGCTTAAATGAGGGATAAAACGAGAATTATTATATCCGAACCGTGAGGATAACTGAACTGTACCCGTATAAATTACCGTGGAAATCTCCAAAAATATCTACATGAATCCTCGATATTTAAAAAAATTAATATATATATATATATATGCATTTACATATATATATATATATACTTAATATATGTCTTAATAAAATGGATAAACTACATAAATAGTCATCAAACTTTCAGGACATTTTCATTTTGGTCATCAAACTTTAAAAATTTGCGTTGTTGTCACCGAACTTTTAATCCGTTGTTAGTAAGGTCTCTCTCGTTAACTTCCATTAAAAACGTCGTTGTGGCACGTTAGCTTTTTTTCTTCCTCTCTTATGTTAACAACCATTCACACAAACATATTTTGTATTGCATCTAAAGAGTAAGTAAATATTACCTTAACTCAAATTATCAAATAGGAAGTCTCGCTCAAGCCTTTCCAAGCTTTCCTTTTGCCTAATACTTCGAAGGCTTTTCAACGTCCATGAAAATATGAGTAAATATGGAGATAAATCAAAACAATAATATAGAAAATTAGAAGATGAAAATAAGCATAAAGTCAAATAATAAAAAGGATATAAGTTCAATAAATCTCATCTCTCTTACAATCCAACAAAACTCACTTTACACAATTTCTTTCTAAATGATCTTTAAGATCAATATAATAGTAACAAGATGATAAAGATAAAAAAAAAACATAATGATATATTAGCGAAAAGGCTTATGAAGTAAAAGCTCCTTCCATGGAGATTATATGTTATTAGATTCCTTTGCTGCCTAAGATGCATTTGAGAGTTATTAGATTTTTGTGTTGTTTTTGTTGATATTTTATCTTTTTGTTCTTTAATAAAATTGATATTTAAATATTTTTCTGTTTTTTACTTTCTAAAGTTATTAGATTTTGTTGGTGTAAATGTTTTAGTTGAAAAGGGGTTTTAATAGTTGAGATGTTTAGGCAGGTGCAAAGATGTGCATAGGCAGTAATAGTGGTTTGTTTACATCTTAATTATTTTATTTGGTATAGTTTTTCTTTAAATTTTTTTTGAATAATATTAAAAAAATTATGTGTATTTGATGACAGATTATACATTGCAACTTTATAAATATTGTGTTCTTAAGTTAATACTTGTTTCTATCTATTTTTATTGCAAGATATTTAATCCTTTGAGACGAAGAGCATACAAAGAAGTAGGCTACTTAAAAGGTTCTTATCAAAAAATTGTAATTTTCATTAGAAGCAAAAAAAATAAAATCTCAAAATCCTAGAGTCTATGGCGTTGAGGAAGAAAGAGCTCGATGAAATTGTCTTGTTATTCTTGTACAATGATGACGAAGAAGAAGATATAGATTGTAATTATGATGAAGTTTTCGTTTCACTGGAATATACGATTATTCAATCTATATAACTTAATTTACCATGCTTAGTTATACTTTATCTTGAATATAAGCAATGCTTAGAAGTGTAGTGCTTGAGATTATATGTTTTTCAATTTATTGAAGGCTTAATACACATTTCTCCCCCGAACTTTACATGTTTTCTCAACTTGTCCCCTAAACTACGTTTTGCCTACTTTTCCCTTAAAATATTCATCAATACTCATTTTGTCTCATTCCGTTACTCTTTATCCTTAAAAAAAATCCAACCAATAACATCCTGTCACGTCATCAACTCATTGACTTAGTCAATCCGTCTAGTTTTATTTAATGGGTAAATGACATGTCAAGTCTGTCAAGTTTGTTTTTTGTTCAATTTAGTCACTGAAAAGTTTATTTTTACCTTAAATTGACCCCTATTTGTTTCTAATTTTTATAATTTAGCCCATTATTTGTTATTATCAATAATATTATTTTATTAAAATGTTAATATTTAATAAAAATAAATAAAATCAAATATTTTAATACTGAATTATTTTTTTTAGATTCGAATTCCAATTATATTCTAATTATTAATTCTAATTTCACTATATTTGAATTATAGTTTTTGAGTAAAATTCAAATTATATTCGAATCATGTTCGTATTATATTCGAATCATATTCAAATTATATTTGAATCGTCTTCTAATTATATTCGAATTATTAATTCGAATTTTGCTATATTCAAAATATATTTTTTGAGCAAAATTCAAATTATATTAGAATTATATTTGAAGCATGTCTATATTATATTCGAATCATATTCAAATTAATTTTGAAATATAATTTGAATATGATATTTCTAATGTAATTTGAATATGATTCGAATATAATATGAACATGATTCGAATATAATTCTAATATAATTACATGTTTTTTCAACTATTATATTCGAATCATGTTTAACAGGTAATTATATTCGAATCATATTTAGAATATAATTTGAATATGATTCGAATATAATATGAACATGATACGAATATAATTACATGTTAAACATGATACGAATATAATTACATGTTAAACATGATTTGAATATAATTACCTGTTAAACATGATTCGAATATACTATGAATATGATTCGAATATAATAGTTGAAAAAAACATGTAATTATATTCGAATTATATTCATATTATATTCGAATCATATTCATATTACATTCGAAATATCATATTCAAATTATATTTCGAAAATAATTCGAATATGATTCGAATATAATATGAACATGATATGCATATAATAGTTGAAAAAACATGTTTACCTTTTTCAAAGCATGGTTGTGAGATTTTTTCATATACAAACTAATTTTAACTCTATTACTTTTTATTTGGGAAAACTACACTAGAGGTCACCCAACTATCACATTTTTTCTGTTTTGGTCATCCAACTAATTTTCTCGTCAAAATCGTCCCTCTCGTTTAAATACCTTTCCTGTTTTGGTGTTGATGGCACGTATCAACACCACAACAAAGAAAATAAATCAAATTTGTTGAAGGGCTAGGCTAGGATTCAAACTCGCATCCCTGAGAGGAAAAATAAGCATGTAAGCCGCTGGGCTAAACACTAGATATGATCATTGTTTACAACAAATTAGTTTTAAATTAAAACACGACCCCCCCCCCCCCCCAAACCAAAGAAGAATTGGAAAAAAAAACTGACTTGGCTGCTGGGACTCGAACACACATCCAACAGCATAGAAGGGCTAAATATGAACCAAATGTGTTAGGCAAAAATTTTGATTTTTTTCCACTAAAGTTTATATTTAACCAATATTAAGTTATCAACAACACAAAATAAAATATTAAAGCCAAGAGAGTGATTCAAACACAAAACCTTATTGATAAAATAACTAAATACTAAGTTAAGTTAAGAAGTTGTGATACTTTTAACTTAAATTATATTAAACTAAATTGTGATTAAAATTAAAAATCAAACTAGATTTTATCTTTTCACTTTGTTCGATAATAAAAAATAATTAAATAAAATTTTAAATTATATTTACTTATTTATTTTTAAATAATCTAAGATCTTTTTAAAATAATTTAATATTAATTTTATAAAAAAATAAATAAATGATTATTTAATTAATTTTTTCATTATCGAACAAAGTGAAAGATGAAATCTAGTTTGATTTTTAATCACAATTTATTTAAATATGATTTAAGTTAAAAGTATCACACCTTTTTATTTTAATTTAGTGTTTAAATATTTAAATTTTTATTTTGTGATCGAATCACTCCCCTAACTTTAATATTTTATTTTGTGTTGTTGGTAACTTAATATACATTAAATATACATTTTGGTGGAAAATAATCAATATCTTTGCTTAGCATATTTGGTTCTTGTTTGGCCCTTCCATCCTATTGTATGTGGGTTTGAGTCCCAGTTTTAGTTGATTCAGTTTTTTCCAATTTTCTTTGGTTTCGGGGTTCATGTTTTAATTTAAAACAATTTTGTTGTAAGAGTTGATTATATATGACGTTTAGCCGAATCGCTAACATGCCCACTTTTCCTCCCACGGACGCGGGTTTAAATCCATGCCCTTCAACAAGTTTAATTTATTTTTTGTTGTGGTGTTGACACGTGTCATCAAACATTGGTCTAAAAAAACTTTAAAAAATAATATATAAAAATATTTTAAAAAAACCGACGTCAGCATTCTGTTAGGATTTTAACGGAGGGGAGCAAAATATGAAAGGTATCTAACGGGAGGGACAATTTTGACAAAAAAATTAGTTGGGTGACCAAAACAGAAAAAAAGTGATAGTTGAGTGACCTCCAATATAGTTTTCCCTTTTTGTTTTAATTTTTGTCGTATTTGTCAGGATTGGAATGTACCAATTCTATAATTTTATGCTTATGGATATGGCCTCATGTTTTAGTTTTGCAGAATTTTTTTATATTATTATGAAAATTTACATGATTGAGAGATAAAAGATTCTTATAATATTTTCTCATCAAACATTATTTATTAATTATATGGGAAATACTTGAGGTACAAAACAGTGAAAGCACTGCAATACATAAGATACAAATCATGCCTCAATCTTACTAAAAATACATCAACACAGTTTTCATCTCTAGTCTCTACACCTAATTCGAATAAAGCAACACAAACTGAAATAAAGGTAAAAAGCATTGCATTGCAATGTAAACGATACACTAAAGATTTCTAGTGTTATCATTCAAGCAAAGCAATAATGAAAAAAAGATGGTGATGATCTGATCACAGCGAAAGATCAATCTAGAGTGGAAGAGAAACGTAAATGCGTGAATGGGGTTGTTGATGCCGATAAATGAGAAATTTTACAAAATTACGCTTTAAGTTTTTGCCGTCAACCCAGCCAAATAACGGATCTTACAAATGAGATTACAAAGGCGAAATTGACAGGTTTTACGTTGATGCGAGTTGCGGGCTCTCTTGTATTATTTATGTTTGAAGATAAAGAACCGATGAAGAGAATTTTGGAGACTAGGTGTCTAGAAACATGGTTTGAAATTTTAATTGAATGGTCGCCTACATCATTTTTACCGAATCAAAGGGTATGGCTTTCAGTAAGTGGAATTCCTATTCATGGATGGTCTAAAGAACCATTTCAGAATATTGCAGCGATTTGGGGCGAACTCGTACGGATTGACATAGAGACTTTGGCGCCTTCGACGTTTGAACGATGTCGATTTCAGATCAAAACCGACTGGATTTCACACATAGATGAAGTAATGGACTTGCGCATTAACGATAACGTTTTCACAATTCGCATTACAGAATTGAGGAATCGATTGGCCCTAAGTGTGATTGTAGTTGTGAGACGGCAAACTGCTTGGAAGATACAATGAGTATTGAGGATTTGAACATGGATATGTCCAGCCCGGTTAAGGTGTCTATAAGTGGGGGGTCAACAAATGATATAGTGATACCCAATTCTTTCTCTTATTCGGCTCTGGGATCGAGCCAAATTGATCGTATGTGAAATGAGAACAAGAGGGAGGATTGGCGTGTCATGAGCAGTTGAGCACGACAAGTTGGATGGTGAATGGAGATGTAAGCTTTGTCCATCGTGAAAGGGAAAGTCAGCTAATTTTGGATGTTTTGCCGAGTGATGCTGTGGTGGATGTTTTTTCAAACAAGTTTTTTATCACCTGGTGAGCGAGGTGAGGCTGAAGCGAAGCTGGTAAAAAAGGGCAAAGGTCGTCCGAAGAAAAACCAAAAACCATCAGAGGTAATTGCTAATTGCTCTTTGTCAGATTCATGCTTTTTATAACCGGAAACTGATTATTTTAAGAGAAGCGGAGGAAACATTGAAATTGGGTAAACTGATTAGGGTGAAAACAATTGAAAACGAACAAGAAATTGTAAAGGATATCGCGCGTATGATTGAAGCGCGTGAACGACACTAATTGCGAAGAGCGTTGAGTTTGTGGTCACGAAATGTGAGAGGGATTGGTTCAGTGTTGAAGCGTAAATCGGTTCAATGCTTGTTGAGTCAACAAAGGTGTGCGATGGTCATTTTATATGTGACTAAATTAAAGACATCAAGTGATGGTATGGTGAATAAGATATGGTTTACGAATGATTTTGTTTGTGTTTACGCCTTCTTCGGATGTTTTTGACATTCGAGAGAGGAGATAGATTTGCTCGGTTCTTGGATGTCTATTTTTGTGGTATAGTAAGAGTATATGTACCGTGTGTGGGAGGGTTTCAAGCGAGTTTGTTAGGTGATATGTGGTGTAGTATTCTACAACGAGGTATGGTGGAATTATTCATTGGTCGTGATGCGTGATTTCCTTTGTGTCGATAGAGTGGCGTGGTGTGGTTTGTTAAAATTGTGAGGATCGAATAGTATGGAAACACGCAATATCGGAGCATTTTTTCTGTTGGTGCTTGACGACATCTTTTGGCCTGGAATTTGCATCTGAGGAGATTATTGTTGAGCTCATGTATTCATGTTTTTATCGAGAAGCGAATTGCTTGGATGACTCTTTGGCGAGGGGTGGTGTTGATCGTACATCTTGGTTTTGCATGCTAGCGTGAATGTTTTGTGTTTTGGTTTCTTGCTTTAGTTTTTTCATGTTTGTTCGGTTGTTTAGCGTTTGTTCTTTATCTCATACTCCTCGGTACCCTTTTTCTCCATTTAGATGTAGGGAGGATTTTAATGAGGCCATGAAGTGTGATGGCATTGTATGATACTTATTAATAAAATCATATTCTTTTGTCGATCAAAAAATCAATTGTTTGTTTTGGAATACTATTTGGCTTTATGAATATCACTTGTGTTTTCACTTTGTATTATTTGATTAGTTTGTGATAACTGATGTTATCGTCATTTAGATTTTTTTGGGGATTTTAGACATTAAAAAAAAACAGGGTTAAAAATACGTAAGTATATTTTAAAAATATTTTTATAATTTCAAAAAAATAGATTATGATTTTTCATACATTTTTACAAATTTTCTTAGATCTTTAGATATTTTTTGAATTTATTGTTTATAAACATCGGAAAAAAGTACAAAAATAAAATTTTACTAACAATCAATGGACCAAATGAAATATTAACTATTAAATTAATGTCATATCTTCCCCTTAACATCATGTAAAGATGAAGTAATCAAAATGTAACTTTTCAAAAACTTTCATAACTATTTTAAAACTTTTAAAAGTACAATAACTAAAACGATAAAAAATCATAGTTCAAATATTGTCTGTACTTTAAAAAACAAAATTGAGTACTCATGTGAAACAACTCAATTGAACTCTTAAGAAATAAACATATTAATTAAATTTTCTTGTTTTCGTCGACCAATTTTAATTGTTAATTGACTAATAGGCCAATCAAATGATAACGTGAGGGGTTATGTTTTAACCAACAATGAAAAATATTGAAAATTCTATTTTGAAAAGGATTATATAAATTTATAAAATTAAAAAAATCATAACATTATAATAAAATTATAAAAATGATGAGAAAACGTAAAAATATATTAAAAACATAAAATATAAAAATGTTAAAAAAATAAAAATAGCCATGAAAAGAAGAAAAACGTCCATCAAGACTCAAGACGCTTTCACGTCATTAGATTTTAGGTTGAAAGTTGAAAGTTTATAGTTGAGTCCTACTAATTATTCCATTTCTATATTTATAAATAAAACTCGACATGTAAGAAATGTCAGAGAATTTATTGGTTCAAAGATTCCTTTTATAATTTTATGAGTTTTGTACTTTTTATAATTTTTACACTTTATAAAATTTAAATGATTTTTATGCTTTTAAACATTGTTATTGTATAGTTTTAAAAATATATTATAATGATTATAAACAATTATGTATATATATATATATATTTTGACAAATCCTAATTCTAACTCTAATCTTACTTAAGGGAGGAAAAAGATACTTTAGAAGTAGGAATGGAGTGCTCCTAATAAATCAAAAACTTATGACTTAAGAGAATACGAGGGCTTAATTGTATTTTTAGATTCATAAGGTTCAATTGGATTTTTTTTACACAAGGACTCAATTGGTTTTTCTTGGATTTCATAAGGGTTTTTAGTCCAATAACCGAAAATGTCCATCTCTTTTTACAAGTTTAGAGGCAAAAGCTGAAAGTGCAATATTTTTAAGGGTTTTATTTGGTTAATCAAATGTTTTAACCTCAGAATAAAAAAAAAAATTATGGTTCAAGATTGATTTTACTATGAAGAATAGTTCTTGAAGTCAAAACGGAATAGAAATTCTTTGTTTTTTAATGTTCTTATTTACGTCTCACAAAGTTTAGGGTTTATGGTAAATGTTTAGTGTTAGAATTTATGATTAAAGTTGAGGGAAGTGGGATATGATGTAGTTTTAAAGTTTAGAGCTTAAAATTTAATTTTTCAGTGTTGCACATAGAAAGGAGAGAGGATTTTTGTTATCAAAACTGTGCCAGGAACGAGTGTAAAGAGCCAACTGTTTTAGTTTTGGAAGTTGAAGTTTTGGAAGCAGAATGTGGCATGAACTGTGTGATATGTGGTTAGGATAGAGGTGCCCAATGGCATGACATGACTTCTATTCATGCATATTTATATACATATCCAGATATCTGCTCTGCAAGTGCAAGCCTCAAACACTAAAATTCCTTGTAATTGAGTGGAAACCTAGCATTCCAATTTACAAGGATAAGCTCAAAATCAATTATGAAATTTCATCTTCTTCTAGGGTCCAACTCCAGGGCAGTGCCTTTGATGGTGTTGGTGTTGGTCCTTACAGGTATGGTGGAACAAGGTCAGGGCACTACTTGTCACAACACGTTCTTGTCGGCACTGGTGCAGTTAATACCGTGCAGAGCAGCAGTTACTCCCTTTAGCCGCATTCCGCCGAGCGATACCTGCTGCAACGCGATCAAAGCTCTGGGTCAACCTTGTCTGTGTGTTCTTGTTAATGGTCCTCCCATAACTGGCGTGGATCGGAACATGGCACGCCAACTGCCTCAGAAATGTTCTGCCAACTTCGAACCATGTATTCTTCGGTTCCCCTCGCGCTCTATACAAACGCTTTTATGTTTTTCCTTTGTTTCAACAGATTAATCATTAACCTTTCAAATTTCTTTTTCTGGATGCATGCGCAGGTGATGCAATGAAGTAGATGCATGTCTGACTTTTAAGAATAAAGTTGTGCTCATCATCAGAGCCTTTCCCTGTTCGTAGTATCTGTAGATTGCACAAAATGAAAGATAGCTTAGTATCTGTAGTTGCATATTAAAGCTTATTTCCTTTGGTGACAGATACAGTTCATCGGCACCGTTTTCTTTTAAACGTGAACGTCTTCTCTCTGTGAAACTATAATGCTAGCATTTTAGAAATTTATCAGGTTATTTCCCTGGAAACTTACGAGGTTAAAAGCATACAAAGTTTTTCGTTGATCCGTCTGATCACCAGCAAGGTTTCAGAGTGCACTTTGTAACTCTCGGCACGATCATGTGAACCACCTTTTTATAAAAAGGCACCCTTGTGCCCTCTTCTGAGAGGGAGACAAAATCTCGAGACTAAAAACGGCAGCTTCTCTAGACGGAACCCGTTAGGGCTCTTGGAAGAGCCACACAATCAACAAGACTGATAATAGAATTGAATTACTTACATTACACTTGAGTGGAAAATCTAATAGAAATATCACCAGAACACTGGAAATAATCACTTTATAATTGAAATAATTAGACATTTGGAAACGATGGCAGCCAGCCAGCCAAACAATCAGAACATACGAGATCTTGAGTCGGATAGAGATTACAAACCAGATACTGATATGAAATACATTACATCAGTGTAATTTTGAAGAAAAACCTAAACATTTCCCCCCCTATATCTCTCTCTCTGTGTATGTGTGTATTAATATATATCAATAAACCAGGGGAATGGGTGTTACAATACAAACCATACACATGATAAGACACATAAAGAAGGGATAACTTCATAAAAATAAGATTTGAAAAGACCTGCTAGAAGAGGTTGAAGAGGGAAGCCCCTATTGCTATGATGATGCACAGCAACTGAAACGCTTTCCTCCAGAATCGGATTCTGGTTGGGGCCCAGGGACAACGATGGAGGTTCCCTTGAGAAGTGACGCGTTACCCCCAGATTCATGTTCATCATTGGCCACCAGGCTTTTCTTGCTGATGATTCGGTAAATTTCGGTCACGACCGTAACGAAAGCTGATTCAACATTAGTGTCCTCTAAGGCCGAAGTCTCCATGAAGAAGAGGCCTTCCTGTTGAGCGAACTCCTTAGCATCCTCCATGGGAACGGCTCTAAGGGAGCCAAGGTCAGACTTGTTCCCCACAAGCATCACCACAATGTTTTTATCAGCATGTCCACGCAGTTCCTCTAACCACTTTGCAACATGATCAAACGTCTGACGCTTAGTTATGTCATACACCAGCATAGCCCCCACTGCTCCTCTGTAGTATGCACTCGTTACCGCCCGGTACCTGAATTCGTGGAAACACCACCACCACCACCGCCGCCACCACCACCATCCATACAAATATAATAAAAATTAGCATTAGCATTCCTTATTATACATCAATCATGAGTGACCAAACACAAGAATGAACTATGAAAGTCACAAATCAAAGGGAAACCAATCCTCTAATCTCAAGTCTCAAGCTTTTTAGCAACAAAACAAAAATGGGCATCATCCCAATTCCCATAAACAATCAATCTGAAGATAATCATATCAATGTAAGAAAATCATTCTTTCCGATTCCCATAAACAATAGGAAAGCTATATAGTAATACCTTTCTTGACCAGCAGTATCCCATATCTGAGCCTTGATGGATTTATGATCGATAAGCAAAGTCTTGGTTTGGAACTCGACACCGATGGTGGCCTTGGAATCGAGGTTGAATTCGTTCCTTGCGAAGCGGGCTAAGAGCTGCGATTTCCCCACGGCGGAATCCCCTATCAGCACCGCTTTGAACACGTAATCTATCTTTTGATCGAAACCCTTTTGCAAACTAGACATTTTCTATGGATCTATCTGTGAATCAAAACTCCAACTTGGTGAGTCGCTGGATTTACGACTGACGCTGCCCGGCTGTCCCTAACTTCTCGACAATAGTCTTCGAGCTCGGCCTTGTTCGTTATACTATTTCTTATTACAAGGGAGCTGGGGTTTCTACTTTCTACGAAAGTCAAGGTAAAGACTAAAGACATGAGATTTTGACAGTCCACATTGTGGCGGGCGGGTCGAGGAAAAAACCCAGACGGTCCGAAAACGGACTCTGCCTCTCCCAACAAAAGTAATATTAAAGGTTAAATTGGGAAAAGGTCCTTCTACTATGTGTTTTTAACGAATTTAATTTCTTTAAGGCTTAATGTCAAAATAAGTGCCTAAACTAGTACGTTTTTCCTTTTAGGTTCCTAAACTTTGTTTTGCTCCTTTTAAGTGCCCAAACTATACCGTTTTTCTTTTTTAGGTGCCTAAACTTTTTCGTCCTTTTTAAGTGCTTAAACTATCATTTTTTATCTCTTTTAAGGTCAAACTAAGGCACCTACCTTGAAGGGAAGGCGGTGGAGGCCTCCCTCTCATCTTTAGACTGCCTGGCCAGTCTCATCTTCTCTTCCTAAGCAGCATTCTTCATGCAAAACTCCATCATTGCTATAGGATCCAAACCTGGCGGTACACTGGACGGGCCAGCAGCTTAGAAATGAATGTATATACTATAAGATCAGGCAAAAGAAATGGCCACGTTCATAATTCCATACATATTTAAAACACACACTAACAGCAGTATCTCATGCATCGTTTACCCGCTCTTCCTACCGATGTCACAGAAGACCGGGGTTCCTCACTATTCTCGTACAGTGCAGAGGCGGGCGTTTGATAACTTGATTGCTGCAGAACTGACGTACGAGAACTGCTTGTGAACTTTGAAGCTGAAATGCTACTACACCTAGAGAAAGCGTTCATCATGTCAGTGCGGAAGGATGATATATATCACCTTTAAATATTCTACAATCTGTTATTTGTGAAGATTTGTGAAGTCATTTCCTCGCCTAATTGTGCATACTCCTATGTTTTTTTATGGTGCACAAACAGAATAAGTGAAGAAGCAATAAAGAAATAATAGAAGTAGCAACATTTTACATCAAACAAAACTTCCACAAATTGCATTTAGAGCTATCAGCACCCAACCTCAAAGTGTTGCTACCTAACCATATGATCAAGACAGAAAAAGACAATACTACCACTTTGAGGAGATTGTGATTCCTTGTTCTGTAAAAGAGCTTTTTCTTCTTCAGCAAGCCAGTATTCATAGTATTTGTAATCAGAACATATCTCGTCGAAAAGGAATTTGAAGACAATACAATATTAAATACACAACAAAGGAACCAAAAAGAAAGAACAAAATGAATGCATTCATACACATACACAGGATAATAAGCCTAAAAAAATTGATGCAAAAGTGAACATACTTAAAAGGTGTCTCTCCAGGGTTTTTCTAACGTGTAACATGTTCAAACCGCCGTCCATTTTTGGGAACAAAACTTGCTAGTTTGCAACTTTCTTCACAGTTGGACTGCCTGGGTAAGGTGGTACGCATATCACTTATAAAACTGAATAGTACCAAGAGTATGGAGAGAGAATGCAAATTAGTCTTGTAGCAGGCGTGCAGCATATTCCAAATCATCAATTGAATATCTGTTTCCACCAGTGTTGATTGGTACCTAAGATATAAGCTGCATTCATGAGACAAGAAAGTTTTGCCCTCTTCCTCCACTTAAGACACCAATAAAAAGTTACTTAATGAGAAAAGAGGAATTATTATCTAGTCTTATAACAAGAAATATAGATTAGTAATTTAAATATTCATGAGACCATTGTAGTAGGAAACATGGAATTGTATCAGACATGAAGCCTAAGCATGTCACCTAGTAAAGGACCACCAGGTCACCAAAAGCAACACAACTAGATGAATAAAAGCAGTAATTACCAACATCCATTTGATTTGGTCCTTGTCCAGAGCCATCTAATAGGCCTAACTTTTTCAGTTTAATCTGTTATCTTAAAACTTCTCAGCAGCTTGGTCCTCTTCATCATCATCATCTGCAGCCACCTTGACAGGAGGTGCCGCAAGCTTTGATTTCTGTTTAAAACAGAATGAAAGTTTGCCTTGGAGAAATTTGGGTGCTCTTGTGTGAATCAATGGGCTTAAATTCCATGGCTATTTTGTTAGGAGCAATAGCAGGCTTGGGAGCTGAAGACCCTTTTACAAATTTGGTGCATTTAGATTCTTCTAAAGCTGCAGCCTTGTAACGAAAAATCAGTACCAAAAAGGGTAGATGGCAATCCTTTCTCCATTAGAAAGAGCCAGCAACACTTGCTGGATAAGTAAAGGCCCTGAGGCTGAGCTATTAAGGTATTGCAGTAGAGGGTCTTAAGGTCTGACTTTATAGTAAGAGTAAGAGTACATTTACACAAAATGTTCACCCTTTAAATAAACCATACAACTTGGAAAAAGCAGAATTGAGGACCAAAGAGGCATATGATATCCCTAACTTCCCAGTTCTACAGTTTATCAATGAGATAAACAACACTTCAGTTTTGGCTTCTCTTCCCCACAAAACACAAAGGCAGATAAACATTAGGTTTTTTTAGCAAGACATACTGTAATTCCAGGTAAATTATATGAAAATAATCACTATATCCTTTACCAATTTCCTTAACACAACCAACAACAACAGAGTAACAGCAGATCTATGAAGCATGGTTCGCATCCGATTCGCATGGAATAAAACAATTAATAGTATTCTTCATTCAGATAAATAAAACTATAAAAAAAGAAAAAGGATAAGAGGGGCGCCTACATGTCGATAGAGTAAAGATGAATGAAAGGAAAGGAGAGAAAAGAAGAAAGGAGACCCGTGTATGACTATATGCCGAGGTTTGAGTGGTCAGAACCAGCCTGCCTTGGGTTTATATATATGGGGAAGTACAATAAGCAAGGCCAAGCGGGTTAAAATTGAAAAACAAAAACTGGGTTATCTTGCATTTAGTACTAGTATATATTACTGAAGTTATCCCAGAGAGAAAGAAAGGCCAAAGACCAAGTTGTAACATTTGCATCTGAGCCTAAGAGTAAGAATGAGAGGAATCCCATTTTCACTCCAATATTCGCAATCCCATCTTCTTCTAAGCATAAGACATATTAGCCATACTTCTCTTTCTTTCTCCAACCCCATCTTTCGCCCTTCTTCCCTGCCCCTACCACGCCTCTCTTCTTTCTCTAATACCAGGATTTACACTCTGACTAAGGCTAAGAGTAAGACCCTTCTTTCGTATATATGTGCTTCTTTTTTGTTCTTAATTAATTAAAGTAACAGGCTTTCTTCTTTCTTTTTGGCTTGGGGTGCTGCAGAAACTGAAACAGGAAATGGGAACAACTCCTTGCCTGCCTCTAACCCTGACCCTTCACTTTCTCAACAGAAATTACTTCAAGTCGTCTTAGTTTCTCCTCAGGTATCTACACTATATTTCATCTTTAATGTTATATAATTCATATACAATTATACAAACCCCTCAACTTAATTGTTTTCCCTTTTCCCTTCCCCCCCGATAATTCCCATTTTCATCTCTTCCCTTCAGATTCCTGGAAATGCAGGTTGCATTGCAAGAACATGCGCCGCCTCAGCTGTTGCCCTTCACCTTGTCGGGGTATCATTTTCTTTTGTTTTACATTACTTAATTTTGCCAACCCTGACCTTTTATTTAAGATGCTTCTGTGGTTGGTTTTTTCAGCCATTAGGATTTAAAGTGGATGATACTAAATTAAAACGTGCTGGACTGGATTATTGGCCGTATCCTCCCTTATCTGTGTTCTCTACATACCCTTTTCTCATTCATTATCCTTGTGTTCATATCATGATATAAAACAAGAAACTTTAGCTGAATGAAATGCATGAACACCCTTTCTCTCTATTTTCTTTTTAAGATTCTATTATGTTCTGTTGTATTTTAATTGGCCACTTTCTCATTGCTCAACAATTTACAACACCGTTTGTGATATATATATAGCCTCAAAGGTTTTCCAAAGAGCATAATTTGCAATGATTATCCGAATTGCATTTGATTGACTTCATTTTCCTTCCAACTTTGTGTGGATGTCTCCTGTTTTCACCAATAACTCTTTGTCAGATATGTTGTCGTTCGAATTCATAATTCATGGGCAGAGTTTCAAAACTATTTCAAGCAACAGGTTTTTCTCTTTCTGTCCCAACAGTGGATTAGAAATGTTCTGTATCGTTTGTTTATTAATTTCCTCCAAATATATTTGGTCCTATGATACAGGAAGGGAATAAGCGCTTGCTGGCTTTTACTAAAAGAGGAACAACAATTCATTCAGTGCGTTTCCTTTCTTTCTGTACTCTATTATATGTTATAATATGATGGTTTTTTGAGTTCAGATTAAGACCATTTGTAATACTTGATGTTCTTTTTATGCCTTATGGTTTATGTTACTGTTAATTGCTAGCACTTAGGCTTTGCTTTGTATGAAGGATGGAAATGTAGAAGGATGGAAAATTTGTTAATCATATGGTTAAGATTCAAAGTAAGAAAGTGGTTATGAATCTCCACCATTTGATTAACAAATTTTCCATCCTTCATACCAAGCAAAGCTTTAGGCTAGTAGCCTTAAGATACTGTTAAGTTTCCGGATAAATATTGAGGGTAGAGTCTCTGAACTTTTGACCCTCCTAATTTAAAGATATCAAATATCTTAAGAAGGTCAAGCAAGGTTCTGAAGTTGCTCTATGCAAATCCTATGTTGGAGGACAGTAACCTTTATATTATATCCGTGTTTACATAATTCACTGGTGAGGCATTCATTGTCAATGAAATCAAACAAGGTCTTGTCCATTCTCATTTTATTTGTAGTTTTAAAAGGAAGTTTGGTATATCCTTTGCAATGACTGTATTGGGAGTCTGGTCTTTTGGGAATAGAAATCCTCACCCCCTTTTCGGTGCCTTTCTATGCCCCCATACTAAAAAACTGAACCAACTCTTATCATGAAAAGAGGCAGAGGATTTTTGTCCGTCTTTTGGTGATTTGGGAGTAAACTGAACCAACTCTTATCATCACCAAATGACAAATTTCTGTAACTAGAAAACCATCAATCAAATTCACGGCAACTTCAGGAGAATGAATGTGAAAAAGATGAGTCTTGCTTTGTTTCTCTACACTTTTGTCGAGATAAAAGGAGAGTAGGAAAATTTAGGTTAAAATACCTAGCTGGTCTTTGCACTATAGGCTCAGGAGCAAGTAACTTAATCAAGTGAGCAATCTAGTTCTTGTACATTTAATTTTGAAGCAAATAGATAAAATTGTAAACGGCAGTAAGGTTAAACACTAAAATGAGGATTTATGGTATTTTATAGTGACATGAAAAAGGTAAGCAATTTAGTCTTTGTCGTGTTCTAAAAAACATCGAATTTTGTTTTTTCTTCTTTTCCACGTCGAAACACGAAAGCAGACCTATTTGTTTCAAAGTTAAATGTGCAGGGATTAGATTGCTACTAATTTGATCTAGAGTCTACAGTACTGGGACTTAGTTATGCTCCTAAGCAAACAGTTACTGATAAAGTTCTTTTGCATTTATGGGATAGTTTTAATCATTTTATTTTATTTTTTAAGGAAGTTGACTAGAAGTTATGATCATGTTGCAGGATTTTTCATATAGAAAAGGTGATTATCTGATATTTGGCTCAGAAACTTGTGGCCTACCACCTGATGCATTGTTAGATTGCAAAAGTGAAACTTATGGGGGTGGAACCATTCGGATTCCAATGGTTGAGACGCACGTTAGATCCCTCAATCTCTCTGTGAGTGTTGGTATTGCTTTGTATGAAGCTTCAAGACAGCTGAACTACGAGCAGATTCAAGAGCCCTCTGGAAATTGTGGCGACTGTCAACAATCATTCCTTACTGAGGACATTTTTGCTTAATTTGCTGTATACATTCCAATTTTGAACCTCAACGGTAGAGATTTTTTTAAAGCGAAAACAGTCTCTTTCTTTCCTCTCAAGTCTTGCTTTTAAAAAAAAAAAGTTTCCACATTTATTCAATCACATATATATAGCATGTATGTAGTTTCCATTATTGTGTAACAATAAAAGAAGAGAGAAAAACCCTAGGGTTAACTTAACTTGTGGTTGCCTCCTTCAATCTTTTGTCAGGTAATCCGTTACCTCCTTTGTGAACTTCGGCTATTGTTCTTTTGTAGTCTAATCAAAATACATACTAATATTTTTGCTTCTTTTGGCTGTTTTTTTTTTGTATTCTATGTGCATGGTTTTAGTCCGCTAAATTCCAACTAATATGCAGCAGCAGATCTTTCATTCGGTTACAAAAGCCTAGTTAATTTTGCCTCCGATTCGATTAAATTGTTCCGATTGATAACCAAAAGCCTAGTTAATTTTGCCTCCGATTCGATTTTTAAACATATGATTGAATGGACTGGTTTTTCCTTCATGATTTTATCTATTGCTGTAATGAAAAAGATCAACATGTAGACTTAAGAGTTTAAAGAGGTTAATAATCTATGGCGTAAACCAAATAATAATACTAATAATAAAAGAAGTCATGGATTGGAATGTTACCCTGTAATTTATCTCGTTTGAATGCAGGATGCCGGAGGCAGACTTTCCTTTGAAGGTGATCAAACCAAATATCGGTGGAGGGAGAGTCTCCGGCAGCGGGGAAAAGCACACATCCTCATTCGATCTTGTCGAAGAGACGCATTTTTTATTCTTGAGAGTGGTGAAAGCAAGAGATTTGGCATACAACAATGCTGGTGGCATTCGTTACCCATTTGTTGAAAAAAAGATCGGAAACTACAAGGGAACTACCAAGTATTTTGAGATGAATAAACCAAACCCAGAATGGAACCAAGTGCTGGCCTTCACAAAAGATCGTATTCAGTCCTTATCTGCGGAGATCGCTGTGAGAGAAAAGGAATCCGTAGACGACGAATTTATCGGAAAGATTGTGATTAACATGTCCGACATTCCCACTCGAGTTCCACCTGATAGTCCACAAGCTCCACAGTGGTATAAATTGGAGGACAAAGAGGAGGCCAATGCTAATTCTGTTGGAGAGTTGATGTTGGTTATTTGGTTCAGGACACAAGCTGATGAGGTGTTCCCCGATTCATGGCATTCGGATGTAGCCGCCGTTAATGGTGACAGCATTATGAATACTCGTTCCAAGGTCTATCTTTCACCTAGACTTTGGTATCTTAGAGTCAATATAATTGAAGCACAGGATTTGGTTTTGCCCAGTGACAAGAACAGGATCACTGAGGTTTACGTCAGGGCAACTCTTGGGAATGTGAAGTTGAGGACTAAAGTTTCGGCAGACAAGTCTTTGAACCCGAGTTGGAACGAAGATTTAATGTTTGTTGCAGCAGAGCCCTTCTATGATCCTTTGATTTTGACCGTGCTAGATAAAAACAGAGATGGCGAAATTAGCCTTGGAAGCTGCATGATTCATCTATCCAAGGTCTACATAAGGTGGCTGCCTGAACCGGTGGGTGCAGAATGGTACGATCTCGAAAAGGTTGGCGTGGAGGCGGAGGAGCTAAACTTTGCTAGTAAGCTTAACATGAGAATATCATTGAATGGTGGCTATCATGTTTTCGATGAATCCGTTGGCAGCAGTAGTGATTACAGAGCGACGTTTACTTGCAACTTATGCACGACCTTTGTTACCCAATATGCACTACATTCACCCGTTGTTGGTATATCAGCTAGATAGTTTAAAGCAGCAAGCCGTCGGCATTGTGTCCCAAAGGTTGAGCCGTGCTGACCCGCCGTTAAGGAAAGAGGTCGTGCAGTGCATGTTGGATGCCGATCACCAACTATGGAGTCCCCGAAGGGCCAAAGCCGACATTCAAAGACTAATTGAGGCAATCCATTTAGTTATGGAGACAAGGAAATGGTTTGATACGATAAAGAAATGGAACAATCCTATTGTGAATGTTTTAGTTATAGTATTGTATATAACCGTGGTGTTTCATCCAAATTTGGTGCATAACACTCGGGATTTCCCCCCCAGGTTTTGTTTCATAATGTTGTTCGAATGCCATTTGTTTGTGTTTAGTTTATCATTGTGGTTCAGTTCGATTAAAATCTTGTATTTCATTTTTTTTATCATGAGTGGATTTTTTTATTATATATTTTACATGACCAACATGTTTCTATCCAATTAAACTCTACAAAAAATAATAGTTTTTTTGACCAATATTGTCCTTTAAAAGAAGAATTAATTGTTGAGTATATATTTTTATTTTAGTTTCCCTCCGGTTTACATAATTTTGACTTGATTAATTCGGACCGACTCGCGTTGCACACCTGACTTTTGGTGGGTGAGTCTCTCCGCAAGAATTTTCTACATACACAACACCTCGAACCTGAGACTTACTTAAACGATATCAAGCTGCTTACCACTTAGACCAACCCTCGTTGATAATTGTTGAGTATATTTCGATATAACAAAGATTTATAAATTGTTTTGAATTAAATTGTATATTTCAAAAATAATTCAAAATTCCTCAAATTTTAAAAAATATGTTTTAAATTACTTCTGAAAGTTTGATATTCTTATAAGACTTTAAAACACTTTTTAAAAATAAAGATAAATCAAAACTGTCATCTTTAACTGTAGGTTTCGATATCTCTTTAAAAGTTTCGATAACAAAAATTTACAAATTATTTTAGACTGAATCAAATGTTTCAAAAATAATTAAAAATTTCTCAAATCTTGAAAAATATGTTTTGATTTACTTCTAATGTTTAATATTCTTATAAGACTTTAAAACACCTTTTGAAAGTAAAAATAAGTTAAAATTGGTCATTTTCAACAATAGGTTTCAATACTTTTGTACATGTCAATATTTTTCGGATTGTTTATTGGTTTCGATACCTCCTTAGAAGGTTCGAAATTTTCATTAAGGTTTCGATACCTTTGTTTTATAGTCAAATTTTGTGTTTAAAAATATTTAAGATTTTAATAGTTTTGGATAAGGTATCGATACTTATGTAAAGGTAAAAACTTAATATTCAATTTTAATGGCTTCCAACGCTATTTTTCATCATCAACCGTGATAAACAACTATAAAATCATTCTACACTGCAAAAACAAGTTAAAGACATTTGCAGAAGATTAGACAACACATCGAAACTTAAAGATCAAAAAAAAAAAAAATATTTCAATCTTCATTCTTTCACTTTTCTTTTGTACATAGTGTATAAAGTACATTATTGTTTATCTTTTAATTTTCTAGCCTTAGAAAAAATAGAAGAATGGTTCTATCTTAGTGATCAAAATGATAGGGGTGTAAGGTTACGCATTGTATCAACTACTATAAATCGATCATGTAAAATTGTTTATATTAGGGATGGCAAAATTACCCGATCTCGACTTGACTCGGTGTACTCTGATCCTATTGGGTTTTTAGTCGTGAATTTGGGGATCGAGGAGGGGCGAGTTTTTGAAAGTGTCGAGTTGGGGCGGGTTGGGTTCGGGTATGTGTTAGAAATTCACCACCCCGCCCCGGTATATATATATATATTTTGTAAAACTTGAAATAAATTTTTAAGTCCCCTAAAAGGTTTCAAATCAACAAGGCTTTGCTCTAATTTGAAAAACTCAAACGTCAAATATTTTCTAAGTGTTTCAAGGCTAAATTGCTCAAAAACGTTCATGTGTATCGATACGCCCCTTACCGTATCGATACCGTTTTTACAAACTTGGCTACTAGAGAAACATGTTTCGATACGCTCCTTACCATATCGAAACAGGGTATCGAAACGGATTGCATCTGTATCGATACACTCTCTCTATAAAATCACACGGAGTTTGAATGGTGTACCGATACAGTCTCACCTGTATTGATACGGTTTAAAAAGGAATTTTTAAAGTTGAAGCCTTAAATATTTTGACCGTTGTTTGTCAATTGGTAGGTAACCAATTTTTAAAGAGGTGGTTAATGAGTATCGATACGCTCTTACCAGTATCGGTACGGATTCCTCCAGTGAGCTTTGTAGGAAAAATTGCACCGATACGGTCTTACCCGTATCGAAACGGTTCCCTAATCTGTACCGATACGCCTACACGCGTATCGATACGCATCTCTTGTATTTGTGCAACATCTCTTTCTTTTTTGAGACATGTATCGATATGCCTCATCGAGTACCGATACAGTAGGCTGCAGAAGTGCATTTATGGTAGCAAGAGAGGGTTCCAACGGCTATAATCAATTCCCTAACCACTCAAACAGCTAGAATTAATGGAGAAAGTATAAAAACAAGTCATTTGAAGACCAGCACCAACTATTGCATCCAAGACAAACATCTATACAAAAAAATCCAAGCTCAAGTGCAAAAATTCTTATTCTTGTAAAAATCCCAAATTGTATTGAGTGTAATTATTATCTTGTCTTTCAATTTGGGTTGAGTGCTTGTATTCAAAAGGGCAAATTTGTATTGTGAGATATCCTACTTGCCTTTAATTTCTTCTTTGAAACCAAGTGAGGATTTGGTTAATTTTGGGTAAAAAATTGACCGATATTTTAAAGGTTTCCTCCTAAGCCTAGAAAAGAGGAAGATCAATTCGTGAATTGTTGGAAAATCCTTAGTGAGGGCTAAGGTAGTGGATGTAGAGTTCATTTGAACTTGAACCACTATAATTGCCTTGTTCTTTATTTTTATTCATACCACTTCTCCTACAAAATTTTAAAAACTCAATTCACCCCTCTTGGCTTTGATCAATCTCTTGATCCACTCAACAATATATATATATATATGAAAATACCACTATATGTAAACACTTTTATGGTTGTTAATCTATTTTTTTGTACTTATCGTAAATTCTTTTTAGATGTTGTTCAAGTTTTGTAGAATTAAGTGTTTTGATATAATAATTGAAAAATATTTTGGACAAATTAGAAAAGAATTTAAAATATGTCTTTAAGTCCAAACAACTTGAAAATAAGTTTGAGGCATTTTAAAAGGTTTTTGGCAAAGTTTTTAATGCTTTAAATTAGTCAAACTTGACTTTTCAGCAAGCTCGTACTGATACAGTATACCCCGTATTGATACCCTTGTGCCCAAGTTTTGAATTTGCCAAAACTCGTATCGATACAGACTCTGTGGTATCGATATAGATATGGGTCGTTTCGATACACATATTAGGCGTATCGATCACTGTTTTAACAACCCCAACGGTTATTTCCTAACGGTCTTTTAAATGACATACCGTACCGATATGCCCTAAAGCGTATCGATACGCATAGGCTGACAAAGAGCCCAACGGCTAGTTCTGAAGAATGGCGTACCGATATGCCTCCACGTGTACCGATACAAAAGGCTGTAGAACTACATTTATGGTGGGAAATAAAGTCTTCAACGGTTCAAATTCAACTATAACGGCTAGTAACTGCTACAAACTCATTAAGAAGTATAAAATGTGTTGGGTTGTTCGGTGCTCGATTCCTTCAACCGTTCTTGCTCGCCAAGTGGTGGAGAAGTGGAAATTTGGGTGATAAGGGTGTGGAAGCTAAAAAATGATAAAGACAAGATGATTTATAGTGGTTCAACCTTCTAACCAAGGTCTACATCCACTACCTTAGCTTCCCACTAAGGATTTCCAATCAATCCACTATTGATTCGTCCCCTTTTCTAGGCTTAGGAGGAAACCCTTACAAACCGATCAAGCTTTCTACCCAAAACCTTGATCAAACCCTCTTTACAAGAGATAAAAAAATACGCAAACTCAAATCCCTCTAATAGGTATATGTTTGCACAATGAAGTTCTCACTCAATCCTAAAACACTTGAGCAAATCTAACAATTTAGGCTCACTAGTGTTTGTCTATACAAGGAAATGACAATTAAGCACTAAGACAATTTCTTGATCATATGTTGTATTACAATTGAAGCATTAACCATTACTAGATGTTTGGAAGTCCATTTTATACTCATCTTTGAGTTTGTAGTCGTTACTAGCCGTTGGGGTTGGATTGGATCCGTTGGAGACTTTATTTCCCAACATAAATGCAGTTCTGTAGCTCCCTGTTTCAAAATGCTCGAACCCGTTTCGAAACACTCTTCAAATAGAAAGAGTCGTTGTAGTATGATGCAGCACTCGTATCGAAACACCATTGGCTATATCGAAACGCTTATCACCGTATCGAAACACTCTGCATTTAAATGTTAGTTGGGAAATAGTCGTTGAGGGTTTATGACCGTTGAGGTCAACGCCACGTAGGTGTATCGAAATGGCAGAGGCCGTATCGAAACGCTAGGCAAAAATCTCATCCAGATTAAAGGATGTTTCGAAACCCGTTTCGAAACACTTTGACACATTAAAGACCCGTATCGAAACACCTAGGGGTGTTTCGAAACACCTTGATGGTTTTGTTGGGTTTGGCTTTAAAAACACTTAAAAACCTTTTAAAATATCCCCTAAACATAGTTTCAAATTGTTTGGACTTTAGAAATGGTTTTGAATTCCTTTTAACTTTGTCCAAAACATTTTTCAATTATTATATCAAAATATTAGTTCTACAATCTCCCCCTTTTTGATATAATAAAACCAACTTGAAAAATTGTTTGAGATTTTCCCCCTTTAAGTTTAAAAAAGTGAATAAGAGAAGAAAATTTTAAAATCAAGTATAGCTCTCCCTTATTCATTTGAAAATGCAATTTTTCAAACCAAGCTCTCCCCTTTTTGTTATATCAAAAAGAATTCACAAGACATTAAGTGCAAAATAACTTAGGAGGTTTGAAAAGATGAAAAAAATTAGAATTTTGGTTTTAAAATAGCCCCACTTTCTCAAAGCATCATCAAAAAGTTAGTTCAACATATATGATCATTGTTGAGTGTGTAAAAGTTCTATATTTTACCCCTTATTTAACCCATAATTCTGCTGCATTCAAGCATAATTCATTGCATTTAGGTACAGTTTCACATATACATCACAATTATATAAAATGACACAATTGCTACTGATTTTGGTTGCTTTTGCAGGTGTCTGCCGTGGCAGACTCAGGACAACGATGGAAGCAGAGTTGGAACACAGGACTGGAGTCGAGAAGAAGGATGTTGTCGTGGCCACTGCCGTGGCAGCCATGACGACAGTAATGGTGAAGGGAAAAATGAAGTGGAGCTCGACAGATAGATGAATTCAAGCCGATCTGTCGTGGACCACTCCTATATTTTTCTGAGCCTTAGATCAGAATGAAGACCAAACCCAAAGTTCAAGGAAGAAACCCAAAGCAAGAAAAGAGGACGAATTAAAGGCATCTACTCTGGAGATTTAATCTTAATTAGAGTTGTACTTTAGTTTGAACTTGTACTCTTACCTTATTAGAAAACTTGAACCAAAGGCCTATATAAAGGCATGTAATTCGACCTAGGGAAGGATATTTCATTCTCTAGCCGTCTTCCCCAAAACCTAGTTGTTTTCCCCCTTCTCATCATATTTTAAACTTCCCCTAGGGCTAAGGGTTGATTCTGTAAAGTAGTTGCAAGGATTGTACTGTTTTTAGGAAATTTCTGTTCATTGAAATAATACTTCAAGTTTGCTTATTCTGGTTTTCAACATCTTACAAGAGTATCGGGAGAACATTGTGAGATTATTTATTTACTTAATATCGGGAGAGTTAAGTATACGAAAGGAATAAGTACGGGTTCTCTAGTTTATGGTTGAACTATCTCGGACCTAGGGATAGGACGAGGTTAAGTGGCTAAGGAAGAATTCAATAACATTGGTGTTCACCCTTTGATTCACGCCGAGAGGTATCATCCGAGAAGTGTCATCAACAGTACTTGGACCTAGGGATAGGACAAGTCACATCATGGATTCTTGTCAAGCTTGAAGTACAGAGTTGTGTGATCGCTGCCGCGACAACAACAGACTGCTGCCGCGACAGGGACGACGACAGAACAGAAATTCTTTTACAGTGCAACACCTGCACTACCAAGCAGATCAATATCGGCCTATTTCTTAACCCTGAAAACTCTGTTATTTTATATTCAGTATTCTTCAATATTATTCCTCAATAAATTAAATTCTTTTCTTTCTCTCTTGTGCAACAATCCAAGGATAAAGCTATTTCCAGTCCCTGTGGATTCGACATCCGATACTTCAAGTATCACTTTACTACTTGCGTCGTGTACACTTGCACTCTATTGCGATAGACTATTTTACACGCAACAAGTTTTTGGCGCCGTTGCCGGGGACTGGCAACATATCTTTACCCTTACTTTTACTGCACTTCTTCTTTTTAATTTTTTTGTTTTATTGGTATCATTTACCCTATGCTTTTCACAATGTTTCATGTTCGCTTATGCGCAGATCTAGGCGGGACAAAGAACCTGAGTATAAACTAGACCCTGAAATCGAACGTTCGTGCAATCTCAGGAACCGAGTCCGCCTTTTGGTAGCAATAAACGACTACCTCGAGGAACAACTAAAGGTAATGGTGAACGTAAGACAGAACAACGGGGTAGATGATAACCAGTGTGTTATTGGAGATCAACCCCAGGATGCCCAAAACAGAAGGCCTGCTGCCGAGGCCGCACGCCGATCTTGCCGTGATTACATGATCAATGATCATGTGGAACTGAAGACCACCCTGCCATACGTGGAAGCTGAAAATTTCAAGCTGAAACCTGTGATGTTTAGCATGATCAATTCCGCTGGCCAATTTAGTGGTGCTGCTACAGAGGATGCCAGAGAACATTTGAAAACGTTCCAAGAAATCTGTGGATCGTTTAGATTACCAGGAGTAAATATGGAAATACTGAGGCTTCGGTTATTTCCTCATTCACTGAGGGGCAGAGCAAAAACTTGGTGGAATAAACTAGCGTCGGGTTCATTACGAACTTGGGCGAATCTCACTCGTAAATTTTTATCTCGTTTTAATCCTTCATCTGAGCGATTACGTAATGAAATTGCTACTTTTCAACAAGAAGATGACGAGCCAATGCACGAGACATGGTACAGGTTTACCACTCTTCTGAGGAATTGCCCGATGCATGGATTCCCTGTTTAGAATCAAGTCATCAAATTTTAAATTTTTATAATTCGATAATTAAAATAGATTAGATTCAATAATTGTGTGGTTACCTAAGTAGTTTACCCTTGCTTTTATTATCCATTTCTAGTCGTCGTTAAAATTGTTCTCTAATCTCTAAACTAGAGTTTGTTTATTCACGGCTTTTCAGGCCAAGAAAGGACACTTGAATAGTTGAATTGGTCCCCGGACGCCGTGGCAGGGATAAATGGTTTTGTTATTTGACATCAATCATTAAATGAATTCTAACCCCACTCGAATCTATTAACATTATTTTATTGGATATATTGTTCTACAAATAACACCAACCGCCTAACCAATCAAAAAAATATTAAATAGACTCGATTTACAACATCATTTATGATCACATCTAATAATATTTTTATGTTTTTTTTAAGGTAAATTTTTATTTTTTCCTACACGTAACTAAAGAGTGAATAATTACTTAAAAAATACACTAAAATTGATGAATGTTATTTAGGGGTGTTCATTACCGGGTGCCCGAAGTCTTGGATACTAGATTCTTCGGCCCTTGTCCCGGCGCGCTTTAACCGGACAGCCGCGAAACCCGAGTACCCAAAAATTGGGGTAAAGGGTACCCGTATTTTTGCCTTTTTAAAATTATTTAATTTTATTAAAAGAATTCATAACTAATAAAAGTTTGAATTATATAATCTCATCATAGAGTTTAAGATCTAAAGTATCAAAATCAAACAACTTTAAAATATAAATTCCATAATTTTTAAAAATTACATACATAACCAGGTTGTTTGATTTGAGAATATAGTGAATATAAGTGTATTTTGTTTAAATAATAATTATATTTAAAATATAAAAAAAATAGAAAACCGGGTAGTCAGGTACTCGATTAACCCAAGCCCGAACCGAAAATATATATATTTTAGCGGGCTGGGTACCAGACCTGAGTAAAAAAAAATCGGGTAAATATCTAATTATTTATAACCAGATAACTAAATTTGGTATTTTTGAACACTCCTAATATTATTAGATGAATTATAGATAACATGGTGAGAAATGTGGATTTATAATTTCTCAAACCTATCCATCTTTACAGCTTTTTCTTTTCTTTCTAATTTTGCATTTTTTTCTTTTCTTTCTAATTTTGCTTTTATATATGTTTAACGTGGCTACTCATGATTGGACTATGCAAAATGCAACATCACATCAATTGGCACCCCTCACATCAAACCCCAATCTTATCTATCACCACAACTTGTACTAATTCCCATTTCTATATTATTTCGATTTGGCACACCTGTCCGGCGACTTGAACTTTTTTTTTTCCCCTTAATTATGATAACTTAAAAAACACAATAATATTTCGGAATTACATAAATACCCCAAAGCTTCCTCCGAATTTAAAGTAGCATGCCATTGTGCAACAACCATCAGAATTAGCAATAATTTCATCAAACTTGGATCTCAAACAAACAAACCATCTCAACTAAATCACAATCACAACACTTTTTCATCTCTAGATTAATAATAATAATCGAGATTAAAAAAAAGAAACGATGGAATCTGAAATACAATAGATTTGATCCAACATGAAGAATCAGAGGAGAGAAATTATCTTCTTCATCCCCAGTTCTTGTCAAGATTTCCCTCTGAAACTCTTTTTTTGAGATCAAGCATAGATCTCCACAACTTGCTTCAAGTTTCAGGTCGAAAAATGTTTTCGATAGTTTATTTAATTGAATTTTAATTTAGATCCAATTGATAAAACTCAAAGTCTGATAATCTTGGCTGCTTTAACCACAGGATTTTCTCTAGCTATGGCCTCGCGTGCCGCTGTCTTGTAGTCGTAACTACAATCGTGTCGATCCGAGTACCTATGATCCGAACAAAAGAGCTCCCCACATCGACACCTGAATCCGGTCAACCCGACTCGTTTTCTGCAACCCGAACATCGGTTCACCGACTTCTTTTCCGAGGGATCGTTTCCTGATTGATTTGATGCGGCCATCGGACTATTCTTCACCGTCGTCGTCGTTGTTGCAGCTGTTGTAGGCAGAGCAGAATCGGATCGGCTGTCCTGTGAACGAGACGGTGTAGATCTCGAGGATTTATCGTCGGGGAATTTGAGACTTGAGACTCCAGCGGCACTCGCATCTCCGGCGGCGGTTGTGGTGGAAGAGGATGTAGCGGCGGTCATGGCGGTGAAACACTTCTGGCACATGTTGTTGGTGGCCGGATTCCCCGTAACCCCGCAGTTGTTAACGCAGAGCGTTAAGATTTCGGGGACTTTGAAGTCGGTCTCCTCTTTTTCGGTTCTTTGAGCCATATCTCCCTGTGTTTTTGATTCCGAGAAAGGAAATAAAACAAGGATTTGAAGGAGGAGAGAAAACACAAACGTGTTTGGATGGAAAGGAGATTAGCGATGGAGAAAATTAGGGGGAAGAAGGGATTTGAAGGAATCGAGAGAGGTCGGTCAGTAATGGCGACGGAATATGGGCCTCATAGGGACGCGTATGAAACTAACATTTTTATTTTGTTTTTGTTTCACATGCTATTGCTTTTTTACAAAACTAACCTCCTCGCTTTTCTCCGTTCCTGGCGTGCTTAAATCTTAATCGTCATTGTAATTTGGAATGCGCTGGCTGCTTAAGCTTAACCTTATTTTATTCTTGTTTCGTAGCACCGCGGTTTCAATCCCCGATTATGAAAAAAATTGTAAAATGATCGTCCACTTAAAAAAGTTAATTATTTTTCATTTAAAATTTAATAATAAATAATATGACAGTTAATAAAATTAATTTAAATATGAAAATTTAACCTTCGGTTAATTTTATATTATTAGAATTTGATCATAATTTTAAAATTTAATTGTAACATATTAAAATCACACCAATTTGATCCATATTCTAAGCCACATAGATGTAAAAAATTGACCCGACCTGTAAAATTAATTTGAGTTAGAATTGCTTGTGACCTGAGGTAGTGGTGATTCCAAATCGATTCCAGTTTGAACTAGTGTTGATCTGAACCCGAATTAGACCTAGAACTTTTGGATCTGAACCCGACCTGCACCTAGGGGTGTTCAAAATTACCCGACCTGAACTACCCGACTACTCGAACATAAATAACCGGGTATTTATCCGGAATTTTTTTTGACCCGGGTCGAGTACTCGGCCCGTCAATTTCTGGGTCGGGCCCGAGTCAAACATATGATTTTTTCAGGTACCCGGTTCCTATTTTTTATTATTATATTACTAAATATTTTTACTTTAGAACTATATTTAAATCCATAAATTCATTCTGTATTTGTATTATATGCTTTCATGTTTTTAATTTTACAAAAAAATATATTAATTTGTGAATATATAAGATTCGATATGAAACAAACAACAATGTTTCTCTATTGCATTTATGCATTAGTAGGTTTCTTTAAAAAATATGAGATTCGAAAAAAAATCATATTCGAGATTAATATTTTTAATGTCTTTCTTATGGTTATAAACTTCAAATTATTATTATTATTATTATTATTATTATTATTGTTTGGATCATGTGTTATGAACTTTTAAGGGTTTTTTTTATGAAAAAAAATCTAAAAAGAGAATCGGGTACCCGGTATTCACGGGTCAAAACACGGGCCGACAAACTTAAGATTAGAATCTTAAGTTTTAAAATTTAAATAGGCATGTTGTGTAAAAATATTTTTCATTGTCAGTGCGTCAAATATTAACTCCAGTGTTAAAACAATTAAGCAACCAACAAAAATTGGGTGCAATAGCAAGGCGCATTCTCTCTTAAGAGAAAAACCTAAATTCAAACGTTAGAAATGCTCAGATGTATTATTAATAGAAAGAATCACAAATCTCTAACATAAACCATAAAATAAAAATAAAAAACTCAAAAATATAAATAAATTTGTCACCTTGATATGCCTAATGATGAACAAATTAAGTTGTTTCACATTCACCTTCAACGCAGCTTTTGCCATATTACAGTTTTCATCAGCTTCGAGTATCGTTGGGATCAAAAACCATAAATCAAAACTCAACAAATTTGGAAATCCACTTGTAAAAAAGTATTTTTTTATTTGTGTCGCATGGTATCCACCGTTAATAGCAGTGATTAATCATCTCGCCGTAGTTGTTCTTACTAAGAAATAAACGATTGGCTATAAAATGTGCTACATTCTAATTAGTGGGAATCAAACTCCTAACCTTATGGATGGTTAAGGGATGAGGTGAGTAACCACCACACCACATCTCATGGTTAAAAAGTTTTTTTTTTTACTTTATCACAGTGAATTTGAGGGTTAATTGTATTAGTGAAGGGGATGTGCTTGATTTTAATTATTAGGTGCTTTTTTCCTTTTCACTTCTCGTCTAGGTTTGGAGTAATGAGTTTGTTGCATTGTTGATAATTTGTTTGGAAACAGCTGAGATGAGTTCGTGTAAGAAGATGACTTTGGTTAACGAACCTTCTCTTAAAGTCGTTGCTGCATAGCAACATTGCTGCACAGAATCAATCTGAGGGTTAAATTTATTTGTATGTTAATTTTATTAATTATCGTGTCATCCGTAGTTATATTTTGAAGCAAAAATAAATTAATTTTTTTATTTTTAAAGTCAAATGATCATTTTGTTATTTTTTATAGTCGTGAATTAAAAATCGCCTATAATATGAAAGACTATTTACATATTTTACTCCTTTAATTTAATTAACATAATCAAATACAAGTTTTTTTAACTTCGACGTTGAATGTTAACTCATATACTATGTGAATAATTTTTAAGACACGTAGATTGTGTATTGTAGACATATAAACAATTGAACATGACATATTAAAAAAAATTACTTTTGACATATTAGCACAAATCACCCACGCTGCTTGCATGCACATATTTATAATTTGAAATACATACTTCAAATATTCTCGACCATTCAAAAAAATATTCTCGATGTTAAATAATATAAAAGAAAACTCTAGAGTGAGAAAAAAAAACATTATCATGGTAGTGTATCGTAAAGTAGTTAGGGGTGAGCGTTTCTATACCCATATGCATTACACACATATATACAAATTTAATTGTATTTAATTATTTATTATTATTTTGATAAATTATAATTATTTATAATATCATAGTAATATTTATTTCAATTTAATCGATTTTTATATTCATATGCAACACACATATATATTTTTTCATATTTTTTCACATGTAGTATATATATTTCAGTTAAAATTGAGTGACTCGACTTGAACTTAAAAATTGACATACTAATTACTAAAAAAATTCGAATTATTCAAATTTTTATTTTACAATTTAAACTTTATTAAAAAAATTCGAGTCAATTCAAGATGAGTCGATTTTTTTACGTTAAATCGAGTAGAAAAAATACAGTTTTTTCAAGTCTGAGTCTTGTTCACCCGAATAATGGAAGTAGGGCAAGCCATTGATTGTGGGCCAGGTAAGCATGGGAAAAAGGAAAAAAGAGAAAGGAGGGTATAATGGGGAAAACGAGGAGAAAAGTCGTAGCTCGCGGCCCACAGGCCACAGGCTGAGCAACGGTGACAAACATCTCTTGTTATTCTAAACTGTAAATTGGAATTGGAATAGTAACAGAAGGTGGGCTTTCTATTAAGATAAACCGCCCTAATCTGCTGTGGCCCCACCACGACCTCGCTTTCGGCATGATATACGTGTCTCCATTCTCTACCTATATACACGTATGTATGTTTATGTGTATACGACTTTCCTTCTTGTATTCCTTTTTTATTACTAGTATTTTTATATATTTTTATTAAAACGAGGTACTACTATACGCCTTGTTAAAAAATTTTTTTAATTTAAGTTGAAGAGAAAGAGTACACACGAGAACAACTTACAGAAACTATGAGAACAACTCGACAAAAACAAACCAAAAGGCTAATCCTAATCAACACCCTGCGGGGTGTTAATAGCAGAACGTTTTAAACGATAATAAGGGGGCCGTCTCTATCGCGTAAGAGCAAAGGCCGAGCCTGCTCAAGAGCGTCATCGAAAAGCAGGAGCCGGAACTAGTATTTATATATTTGTTTCCCGATATTTATTAAAAAAATAACAGAAAACAAAATCACACGTCATAACAAAAAATAAATAAACTTTTATTTCTTATGGTCATATCCATCCAATACCTTTTCTTCTCTGATATGGGTTGCAAAGGTCTATATTTCTTAATGATAATTTTGTGCCAACTTCATGAGTTTATAAGAGCGATTTGATGTCATTTTTTCTCATTCTTTGGTTACAATTTTCGGATCCATGGATGAACTCTTTTGGCCGATAACGGCAGCTTCTCAGATGACCATTGATGTCTTTAGTCTGGTTCTTCGTGTTGAAATTAAAAGTTAAAAGTTTGTTAGCTAGGACAGTTAGTTTGTTATGATTTTTGTTAGTTTCCTTTGTAAGTATAAATAATATGTACTGTGTAAATTAAATGATTAATGAGAATCAAGTATTCATTTTCACCATTTTAACATGGTATTAGTTTAGCCGGGTTCTAAGCCCATTTTTTTCCTTTCTGTTTTCGGTCTTTTGGCCCAAATTCCCTTTGGTGAACCTTCACCCTAATTTCGTCCTCTTTGGTGTTTAGTGTTTCTACCGCCGCTTTTCTTTTTCCCCAAATTTCATTCTCTATTTTTTTTCGTTTGCCCTATTTTTCCCGATCGATCACCGTTCTCATGGTTACTCCTGCGGCAACTACCACACCGGCGTCTGATTTGTCGGACTTGACTGCTCTCGACTTCAACCATCCCCTCTATTTGCATCCTTTCGACACACCAGGCTCGTTGCTCATCTCTCACCAGCTAACCGGCGTCGATACCTGCAATGTTTGTAGTAGGTCGATGCGCATCGCTCTCCTTGCCAAGAACAAACTGGCGTTAATCGATGACGACCGTTCTCGTGAGGATTATCCGTCGGCGTTGCGTTCCCAATAGGATCGCTGCAACGCACTGGTTCTCTCCTGGCTTCTCAACATCGTCAGCAAGGAGTTGTCCGCCGGAGTTGTTTTTGCTTCCAATGCGGCTCTTGTTTGGAGTGATCTTAAGGAGCGCTTTGATAAGATCGATGGCTCCCGGATCTTTTTTCTTCATCGCCAGATCTCCTTATTGTCTCAAGATGATTCCTCTGTGTCTTCTTATTTCACCCGTTTAAAGCTATTATGGGATGAATATGCTTCTCTAGTGCCTTTCTCATCTTGCGATTGTGATGCTTCTCAACAGAATCTGAAGCATGTTCAACAACAACGTCTTTTCCAATTCTTGAATGGGTTAAACGACACTTATACTGCAATTTGAAGTCAACTTCTTCTTATGCAGCCCTTGCCGGCGGTTAATCAGGCCTATTCCATGGTGGTGCAAGAGGAGTCGCAACGTCTTCATCTTTCTGGAGTTTCTCCAGTTTCGGATTCGATGGCCATGTTTTCCAGTGCTTATGTTGGTTCGAACTCTCGCCGGCATTTTTCGGGTTCCTGTGATCACTGTGGTGTCAAGGGCCATAAGCGTGATCAATGTTATCGTCTTATTGGATTTCCACCTGACTACAAATTTGGCCGCAAGAGAAATGCTCCTACCACACCGACTGCTTTGAATGTTGTCTCTAACTCTGCTTTGCCGGTTGCTAAAGGTGTTTCTGATGGTGCTTCTGGCCTTTCGGTTCCACTTGTTGCCTCTGACACATCGGTGGTTCCCACATTCACTCCTGCTCAATATCGTCGGATCTTGGATCTGTTGCATCATCCTTATGTTAATCTGGCAGGTAGTAGTGGTAAGGTTTCTTGGATTTTGGATTCCGGTGCCTCTGATCATGTTTTATCTGATTTTAAGTATCTGGTTAATCTTGTTGCTTGTTCCCATCGTCTGGTTCATCTTCCAAATGGACATACAACTTCAATTACACATTCGGGTTCTTTCTTTTTTGATTCTGTTAATTTTCTTTCCAAAGTTCTTTATGTGCCAAATTTTCATCATAATCTTCTATCTGTTTCTAGGTTAGTCACAGACTTGAATTGTGTTGTTGTATTCTATGCTGATTTTTGTCTGTTGCAGGATCTCTCCAATGGACAGATCAAGGGGATTGGTAAGGCTGTTGGGGGCCTTTATGTTGTTGATACTTTTGTTTTGCATCCTGGTTTGTTTGTTTCCTCTTTGCCTTCTAATTCTACTTTTACATTTTGTAATGTTGTTCATTCTTTGAATAAAACTTCTATTTGGCATGCACGATTGGGGCATGTTTCTATTGTTAAAATGACTCAAATGCCTTATTTTTCTTCTTTACATATTGCCTCTGATTGTTTTTATCATTGTTCTATTTGTCCTAAGGCTCGACAGACTCGATTACCTTTTCCTATTAATTTTTCTAGGGCTGATAAACCTTTCGAGCTGATTCATCTAAATTTGTGGGGTCCGTATAGAGTCTCTACTCATCAGGGTTATCGTTTTTTCTAACTATTGTTGATGATCATACTAGAATGACCTGGATTTACTTGCTACGTTTTAAATCTGATGTTGTTTTACATCTTAAGAGTTTTTCAATTATGTTCAAACACATTTTTCTGGCAAAATTCATGTCATTAGAAGTGATAATGGTTCTGAATTTTTTAATTCAGAATGTTCAACTTTGTTTAGTTTCAATGGCATTCTTCATCAAAGTTTTTGCGTTCATACACCACAGCAAAATGGTGTGGCTGAACGCAAATCATAGGCATATTCTAGAAGTGGCCTGTGCTCTCAAATTTCACTCTAATGTCCCTTTAAAATTTTGGGGTGAATGTGTTCAAACTACATGTCATATTATCAATCGTCTTCCATCTTCTGTTTTATCCTTTAAGTCTCCGTTTGAAATCTTGTTTAAAAAACCTCCTGATCTTTCTTATTTTCGGGTTTTTGGTTGTTTTTGTTTTGCCACTACTCCTAAACCTTCTGATAAGTTTTCCTCTAGAGCCATTCCTTATGTTTTTCTAGGTTACTCTTCTACTCAAAAAGGCTATGACATGTTTAATTTGGCAGATAAATGTTTTTTTTGTTAATAGAGATGTTAAATTTTTTTAGGATGTTTTTCCTTTTCACTCTCCTATACCATCCTCTTCTCCTTTCTTTCCTTTTTCTTCTCCCTCTTTTGATACTGATTTTCTTTGTTTACATCCTAATGCGGTTCCTTCTTCTGCAAGTAATCATGTTGTTGAAACTTCTTCTAATCCTTCTTCTGCAAGTAACCCTGATATTATTGAGACTACTAATATATCTGTTTTGCCCACTGATTCTGCTCATATTTCTCCTCTGTCTGATTTGTCTCTTGTTCCTCAATCTTCTATTCCTGAAGAACCTCGTAAGTCTTCTCGTGTGTCACGGCAGCCGAGATGGTTAAAGGATTTTGTTTGCCCATCTCGTCCTTCTATTTCTTTTGCTTCTTCTAATTTCTCTTACTCTCATTTGCCTTTTTCTACTCAAGTTTTTCTTTCTTCAACATATGTTCTTGAGCCTTGTTCTTTTTTTGAGGCTGCTAAAGACCCAGCCTGGGTTCAAGCAATGAAGGATGAGATCCAGGCCTTACAGTCTAATAATACATGGTCTGTGGTTCCTTTACCTGCTGGGAAATCTACCATTGGTTGTAAATGGGTGTATCGGATCAAGTACCATGCTTCTAGTGAAGTTGAGCGTTATAAGGCTCGTTTGGTGGCCAAGGGTATAATCAACAACATGGTAATGATTTTTTGGATACTTTTTCTCCTGTTGCAAAGATGGTCACTGTACGCACTACTCTTGCTCTTGCTTCTCTTTTCCAGTGGCCCATTTATCAAATGGATGTTCATAATGCCTTTCTTCAGGGAGATCTCAATGAGGATGTGTTTATGGATATGCCTGAGGGTTTTTTGCAGCCAGGGGGAGAAGATGGTTTGTCGGCTTCAAAAGTCATTGTATGGACTTAAGCAAGCCTCGAGACAGTGGGATTTGAAGTTAACAGAAGCACTGTCACTTGCTGGGTATGTTCAAAGTAAGATGGACTATTCATTGTTCACAAAGAGGCAAGAAGATAGAATTGTGATATTGTTGGTGTATGTAGATGACTTATTGATAACTGGAAATGATGACAAGTTGATTCTGAAATTGAAGGAGTCTTTAAATCAGAATTTTAAGATGAAAGACCTTGGTAGTTTGAAGTATTTTCTTGGAATTGAAGTATTGAGAACCAAGGAAGGAATACTTCTAAATCAAAGGAAGTATGCCTTAGAATTAATAAGTGATGTTGGCTTAGGAGGAGCTAAGCATGCATTGACTCCTTTGGAACAAAATCAGAAGTTGACAACCATTGAGTTTGATGAAAGTTTCAAAGGAAATCTTAAAGATGGACTACTAACAAACAAAGTAGTTTTTTAGAGGCTGATAGGAAGATTAATATATCTGACCCATACACGGCCAGATATAACGTTTGATGTGCATCATCTTAGCTAATTTTATGCAGAGTCCTAAAGCTTCTCATATGGAGGCAGCACTAAAAGTAGTGAGATATGTTAAAAAGGACCCTGGAAAGGAGTTATTCTTTAAGGCTATGGGAGATTGTAAGATTAAGGCCTTTTGCGATGCTGATTGGGTAGCTTGCCCAATGTCAAGGCGTTCAATTACAGACTTTTGTATCAAGATTGGAGATGCACTTGTCTCCTGGAAGTCGAAGAAGCAGAGCACCATTGCAAGATCATCAACAGAGACAGAGTATAGAAGCATGGCCATGACAGCTTCTGAAATAGTATGGGATCCAGCATTGTTATACTGTGATAATAAAGCAGCATTACAGATTGCAGCCAACCCTGTCTATCATGAACGTACAAAGCACATTGAAATAGATTGTCACTTTGTGCGTGAGAAAATACAAGAAGATCTTATTAAAACTGATTTTTTGTCTACAACAGAACAAGTTGTAGATATTATTACTAAAGGCCTCAGCTCGCAACAACATGATAAACTAATATCCAAGCTAGGGATGAAGAACATCTTTCTTCCTCCAGCTTGAGGGGGAGTGTTGAAATTAGAAGTTAGAAGTTTATTTGCTATGACAGTTAGTTTGTTATGATTCTTGTTAGTTTTTTTTGTAAGTATAAATAATATGTACTGTGTAAATTAAATGATTAATGATGATTAATGAGAATCAAGTATTCATTTTCACCATTTTAACACTTCGGTCTGCTTTGCAAGATGCAGTTGGAACTTTGTGTCCAACTATTTCGGCCAAAGAGCCATTATTTAAGTGCCTTCCATTCATCTTTTGGAGATTAATCATTGTCAGATTATCCTAGAAGAATTCAGTCCGTTGTAAGAGTGCCAAATCCGATGACAACGGCGATCAAAGCTATTGCATAAGCTGCTGGAAGTGTGTTTGACAGGCTAGGTCCCAAATGGATTTCAATACCTGTGACCAGCAGGATGAAGAAAATGGAGATCTATCCTATCTTAACCAGCTTCTGAAGAAAACACAATCAGCATACTATCAAAGAGATTATGATGGACAACTTGCTGGTAGCATAACAGCATTAGAAAGTGAGACAGGGTTTGTCTTCAAATTATGAATTAGAAAGTTAGACAAGGTTTGTCTTCAAAAAACAAAAGGGGTGATAAACCAGTTATGGTGCAATCTTAAACAGGTCAGCTTATATGGAGTTCATGCTTCGGTAAAATCACCTACATGAGATAAAAACGTAATGGTGTGGTCATATTGTCACACAAGGAAACACATTTTTGTTTGGTGCGCTTGTTGCTCTGCATGAATACTTGTTACAGACTTGGACAATTTGGATCCAAAAAAGAAGAACCATTCATTCTGAATCGAATGCAACTGGCATCACAAAACATTAGACCAGTATGTTCTGTTCTGCTGCTAACCAACAAAGCAATCATTCTATTCTTAGGCAATTCATAACTCATTTAATAGAAACAGGAAACAGGAAACTCAAATCTGAAAACTTTCACATGCTCACTTAGACAACACATTGAACATCAACCCGATTGACGCCCCTGCAATGCACAACAAAGACACAACACGGAACCGAACAAACAAGACACTCAAGCTCTTAGCAACCTGAAGAGTAAGGGTAAGAATCTGCAGCCTACCTCGTTCCTCCATCATCTTGAAGAAGTACATAGGCTTCACGGACTGCCGCAACATAAACGCCAGCGTAAAAGGGAACCCGAATGCCATCACACTTTGAACCGTAACCTCATTTAATGGATGTGCTCCCGAACCGTGAGCATAGGATATCCAAGCTCCAAGACCAAGGTGGAGCAGACCCAGAAGAGCCACCGCTTTGCTAAGTCCATATATGTTCTTCATCATTGTTTCAAGAACCTCTCGTGTCTCATTAGCCAGCGCCGATAAATCACGTTCCACGGTGGGTCCCTCGATTTCTTGGTGCTTGAAATCTGGGTTTTGACTCGGGTGGGATTCACTACTACTGTTGTCTGATTTCTCATTGTCAGATCTTGGGGTTGGGGTTGGGGTAGAAGAAGCTGTTGAAAGATTTCTGGGACTTATACTAGCGTATGATGCTCTTCGGATGAAAACCAAATTCAAATCCTCTTCTAAGGATTTATGAAAGGGTAGTGTGCCTAGGGTTCGTTCAATTGAAGAGCAATAGCTTGGTGAGAATGATCTACCGGTACAGAGATGAGAGGTGAGTTGGTTTAGGGTTGAGGCGGAGGGAAAGGGGTGGGGTTGGAGATTAGGGTTTGAGGGAGGAGATATGGAATTGCGGCGGATGGGAAGTTTCGAGATTAAAATACGACTACGGGAGATCATTGTTGTAATTCAAAATCACAATTCACAAATGATGGGTGTGGTTGTTAAAGGCGTTTGTTGCTTGTTTCTAGCCGTCAATGTCGTCTGGCGTTTTAGAATATCTGCCGATTTATCCGACCGCCAAAGCTCGACGATAATTCTACTTTTGTGCCTAGGATATTTTAGCTGCCTGTTTCCACTTTCTGTTTAAAATTTTCGGCCATCATATTTGACCATGATCTAATTTTTTTTTCTCATTTGAAGCTTGTTTTCTGGGCTTCTAATGCATTTTGTTTGTTGTTTTGTAATTTTTTATGAATAAATGAAATCATCCATTTGGTCAAAAAAATTGAGAGCTTAATGTAGCTAAGACTCTACGGTTGATTTTAAAAATTGTGATGAAAAAAATGATTTTTAAAATAATTGTTGAAAAGTAGTTTTGAAAAGTTGGTTAGTGTTTGTCATTGATGTTAAAAAGTAATTTTGAGGAGATAAAATGTTTATTTTAGACATGATATTGAACAGTAAAAGTAAACTTGGATGACATTCAAATAGTTAATGTTATGATATATGAAATAAGTCAATTTTAATTATAATAAAAGTTTTATTTTTTTATAAAATTTAATTTGAAAATATAAATTACATTCTAGATTATATACAGACATAACACTTACAAATTAATAATAAATATAAAATAAATTACAAATGAAATAATTTTATTCTCAATATAAATATTATAAAATATATATTATTTTACAATTATGTATGCATTATGTACAGTAAATTATAATTAAATAATAATGGTAAAAAAATAATTTTATTTTTAAATTAGTTTTTTACCCAAAAAAACTATAAAATTTAATTTTTTGTTTTAAATGTAAAAGTTAGTTTTAAAAACAACAAAAAAAAAACAAAAAAAAATACTTAAAAAAGCCCGTTTGACTTGTCAAACGCAACTACACATGGCCCTAAATAAAAGTGGCCAAGATCCCCGATGGGATAAAGTATATTGTTTTTATAAATAAGAGGACAATACATGCATTCACATATTATAATAATTTGTCCGGGCACCATCTAATTTTCTTTTGCGAGTAAAGTTACAATTAATTTAAAAAATAACATGACATAGAGTGATAGATATATTATGATTATAATTATAATGAAGATTAAGACTAAAAAATACTTTGACTATAATTATATTAAATATTTTAATAATTAAATTTTATAAAAATATATATTTAAAAACAACTTATTAGAGATTTTTAAAATATATTTTTTCATAATTTTATTAATAATAAATTTTAAATGATTATAAGTTAAAATTGAAAAAAATTAACTAAATAAAAGTCTAAGGATAATTTTCGTGGGACGGAAGAAGTCTAATCCACTCCGCTCAACACTCGAAAAAGAGATATGTTCATATGAGAAGTGGTACAGCTATGATCCCTGTACCTTTTCGGGGAAAACGTGCTCACCAGCACAGGCACCCTGGTACCTTCCCTGCAACAGAGACGTTACAATCTTTTGTACAGGGGTTTGCATTTGTATTCGTTTGTACAAGTCATACAAAGCATATTATATTACAAGATTCGGGAGACAAGAGGCTAGGTTGTTCAAACTTCAACCACAATCCATCAGCAATCTGTCCTCCCTCCTGAAATTCTCAATTCCCAGTTTCTGATGGCTAAAGGAGCTTTGACGGTAGAAATTGTAGGTCGCTACCGTGTGTCTCCGCCACCAAATACAGTCGCACCAACCTCTCTCCCTTTAACTTTTTTCGACATTCCATGGCTTTTCTTCTCCCCGACCCAACCTCTCTTCTTCTTCGACTACCCTTTCCCTTCTTCTCACTTTCTATCCACCACTCTTCCGCCGCTCATCCACTCCCTTTCCCTCACTCTCCAACACTTCTTCCCTTTCGCCGCCACTCTTGTGTCCCCGCCCCTCATTGTTTACAAAAAACCCGACTTTGTCTCCTTGCTTGTCGCCCAATCCAACGCCGATTTCTTCCACTTGTCCTCCAACAATCAGCGTTGTGTCAACGATTTTTACCCTCTACTCCCTCCTTTGCCAAGCGAGGAGCAAGAGGAAATCCCCTTGCTTGCAGCACAAGTCACCGTTTTCTCCAACGCTGGTATTTGTATCGGGTTTTCATATCACAACGTGGTTGCCGACGGGAGGACTTTCAACAGCTTCATCAAGACCTGGGCATCGCTTTTCAGAGACCCTTCTTCTTTCTCAAGCAACTCATCGTCGTTACTTCCCTTCTACGATAGAACGGTGATAAAAGATAGTTACGGGCTCCAGTCCATTTTCTTGAACCATTGGAGGAGAAGCAGAGGATCTTCGAAACGCATGGTCATAGGTGTTTCGGAGTCGGTGTCAGCCATGGTTAGAGCCACTTTCCTTATGTGCCCTGCTGATATGGAGAAGATCAAACAGTGGATTGTTGGTCGTTGCAAGGCGAAGAACATGGCTGAGCCTCCACGTTTATCACCTTCTAATTTAACATGCGCTTTTGTGTGGGTGTGTTTGATAAAATCTCATGAGAAAGTTCATGGGAAGTTAATCGGTAAGAACCCGAGTTACTTCGGGTTCAATGCGGGTTGTTTAACCAGGTTGCGTTACCCGATCCCGAATACTTATTTCGGTAACTGCATCGGGTTTGCTCGAACAACGGCAACACAAAGAGAGCTTTGCGGCGAGGATGGGATAATCATCGCAGCGAATGCGATCGGAAACCGAGTTAAGGATTTGGATGAAGAGGTTTTGGAAGGGGCGGAGAATTGGATATCGGATTGGGGAGTGTTTTACGGATCGGGTACGGAGCCCTATGTGATGGTTTCCGGGTCACCGAAACTGGATTTCTACAAGACTGATTTCGGGTGGGGGAGGGCAAGGAAAATAGAGGAGATTTCAATCGATAATGCCAACGGCAATGCCGTTTGGTTCACACAAAGCAGAGACGTGAAAAGCGGCATCGAGGTGGGATTAGCATTGGCAAAGGCTAAAATGGATGCTTTTGCATGTTTCTTCACCCAATTGCCTCACTAACCGCACCATTAAGCTGCTTAGTCTCGGCAAGCTTATACAATTTGACACCCCTTGTATTCTTTAGAAACATTATTTTTTAGGTGCTGGAATTGCAAACATAGCCGGTCTGAACCAGCATGTATCGACGTTCGTATTCGTATGTGTATTGTAGGAGAAAGTGTACTTGGTCTGAACCAGCATGTATCGACGTTCGTATTCGTATGTGTATTGTAGGAGAAAGTGTACTTGTGAAGTGTTGCATTCTGTCAGTACTTTTATTTGTTGTTATGTGGTTAAAACGGTCGTGTCTGATTGTATGGACTACCCTGCTTGCTTCATAGGCCATTGAAATTAAATATCAAACATCACCCTCAGGCCTCGGCTCCACTAAGTTTGTACATCGGAAATAGGGGTGAGCACTGAATGAGTCGACTAAAAAAAATTAAGTTAGTCGAGTTGATGTTACTATTTTATAACTTAAATTTTATTTGATTTTTTTAAATAGAGTTGAGTTGTTCGAGGTTTTGTTTAAATTTAATGGTAAACATTTATAATGTCATGGTATTAATTTGTTCCAATTTAAACGGCTTTCTATAACCATACACAATATAAATATATTTCTTCATATGTGATGTATATATGTCGGGCAAAATTGATGGACTTGACTTGAATTTAAAAAATGATTTACTAATTACTAAAAATTTTGAGTTTTTCGAGTTTTAGGTGAATTTTAAATTTCTATTTTATAACTCAAATTTTATTTAAAAATTTTTCGAATTGAGTTTATAAAATTATGATTCACATCAAAATAAATTAAAATTTTCACATTAAGTCGAAACATTTAATTTTTTCGAGTCGAATTTTGTATACTACCAACAGGAGAGTAGGAAAAGAAGAGGGGTGCTCATTAATCGTTATTCAACGCTAACGGAATTAACTAACCTATTACTACAAATCAATTTGATTCGGCTAATGTGTTAGAAAAAAAAAGTTCAAGGCACTTGGCAATATGCAATTCTTTTTAAATTATTTTAGTGGTTTTATTATAGGATTATTATTTCATACACATATTTTTTTTGTTTTCACAGGCGTCTTAATTTTAGGGTCTATGACTCTGTTTAAGGTTTAGACATTTTAATGTAGGGGTTTGAAACTTAGGGTTTATAATTAGAATTTTAAGTTATGGTTTATGTAGGGTAATATGGTTAGAGATTTAAGGTTTAAACTATAAACCTTAAATTTTAACCCTAAACCCCATAAATTCAAAACTAATACACTTAAACCCCTAAACTTGTGCATGGAATAATTACCCATTATGGATTATTATCTCATACACAGGCGGTAGAAACTTTTTGTTTCCACAAGTGCCTTAATTTTAGTGATTAAGGTTTTAGTTTAGAGTTTAGAGTTCGAGGATTTTAGTGTAGGGGTTTAGAATTTATGGTTCATGGTTAGAATTTAGGGTTAAGGTTTAGGTTTTAGTGTAATATGGTTAGAGATTTAGGTTTTAACCTATAAACCTTAAATTTTAACCCTAAATTCTATCAACAACCCACGAATTCAAAACTACTACACTTAAACTCCTAAACTTTAAACCCTAAACAGAGTCTCTAAACTCTAAAACTAAGGCACTTGTGTAAACAAAGTTTTTACAAGCGTTCGGGCATGAAATAATTACCCTTCAAATTAGTAATATGAAGTAATAAAAAATAAAGAGTATTTTTTGGATCCGCTAATTAGCCTAGTGACTAAGGATATTCATATTACCTCATCTTGTATGGGTTCGAATCCTGATATGTAAATGTAGAAGCTACCTATTTAATCAAAAAAATAAAGAGTATATTTAATGATTCATTTTTTTAAATCTCGTGCTTTATATTTATATTTATATTTAGAGATGGGATTCGTTTACACAGTGTAAAACTCTTTAAGTTTTACACGTTTTTTAGACCGTTGGATGAGTAAAACGAATGGATGAGATTAACGGTAAATATGTGAAGATTATCACTTGAAAAAAAAAAGAGTAAGAAGTTAATCTGAGTCATCCATTCTCCAATCTAACGATCCAGAAAACGTGTAAGTTTTACATTGTGTAAGTTGATCCTAACTTTTATATTTATATTTATACTTATAGTAGAAAACGATAATGCTTTATTGCTTTAGGAGCAGTTTTTGTGAGAGATAACGATTAGCTGCATGGATAAGAAGTAGGGGTGGGCAAAAATACCCGACTCGAAAATTCGACGACCGAACTTAAAATATCGGGTAATTCCTGGAAAAAAATTACTCGACCGGGCCGGGTACCCGACTCGACAAATTTACCGGGACACGGGCCGGAAGTTTCCTCTTACCGGGTACCCGACCCGATAAAAATTAATATATATTTTTTTATTTAAAATTATATTTTTATTTTATGTTTCTTAATATTTTCACTCTAAAATTAAGTTTGAATCCCTACATTTTTTCTATGTTTGTATTATATTCTTTTAAGTTTTAAGTTTAATTTTTTTATAAATATTTTTGTGTTTAACATGTAATTTTTTAATTTTAAAATAAAAAATAAAAAAATAATAATCGGGTATCCAGATATAATGGGCCGGGACATGGGCCGCTTAATGAGGTACTCGAATGAACCGGATACCCGAAAATCGAGTACCCGACAATGCCCACCCCTAATAAGAAGCAACGGTTGCAAGTCATGTTACAAGAGTATATTCCCTGCCTAACTGTCTAAAATTAATTTGCTAGAAATTTAGCCGATTTTTCAATGAAATTATAATTTCCACTTCATCTACTTACTCTTTTCTTCTCAATTTCTTCATCTATTTTTGCTGATGCAAAGAGAGAATTGGTAGTGGTTTATGGCGGTTGACCCACTTCAATTTAAATTGAGAGCCGCATGCGGTGATTGGAGTAGGGAGTATGTGAAGAGAGAGAGAGTTGTGTCCTCGCTTATTTTTTCGGGTCAATATGTGTATATTGTCACGGTCCTATTCATGTGATAGGCGAAGACCGTGACAGATGCTTGCTGGTTGTGCTTAATGCAGGATGCGAGATAACAATAAGGGTGTAGTACGTGTCGTACAGCCGTTCAGTCCTGGGGACGGGCGTGCTGGTTAGACACCACACTGGTCGGGAGCTGTCCCCGCTTCCCTGATAAGCTCATGGGAGGACGAAACCAGTAAGCATCGAGTGAAAAAGGCTGAGCCCCGGGTTGCCGCACGGGGGCTATGTCCTTGCGCCAAGACTCTGACCCCGTGACAGATGGTATCAGAGCCAGTCTGTGTGCTAGCTGTGAGCTTACCAAGCGCTTCATGTGCTGCGTAGCGAGTCAAAGTGGACGAGCGTTTGTCTCGCACCCGGTAAAGGGGTGTTCGCGAGTGGGGCCTTTAGAGATGAGGCCGGGTAGGTAGGAAGCTGCAGCGAAAGTTCGCCAAGCACTCGCAGAACCTCGGTAAAGAGGGCGAGCAGGCAGGGAATTGCACACTAGATTCGGGCTAATTAAAAAGAAGAGGGTAAAGAGCTTACTCCCCATGCACGAGGGCGTGCATGAATCAAGTGGGGGAGTTTGTCACGGTCTTATTCGCGTGATAGGCGAAGACCGTGACAGATGCTTGCTGGTTGTGCTTAATGCAGGATGCGGGATAGCAATAAGGGTGTAGTACGTGCCGTACAACCATTCAGTCCTGGGGACGGGCGTGTTGGTTAGGCACCACACTGGTCGGGAGCTGTCCCCGCTTTCCTGATGAGCCAATGGGATAGCGAAACCAGTAAGCATTGAGTGGAAAATGCTGAGCCCCGGGCTAGTAAGAGCCCTGGGTTGCCGCACGGGGCTATGTCCCTGCGCCAAAACTCTGACCCCGTGACAATATATATATATATATATGCCTCTGACATATTTACTGTGTCGTGGCCTTCGAAATCCTTATTGGCGGGTAATGTCGCGTTATGATGGTTACTAATGGGTAGGCATGAGCAAGCTCGGCTGATAGGACAAGGGTCATGTTTGTCGGTGAGCCTGGGAATCAATCCTCTGAGGACCGGGGTCCGGAGGCATAGGCATCTTTCCAGAGACAATAACACGTTTAGTTTAGGAGTTCCGAAAGCACAAATATCTTTTCGGAGACATGACTATGTTTAGTCCCGAGATTCCAAAGGTAGAAGCATCTTTCTGGAGACAAGACCAGATTTAGGGTTAGGACATAGGCGGAGATATAACAATTTTTTTCTAAAAATCTTACTTTCACAGCTGAGCTGTGACACTGACACACTCTTTGTCAGAAGCTATTGAAGACTTGCTCACCGGCACCCGCGCCAGCAAGTCAGCAACCCAGTCCTTGCTCTTCAACAAGGATAATATAATTTTGTAGGGTTTGCATTTTTGGCGAGCATTAATCAATGGTGATTTCTCCCCTTTCATATATTGCCACCCAGGACCACCACTACTACTACTATAGTCTATCTAGATTAGGCCAGAACAATAAGCAAGGAACAAGAGGAAATCCCCTGCTTGCAGCCCAAGTCACCCTTTTCTCTAACGCTGGTATGTTTGATAAAGTCCCATGAGAAAGTTAAAGGAAGTTAACTGCTAAGAACCCAAGTTACTTCGGGTTCAATGGGAGTGGTTTAACCCGATTGGACTACCCGGTTCTAAGTACTTGTTTTGGTAACTGCATTGGGTTTGCTCGAACAACGGCAACTAAAAGTGAGCTTTGCGGAGAGGATGAGATAATTGTCGTGGCAAATGCAGTCGGAAGCAAAGTTAAGGATCTGGATTTCTACGAGACTGATTTCGGGTGGGGAGGGCAAGGAAAATAGAGGAAATTTCTATTGATAATGGCAAGGTAATGCCGTTTCATTAACTGAAAGCAGTGATGAGAAAGGCGGCATCGAGGTAGGGTTAGCATTGGCAAAGGTAAAATGGATGTTTCTTTCACCCAATTGCCTCACTAAATTTAATTCCAGCAGGTTTATATAATATTTTGGATGTCCCTCTTAGATGTTGAATTGCAGTTAAAGAAATAGATACCTAAAAAGTGATAGAGATACATTTGATTTCTTTAAAGACAAGAAATTCAAGATTTTAAAAAATATTTTTTTTATTGAAGTAGAATCATTATAGTACAAGGTATTGGGAGCTTGTATGTATTCATACCCAAAAGCCAACGTGTACACAATATTCAGCACAACTTTACAAATACAGGATCAAAGCATAAGAACCCTGAATATTTCAACAAACAATATTGCTGCTGCTGCTACTGCTCCCTTTCACTTTTCATCTCTATAGCTCTTCTAGAGAGACAGACCCGATATACAGCTCCAAGCCTCCCACTTGATTAAGGGAAACATGCAGCATTTTTCACTGCTACTCACGTCCATTATTCAAATTTAATCACCAATGGCTACTACATACATTCCCATTCCTTGCCTTCAACATATATTAGATTTATCCATCCATCATTGTAAGATAAGATTGCACTTTATATTTGCATATCCCCGCACACCCCCATGATTCCAAGCTTGGCTTCTCTTATCAACAATCCTGAATTTCGTGAAAATCGATGTTTTACCGACCCGTGGATAGAAGAGACGTAAAATTATAACATAAAACTACCTCTTGCCCCCCCCCCCCCCCCCCCCCTAAAGATTGATTGGTTGATGATACATACCTTTTGATATGGAGAGCAACAGTAAAAACTGAAGAAATTACTTTTTTCATCAAAGTCACATATAGGTCCTTGCATTATTTAGATATCCTGCATGCACGGTAAGTATTTTAGAATAAGATTGAAACATCTTGGAGATATATACTGCAATATTGGAGTAAAATTGGGGAATTTGCAATTATCAATCAGATTATAACTGTATTAGAACGATCAATACCTAGCCGTCTACCTTAAAACAATAACCAGACTAAAGGAGGAACTCACACTGGTAAATGTTGCAAACATTCACCTATTGTGCATAGTCACTAAGAATGTCTGACAACCTGCAAAAACCCTCATTATGGTAAGCAAAATTGGAAAGAGAAAACTACTAACAAATGATGGAAGATATTGCTTTAGTTCCACTAGCAAAGTCCGCCGAAATAGGAACAAAGGATACCTTATATTTTTAGTTATGATGGTCTGCCCATCTTCGCCAAGATGACGTAAAGCCGCTTCCTCCAACTGACCATTTCGATATGCATGCTACAAATACAGATTATCACAATAAAAATGATATAAGAACAGCTAGAAGAGAACACTAACGACGCAGGGCTGAAAATGGAACAGACAATCTTCAATCATATTTGGGTGACATATATTGCAAACAAGGATATGCTAAAAGGAAAATTATGCCAGTTTTGAAGTCCACCACCATTTGAATCGTATGACTTCATACAAAACCTATTTGATCGACAGGATATTTCTTTAACCAGAGAAGCTTGGCTTGTGTTTTTCCAGTATTTGTTTTTCAAGAACATAAGAAAACCTTTTGAACATACACATGCACCTTTTCAAAATTCCAGCAGAACATGAGACAATTTAAACTCTAGTAACTTAGTCTAGATTCCAATCACAATTAACAATGTCTCAAGGCTTAACATGAGACAATCTGCAATGATGAGTGACAACAAGAGAGAAAAGGGTGAGGAATCACCATAAAAAAATGGGATAGGAAAAATGGAGAAGCAGAAAATGATAATATAATTTCACATCTAAACAGCTTTGGGATGTTAAGATCCAAAAATGGACATTTAAGTACCAAGAAAAGAAATTTATAGGTTTTCCAGAGAGTTGAAGAATGAATAGAAAATCATTCACCTTGTAAAAACAACTATTCCCAAAAGGACAGTTCCCATTTCCAAAGTTGAAGTGCTTGCAATTTATTGACCTGCAAGGGTGAAGAAACAAAAGAACAAGAGATTTACTAATTAGAAAAGCAAAATTGCCATACAAATATACAAATCCTAAGTTCAGCATCTTCTCTTATGTTATCTAAGTATTCAAGCCTGAAATCAGATTTGCTAAACTAAAATGATTTATGCTCACTACAGCAAAAAAAACTACACTGTAATCTCTTTTTAAAAATCCAACAGATTCCGCCAAACTTTATGTATGTAGCGGAAATTACATGATCTGACTCACCCCATCATAAAATAGAGTTAACAACTCATCCAAACAATCCATCAATTATATATATACATACTTTTGACAACGTAAAATCATAATGCATGTAAGCAGGAAATGTAAGAAGCATTGAAACCGCAGTGACATTACCTTAATTTTGCCTTGTATCCATCTACAATTTGCTGTTTTTCTTCCGGACTCCAAAACCAAATGACACTTGGAATGACAAAATATGATAGCTTGCGGCAGATTGGGCAGGCCCTCAAGGCAGTATTGACATCCATTCCAGAGGAAGGAGAACTGCTTCGCCAACTTCTAATACAAGTTACGCAGAATGGATGATTACATTCCGAAAGAATTCCAAACTTTCGCTCAGCTGCTGTGGGCTTTGAGAGAACACGATCCAGGCACACACTACATTCTATTTCTTGACTAAGTTTCAATGCATCAAGGTATTTTTGCTTCTTCTTGCACATTTTTATATGTTCCTCCCTTTGTTCAGGTCTAAAAGGATGCAAACAATGTTTCTCACAGGTGGGACACAAGTCTCCATGAAGATGAGGACACTTTTCTCCTCGGGGGCAATTACCAGCTGCAGCAAACGAGCAGATAGGACGTTCAACTGGATTATCGCTCCTAGGCCCAACAGTTTCACCATTATCTGATTGATCCTGAGATGCAGATTCCAAATTCCCTTCTTGTTTTGAGGGAGCAACAAAAGCTGTACTGGAATCAGGAGACTTGGTAGAAGCAGCTGAAGATACAATCGTCCCAACAAATGTGGTTTTTGAAGGAAGTAAAGGTACTGAATCAGGTGCTGTTGACGAAGATGAAGCCGATGGATCTGACTGTGAAGCCTTGACATGTTCATATCTGCACCGGCTACCATAAAAGCAGCTTCCTTTCTGATAGTATGTGCATATCTGCAATGACCAAGTAAGAAAGGACAATAAAGTAACCTAATCAATAAGTAAATGCAAAGAATAATAATATGAAGAAGGAGAAGAAGAAGGGAAGGGAAGGGAAGGGAAGGGAAGGGAAACTTCGTACATTATTGGGAGGATGCTTCCATTGATGAGAAAACTCACAATGTTCCCCTTTGAGGCATGCTCCGTGAGCAAAGAACTTGCAAAGTACTCTAGAATCATAAGAAAAGCCAAAAGTTACAAAACCTGCAGTCTACATCCAGACATCATCCGCTAAACAATGGGAACCAGGATTGGAGTAATGGGGAGACAGCCAAATTAGGTCATTAAAATTCAAATGCGAATGAACCTAGCTAATCAAACAGTTAATATTTTCGAGGCTTCATTCATACAAGGAAGCTGAAAAAAAAAAACACAAACAATTTCCAACATTTCATTTGAAAACCAAAGGACAAACAGTAAATAGAAGGCTCAAAGGAACATGAAGAGGATCAAAATCAAGGGAATACAAACAATTGAAACCATCATAATCAACAGAAAGATTAAAAAAAGAAGAGAATCGAAAGATTAGATCATCACCGTTTAGGCATGGCGAATGGCGATCGATTCAGAGAAAGCTGTGGGAATCAAAATTATAAGAAAGGGGGAGTGGGGAGGGGTGGATTTGAAAGATGGCTGGAAAGAAAAGAAAGAGGATAAAAGAAAAGAAGAAAAGGAGGGGATCAGCGAAATTAAAGGTGGGATCTTTCAGAATTCAGAGTCTGGGTTTTTCTAACCAAGCATACATACAACATGTCATCAACGTTTTCCACATTACATAAATAAGAAAAACAAGAAACATAGGATTGTTCTGTTTTTGGCCGTGACTTGCTTTTCCGTACAAGACAGGAGTCAAACCGTCAAATAGGAATTCGTTGTGTAATAACGGAAATCACCCTCTCACTCCTTTACTAAATTTATGGTTTTGGTCCCTGTGTTTCGTTCTTTTTTCGGAGATTTTGTCACTTTAACTAAAAAAATCTAAAATATAATTAAAAAAAGGATATTTGCGGTCTCTTTTATTGGTAGTACACCAAATAATAATCTTAATTTTGTTATTCTATTATTACTAATGTTGGCATTGATAGACTAATTTCAAATTTAAAAGGAAAAGCTCAAATCATGAGATTGAAATAATAAATTAATAGAGGATAACCATGTTAAGAACCATAATTTCGTATTAATAGGCATAATTTCACATAACAGTTTAATAATGAAATATTTTAACGGTCTTTGTTGGGTTTTTTTTCATTTAATGTTAGAGATATAAAGTAATATGTAACGTTAATAACAATTGAAGGGTTAAATTATATTCAAATGAAAACAAATGAATTAAATATCAAGTGAGTATTATAATATACAAACGAAAACCACAACTTGATGTTACGATTATTAATATTAGCGATTAAACTAGGAATTAAGGAGGCCTCAAACTCCAAAGGGGAAGTTCGGAAGCAAAGCCAGCCTCAAGTGAAGGGAGATGTAGCAAATAAGAAAGGTTTGCTTTTTGTTTAGAGAGAAATTTTGAGTTTACACGTGCTTGTAAATTTTAGGAGTTAAAGTTTAATTTAAAGTTTAAAGGTTTAAATTGTACAATTTATAATTTAAGATTTAGGGTTAGAATTTAAAGTTTAAAGTTTAGTGTATTAAGGTTAAGATTTTAAGTTTTAAATTTTCAAAAAATATTGTATAAAAAAATTTACATCAAAATATAACTTTATTTATTTAATTACTTATTTCAATTAGGGCTGCCCTTGCTCTGTGTTTACATGATAACCTTTTTCACTCGTGCATGGAGTTAGGGATGCGCATTTCACTCGGGCCCGATGGGTTCTGACTCGACCCGGCTCGATCGGATCGGGTATTTTTATAAAAATATTGAGTTCGAGTTAGGTTTTTGTGTATGGCGAGGTCGGGTTCGAATTTTAGGGTGAAAAAAATCGACCCGACCCGACTCAAAACTAATTGTGTAATTTTTCTTTAAATTTTTTAGGGATATTTGTAATAATACCCTTTTTATATATTTTTTTATAATTTGGTCCTTAAAATTAGTTTTTTATTTACAATTTAGTGCTTAAATTTATTATTTTTTATAATTATGTCTCTTAAAATTATTTTTTTACAATTAGGTCCCTAAAATTAATTTTTTTTTCTATAGGTCGGGTCGGGTTTAGAATATTTATTTTCGGGTCGAGTTTTTTAAAGAATGAGATCGGGTCGGGTTCAGTTTTAGGATTATTAGTTTCGGGTCGAGTTTGAGTGGATCAAAAATCTGACCCGTGCCCATCCCTACATGGAGTTGCGGGATTATTTCAATATAATGATTTGTGAGCTTTTCAATTAGGGTTTAGGGTTTGCAGGATTTCATCACTTGGAGTTGGGACAAGATTCAAAGACCAAATCCGATAGCTTTTAGATGTTTTTGGATAATGCAAATAAATAATTTTATTTATTTTAAATAAGATTTTATTTTTAAATATAATAAATATTAGAGAGGCGGTTGAGAGTTTTATGATAACCGATTCTTTTAGTATTTACCGTTTTGTCTCTACTTTTGTCTTATAAATATAGAGCTCTAAATTATTGTTTGACACACTGAAAACATTTGATCTTTTATGTTTTCTTCAAAGAGAGCAACACCAAGCGAGTTCCACGTCCTCACTTCGGGTGCACGATGTTTGGAAGACTGTGTTAACTTTGGGGGGCGACGTCCATCATTGTGATTACACCATCCGAACGAAATTACTTCTAAAGCAGTAGATTTTACCACGACATAGTAATCGATTTGTTTTATGTGTTTTATTTATTTATTGAATTTTGCTAGTCAATGCTAATATGTTTGTTTTGCAGCAATAATTTTTTCTAACAATTTAGAAGCAATTTTCTTCTACTGCTGTTACAACGCCTTACTACCACATTTTGAAAGGTTATGGTTATTGTCTCTTATTTATAATATTTTAAGCTGTCAGTTTCTTGAGAAATATTTTGGGCAGAAGAAAAGAATATTTATTTAAAATATATGAAGAATACAACGAAACTTGAGGAACCATGACGCGCATAGATGATACGTAAAGGATATAGGTGAAGACTCGGCCCTTAGTATAATAATGCCTAGCAACCATGTGCTTTAAAGCTGCTAAAATCATGGGAGATGGAGAAGACCAGATTTGGAGAGTCCTTTGGGGATTGGCCCCTTGAATATCGGGTAGTTGGTTTGTTGCTAGCCTGGGAAGCACGGGTACGACATTCTTATGACGTTTTAAGTACTCGAAACGTCTCAACGACAAGTACGGATAGGGTACGTACTGGGGGCGTCCCACGTTAATGGGGTATGGCTGATGTAACCCCCTTAGCGCGGCCTAGACGCTCGACCCGAACTACGAAGATTACACGGGAAAAACCAAAGTCAACCCAAAAGTCAACCTTGATTAACGACCTTTTTTATCTTTTCTAGATGCTCATTATTAGCCTATATGATTAGCGAATCATTTCAGCAGAAGTGACACAGTGAACGGAACCCAAACAGGGGTTCAGTTGCATAGAAACATCTTTTAGGGACTAAAATGTAAATTTCCAGAATTATAAGGACTAAACAAGTTTTAATGTTACCGGTCCGTAATTAATCATATAACATGCCATCATGTCAAATTTCATCTCAAACAGATCATTCAAACTCATTAAATTAAGCAACCAAAACTCAGGGACCAAAATGTAAGAAACAGAAACCTGAAACAGTTCAAATTCAAACCCAACGGTCAGGCGTTTCGAAACGGATGGCCCTGTACCGAAACGGTCGTTTCAAAACTTAGTTGACCGTTTCGATACTCGGGTGCGCTCCGAGACCCGTTTCGAAACACTCTTTTCCAGTAGCAAAACCGTTTCGGTTCGTCCCTACCCGTTCCGAAACCTCATGGCCATTTCAGGCATCTGTTTCGAAACAGGCAAGGGCGTTCCGATATGCCTTGCCCTACAACAACAGATTTTGCTGGTTTTTCATGTATTTTCATATCTGAAACATTCCCAAAACATGCCACAACATGCATACAACATAGATACACACCAACGACCATCATTTTGAGGCATTAGCTACGACATGGCATCCAACATGCAAACATAGATACTAAAGGCATTCTCCCTAGTCCACCAAAGCCATAACAAGCTAAAACCAACATTCACATCCAAAATCAAACCATAATGGCCAATTACAACTCAAGGATAAACCACCAAACATACTCAAAGTAAAGGGAAACATCCTCAACCATTCAAAAGTAAAAATCTCACCCATTGCCTTTTATTACACCGAAGTAAATCCACATACTTTGCAAGATTAAAAGCTTGGATTCCCCTTGCTTACTTGCTGCCTCGAATGCCTAATTTTCTGTATTGATGAAACAAAAGAGCGTAAGCACAAAGCTTAGTGAGGACCACTATGCAACATCCATCAATGCATTTCCCACCATTGGCAAAACCACCATTTCATATCTCATGCCTTTACATAAAACATGTCCATTCGAGATCATCTATGCACTTTCTAAAACATGCTCATATGCAACATTTAAATCAGCAAATAAACATTTGCTCATGCTTCACCAAGCATCTCATGCATCCTTGCATCATTTACAAGCATCCCATGCTTAACATTATTCATCTACATTATATTAGCTCGCAAGTGATAATCCATAAACCATATCAACACAAGACACAATCGGATACGGGGATTACAAGCGTTGTCACACACGCTTCATACATACTACCGGACTACACAAGGTGGAGATCAATGGCACAATCACAACCCCTCAACACCCATGATGGAGATTAATGGCACAATCACAATCCCTCAACATCACTCATCGGTAGTTGTATAATTCCACTAACGAGAGTACGAGACTCATACACAAGACTCACACACGGAATTAAACCATTCACCGTTGTGGTCTTAACCTCAATTGTTAGGGTACTTGGATGGAGATTACGGCACTATCACAACCCCTCGACATCCAAGGCGACTTTATTCACGGTGCACCCAATCTTATAGTCGGCTAACTATATCCGATTAACACAACAAACAACCATTTCCATCACTTGCCAATATAATCATTTAACCTCATTAATCCACTGTTTTACAAGCATAAACACAATGCCATTTCCACAAGCATATTATGCTTACATCACATGCATTCAACACATGAAAACCAAGGATCACTTACCTAGTGCATCCTTAACATAATGGCATTAAAATCCAGCAACATTCATGCGTAAAACATGCTTAAAAACAGTAACAAATCCACACTTAACTCAAGTGTATTTTCATCAAACATAGCACATTTTCAAGAGAGGGATTTTCGAATCACTTGCTCTTAAGCTTAGCTAAGTGTATCAAACTTACACTAAGCTCCCAAGACCACGCTCAAAGCGTTACAAAGCAGGAAATTGAATTTCCACTCATTGATACGCGAAGCCTTGCTCGCCGACACGAAAATCACTCTTCTGGAGCCTCCAACAACACCTTGTTTGCTTCTGGATCAAGATCCTCTGTTTTCACATCATCAAAACATAGATCTAAATGCATTAAAAAGATTCCAACACCAGCAACAATTCACAAACTCGTTGCTCACCCAAACTACACCAAAATACCCATCCAAAACAACCGAAAAACTCAATCGATTGCTTCCTAAATTAAGCCCAGCAAACATACATCACTTCCAACCCATTATAAACATTAAAACACATCTAACAAACAACCTAACCCAACCTTATACCTCCAGCAATCAAGATTCTACCATTTCACCTCAAAAACTCACTTAAATTAACCAAGAAACTCAAGGATCTCAAGGATTTCGGGATCTATGATATCAACAATTCATTTTAACATATTAATCAACTTAGAACTCAATTAAAATCAACACAAAATAGAGGTTAACTCATCAAGTCCGAAAATTAAGATTTCAACCACAATTTCACAAGATTTTGATCTCCAATCAACACTATAATGAAAACTCAACCAAAAATAGTATTTAGAAGCCAAATATCTTGGGAATTTCAATAAAAAAACTTTGATTAGATGTTGAGAACGGGATTTACCTCAAATCCTTACTTCCCTCAATGACAAGTTTCCTTAGCAAAATCTCGAAGAACTAGGAAAGATTTCTTGTAAATGGTTTAGGAAATATTGAGAGAGTTTTTGGGAGAAAGAATTATGGAGAAAGATGAGTGAAATAGTGTTTGGCTGAAAATGAGAAAGAGTTGGTAGTTACGTAATTGAAAATCTCACATTAACTACCTATTTTAATTAATTAATATAAATCTAATTAAAGCCATTTAATTAAAAGCCTTTTAAAACACATGTCATATTGAGGAAATGTCAAATTGCCTTAAAGCCCCCCTAAAGATTCTAAGATTTTGGCATCTACATTAAAAATCACATTTTCCCAGTTTTGAAACTTTACAATTTGGTCACTACTCAAAATGTCCCATTTCCAAAATCCGTTTTGTAAAATTGACTTGACCAACCTCTTAAACATATTTTTAGAGGATTTTAGCAATTTTTACCACATTTTATCCTATCCCGATCCTTGATTTCCTCAAATCACCTTACGCGATTCGAACCGTTCTCGACCGGTCTGATCCGATGTCTAAAACATCTAGGCCCAAAACCAGGGCGTTACAGATGAAATCGATCGGGAACAGTTGGAATATTTCTGGGGACATTTCGAGGACGGGAGGTGACCTTCACGAGCGTCTCTAAGGTCATTTTGCAGCTGAGAGACTAACGAGCTTCGACATAGATTTCGACGATAGTCTCACCGGCCAATTTGGAGCGATCAATGAAAAAAATTCAAAAGAAAAATTAGGTGCATAACAGAGCAGAAGAAGGAGGGTTGAAGAAGAAGATGAAACGCGTGAAAATGTCTTTTTTAGGACTATTCATCTTGTGGGGCCTAATAAATTATATATATATATATATATATATATATATATATATATATATATATATAACGCTTAATTACTTTGTTTTTGCTGCTCTATTTTCATGTGAAGAAAATCATATCATTCATTAATGTGCTTTATTATTATTATTATTATTATTATTATTATTATTATTATTATTATTATTATTATTATTATTATTATTATTATTATGAACACTTTATTTAATTATGAATAATTTATAAAAAAATATGATAATTTTTTACTTTAATTTTTATTAGCATTTTGTTTTTACTGGTTTTTTAGATATTATTATTTTGAATAGATTGTTATATATATTGTTATTTTATATTTGTTGTACCCTTGCCGTATTCGTACCCTGTAATTTTAAAAATTATCGTTTCTCGTCTCCGCCCCCGTCCCCGTATTCGTCCTCGCACCCGTATCAGTGCAACATAGTTGCCAGCTTCTATTTCTTTGAGTCAATGTTTGCTAAGCATTGAGAGGCCGTGCTTTTAATATTTTAAATTTGAATGGTAATCAAATGGAGTATGTGGTAAAGGTGATGGCTCACGAAAGGAAAGTTTAATAGCGAATGTAAAACTGAGACTTCAAAGGAAAATCGAAATTTCAAAGAAATTGTTTTTATGCTGAAATAAATATTAAAGATAAGTATCATAATCGTGAATTGTTATTATTATTTTTTATATTATTTGTGTTAGTAAATATTTTATTGAGACTATTATGCTATAATCTTTCTCTTGTTCTAGAATCAACAGAAGTTGTCGGTTCAAATGAGGTGGTTGTTGCAATAAACTCTGGAGTCACTTTGGTTAAGGATTCAATGAGGGTACAAATTAAGGCATGTCGAGGATAGAGGAGTCTACTTCTACCTATGAGTGCAAATTTATAAAGACGTCAGGATGGTTAAAAGATCAAGTTCATATGGTGAACAATTTCTTCGAGGTCAATTCGATTCAGGTTGAATGGATTGGACTCAAACATATTTATCCATCTCTGGGCCAATAAAAGGTAAACAAGTATATTTGAGCTTTGACTATGAGATTAGATTAAATTTTTAATCTATGTTGTTGGTTATTAATTCATGATTTGACCATTGCATGAATCATATGTCTTTTAAAATGAGTAAGCCTTTAAAAGTGGAGAATTATACATCTTTAACTAAATCATAAGATTTAAAGACTAAGAAAATTATGCACAATTTATATTTCTTAATTATATTTTATACTCAAAACATATTAAATGGTGGGGGAACTATATAGTGCAATTAATGGAAAGTAGTGTGATATTATGAAAATGCATGTCTATAATTGATTTTAAGATAGACTTGGTATTTGAGAGTGCTTTTTGCACCACCTCTATTTCTTGAAAATCTACCTGGTGCATTATTTGAAACTATACTCACTATCCCAATTTATAATAAAAGAGAGAGGGAATATAAAAATAATATTATTGAAAATTTCTCATATTGTACTCCTTAATATTTGAAAATCTCTTGGTAATAAATACCAATTATTGGAAAATTTGAAGTAATATAAAAAAATTCCCTTCATTTGTGACAAAGTCTTGATGACCAAATAAAAATATATTGAATTTATGCAAGTCACACTCATTTAAAATCATGACATGATGCATGGAACATAGATTCTTTGTAAACAATATGATTCACGTCTATATTGATGTTTGAGTTTTAATGCCTATTATAGAATTTATTTCAGTGTATATGAGTAAAGTTGGCAAAAATCATGTTTACATATCTCTATACGAAAATAATTAGACACATTATTTTAACCCTCAAAATTATTAAAAAAGTGGGGGGGTAAACATGAGGTGTCTAAAATCATGTCATAAACTTGTATCATATGTGTCTTTTTTGTAGCACATAAATTTATATGTATGAGTGTGATATTTTATGTGACTACTCGAAAGATTTGATAAAGATGAAGTACTCATTGTGGAGTACATGAGAACAAACATAAACTTTGTTGATTTCATTACTTAAAGATAAAGTAAAGAAAGTGGTTGATGATTCGTCGAGGGGGGTAAAGCTTAAGCCCGTTGGTTAAGGAATTCATGGTGGATACGCAACTTAGTCTTCTAAGTTCAATGTGGTTAAAAAAAAACCATGAAAAGACTCATAGTGTACATTTCTACTTATCCCTATGGCGAATAATGTACATGCAAAAGGTTGAGGTTTTACTCTTGATAGATTCATAGCCCTGATTTTAGGTGGTCCTAGTGAGAAGGACTTGATGAATTCACTGATGTGAAAAGGATAAGTCTTATACTTTTAATAATTTCATATCCCAGGTTTTGGGTGGTCTTTGTGAGATAAACTTGATGATTTTACTGAATCTTTAGTAATTGAGAGGTTGAGCTTACTAAATGCTCTTAATGATTTCATAGCCCTAATTTGGGTCGTCTATATTGAGATAGACTTGATGAAACCACCTACGTAAGTGTGAAGAACTAGCCACCTTCCATGAAAGACATTGAGTCGTCTTTCTAGAGCACTTACCAGCATCCTGAGGTATATTGGCTAAATTATTGATCTATCGTGGTACTCATTTGGAGAAGAAATTAGTTGTGTGCTGTGAGTTCACTCCTATTTTAACAAGTTTCAGATTCGTTCACTTGTTAAGAGAAGAATTACTCATTCCACTGTGTATTAATTCCAGATACGTTCACTAATACTTAAGTGACTAATTCCGTTGTTGTTCTTTTCTCGCTTTTTCCTCTATTTCTTTGCATTAGTGGGGGATTATTGGATAGTGAAAATAAATGATCTTATTTATTTTAAATAAGATTCTATTTCTAAATATAGTAAATATTAAAGAGGCGGTTGAGATTTTTATGATAACCGATTTCTTTAGTATTTTCTGTTTTGAAGAGAAATTAACTTGATATAGCATTAGAGAACAGTTACTCTAAATTTACGCAAAAGAAAGCAAGGAACAACCACCCCCGTTCACTTAAGCAAACAAAATACATTGCGAACATGGGAGTATAGGGCTCGTGAATGGGAGAATAACAATTGATCTTTTCTCCAATACAAAAAACTCTCAAAAGGGTCTCCTATGGTGTAGTATGTCGAAATCCACACTTGTGCACTCTTTATAAAGAGAACCAAAGTTGACAAGCGAGACGTCAAAAGGTCTGCGAGCCACTTAGAAAGTTAACACAACACTTTTTCTCTACCATCTTAAATAATCAGCTAACTCTCTAGAAATAGAAGATGTCGCATCCTTAGTGGCCTTTGTAATTGTAGATGCTAGCTCATTTAAATGATCAACCTTCATTTTCTCTATCTCCTCCATCAATTGTTTATTCCTCGAGTCAAGCTCAATAGTAGAGGCTTTAAGCTCTCGAATGCGAGCAATACCACTAGCCTATTCTTCCTCAACCCTCTCCACACGAAGCTCGTTAGCCAAATTATTTTCATTAATAGCTTTTAGCTTCCTCACTAAGTCCACTTGCACCTTGCTCGCATTTGTTACTTCCAGCTACAACTCCCCATTTACCTTCAATAGTGCATCGTTCGTATCTTGAAGATTCTGTGCTACCATAGCCACTTGCTTTTGAGAAAGAAAAAAGTTATTGTAGCAATCTATCCAACAATCGATTCAAACAGCCCAGACGCTGATAATTTCTCAAATGACTTATTCGACAAAAGACTACACATTTGTTTGGAGGCAACATTAGGATGAACAAAATTCCTCTATGGATTGAAAGAATAGGGGTCTTAAAGAGCTGGAAGCAGGGCCTAACAAATTCATCCCCGAACCAAGGTTCTTCGGAGAATCAAAAGAAGGACAAGGAGAAACAGCAGGAGATGATGCCAAGCTCAAGTCAAAAGGAGTCGAAATGACGGATGTCATGATAGCAATGATGCTTTGGCTCACATGAAAAAGTGCTACAAACAAACAACTAATTCAAATTTAATAATATTAAAATATAAGACTAGTAAAAATAAATAGCTAAAATAAAGAAGAAAACTATAAACGCTGAGATGTAGACACCAAATCTGAAGCACCAACAGGACTGATAGTCACAATAATAGCTAGGTTCCCAGAAATATTTATAGAAGGATCGTACACGTATCCTCATAAGATCCCCTTACATTAGTGCTTGTAGAATGTTTAGAAGGCTCCCCATAACTTTCTTCTATAAGAAAAAACATATAGAATGAAAGGATTCACATTATGAATAAGTCATATAAGAGCACAATGAAATATTAAATAAAGATGAACAAACTAGATGCAACTGATATAGGGATCATGCTTGCATTTGACATTTTTTCGAAAAAAATAACCAATTAAGATCCTGCAACAAAGAAACAATACATTAAAAATCAGAAGGAAAATATTACCTTCGCAAACATACTACGAACGAATAATAAGATCCCTTTTCCTCTTGGTCCTTATTTCTAAATTCGTAGAAGAAATTTCTGCTTCTTCTAATAGTTGCAGACCGCTACTATTACCGACACTCCCCTCCTCTTTTCCCCACCTTTATGATGGCATCCTTATAACTTCAGTTGCGAAAAGGGCAACATTCATATATTTGTAGAAACTTCGCATGTTCTGTTATAATTCCTCGAAGAATTTTCGCAACATCATTCTGACGACGATTGCCATAAGGCCACGTGTGCTCAAAGTCAGGAACATCCACCAAAAAACCCTCACGAACAATTCTTCTTTCAACATTATCCCATCCATTAGGGCTTCGAGAGCGTAAGAAAGTATGGAAGATATTAGTCTTGGTACAAATATCCTCGTGTCTATTCGGAGGCTCAACCTCTATTCTTTTAATTTGGGCAAGCTCCTAAGCCTCAAACTTTTTAGGCTTCACATAGCTAACCTTACGTGAATCGCTCTAGCACAATTGATAAGAAAAGTGATCAAACCTTCGTTGAATCCGTATGTATTTAGTCTTGTCCAGGCGAATGTTACTAGTAAAATTTCTCATGACTAGGAGAGCGCCACTACGATTAGTAATCATCATGATAAATTAACTTATCCGTCCTTTTTATGAGATTTCATCAATTAGGGTTGGATGTTCGATCGAGTCGAGTAAAAAAATTTGAGTTATTCTGGCTTGCAAGCCCTATTTTACAATTCCAACTTTATTTGAAATTTTTTCGAATCGAGTTTATGAAATTTGAGTCGTGTTTTTGTACAAATTTAATTGTACATATATATATATTTCTTCATATATATTCCTATATGCATATACGTAGCAATGCACATATATATTTTTATATGTATATATTTAGGGTTGAGCGGTGCACATATTGATTCTAATTTAACGACTTTCTATATGCATAATATATATATATATATGTCTTCATATTTTCACATGTGATATATATAATATATCATGGAAAATTGACAAACTCAACTTGAATATGAAAACTTATCAACCAATTACTAAAAAAAATTGAGTTATTCGAATTTTCATTTTATAACTCAAACTTTATTTCAAATTTTTTCGAGTCGAGTTGATGAAATTACGGGTCAAGTCGAAATAAGTCAATTTTTTTTGTCTCGAGTCGAATAATTCGATTTTTTTAGTTGAGTTGAGTTTTGTTGTAACACCCGTGTTTTGGGGCTAGGAGTTAGTCGGGTTTATAGTTCGAGTCAATAAAATTAAATTAAAACAAATCAACCTAAGTTGTGATGTAATTGAGCTTTAATAAAGAAGGGAGGGACCTACAATGCAATTTTCCCCAAAAGATTTTAAAAGGATGACAACTTTTGAAAAGTTGTCATCTTCTCTCCTTTTTCCATTTTTCCAAAGTGGAAACACCAAACCCATCTTCAAACTCTCTCTAACTTTCAAGCCACTATTCCATTCGATTTCAACTTCGATTCAAGGGGTTTTTGAAAGGTAAACACATTTTCTTACTCTCCTCTTCATTCCCTTTTCATACATGGTCTTAGATTTGAAAAATATGAACTTTTGAAAATTAGGGTTTATATCAAGTTTGGATTTTTAAGGGGGTTTTCCAATTGGTTTTGATAAATTGAGTTGGGGCTTTAGTTAATCACATTAAAAGGTGTAACATATATCAATTTGGTTGAATTTTGGTAAAAATCCGAAGTGGGTTCTTAGACCCATTTTTAAGGTGTCAAAAAGTTGATTTTTGGTGGGTTTTAGGTTGTAATTAGAGGGCTGATGGTTTATGTATACTAGGAGGATGTTTTGGAACCATTTAGATGTCATTTGGGTGTTTAAAAACATGATTTTCTGCTGGGTAAAATATGAGTACGAAAATGGAGTTTTTGAGGGTTTTGGGTGAGTTTTGGGGGTTGTTCTAGGTGGGATTTGATAGCCCAATGGTAGTACTATGGTTAGGGATTGATTTGGGATCATTTGAGGGTGCAATGGATGTTGGAAACATAGTTTTTGGAAAAGGTATTGGGGCTGTCCGAAATTGCTAAGTATGGGGTTTGGTCATGGCTTGCAACATTGTAAATTGTACTTGAATTGTATTCCGGGTTGATATTTTGATGTTGGGCTGATTTGAGGTTGTTTGAATTGTATTGAGGTTGTTTGGAAGCAAGAATTTGGGTCGGCGAAGCATCGGGAAGAAATCCGAAAACTTGAAGGTGATGTTTGCTTGGTAGTTGAGCTTGGAGGTAGAGGTGAGTGGTTAATGTTTTTAAATTGGTTTTTAAGTGGTTGGTTCAAGCATGTGGACTAGGTTGGGTTTGGTAGACCCACCTAGAGTTAGGATTAGGGTGGTAGCCTAATCCTAAGCTTTAGTTAGAGACCTTGGATGCACTTTTTAATTGTTGTTATGCCTCATGATGATTATGTATACTGAGATATACATGTATGTGGAAGTATGGCCTAATGCATTGCTTACATGTATGTTGATGACAAATATAATGTAGATATATGATGTGATAATTGCTTGGATGACACACATGTGGTGTTGGTTTGTGAAATGAGGTTATGTTGTGGATTGCATGATTTTGGAGAATCATGGTGAGTACGTGCTAGGCACGGAATGTATATTGACATTGATATTATAAAAAGTTGTGTAGTTTGATTTATATTGGCACTAGTATGCTTGGGTACAATGATCGATCATTAGGATGAGTGTGCACACAAATTGAGTCAAAACGTACGTGGCCTTGGTGGCGTTAAGGCACCAAGGAGGAGTACGGTGATGTAATATTCCACCGGAAGCTTTTATATATTTCTACGTGATGATGAGTGGAATCCCATCCGTAGGGCATGTGGCGATGAGTGGAATCCCGCCCATGCAAGGACCGGTGATGAGTGGAATCCCACCGAGGTAATGTTGTTGTTGGAAATGCGTTCCAACGGGTTTTCCGCGTATTCGGGTCATAGCTAGGTGCCAATATGAGGTTGTATGTATATACCAATGTGGGATTATGCTTATGTGCTTATATGACATGAAATGTGATTTCCTTATGAATTGATATATGATGTGGTTAATGCTTTGGATTATGTATCATGGTAAGTTGAACTTATGGTTGTTGAGCATGGCATAATGTTGACTATATGTTCATGCATCATGTTCACTTTGGGCCTTTGCGGATCGGAGGTGAGATCATGCATTTCATTTTGGAAATTGCTCGTGCTTGGACCCTGCATTGTCGAAGGTTTGTTTTATGAGCTTACCCTCACTAAGCTTTCACGCTTACGCTCTCTTTTGTTCGACAATGCAGATAAATAGCTTGTGGGTGGCAAGGGCAAGGAAAGGTCTCCAAGTGTTGCTTTGGTGAGCTCAATGTATGAATTTTAAGCGATAGAATGTAATAGTTAAGCAATGGGATAGGTGTTGTTGATTTGTGCTTTTGCTGGTTGTTTAGGAGCATGTTTAGACTCCTTAATTATGTTGTTTTGATTGGCTTGTTGATGCCATGTTTGAATTGTAATCCATGCCTAAATTGCTTATCATGAATGTTGACTATGTGCCCTTTTGAGGTTGCCCTTGTGTTTGAATGTTGAAGTATGAGACTTGAGTGCTTAAATGTCATCTTTGATTCAATTGCATGATTTCCTTGATGTTTATACATGTTGGGTGCTGTATGGCTATAAAGTGGTATGTAAATGTTGTGAGAATGTTTGGTTGAGGCTAGTGAAGTCTTAAATTGCATTTAGACTCGAGTCTTGATCGTTTTTGCTGAGTTTGGGAGGTTTTGCAGTGCAGGGGTATCGATACGGTTGGTACGGTATCGATACCACCTTTTTGTTTCAGGCCTCGTGTATCGATACACTTGAGGGGTGTATCGATACTATTTTGGTCACTGGAGCTACTGTCCATATCGGTATCGATACCAGCCTCTGGTGTATCGATACCATCATCTTAGCGTTGACCGTGGAGAGTCAACCGTTGGGGAGGGTATCGATACACTCCTTGGGTGTATCGATATGGTCTCTACGGGTTGACTTTGACCAGTTGACTTAGTCAAGGGGGTATCGATACACCCCTGAAGGGTATCGATACCGCCTGCAGTTAAAGCTTAAACCTAGTCAAGGGGTATCGATACACCCCTTAAGGGTATCGATACCGCCTGTAGTTATAACTTAAAAATTGGGCTGTAAAATATTAGGTTGAGTTCGTTTGTTTGTCTCGTGAATGTTGTTCCGCTGTATGACCACATAGGATTAAACACTGATCTAGACAAGATTTAAAATGAAAAAAAATAGGGTCGCTAACCGAGGGGAAACCTTAACGGGTTTCGCTTCGGTTTTCCCCGTGTGACCTACTCGGACCGGTCATCCGGCCAGACCAGGACGATGGGGTTACATTTGTTGGTTTTGAGTTCGTTTGTTTGTCTCGTGAATGTTGTTCCGCTGTATGACCACATAGGATTAAACACTGATCTAGACAAGATTTAAAATGAAAAAATAGGGTCGCTAACCGAGGGGAAACCTTAACGGGTTTCGCTTCGGTTTTCCCCGTGTGACCTACTCGGACCGGTCATCCGGCCAGACCGGGACGAGGGGGTTACATTTGTTGGTATCAGAGCCTAAGGTTTCCGAGACCTTGGGTAGGTAAGTGAGGTAAGTTGTGTTTTGTGATTGATATGCACGGTGTTTGCTTGCCATGTAAGCATGTTGCTTGTTATCCGTGAATGTTGTAATGTATGATTGTTTGATTGAGAGTATATGTTGTTTGATGGTACGCATATGTTTTCTTGTTTAGCAAGTAAGCCTGTTATGTGCTTGATTGAGCGTGTATGTGTGTTGATTTGTTTGAACATGTTCGTAGAGTCCCATTGCTACTATTACATCGAAAAAGAGATTTTTAAGTGAGGGAATCATACTTGAGCCACTTGGAAGCCTTGCCTTGCTAACCCAATCTTGTATGTTTTACTGTTGATGTTGTTGTTTATTTAATTGTTTTTCGATAAGTAGAAGTCGTAGTTTCTGAAAGGGTGAACGATGTTGAGGGAGTCCATCACCTCAGTTAGAGAGGTATGGTTGTACCGGGATTGAGGTACAATTTGTCCATTTGAGACAGTGTGTATGTGGGTTGATTCATGTGGATGAGGGACGATGTGATCAACTCTGGCATTAGTTAGTAAGAAGAAGTGAAGGCATATGGGTGGGGGTTAGAGTAGTTTCGATGTTTTATCGAATGAGCCCTTGGTACAGTATTAAGTTGTTTCCTCCAGTTGATTCTGAATCTGTATCTCTGTACATCGTTAGCAAGTATGCAAGTTTGAACATGCCTGGTGAAGTGTTAGTTGGTGACCGTTGGGGTTGTCTTCCAGCAAGCGGAAGAGATGAAGTCACGTCCGATACAGTTGAGCCGAGAAGGGAGCCTTGAGCTTTGACTCCAGATTGTTTGGTAGGGGTAGAACAAGTCTAGCATGACTGTTTGTGTGTGATCAGAATTGAGTCTTGAAGTTACGAGATGCTCTAAGAACAGTTTAGAAGAGTCAGATTTTGTCGAAGAACTAGTCTAAAAATAAGAGGACCGAAGACTATCAGTTGTGTACATATGAAGTTGCAATTTCTGCGAATACCTCCTTTTGCGTGAGCATGTAAGAAATTGGATATCCTTGTTGAGACCTTAGATGTAGGGACACATGTGACTAGCCTTTTTGGGAGATAGTAGTGATCAGAAAGATGTACAGAAGATGTTGTTGGTGGTTCAGAGTTACTAGTTTCTAGTAGATGTGAAGTGATTGTCTTCCTACGGTTTTGATGCACCTTTTGACAAGGTTTGGCTTGAAGAGCACCGAGTTTGTGTATACGTTGAGACAGAGAGAGAGTTGCTTTGAAGTTGCAGATTTCTGTGTGACTGTAGTAGTAGGTGAGGAGGCGAACTTCTTGTCGAATGTTGATCCAGCTTTGGAGGTTGAAGATTGATTGAGTTTAGTTGGCAGGTTTGCTTAGCAAGTGTGATGGATTTGATTTTGAATGAAGATTAGACCACATAATACTAAATTAGTTTGTGTTTACCTAGAAGTGTTTGGAAGATTCACCCTGTTTGTCTCTTGATAAGGAAGAAGAGTTTGTTATTGAGACCGTCTCCGAGTTTGCTCCTGTTTGATTGCTTTGTATCTTATGATTCCCGTCAGAATTGAGAGTGTTGAAGAACCAACTACGAGACTTGTTAGACCTTAGATTCATTCGGCCTAGTACATCATCTTAGAGTATGACAATACAATTTGTGAAGAAGAGAGAAGACAATACGAGAATGTGTTTAGATTTCAGACGGTTGAAACAAGTGACAGTGAATAATTAGTATCCGTTTCCGAGTGTCAGTGAATTGTTGATCAGTCAGTGTGGGCTTCAGTCTTTTTGAAGATTAGTTTGAGATCCGTTTACTACCAGTTGAAAGTGAGAAAAGTTGAAGTACCGAAGACAGCTATAGGGGCAAGATGTGATCACCTTGAGCTCTGAGTTATGCAGTTTTGTTGGACTAGTGTATTAGTTGCCTTCATAGAGATGTTGAACAGAATAATTCTCGAGTTCCTTGATCAGTTGTAATAGTTCTCATAGATGACACATGAGTATATTCACGTACCGAAGAAGGCCATGACAAGCTTTGAAGTTAGTGTGGTAGATACCATTAGAGAATTAATTGTATACCAAGTTGTGCAACGTGAACTCCGTGTTAATGAAGATGTTCTCCTAGGACATGTAGATCAGCCGAGTGTGTTAGAGTAAATCCCTAGTAGGCAAAAGAAGATATGAGTTGGAAGAAATTGAAGACTGCGACAGATATCTATAGTTCCTAGGTCTAGCATTGTTACTTTCAGAGAAATGTAAATAGCCTTTTGAAGATAGTTGCTCCATTGATAGATTGCTACAGAAGAATGTTCAGTTGTGTGGTTAGATGCGAGACAATGAGCCCTCGAGGAACTGAAAGAAACTTTGAAGAGAGCTTCGACCTTAAATCAGCTTATATCAGAGAAGGAGTTTGTGAATCATAGTGATGTGTTACATGTAGAGTTAGGTTGTGTGCTTATGCAAGACAGAAGATTGTGGCTTGTTCGTCGAGATAGTTGAAAGACCGAGAGAAGAGTTATTCGATATGAGACATAGAGTTAACTACAATTGTATTTGCTTCGAAGACTTAGAGACAAAGCTTGTATAGTAAGAAATGCGTAGTGTATATGTACGTATCCTTAGAGCTTGAAATATTTGAAGACTTGGGAATGGTTGAAACTTGAACAACATAAAGTGTTAGAACTACTTAAAGACTGCAATATCAAGATTGAGTACCATCCGAAGATAGTCAACGTAGTGGCCGATGTTCCGAGTGTAATTGTTGTTAGATTAGTAGTTGAGTTGCGAGTTGTGTTTACCGATTTCAGTTTGCCTAATGATAGTAGTTTCGTGGCCGAGTTTCATGTTAAACCTACTTTGAGTCAGAATGTTTGAAGAGAAACAGTTGCAAGACATAGTGGAAGGAAGACTATCAGAATACAGTTTCAGAGATGATAGAGTTTGTATTTTTAGAGATAGAATAGTTGTACCGATTGACATAGTGTTTTGAGATGTATTGTTTTAGCCGAAGCACACGATAATTCATTTGTATTGCATCTGAGTAGTATGAAGACGTATTGTGGGTTGAAGATGAGTACTTCCGGAATGAGTGGGTGAATAATGTGGTTCAGTATGAGAGTAAGTATGTAAATTGCCAGCGTGTCAAGACCGAGCTTCAGTTTCTTCTAGTTTGTTACATTCGTGGAAGGTTCATAATGGGAGTGAGTAAATGAGATTCGAGATTTCAACTAGATTATTTTTGAAGACGTTTGTATAGTGTTTGGCTACCTGTTGAAGTCAGATGGGCAGTTAGAGAAAGTTATGAGTCAAGTGTTCAAATAGTGTTGCATGAGATTGTAAATCGGGCTAATACAGTTGTTTATCTGTTGCGGTTACCACCAGAGTTAGAAAGGGGTTGGTGATGGGATTTGTGTATCTATGATGCGGGAGTGTGAGTCAGATCTGTTCCGTGCTATGTTTGTTAAAGAGAATGAGTTGAGTTTGAAATTGCGTGCAATGAAGAATCAGTTGAGATCTTAGCATCAGATATCTATTGTTGTGTGGTAAGTCCACCGAGGTTGGTTAGTGTGTTGCGGTGTGAAAGAAAGTGGGTTCCTGTCTGATAAATTTCGGGGACGAAATTTCCTTAAGTGGGGGAGAGTTGTAACACCCATGTTTTGGGGCTAGGAGTTAGTCGGGTTTATAGTTCGAGTCAATAAAATTAAATTAAAACAAATCAACCTAAGTTGTGATGTAATTGAGCTTTAATAAAGAAGGGAGGGACCTACAATGCAATTTTCCCCAAAAGATTTTAAAAGGATGACAACTTTTGAAAAGTTGTCATCTTCTCTCCTTTTTCCATTTTTCCAAAGTGGAAACACCAAACCCATCTTCAAACTCTCTCTAACTTTCAAGCCACTATTCCATTCGATTTCAACTTCGATTCAATGGGTTTTTGAAAGGTAAACACATTTTCTTACTCTCCTCTTCATTCCCTTTTCATACATGGTCTTAGATTTGAAAATTATGAACTTTTGAAAATTAGGGTTTATATCAAGTTTGGATTTTTAAGGGGGTTTTCCAATTGGTTTTGATAAATTGAGTTGGGGCTTTAGTTAATCACATTAAAAGGTGTAACATATATCAATTTGGTTGAATTTTGGTAAAAATCCGAAGTGGGTTCTTAGACCCATTTTTAAGGTGTCAAAAAGTTGATTTTTGGTGGGTTTTAGGTTGTAATTAAAGGGCTGATGGTTTATGTATACTAGGAGGATGTTTTGGAACCATTTAGATGTCATTTGGGTGTTTAAAAACATGATTTTCTGCTGGGTAAAATATGAGTACGAAAATGGAGTTTTTGAGGGTTTTGGGTGAGTTTTGGGGGTTGTTCTAGGTGGGATTTGATAGCCCAATGGTAGTACTATGGTTAGGGATTGATTTGGGATCATTTGAGGGTGCAATGGATGTTGGAAACATAGTTTTTGGAAAAGGTATTGGAGCTGTCCGAAATTGCTAAGTATGGGGTTTGGTCATGGCTTGCAACATTGTAAATTGTACTTGAATTGTATTCCGGGTTGATATTTTGATGTTGGGCTGATTTGAGGTTGTTTGAATTGTATTGAGGTTGTTTGGAAGCAAGAATTTGGGTCGGCGAAGCATCGGGAAGAAATCCGGAAACTTGAAGGTGATGTTTGCTTGGTAGTTGAGCTTGGAGGTAGAGGTGAGTGGTTAATGTTTTTAAATTGGTTTTTAAGTGGTTAGTTCAAGCATGTGGACTAGGTTGGGTTTGGTAGACCCACCTAGAGTTAGGATTAGGGTGGTAGCCTAATCCTAAGCTTTAGTTAGAGACCTTGGATGCACTTTTTAATTGTTGTTATGCCTCATGATGATTATGTATACTGAGATATACATGTATGTGGAAGTATGGCCTAATGCATTGCTTACATGTATGTTGATGACAAATATAATATGGATATATGATGTGATAATTGCTTGGATGACACACATGTGGTGTTGGTTTGTGAAATGAGGTTATGTTGTGGATTGCATGATTTTGGAGAATCATGGTGAGTACGTGCTAGGCACGGAATGTATATTGACATTGATATTATAAAAAGTTGTGTAGTTTGATTTATATTGGCACTAGTATGCTTGGGTACAATGATCGATCATTAGGATGAGTGTGCACACAAATTGAGTCAAAACGTACGTGGCCTTGGTGGCGTTAAGGCACCAAGGAGGAGTACGGTGATGTAATATTCCACCGGAAGCTTTTATATATTTCTACGTGATGATGAGTGGAATCCCATCCGTAGGACATGTGGCGATGAGTGGAATCCCGCCTATGCAAGGACCGGTGATGAGTGGAATCCCACCGAGGTAATGTTGTTGTTGGAAATGCGTTCCAACGGGTTTTCCGCGTATTCGGGTCATAGCTAGGTGCCAATATGAGGTTGTATGTATATACCAATGTGGGATTATGCTTATGTGCTTATATGACATGAAATGTGATTTCCTTATGAATTGATATATGATGTGGTTAATGCTTTGGATTATGTATCATGGTAAGTTGAACTTATGGTTGTTGAGCATGGCATAATGTTGACTATATGTTCATGCATCATGTTCACTTTGGGCCTTTGCGGATCAGAGGTGAGATCATGCATTTCATTTTGGAAATTGCTCGTGCTTGGACCCTGCATTGTCGAAGGTTTGTTTTATGAGCTTACCCTCACTAAGCTTTCATGCTTACGCTCTCTTTTGTTCGACAATGCAGATAAATAGCTTGTGGGTGGCAAGGGCAAGGAAAGGTCTCCAAGTGTTGCTTTGGTGAGCTCAATGTATGAATTTTAAGCGATAGAATGTAATAGTTAAGCAATGGGATAGGTGTTGTTGATTTGTGCTTTTGCTGGTTGTTTAGGAGCATGTTTAGACTCCTTAATTATGTTGTTTTGATTGGCTTGTTGATGCCATGTTTGAATTGTAATCCATGCCTAAATTGCTTATCATGAATGTTGACTATGTGCCCTTTTGAGGTTGCCCTTGTGTTTGAATGTTGAAGTATGAGACTTGAGTGCTTAAATGTCATCTTTGATTCAATTGCATGATTTCCTTGATGTTTATACATGTTGGGTGCTGTATGGCTATAAAGTGGTATGTAAATGTTGTGAGAATGTTTGGTTGAGGCTAGTGAAGTCTTAAATTGCATTTAGACTCGAGTCTTGATCGTTTTTGCTGAGTTTGGGAGGTTTTGCAGTGCAGGGGTATCGATACGGTTGGTACGGTATCGATACCACCTTCTTGTTTCAGGCCTCGTGTATCGATACACTTGAGGGGTGTATCGATACTATTTTGGTCACTGGAGCTACTGTCCATATCGGTATCGATACCAGCCTCTGGTGTATCGATACCATTATCTTAGCGTTGACCGTGGGGAGTCAACCGTTGGGGAGGGTATCGACACACTCCTTGGGTGTATCGATACGGTCTCTACGGGTTGACTTTGACCAATTGACTTAGTCAAGGGGGTATCGATACACCCCTGGAGGGTATCGATACCGCCTGCAGTTAAAGCTTAAACCTAGTCAAGGGGTATCGATACACCCCTTAAGGGTATTGATACCGCCTGTAGTTATAACTTAAAAATTGGGCTGTAAAATATTAGGTTGAGTTCGTTTGTTTGTCTCGTGAATGTTGTTCCGATGTATGACCACATAGGATTAAACACTGATCTAGACAAGATTTAAAATGAAAAAAAAAAATAGGGTCGCTAACCGAAGGGAAACCTTAACGGGTTTCGCTTTGGTTTTCCCCGTGTGACCTACTCGGACCAGTCATCCGGCCAGACCGGGACGAGGGGGTTACATTTGTCCACCCCTAATGTCAATCACGAACGTGCACACCACGATACAAAGAGACATGTGGCGACCAAATAAATAAACAACGAATACATCGATAAGTTAACCTCATCATTGCTTAAAACATCGACAATAAATGCAACAGTTTCATGTTTTCAAGAGAAAGCCAATAAAAGTGTCAAAACCGTTCAAATTAAATCTAAAATTTAAAATTGAAGATTATCTCAACAAAAAGCGCGTATCATCCACCAGCCCCCACCCATATCCAAGTTCGCAAAGGTCACTTAATAGCTTATTCTCACCTGGAGGGCAAGTGCTGGTACATGCGAACCTCTAGCTCCACAAGTGTTGATACATGTTAACCTTTAGCTTCACGAATGTGTTGGAATCTATGGTCCGTGAACCTATACCTCGCGAATGACCACCAACTACCACATGCGGTCCTAATTTAATGATAGACCTAACCTAGAACATTACTTCCTATAATGTCCAATCATAATACTGCGACAACCCGATAGGACATATGTCCTAGTGACTATAAATAACCATGCAACATAGAATAAAGTACGACATCATTTTACCACCAAAAGACCAGAATTCACCAGAACTACCCAAAGCCACCACCAAATCAACCACTTAACCACCATTTGCAGTCGTTGTACATGTTATAGATCAACAAATTATTTGAGAATTTTTTTAATTAATTAAATAACATATTAATAATACATAAAAAAATAAAAGATATTTTAGTCACTTAAAAGTTTCTCCCAACTCGTATTTTATATAGACTATAGATAGATATACATAGATTTTAAATTACATATAAATATATATTATAAACGTATAAATTAAATTATCATCCGTATTTCCAAAATCAAATAATAAAAATATTTATTTCCAAAACAATAAATTTTGGGTAGACTGCACACTAAATTAAGTAAAAGTGATATTTTTGGCTAATGAAGTTTTAAAAATTACAATATAGTTACTAACGGACAGGTCAACGTGGTAAGCAGCTTGGTATCGCTTAAGTATGTCTCTAGTTCGAGGCGTTGTGTATGTAGAAAATCTCCATTGTGAGGCTCACCCACTAAAGCTAGGTGTGCGACACGAGTTGATCTGAATTAGTCAGGACGAAGCCTTAGAAATCATAAGGGCAACAAAAAAATATAATACAATTGTTAAACTTATAAAATTAAAATAAAATAATTATTTAATTTATCAAATTATTATAAAAATATCTTAAAACTTATATATATTCATCACTATTTTATAATATATAGTAATCATTTATAATAGTTATCACTAATTATTCAACTATTCATTAACATTGCCGAAACTAGGGATAACGGGTACAATTTCGTGGATTCTACACCGCACCCGCCCTAACTGAGGCGGGAATGAGTATAAGTTTGGTGGGTAGTGGGCGGGTGTGGATGTAAAAAGTCATACCCGTCGCGTGTAGTGGGTAGGTGGTGAATTTAAGACCTTACCTGCCCCGCATCCGCCCGCCCCGCATCCTACTCGCCATATAAATTTATACCATTATGAATTTAGATGTAATTTCACAAACTATTCTATAAATCCTAAAATTTATGTTTTGTGGTTGTTCTTGAATTTACGTTTTATGTGTATGGTTTCTACCATGCGGGTTAATAGGCGGGTACATGCGAGTACGAGAAGGTAATGGGTATCCAATTGGGTGATGGGTGTGAGGATTGATTTGAGAATATACCCGCGTGGGCGGGTGTAGATTTGAAAATTGTACCCGCCGTGGGTGGTGGGTAGATGGTAGATATGAAAATTTTAGGTGGGTATGGGGATGGGGGAGGGGTATCTGCACCCGCCTCCCCCGTTTGTCATCCCTAGCCAAAACCTTAGTTTTTCTTTCAAAATAACCAAAGACGCCTGCTATTTTTATTTTTATTTTTGAGTTAACTGATGATCAGCATTCATCTAGATGTTGGTTGTCTATTGTCGGTGTTTATTATTTCTCTTACTTTTATTTATTATGTTTTTAATTTTTTTATTTTAATAAGAATCTTTGCTCTTGTCGCATGTTTTTCCTTTGCTTTTTGTGGCACGTTTTCTTTGTTTTTTGTTTTGTTTTGTTTCAACTGTCGTTTTGGCATGATTTCAACATACCTTAGTGGTCGTTTGGTGCTCGCACAGAGATCTTCACGACGCTAGTTTCTGATTATGATTCTGGCAGTGGTCATAAAAAGATAGATATTCACGATGCTAGTTTCTGATTCTGTCGGTGGTCATAGAAAGATAGATCCTCACTCGGTTGATAGTTGTTTGTCGATGTAATCAATCCTGAGTAGTGGAGCAATATGCTTGATAGTTTTGCTCGCTCGCCACTCTTTTTTTATCCTGTAATGCGTATCGCTTGGATAGAGACAAGGAGATTTAGGAAGGCTTCTGAATTTTGACTATGAAGGTATTTACTTTTCTTTGCAATTTTGAGATTTTCTATGAAATTTTGATAGATTAGTCTCTATTATTCTCTCTTTTGCATGCAATGTATTTATAATATCTTCTACAATTTTTTAATAAAATTCATTTATAATTGTCAAAAAAAAATAATTATCACTAATTCCGGGTATTCTGTTGGCCCATTTAAAATAAATGTGGACCACAAATTTAAAAATTATTCTATACTTAAGATGATAATCAAACTCTCTATCACCAATTAAGATAAATGAAACTCTTACCATCTCATTATACCCGTGGTTTATTCTCGCTTAATTTACTGAAAAATTTGTTTATTTTACCCATTTTTAATACTTTTAACAAACCTGTTGAAATGGGAAAGCGCTCAGATCAATTGAACCGCTAACCGCAATGAATCATGGCTTACGCATATGGGGCCTGAGCTGGGCAGGCCGACGTAAAAAGCCCATAAAAGCCGAGGAAGGGACCTTCGCTCTTTCTTGCCTACAAAAGGAGAAAGAAAATCGTTTCCTCTTCCTCTCGCCTTCCCTTTCCAAAGCAGAGCCAAACAAACGGCGGAGTCCTCCAACAATCTCTCTAGCAGTCTCCAATAACGCTCTCCTCTAAGGTAAAACATTTTCACGCTAAATCTATACCAACACATCAGATCTGATGTGATTTCTTTTCAAGTTTGCCTATTATAGTTCCTCACTTATCTTCTAGATCTGTTCTGTTTTTTCATTCGTTTCCTTACTGTTCTCGTATCATCATTATTTGTAGATCTATAAACCGGTATGATTTTGTCTACGTTTGATCTGATCTGTCGTTAAACACAATTTTATCTGTAAAATTTAACCTTGATTCGTTAGATCTATTGGTACTTACTGCTTTTGAATGCTAATCGTCGGATCTGTATCTAACCCTCATTTACAGTTGGATTCTTCAGACTTATTGCTTTTGTTTATTGTTACTGCGTTCTGAAATGTATATTTCTGTTGGTTGTTGCTTTGCGTTATTTTTAAGCTAAACTCCATCTGACCTTTTAAAATGTATGGTTTCACTATCTGAGCTGCTGCGTCTTCCTTTTTCGAAGTTTAATAGGAGGCAGCGTATCATGTAATTACAGTTTAAACTTTTTCAAAATTGTTCTTCAGAAATTTGTTTAATCAATGGTAAAATACTTGCATTTAAAATACATAAACATACGTATTGTTGGCATGGACTGAATTACAGATACCATGGGAGGGCCCTCCCCCGAACTTTTTGATCAGTGGCATTTTTTGTCCCTATTAGTTTGCTTTTTATTCAATTTTAAGCCTTGCCCGCAGTTTTTGTTTTTAAATGCTTAATAGGTTCTTGATTTTTTGGTGCTGATCATGAGATGAAGATGATTTCAAATATTTTGGTTGTGTGAGACAAACCATATCCTATCCAGAGTCTGTCAACCAGTTCTCATATTTTTTGCCTAGCCAGCATCATAGATTCTAGCAATCTATGAATGCCATTCTCTATTATCTTTTTTTTTAATTTCTGGGATTCTTTTGGGTGTTTTTTAAATGGCCATGTATTTCAATTGAATGTAACTTTTGTTACTTGTTAATTATTGTTTTATGCTTAATATTAATGTGAAGGTTAAGTTCCTGTCGCTGGGTTGCTTTTTGTTTTCATTTTGCTTTAGATTTTCTTCTAGATGAACTTAGTTCTCGCTTATGTGTTTTACTCCTGCAAAATATCCATATTGTTAACCTTGGTTCGCCTTTTGCTTGTGCTTGCTACAAAAGCATTTTCGTTCTGCGTGATTTTTTCTGAGTTATGATGCTTTTCTTGGTTATTAGCATTTTTGTGTCCATGATTCCGACCTTGTTATCATTTTTCATTATAGATTCATTGATATGTTAGTAGATTATTTTGCCTCGTTCAGTAACAGACATTTCTTGTCTTTTTAGTTGTATTATCTTTGTTTGGTCATTTACCCGCCAGTTTTCTTTCAGGGAAGTCAGTATGGATCAGGTTCAACACCCAACTGTCATGCAGAAGGCAGCAAGCCAGCTCACTCGTTTTAGAAATTCCCAAGATTTTCAAGGGTCTGATGGGTCTTTCTGTAAGCCTGCTCTATACCAAAGGCATGCTGTATATCAGAATTACTCCAATGCCGCACTGCAGTATCCTACTGTCCGAGCTTCCAGTGGCCTATCGATGTTTCCATCAACAGCATCTGCTGTTTGTGTTCAAGCCCCTTCTGAGAAAGGGTTTACCAGCTTTGCTATTGATTTCCTGATGGGTGGTGTTTCAGCTGCTGTGTCCAAGACAGCTGCTGCTCCAATTGAGCGTGTTAAGCTTTTGATTCAGAACCAGGATGAAATGATTAAAAGTGGCAGACTTTCTGAACCCTACAAGGGTATTGGTGATTGTTTCCAGCGAACGATAAAAGATGAAGGATTTGGGTCCTTGTGGAGAGGAAACACTGCAAATGTTATTCGTTATTTCCCCACTCAGGTTAGCATAGTCATTTGAACTTTTGTTTTTATGTTTAGATTAAATTGATTGTTCTTGTGTTTTATGCCTATCACTTTGTTCTTTTGCAACAGGCCTTGAACTTTGCTTTCAAGGACTACTTCAAGAGGCTTTTCAACTTCAAGAAAGACAAAGATGGTTACTGGAAATGGTTTGCTGGGAACTTGGCATCAGGTGGTGCTGCTGGTGCTTCTTCCCTTCTGTTTGTCTACTCCTTGGACTATGCTCGAACCCGTCTTGCCAATGATGCTAAGGCTGCAAAGAAGGGAGGAGAGAGGCAATTCAATGGCCTTGTTGATGTCTACAGGAAGACCTTAAAATCTGATGGTATTGCTGGGCTTTACCGTGGTTTCAATATATCATGTGTTGGAATCATTGTTTACCGTGGTCTATACTTTGGAATGTATGACTCTCTGAAGCCGGTGCTTTTGACTGGAGATTTGCAGGTTAGTATGTAGTTTGATAGCCTGTGATTTTAAATGCTTTCATAACTGTGCTATTGATTATATAATTATGACCTAGGGTATTGTGATATGACCATTTTTTCTTGTTATATAGTTCCTTAATCAATTATATATTTCTAACTTTGGATATATTAGTTCCTTAATCAATTATATATTTCTAACTTTGGATATATTAGTTCCTTAATCAATTATATATTTCTAACTTTGGATATATTAGTTTCTTTCATGGATCTTGTAAATGTTACTTCTATAATTTAATGTTGTAGTGACATTGCTTTCTGTTTCCCCCTGATAATTGCAGGATAGTTTCTTTGCTAGCTTTGCCCTTGGTTGGCTCATCACTAACGGTGCTGGCCTTGCATCCTACCCGATCGACACTGTTCGTAGAAGAATGATGATGACCTCTGGTGAAGCAGTCAAGTACAAGAGCTCACTTGATGCATTCTCTCAGATCTTGAAAAATGAGGGTGCCAAGTCTCTATTTAAGGGTGCTGGAGCTAACATCCTTCGTGCCGTTGCCGGTGCTGGTGTGCTCGCCGGATATGACAAGTTGCAGCTGATTGTGTTCGGAAAGAAGTATGGATCGGGAGGTGCTTAAATTTTATGGGTATATTTCCCTTTTAGTTTCGTTTAGATTTAGATGGTGATGAAAAACTTCAGCCCCCAGAAGTTTATTCTGGCAAGATTTCTTCAAATAATTCAGGTTTACTGATGGAGAGTTACTCCAAACTTTCTTTTGTTTTGCGATGGAAGTTTTGGTTAAGAAAGGTCGTTAAGTTAATTAGTGGAAAATAATGCCACTGCCCCATCTCGGATTTGTTGGTTTTTATGAGTTGAGGGATATTATTATTATAGCAGTAATAATTGTTTCTGTTTCAAGATTTCTTCAAATTATTCAGTAATTATTATTATTATTATTATGAACCTCGTCTATGATTGAAATCGGAATATCATATGTTACGATGGTGCGGTGTTGAAAAGCAGGTAAGATTTATTTTATTCTTGACCAAATTCACTTTGGTTTAATATCATAGAAACTACATTAAGGATTTGTGTGATTTCCCCCCCATATTGTTTGAAGCGGAGCATAGTCATTTATCCATCTTAAATCCTGCTTTTTTGAGAGCAAAATTGGGTGCTAACTTTTAGAAAGTTTTAATTTTAATTGGATTAATATCAATAATTTTCATAATACGATTCAAATTCAAAGTTCTATTTCTTTTTCTATTTTGTTATACCTATGGAGTATGGACTATGGTATATGAATGAAAGAAAAAAAAAAGTGAAAACACACATTAGTAAAAACTTATTCAACAAATTACTACAGATGAAATTGGTACCCGATTTAACTGTACCACCGACTTACAACAAAAAGATTTTGACTCAACATCATTATTTTTTATAATTAATAATTACTTAAAATATAATTTATAAAATTAATAAGGAAATCTTACACTTAACTAAATATTATGATAAAATAAAACTTCAATTAACGAAAAAAAAACTATTGTCATTATAGTAATAAATCTCAAATTGCTGAATGAGCAAAGCGAAAGTATAATGATGACTTGATGAAAATTAAATAAAACTAATGAAAAAAAGGATTGAATCTAAATAAAGAAAAAGGCCGTTGATTCGGATCCAGGCTTAAGCATCACAACACATAACACATGGCACGAAAAACTAAACAATACCGTATGAGTTATGACCAAGTAAATTAAACGTACAATAGAAAGAAATAATATAATAAAGCTGAAATCCCCAACGGTCAGAAGAAATAATTGATATACTCCTACTGCATAATAACGTTCACTTCAACTCCATCTCTTCTCAGTTCTCACATTCTCATTCTGTGTGGAAATCTGATGGAAGCAGCCAAAATCGACTGGAACAGAATAGAGTCCCGCTTCATTGAGGACTGCGTTTATGAACACATCAACGCTCCTAAATGGGTTGATTTCTTGTCCCTTGATCAACATCCCATTGACGATGATGCCTGGTTCTGCACCCCCGGTACCATTTTCACTCTTCTCTTTCTCCCAATTCTCTTCATTTCTTCATCATTCTCATCTTCCTACTATACTATGCACTATGCAGGTTGTAACCATCCCAGGACTGCTGAGGATTTTCTTCGAGCAAGATCCGTTACCGGCGGAGGAAGTCGAAGCTCCCCATTCCGAGAATTGAATCAAGGGTATTAATCGGAACCTAATTGGATCTACCACATGTTGAATTTTATGTTATCATCACAGCTTCACTTAGACACTTACTTTCTATTTCGGGGCTTGTTTTGTTTCAGAGATGCTAAACTGAAGAGAAGAGGACAAACCCAAATTCAATCTTCAGTTTTTTCAAAGATTGATGATGGTGAAAACCAGGACCCGAATTTGTCACCCCCTCCTCCGAACCAGCTAGCTAAGTCTCTGAAAGAAGCCATCAAGTCGAGCGCTGAAAGAAAGAAACCGATGGCGACGGACGATATCTCCCAACCCCCAACTGACGAGATGCGGCAGCTGAAAAGTACTCTGTCGACTAGGAATTTGTTTGCGGGTAGGGATATAATGAGTCATATAACCGAGTTCTGCAGCGAGTTGAAGAAATTGGCAACCAGGGCAAGGGAGAGAGAAACAGAGGAAAATATGGGTGAGGGGAAGATTCAAGCCGAAGAGAGGAAGCCATTGCTTGAATTGGGTCAAGAGAAACCTCATGTCATGCAGAAAGGAATCGGCAGTGCTAAAGAGAAGGAAAAGATTAAAAAGTAAGTTCAATCAAATTACTTAAGGCTAAAGTTCAATTCAAAAGACCCTTATCAATTGTTGAATTTGATTTTGATTATGTTGAATGATATCGTGCAGAGGCAGAACACAGGAGGGAGATGCAGAGAACATGGCCCCTCCTCTCTCTCTTAATTTAGAGAATGTAAAGCCTAAAAACAAAGAAGGGTTGCTGCAAATACGGACCAATCCACCTTCTCCACAGTGCTTTTCTGCCCCTACCAAAACCACTACCCCTTCTAAGGCTCCCAGATCCAGACTTATGGTATGTAACATACATAAACAATGCATTCCTATTCATACGTTTCTTTCGAACGATTACGATTGTCGTGTACTTACGATGCTTACAATGTATGTATCCACAGGAGAGGGGGATCCTACAAGAAGTGAAGCAAAACAAGGATATCAAAACAGACAGACCAGGAAGCAGTGTTTCTACTTCGATTATTGCGAATGGAAATGTCACGGATGGAAGACAAGCAAGAGCTTTGGATGTATTTTGGTTCCTCAAGCCTTGCACACTGTCTGAGTAAACAAATTGGTAAATCCAACAATAAACAAACAAAGCATATGCCTTCATTCTTTGATTCTTATCCCTGAAGACTTCTCTTTCTGTATTAGTTGTAGTTCCTTGATTCATTTGTTGTTCATAGACGATAAACCGTAATCGATTCGTTTAATAATTGTATTGAAAACCCTTTATCAGTGAAATATCAATCATCTTCCCTGCTTATTGGCTATACTATACTATATGCATTTATCTATCCATCTGAATACTAAAGAAAACTCTACTGTATTTATGACAAGACACAGTAAGTTTGTCCTCCCCCATACTTGTTAGCAACACATACATACAGACAATTTCTCACATCATCTTTATCTATATCTAACCCAAAGACAAAATACTGTCATACTCGACAAGGATAACATGGCATGGCAAAAACCGCCTCTCTTTTACCTCTTGGCAGGCAATAATACAGTGGCTTCTAATTCTGGGGGCACCTACAAATATATATATATATATATATATATATATTATTTGTTTCTTTGCTGTATTCTATATGAAAAAACAGGAAGTAAAAGGCTTCTTAACCCTAATGTTTGAAGCGAGATTGATCATTGAAGTTCATACAAGCATTGATTATAAGGGGAAATGCCCAAATACAGAATCAAATTTCTAAACCCCATCACCAACAAATACAATAACATCAAAAACCCTAAACGTTGGGGGGATCAAAGTTACTTATCTCACAAGCATAAGATTCAAGAAACAACACTATCCCACATATATGGAGCTACCAAAAGAATGTTTTGGACTTTATTCCCTGCTAGAAGAAGAGCCTTATCATATGAGCCGAGGCAAACAAAAAACTATACATGTACATTGAAAGAGACCCGATTCTTGAACATACGAAACTCTAACCCTAATCTAAAGTCAAGTTGCAAAGCATGCAATCCAAGACCCTAGACCAGACGAGGCGTGCGCGTGGGTAGAGCCTGTGGGTATACACACGCGACTCCCTTACCAGATCCTCCACGGTCTCCACGAACAGATTCAAGCTTCTCACGGGGGGAACATACAGAATCAGAGGCGCCGCAGAGAAAGCAATCGTGAAGAACAGCTGCAACATGGCTTCTCCTACGTAAACTCCAATGAACAAAAACCCCAAACTGATTTTGAAAGCAGAGATCGGAAGGAACAGATTTGCAGAAAGTTTGAAAGCTTAATTTACAGGTTTGGTTGAGAAGACAGAGGGAAGGAAGAAAGTAGGTGGCTTAAATTAGATGGGACATGGGCAACAAGTGTGTAAAAGTAAACGGGTAAAGATGGCAGGAAGATAAACAGCAACTTCTGGAAATATGAAGAATTTAGAACAAAAATAGTAATAAATTCAATGAAAGTCAATTGCTCTACAAGTACTCAAATTATGACTCTGGATTCAAATTGGTTCTTAAACTTTAAATTAATCTATTCAATTCTTAAAGTATTAAATTTTTAATAATAATCAATTGGTCTGATGAGATGAAATATTAAATCCCTTAAATAAGGTTAGGAGTTTGAATCTTGACGTTGTAAATGGAGTACTTGAGTTCGGAGGATCACCCATAGCGAACCTTTGTAGCATCTGATCTAAATTAGTCAGCCAATGAGTTGGATACCGGTGGTTAAACTCAAAAGTATTAGATCTTTATCAATTATATATTTTTATTAAGGATTATTGTCTTATACACTAGCGGTGAATTTTTTTCCACAAGCGGTGTTGTTTAGAGGTTTATGTTTTAGTTTTAGGGTTTTATGAATTTGGGTTGTATGATTTAGAATTTAAGATTCAATGTTAGAATTTAAGATTTTAAAATTTTAAATTTTAGATTGAAAATAGACATGCTTGTGTAATTTTTTTACACCGAGAGTATATCAAATATTCACCCTTTTATTAATCTAATATTTAATTTTGTTATTAGATAGTAATTCGAATCTAACATAATACCCTTTCAAAACATGTGAATAAGATCTTAGATAGTTTTTTTTTGACAAATTTTAAATTTAATCTCAATCCTACTTAGAGGGAAGGGGAAGGAGAACTCTAGGGGAAGGAATGAAATGCTCCTAATAGGTCTAAAACCCATGACTTAAGAAAAAAAAATAAAAGAATAAAGATGAACATTTTGACTAATTGGCCAAATGCACTTGATCAAGATATTAGATACTTGTACCTAAAATATAAACAATGATGTATTAAAAAAGTCTATTTTTATCAAAATTTAGGATTATTTTTCAAAACATCATATTTTAATGGCTTAAGGGATCATAATCCCATAAGTTTTTAAAAAAATAATCAATTAAGCCCTTAATTTTTTTTACCTAATTAAGCCCTTATATTTTAAATTTTCATCAATTCACCTTTTGATCATTGTTGACTGTTAAATCTAACAGTTTTTAGATCAGTTGATGCAACATGTCGTATTATAATGTTGTCACTTAACATTTCCAGAATTTTTTATTTTATTTAAAAAATTCTCTAAAAGTTCAAAAATTCTAAAAAACTTATAAAATTTATAAAAAATAGTTTTCTTAAAAATTTGTAAACATCACATGACAGAATTATAGTGTATCGCATGACAGTAATATCTCAAGAAAAAACAAATAAAAATTGATAGTCAAAGGGCTTAATTATGAAATTTTGAAATACAATAACTTAATTGAGTGTAAAAAAAAATTAACGATTTAATTAATTTTTTTCTCTAAAAGTTCAAGGGCTTATGATACTTTTAAGTATATTTTAATTGTTTATACAGTGAGTACGTGTTTAAATTTTGATCCATATCTTTCAAATAGGCTCCATATTAGGTTTAAGTTAGCATTTAATTGTTTTGACGTATAAGTTAGCATTTAAAGCCTAAGTTGATGGCTATATTGATATAAAAATTTGATTCATGTGATAATAATAATTTTGAGTATTGAAGTGTAGTTTGATAAATTAAAAAAATTAAGTGTTGAAAAATTAAGGAATAAATTCAAGTGGTAAAATCTGTTACTGTTAGGCGTATTATATAAAAATAAGTATTACATATAATTAGTTTGCTTGAAAAATACTACAAGTTTTGAAAGTTAATATAATCTTTTTCAAAAGAAAAATAATATAATTTTAAAAGAAATAAAATAAAATTTATTGAATTATCAAATTTTACTTATCATTTTCTACATTTTATAAAAAAATTCTTAAGATAATTTTTTTAGTTTAAACAATTAAATTATTTAAAAACTATTCATTGAAAATATTTAATTTGTAAAATTTAATATTTTCAATAGATTATAAATAGATTCTTAATTAAAAAGATTTAAAATTTGAGATCAAATCATAATTTAAGAATGATTGATGCAATTAATCCAGTTAAATTGAATTAAATGAGGTGACGTTATTTATCCATTCATTTATTAATTATAATAACGTTGTTGTCGTTTAAGGATAGGAGTGTAGTCTTCCTATTTAGCGTATCCTTAATAAATAGAAATCAAATTAGTCATGAAACCAATAAGGGGTCAGAATAAAAAAGTAGATGGTATTTATTCTAAAAAATTTAAGTTCAATTATTTTGTTTATAATATGTATATTATTAAATACTTAAAAATATGTATGAATAGATACTATTTTATAATATTTTAAACTATTAAAAAATTAAATTAATCATAGCTTCAAAAGTAATTAAAATTAGCATTGGTTAGAAAACGAATAAGTCATTTTCCTCATTTATTAATTTATTTATTGAATGATTTTCTTTTATTTGATTGGACCATTCTAGTCGGACTATATCGAATGGTGTGTATTGTTCCAATCATAAATCAATCACAATTAATTTTAGTTAAAATTCTGATATGCTTCGGTGTTTAGGTCACAAGTAATTACTTTATCCCTTGAAAATCCGCATTTACAAGGTAATATTTGTTTATATATATTTTTAATCATTTGACAATCTACATACACTTTGTAAAAACGATTTGAACTCATATCTCCTAAGATGAACATCATCCGCTTTTCCACTAGGACACTAATTGGGTTCACAGGTAATTATTTGGTATATCGCTACTGAAATTTTTTTAATAAGCGAACCTTTTAAAGCCGTCACATATTTTTAAAAAGGGTAAATTACAACATGTGTCACCAAACTATTGGATGACCCATTTTTATTACTAACATTTTAATTGGTTCAAATTTGTCACCAAACTTTATTTTTCGACTTGTTTATATCACCGCGCCGTTAACTCCTTAACAATGTGATGACTTGGATACTAGACCAAAACGACGTCGTTTTGATGTCGTTATTTTGATACTAAATAGCCCAAAACAACGTCATTTTGATGCCGTTATTTTGATAAGAAATTGTCCAAAATGATGTCATTTTGCTGAAAGAAAATATATAAAATTATGCACTCAATGAGATTTGAACCTAAAACCTTCAAAATTAAATATAAACTCTTACCCATTAAGCTAACTTAACATTTTTATTTGTTTCTAATAGATATAATATATATTTCAAACTGCAGTTTATCATATAAATAATATTACTCTATATAAATATATTGTTTCTAATATAAATATATTAGAAATATATTAGTATGCATTTATTAATATATAAATAATAAATAAAATAAAAATGTATAAATATTTTTTTATATTATAAATAATATTAAAAAGATGAATAGATAAATATATTATTATAAAAACTAAAAGACTATTTTTTAAAACCTCAAAATTTTCAAAAAAAAACTCAAAATCCAACAAAACCCTAAACCCTAACCTTAAACTATAAACATTAAACCTTAAAATTTTATTTATAAACAAACAATATCAAAAATATATTAACAAATAATATATTATTATAAAAACTAAAAAACTAATTTAAAAAAATCTGAAATTTCTAAAATTAAAAAAAAAAATCAAAAAATTCACAAAAAAACCTAAAGCTTAAACCTCAAATCCATCCATTGTGGCTCCTAATGAGTTTATGATTTTAGGTCTATAGGTTAAAGTTTAATGTTTTGGTGGATTTTTGAGTTTTGTTTGTGTGTAAGTTTTGGAAATTTTGAGGGTTTTTTTTGTTTAAAAATTAATTTTTTTAATTTTTATAATAATATACTATTTATTTATATATATATTTAATATTATTGGTAATATAATTTTTTATTTAATATAAATATTTTATTTATTAGCTATATATATTAATATATTATTATATGTATATTAATATTGTTTATAATTATTTATATTATTTATATAGAGTAATATTATTTTGTTGTGAATAAAATAAAGAAGAACAAGAATAAGAACAAGAAGAACAAAGAGATGAGAGAAAGAGAAAGATTTGTATTATTCTCAAAAAATAGACTTGTATACAACGCCTTCAATGAATCATTTATTTATAGGCATAAGAAGTACATAATACATTAAACTCTAATTCATAGAGATAATATTACTAATAATAAATAAATCAAACTCCTTTGATAAAGTTCTAATCATGATAGACATCCACATAGATAAATATTCATAACATATTTATATATAATAAAATAAATTGAACTAATCTCAACTGCAGTTCGAAATATATATTGTTTCTGCTGGAAAAAAAATAAAAAAATGTTAAATTGGCTTAATGGTTAGGATGTTATCTTTGATTTTAATGGTTTTAGTTTCAAATCCCATTAAGTGCATAATTTTTCATATTTTCTTCTAGTAAAACAACGCCGTTTTGGGCAATTTAGTATCAAAATAGCGGCACCAAAACTACGTCATTTTGGTCTAACATCCAAGTCATCACACTGTTAAGGAGTTAACGAAATGATCATATAAACGAGTCGAAAAATAAAGTTTGGTGGCAAATTTGGATCAATTGAAAGGTTGGCGGTAAAAACGGGTCACCCCCAATAGTTTGGTGGTACTGGTACCTGGCATAGTTTACCCTTTTAAAAACCTTAAATCTTATACCATAAAATTTAATCTTAAACTCTAAATTCTAGACTATAAAATTTATTTACAAACCTTAAGATCTAACCATAAACACTAAAAACCTCAGGGGCGGAACATAGGGGGTTTGGTCCCCGCCAATTTTTTTTTCATTAGGAATGGGATAGATTTTTTAGAAAAAATGTAAAATTACCTCTATAATCTCTTCAAAATTTGTAAAATCTTAGTATGACCCCCTCAAAAATTTTAATTTCATTTTGCCCCTTTATAATTTTTTAATTTTTTTAGTTTCATTTTAGTCTCCCCTGAAAACCTAACCATAAACTTAACTTATAAACCTTAAAAACAATACACTTGTCGAAAAAAATTCACCTGGATAAAAATTCTCAAGTCAATATCAATTTCTACCCTATGTCACTTTAAATCAATTCTAATAACTTTTTATCTTAATCACGTTTCTTTTTCTAATTATATTTTAAACTATAACTATTAAATTGAATTATTAGATCTGATTAATAATTCTTTGGGAAAAAAATCAATCAATGATTTATGTTTAATTGTATATTCGTATATACTTTATTAAAAATAAAAATAATGTTTGAAATGTATATTTCAATATAAAAAAACCGTACAGATACATTCATCGATGCGAACAACTTTAATTGTCACTTCATGCGAGATGGATTGGACGCGAAAATAAAAATAAGTGTAAAGTACATAAAATGGTCACTAAACTTTCTCTAAAAATATAAAATGGTCACCAAATTTAAAAATTACATAATGGTCATCAAACTTTAGTTTTTATTATAAAATTGTCAGCGAGCTGTTAACCGCCGTTAACGATAAGACGTGGTAGTTACGAAAATTTGTATAATAACATATTTAATCTTTAATAGTTACACATTCAATCAATTTAGACATCAATAACGAGGGTTAAATTATAAATAAATTGATTAAATGTGTCAATATGGAGGATTAAATGTTATATTATTCAAATTTGTGTAATTGTCACATCACCCAATTAATTAGTGACCATTTTGTAACAAAAATTAAAGTTTAATACCTATTATATAATATTTGAAAGTTTAATGAACATTTTGTAATTTTAGAGATAGTTTAGTGATCATTTGCAAACTTTACCCTAAAAATAAAATAACATTATAAGAAGGGATAGAAAATACGTAATTGAATTAAAATACTAAGAAATACGTAAAGGGATAAATATGGTGGTGCAGCTGAGTACACGTGTCTCCTTTCCCTCTGTTCTGTGTGTATATATCCATTCATTTAATTTAAGTGGTTGAAGATGCACTTGAAGGGCCGTCCCGCAATTTATAGTTCAAGTGAAATTTTATGAACTTGAAGGTCAGATTTCGACTCTAATACATAAGATCTAACTCTAATTCATTCCACTTGTCTTATAATATACAATTAGGTTATAATATTCCGCTACGCTTATACTTTATTACTAGAACTCAACAAAAGTTCTCAATAATAAAAAAAATTATATTCATTTTAAAAGATTCAAATTCGAATAATTTTGTCTGTAATGTATGTTTCTTATTAAAATATTAAAAAAATACGAACAAATATTATCTTGTGGTCACCTTAGGATTATTAAAAAACGATATATTATGTAGAGCACGGGACAAGTTAATAAACAATACAAATATACCAACTATTAGTAGTCTAGTGAGATGACACTTTATGTCACTTAAGTAAGGTTCAAGGTTTTCATCCTCGCATTTTGTAAATGAAACAAACTGAATAGGAGAATTACCCAATAATAAATCTATGTAGTACTTGATCGAGATTAGTCGGTCAATAAGTTGAATACCATTAGTTATAAAAAATAAACAATAATATCATATAAGAAAATTAAATTATAAAACGATACAAAAATTAAACAAATACACGATTGATCCAATCCTTTCAATTAATACAAATCAATAGCTTAAAATAATATATTTATGAAAAATATTTCATTTTTATAAGCGCGTCCATTATAGAATCTAAACATTTAGTTTTGGTTTTAGTGATTTATTTTTTAAAATTTAGAGTTTAAGATTTAGTATTTAGAATTATCAATTAAGGTTTAGAGTTAAATATATAGAATTTCATTTTTAAGATAAAATTAAATATACTTGTAAAACATTTTTTCAACTATCAATGCATAGAATATTAATTCTCGATTGAAACGATACAAACAGACACACAAGCGTTTACACAATTACACCTAGATACGCTTTGAATTAAATTAAAGTTTAATATATTCAATAATTTTTGTTTAAGTATTGTTAAGTTTTATATAAATAAATAAATTTATAAATAAATTTTAATAATTTTGATAAAAGTATGTAAAATATTGATATAAGAAAATTAAAACATGCACAAAATATTGTTAACTACACCACTGACCACCGAACTAATTGGGGATTCTTATTTTGACCACCGAACTAATGAACTCATCAATCGGACCACTGAACTTATAAAACCAACCTATTTTGACCACCGCCATTAAAAATTTAACGGTGGGGCGATGGAACTACCATGTGGCAGCTTACCGAAAATTTGAAAAAGTACACATTTGGTCCCTATTATTTACCTATTAAATCAATTTGGTCCTAATTTTAATTTAATTAAATAAACTTAACCAACCAACCAGATGCCGACACGTGTCACCACCCGATTGGATGAATTTACTCTATTTATTATTTAATTTATTTACTAATTTTCTACCCAATCATGTGGTGACACGTGTCACCTAATCGGGTGAAAATTTAAAGAAATGAGATGGATGGGAATCAAACCCATAACCATCAACAAAAATTGCCCTTACTCACTCTACCACTAAGCTAAGTATTTCTATTGTTTCAAATATGCTAACTTATTTATTTAGTGGCATATTGAGTTTCCTGTTCTTCTTCCTTGTTAGCAGTAAGAAGTCATATTTCAATCACATTGTCTTCTTCAACAGTCCCCTCTTCTATAACCTCATCGCCTCTGGTTTCATCACTCTTGGCATCATTTTTCTTGTCTTAAATTATTCCCCCCTTACATCTTCGGGCTTTAATTTATCATTCTCTTTTTTATCGTTATTTAACTCATTTTTGCTTCAATATTTTCCATAAAAACATCCATTAGAATTTCAGTATGTGGCATTCCGCCATTATTTTTCTCTAAAACATCAACATTTCTAGCATTTTCAACAACAAACCCCAATATTTTTTTCCATTACTATGTGCAGCAAAATTGGTAACTACCTTAAAATCAGAGCCACAATCTCACTCTCTTTATTAGACCTATTCTCCACAACCTCCTCATTAACGTCTTCCACCGTCTGAATTGCCTTTCTAAAAATTGCAACCTCTTCCTCAAATCCCTAAATTTCCTCTCCATCAAAAACAACCTTTCTTTTAATGTCAGATTCTTCAGTTTCTTTAACTAGACTCAAGATTGTTCATAATGAAAGTCGTTTTAATTGTTTATTTTCAGTTCATTTTCTGACAATGTAATTTGACTTGAACAGAGCAAGCAAAGTTTCAACAAATTAAAATATGGCTTCTTTCTAATAATAAGAAAGAAGAACATGAAAACTTAATATGCCACTAAATAAAAAAGTTAGCATATTTAAAACAATAGAAAGGCTTAGCCTAGTGGTAGAGTGAGTGAGGGCACATTTTGTTGATTGTTGTGGGTTCGATTCTTAGCCATCTTATTTTTTTTAAATTTTCACCCAATTAGGTGACACGTGTCACCCCATGATTGGGTGGAAAATTATTAAATAAATTAAATAAAAAATAGAGTAAATTTATCCAATCGGGTGGTGACATGTGTTGTCATATGGTTGTCTGGTTAATTTTATTTAATTAAATTAAAATTATGACCAAATTGATTCAATAGGTAAATAATAGAGACCAAATGTGTAATTTTCAAATTTTTGATAAGCTACCATGTGGCAGTTCCGTCACCGCACCGTTAGGTTTTTAACGACGGTGGTCAAAATAGATTAATTTTATAAATTCAGTGATTTAATTGACGAGTTCGTTGGTCAAAATAAAAATCTCCAATTAGTTCGGTGGTCAGTGGTGTAATTAGCCCTAAAAATAATATATTTTTCCAAAGCGTTTATTCCCAATTTCTCCATTTTTTTTGCTCTGAAGTATTTGGCCGTTTTCAAGAAATTTTTTATGAAACATTTTTTCTTTTTGATGTTTGTGGTGGCTTTAGTTGTTTGTTGTGCTTTTGTTTGTAAATAAATAAAAAATCCTTGTTGATGTATACTCTTTCCATATTTTTAAGTTTATTTTATTGTTTTTTAATTTGTTTTGACAGATTCATATCATATCTGTTTTTTTTTTGGAGTTTTTCGTTTGCTTTTATGACAGTTTATTCGTCTGTCTTTGTAACAGTGTTGTATGCTTTTTAGCAGTTTAACATTTGTATGATGAATATCAATCGAGCGTTCATACTAGAGTAGATCAGTGGTCCGTGATGCTTTTGATTTTCTTTTGTGATTTTTCCGATATGTCAAAAACTAATAGTGAAAGAATTTGCTCTCTTCTTAGAGCATTGTGGTGAAAAATAGTTGTTTGCTGGATTTCATTCAAAAGATTGTTCAAGTTCTTCTGAAAGCGATAAGTTTTGTATTTTAATGTCTTTGACACCTTTACAATTTTATGTATTTATTTTTACTCATTGATTTTTCAATATTTGCGGTGTGATTCCATTCACTTTGAATATAATCCAATATATTTTAAAAAATAATTAACAAAGGGTACACTACGCTCATGGTTCTGGAAGTTTAGAGCGTTTGTATTTTTATTATGGTCACTACTGTCAGTTGCCATTAATTAAGAAAAAAATCTTCCTCACTCTTTTTTTCTGCCCCTCCCATTTTCTTTCTATCAAAACACGTTCCCTTTCTCATCCTCCTCTCTTTAGAACAAAAATTATGTATTTTTTGTTGTCTTTTTCTATAATCCAACACAAAAAAATTTAATTTTAAATCCTAACCTTAAATCCTAAAAGTTATACCATACCTTTAATTCCTTAAACATTAATCATAAAATTTAATCCTGAACTCTAAACTTATTTTTTTTAATACGAGAACATAAATAATGACACCAAAAAAGAAGAATCTTCTATTCCTCTCTTTATCCCTCCCTTCACCTACTGAACGTGACATTCTTCTCCATATCAAAGCTTCGTTGGACCCAGAGAATTGGTTAAATTGATTCCCCATTGAAGCATTATCACTTATTGATTGGCTTCTGCTTTGTGTTAAAGAAAACAATATATAAAGCTATGTAGTGAGAATGATAAATGATAAATGATAAAGATGTTTATAGAAAAAAATTACCCTTCATTGTGAGATTGGTAATTGCACCTGTTGCTACCCTGCGAATACATAATTGGATGTTTCAATGGCACATAGTCCGGAGTTATTAGTGCTAGTTTAAGTAGTTCAACACCAAGCATTTATTTGAAAAATGGTCCAACACAGATATGTATCCTAGCTAGTGTCAGATTTAGAAGTTCAAGATAGGGTTCAAAATATATTTTTTCTCAAATGGGTATGTTAAATTTTTTCCCTTTACAAACTAAACTATGTTACTTTTTAAAAAAAAATTAAATTAAACTTATTTTAAAAAAACAGGATGTAGATGTTTCTTACCAAGACTATATGTATCCGCCCCTTATCATAACTGCAATTACACAAAAGGAGTGACAATGATATTGATCATGTTCAAGTTTGAGTGTGTGGTCATTTATGCAAAAACGAAAGAAACTAAATGAGACCTTCCAATACTATTTTGACATATTTTGTTATTCCAACGCCTTCCCCTACTGTTAAGGTCGATTATAAAGGAGCATCCTGAGCGACGGCTCAAGCCCCCAACTAGCTTAAAGCTCCTAATCAGTTTAGGACCCCTAAAATTTAATTATTCATATTTTTTATTTTTTTTAGTTTATCAAATAAATTAATTTAATGGTAAAAATAATTTTCTTTCCTAAATAAATAAATAAATATAATAATAAAAACAATGTGTTTGAAATATTAAATTAAATGAATAACTATTTCTTGTCCTTTTTCAATGCTCATTTCTATGCCCAACAATAAAAAATTAAATTCTAAGACATACCCTAACTTTTAAATACTAAATCCTAAACTCTACACCCAATACCTTAAACCCTCATCCTAATTCATAACCTTAAACCATAACCCTAAACTTTAAACATAATTTTTTTGGGGCATAAATAGCGGCAAATGATTTCTATTTGTAATGAGATATGCTTTCGTTACATAAGGGTCCATTTTTAATATTCGCTCAAGGCCCGAAATTCTCCGAGACGGTCTTGCCTAGTGCATGTTTGATCCCAGTAGGCAAAGTTGATATGATGGTACAACTAGATTAAGATACAGTTCATCCACATGTATGGTTTGACGGGTCTGTGTCCACCCTGAACTTTTTAAAGCTTACATATTTGATTTTAATTTTTTAAATTTTTATAAATTAGTCCTTAGATTTTATGATTTATACCGACCTTGAAAATTTAAATTTTTTATAACTTATACCCACTATAAAAAGTAAATTCTAAATTTGTCAATGCTCGCACAACAATTTTTTTACTCATATGCTAGCAAGTACAGATATTGCCCTTTATGGGCCGTTTCTTGACCATATCACAGATAGAACCTATTTAGTAGGGCTCCGTTGGATTTGTAGGCCAAAATAGAAGTAAATATTTATAATATAGGGGATGTTGGAAAATATTTGAGGATATAGGCCATTTTCTACAGTACACGGGGACCTCGCCACCTGCACATGGCGAGGTTTGAGAAAAAAATTATTAAAAAATTGGACCTCGCCACCTGCACATGGCGAGGTTCGAGAAAAAAATATTAAAAAATTAGACCTCGCCACCTACACATGGCGAGGTCCCCTGTGCACTGTAGAAAATGGCCTATATCTCCAAATATTCTTCAATATCTCCTATATTTCAAATATTTATTTTTATTTGGATTATTCTCCAAATTTTTCCATTTAGTAGGGACACTTTAAAGATTTAACAGTCTATTTGTATTTTATTAAAAAATGTTAGATTATTCTCTTTAGTAACATAAAAATAAGTTACAAACATTTAAAAAATTTAACATTTTTATTTAAAAAGTGTTTTTCTTTTTACATGTTTTGAAGCAAAATTATCTACAACACTTTCAATATCAACTTTTTCAAAAGATCACTCTCATTTCTCTGAGAAAATTGTCATATATACATATATATATATATATATATTATATACATTAGATAACTCATTTTGGGTCCTCTTTTTTCGAGAGCCTTATGCGGTCGCATCTATTGCATATGTCTTGTAGGGGTGTACAAAAACCGTTAATCGGTATAACCGTTCATTTTATAGGTTAATTAATCTAATCTTTATGTTTAAACGGTTTTGGTTAACCAAAAAAATGGTTAATGGTTAAACTTTAGGTACTTTTTTTAACTAAGTATGAAGTTTGTGTTTAAAATCTCTCTATTTAAGTATTTTTTAAAAAATTTAATACAATATTTATCGGAGTGATAGATTTATTATTCTAAAAAAATAATGAACATTTAAAAAGAAAACTGTAATAGATTTAACCAAACTGTTTCTTAACGGTTAACTACTATAATGGTTAACCATTTAAAAAACTAATGGTTAACTATTTTTTAACAACTAGATTATGGTTAATAACCGCTATAATAGTTAACCAACCGTTTAAGATAAACGATACGATTAACTTACCATAGTCCATGAACACCCCTAAATTGTCCAGAACCCCCCTGCTGTTGAGAGAATCCGTTGATTATCGTGCAGACATTGTTTGTCTTCATGAGGTGATACTTATGTACTGTTTGATGATAGTTCTTTCAGAACTTCCATTCTGAATTGAAACACAACTTTGAAGTTTAATGCATGGAAAAAAATTGCATGTTTAATGTGTATATTACATTGTGGTTGGAAATATCCAACATGGTGCAATTTCATTGGTCTTAATTCAGATGATGGTCCAAACTGTTGTCATCTTTTTTTTTTTATCCAAACCAAACTGTTGTCATCTTTTTCAGGTGCAAAGCGACCATTTTGATATTTTTTGCCCCTTAGTTGGATAAACATGGGTATCGAGAAGATCACATTCAACTGGTGAAGAGAGAGAGAAATAGAGGCCGAGAGGAGGAAGATAAAGAAGGGGGCATGTTTGGATGGAAAAGAAATGAAAGAAAATGAGAGGAGAGAAAAAAAGCATGGGAAAACTAATTTTTTAAGAATTAATATCCTATACACTGGCGGTGAAAACTAAAAGTTTCCACAAGTGCCTTAGTTTTAGGGTATAGGGAGTTAGTTTAGGGTATAAGGTTTAGGGGTTTAGGTGTAGATGTTTAAAATTTAGGGGTAGTTGTTTTAATTTAAGGTTTAGGGTTATAATTTAGGGTTTAGTTTTTAGGGTAATATGGTGAGGATTTAGGTTTTCACCTATAAACCCTAAATTATAACCCTAAACTTTAAATTGAAACAATTATCCCTAAATTCTAACCCCCTACACCTAAACCATAAACCCTAAACTAACTCCATATACCTTAAAACTAAAGCGCTTGTGGAAACTGAAAGTTTCCACCGCATGTGTATAGAATATTTATCATTTTTTAAAGTTAACATGTTAGTTTTTAATTGTTATGTCAGTTTTTTCTTAAAGAAAGCTGAGGGTAGTGACTATAACAAGAGCAAATTAAAGTTTAAGTGACTTTATTGTAAGTTTTAAAAGTTTGATGGCTAAAATGTAAATATCCTAAAAGTTCATGAACTATAATGTAGTTTACCCTTCAAATCGACACATTACACAAACGCAACATACACAAACAATTAATATACAACCTAAAAATAAAATAAATACAATATAAATAAATATTAAAAATATCCAAAAACAAATTATTAACTCATGAAAATTACAGATAAATTATATAATAATAATCTATAATAATTTTTCAAATGTAAAAATTAGTAGAGGGGAAAATTATATTATGATCCTGGCTTATTATATCAGCCATGGTTCTAACTAATGAAAATTATCTATTTCACATTTTTTCTATCATTTTTTTCTAACCAATAAATTTTCACTAATATTTGAAACAGTTTTTTTTTTTGAAGTTATTTCTAACCACGACAAAGAAAAATAAAGAAAAGGCAGACCTAAAACTATTAATCATGGATTTTTCCAATATGGTGACTTTTCGATACATGCGTATATCATGGGAAACGTTTCTTGTAAAAGACCATAAAACATGTGTAATTCACAATTGTTTTATTACACTTGTTCAATGGATGTATCCTTGACCATTTCTCCAAAAAAAAAACACGGTAATGTAAGACAACATAAATTGCAAGCTTTTTTGTTTTGGGGAGATATGTATATTTTGGTGTTTAAATTTAATTTCAAGGTTTAGTTTTGTATTTAATTTTTTTCATCTAATAGGTGCTTGAATTTGATTGTAAGGTTCAATTTGATATTTAATGTTTTTTTTTGTTTATTTCAATCCTTAAATTTGACTTAATAGTTTAAATTGCTATCTGAATTTGGTTTCTGATCAAAATATTTACTTATAGCAATTATTCAACTAACATAGTTCGAACAATGAAGTCAAATTTAGTTGTCAATATGAACAAAAAAAATCAAATTCATATATCTCATTAGAACAAAAAGTTTAAGTATTAAATTGAATTTGAGACTAAATTCAAGTTTTTAATATATGAAAAATCTTAAATAAATAAATAACTTTAAATACCATAATAAGAATTTACTTCCTTTTCTTTTCATTTTGGTCAATGAAAACAGTGAAGTGTTAGTTTTAGAATCAGCTTATGGCTGCCAAGGTGCTCGACTTTATTTTAAAAAGAAGACAATAAGAAAACGTAAAATCGTGGGATGAAGACGCCAAGGTTGACCATATAGGCCACTTGTTTAAGTACATCAAGCGTCTACGGAAAACAATTGGCTTCAAGTTTTCCGGTTTCTACGTTGATTTGTTCGGTACAAGTCAACCACAAGTGTTTTTTAAAAATTATTAGACGAATTCGACTCATTACGTCATATGTGGTACCACTTAATAAGGATCATTCATTTTATTTTTTTAAGGTGAATATCATCTCTTTCCTACAGGTTAATAAAGAGTGAATAGTTATTTTGAACTGGATGGACTTTATTGGTCGGAATCACAAATGACGTGGTGAGCCAGATTTATCTAATAAATTTTCAATGCTTTGGGGTTTATTAGATAAAAATTGAGTTTGGGTAAGGGTTCATAGTCTAATGTTATTATAGTAATTTGAAGTTTGTGGATTAAAACCTATTTTTTATTAAATAGAGATAATTTATGTCTACAATGTAAATGTCAGATTCGAATTTATATAAGATGAGATAATCTAAGTATTATTATCCACTCAATCAATTAGTGGATCTTAAATTAAAAACTAATTTAATAAAATAAGGCGAGTTTATAAAGTTGTCATGTAATTGAATTTTAATGTAATTACATAGTTGTGGTGTGTTTGGACAATTAACATAATTTATGGGTTATGTTGAATTAGATGCAATTGGAGGCCTCAATCACATTCTTCAATTGTTAGGAAGAAATGTCAGAATTGATGTAATTGCGTGTGTAATACTCTTAACAGTAATTATAATTTGTACTGTCAATATAACATAGAGAAATAAAATAAAATGAATTAATATTTAAAAAAAAACCCTCATTAACCCCCCTCCCCCACATAATCCAAGTAGGAGAAAAATCTGATCCAGAACAACATAAGGGTATAAGAGTACCCACATATTATTAACAAGGTGTGAACATTAGAGGGTTAATTACATCCAATTAATTGTTCTTATCCCAAAAATGTTATATTATTTGTTACTTTTCTGATATAATAACATTTTAACAGTAATTTGTTATTTTATAGCAGAATGTAGTTATCGAACTATTGATTTGATCTGATGGACTCGCTTGCTTTGTTAGTATCACAAAAAAAGTATATAATGTTTTAATTAATTACAGTATTACATTTCATTGTTAGTAATTTGTTATTCATATTTATACATGATTTATTTTCATATTTGTTATTCATTTGAATTAATACTCGATTAATCCGTGAATCTATATAAAAAGTATATAATTGTTTTAATTAATTACAGTATTACATTTCATTGTTTGAATTTTATAAAAGCTGAATCTAAATTGTCACAGCAATGGCTCAATAAATCCATCCTTGACCTTGAGAAGTGAAATAATACCCAGCCCAAATTCTTGCTAAAGTTAAATATTAGATTCGGCCCATAAAAACAAAAGAAGGGTGCAAAACCTCTTTAGTTCGTGTTATTTTTTCTTGATTCCTTTTTACGGTAATTTTTATATTTATCATGGACAGCAAAAAAAAAAAAAACAATGTTGACTGTCTTTTTTTTAACAGTTCTAGATTTTTTTAATAGTTCTAGATTTTCATACAAACATGGTTATAAAAGACAACAACAAACATCTGAAACATCACAAGCCAAGGTACTAGATAAGCCCGGAATATAGAGTCGAAGATAAGAGCCGCCACACAATTGAGCGGATGGAGGAGAAACATGTTGCAGTGGCCATCAAGAGCGAAAAAAATTGAACTTCAGCACCACGAAGGGCATACGACTAGCTTGGCGACATGTATCGATGAAACCGAAGTTGAATCTAAATGACAGGCTGACCAGGACGGCAGAGGGGCACCATTCCAATGAAAAGACCTCTTTAAGAGAAAACCCGACATAGCAGTGGGATCCAAAGACCACATGCACAAAGAACACCGAAAGGAAGAGTTGTTAAAGCCACCACCACCACTGACATCTATCTGCAAAAGCAAACGATGGAGAAAAGAGTGCATGTCTTTTCATCTATCTGCAAAAGAAAAAAGAGAATTTTTCATATCTTTCAGTGCGCATGTCTTTTCTTTTTTTATTACACTGACGGTGATACTAATCTTGGAGAATTCTAAAAACAAACGGCTTAAAAGTCGATTAAATACAAACCACTAAATTAAGGCTATTGGATGGAGCCGATTTAAAAGTGGTCGTTGGATTAAAAAAAGATGACCCGGTAAACAGGTTTGCAGTGGGTTATAAGGATTTTTATACATTTGGTAAGAAAATTGGTACATACCTTTTTTTCTTACAAAGTTGTAAGGATTTCTGTACATTGGGTAGTAATTTGTGTACATACATAAATCTTTATAAAACATGTACGTACATTTGGTAAGAAAAACGGTACATACCTTTTTTCTTACAAAGTTGTAAGGATTTATGTACATTGGGTAGTAATTTGTGTACATACAAAAATCCTTATAAAACATGTACGTACATTTGGTAAGAAAATCGGTACATACCTTTTTTTCTTACAAAGTTGTAAGGATTTATGTACATTGGGTAGTAATTTGTGTAAATACAGAAATCTTTATAAAACATGTACGCACATTTGGTAAAAAAATCGGTACATACCTTTTTTCTTACAAAGTTGTAAGGATTTATGTACATTGGGTAGTAATTTGTGTACATACATAAATCCTTATAAAACATGTATGTACATTTGGTAAGAAAATTGGTACATACATTTTTTTTTCTGATCCTTACCCAAGGTTCACCTCCCTTGCCATTAGTGTAGCCATGTAGGAAATTGGGTACATACCGTTTTTCGTATAAACTTTGTGGTAAATTCGGTACATTTCGTAGTAAAATGTGTACATACACGTCAAACTAGGGGTTTCGAAACCCCAATTTTGGTTTCATAACCACTTTGCCAATGTGCCATTTGTTTACCCATGAGGTTTCGAAACCCTTGGTAAATCCGACACATTTCGTAGTAAAATGTGTACATACACGTCAAACTAGTGGTTTCAAAACCCCAATTTTGGTTTCGGAACCACTTTGCCAGTGTGCCATTTGTTTACTCGGGAGGTTTCGAAACCACAAGGGGTTTAAAAACCCCAATTTTGGTAAATCCAGTACATTTCGTAGTAAAATGTGTACATACACTTCAAACTAGGGGTTTTGAAACCCCAATTTTGGTTTCAAAACCCTAAATTGGGTCCATACCCTTTTGGCATTTGGTTAAACTTTGTAAGAAATTCGGTACATACTGTTTTTCCTATTGATATTGTAAGGTTTTCCGTACATTTTGTAGTATTTTTGGTATATACACAAAACCTTACAGTTTGTGTACCAAATTAGGTATTCTCGTAGGAAATTATGTATGTACACAAATTATTACACTAAGTTCAAACCTTTTGGCCTTTAATTTTAGGATGCATAAGGAAGATAACTTATGATCATACTATCAGATTAGAACTTTAATACATCTTCGTGACTTGTATGATTTAAAAAGTTCTAGGACACTTAAGACATTGACTTACTTAGGAAGAAATTTTTGGGTAAAAAGTTAGAGGTGCCTAACACTGGCTCTAGCTTAAGGAAGCCCTAGAGGTGCCCGAAACTAGCTCTAGGCTAATCACTAGAGGTGCCCAAAATTGGCTCTAGTAGGTTAGATTGCTTAAAAAATAATTTACCCAAGTTAAGTAGGTTAATGCTTAAGTGTTTACCTTAGAACCCGAATAATCATCTTGCTCACAAATCTTGCACACACTCACAAATCTTATAGTTTGATTCTAGGGAAATTTCTAAGGCATCTGAAGACTTAAAGGCCAAACATTCATGGCCATGGTTTGGAGAGAACAAGGAAAAGTAAGACCAAGGAGAATTTTCATGAAGATTAAGGTTTTGGCAATTGATTGTTTGCATTGCTTGAGGATAAGCAATAGTTCGAGTTTGGGGGTGTGATAAGTGCCCAGAAGTCCTATATTTTCACCTTTTTTTACATGGCAATTCTTGCTTAACCTACACCCATTCGAGTAGAATTATGATCTTATATGCATTAATTACACTGCTTTTGCCTTTAATCATGATATTTGATGTATTTAATGAAAAACATATTGTTTTGATGCATGCTTGGTATATGTGAAGATTTACTCACTGTCGGGGCAGACGATGCCGAACGAGCAATGAAGAAAAGGAAAGATAGTGCAGAACAAGCTCGTAACAGATCCAGATCAAGCTAAGACAAAGATGACAACTTCTACTGAAGGAAGCTAAATTAGGAAGAGGAAGTCTTACGGAGTAGATTCAGTGACATGCCCTTGCCGATGCAACATATATTCTCTGCCGAGGCAGTGCACAGACCAACCTGCCGGAGGGAAAAGCATGCAAAGTGGTAGCCGATTTGAAGAACATAAAACGCTAGATTTTTCTACATACTTTGCATGACAATTGGAGCACAAGAAGACGATGAAAACATAGAAGGGATGTTAAAGATGAAATTTGGCCAAAGTAGATTAAGGCATTAAAATTAAAGAGATCCACCTCTTTAATGAAGACAAGTCCATGTCCAACTTAACTTCCTATCTAGGAAGGACTTTGCCCTACTCTTTTGCCTATTTAAGCAAGGCTTGACGCAAAGAGAAAAAGAAGAAAGGAATGAGCCGAAGAGTCGAGTATTGAGAGCTTGAGATTAGGGTTTAGTTGTGTGATCTCTACGTCCATCATGTTCTAATTTCTATGAGGGTTAGGATTATTTTGCTTAGTAGTTTTGAGAGAACAATTTTACTTTGTTTAAGTTTTTAATGCAATTTAGTTCAAGGTCTGCTTATTCTTGGCATTGATTTTATTCTTGCGATCTCATCGAGAAAGAGTATTGTGAGGCTATCTATTTGTTTAATATCAGAAGAGTTAAACTCAAGAAACGAATAAGCATGGTTTTCATCCCAACGGTGGAAGCTAACTCAGCTTAGGAATAAGTTAGAGTTTCAACGGCTAAAAGAAGCGTGAGATTAGTTAGTGTTCATCATTGGTTTACACTGAGAGGTATTATCAAGGCTCATTCATCAACAATTCTACGACTTAGGGATAAGGAGGATCCATCAAAGGACGCTTTGTCGGACCTTGACATCATCTGCCGACCAACAAAGGATTGTTGAGGCATCACATCTTATTGCCGCGACAGGGACTTAGGTCACTGTCGAGGCAGTATGGTGATCTTTGCATTCAAAGACTGAGACAAGTCAATTGCTTTCTACACCACAACGCAATCTAATGTGGCCCATTCTCTCATCTTGATTTCTCTATTTTTACTTGTTTGCTTTAGTTTAGGATCTTTAGTTTAGTTAAAACCCAAAACTCTTATACTTGTGTTTTTACTTTTACTTTTATTTTTCAGTGCGAGAAGATAAACGAACGAAACCATCCTAATCCCTGTGGAGGCGATACTCTAATAATTATCATTATATTACTTGAGACGTGTACACTTGCACTAATTGCGGAGCACCTTTTACACGCAACACAACTCATCATCAACATGACAAACAACAAACTTACTAGTGATCTAGTCTTCGATGATGTTGCAACTGCTGTTCTGGAAGAAGAAAATCAGCGCAAGAATTTGGAAGACAACCAAGGAAATTTGCAACAAGCAGAGGTCTTAACGGTGATGAGAGAAAGATCAACAGAATGTTGCCAAAGTAGCAGTCACAATCATGGTAGATCAAAGTCAAGAAGTAAGAAGAATTTAAAGTTCTACAACTGTGGAAAGAAGGGTCACTTGAAGATGGATTGTTGGAGTTTACATAAAAACTCCAATCCTCAAGGAAATATGGCAAACACTTCAGATGATGGAGATGTTCTTTGTTGTGAAGCATCAATAGCCATGGATGGTAGAAAGAGATTTGTGTACAGCTGCAATGATCATGCCTTGGAGATTGTTGGCGTTGGAACCATTTAATTGAAGATGTATGACGGGACAATCAAAGTTGTTCGAGATGAACGACACATGAAAGGCTTAAAGAAAAACTTATTATCCTACGGATTATTGGACAATCAAAGGTGTTCCATAGAGCGCTTTTGGCGATGAAAGGTGAAAAGATAGCGACAAATTTGTACATGTTGAAGGGAGAGATATTGCTAGAAATAGAAGCTTATGTTGCCTCATGTAGTTAAGATTCTACTATGTTATGGCATCAGAAACTTGGATACATGTTAGAACAAGGAATGAAAGTCCTTGTGGAGTAAAAGCTACTTCTGAGTTTAGCAAAGGTATCACTTCCTTTGTGTGAACATTGTATTACAAGTAAGCAACATCAATTAAAATTCAACACATCAAATTCTAGAGGCAAGGCTGTTCTAGAATTTGTTCATTCTGATGTATGGCAAGCACTGGTTACATCCCTAAGCGGAGTAAAGTATTTTGTCTCGTTCATTGATGACTAATCTAGGAGATGTTGGGTGTATCCTATCAAGAGGAAGAAAGATGTGTTTTCAACCTTCAAAGTTTTTAAAGCGCGGGTGGAACTTGATTCTGGAAATAAAATCAAGTGTTTCAGATCAGATAATGAAGGTGAATATACAAGTGATGAGTTTGATGACTTTTGTAGAAAAAAGGCATCAAAAGACAGTTCACAACAGTATACACTCCTCAACAAAATAGAGTGACAAAGTGGATGAACATAACTTTGTTAGAAAGAACACGAGAAATGTTGAGAGCTGCAGGAGTAGAGAAAACTTTCTGGGCAGAAGCAGACAATACCACATGTTATTTGGTGAATCGGGCTCCATCAACTGCAATTGAGTTGAAGAAACTGATGGAGATGTTGACTGGTAAACCATTTGATAATTCAAACCTCCATATATTTGGAAGTATTTTGTATGTGATGTACAATGACCAAGAAATTTCAAAGTTGGATCCAAAATCCAGAAATTGTAAATTCTTGGGTATGTTGATAGAGTAAAGGGGTATCGCTTGTGGGATCCCACTACCCGCAAAGTGATTATCAGTAGGGATGCTATCTTTGTAGAAGATAAGCTATAAAGAAAAGAAGAAGATGATAGCACTGAAAAATTAAAGCCACGAACTACACAGATTCATGTTGAAAATGAGTCTAAACAGAGAGATTGTTTTGAAGTAGAACTAGAGCATGAGGAACCAGAACCATAGAATTCTGAAGCTCCAACAACTCGTCAATCAGGTCGTGTGAGAAGACGTCCCGATTGACATTCAGATTATGTTATAGAAGGTAATATTGCATAATGTATTTTAACGGAGGACAATGAGCTATCAACATTCGAGGAGGCAATGAACAACACTGATGCTTCACAATGGATAACAGCAATGCAAGAAGAAATCGAAGCCCTTCATAAAAATAATACATGGGAACTTGTGCCACTACCACAAAGAAGGAAGCCAATTGGTAACAAATTAGTCTTCAAAATCAAGAGAAATGGTGACGATCAAGTGGAGAGGTATCGTGCAAGACTGGTAATCAAAGGATATGCTCAAAAAGAAGGTATTGATTTCAATGAAATCTTTTCTCTTGTGGTTCGACTAACAACGGTTCGAGTAGTTCTAGCAATGTGTGCTACATTGAATTTACATCTAGAGCAGCTAGATGTTAAAACAACTTTTTTTCATGGAGATCTTGAAGAAGAGATTTACATGCTCCAGCCTGAAGGTTTAGAAGAAAAAGAAAAGAAGAACTTGATTTGTAAGTTGAACAACTCTTTGTATGGTTTAAAGTAGACACCGAGGTGTTGGTACAAGAGATTTGACTCATTCATCATGAGCATTGGATACAACAGACTTAATGCAGACCCTTGTGCTTACTTCAAGAGGTTTGGTGAAAACGATTTTGTTATATTGTTGTTGTATGTAGATGACATGTTGGTTGCAGGCCCCAAAAAAGAACATATTGAAGAATTGAAGGCACGACTGGCTAGGGAATTTGAAATGAGGGACTTGGGACTAGAAAACAAGATTCTAAGGATGCAAATTCACCGAGATAGAAGTAGTATGAAGATTTGGCTTTCACAAAAGAATTACTTGAAGAAGATCTTGTCACGATTCAACATGTAAGATTGTAAGCTAATTTCTAACCCTCTTTCTATTAACTTCAAATTATCCTCCAATATGATTCCTAGTAGTGAAGAAGAGACGATGGAGATGTCTCGAGTACCGTTTGCATTAGCAGTGGGAAGCTTAATGTTCGTTATGATTTGTACAAGACCTGACATTGCACAAGCAATGGAAGTGGTTAGTCGGTACATGGAGAATCCAAATAGAGGGCATTGGAATGTTGTGAAAAGAATCCTAAGATACATTAAGGACCTTAAATGTTGTATTATGTTACAGGGGATCAGACTTTCTTATCAGCGGGTATGTCGATTCTGACTATATAGGAGATTTGGATAAAAGCAAATCTATAACATGGTATGTGTTTAGAGTTGCTGGTGGAGCTGTAAGATGGGTTTCAAAATTGTAGTCGGTTGTGGCTACGTCAACAACGGAGGCAGAATGTGTAGCAGCTACACAAGCCAGTAAAGAACCAATATGGCTGAAAATGCTATTGGAGGAGCTCGAGCACAAACAAGAGAATGTCTCTTTGTTTTGTGACAGTCAAAGTGCCTTGCATCTTGCAAGAAATCACGTTTTTCACTCAAGAACAAAACACATTCGGGTCAAGTACCACTTCATCCGTGAGAATGTGGAAGAAGGGACAGTAGCTATGCAGAAGATTCATACCAACGACAACATAGCATATTTCATGACAAAGGCAATCAATACTGATAAGTTTTCTTGGTGTTGGTCCTCTTGTGGCCTGTTAGAGACGTAAGCAACATGAAAGATACAAGGTAGAAAGAATGAAGTGAAGATATGATTGTTCCAAATAAAACTTCAAGTGATAGATTGTTGAAAGTCAATGCATTTTCGGTGCATTAATGCACCAATTGGTACATGTGAAAAACTTTAACCTTGCTGCAGATTTTGGTTGAAAAATTGGCATGGTATAATCATTCATTTAGTCCTTAATTTTAGGTTATTTACAAGTTGGTCCTTAGAGCTCAACTATAAATAGTTTAGTCATTTTCCATTTCTATCATCCCAAATCATTCTAACATCCTCCCGATATTGTTATCACTAAATTTTTACCTCAGTTTTAAATAATCTGAAAAAAATAAAAAAATCTCTTTAAATAATAAAAGGCCCGCCCTTTTTAAATTAAATTTAAAAAAACAATAAAAACCCATCTTTCAAAGCCCATTTCAAAAGAAAAAAAATAGAGCACATTTTGAAGCCAACTTTTAAAGAAAAAGGAACAAGGTTCATTTATATTTTAAAGCCCAATTTTAAAGAAAAAAAGGAAGGGAAAAGAAAGAAAAATAATTTTAATAATTATGATTCAAAATAATGGAGAAGTGAAAAAAGAAATAAAATGAAGTAAAAAAATATTAAATGTGATGAAAAAAGAAACAGCAAAAAAAAGGTCAAAAATATCAAAAAAAGAAAGAAAGAGGAAAAAAAGAAGGCTCGTGCGCCTAGCGAGTGTGCCGCACGCGCTCGAGTCAACAACCCCAATCCAGCCCCGATAAAACCCTAGGCGAGACTGTCGGCCTTTGTCTTGTTGTTTCCAGCCACGGAGGCCGCCGTAAGAGGTGTCGGTCAACTCGTCTCGGCCGGTCGGTTCTATTGCCGCCGACCCCACTCATTTTCATCGTCGGTAGCTTTCCGATTTGGGGGGAAGTTTCGAACTCTAATTAAATTGGGGGCAAAATTCCCCGAATTGGAGCCAAAACTGTTGAAATTTGGATAAGATTTCAATGTGATAAAGTTGGCTTATCAAAAAGATGATTTTTAAAGGGAAGAATTCGGGAATTTTATCCTCAATTGCATTGAAACCCCACCCCAAAAAACCCTATAAAACACCCCAAATGCTTCATTGTTCATCACACACGATTAGAGAGAAAAAACACTAAAATTGTGACTAAATTAATAGAATATATAAGTTTTAAGGACTAAAATTGTACCAAATCTTGTTAAATGTACGTTTATATTTTAACGAAATTACAAAAATGTTACAAAAAAATAGGGTAACTAAAATAACGTTTTAGAGTTAAAGGGGCAGGACGTCCTAAAATATATTTTAAAGGACAACTCTATAAAAGTCTATAGTTTAGGAGAAATCGTGCCTTTAAACCTTTTAAATATAGGGAGATCGGTCATGGTACTTTACTGGAATTTCAATAACTTATATAATTATATAATAATAGACGGAGTGTCAAAACTTAATTACATATTACTTTAGTTCATATTGTATAAATTCATATGGTCTTCTACTATCTCATTACAACTCTTAAAATGATATGAATGTTAGATTACGAACAATTAGACACGTTACAATTGAGAATTAGATAGCAAAAAATTATTTATTTAAGTAATTGTATTTAGAGGTCGCAATAAGGTCGTTTAGATCGAATATGGGGCGGGTTGATTTTTTATTTATGTTGTTTTTGGTTTTATGTTCAATTTTTGGTTAGATCAGGTCTGATTCAAATTAAGTTCTAGTCTATGTTATTTCGGGTCGGTCGTGTATCAAGTCGAGTCAATTCAGATCGGTTAATTTTCAGGCCGAGTCAATATTGGTTCGGTTGATTTTTTAGGTTGGATCAATATTGGAACAATCAATTTTTGGTTCGGATCAATATTAGATCGATTAATTTTTTTAATAGAGATCGATTGATTTTTTATTTAAATCAATATATGAAGATGGTAGTTTAAAGGAGAAAAGATTATATTAAACCATTAAACTATTACTAAAGATGTTGTTAATTAGTAATATAATACAAAAAATAAAAGATACATATTTGAGCAAATTAAATTATAGTCGTTTTCGGTTCGAGCAAATTAAATTATTTTTGATTACTTTCAATTCAGTTAAAATTCGCTTCGATTATGATTTGATTCGGTTTCGAATCAAGTTTAGACCATCATGTTCGTATCTATATTGAGTCTCGAGTATCAGATAAATTTGTCCAGTTTAATTCGATAGTGGATGTTGAACATATTGTCACAGGGCTAGGTCTAGCCTCGTGCGGCCTTGGTCGCGAAGCACTCGTAATGGCTTGAAAAGCGGCCAAGTCAGCCTTACTCACTAAGCTTGGAAGGCTTAGTCTCGGATTGCGAAAGCTCTCTTGGAAAATGGGAAGGGTGATGGCTCACAAAGTAAAGCAAGGAAGGGGATGCACACTCGTTTAAGAAAGCTAAGGCCTCGTTAAAAACTCTCCCTAAGCCTAGATGGGGAGAAAAGAGTACCAAAGCTTCTTTATTAACAAAGAAGGGAAAAAGCTTACAAAAGATGAAATGGTGAAAAGTGGAATGAGTGGAATGGATGGAGGAGGGCTCTATTTATAGCCTAATCCCCCTCGATCCAATGGCTAGCAATGACTCGATCCAAGGGCCATAGATGAGTCTCACAAAGGAATCTCCTATTCAAGGCAAGCTTGTCATATTCATGTTGACTTGCCTTGATTACAAACACTATTGCCCTAAATACATAGCCTATGACATCATTGCCTTGTTGTCTTGAAATACTTTCCCCATGGATGGATGTCTTTTCAAATGTATTTCTCCAAGGATGACAACTTGGCATGGGATATGGATGCTTGGACGGATTGGGCTTCTCATGGTCCAATCTTCGTGTCCAAAATCTCCTCTCTTGTATGTCTTTGGCTGAATCGGGCCCTAGGGGTGTGGGCAACTCGGGTGGGCAACCCCTAGGCCTGTTGGCGCGCACATCAGGTGCGGGCTCGGCTCCTTGGGCGTGCACGTCGGGTGCAGGCTTGGGCTCCATGCTTTGGGCGACATGGACGGGGCAAGGCAAGACGCCCTCGTGTGTGGACTCGGCCTTGATGCGCACGTCGGGTGCGGGCTCGGGCTCCATGCCTTTGCCGGCATGGAGGGTGCATGGCAAAGGCCCCTCAGGTGCGTGTGTTGGGCCCCCTCGGGTGCAAGACTCGTGGGCAGCACATAAGGTGTTGGACAAGGCCCCATGGTGCGGACGAACTGGACCAGGTCGGATCTCTTGGGCGCGGACACCACCAAGGGCGTTGGTCATGACCCCTTGATGCGTGGCATCGGCAGCTACTCGGGCCCCTCGGTTGGGAGAAAGGCATAGTGCGCAAGGGACAACACCTATGGGTGCGGCTGGCTCGGTCGCAAAAAGTTCCCCTGTGACAATATGTTTCAGCTTTCTCTTCTAAGAGTTTGCAAGTGGGTAGGGATGGCAATTTGATCCGAATCCGATCCGAATCCGATTGATCCGAAAGAATTTATCCGATCCATATTCGATTGAAAAAAATCTGAATCTGAATCCGAGAAAAATGTCCGAGTCCTAATAGGAGATGGGTTGGATATGGATCATGCCAAGATCCGATCCGAATATGATCCGAGTCCGATCCAAATCCATGTCCGATCCGAATCCGACGCATCCGATCCATATCCGAGCCCGAATCAAAACATTTAGGACTTTTAATTCTTTAAAACAAAACATCATGTATAATATTTACATTAAAACAAGAAGACAACATAAATAAAGTAAAAAATTTAAACTAAATACATTAAAAAAACATAACTACATATATTTTTTAAACGAGAACATAAATATATATATATATTAGGTAATTTTGAATAATGGTAAAAACAAAATTAACTTTATATATATATATATTAAAAGTGATAATAAAATATAAATGTGTTAAGAATGTAAGTTAAATAATAATAATATTTATTATGATTTATATATATTAATTAACCTTAATATAGTGTAATATATCTATTTATATCATATGCATGTATAAATAAATATGAAAAACTATTAGGGTATATTTTCCCTAATATTTTTTTCAATACTTGCGATCAAAGAAGCTGGCACCTTATTCAAGTCATCTAAATGATTTCGCTTGCACCACCTTATTGTTGAATGCGACAATTCTAAGGTTGTGTTCCGGATCAAAAACTATCATCAACCCCCTAGATCATTTAAAGGTATTGTAGCAAGTATTCTGGTTATTTTCGAGGGCTCGGAGTGGGAAATTGCCTACATCCCAAGGGAGCGAAACTCCTTGGCTGATAGCTATGCAAAAAAAGGCATTGACAATACCAATGACTTGGTAGAATTTATGTCGGATTGAGCTGTATTTTACAGGATTTTCGTCTTTTGAATTAGTAAGCTTGTTAATGTATTGAGATATATGTTAGTATGGTCGAGATGCAGTCTGGTACACCCAAAGCCGTCCCTGGTCATGGAAATAGGGGCGCCCGCCCAGGGCCCATTTTTTAAGAATATTTATAGTTAAGGTTTAATATTTTTTAATATTTATTATTTAAAATTTAATTTTTTTTAATAATTGTTATTAAAGTTCTATCTTTAAAGTTTATTTTTTCTAATATTTTTTATTAGTGCTATAATTTTTTTTTCAATACTTGTTATTATAAGCTCATTTTTTTAATACTTGTAATTAGTGGCCCTTTTTATTATTTATTATTATTTCAATAATTGTTATTAGGGTACAAAATTTTCAATACTTGTTATTATGAGGCCAATTTTTCAATACTTGTTACTAGGGGCCTATCTTTTCTAATATTTGTTATTAAGGGTTTATCTTTTCTAATATTTGTTATTAGGGTCTTATTCTTAAATTTTATTTTTTCGATATTTGTTATTACGAATCCAATTTTTTTCAATACTTGTTATTTATGGTATATTTTCCCTAATATTTGTTATTACATGCATACTCTTAAATTTTAATTTTTCAATACTTGTTATTAGGGTTCCATTTTTTCTTATATTTGTTATTTCAAGAATACTCTTAAAATTCATTTTTTTCAAAATTTGTTAATAGGGACCCATTTTTTTTATGTATCACTTGTTACTAAGGGTCTAATTTCAAATTTTATTTTTTTCCAATACTCGTTATTAGGGGAAAGGGTGAGCAAAACTCCAATCGAGTCGAAAAAATTGATTTTTTCGACTCGACTCGTCTTGACTCGAAAAAATTTCAAATAAAGTTTGAGTTGTAAATTAAAAATTCTAATAGCTCAAAATTTTAGTATTTAGTAGATAAATTTTTAAGTTTGAGTCGTAAGGACTCGTAAACTCGCATAACTTAAATTTTTTTTACTCAATTTAACTCGATCGAACGCTCACACTTAATTAGGGGCCTATTTTTTAAGTTTGCCCATGGGCCACTAAAATCTCATAAATGAGTCTGAGTACACCTGAGTCGAGTGTGCGCGAAGTTGAGGAACGCCCAGTATTTTAGAAGCTGCCATACACACCATGTTTCGTGAGATACCTTGAGGGAAGTCAATCATGTATGTCGAGGCTGGCTGGAAAGGTCCGTGTTGATGAGAGGATCTTGTCGCAGACATCCCTGATATTGCAGGCCCAACAGCAGAGGCACCCACAAGTGAGGACCTGGTCGGGAATATTCCCACAGTGCGCAGAGGAGGCAGGGAACGTGCTTTGCCACGTAGGCTAACCGATTTTGTACTGTAGAGGACCACGTGTCTTGTTTCCTACCTATATAGCTCGGGTTGTGAGCTAGAACGGGCATGAAAAACCCTACTTGTTATCTTCTTCCTCTTGAATCTACACCTTCCTCTCTTTTTCTTCTTCTGCAACTTCTTTTAAACCCAGCAATACACCACAGTTTGGTGCTTTCATTGCTTACTCAACCATGGTCAACAACACGGAATCGATCCGCTCCCTCCAGGACACCACCACCCGCCATGAACAAACACTGTCCTTTCTCGAAAACCATGCCACCAACCAGGATAAATAGAATGCTGCAACTCAGGTTACGTTACAGGAAATGTCCAGGCAGCTTCAGTCCATCGCCAATCAGCTGGGCGCTTCCGCCACGACCTCCGTGGGCGCTAAAACGTCGGACAACAGCACCATGCATCGCGGTAAAGCCAAAGCTCATCCAGAGATGGACGATGCTTTTTCGTTCCCACCTAAACCGATTCAGGTCGAACTTCCTCTTTTTACCGGCGACGACCCCGAGGAATGGATCTCCTCTACCACTGACTTCTTTGACTTTTATGGCACGGACGACCACCATCGAGTCACGATGGCTTCGTTTCGCATGGCAGGCACGGCTAAGAAATGGTTTCGATGGATGCAGCGGCAACGCCAACTCGCCGGCTGGGCTCATTTGGTGGAGGCAATCCGCAAACGGTTCGCGGTTATGGAAATCGAATCCCCTACCGGTCAACTTGCGAAACTCATGCAGACGGCAACCGTGGCAGATTATCAGTCCCGTTTCGAGGATTTGGCCCTGCGTACCTCGAACCTCTCCGATGAATTCTTCCTCGACTGCTTTACCTCCGGACTCCGCACTGATATTAAGAACGAAGTGCTAGCACATCGGTCCACTTCGATGGTCGAAGTTCAGGCGTTAGCCAGGTTTCATGAGGCTCGCCTCCAGGAACGTCGTTCCTTCTCCCGTCCCCCACCGTCACGACTTCCACCATTGTTGCCTACACCACCGGCAACCCTGCACGATCCAAAAGGTCTTCCTGGTCGTCCTCCCCCGGCTGACTCCAGCCCCCCACCTGTTCGACGCATTTCGTCTGCTGAAGCTCATGCACGTCGTCTGAAGGGCCTGTGCTTTTATTGCGACGAGCGGTACATTCTAGGTCACAAATGCAAGTCCCCTCAATTATTTTTGCTTGACGATACCATGGAGGAAGAGATCCAACCTCCCCCTACAACTGAAACCTCAGACACTGCCCCTCCCCCCATTGATGAGCATTCCACGGTTTCTTTCAACGCTCTTGCGGGTTGCTCTACACCCAACACTCTCCAGTCACCGGCACAATACATGGCTCTCCGGTGCGGATACTTATCGACGGTGGCAGCACCCATAACTTCATCCAGTCGCGTGTGGCTAAGCACCTGGGTTTACAGGTATCCGCAGCGCCCAATTTCAGGATCCTTGTGGGCAACGGCCAACGGTTACTACACGAGGGATGTGTACGACAGGTTCATGTCATGGTTCAGGGTACGGAATTGGTAACCGACTTTTATATCCTCCCACTCGAAGGTGCTGAAGTTGTTTTGGGAGTGGCTTGGATGGCCACCCTCGGCCCCATCACAATGAATTTTGCAGAGCTTACATTCCAATTCAAGCTGGGCTCGGAATCTTACTGCTGGCAGGGTGACACTGACTTAGGACCACAGCCCATCGAGCTTCAGTCTCTCCGCCGTTTATCGGAGACTGGAGCCATTGCCGAGTTCTTTCACCTCCAGGTTGAGCACCCAGTTCCAACTACCATCGCCCCTGCTCCTGCTGACTTGCAAGCCCTTTTGGAGGAATTTCACAGTGTCTTCCAACCCGTCACAACCTTGCCTCCGCAGCGACCCCACGACCATGTCATTCACCTCCATGCCTCGAGCAAGCCCGTCAATGTCTGACCTTACCGTTACCCGCATTTTCAAAAGGCGGAGATCAAAAAACAGGTCCAACAGATGTTGCAGGCAGGCCAGATTCACCCCCAGCACAAGTCCCTTCTCTTCTCCGGTGTTGCTCGTCCGTAAGAAAGATGGTACGTGGCGGTTCTGCGTCGATTACAGGGCCCTGAATGCCATCACCGTCCATGACAAATTTCCGATACCCACAGCGGATGAATTATTTGATGAACTAGGCCAGTCTCGTTTCTTCTCGAAACTGGATCTTCTCGCCGGGTATCACCAGATCCGCGTCCGCCCTGAGGACATTCACAAGACGGCCTTCAGAACCCACGACGGCCATTTCGAGTTTTTGGTCATGTCGTTCGGCTTAACCAACGCACCGTCAACTTTCCAGGCCACCATGAACGCCATCTTTCGACCATTCCTGCGAAAGTTTGTACTCGTCTTCTTAGACGATATTTTGGTCTACAGTGCCACGTGGCAGGACCACCTTCATCACCTCCGGAATGTGTTGCAGACACTCAGCAAGCATGGGTTAGTAGCAAAGTCCTCCAAATGCTCCTTTGGTCAAAACAAGGTGGAATACTTAGGCCACGTTGTCTCTCACGATGGTCTCGCAATGGACGACTCCAAAGTGGCCGCCATACGGCAATGGCCCGTGCCCACCACGATCCGTGACGTGCGTGCCTTTTTGGGAATCTCAGGGTATTACCGCCGCTTTATTCGCGGATATGCCACCATTGCAGCGCCAATTTCGGATTTACTGAAACATTCTGACACATTCTGTTGGACACCAGAGGCACAGGTGGCGTTTGAACAGTTGAAAGAGACCATCGCCTCAGCACCGGTCTTGGGTCTTCCAAATTTCACGCAGGATTTTGTCGTCGAAACAGACGCGTCCGGTGTAGGAATTGGAGCCGTTCTCTCTCAGGCAAACCGACCGTTGGCCTTTTTTAGCCAGAAATTGAGTCCGAAAATGCAGGCTGCCTCGACATATCACCGGGAAATGTTTGCCATCACTCAAGCCGTCGGGAAATGGCGTCAGTATCTGCTAGGCCGCCACTTCGTGATCATTACAGATCAGAAGGCACTCCGGGAACTCACGCAGCAGACGATACAAACGCTGGAGCAGCAACAGTGGTTGACTAAGTTGATTGGTTTCGATTTCGAGATCAAATATCGGCCCGGCAAACTGAACACCGTTGCCGATGCACTATCGAGGGAGGTTGGCCCACAGTTGCTTGCTTTCTCATGCCCTACATACGGCATACTCGATAACCTGCGTATCGCCCTCCAACATGATTCCGCTCTGATGAAGATTTGGACGGCGATCATGGACAACACGGACCCTCCGCCCGGATATACCATTAAGCACGGCCTGTTACTTTTCAACAATCGTCTGGTGGTCCCCAACGAGAGTTCTCTCCGGGCTCGTCTCCTTCGCGAGTTTCATAGCTCCACCACAGGTGGTCATGCGGGGATTTCACGTACATTTCGCCGTCTGTCAGCACATTTTTTTTGGGCCGGGATGCGAAAGGAAGTCCGTCGTTTTGTATCGGAATGCCAAACTTGTCAGACTATGAAGAGTGAAACTATGGTCCCCGCCGGTCTCCTGCAGCCACTGCCAATTCCTCAGCAAGTCTTTGAGGACATTTCATTAGACTTTATCACCGGTCTACCTCGCTCGAACGGAAAGGAGGCCATCCTGGTTGTTGTCGACCGGTTGACCAAATATGGTCACTTCTTTGCTCTACCGGCGAAATACGACGCACCGTTCGTCGCCAAGGTGTTGACTACGGGCGTAGTCAAACTGCATGGCATACCCCGGTCTATAGTCAGCGACCGCGATCCACTGTTTACCAGCAACCTATGGACGGAGCTAGCTCGACTTCAGGGCACGGAGCTGTGCCTAAGCTCCGCTTACCATCCACAATCTGACGGGCAGACGGAGGCCCTAAACCGTTGCCTCGAGATGTACCTCCGGTGTATGACTGGCAACGAACCACGTCGGTGGGAACACTTCCTACCCTGGGCGGAGTTCTGGTATAATACGGCGTATCAGGCGTCGACCAGCATGACTCCTTTCCGCGCCCTGTATGGTCGGGATCCCCCAACGCTGCTCTCCTACGTAGAAGGTGGCTCACTCAATCCTCAGGTGGACACTGTTTTACAGGATAGGGATGCTATCCTCAAGGAACTGAAACACAACTTGACTCAGGCCCAGCTGCGTATGAAGAACCAGGCCGATAAACACCGCCGTGAGCTCGTGTTAAACGTCGGTGATTGGGCCTTTATTCGACTCCAACCCTACCGACAGTTGTCTCTCCGCCTCACCAAACATACCAAGCTCACCCCTCGTTTCTTTAGCCCATACAAAGTAGCTCAGCGCGTCGGACCAGTGGCGTACCGCTTGGAACTCCCTGACACGGCACGGATCCACCCTGTGTTTCACGTCTCGCAACTCAAACCCTGCCGCGGTCAGCCACTGCACCAATTCACCCCACTGCCCCTCCTCACGTCATCGACCAACCTTGAGGACAAGGTTCCGCTGTTAGAGGGGGGTAATGTCGCAGACATCCCTGATATTGCAGGCCCAACAGCAGAGGCACCCACAAGTGAGGACCTGGTCGGGAATATTCCCACAGTGCGCAGAGGAGGCAGGGAACGTGCTTTGCCACGTAGGCTAACCGATTTTGTACTGTAGAGGACCACGTGTCTTGTTTCCTACATATATAGCTCGGGTTGTGAGCTAGAACGGGCATGAAAAACCCTACTTGTTATCTTCTTTCTCTTGAATCTACACCTTCCTCTCTTTTTCTTCTTCTGCAACTTCTTTTAAACCCAGCAATACACCACAGATCCCCAGTGAAAGCAAGGCGCAGTGGCCGGTGCCCAAGAGTTTGTGTTCATTCGTGATTTTGGCTTGATTGAGAATAGTACTAATCGAGTTTTTCGAGTAATGTAAGGGGAAGAATCGACATTTTCATAGTGCACTTTTTTTCCTCCAACTAAGTTTTAGAGAGATTTTTTTAATGAGGCATATGGCTATATTTTGTACGGTATTACAATCTCCAATAAAAAGTATATCGTGTCTCAATTTTTCATAAAAAAGATAGAAACTATTTGAGAATTAATTTAATAATTATTTAAATAATTGACTTCAACTAGAAATTTATCAAAATCAAAGAGTTAAAAAATTGAAATAGTAATCAATGCAATCATACCATTTTCAACGCAATCATACCAATTTCACATATATTTTAATGCATGTCACTATAATTTTAACAAAATTATAATTAGATTATGTAAAAGAAATTAATGATCAAAAATAATTTTATCACAATTTTTATGGAAATGAGAATGCTACCAAAATTTTATCACAATTTATTTTATTACAAATTAACTTATTTTAGTTATTGTGTCTTAAATATAGTCATTTAATTAGAAAATTGAGCTTAATTTTTTTTATAAAATAGAATAACTATAAAAAAACTCAAAATTACATAACCAAAGTACATGATTAATGTGCCGAAAACATGTAGCATGCGAAATTGGGATTACCTTAGTTGCCATTGAATTGCTTTGTCTCCGAGTAGGGAATTCTCGTATTTGAGTTGAATTCATACTTCAAATTATTTTTAGATTTTTTTATCTTCCACTGGCAGGATTGTAAACAAACTGTACTAACACAAATAAGGGTATGTTTATGTTCGTTCGTTTAACTTTAACCGAACAAACATGAACAACTAAACGAATATAATGTCTTATTTGTGTTCGTTCGTTAAAGAATGTAGCTTATTTGTGTTCGTTCATGTCCGTTTGTTAAAAATGATAAAAGAACGCAAACGAACAAAAATGAACGTAAACGAACATAAACCACAATAGCGGTAGCTACATAAGTTCATTAATATAAGTTGCAATTTCAAAGTTAATTTGATAAAAAAAAAGAAATGAGATTCGAGAGAAGAATGGTGATACGAAAAGAAAAAAATAGAACATGATTGTATTAGAAAAACAAAAAAAAAGTATTCGAAAAAAACAGAACAATGAGAGATTCGAGAGAAGAGAAAGAGAAAAGAACGATTCAATTAGAAAAATTATAAAATATATTTGATCAGAAAAAAACAGTAAATATTCTAAATAAGCAAAACAAGGAGAGATGAGATCCGATAATGGATTAATTGAATTGAGATTCAAGTTCAAGAGAACAAAAATTAATATATAAGTATGGGTTAATTGAATTAAAGATATTAAATTCAATAGTCAATACTGTTTAATAGAAGATTTTTGCTGCTTTTATAATTTATAATCTGACTCGACAGAATTAATCATTGTTTAAAGGTTTAATTATAAAATAAGTGTTTAAATTATGTATTTTTTTATAATATGTGTCTAAAATATTTTTTTAACTGAGATAGGTGCCTAAATTATTTTTTGGCTGAAATAAGTGTCTAATATTTTATTTTTGACTTGTTTTAAAGTCAAATGAGACACCTATTTTGGCACCTATTTCAACCAAAAATAAAACTTTAGACACATGTTTAGCCAAAATATACTTAATTTAGCCACCTATTTTAACCAAAAATGAAACTTTAGGCACTTATTTCAATCAAAAAAATACTTTGAGCACCTATTGCAAAAAAAAAGACATAATTTGAACACTTATTTTATAGTTAAGCCTTGTTTAAATTGCTAACTTGATAGACAGACATTTACCGTCTATAAAAAATCAATAGTAAATACTTAATATGGATAAAGATTTTTTTGACTTTTTTATGCCCTAATACTAAAAAATATTAAAAAAATAAATTTCAAGTCCTAACTTTAAATTTTAAATCCTGAATCCTACACCTTAAAAATATACTTTACCCTAATTTTAAATCCAAAATCTATTTTTTTTGTGTGTGGGGCATAAATAAAAACACCCAAAAAAGATAGAGAATTTCTATTCACTTAATATACCCTCGAATAACAAAACGTTTTGCCCAATATACCCTCAAATAACAATTTGTTTTTTCCCACCTGCCTCCAAATCAATGCTTCAATTCAAAGTTCAGCAGTCATATATATATTAAAGCGGCCACTAGAATCATGTGAGAGTGATGCACATGCCGGAATAAGTGCCTTCCACTTCCACCCAGATTTCATTTTCAATGCCCCTCTTTAAGTCCCGTGAAAAATGTTTATGGCTTCACTCAATACTCATAATAGATATAGCATGTCAAATTAATTGGATACAATTAATGTGATTGGATAACGGCCATGTTCGAGCTTTATACGACTATACTTACAAGTATAATCATATATATATATATATATATATACATACAAGTATAAAGTATAAACAGTAGGAGTAATTATTTACAGTAGATGTGAGAGGAGAGCAGGTAAATGAGGAAGAAGATAAATTATTAAAAAATAATGAAAAGCATTTGGATCGGCGGTGATGATGATGTATAATTGTATAGATAGTGAGGAGTGTAGCGTTTGCTTTTGGCATATGATCAAACCGAAAGCTGCCCGGATCCTATCGCCTTTGCATAATTATCTTTCATCATGACTCTATATGCCAATTTGGCAACCCTACTTATGCTTCTATAGCAATTCACCATCCCTTGCAAACCAAGCCATTTCCCATCCCTAATTCCCCATATCTCTCTAATTAATCTTTTCTTTCTCTTTATCTCCGTCTGTAGAAAACTTATGGGCAAAGATTTCGTGCACTTACGGTGAAAATCTGTTTTCTATATGCGAGTCAAATTCAAGGTTTAATAATTTAATTTAGTGTTTAAAGTTTAAGAGTTTATGTATTTAAGTTGTAAGATTTAAAATTTAGAATTTATGATTTAAGTGTTTGAGTTTAGACTTAAATATTTAATTTTTAAAATTAATTTAAACACATTTGTGAAAAAAAAGTTTTGTATTACCTGTGCATTTAATATTAACCATATATATAATCAATAGATTAAGAGATAATAACATGTGTGTTGAGGAGGTCCAAGCACCAAATTGAGTATCACTATCTATATATATAGTCTTTAGGGAATTACAAGATAATATTTATTTATATATTTTTTAATCTTTCGACAGTACACGTATTTTATAGACAAAATAATTTGAACTTAAATCTTTTTGAATGAATATTATTCGTTTTTTACCGGGACCGCTTGTTGAGTTATTGTATGATTATATTTGAAGAGATGTGCTCTCGAAGTGTACATTAATGGGCACGCAGACACATCATTATAACCATGTATTGTAATTATGAGTGTGTTGTGAACCCAAAAGTTTGTTGTTCTCGACAAATATAATATTCTTCAGCGTTGGTATTTTTATAATAATTTATTAATCATTTAATATAAATTAAATATCACAAAAAATTAATATATAGAATTTTTTAGTCTAATTTATTTCATTTACTATATCAAAATTTGAGTATTATGATAGTTTTAAACAAATATTAATTAATTCACTAATTAATTAAAAAGAAAAATTAAAGGCAATGCCAAAGCGTGCTTACTTTGCTATCATTCCTAGGATATAAAAATGATTGAGATTTTCAGACATTTCGGTGTAAAGCAAATCCAAGGATATCTTGGACTACTCCCCCTCTCCCTCATTTTCGGATCATGTTTTCCTTTAATTGTCCTTTAAATCTCATTGTTTTTTATATTGACTAAGGTAAACTACATTGAGATCACTCAATTATAAGTAATGTTACATTCGGATAATCTAATTATTAAAAGTTATACTTAGGTCACTCAATTATGGGTAAGGTTACATTTGGGTCACCCAATTATTAAAGGTTGCATTTGGATCACTCATTTATATGTAAGGTTACATCTGGGCCACCCTTCATATTAAAAAATATATATCAATTTAGTCATTTTTTCTTCCAAATCACTTACCCCTGTTAACACTAGAGTACTTCATTTGAAATCATTAGTTAATCTAATACACAAATTGATATATATTTTTTTAAATATGAATGGTGACCTAAATGTAACATTACCTATAATTAAGTAACCCAAGTGTAACTTTTAATAATTAGGTGATCTAAATGTAACTTTACCCATAATTGAGTGATTCAAATATAACTTTTAATAATTGAGTGACCAAAATATAACTTTACCCATAATTAAGCGACCTCCATTGTAATTTACTCTATTAATTACAATTTCCACAAAATAACAAGGTTTGAAATTAAAACCATCTTTAAAAACAATATAAAAATAACTTAATTATTGTTATTAATGATTTGACTTAATTGTGAAAGAAGTGTTTTTAAAAACTTATAGTTTACTCTTCTAATCGTAACTTTGTTTTTTAATGGTTTAAAGGTGATTACAATATAATATATATTCGTACATATTCTTAATATTTTGACAAAAGATATACCCTTTGTAGACAAAGCGATTCGAACTCGTATATCTCTTAGGATAAACATTATCCGTTTTTCCACCTAGACACTTGTTGAGTTCATCGCAACTTTGTTTTTTCGTCTTATTTAGTTGTCGTTGACGATATTAAGGTTGGTGTCAGTGGTCTATCTCTAGTATTTTTCTTCTTCTCTGTATTATTATATTATATCTTTGATTTTTTTTCTTCTAATTTTTTATTAAGAATAACTCTGCTTTTGTGCTACGCTTTCCTATGCCTTGTGACACGTCTTTCTTTGTCTCTTGACACGTTTCTGGTCTTTATTGACAGTCGTTTGGCCGTTCTTTTCATTTTTTCTCAGTGTTGGATTTGACATCGCCTCGACTGATCAAGTTGACACTTATTTAGTTATCTCGATGATCTTCATTGCTCTGAATCTTCAGATTGGATCTGGATATACAATTTGTGTTGTGTATGGTTTCTTACAACGTTTGGCTCTGATTTGCAGTTGTCGGCGATTTTTCAGTAGTTTAATCTTCTTTTGTGGTTCGTTTGGCAATGCAGTCATGTATGTTTGTATTTATCCTTTGTTCAAATTTGTTGATTGGATTTTTAACCTTTTCATTGTATGATCTTGTATTGATCTAAAGTGACCAGTTTCTTATGTTAATGGTTATTGAAAAATATCTAAATTATGTGTATAGTTTACGTTCATGATAGTAAACTCTCATTGTAATTTGAATATTTTTTATTTTTAATAAAATTATTTGCTTCTATAAAAAGTAGCAATATTGAACCAAAAAAATTGAAAGGATTATGCCCTTTAATTAATTTTGACCATTAAAACTTCATATTTTTTGATCTGTTGGTGCAGTGCGTTGTGTCATAGTTTCTCAACGACTTGACATTTTCAAAAAAATTATTTTATTTAAAAATTGTTTAAAAGTTTTAAAAAATTTAAAAAACGTATAAATATTAAAAAATATTTTTTAAAGAAATCTGTAAATGCAACATGATAGAACTGTAGTATATCACGTGTCAGTAATATATAAAGAAAAAAATGTCAAGATTTAATGGTCAAAATGATTATTTAATTTAATTTTTTGGTTCAAGAGCTTAATTGAGTGCAAAAAAAATGATCGATAACTTATTGATTTTTTTCTAAAAGTTCAAGGGCTTTTTACACCTAATTTTAAAAAGAATAAAAGACTGAGAAATGTCATCAACCAGATTCGATTCGCTAACTTCAAGTAAAACAAATTTAATTTTTTGTTCACACTTTACCACTAAGATAACACCCACTCTATAACATTAAAATAAATAAAATAAAATTTGATTTAAAATTTTACAAGAGTCAAATTAAAAAAAAAACAAACTATAAGGTGAACCACGGGGGCCTGACCCAATCAAGCAAATTCCTTCGACGTGTAGCCATAAGCTTGAATTATAAATGTTCAAATATAATGTAAAACGCATTAAAACATGTGGATTGAATTGTATCGACACTATATATACTTTTTTCCAAGACGTCGGGTTAAGTTTGATTTTAATTTCAAACCTTGTTATTTTATGTAAATGTAATTAATATATCGGTTACATGTTTAAAAAATAAAATATAAAAAATAAAGATATAATTGAATAAAGGCATAATGTTAAAAATTATTTTTAACTATAATCGTTCCTTTAACCACTGACACAATAATCGATAAAAATGACTATTCAAATGTAAAAATAATCGTTCCCTTAACCATCGAGATAAATTGATTCGTATTGATAGGTTTGTACTTAAAAAATATATATCGATAAAAATGACTATTCAAATGTAAATATTTTTTTGGCATCCTCCAACAAATCCAATACAAATTCCCTGACCATACTCTGATAAATAAAAATACTCATATCTCTGTGTGTGTGTGTTCCTCTCTATTTCCCATGCCCAGTTCAAGTGGTGTATCATCTCCGAATCCGATTCAAGCAATGGAAAGCTACAGTCATCATGAAGACCAAGAAGCTTTGATGTTCCACTCCTATCCATGTGCGTACTACGTCCAAAGCCCTTCCACCGTCTCCCATGCAAACAGCACCGATATCCGCAACACCCCCGTCGGAGACCCATCCGCCCTCACTCTGCATTTCCACTCCCCGACTCCCTCCGAATCAAACATCTTAAGCAAGAACCCCGACGTTGCTCGCTTCACCCTTTCGCGTTACTCCTCCTCTCGTGGATCCAACAACTCCTTCTTGCATGACAAAAGCATTGTTGCTGCCGCCGATCACAAAGGGGGGTTCAACCGTCTCATCATTATCGACAAGGTCGGTCATGGTGATGATCAAGACGATGATGAAGAAGATGAAGATAGAAAAGGGTGGTGGTGGAGGTATTGCTCTTTTAGAACCTCTAATTCTTGTGCTTGGATTTCTTTGCAAATTTGTTGGAGGCTGGCCTTGAGCTTGGGGCTTGCATTGCTCGTCTTCTACATTGCTACCAACCCACCACCTCCTAACATATCTATCAAGGTATGTGCATTGCTCTCTCTTATTCCTCTACTTTTTCTTCAAAGCTCTAATTCTTCTTCTACATTTCTCAACAATTTTCAAAGACTTGCATTTGTTAACCAAGGAAAAATCACTGATACAGAAGTTAATATTATATGTTAAAGTTAGGGATGTACAGAAAGATGCTAAAGGACCATCTCGCCTTTAAAAATCTTAAATTTTATTATACTTTTAAAAAATTCTTTATAATTTAATTTTTTTAAATTTTTATATAATTTTATTAAACATAAAATTTCCTATCCGCACAAAAGAAAATAATGCCTTCGGCCAAAGGAGAATGCAATTCAAGTTTTAAGTACGGACCGCCTATTTCGGGGAACTGCATGTACATGGGTAAAAATCTACTGCCCCTGACTATGTATTATTCTATGTCCCTGCCTAAAAAATAGTTAAATATTAAATTTTACCTCATAACCCTAATTTTCATATCATAAACCTTAACTCCTAAACTCTAAAAAATATATCATACCCCTAATTCCCTACATCTTAACCCTAAGCCTCAATCTTAAACCCTAAATCCTAAACTCTAAACCCACTATTTTAAAGTGGAGGCACAAATAGAGGCATACTTAAGGGCAGATGAATTCCACCCATGTACATACCTTAGTTTATAATGCTCCAATACCTTTTGTTTTTATGATAAAAAAATACCTTTTGTTTTGAATGAAACGACCAAAAGGAGGAAGCTCGCATTATTACCTAGGACGGAACCACGTTGATCTTGGGAGGGGGCTGCCCCAAAACTTTTGGTCTAATACCATTTAAAGCTCCCTCTCAATTTAAATATCATCTGAATTAAGTCTGACCATTCTAATTTTTGGTTTTAATTACTTAATAGGTAATTGTTCCTTTGAAGTTGCGCAATTTTAGCCCTTATAATATTTGGTCATATTTTCATCCCAGATTATCAGAAGAGAATATAATTGCAGATTTACATTTCATGTGATCCTTTAAAAGGTCAAATTATGCTACTCAACTTCTAGTCCTTTTACTATGTTAAAATTTAGGATTTAGTCCCTATATTATTTCTTAAAAACACCATTTTTAAATCATGCCACGATAACCATGTTAACTAATTAATGTTAATATCAAAGTAAAGGACTAAATTAGAGAATAGAGACTAAATTTAAAATTTAAGTACAAAGAACCAAAACCATAATTTGACCCTATAAAATACACCTGGACAGACATCTCTGATGGGCTGCTAGAATTCATCCCAAATGACTGACGGGGTAAGGGTTCAATATTTCATAGTCGATGACACGATCTACAAGGACTAGGCCAAGAGCCCAAACTGAATCCATGCATACATGTATATAACTAATCTAGACCGACCCGCGTCGTACACTTAGATTTGGTGGGTGAATCTTCCAGCAAAAATTTTCTGCATACACAATGTCTCGAACTTGAAACTTGCTTAAGTGATACCAAATTGCTTACCACTTGGACAAACACCTCGTTTGTAATAAAATCTTCAATTTTGACACAATGTCGGCCTTTGCAAATTGCAACGCAGGTGGTAAGAGTTGGTGAATTTGGATTAGGAGAAGGAGTAGATGGCTCAGGTGTTTCAACCAAGATTCTCACCTGCAACTGTTCCATCGGCCTGCTCGTAGAAAACAAATCAAAGCTCTTCGGTCTCCATATCCACCCTCCAACAACGGACATATTCTTCGGCCGCCTGCCTTTCGCTATATCACACGTACGTAAACAAGTGGAGAAGTTGATTTATGGGGTTTCATGATCCATTCCTAATATACAGATCAAACTTGGCATTGCAGGGACCAAAGCTTTACGCTCAAAGCTCGGGTTCATCAAGATTTGAGGTCTACGTGGGAACAAGGAATAAACCAATGTACGGTGCTGGGAGGAGCATGCAGGACTTGCTAGAGTCGGGAATGGGGTTGCCGCTACTGATTCGTCTGAAGCTGAGATCGGATTATCGAGTTGTATGGGACCTTATCAAGCCTAGGTTCCATCACCAAGCTGAGTGTTTATTACTACTCGACAACATATACGACGAGAAACACCATACCCAAAAATATAACAGCACCTGCACTATCACTTCATAGAACCATGCCCTGCTGCAGCTTGAATGAAAAGCAAGAAAAAAGCATTTCAACCCTTTTTCTTTTCCATTTCCAGGGTTTGATTTTGGTTATTAGAACTAAAAGCTAAGTATTCTATCAACTAGTTGTGTATTGACACACTGTTGAATCTTTTGTTATAAAAAATATATTAATACACTAATAGTGCTAAGAATACCTTTCTATATATGCTCTTGTGTCGGCACATAACTACTGTAAAACTTTTTTTTTTCGGTAAATTTATTTTTTTATTAAGAATGTCAAAATTGATCGGTATGTCTCGTTAAAAATTTTCTTAAATTTAAATGTACTAGAAGAGTACAACACCACTGGTGACGAAAGGAAAACGAACCGAAGTACACAGGAGTAAACTGCACTCGAAATAGCACCGACATACACTTGTCTATACTCTCATGCTCATCAACGTTTCACAAAACTGAGAGCGTCCCTAATTGTAAAAGACTCCATTATGAGCTGTTAACATTTCAAACTAAAAAAAAATGTGCTCTATCCTAAATCATCGGATAAATTTACGGTACAACAATATATTTTGAGGCTCGAAAACGGCGAATTTAAAAGTTAAAAAATATAGAACTTAAAATGTTACCACACAACAAAAATATTATAAAAAATATAACATTGTAGGTTGATGGCTTTTGGACAAATTTCAAAACTTGATTTTTTTGTTTCATGACAAGTTTAAAAATTCGTGAAAACAAGAACCTAAAATATTATCAAAAGGTATAACATTTTAGTTATGTGGTAACATTTTAAGTTCTATATTTTCTAACATTTTGATTGTGTCCTTTTTAACCTTAAATTAAAGCGTTGCACCCTAGACTCATTTCAAATTGTTTTATCGTCAAAACTATTAAATTTAGTCGATTTTCGGGGGCGAAATTTTGAGGTTAAACTATTAATTTATTTTTCATCTTTTTATATTCTTTATTTCACCTTTTCTTTCACCCTTCTCTCTCATTTTTTATATATTTAATTTTAGGCTTAACGTTAAAATAAGCACTAAAATTATATGGTTTTTCTTTTTTAGATGCCTAAATTTTTTGCCCTTTTAGTTACCTAAACTATCATTTTTACTCATTTTAAGGTCAAACTGAAGCACATACTTTGACTAAAATAATAATTGTTTAGGCAACCATTTTGACAAAAAAAAAAGTTTAGACACCTAAAAGGTGCATAAAATGTTAAGGCACCTAAAAGGAAAAAGCAGATAGTTTGAACACTTAAAAGAGATAAAAAAAAGTTTAATCACCTAAAAGGAGAAAATGTGATTATTTAGGCACTTATTTTAGTATTAAACCTTTATTTTACATATATGATTTTTTTTATATTCTTCTGTTCAAAAAATAAATGGATGATTTTGTCTATATTGTTAGGATGTTTATGAGCCGTTAATTGAATCAGAACAATTTGTTGTTACGGTTAATAAAAGTCTTATTTTAACATTTTAGTAAATTATTATTGTATCCTAAACGGTTAATTAGTTTATTAGGTGTCGTTGCTCAGTTAATTTTGAACCGTTTTACAATTAGTATTACATATAATATATCTACTTAATACTACTAATTTTAATAGCATAAAAAAATTAACCAAAAAATTTAAATAAAGTCTTCGGTATTTATAATTAAAAAAGTCTTTAAAGTTTAAAGTGGGTAAAAAGTTTAGGAAAATTAAAATAGAGTGCAAGTTTAATAAAAACACATAGATGATTTAATTCTTTATAGTTTATGCAACTTTATTAAACTAATTAAAATATATAGCAACTTCATTAATAATCGGTATATTAATATATCACAAATGTAAGGAAAATGACAAAATTAATTTTGTGCAATTAATATTTGTCATACTTGATATACTTCATTTTATGTGCTACGTATAATTTTGACATATTAGTAATAATGAATAATCCAGTATTATCATAAAATTAATTTTAATTTTATTATCGATTTTCGATTGATTATTTAACCAAAAATTGTAATTTTAATAGTCCTATTTAACCGCTAATTTTACCGATATTATTACCGTACTATTTTGACTAAATTTTACCCGAAGGATTACCTACCATTTACTCTAATTTTTCAGATTTTTGGTATGATATATCAGTTCAGGTTTTGTGAACACTCCTACCTATTGTAGCACATCTTTGTCTTCCTTTTACCACTTTTTTACCATCTTTTTTGTTGGGGTTAAATTTGTCGTGGTCCAACGATTATTTAATTATTTTGCTAATATAACTTACTTTCAACCATCGAGCTAATTATCTTATATTGATATATACTCACAATCATTTTAGATATGTGCTCGCAATCATTGGCCCTAAATATATAGTTTTCGTGATTTAAATTATATAATATATTAAAATAATAAATAAATTATAAACATAAAGAAAGAGCTGGGTTGGGCTGAGTTCAGGCCTTGAATGTTTAAACCCGAACCTTACCCATATATTAAACAAATCTTTTTTTTTTTCATTCAAGTTCTTTTTTCATGCCTAATCTTGTTTTTCCCAAACCTCCCAAGTTTCAAGTAGGCCTTCGAGCTTGGACAAATGGCTCAATCCTTAAACATGTCTATTGAATCCGTTGTAGCAGACAAGATTTGTGTTGCGACGACCACACATTATTTAAATTTTTATGATCTTCATAACAAGACAATTTGTGTCTTTAAAGCCATAGCTTATGGTTAGAACATTATTTAAGCCTCTTTCGAGTATTTGTCAAGAGAGACTGACACAAAAATGATATTAAGGGCTTTAAGATCCTACGATCCACCAGCTACCTTTATAGCATTTGCGCTATCAGACCCAAGTAGGGATGTAAAAAGCTATCTCGACTTACAAGATTGACTGAAATTAACTTGAGTTAGAATTATTTGTGATCCGAGATTGTGGTGATCCGGATCAATTCGAGTTCGAACTGGTGTTGACCTGAACCCGGGTTGGACTTGAAAATTTTGAATCTGAACCCGACCTGCGAACGATCTGAATCCGAACTCAATCTGATAATGTGATAACCGAACACGACCTGCATGCGATATGATATGAACCCGAACCCGAGATTAACCTGGTAAATAACTGATATTGCCCAACCTGTTATGAACCTGATCTGTACTTGACTCAACCTGTAAATGATTTGACTTGTTATTGAACTAATAAGGTATTTACTTGACTTGTAATAACTAATAAGTTACCATTGATGAAGTTGTGAGATTATGAATTTATTATATTTTATTATGACAAAATAGATTTTTCATTGTTTAAGGTACATGATTAACTATGATCATTAAATTAATATGTTTACTTTTTATATTTATAAATTATGTACTATATAAAAAATTTATTTAATATCTAAATTTTGCCAACATGATTCCTTATGGTTTATGGTTTAATATTAATAGTTTATGGTTATTGGTTTATGTGATTAATTCAAATTCTTCAAGGTTTATGGTTTAGTATAATGATTTACGGTTTAGTATCAATGGTTTATATGGTTTAGCTTATGAGTATTGGTTTATGAGATTAATTCGATTCCTTAAGGTTTATGGTTTTGGGTTTAGTATTAACGGTTTATAGTTTAGTTTAGGGTTATTGATTTATGAGATTAATTTCGATTTAACTTGCTAATTTATGCATTTGGATTTGATTAAATATTTAAATCAAAGATTGATGTGTACAGTTGAACTAAATTAAAATTTCAACTTTCATGTGTTCAATTACATGTTTACATCCAAATCAAACTTTTGTGTATAATTATATTAAATCAAAGTTTATAATAATAATAATAATAATAATAATAATAATAATAATAATAATAATAATAATAATAAGTGTAATCTTCACTCGTGGTCACTTTTGTTTTGGGTTTGTTCTATTTTGGTTACCCGAATTTAAAAAAGCTATTATGGTCACTTACGTTCGAAATCGTTTCTGTTTTGGTCAGTGGACCGTTAACATCCGTTAATTAAAAATAATAATTTCTAATTTGACCCCCAAACTTTCAAAACTTCAATTTTCACCATCTTCCCAAAACTCAATGAACTTCCCACTACAGGGGAGAACTGCAAAAATCATTGATTGATTTCTTGATCTATTGAACTGCAAAAATGAAATGTCTACATGTTCTCTGTTGTTTTGCAATCTGTATAAGCTCAACCTTGCAATTTGAGATCAGGACTGTCGAAGACAACAAAAGTGTGTCTATTGTACAATGTATCTATTGTAGTTTCCTCTGCACCTTTTTTGATAATCTGCTCAATCATAGGGCAGTTTTTCACTTTTAGCTCTTTTAATTGCGCAAGTTCTAAGGCCATGGAAACGCTAAATATGTATTTCAAGCTATTACACTCTTCCACTTCTAAAATCGTGAGGTTCATGAAATCAAGACGTCCTTGAATATTTTCTATCCATATTTCGATCGACTTAGAAAATTCTGAGAGGACAAAACACCCGATGCCTTGGTACCCAACCTACAAAATTGAACAAAAAATAAGGGTTAAAGTTCTTGAAGGTAATAACTAAACCACAGGAAAGAAATAAATTAAGGAATAAAATATGATACATGAAGCTAAATGAAAGGAATGCAAAATACGAGAATACCTTTTGGACTTTTCCCTGAAGAAGAAAATAAGAACTCTAATCCTAACATGAAGGGGGATGAGGTGGGGAATGAAGAGCAAGATGCGACGTTGTCTTCGCCAAATAACGTCCCACCTGCTGGAGCACTTGTGGGCCTTCTGGTTCGATAACCCTTCTGCCAAATCCAGGCAAACTGCTTGGGGTAGTTCTATGCGTGTTATTTACACTTTTTCTACCATCCAACAATTCTGGAGGTTAATCTTTCTTCTTTCTCAGTCTCTTTAAATGTATGGTTTTGTTTTGGTTTTTTTCAAATTTTCTTTGTTTTCTTTCAATACCTTTTTCTTTTTTGGTTCTTTGATTTGAATGATAATCTATTCTTAGGACTTGTATTTTATTTCTAAATCTGACCATTCCGTTATGAACACACTTTTGGCAAATAATGTCTACATGTTCTCTGCTCACTAGAGCTGTAAATAATGTCTACGTACATGATATGAAGGGAGCTATGGAGTCGAAGACAATAAAGATCATAAATGGCAATTTTACGGCAACTCTCGCTTGTCCAGGAGAGACACCTGGTGAGATGTCGCTAGGACTGTCAACATATTGGCCTAGGACATTGAAAATGGCGACAAATGCAACGGAGGCAATGAGAATAGTGACCACCGTGCTGGAGTTGATAGCATTATTGAGACTTTCGACATGCATTTTGTTTAGCCGCTTAGCTATTCCTTAAACACGTTTTCTTGTTTTGCGTGTATGCTCTAGCTGGTTATGAACTCCATTCTTTATATCACTAACAGTTTGCTTTAGTTTTCGAGCTGAATTTGCAGGATGTGGCTTGATGGATTTGGCATATTAGACTCCATGTTCTTTTTTTTAGGTCAAAAGATTTTAGGATCATGTTTTTGTATATGGATTACTACATGAGTTTCCGTGTTTCTAGTAAATTGCCTCGTCTGGAACTAAATTGGTTTGTAGGAAGGGATGAATGCAGGTTTCCCGGTTTTGTCATATACAAAAACATGGTCCTAAAATCTTTTCAAAACTATATTCCTCAATGAAGACATTTAATGTAGTTTTGAGGAAGTTCATTGAGTTTTGGGGAAGATGGTGAAAAATGAAGTTTTGAAAGTTTGGGGGTCAAATTATAAATTATTATTTTTAATTAACGGAGGTTAACGGTTCAGTGACCAAAACAGAAACGGTTTCGAACGTAAGTGACCAGAATAGTCTTTTTTAAATTCGAGTGACCAAAATAGAACAAACCCAAAACAAAAGTGACCACGAGTGAAAATTACCCTAATAATAATAATAATAATAATAATAATAATAATAATATAATGTTGTCCGAATTGAATTAACTTATAAAATTTAAGATCCAATTGAGCTAAATTAAAATTTAGAAGCATAAATCACATACAAAATTAAAATAATTCTAAAACTAAATGTGAAATTTTAGTTAAATTTATGTAAATTGAGAGTCAATTGTATTAAATGAAAATCTAAAATTAAAAATTTGGGACTTTAATGAAAATAATCTAAGGTCTAAAGGACTAAAGAATAATTTCCCCTAATGTAAAATTTTAGGCGAATTCTTCCCCTTCCATCCCACCGTTCAATATAATTAAAAAATGAAAAGTTATAATTGGTAAAAATGGGGAAAATACAAAAATTTGGAGAGAATTATGCCGCCTAATTTTTAGGTTAGAGGTTAATTAACCTTAGGTCTTGTTGCGTTTTAAATGTTGCATTTTAGTCCTAATATTCACTTTTAAGTTTTAGTTTAATTCAATTCAGTCTCAATTATATATATATATATTTAAATTGTAACATATTTTGACATTCTAAGGATATTTTGGTTCATATTAATCCTTAAATTTTATTTTTATCCAAAATTTACCCACAATTACCATACCGAAGTCTATTTGTACACGATAAGACCTGAATTGAACTTCATCGAAACCGATGTAATATTCGTATTTTGTTCAGGTATACCCATATATAGTATATTTTATCTATAAATAAAACCTAAATTATATGAATAAATAAACAATAAAAAACCCATATTAAATAAAATTCATTGTAAGGTTCAAATTACATCAAAAAAACACCTAAAGCCTAAAGTACAAGTCCAAAGCCTAGTCTGCAGCTCATTTCCAACCCATTGCCGGGTAGGAATGGGCTTCCTGCCCAAATTTGATAACAAAAGCCCAAAGTAACATAATTGTGTTTCTTCGGCCCGCCAAATTAGCTACGTGTCATCCTAAGAGTGGCCCGTTCAAGCTTCATATGGATCAAGTTCGAGAAATTATATTATAGGCCCGGCTCGTCACGTCATTTATGGTCCCAACCAATAAAAGCATCAATTTCATTAATTTTTTCCATGTCAATTTTACCGAGTGAATCTTCACTCAAATTTACTGTAAATTAAATTTAAAAACACTTTTTACCAATTGTAGATTCACTTGGTAAAAAATGACATGGAAAAAAATTAATAAAATGAATGTCTTTTAGTGGTTGGGACCATAGATGATGTGGTGAGTCGGGCCTATGATATAATTTCTCAGTTCGAGAAATTATATTATAGGCCCGGCTCGTCACGTCATTTATGGTCCCAACCAATAAAAGCATCAATTTCATTAATTTTTTCCATGTCAATTTTACCGAGTGAATCTTCACTCAAATTTACTGTAAATTAAATTTAAAAACACTTTTTACCAATTGTAGATTCACTTGGTAAAAATGACATGAAAAAAAATTAATAAAATGAATGTCTTTTAGTGGTTGGGACCATAGATGATGTGGTGAGTCGGGCCTATGTTATAATTTCTCATCATGTTTCTGATGACGTTATCCTCTACATCAGCCTATATAAAGCAAGAGAGAGTAAAGTAAGAAAAAATTAATGAGTACCATAATTACTAACAATTAATAATAATAATAATAATAATAATAATAATAATAATAATAATAAGCAAGAGAGGGAGAGGATACTACCTCAGGAAAGCTGATCAACGCTGAAAATCGAATCGCCAGGAGCCGCACCGTCGTCGAAAAATCGCTTCGCCTTCTGAAATCTCGCCTAAGCCGTTGAAATCAAGGTAAAATCCTTCTTATCTTTTTATTTTCTGCAAAAAAGTCGAATATTAGCTAAAAATAAGAAAAACGAATATAAAAAGTCATAAAATGAGATTGAAAATCTATCTCGACGGCCAGTGAGTATAAAGCATCGTCGGAGTAAAAAATGAGAAACCGAGTGATTGGGACGAGTAGTTTAGGACTTAGGATCGGGTGAAGACGGGAGATTCTATCAAATTGGATACAAGATTGGGATTTAGGAGTTAAAATTAAAAATTTTACGTATTTTTAAGGTTCCTGTCGACGGCCGGCCGGACGTGCGCAGTGGTCGGAAGGATAAATGGTGGCCGACAAACATGTTAACTTGATCGGATTTGGGCTTAGGAGGATCAAAGTGAGAAAATGTGAAGAATGGGTGAAAAACATGAAAGAAAATTGTTGTTTTGATCTGTTTGAGGGTGAAGTTTTGGGGTTGTTTGTGTTTGTGTTTGTGGTTGAGAGAGTTTGAAGGATGAGTGAGAGTAGAGAGAGAGGGTTGTGGCCAAATGATCGGTTTGACTCAGTCTCGAAGCTTTTATAGCCTGAGTTAAACGACACTGTGTTGGTGCCGGGTTAACTCGACCTACGAGACCGAGTCGGGTCGGGCAAAGGGGGTCCGCACCTAGCTTCTCGGATCTCATAGTTTGGGTTATTCTATTTTGTTTTCAATTCAATTTGGTCATTATTTCTTTGTAATTTGGCTCCTAAGTTTGTAATTCAATTCAATTGAGTTTTTGGTTTTAAATTGTTCTAGTTTAATTTAATTGTTTAGTTGTTGTATGTTGCATGATTTAAAATAAAGCATGTAGTATAATTGTTTAGATGACTAATTCACTTAGTGTAAGTAATTAGAACCTTCAAACTTAGGTTCTTTAATTAAATTAAATAATCTAAATATGTAAGATAGTTGTAGAAAGTAAATGAACATTAAATGGAAACTTTAATGTTCTAAGTTGATTAGTGTCTCATAGTAATGAGATGTTAAAAAAAGGAATATTTTAGTTGAATATTTAATATTTTATTTGAACTTACAATAATGAAATTACATAGTTAATCTAATTAAAATGGAATTAGGGTAGGATTTAAATAGTTAGTGTCACTAAATGAATATGAGTATTATTAATATATGACCTAATATGGATAGTGCGCAATTGTTTGAGTGTTATCACATAAACCTTAAACTTGATAATACTCGTTGTTTCCTTAAATAATTAAATCAATGAGAGCCTTAATTAGGTTTGAACTTAAAATTGACAAGAAAATAAATGGACATGCATTAAAAACTTTTGTGTTGAGATACATTTTGAATATAAATTGAAGTATCTAAATTAATTGGATGATTCAAAACTTATATTCCCTTTAAATGTATTTTCTTGCAAAAGGATATCTCCATTTGAAATAAAATTCAATTAGCAATTAAAGGATTTAATTAAATTCAAATTATTGTTCAAAATGCCACGCGGAATTAATAAGGTACCGGTAACGGGAGTTTGTAGGTTGTGCTAATCCTTCTCTACACGTAACTGACTCCCGAACCAAATTTTAAGAAAAAGAATCTCTAGTTGTTTTTATGGTGTCCGGTCTACTAAAGTGGCCGATGACGACTCTAAATTTATTTTCAAGAATAAATAAAAAGAAATTCGATTTTCATAATTAAATGAATTAAAGTGGGTAAAATCCAAATTTTTAAAAGAATCAATCGTCATGCTATTTTTACACACCCGTTTTAAAAATGGTCGCGACAGGGCATAAATCACGGACATAATTAAAAGAATTCTAAAACTAAATGTGAAATTTCAATTAAATTAATCTAAATTGGGACTCAATTGAATTAAATTAAAACCTAAAAGTGAAAATTTAAGACTTGAATGAAATAATATAAAGCCGAAAGGGCTAAAGAATAATTACCCCTAATGTAAAATATTATGCGGGTTCTTTCCCTCCTATCCCACCCTTCAATTTAATTATAAAAAAAGAAAAGTTATAATTGGTAAAAATAGGGTAAATGACAAAAATTTGGAGGGTATTAAGCCGCCTAATTTTTAGGTTTGGGGTTAATTACCCCTAAGTTCTGTTGCATTTTAAAGTTGCATTTTAGTCTTAATATTCATTTTTAAGTTTTAGTTTAATTCAATTTAGTCACAATTATATATATATATATATATATATATATATATATATTAAATTATAACATATTTCGACATCCTAAGAATATTTTGGTTCATATTAATCTCTAAAATTTTATTTTTATCCAAAATTTACCCACAATTATCATACCGAAGTCTATTTGTATGCGATAAGACCCGACTTGAACGTCAATCGAAACCAATATTCCCCGACCTGAATTTTATCCGTCACCGACGTGACCCGACCTGAAGTCTATTCAAACCTGAATTAACTCGTTAATTAATTGATTCAAACCCAAACCGTTTTGGCCTGAACTGAAACTTACCCGACCCGAACCTGAACCCAATCTGATTTGAAATCAACCTGATAATGACCTAAATCTAAGTTGACTCGAGCCCGACTTGATCCGAGTCGAACCATTAAATTAACCTAAAATAACCCGTATCAGATTTGACATGGCCTGAAACCTGAATGATTAACTGATTTCACATCCCTAGACCCAACTACAACGTTTCGGTGGTCATGCTCTCATTAGACCAGGGATGATCAAATAATTCGAACACGAAAGGTTTCGATCGACTCAATCTCTATAATTTTTTTTAAATTCTGATTTGAGTTGAGTTAGGGACGAGTTTTGATTATGAAATAATTGGTTAGATCGATTTCATTTTCATTTTCTCACTTTTACTTTTTCCTTTTAAGTTAAATCTTTTGATTTATGTTTTTACAGACCTTTTTTTCCCCTTATACTTGTATCTAGTCTCAGTGCACTTATGTTCCTGTTTGTGTTTTGGTAACTAAAGGCGGACGATAGTGGGAGTCAGGTCAGGGGATTTTGTCCCAAATTTTTTTGGAAAATTAACATTCGGCCCCTTTAAAGCTTACAAATTTTCATAAGATTTAATTTCTTTAAATACTTTTAATAAGTCTCTTTTTTTTACGATTTCCTAGCAAGTCCTAATTTTTTTCTGAATTTTTAGTGTTAAATTTTTAAAATTTTAAAAGGTCCCATAATTCTTTTGCCAAAACCCATCTCTATTGGCGATTGTTTGATGGTGAGAAAATGTGAAAAATATGAGATTAGTAAGAAAATATGAAAATATCATGTGAAAGTACGTGATCCAATCAAGGATAAGTATGCATTTTTTTTCCAACAAATCCTACCTAAGGAGAGGGGAAAGAAAAATTTACTCTAGGTTGTTGAACAAATATGCATTTAATTTTTCTATTTGAGGTTGGAACAAATATATTAATAATATTTTCAAATCATGTCTAAGTTAAATTAAATGGTAATAACCTAGATTATGACAATAATTTTCTCTGCTCTCAGTAGCACGCTTTTTCCTCTGCTCTTAGTAGCACGCTTTCTTGATTTTTGTTTTTTTTTGTCTCCGGTTTTTGGAGTTTTGGTTATGGCGGACGTGGAGAATGATTTGGCAGGCCTTTCGATAAACACTGGGGAGGATGAGGTTTTGCAGGATGATGTTACCGGTCAGAAATTAGAGATCTCTTATGATTTCTGTTTTGTGGGGTCGTTTCTTACCTCGAGTGTGATTCACTTTGTGTCGATGCGATCTACTCTTGCGAATGTTTGGCACCCCTTGGGGGGTATTTCGATTTCTGATCTAGGAGATGGCGGATTCTTGTTCCGTCTTTACTTGCATATCGATGCGGATAGGATCGAGTCAGGGGGCCCTGGAATTTTAATAACCATTTATTGGTTCTCCATCGACTTCAGGTTGGGGAAAACCCAAACTCAGTTCCGCTGACGAAGGTGGCTTTTTGGGTACTGGTCCATGATGTTCCCCATGGATCTGTCTCGGAAAGGTTCGCAGTGGCAATTGGGAATTTTGTAGGCGCTTTTATGGAGTATGATACATTGGCCATTTCTCTGGGTTATAAAGGTGTGATGCGAATCCGAGTGTGTCTCGACATTCGTCTTCCATTAAAGCGTAGAAAAAAGATTAGAGGCATGAATGGCAGTGAGCACTACGTACGGTTTGAGTACGAAAAACTTACTCTCTTTTGTTTTATCTGTGGCAAATTGGGTCATGGAGAAAGTTTTTGCCCATTACATGCTTCGTTAGACCCTGGTGACATTAAGATGGAATGTGATAGTTCCCTGAGAGCTCCGTCGAGAAGATCAATTGCATCACGGAGCATCTGGTTGCGAGATGCGACTCCGATGTCAGCACAACCGAAAATTGACAGTGAAAAGTGGAAAGGCCTTTAACCAAGGCCATAATTCAGGGATTCCCCCATTATCTGGTATTTCAGGAATGTATCCTGGTTTGGCTCCAGGCAATAAATTGGAGTTAAATTGGGTGGCCTAAATCTGGGCCCTTTATTTTGGCAATCTCAGGTAGGCCCAATCAGCACCTCTGATACGATAATGACAGTTGTAGAGGAAGAGAGTCCCATTGAACACGCAGAGGGGCTTAAACGTGCACGTGTTCTTGCTTCTTCGTCTGCTGTTTCCAAGCATCTGGATTCATCAGATGGCCATTTATCTACATCGGCCGACATATCTGCTCAGGTCCGCCGCTCATCATGAAACTCCTGAGCTGGAATGTCCGAGGTTTGGGAAAACCTCGGACGGTGGGTCGCCTCAATCAAAAGTTGAGGGAGGATAACCCGAGTATTTTCTTTTTAGTAGAAACAAAATTAGCAGCTGCTAGGATGGAGAAAGTTCGAAAAAGGTGTGGTTTCCCTAACGGTATTGACGTGAGCGTAGTGGGTAGAAGTGGAGGTTTGTCATTGGGCTGGAAGAATCCTTGTATTGTCTCTTTGCGTTCCTACTCGGCTAGGCACATTGAGTTTATTATTGAGGATGATTCGGAAGGTTTTCAATGGCGGTGTACGAGATTCTATGGGGCTCCGGAGGTCCAGAGAAGACAGGAAGCGTGGGATCTTCTCCGTAGTTTGGATAATTTCCCGGAGATACCTTGGCTAGTTATCGGGGATTTCAATAAAATTCTCCTATCTTCCGAAAAGGAGGGGGCTTACTACGAAATCAAAGACAAATGGACCTGTTTAGATTGGCATTGGACGATTGTGCTCTGGATGATATTGGTTTCTCAGGCTAGTGGTTCACGTGGGAGAAAGGGAAACAGGAGGTTTCAAATATTAGAGTAAGGCTTGACAGGGGTGTAGCAAATAATGCATGGTGGTCTTTATTTTCGGATTTTAAATTACAGCACTTACAACACTCTTTTCAAACCATTGTCCGCTGTTACTACAAACAAATGCGGGGAGGAATTTACCAAACAAAGTGTGGCATTTCAGATTCGAGGCATCCTGGCTCCTTGAAGAATCCTGTGAAGCCACGGTTGCGGATATCTGGCACTCTTCAGATGCTGGTCTGTTAGTAAAGCTTGCTGAAGTCTCAGAAGGTTTGGATGCTTGGTTTAAAAAAGTTAGAAAGGAAAAGAATTTTTCAGTTATTGTTTTGAATAAGAAACTGGAGCGCTTGAATGAGCTATCTCCCACTGATGACGTTCTGGGAGATATTGTAGAAACGAGATTGTCGCTTAATTTAGAGCTTGATAAAAAAGCTCTACTGGGAACAGCGTGCCCGATCTAACTGGCTCGAGCATGGGGATCGCAATACTTCTTTTTTCCACAAGACTGCTACGGTGAAGAGGAAAAAAACAAGGTGGTGAAATTGCGAGATGCGAATAATATTGATGTTACGGATGAGGACATGATGGGATATGTTGCTCGCAATTATTTTGTTTCGCATTTCATGTCCCAAGGTGTGAGGGATTGTGGAAGGATTCTGAATGGGATTGATCGTTGCATAACGGAGGAGATGAATCACGAGTTGAATAGGGTATACACTCATGAGGAAATATACGTGGCTTTGAAGTCCATGAGCCCTCTAAAGGCGGCAGGTGAGGATGGTTTGGGAGTGTTTTTTTATCAGAGATTCTGGAACATCGTGGGCAGGGATGCCGCTTCTTTCTGCATCCAAGCTCTCAATGGTAAACTTCCTTTGGACCCCATTAATCATACAAGAATAGTGTTGATTCCAAAAATTGATGATCCTACTAGTATGTCTCATTTCCGCCCGATTAGCCTGTGCAATGTCCTCTACAAAATAATATCGAAGGTGCTGGTTAACCGACTTCAGTCTGTGCTTCCGTTGTGTATTGATGAAGCACAAAGTGCTTTCGTCCCGGGTCGGCTCATTACTGATAATATACTAGCAGCTTTTGAAATCATTCACTCTCTTCGAAATAAAAGACATGGTAAATATGGTTACTTTGCTCTCAAGCTTGACATGAGCAAAGCTTACGATAGAGTGGAATGGGGATTTTGTAGAAACTGTTTTAAAAAAGATGGGTTTCGCAACTAATTGGACAAACCTTATTCTTCATTGTATCTCTTCGGTCTCATATTCAGTAGTGTTGAATGGTATGATAGGGGAGAGTTTTGTTCCTACAAGAGGCCTCCGTCAAGGGGATCCTCTAAGCCCCTATCTATTTCTGATATGCAGTGAGGGTCTTAGCTCTCTTCTCAGACAGGCGGATGAAGGCATGGGTGTCCGCATTGCTAGGAGTGCTCCCAAAATAAGTCATATGTTCTTTGCAGATGATAGTTTGATTTTTGGCAAAGCTTCATCGAGAGGGGCTGCTGTTATACACGACTTGCTTACGGTCTATGCGGGTTGTTCTGGGCAACTCATTAATTTCGACAAGTCGGGCATATTTTTCAGTAACAATACGGAGGAGGGTTGCAAAGGAGAAGTTCGTCGGATCTTGGGAATTAATTAAGGCTTTAATCCCGAAAAGTACCTTGGTCTCCCTATTTGTGTTGGTCGTAACAGAAAGAAGGCCTTTATGAACTTACGGGATAAAACTGTCTCATGGATTTCGAGTTGGAGCACCCGTTTTTTATCCCAAGGGGGTAAGGAGGTTATGATTAAGGCCATTCCGGTATATGCAATGAGCTGTTTCCTTATACCAAAAACGCTCTGTAAAGAATTGGAGGGACTACTAGCTAATTTTTGGTGGCGCAATTCGAAGGAAAAACGAGGCATTCATTGGTGCAGTTGGAACGAGCTTTGTTCCTTGAAAGATTTTGGAGGGCTTGGGTTCAGAGATTTGTGTAAGTTTAATGTTGCTCTTCTTGCAAAGCAATGATGGAGATTGGTCACGAATCCGTCCTCGCTGGTGAGTAGGCTCTTTCGGGCGAAGTATTTTCCCTCGTCCGACTTCTTACGGGCTAGCCTAGGTTCCAACCCTTCACTAGTCTAGAGAAGTGTATGGAGTTCCAGAGGATTGTTAGAGAAGAGGCTGAAGTGGAAGGTGGGTTGTGGAAATATGATTTTGGTGTGGAATGATTTTTGGCTGCCTGGTCCGACGTGTAGGTTGGTGTCTTCCCTGCCAGTGGATGGTGTTAATTGGGTGGCAGATTTAATGGATAATCAGATTGGTCGATGGGATCAAAATCGTGTTATGAGTATTTTTTCAGAAAGTGAAGCGAGAGAAATTCTGAGTATCCCTCTACCTATCGACCATCAGATGGACTCACTAGTTTAGGGTGGCGAACATACATGTAACTACACTACTCGGAGTGGGTACAAAATGCTTCTAGATCCTGTTCAAAGCTCCCCTAGCACTGGCTCTCTAATCAGAAAAGTGTGGCTTTCGAAGTGCCCAGCAAAGATGAACATACGGTGTTGGAAGTTTATCAGGGTGGCGAACATACATGTAACTACACTACTCGGAGTGGGTACAAAATGCTTCTAGATCCTGTTCAAAGCTCCCCTAGCACTGGCTCTCTATTCAGAAAAGTGTGGCTTTCGAAGTGCCCAGCAAAGATGAACATACGGTGTTGGAAGTTTATCAGGAATTTTGTTCCTACTAAGTTAAACTTATGTATTAAAAGAGTGGCCACAGATTCTTTGTGCTACAGATGTCATCAAGCCCAAGAGGATGTGATACATGTCCTTTGTGATTGTCAATTCGCAAAGAAGGTATGATCTATTCTATCACTACGTGAGCCGACAAATGCAGATCAATTAAGCTTCCCAGATTGGTTAGAAGCAATGTTCAACATAAATGGCAGCCATAAGGCTCAGGAAATTATTATTACATTATATGCTATTTGCCATGCTCGTAATAGATTTATCTTTGAAGGGTTTGAAACAAGGGCAGAAGAAGTTATTACCTATGTTCGGAGCTATTGCTTGGACCTGATGACCCTGAGAACGCGCTTTGTGCCGGTGAGAAATCAGCCCCCTGTCCGATGGTCCCCACTGCAGCCTGAGTTGGTAAAAGTGAATATCGATGCCTATTTTCAAAATGCTTCAAATTTAGCTTGTGTAGGCATCCTTATTCGTGATTGTGAAGGTTATGTGTTGGGCTCAAAATGTGCAAAAATAGATTTTACCTCTACGAGCTTTGCAGCTGAGGCTTTAGCGGTGTTTCACGGGCTTCAGTTTGCCTTCGAGTTAGGGTTCAAGCGCGTCACAGTTGAGAGCGATTCGCTCACCACCGTCAAGAAATTGCAAACAAAGGAAGTGGACAGACCGGAAATCAGTTGGATCGTTCGTAATGCAAAAATTTTGGGGGGAAAATTTCAGGTTTGCAATTTTTCTTTCATAGCACGAAATGGGAACAAGCCAGCGCATGCAATGGCAAGGGTGAGTCTTACCTCGTCATCGGAGAGAGTCTGGGTGGAGGAGGCGCCGGATTCAGTCGAGTGGCTCGCGGCAGAGGATAGACGGTGGATTGATCCGCCGTGATGGGCTACTTCTTCCTTTGTGTTTTTCGAAGGGTTTAGTTTCTGTGGATCTAATACTGACCCTTTTTCCCTCCATCGTTTCTAATTAAAGACGATCTTTACCGGAATGACCTTGCATGGAGGCAGCTGGTCTAGCCATGGCTTTTTGGTTTTCTATAGATGTGTTGTCTTTTTTGGTTTTCTTTTATGTGTGGTGTCGGTTGGGTTTCCCACCGCTTACTTTTAATTGTTTCTTTATTGTTCCATTTATTTATCCAATAAAGGCTAGCTGGCACAATTATTCAAAAAAAAGTTAAATTAAATGGTAAATTATATCGTATACCACTAAATTATTAGCTCTTACTTGTTTATATCACTAAACTTTTTAAATTATTCAAATTAACTCTAAACTTTAATTTTCGACTCATTTATGTCACTCCGTTGTTAACTCATTAATGAGATGGTGACGTGACTAACGACAACTCACGTGGACGCTGCACCAAAGCGATATCATTTTGGTGTGGTTGTTTGGTTGTCTAAAACGGCTCAAAACAATGTCGTTTTGCTAGAGGAAAAATAATAAACACATGCTTTTGAAGGGGTATGGACCCAATACATTTAGATGCAAAGACTAAACCTTAACCATTAAATTAACCTAATATTATATAATAATAATTTACCACAAATATTATATATGTCAAACTACACTTGAGATTAATTCAAATTATTTTATGAAATAAACAATACTATAAACAATATTAATGTATAAATAATATATGTCATTTCAAGTCATTTAACATTAGTTAACTAACATTTTTCATTCATGGAGATATCATTTTAGCATAAGATGAAATAAACAACACTAAAGTGCTTCAAATAAATAAAAAATAGAGACCAAAGTGACTATTTGTCAAACATTAGTGATGTTTTTTTTTCTCGGCAAATATGATTTTATTTTTGTTTGTAACGTTTGTGTAATGTTTTTTTAGAACAATTTCTACCTAAGGGAAGGGGAAGGGAAATTTTGCTCCTACTGGATCTTGAACCCATAACCTAAAAAAAAGAGAGAGTGTCAACTGAAAGCTTTAACTATTTGCTCTAGAGATTATTGACACATTTTGTGTAATGTTTTAATTCATATAACATTTTGCACATATAATTTTTTATTGCTATTCTACTCATATAACATTTTGTGAGTTTGCATTATATGTTTGTGTCGTATCTTAATTTATGACATAATTTGTCATATTAATCAATTTTGAGAATATATTTAGGTATCTAAAATTTTATTTTTAACTATCTATATATACAAAATAAAATTTATGTATCTAAAAATATTAATATATATATATATATATATATATATATATATAATTTTATTATTAACTATCTATATCCCCTTTCGATAAAAAAAATGCCACATGCGTTGTGAGAGACCGAATTGATAGACAAGACAAACATTCATGCAATATCTCCAGTAAAGGGGATAGTTACAGTAGTGATTATATATTAGCACTAGTAGTAAATTAATGAGCATATTGAACGAATATGGTGGGAAATAGAAATAGGGAATTTATATTTGGCAAATCCTAACAAAAGTTGGCCTCCGGCTTTTGAATATTCCCACTTGACACAGACCGGAATTCCGGCCTGTATCGGATTCATTGGCTGATCACTTAAACATTCTTTTACTTTATACACACCCACATAAGTATCCTGCTGACCATGACATATTTACCAAACTCAATACACACATGTATATAATACTAGAATTTTAATAAATTTGAATTTAATTATCAAATAGAATTTGAGTCAATACGTAACACTTTGGAGTTTAGAGTAAATTTTTTAAACAAATCACAACGATGATGATAAGATTGAGTTGGTTTCATATGTGGAGTATAAAGTTGGAGCATCGACAACGACATAAGCCATGTCAGGCAAACAATGACTAGAGCAAGCATCAAAGAGGCCACAACGAGCATTCTTTGATTATAAGATAATATATGTTCATGCATATTCTTAATCTTTTGACAATGCAAACAAAACAATTTGAGCATGAGTTTCTTAAGATGGACATCATCCGTTTTTTCTATTAGAACAATTTATTGGGTTCGAGATAGCCATTTTTTTATGATCATCAGTGTTGTGTTTGAGTTCCAATGGGTATTAAGATATCATATGTTGGGTTGTGTAATACTTTATCTAAAGTGAGATGGAGCGACCAACACTTGTGGGGTACCACTCCAAGCACTACGGGTTCACTAAGCAAAGCATGCAGCTATCAGGCATTAATGCATATGTAATATGACGAAAAAGATGTTTATTTTGATATTAACAATGTATGTTGTCACATTAGGCTTGCCTTTTGTTTGTTAATCAACAGCACTTATCTGCTTTTACCAACTTATACGTAGTGTACATATAAAATACTTATTTTATACTATAAAAAATGGAAACCGGTTTAAGCAAAAAGAAGAAAAGAAGGTGGGTAAGTGGGTGAGTGGAGGAGTAGGCCGGCTTTCATATCATGAGCTGGAATGCATGGGAATATAATATATGGTTCCCACACCCCATTGAAATCCAATCCTATTTGTTTAATCCATTTAAGCGTGCCCATATCGTGTCTTCCACACGAAAGTGTTTTTCCCACTCTAATTATTGTTTTTTTAGGGTTTGTATTGGTACAATTACTTGATTGATCCTTGTACTATAGGTGCAAGGACTAAATTAGTCTTTTTAATGATAAAAGTGAGCAATTTAGTCAATGTGCATTTAATTTTGAAGTAAACAATAATGAAGCCGGATTTTTTTATTAGGGGTCAAAATTGAATTGTAAAATTTTAAGAGGCTCAACAAGTGTAATTTGACTAATCGACGAGGTTGGTCCAAGTAGTAAGCAGCTTGGTATCGTTTAAGCATATCTCGAGTTCGAGGCATTTGTATGTAGAAAACTCCCGTTGGGAGACTCACCCACTAAAGCTAGGGTTAGGACGCTGATTGATCCGGATTAGTCAGGATGAAACCTTAGAAATCGAAAGGGCAACAAAAAAAGAGTAATTTTACTATTTTACTAACTAAAGTTACAAATTTCGAGAGTAAGAATTTTTTTTCAAAATTAGATAGGAGGCCAGAGAGAAGTTTTACTAATTTATTTAAATTTTATAAATTTAAGGATTGAGAGCAATTTTACTAAACACAAGGAGAATGACAAGGCCTAAATTGTAATCGATGAACCGAGAATAGATAAGATCTCAAAATAAAAGTGTTTGGGACTTATGATTGTAATTTATTTATCAAAACGAACCAATTTTTCCTTTGTTTCTATGTTTGTTTCCCAAGAAAATAGGGAAAAGAAGAAGATGAACAAATGTCAAGTGTCACTCATTCATTGGACAAAAAAAATTAACGGGTGGTTTGAAAATAGAAATGAAATTGAACATTAGACACTTACTTTGAAAAAAAAATTAAGCACTTAAAATAAATAAAAATAAAGATAAACACTTGGGTAAAGCACACAAATAGTTATTAAACTATCTCACAAAATATAAAATAGTCACCAAACTTTCAGTAACCGTCTGTGTACTTTACCCAAAAAATAATAAAGAATTTAGGAGGAAAAGATACCAATAAGTCACACAATGGAAAAGATAAAAAAAGAGGAAGAACTAATGAACATATTATAAACATAATTACGACATAATGTGAAATTGTGTCAAAATATACATTAGGGAGTGGGGACCCTCCATTTTATTTTGTGAGGGGCTCGTGGTTTGTCACTACCAAAAAGCAGCAGACCAACATAATAAGTTGTGCGAGTTGCAAAATCCCCAGAAATCAAAGCCCCGTTGAAATTAACAATTGTACTTCTGGTACCTTCCAATTCCTCCTTAGTCCTTTAGTTCTTAGTCCCCTCTGGTTCCCGGTGGTAGGGATGGGGATCTGGGTTATGACAATCTGCTATATCTAATAACCAAATTAAGACATTGCAATTATAGCAAGTAATGAGTAAAAGATTGTTTTTTCTTTTACGTTATAAAGATAAAAATTAAAACTCGAGTCTACACAAAATAAAATAATATGAATATTTTTAAACATCCAGTTAATTAATAGATACAAGTAAAAGGTTGATTTTTTGAGATAAAGTTATGATATTGTTTTTGAGATAAAGTTATGATATGATATATTGCCTACGAGTGGCCGTAGGCGATTTCTTACGGCCGAAGCTAAGGGGTGACAAAGACTTTGGTCTCTCCTATTAAATGATTAAATAGGAAATTTATATATATATTTTTTACATTTTTAACTTCTCAACTAAATGTGTTTTGAGATACATATTTTAGAGTTTTCTGAAATTTGTAAGCTTTTGCTTCGTGATTCATAAAAGTATTGGCATTGCTTCAGAAAATAAAAGTGATTTAACACAAGTTTTAAAATGTATTATTTTTTACTGAATTTATTCCTTATTTTTAAATATTTATATTTTGCCCCAACCCTAAATTTTTATTCCGTCCCTATTCAAGCAAGCAACTCACTAAACCCATTCGTAAAAACAACCCTTGAAATAAGCAATATCCATCTATGATCAAGTCTAAATGGCACTTGGATGTAACTTCTAAGTTCTAAGCTCCATTGAATGAGATTGTAACTCAAATTTTGATAAACAAAGTTAATTTATTTGTTCCTATTCTTCTATGTCTTATATTTAATGCAAAATTCGTGTATATAGATCTCCTTAATTAACAATATATATATATATATATATATATATATATATATATATATATATATATATATATATATATATATATATATATATATATGGGATAGGATCAAATTACATGGTGTAAAACTCTCTAAGTTTTACACCTTTTTTGGATCGTTGGATGAGTGAAACGGATGGATAAGATTAACAGTAAAATATGTGAAGATTATCACTTGGGAATTAAAAACACGGAGTTAATCTCAACCATCCATTTCCCCCATCCAACGATCCAAAAAAGATGTAAAACTTAAAGAGTTTTACACGGTGTAAGTTGATCCTAACCCTATATATATATATATATATATATATATATATATAGGGTTTTATTTTGATGCACAAGCTGTGTAAATTTTTTTTACACAATCCTTTTATAAAATTTAAAATCTAAATCACAAACCCTAGCAACCTAAACCCTAAACCCTAAGCCCTAAACTCTAAACTCTAAATTCTAACCATAAACCTTAAATTATATACCCTACATACTAAACCCCTAAACCCTAACATAAAACCCTAAACCCTAAACCCTAAAATTAAAGAGCTTGTGTAAACTTTAGTTTACACAGCTTGTGCATCAAAGTATTTTCCATATATAATTTAAGGTTTAGGGTTTAGGGTTTAGGATTTTAGGTTAGGGTTTAGGGGTTTAGTATGTAGGGTATATAATTTAAGGTTTATGGGTAGAATTTAGAATTTAGAGTTTAGGATTTAGGGCTTAGGTTTTAGGTTGCTAGGGTTTGTGATTTAGATTTTAAATTTTATAAAAGGAATGTGTAAAAAAAATTTACACATCTTGTGCATCAAAATAAGGGTTTTATTTTGATGCACAAGCTGTGTAAATTTTTTTTACACAATCCTTCTATAAAATTTAAAATCTAAATCACAAACCCTAGCAACCTAAAACCTAAACCCTAAGCCCTAAACCCTAAACTCTAAATTCTAAATTCTACCCATAAACCTTAAATTATATACCCTACATACTAAACCCCTAAACCCTAACCTAAAACCCTAAACTCTAAACCCTAAAATTAAAGGGTTTGTGTAAACTAAAGTTTACACAGCTTGTGCATCAAAGTATTTTCCTCAAAATAAAACCCATATATATATAGGAAAATACTTTGATGCACAAGCTGTGTAAACTAAAGTTTACACAAGCCCTTTAATTTTAGGGTTTAGGGTTTAGGGTTTTATGTTAGAGTTTAGGGGTTTAGTATGTAGGGTATATAATTTAAGGTTTATGGTTAGAATTTAGAGTTTAGAGTTTAGGGCTTAGGGTTTAGGGTGCTAGGGTTTGTGATTTAGATTTTAAATTTTATAAAAGGATTGTGTAAAAAAAATTTACACAGCTTGTGCATCAAAATAAAACCCATATATATATATGGGTTTTATTTTGATGCACAAGCTGTGTAAATTTTTTTTACACAATCCTTTTATAAAATTTAAAATCTAAATCACAAACCCTAGCAACCTAAACCCTAAACCCTAAGCCCTAAACTCTAAACTCTAAATTCTAACCATAAACCTTAAATTATATACCCTACATACTAAACCCCTAAACCCTAAAATTAAAGGGCTTGTGTAAACTAAAGTTTACACAGCTTGTGCATCAAAGTATTTTCCTATATATATATATATATATATATATATAAAAGAATTGATTGGTTTAACACTAACTAAAAATCATCTAATCCAAATTGATGGGTTTTATTCTTGTAGTAGTAATTTAACTTGAAAAAGTTTGGGTTGATAAGATTGTCCTTATATTAGACTCCTGTAAAATATATTCGGATTAATTAGTCAATTGGAAAAAGTTAGGTCAGTGGTGAAATTAAAGGAGATTAGTGAATTGGCATTTAACTATTTAAGAAGCACGAGGTGTATATTGGGTTTCCTACGTAGCCCGCATTCTGCTACAATTAAACGTGGATAGTACCACTTTGGCAACTTTGAAACATCCGGCTACAAATTAACAACGTACAAATTCCTTTCAATTTTTTAGTACGAAATCCTCTGCCATAATGCTCACGTCGCATTGTTATTGGCGAAGCTACATGGATTAATTATTACAATTATGGTTATTGTTCGAATATCTTCGAAGCTTGTAAGATGTCACTATCATCACGAGTGGACGATGGACTCAAATACATACATTAAAGTATACACATAAGTTAATAATAATTGGTGCGTGGAGGCAGCACACGAGCCTCTTGAAAGGTATATAAAGGGCAAAGCTTAGCAATTGCTAAAATAACTTGGCTTTCGCATTGGCAAAGGCTGTGAACCAAACACAGGTCAGCTATTTTCTTCCAACATTGCTATATATTTCCCTTTTCCTTGGAGTATTTTTGGAAATTTTGTTTCTACTTTTTTAAGTGATTTTTAATTTAGTATCCACATGTGATTCGTTGATTGATAGTGTATCAAATTCAAATCTTCTAATAAAAATAGAATCATGAAATATGGGCAACAAAACGTTTTGGAAACTGAATAGGAAGCCTGCATTTGTTTGCTTACAGGGAGGGTTTTCCTAGGGAATTATGCACTATCTAGACCAGAGATACACGGGACAGGTTTATTCACACACAGTTGAACCTACTTTTGTTCTTTCCAACGTATTTTGGTTTCTGTGCAGAATACGGTCGAGACTTAGCTTATAAGAACTCAGAACTCAGAAGTTTCACTCGTATCATGGCTGAGAATGGTATCATGCACCCACCTGAGAGCAAGTGGAGAGTGCCTGTTTTTGTCCTCTTCAAAGATGCAAGGTACGTGTGCCACCAAGTAAACTATTACTCAAATGGTTTATATTTCAGGAGCTGATTTTTGGTTCATAAATTTGTTTTAGGCTTGTTTTCAAATTGGATTCGCTTGGCCTGGAGATACTAAGGATCGCGTTGCCTGCTGCCTTGGCTTTTGCTGCTGATCCCATTGCTTCTCTGATTGACACTGCCTTCATTGGCCGTATAGGTCAGCTCTCATATCCTACATTTATATGCTCTTTCTATTGATTCCTCAGTGCCTGTTGTATGGTTTTGTTGAAGCAAATTTTGTGTGCTATATGTGTAGGACCGGTGGAGCTAGCTGCTGTAGGAGTTTCCATCGCTATATTCAATCAAGCATCAAGGATTACCATTTTCCCGCTTGTTAGCATTACAACTTCTTTTGTAGCTGAAGAAGATACTCTTGCCAAGATTATCCCTGAAGCTGTAAAATGTGAGGATTTGGAAAAGAATGGACAAAAAAGCAAAGAATTGAAAGAATTGCCGGCAGCAGATGATGTAGAGGCTGCCAACTTGGAAAATGGTGCAGGTGCAGCTAGGAATACTGATACGAAGGAGCCTGAGAATGGTACAACTCTATCTTTCTCTGAGAAGTTATATGAGACAATCCTAGAGCATGCAGCTTCTGTATGCTCTTGTAATAATAATACAAATTGACTAGGGATTTATTTGTCAGGTTCCAGCACAAGTACAAGCAGCAAAGCTGAAAATGCTGAAGTGAAAAAGGGGAAAAGACATATCCCTTCTGTGTCAACTGCATTGATTCTTGGTTCGATGCTCGGTCTCCTTCAAGCTATATGCCTTGTTTTTGGGGCAAAACCTCTCCTGAGTGTTATGGGTGTGAAACATGTAAGTGGCAGCATCAATAATACTGCTACCTTTCAATCTATTCACTTTAATGTTTCTCGGTTATCACCTTAATTACATGCTCTAAATTTCATTTTCTTAATGCTTGACCAGGATTCCCCAATGTTAAGCCCAGCACTAAAGTACTTGACTTGGAGATCATTAGGCGCTCCTGCAGTTCTTCTCTCTTTAGCCATGCAAGGTGTTTTCCGAGGATTTAAGGACACAAAAACACCTTTATATGCAACAGTTGCAGGAGACCTAACAAATATCGTTTTGGACCCTATATTTATCTTTGTCTTACGACTCGGTGTCAGTGGTGCAGCCATAGCACATATCCTTTCTCAGTAAGTTAATTGTGTCCTCTTTCTCATTTCACAATCTTATACCATCTCTAATGCAAAATGATGGCTGCAGGTACTTGATTTCACTCATCCTCTTGTTGCGATTGATGAAACAAGTCAGTCTGTTGCCCCCAAACATGAAAGACCTGCAATTCGGACGATTTCTTAAAAACGGTAAGGGACTTTAGAGTTCAGAGTTTAGATATTGGTTATTGTTAAAACTTTACTAACACTATTTGTGATGCATGATATGGCTACAGGCTTTCTTTTATTAGCAAGAGTGATAGCAGTCACATTCTGTGTAACGTTGGCAGCATCAATGGCTGCCCGGCTTGGTGCAACGCCTATGGCCGCATTTCAAATCTGCTTACAGGTCTGGATGACATCATCTCTTCTTGCAGATGGTTTAGCTGTCGCAGGACAGGTATATATTATATTTAGATATATCTTTCACCTTTTGTTATGAAATTGCATAAAAGTGGCTGATTAACCTATATGTAATGGCCCTCATTGTAGGCAATCCTCGCCAGTGCATTTGCAGAGAAGGACTACAAGAAGGTGACCGCCACGACATCTCGTGTAATGCAGATGAGTTTCGTGCTCGGCGTGGGGCTTGCCGTTGTTGTTGGAGTTGGTTTATACTTTGGGTCGGGGATCTTTACCAAAGATGCTAGTGTTCTTCATCTCATCGCTATAGGAGTACCGGTACTCAATCCGTTGATTCAATCATCAACAACCTCAAGTTTTTAACTTATTTTTCAAGATAACATATTGACTGAAGTGTCCATTCGCCCTTATTCAGTTTGTAGCAGCAACACAGCCGATCAACTCGATTGCTTTCGTGTTCGATGGTGTCAACTTTGGAGCATCCGACTTCGCATTCACAGCATACTCCATGATCTTAGTGGCTGGAGCAAGCATAGCATCAGTATTCATTCTCTCAAAAAGCAACGGATTCATAGGGATATGGGTTGCATTAACCATTTACATGGCTCTCCGCAGCTTGGCTGGTGTTTGGAGGTAAAATCAGCACCTTCATACATTTGATCCTTCTCCATTTCCACACATATTTATGATTGAAAGTGGTGTTCTGGGGCTATACATGCAGGATAGGGACTGGAACTGGTCCATGGCGCTTCCTAAGAAGTAGATCCATCGCAGGGAAGTACTCCGAGGAAAACAGTCTATGAAAAAGTTTTCGGATATATATATATATACACACACGTATAGATATTGCTCGTGTGTAACGTGTCGTTTGCATGGTGGTTATTTGTTGTTTCTTACCACTTGCTTTCATTTTGTAAGGGTAGGAATTGATATCTATACCTTCGATATTGTGTTTTCGATTATCATGTGTACTTAAATATGCAAAAATAAAAATGTGTTGTAGCTCTCGGTATATAAACTATATCTGCAGCATAGCAGTTGTTTGTTTCCACGGATTTTGGTTTTGCTGTTCACTTTCACCCATAATTTAAGTTTGGAATAATTAAAACGTTTTTATGTTTTTATTCATGTCTCAGTACTAATACTTCCAAGCCTTCGGCAGATCACATACACGCATAATAGGTAGGATGTAAAAACAATTAATCGGATGAGTTTTAGGTTGGGTTAAATCGGATACATGTCATTTCAGGTTGTTTTTCTATTTTGACTCCATTCGGGTCGGGTGCAGGTCAGTTTCAGGTCGGGTTCATTTCAAGCGAGTCAAAACGGTTAATTCAGGTTCGAGTAGACTTCAGGTCGGGTTCGTTTCAGGCCGGGTTCGTTTCAGGTCGGCTTCATTTCAGGTCGGGTTCGTTTCAGGTCGGGTTAATTCGGGTTTTAAATTCGTATTAAGTTTGAGTTTGGTACAAATAGTCGATAGACTTTGGGTTAGTCATCAAGTTCGAGCTAATTATTCAACGCCTTTCACGAACACGAATCACATTAAAAATAAATATTAGGCAATAGAATGAACAAAAATATCATCAAATGATTCATTTCTAAAATATTAGAGTAAATTAAAAAATTATAAATTAAAAAGGGTCAATTTTTGTGAAAAAAATAAAATTTTAGGGACTAACATGAATAAAAATATTATCATATTAAAAACACTTGGCTCAATTACAAAAAAAAGAATAGGTGTCAATTTAGAATAAAAATAAAATTTTAGGGACTATAATGAACAAAGATATTAAATTAAAATTACAGACATTGGACTAAATTACAAACAAAAAATAAGGGTTAATTTAGAATAAAAATAAAGTTCTAGGGACTACAATGAACAAAGATATTAAATTAAAATTATAAACATTGGACTCAATTACAAACAAAAAAGGATAGGGGTCAATTTGGAATAAAAATAAAGTTTTAAGGACTATAATGAACAAAGATATTAAATTAAAATTATAAACATTTGACTAAATTACAAACAAAAAAAAATAGGGGCCAATTTGGAATAAAAATAAATTTTTAAGGACTATAATGAAAAAATATTAAATTAAAATTATAAACATTTGACTAAATTACAAACAAAAAAAGAATATGGGTCAATTTGAAATAAAAATAAATTTTTAGGGACTATAATCAACAAAGATATTAAATTAAAATTATAAACATTGAACTAAATTACAAAAAATATGGTCAATTTAGACTAAAAATAATATATATGTATGTAGATAAGTTTTACTATATATATATATATATTAATACATATATATATGTTATGTATGTATACCTCTAAATTATACCCATAAACCTCAAACTTTAACCCATAAACTATATATATATATACTTATATACATTAATACATACATATATATATATATATTCAGTAATATATATATACACATTAATATATATATTAATACACACATTACACCAGACTTGTTCTATGGCGGCGCTATTCGTGGCGTTTTCGAAATAAATACTGCTAATATTTCACTTATAACGGTGTTTTCGAAACAAACGCCACAAAACAGTAACATTGTAAAAACGTCGCCATAGGGTGACATATAGTGGTGTTTGCTTCAATAAACGTCGTCATAGGTATAGGGTTAGTGGCGTTTGTTGCTAAAAATGCCGCCATAGGTATAGGTTTAGTGACGTTTGTTTTAGAAAACACCGCTAGGTTAAACACACTGTTTTAATCAAATATGTCCCTCAATCTCTCATGCGCAAATATCGTGCAAATTAAAAATCTCCAAATCTGTGCCCTAGCCGCTCCTGGTTGTCGTCCCTGGCCGGCCGTGCTCCTCGTCGTCGACCGTCGCTCCTCTTGCTCAGGCTTCTCGGTCGTGCTCTTCGTGGTATGTCATTCTTTTGTTTTCCAAATAACATGAGGGCCGTGTGAAATTTTATCTTAACGAAACTTTAGTTCTTTGTTGCTTGCTTGATCGTTCAAGAATCTCTTTGAATTTGAGATGTCTTGGTTGCATGAAATGGTTCAATTGAACATGTAAACCACCATTATTGCCTCATGTGAAAACCCTTCTTCCCCATTTTTTCCGGAAGCTATCACTGCAATTATGCAGTATTATCATGTATTGTTGTCATAAAATTTTGGTTTTAATCTTCAATTGTTAATATTTTGTTCTAATGTGTATTCTTCATATTTTTATGCAAGAATACAGATTGCACGAACTTGCTCAAAACTAAAATACAGATTGCATGACTGCATTATCATTATTCTAATATTGGAAAAGAAGCCAATATACATTTTGTTGGCTCGATTGAAAGATTGAAATATTTGGAACTATTTTTCTTGATTATTGAAGCCTGCTTTGGTCATATCATAAGAGTGTCTTTTTGTTTTTTTGGAGCCAATAAAACATCATTTTCAGTCTGTTATTTCCATTTCCCCCCTTCTTTTGTTTTTGTTGTTTAATCTGTAAGATTCTATGTAGTGAACTAGTATCGTGATGAACTAGGCTTTGTTGTTATTTTTGTGATGAACAAGGACTAAACTCATTAAATTTTGAATCAGAGAGAGGGGAGATATATAAAGTTTTTATTTTTTTAAGAAATGAAATAATATATGTTAAGATAATAAATTTTTTCTTCTTAATTTGTGAGCTTCCGACTATGTTTGATGAATTTTGTACGTTGTTAATAAACTACACTCTCACATTTTATTAACAAGTAAAAAAACATGTTGATATACATTTTGTGTAAATTTTAGTTTACACATGCTTGTTAAACTTAATTGTTGGGGTTTAGTTTAGGGGTTTAGAGTAAACACTATTAATTACATAATAGGTGCAAAGGCTCATAAACAGTAAACACTTGTTTGTTATTACAGAAATGACTTGGTTAACGAGATAATTAGAATTATTTTTTTTTGAGAGAAACGAGATAATTAGAATTAAAATTCACTTTTTTAAGTGGTTATAAATCGAACCAATTATTCGATCGTAATGGAAAAGAAAATGGTGTTTTTCCTTATAGACTTGAGTACAAGCAACTTGTTTGCATGGCATGTGTGCATTCTAATCATTCAAGTGGTCGTACATTCTTCAATTCTAGTATCACCGAGAAATTCTTCACTAGGGTATATTATAATTAGAGGGGTTAGCATTTTATGATAATAAGACATGATAGAACATGAGAACACTATAGCGTCCCCCACTAGTTTGCAGCTTCAATTCTTCTTCAAGTTGTTCTTGAAACCTGTAAATTGGCTTCTGCCTTTTTCATTTTGGAAACTAACATATTTTCTTTCATGTTCTTTTTGTTGCCACTTTAGTAATGCTTATCATTATTTTTTTCTTAACAGCTCATTTATCTCTCTTAATAGTTTGGCAATTGTTATCTCCATTATCTCAACTTTTCTTGAAGTAAACTAAAGAAGATAACTTTCCCCAACAAGTAATAGTTACATCTCTTTTCATCATTCAAGTATGACTAATAGGTAGTTTATGTATTTGACTTATCTTTGACTTAATTGATAATATAATAATTACATCTCTTTTCATCATTCAAGTATGACTAATAGGTAGTTTATATCTTTAAATTGGATATGATAAAAATTGAAAATGGATAGGAGTTAGATGAATTTGCCAAGGGTTAACGCCGACTATCGAAATGGAGTAAATATTTTCTAAATTTAGCTTTTGCAAATGCAAGCTAAGAAAATATGATTCTTTGCCCATGTAAGAAGTGTGTTAACATTAATTGGCACATTCGTGAAGTTGTACACGAACATCTAGTTGTTTTTGACTTTGTTTCGGGTTATAGAAAATGGGTATTCCATGGAGAGTTGACATCTCGTACAACTTCTTCCACGAGTAATCCACCTTTTCATCATAATTCTCATCGTGGATCTCTTAGAGAAGATGACATGGAGGGTATGTTGCGAGATGCATTTAATATGCACGGTTATCATCAGTATGTTAGAGAAGATTGTGATATTGGTGTTACTGATTTCACCGAGATGGGAAGAAGTGGATGTGATGAAGAACCAAATGGAGAAGCGTCAAAGTTTTACAATTTGCTTAATGAAATGAATGAACCACTTTATGAGGGATCAAAATATTCAAAGCTCTCCTTTTGCATTCGCCTTTTCAATTTAAAATGCTTGGGAGGGTGGACCATTAACTATTTTACGCAATTATTAGAGTTTTTGAGTGAAATTTTTCCTTTTGCAAAAATTCCTCAATCCGACAATCCGGTAAAGATATGAAAAAATGATAAATGATTTGGGGCTTGGTTATGAGAAAATTCATAGTTGTCCGAATGATTTCATGTTGTATTGGAGTGATAGAAAAAAACCATGAGTCATGTCATGTATGCGGTAAATCTCGGTGGATGAATAGGGACACAAAATGTGAGTGAAGACGAAGTTGCAACACGAGCAAGAAAGAAACCAATAAAGATTCTGTGATATTTTCTTCTAATACCCAGACTTCAAAGACTTTTTATGTCTTCAAAGATTGTTGAGCCTATGAGGTGGCATCACGATGGACGAACAGATGATGGATTATTAAGGCATCATGTAGATTCTTTATCTTGGAAGACATTTCACCAAAAATTTCCAAGTTTTGTAGGAGATCCTCGCAATGTTAGGCTCGGTCTTGCATCTGATAGGTTTAATCCCTTTAAAATCATGAGTACTTCATACAGTACTTGGCCTGTTATACTTGTTCCTTACAATTTGCCTCCATGGATTTGCATGAAACAATCATCATTTATTTTATCCATGATAATCCCAGGTAAGAAAGGTACATGGAATGATATTGACATCTACATGCAACCTCTTATTGAGGAGTTGAAAAAATTATGGGTGTGTGTCGAAACATATGATGTGTTGAAGAAGGATAACTTTAATTTGCGTACAGCTTTATTGTGGACTATTAATGATTTTTCTGCTTATGCAAATTTATCTAGGTGGAGTACCAAAGGTTGTTATGCTTGTCCTTGTTGCGCTGCACAGACATGCTCGAAGTGGTTGTATAATGGAAAAAAGTTCTCTTACATGGGACACCGTCGGTGGTTAGATGAAAATCATAGATTTAGATATGAAAAGAATATGTTTGATGGTACTGAAGAGTTCAGAAAAGCTCCTGAGCAAACAATTGGGTGTGATATATTGTCGATGTTGAAACATATCAAGTAAACTTATGAAAAAATGAACCAACCACCAAACCCACGATCAAAGAAGAAGACAAAAGAGGTGTATGACCGTGAGTTTGAACAGCTTAGTGATGATGACTCTGATGAAGAGGATGATCCAAATGAGGCGGAGTTGTGGAAAAAGAGAAGTATTTTCTTCAAGTTGCCTTACTGGAAGCATAACATTTTGAAATGTAATCTTGATGCAATGCACATTGAGAAGAATGTTTGTGAGAATATTATTGGGACCATTCTCAATGTTGATGGAAAATCTAAAGACAATCTAAAGAGTCGACTTAACTTAGTTGACATGAGAATTCGGCATGATCTTCATCCTCAAGAACTTCGTAATGGAAAATTTTCGTTACTGCCTTCTATTTTTACGATGTCGAAGAAAGAAAAAGAAGTGTTTTGCACGGTGTTGAAAGATATAAAGGTCCCATATGGGTATGCATCAAATATATCTCGATGTGTCAATGTTAAAGATCGAAGACTTTATTCTCTAAAGTCACATGATTATCACATATTGATGCAAGATTTAATGCCAGTTGCATTACACGGTTGTATGTCAACTGAGGTGACATCTTGTATTATTGAACTTTCTAATGTAATGAAAGCTATTTGTAGGAAAGTTTTGATGGTTGAAGAACTTGAGAAATTACAAGATCGAGTCGCATTGACTTTATACAACATGGAGAAGATATTTCTACCTTCATTCTTTACAATTATGGCGCATTTGTTGGTTCATCTCCCTCACGAAGCTAAAGTTGGTGTACCAATTTTCTATCGATGGATGTATCCTATTGAGAGGTACCAATTGTTTAACATATATTCACACCATTGAAAAATTCATTTAATTACAACTATTTATATAATGTTCTGTTTATTACGATCTAGGTTCTTGTGCAAGTTGAAGTCTTATTGTCGTAATAAGCGTTATCCAGAAAGATCAATTGCTAAAGGGTATTTAGCAGAGGAATGTTTGACTTTTTGCTCTAGATATTTGAAAGATGTTGAAACGAGATTCAATAGACCAAATAGAAATGAAGTGTGCAGCAATAATAACTTAGCTGAGACTTATTTGTTTCAAAGTTTTGGTGAACCACTCGACAAAGTTGAAATTGTACAGTTAAATGACAAGTCTTGGGTACAAGTACATCGATATGTTTTTTCCATCATGACTCAACAGAGCCCTTACTTTGTAGTGAATTTAAAGAAGAACTACAATCTCAAGTACGCTCCCGAAGATTACATCAAAGAGAAATTCTTAAGTTGTTCATAGAAAATTTCCATGATTGATTAGCGAAGATGGTAAGCAACTGAATCTTTGTACTACATGTACCTAATAACTTTTCTTCCTTTACTACATCAATATAAATGATAACTTATTCACCTTTTACGTGTAATAGGTTTGGTATGTGAGAGAAGTTAGTGAAGAGGTTAAGTGGCTTTTTCAAGGTCCAAATAGAATTGTTAAAATATATAATGTCTTTCTCATTAACGGGTTTAGGTTCCACGCGAAATCTCGAAAAATCTTAAGGAGGACACAAAATTGAGGAGTAGTTGTAACTTCTTCAACTACAAGTTATGCTAGTGCTAGGGACAATCATCATGTGTTGAGAGATGTAGAATATTATAGAATTCTTACAGACATTATTGAGTTGGATTATTATGGTAAACAGAAAGTTGTGTTATTTCATTGTGACTGGGCTGATGTAAATACGACTCGAGGCATTAGAAGAGATCAATTTGGTTTTACAATGGTGAACTTCTCTCGGTTAATTCATACAGGTCACCAATTGATGGATGAACCATATGTATTTCCTTCTCAAGTCAAACAAGTTTTTTATTGTCCTGATCCAACAAAAGAGGGTTGGTATGTTGTACTTCGTAACACTCCTAGAGACTTGATAGACATCGAGGATGGAAATAGAGATAACATTGAAATAAGATCAGAAACTCTGCCTTTTGCAGCACAAAATTTAAATAGAACAATCCCTAGTTCTAGTTCACAACTCCAATGGGTTCGAGAGGACATGGATGAAGATTTTAATGAAAACTAACTGCATAACAATGTAGTAAGTTTTTATCTTAACTTATTAATTTATAATAGTATTGTTGTCTCAAGTTACTAAAATTGTCTATTGTTTGTTATAGATACTATGCCTAGGAGGAAATTAAGTGATATGCAGATAGTTCAAGTACCGTGAGAGTAGGAAGAAACAAATGCTGATGATTTTCTGGTGTTGGATCCTCACAAGTTCCGGAGACATTTGAAAATATAGAGATTGATGATAATGTTCAACACTTTATTTAATTGCTAGTTGTTTGTTATTATTGATTTGATTTTAAAAATTTTATTGAATTATTTCTTATATAGGTGGAAATGGTCGAAGTCGTAAGAGTAGAGGGTGCACGACATTGAATGAATTGTACAATCTTCCCGATGGTGAACGCTTGAAAGTTTCAAAAAAACGATGTCAGTCAACCCATTGGGGCAAAAGCATGTGTTCTGGGCAGTTACTTAGGCATTGTTGCACGCAACTCTGCGATTTTGCCGATCAATTATGAGTCATGGCGTCAAATGTCGAATAGTAACAAAAATCAGGCTCTGGATCTTGTTAAGATAATAATGTCATTGTAATAATAATCCATTACAGTTCAAAATAATATTTATATTTGCTTTGATTGTGTCATTTGTAGGATAAATTTTCTTTAGAGGTCTCAAACGATTATGTGAAGCATGCATTAGGGAAAAAATGGAGAGACAATAAGAGCTTCTTGAAAAAGACATATTTCAAGAATGATATCAGTCTTCAAAAGAAGCTGCAAAATGTCCCGTCGGGAATTCTCTTATATCAATGGGAAGATGCAATCGGGTTTTGGAGTTAAACGAAAGGAGAGGTATGATCGATGCTTTTTTTAAAAAATAATGTCATTATAATATTGGCTTTATACATAATGCAAATTTTAAATTGTAAGGTCGAAGAGTTTACTCACACCGTCGGGTCGAAGAGTTTTACTCGTATAGCTAATGACGAGGTATTATTATTTTTAATTATTGATTAGTTTTTAATGAATTATTTTTGTGAGTATTAATTTTTATTATACGTTGTAGCAAATTACAATTGGCACTAGAATTGGACGAATAAAGCTCTTTAACATTACGCACACAAAAAAGGATGGCTCTCTTATAACTCCTGAAGCTACATAAATTATTGTATGTTCATTAGACGGAAAATCTGGATTATGTTATATTTAATATCAATAGTATAACATTTTTAATTAATTCCCATGAGAAATTGAGGGAAAAAAGGACAGAGTATGAAGCTACAGCTTCAACTAATGGTTCTGTTAATATGAAAGAGATCGAAAATCAAGTTATTGTTGATGTCTTGGGTTCTTAAAGATATGATCGGGTTCGCTGCCAAGGATCGTTCGTTACCCCGACAAAATATTTTGGGCCTAACTCGTCTCACTACATGCCATCACAGAGCCAATCCTCTCAAGCAGAAGTTAATCGGTTAAAACAACAGTTAACTCAATTTAAAGTTGAGGTACAAGCGAGAGAAGCTGAGAGAGTAAGGAAGGAAGCTGAGAGAGAAGCAGCATATCAAAAGCTTCAACGAGATTTTGAAGAAATGATGGCGATGTTAATGCAGAACCAACCAAAGAATCTGTCGTCTTAGTTCATTTATGTGTGAATTCAAATAAAAAATGTTGAACTACATTTTAATTCAATGTTTGAACTATATTTCACTTTAATGTTCTAGACTTGAATTTGTTTTTGTTGTTTTTACTTAATTTTTAGAGTTTTTTAAAAATTTGATGTTATTCTGGATTATTTTACAGGTTATTTGAGTAATTTACATTTTAAAAATGTATTTTATAGAGGCAATGCGTGTAGCGACGTTTGCCAAAAAACGCCGCTAAAATTCATAACATATCGTGGCGTTTACAAGAAAAACGCCTCCATAGAACAGCCAATGTTGGCATATAGGAACACAAACGATGCTATAGAAGCATCATTCCTGGTGTTTTAAAATAAAAATGCCACTATAGACCATTAACCTTTGCTGCGTTTTCTATAAAAACGCCGCTATAGAAGCATTATTCCCGGTGTTTTAGAATAAAAACGCCATTATAGACCATTGACCTTTTTCGGCGTTTTCTGTAAAAACACCGCTAAAGAATGAGCTTTCCCGGCGTTTTAATATAAAAATGCCGCTATAGAACACTGACCTATAGCGGTGTTTATACGACTAAAACGCTGCTACCTTCTGCGACGCTGCTTCTTGCGGCTCTTTTGGCGGCGTTTTTTTTAGCGTCGGGAGTATTTTTAGCGACGCTAAAAAACGCCGCTATATGGTTATAAAAATGCCGCTAAAAGTTTTTTTATTGTAGTGACACACACATATATATATATATATACACATTAATACATACATACATATATATATATATATATATATTAACACATTAATATATATATAAATATATATATACACACATATTTATATTAATACACATATATATATATACATATACACATTAATATATATATATATATACACATTAATACATATGAATATACATTAATTCAGTTTTAGTATATATATATATATATGTAGGTGTATTATGGTTTAGTATGTATATTCATTAATACATACATATATACACATTAATACGTATATATGTAGTATGTACGTATTAAGGTTTAGAGTTTAGAATGTAAGTTTTAGTATGTATATGTATATATATGTGTGTGTGTGTATTATGGTATAGGGTTTAGGGTTTAGTATGTATATGTATATATATATATGTTAGGGTTTAGAGTTTACAATGTAAGTTTTAGTATGTATACAATCACTTATAATTAAAGACTTTACCCTTAAACGCTAACAATCAACTTGACACATGTACGCCTAAACCCTAAACATGAGCCCCTAAATCTTACAATCACTAATGATTAAAGACTTAAAGTGCAAATCAAATCCCTAAACTTATAATTAAAGTGCAAACATATTCTCATAATCCCTAATCTAACCACATAATAATTAAAGCAAATCAAAAGGCTTAATAATTAATCAATTTATGAAGCATGGCCTAATTGAAAGAAATTTATAGAAATTAAACTAAAAGTTAGGACTAAAAAAACTAAAACCTAAACCCTAAGCATCTAATTAAGGAATTACCTAAAAAAAATTAACTCCTAAACAAAAAATAAGCGGCAACCCCCCCCCCCCCCCCACCAAATTGCTTTGGCGGCAACTTTTCAGTTTTCTCTATCAATTCAAAAAAAAAAGCATTCCCCTATCAATTCAAAAAAAACTTTCCCCCTAAACTAAAAACTAAACTATTTTTCATTAATTTAATCACTATAATTAAAAATTTTAATAAAATAATTTTTTAAATTTAATAATCATAATTAAAAAATTGGTTTAAATTTTAAATAATTTATTTTTAATTCATCCATCACAAGTTATTAATTTAATAAAACTTTTAAATTTTGAATAATTTTTTAATAAAATAAATTTAAGTATGTTAATTCTTATTAACTTCACAAATAATTTATATTAAATGAGTTAGTACTAAGCATATTAATTATTTAACAAAATTTAAAACTTAGTAGTGTGAAATGAATAATTAAATACAATCTTTCTTTTAGATATATATATATGTGTATTAAATTGATTATATATGTATATATAACAAAAAGATTATTTAACACTTTAAATTGATTTAAAAAATTTAATAGTTAATACTTTACATTTATTAACACTTTAAATTCATCAAATCATATACTTCCTCAACTACATGTCAGGTAAATATCAAGTCAGATCAATATCAGTTCAGGTTAAAAACAAGTCGGGTTCAAAATAGGTAGGGTTTAAAACAGGTCGGGTTCAAAACAAGTCGGGTAATATCGATTATCTACCAAGTCGGTCTAGTGTTCGGGTTCGTTTCAGTCGGGTGCATGTCGAGTTTCGGGTCTACAGTAACAGGTCCAATTCGGGTTCAAGTCGTTCTCAGTTGGATGCAGGTCGGGTTTGGTTACTACAGTAACAGGTCCAACTCGGGTTCGGGTCAACAACAGTCGGTTACAGATCGGGTTCGGGTCATCCAATCCTCGGGTCAAACCAAATTTTGACTCGAGCAGGTTACAATCGAGTTTTCAGGTTGGGTCAGCTTTTTACATCCCTAATAACAGGCGCAGTAGCGGTCGCACCACTGCCTTTCCTTGGCCATCCGATTCTTTCCTTTTTTATATCTCCTCTACAAGAATTCCATCAAACACAGTACAATTGTGATCAAATAATTTAATCAACCATTCTACCATTCACTTCATTAAAGAACTCGAATTTAAATTTAACCAATCCAATTAATTTCGGTATTAATTTTTATAAAGTTAAAGTCAGATTTCATCTTACCCATAAATTAACTTTCAATCCAATTAAAACATCTCGATTTTATCTATCAAATCTCAATCATTCTTTTATCATCCAAGAACAAAATAAATCAAATTAAATTCATTTTAATTCATAAACTCCAACAAAAATGATAGATAATCAATTAAAAATAATTAGAGAACCTTTAAAAATTAAAATATTGTCCAATTGATAGAAAAAATGGAAATTGAAAATCTCCTCCTCCATTTGAATGTGAATTCCAAGAAGAATTGATGAAGACTACTAATTCTTGCTAGATTGTTGATTAGAAATTATTTACAATATAAAATAAATGAAAATCAAGAAGGTAAATCAATGTTTTCTAAAAATGTATTTGAGAAATTCTAGAGAGAAAATGATAGAAGAACTTTTATATGTTTTTCTCATCTTATAGAAAATAAAAATTGTTATCTTCTTTTGTTAAAAAAATATAGGGAAAACATATATTAATAATTGGTTTAATAATCCTGATAAAATATCAATTTAATTCCTTTTACAATATTGTCATCATTAATATTTCACAACTCTTGCAAAATAGTCATTATTTAATTTAATATTAAATAGACTTACTTAAAATTACTCAAAACTTAATTTCATCCTTTAATAAACTCATTAAATATATTTCCAAAAATATTAGCCACTATAATTGATGAGAAATCAATTTAATCAACCTAAATTATTTTATGGAATTAATTAATTAGCTTAAAGCATAACCAAAGTTTCAATATGAAATTGGTAACTCACTCGAATCTTCTAACTCGTTTTCTGAGATGTTATAGACTCCAACACGTAAGGTCTTATGAATACACAGCCCACTAAATACAAGTATCGTACTCTGAAAAATTACCAGATGTTGAAATCTTGTACTGATAGTGCTCCTCGATCCTATTATCCGACATTCAACTTACGCACGGAAACAACGATTCCGAGCGTTGAGCTTACAAAGCTCAGTAGTACACATCTACTCTACTATACTTAATGCTAATCATAAACATAAGCATGCAAGCCAGTACGCGCAATAAGAAGAGATAAATAAACACGTGACGCTACCACTAGTTTTCTAAACACATGCTCTCGTCATGAAAAACATCATACATGACACGCAATGCCTAACCATACTCGGGATCGCAACAGATCATCTGAGCAAAAACACACAAAGTCATAACCACGAACCTGGAGTGAGGCTCGGTGTCACACAGCCTCGGGAATATATACTCTGAGTGAGGCAGGGTGTCACACAGCCTCAGGAACATACACTCTCTCTGGGTGAGGCCTGTGTCACACAACCTCGGGAACGTACTCTCATACTCGGTATCTCTCTTCGAGTATCATCGAATGAGGCTCGGGGTCACATAGCGTCGGAAATGTACATCCGGCATCTCTAACCGTGGTGCTACAACATGCTCTTTGGGTATCTAAATCTCATCAATCAAAGGTGACTCAACCAACCAAGTGTCCAAACTGTACACAACATTGACATGATTACCTTACAACACACAGAACTGACACAATTATCATGACTCTATGGTTTCTATCAATTATCAAGTCACCCAATTAATTTACCAACTTGTTAATACATTATGGAAGTGTACATTAATCATCCTCATTAATAATCTCTACTAATTCATATTATCTCATTAATATCTCACGTCAATTTCTATCTTTGTATTATCATTATAGATTAATCCGTTCTGTGGGTACCGGTACTCAAACATGAGTATCGGTGCGAGACCCTTGGGTACCGGTACTGTTGGGAAACGTCGGTACATCCTATGGCGCAGTGAAAAATTATCCAACGAATTCCGCCAGTGATCCATGTACAAGGGATGAATTCGGGGTGAGTATGGAGGAAATATTACCTTAATAAATCAAGTATCTTGATATCCTTAGGGAGTTAGAATAAACCAAATCGAATTTGAGTCGTCACAATAGCGCTCCGACCTCTACGCAGTCCACCCAAACAAAACGAACAATAATTTCTCTTCTCTAACTGTTAGAGAGGTTTTTCGAAAAAGCATATTTTGACTGCTAGACCTTATGGCTTTATATAGCATTCAAAAACCTAATTCTAATTAAATTTAAATTCATTAAATATAAGGTATATTTAACCGAATATAATTAAATATGTAGAATCTAATTCTACTTTAATTTGAATTCATTAAATATACAATATATTTAACCGAATACAATTAAATATGTAGAATTTGATTCTACTTTAATTAGGTTTCTCTAGGGATATATATATATATATTAATAGTGTTTGATAATTACAATAATTATCTAATTATTAAAAAATATATAAATGATATTATCTATAATTACAGTAATTATAATAATTTCGTCTTTAATAATTATTGCATGTACAACAAGTTTGTACACATGCTATCTAGTCGATATTTGTTCGTTTCAATCATAGGGTGTGACCCTTGTATGTTCATGTAACGTTAGTAGTAATATCTAGAACAATTCTAATATTACAAACAATGAGTGGCATCTAGAATACATCATTGCTACCTAAGTTACATCAAGTCGTGGTTCGACTTTACTTTTTTCTGTGATTAACTTCTTTTATGTATTACATCCTTTTGTCCTTATATCTAGATTGAACACAAGTCATGAATTAGTCACACTTGTACAATCCATTAATATTTCTTGATATCTTGAGTAGACTATGATAAACAAATAACTATGATATCTCATATTAATTTATTCGAGCATGGCCATGCATTTTGACTGCATCAAATCTTATCTTGATCAAATAACTACGATATTACTCCTATTATGTAGGAGGGACAAATCTTATCTTGATCAACCATATTTCGCTAGATGGAGTGTGACATATCCAATATCAGTCTTTATATTGTAGTCTGTTACAACACACATTTGACTGCATCAAAATATGTCACTCTCGATATTGAAATAAGGGTAAACTACATAAATGACCACCTTACTGTTAGAAAAGTTGCGATTTGACCACCTTACTTTTTTTCGAAGCAATTAAACCACCATACTATTAAATAGTATGGTGGTTTAATTGCTTCGAAAAAAAGTAAGGTGGTCAAATCGCGACTTTTCTAATAGTATGGTGGTCATTTATGTAGTTTACCCTTGAAATAATAATGATCTCAAGTCTGAGGATCATACACTTAGTTATCACCATGAGTAATGTTGTGACTGTCACATAATAATCTAAGAAATATGCTCATAGCAGGTCAGCCCAGTATGTCATTCTCTAACACATACTTATGTATTGATTTTGACATCTCTGTGTCAATAACAACACTTTGTTATCAATCAACTACATATTAGTCTTAATATATTATTGTTGTCCACGCCCACAATAATTCTCGACTAAGGACATTCAAGAATAACTATATTATTCGAAGGACTTTATTATAATTCAGTTTATTTATAGATGCACAAAATAAAACTAAAATAATAATAAAGGCTTTATCAATAAACAAGATAAAATAAGTATGTCTTTTACAATCATCTCATGATTGGTCTTTGGGCATACTCCAACAAGTACTTACATGTATACTGATACTAATATAGCTTACTAAAAGTCCTTAATCTCCACAAGTGCTAATACCTTACTCACGGGTTCGTACCATTTTCTCGGATTATGATATTATAAACGCTTATTCGATCCCTAAAGCTTATGAAAGTCATTAGGTTTGTATTCAGTCAATTAATATTAATTACTCACCTCATGATCATGTATTCGAATACTACAATTGTTTATCCCTTACACACAATTTCCATCAAATACATCAATATCCATACTCTAGCACTCAATTATCACAACACACAATTCAAACAGCCATCACATAGATATACGAATGTCCGAACAACCCTAAACGATCTCCAAAGTCTATAAAAATCAAATCATATCCCTAACATCATCATGCATCTCATAATTACCAAGTCTCATAATATCGGTCTCAACACATACTTATTTATTATTAACCAATTTTGCGGACACTAACACGCAAAGCAGTCATATTTATGATGCTTCTGAAGAATTAGAAGTTCGAAGTGTACTAGCCTTAAGCCAAAGCGATAAATTCCTATCCAAGCTCCTTCAATCATCTTTTTAATTCCAAAATTCAAGTCCACCAAATTCTTAGATAAAACAAATACGACTACATAAGCCATTTTACACTATCAGACTACTATATAGGATAAAACGCATAAAAACAGCTTACCGAGTTCAAATCTGGAGAAATTAAATGTGCCATTGGACTCAGAACGTTGAGAAATCCTCGGGTAGGATCCCCAAAAAAAGTCAACGCTGGTCAACGACGACTCAGCTAGCGGCTCAGTCCACATACAAGTCGGATCGTTGGGCCGCAGCTCGGCTCAACAGGCTGACCCAACAGCCGAACCCGATAAGCAGCTGCCTCAACCGCGGTTGAAGGTCGCCCACGCGCAGGCGGTGGCGTGTATGGCGACTTTTGGTGGCTGGACGACGGTTGTAAGGCCATATTCTGACTTTCTGGACACCGGTAAGAATGATGGCGACCTTAATTTTCCATTTTGAGCACTGTAACCCCCTCAACTCAACAACTAAAACTTTTTTTCTCTCACCCCTCCGATGATAGCTCCATGGTGACATTGCTGGTACCAACGAACTCCTCTCGACGAGATGAACACAATGACGGTAAAGATGCTGACAAAGAACAGTTGAATCTTCGTAGATCAGAGTTTAAATCTCATTCTCTCCTAACTTTTTCTCTCCTTTCATCTTCCCTCTCTCCATCTGTTTTTCACATTTTCTCTTTTTCTTCCCCTTTATCTCTTTCCTCCACTATATTAAAATTAAACCTTCTCCCCAAATACAATGGGCCCAACTTAATAACCTTAACATGGACTTCTAAAATAAATGTCCATAATTCGGGTTCGATACCCGATTTACTAACCCGAAAATTGGGCCGTTGCACAACGCCTATACGTTGACTCAAAAATTTGGGTCGTTACACAACAAGTGTCCTAATTTTAGGTTTAGAAACTTAGGTTAAGGGTTGGGGTTTAGGGGATTAGTTTTATGAGTTTATAATTTAGGAATTGTGGTTAGAATTTAGGTTTTATGGTTAGAATTTAGAGTTTTGAGGTTATGATTTAACTTTTAGGGTAATATGTTAGGGATTTAGGTTTTAACCTACAAACCTTAAATTCTAATCCTAAACCATAAATTCAAACTACATTCCTTAAATTCTAAGCATATAAACCTAATCCCTAAACTAGGAACTATAAATTGGATCTTTAACCTCCTAAAAATAGGGCGCTCGTGAAAACAAAATGTTTTCAGCGGTAGTGCATGGTATAATTACTCTTATATTAATAATTTATTATTTCATAAAATATTTAATATATAATAATTACTAATATTATTATTAATATTTATTTAATTAATTTTAATATAATATTTTAGTTTTATTTTTGAAAAAAATATTTAAAATATATCTATTAATAAATTTTTAATACTTTCAATTATTAATAATAGAGAAAATATGTTACTTATAATATATTTTATTAATATTTTTAATAGTATAATTTTCAATAAAAATAATCAATATTATTTATTATATTATGCAATATTAAAATATTATTAAAAATATTAATAAACAATTTTATTATTAATAATTTTTCAATTATAAATGTTTGATAAAATATGTTATCAACATTTATCCCGTAGGAGTTAGCCAATATCGGTTGGAGTTTTGCTCTTACAAATTGTTTTTCTTCGCTTCAAATTAATCAAATAATAACATATATCATTATCTAGTTGATTGGTTAAATATATTAAATTAAAATTTAAAAAAAAATAAAACATGTGTTACCATCTAAATTTTGTGTTAAGTTTATTAATATAAATTAAAAATTAAATCAAATTAATAAAACGTATAAGTAAGAACTAAATATATAATTATAAATTTATCTAACTAACACGTCACCACTTCCGTTAAAAGTTAACGGTCAATAACTTGAGGTAAAGAGTAAAAAAAAAATATCTTTATCGTTTGATTGAATAGTTATTTTGACCCCAATTTTTTTGAAGCAATTCAACCCTCAACGTTTTATTTTGGGTCAAATGACCCCTCTAAAGATGAAAATTGTTAGAAAACAAACAATAAAAAATTTGAAATGACTTAACAAAATGACTAGTCTAACAGGAAAAAAATATTTTATATAATTTTATAAAATTATATTTTAATTAATGTAACATTTTTTCAAGTCAACACATTTATTTATACGATATTGTGATGTCAGCGTGCATTGCCATATAAATTTATCACATCATTTCAAGTCATTTACCGTCAGTTGACTGACAGTTTTCATCCGTAAAATGGCCATTTTGATTCAAAATAAAACGTTGAAGGTTAAAATGCAACCAAAGTGACCATAACAAAATGAGCTTTCTGATTGACAAAATTGACTGGTCATGGATGTAGTTCACCCTAAAAGAAAATATCCCAAAATCGGAAGCACAGCCACTCAAATATCAAAATTAACTGTGGGTAAGAAAGAACCAAAGCAAGAATAAACTAAATTTTCGAATAAAGAATGATAGACATATTTGCTTTTAAACTCACAAAATATATGTCTACTTCACAATCGTGCTTTCCTCGGAAAGAATTACTTGATAAGTTACGTCCAAGTCCAAAATATTACATTAAAGCAAAAACAATATCAACAACGCACATGATGTGAACTGAAACCCACAAAATTACAACTAAATAAACCTTTGGCATTTGCAGCCTGGTGTCACCAAAACAAACCTTGAATCGTTTATCGGTTGTCCCTCCCTAACAGTTTATTCCACACTCTTGTACATCCGGCCCAGTAACCCTTGTTGTAAAGGGATCGATGCGCACCCACAACAAAGAGAAAATGGAGGCAAGAAGAATTGACCATACGACAACGATGGTGGGTGTCCGGTTTTGGCGCCCCATCAAACCTTTCAAGAATGGGTAGAGATGGACGATCACCCAGAAGGCAAAGAATAGCTTACCAAAGAGGGGACCCCATGATTGATAGCCACTATTGATGGCATACGAGATTCCTGCAACAACTCCCACCAAGTTTATGATGAGGAGAGTGGTTGGTGGGATGAGAAGGGTTGTCCATTTGAACAAGTAAAGTTCTGCAAAATCCCCATCTTCATCTGATGCTTTTGAAGTGACCGTGAAGTTGGTGTCGATGCCAGCAAGAACCTTGAGAAGCCCTTGGAAAACGGCAAAAAGATGTGCCGACACACCACCGATAACCCAAAATTGTTCATTTCTCCACCACTCATCAATTCCCACACCACTCCACCTCATTTCTAAAATACCAGTTGCAAAGATGGAAAGAAAGAGGGATATAAACCATATACTCGCAAGGTTACTAATCTGCAGTCACAGCAAACCAAGCAAAATAATTAAGAGCATACAATGCAATAATTTCTAGCTCTCCTATAGCAATACAATAAATAAAGCGATGCGGATTAGAAATAGTAATTCCGGATAGACTAACCTGTGGGATAATGAACTTGTTAGTGAGCAGACAGACGGCTGGCAGTGTGCAGTACATGAGAAGAGGAATAGCAGTGATTGGGTAGATGGTAGTGTTAACATATGCAAACCGTTCAAGCCACTTGAGCCTACCATTATAACCATACCAGATAGGGCAATGCCTACTGAAAAGAATTTCCACAGAACCAAGAGCCCATCGAAGCACTTGGTTCAGACGATCTGAAAGATTAATAGGAGCAGAACCTTTAAAGGCCGGGCGTTTTGGCATGCAGTAAATTGACCTCCAACCACGGGCATGCATTTTGAATCCAGTGAGAATATCTTCTGTAACAGAACCATAGATCCACCCAATCTGTAGGCAAAAGAAAACAAGGAAATTTAACTAAATTATGGCAGATGAAAGGGATGGGAAATGCAGAGTATAAGAGATCATCCTGCACAAGTAACAATTCAGTACATTGTTAACACAATTTCAATAGCCATGAAATTCACTAATCAACTTTCCATGTAGTGGAGTCACAGATTTTAAGGACGTGCCGCAATAAAACATTCTTACTTAAGAAGTAACATACCTCACTTCCCCATTCTGATTTATCCTCATATCCACAACTGATAACATGAATTGCTTCCTTAAGAAGTGTTTCAGGGGTAGCAGACTGGGGGACACCACCATTCTCCATAAGTGTAGAGGCAACAAAAACAGCAGACTGACCAAAACGTTTCTCCAAGCTCATTTGCGACATCAGTAGTGACTTTTCGTCATCAAACCCAGCCCCTGATATAAAAAATGCACAATGGAGGACTTTAGAAGGAGCTTTTCTTCATTAGACCAAATGGTATTAAGAATAATGACCACTAAGCTCAAAAGACAAGAAACCAAATAGTTACCTTCAACACCCTCTTCTATATCCTCTAGATTGAATACCGGTACAGTAGAATCAACATGTTTGCCAGATTTCTTCTTGTCTGATCCCTTCTTACTTGATTTTGAACTCTTCTTACGAGAACCTCCACACAGTGAAGATAGGATCCCTGCTTTTCTATGCTTGGGCTTAAGGGGAGGTTCATATCCATATAATGCTGTTCTATTGAAAACACATCCCGTACCGACATAAACAGGCCCTTGAATGCCATCCAGACCCCTCAAGTTTATCTGTAATTTCACACAAAAAAATAGATGTCACAAAAGGATTTCAATAGCCAGTACAGTCGATGAAAACTGACTCGCGCCAGTCATTCTACATCAGCAATAACATCATTTACAAGATGCAACTATTTTTCTTGGTACAAGATATGGAGCTTACATCAAAGAAAACAGTATTTCTGTTAGCATATCGATCATTCCGGTCAATACCATCAAACCTTTGTGGAAATTGAACATAACAAACTTGCTTCCCAAGGTTTGGATCCATCAGAAAACACATAGCTTCCCTTAAAGCCTTGCTATTATTTATGTAGTGATCACAATCAAGATTCAACATGAAAGGTCCATTAGTAAGAACAGCGGACACTCGAACCTGAAAGAAAGATTCATTGACAGCAATGTTAGATAAGATAGATAACAAGCACTGCAAAATAACAAGAGATTTAAGCAGCAACTTACAAGTGCATTCATAGCACCAGCTTTTTTGTGGTGTTGGAAGCCTGGACGCTTTTCACGAGAAACATAAACTAACCTCGGCAGCTCATTGCCCTCAGCATCAAGGCCCCCACTCTGACCTAAGAAAACCTGCAAGTTTCACAAAACCTTAGTAACATTAATAATGTGTGTAAAATACTTATAGCTCAGGCAACTCACTAAACCTCTTCAAAGTATTGAAAACAATGAATAGGATGATCACATAATACTTATGGATTAACTCAAGCAGATTTGTTCTTGTCTCGTGTGTTTGTTAATAAACTTCCTTATGTACGATTGAAAGGAAACATATAATCCCACTTGTTGAGTTTTTCCAGTCCAACATGAGTGTATAGAATTTCATATATCTAGAAATACGGGAACAAAGGCTATCATGCTCAATGAAGATGAACGAGTAGCATATCTATGAATGCAAAAAACAGGTCCTACCTGAATCATTCCTGGATGGTCTCTGGTGTTATTACCAGGCCATGGTGTACCGTCCTGCATAATCCATCCTTCTTCAGGAACTTTTTGTGCCTTTGCAACAAGCCCATTAACTCTAACTTTAAATTCTTCATATTCTCTCTGCAATAGAAGCAAAGAAGTGAGCATAATGAAAATTTGAATATGGAGCAAGATTGCAACCAAGGATCTCCAAGCTAACCCTTACCTTCATAGCTCTACGCTCTTTAACAAATGATGTTTGAACTTTATCTTTCAGGTAATCAATCTTCTGTGCAAAATACCATTCCGGAGCCCGAGGCTCAATGTTATACTTCTTGCAGAAAGGTACCCATTTCCTAGCAAACTCTGATGTCTCAGACAATGCTTCAAATGTTAACATAGCAGCACCATCATCAGAAACATAGCAGGAGACCTTGTCGACTGGGTAGTCAACAGCAAGAATGGATAGCACAGTGTTCGCTGTCACAAGTGGAGGCTCCTTTAATGGATCGACAGTACTCACAAAAATGTCAACAGAAGCTAATTCTGATGGTTCCCCTTCACGATCGTATCTGTTATACAGCCAGGGAGTTGAAATAATAAAGCAAGATTAAAGACGGACTAAAATAACACAACTGCTAAAAATATATTTGCGCAGATTAATGAGATTGACAGGAAGAAATGTCTTACCTCAAGGCAAGTCTATCGAGATAGGTTTCACGGTTAACAGGAAGCCACTTAGGAAACTGATCCAATATCCATGATATTGCAAACCAAATCTCACATATAACAGATATCAGCCACAGAGCAAAGGCATTTGGAACAGGATTTGTTATTCGATAGTGCAAGAAAATGCAGAGAATAATGAGTCGAAGAATGATGACCATCCGATAAGGGTTTATTTTTGACGAGGGGACAGAAACCTTTCTTGATAGAGGCTGCCGAGCTTCATCATTCCTGCAAATTAAGAAGAGTATTGATAATTAAATTTGGGCTAGACAGATTTGTAGCAGGACTTAGCTCCCTTAGATATGGAACTTCAGAAGGATTGCTAAACGAGGTTCTCCAAATTCAGAAAATTATTCTAAATAGCAGGATTTAGAAACAACCCAGTCAAAGGAATAGAGAAGTGTGATAATGATTATTAAAATATTTTAACTTGCCATTGACTAACATGAACAAAAACAAATAATCTCATAAAAGTTCCAGATATTAATCAAATGGGAACTCACAGTAAAGAGTCATCCACAAGCACATCTGTGCTGGCATCAATATCACCGGCACCCCTTTCAGATGCAGCGTGGCCTGTACTCATAGGAGCAACATTCTTGTCCTGCTTCATCTTCCAGCCATCAACTCTCTCCTTCCAAGCTACATTGCCCATTCCAGGTGAACCAAACTCCCTCACGGGATCCACAACCCTAATATTCGCTGCAAGGAATTTCAATATTTATATCAATTAGCCGTAAGAACCCTAATAACATCCATGTGACAAAGAGGATGCATACATTTTCCACCAACGGGCCCGGGAGATGCCATAGAAAGCCGCTCAGGTGATGCGGCAGATAACTCACCAGAAACCTACAATATGTCAGTTGGGAAAGCAAGGTTCCAATCCATCATTCCATTAACAAACAATTACAAAGAACAATAGCTTTAAGACGGCTTATAGACTTACCTCCTGCCCATTCGTGAGCAGGGGAATATGGTTATGAGAAACCTCTTTATCATAACTTGGAGCACTAACATCCTCCCCTCTTCCATAAGTTGCATGCCAGCTCAACATTCTTTCTGTAATTTTCTGCTTCTGATTTTGGTTTTTGTTTTCTGAAGAGTAATTGTAATCACTAGCACCATCATCAGCATCGCCATCCTCTTCTCTGTCTCCAAGGATAGCAGGACTACCTGGAACCATAGAAAGATGAAAAAATTAGTGATGAATATAATTGGAAAAGCACAATAATGGGAAAATCTGTTTGATACTTGGTGTTATAAGAAGCACGTACTAATAAAAAATCTCACAAATGTAAATGCAATACTATATATATATATATATATATATATGGACGTTCTGAAAACCATGTGAATACTAGTGATATACAAATTTTAAAATTACCTTTGTGTCTCTTGTATCTGGTTTTGCATTGAGGGCATGACTGATTCCCATCCTTCCTTTCATATTCATAGCAAGGGCGGCAGACAGGAAATGCACAAACATCACAAGCTATGAATGGATCGCCATCCACGTTTTTCCCAACAGTATCACCACAGATTTGGCACACCTGGCCACCAAGATTCTTCGTGGGCTTTCCCTGATCAATCAAAGAGTAAAAAAAGTCACATAGTCAGCGACAGACACCTCCAGCAATCCATCTATAAACATCGAGCAGTTTAGCCCATCTATAAGTAAGAACACGCATCAAAGTGTATAGATATCATTTTGAGCAGCGATAACTAGGTTATGAGTTCATAGAAAGTAAGTAAACAATTTGCAAACAAAGTACAATTGAACTATTTTTTTAATTATGGAACCCAATGCAATTAATCCAATATGTGGCTAAATTTTCTCTTATCATCAATTTTCCCATCAATAATGGAAACTGAAAATTAGAGAATTGTGAATAATTTTTCGAATACATACCCCAATATCTCCTGATTCCATTGCCACTTGCTTCTTTTGTCAATTGGGAACAATGGATCCAAATCGTTGCTCAATTATCAACAAGATGTGTGCATACCTTTATGTTCAAATGAAAGTCAAAATAAATCCTCCACTTCAAGAGAACGTTTTCCGCTCAAATCTGAAAAATAAATAAAAAACGAGAAACAAAACTTATCACTCACCAGCTAGAACTGCAAATAAATAAAAACGGTAACAAAAATCTTGTTGTTAGATAACGACTGTTTAAATTTTCTTCTAATGCACTCCAACATTGCAACGTAATTGAATTAACGAAGTCGACTACTTCAGAATTCTAAGTAACCGAACCGACAAATAGCAAATCACTGTAGAGACGAATGCAATTGACATGTCCAAATCCAAGAATCTTAAACAGAAAACCGACACATACAACGAGTTCTAAGTCAAAGAGATCACAACATTTCGATTCAAAATAAAACAGAGAAAATAGCAAGAGTCGAGCACTCCGGTTCTAAAATTCAGAGCAAAAATCATCCGATGAATGAGATTTGAAAGTGTTGAAACAAATCCGTTAATAATCCGTGAAAAGATCATCACAATTTTCAGGATGAAAACAGAAATTGCCTTGATTTACAGAGTTGAACAGTTCAAAGCGAGATCGGAGTCGAAAACGAAACGATCGCTTCGATCTCATGGAAATGAGAGGAAATCCACATCAGATCTTGGCGGAAAGCAATGAGAGAAAGGGAAATCTGAGAGTGAGAACTGATCTACAATACGAACCTTGAAAATGAAGAATCCGATGTAGGAGGAAAGAGAGCAGGAATGCAAAAGCAGGCAGCAGCTAACTCCCTTTATCCCTCTCTGTCTGCGTACAAATGAAATGAAATGAAATGAATAATTAAGGGGTGGGGTTTTTATTTTTATTCTATTATATTATCTAACTAATTATGATAGCTGTCAGCAGAGAAATTTTACAAGAGACGAAAGCGACAGAGAAACTACGATACCAGCTCCTTCAAAACTCCACCACCGACAGTGCTCAAGGGTTAAAGGTTTATTAGAGAGAGAGGGGGGTTAAGTTTAAGATTTTAGCCTTTCAACGGACAGATCATTTACACCCAATTATTGCTTTATTTGTTTTTTTCTTTTTAAATTACTACTTGCACTAAAATCAATTTTATATAAAATAAAAATTACTACTACTATTTTTCTCTTTTTTTATTTCTATCTATATTTTGTTGCGGTTCATGCTCGGACGATAAAATTAGTGAAATAATGTAGTTAAAAATTAAGTAAATAGGGTAATTTGAAATTTATTAAGAGATGTATTATGATTCTATAGTATTAAGAGACGTTGTTGTGTGTTTCTAACTCGATTACAAAAGTTATCGTACATTTTCTGTTATTTTTTGAATTTTTTTTTATAAGAAATCACAAATTTAAGGAAGTGAGTGCTCGTAGCGGGTTTATAACTCACGATCTTAGTAAATATAATAAAATAAAGATAAATAATTTGACCAATCGACTTTTATTTTTTTTTTTAAACTCATACTAGAGTAGTAAATTCGTCAAGAAAATACGATGACTATTTTAATTTTGGATGGAAATGAAAAGAAAGCAAACTTGAGAGGTTGATGTGAGAAACTAGAAAAGTTGGGCGGCTTAATTTTTAATTTTGGGATAAAAATGAAAAGGAAGATACACTTAGAAAGTTGAGTGCGAAATTGAAGAAATTGAATTAAAATAAAAAATCATGCGAACTATTTTAAAAGAAAATTTCAGTCTCCCACTCCCCCAAGTTTGTCACTCCAAACTCTCAAGTTCTTCTCTCTTTCATTTTAGTTCCAAAATCAAACAAAGTCGTCAACAGCTTTATTAAAAATAATATTAATCTTACAGCTCAAACCTTCACCATTCAGAGTGGAATGAGAAGGTTTGAATGTGATTTCTTTACAATTAAGATAAATTGAAGAAGATGAAAATGTTTATTTAGTATGACAACGTTGAATGTTGATGCGTTTTATCATAGAATTTACAAAATTTAAAGCTGAAACATGGGACCATTTTTGTTTTATATATCCAATAATTCTATTTTATTTTAAAAAAATGTATTGTTATTAAAATCACTAGTTACTCATTCATTCACCTCTTTTATAAAAAAAAAAATTATACCACATGTTTTTGTATTATAACTTTCATTTTAAATTGGTCACAAATTTCTTGAACGTTTCGATTTTATCCTCGAACTATGACTATTGTTCTAAATTGATTCCTAAACTTTTGAACGTTTTAATTTAACCCCAAATTATCAATATATGATAATCATATTCCATATAATAAAATCGTTATAAAAATTGTTAATTTTCATGTAAACACCGATGTGTAATATGTATAATAATACAATGTGGCATAAACAATAGTTTTGATGATGAAATTAAAAACGTTAAAAATTTTGGAGACTAATTTAGAACGAAAGTTGTAATTTAGAATATAATCAAAATATTTAAATATTTAAAAACTAATTTAAAATAAAAAATTATAGTTTAAAGATAAAATAAAAACATTTAAAATTTTTAATGGTTGTAATTTAGAGACGTGTAATACATATAACTAAAAATTTCATTTACCCCACCGAATAAGCCCCTACCCCATTCAGTTAACAGAGAGAAATAGAAATTCATGTTTTTTATAACAAATAGTAATTCGTGTTAGTTGGCGACTTGGAGTTTAATGGGTATTTTGATTTTATTTTAGACGTGTTTTAAATTATGATCCAACCGACAGGGTGTTGGCACTGATTATTTGTCACCATCGTGAGATATTTTTTTTTCTTTTTTTATAATTGGTCCAATGGGACCAATTGTGGGTCTTGCGAGGCCTTGTATTTAGCACACTGTCGGTAGCTTACTAGCTTATATTAAAAATTTAAGGTCCAATTTAGCAGGGATGCTGGAAGAGAGCTTACAATAGAACAACTTCTCTCTAAAACAAACAATACAAGCATGTTTATTGGTTAGTCAAAATGTTTATTTTTATTTTCTTATTTTTTAAAGTTATAGGTTTTAAGCCCACCAAAAGCACCTCATTTTTCTTAGAGTCTTTCATTTCCCTCTCCTCTAAGTAAGATTAATATTAGAATTATGATTTGTAAAAAAAATTACATTAGCAAATGTTTGATTTAAATGTGTTAATTCATATTTTTTTGTATAAAGTTAAAAATACCTGCAACGTTTGACTGAATAGTCACATGGTCCCTATTTTTTTAGAACAATTTAACCCTCAATGTTTCATGTTTGGTCAAAATGGCCCCTCAGCGGATGAAAATTGTTAGAAAACTAACGGTAAACAGTTGAAATGACTTGACATAATGATAAGTCAGCATAAAAAAATATTTTATATTTTATGTAATTTTATAAAATTATTTTTTGACCGGTGTAACATTTTTCAAGTCAACACACTTGTCTATATGATACTATCATGTCAGCGCGCATTGCCATATAGGTTTGTCACGTCATTTCAAACCATTTATCGTCAGTTGATTGACAGTTTTCATCCGCAAATGGGTCATTTTGACCCAGAATGAAACGTTGAGAGTTAAATTGCTCCAAAAAAAAGAATAAGAGTCAAAATGACTATTCAATCAAACGTTGGAAGCATCTTTTGGCTTTAACTTTATGTTTATTTTTTTTTTTTTTTTTTGAACAAGTATGTTGATTCATATTGTTAAATGTGTGAAGAATCGTTGAGACTAATGGTTTATATGGTGATTTACAATAAAGGTAAAGATGGTAGTTTATTTGTTCTTAGTTTATTCCAATCATCCATAATGATATTTAATATAGACAAGGGCAGTGGCGGATCCACATGTTGCCTTGGGTGGGCCTGTGCCCACCATGAATTTTTCAAACCTTACATATTTAGTTTCAATTTTTATAATTTTTATGAATTAGTCCTTAAATTTTATGACTTGTGCCCACCCTGAAATTTTAAGATTTTTATGATTTGTACCCATCCTAAAAAGTGTTTTGATTTGTGCCCACCCTAAAAAAAATTCTAGATCCGCCACTGGACAAGGGTCGACCTCGACTTTGTATGAGTCTCGATTCTTTATTGTTCTAATCATAAGGCTAGGAAGTAGAGTGACGAATATGTGTTAGCTTTATTTTTAATTTTGATATAATTAATTTATTAAAGGATTTATTTGTAAAAATTTAAAAATATTGATTATATCTTAACTTTGTTAAAATATGTTTTAAATTTATAAAACTGTTTTTCAATAAAATTGATTTGAACCAAATATTTCTTTTTGGTTGTCCGATTCTAATGCTTTTCCCTGACTAATGCAGATCAATCTACATCGCACATTTAATTTTAGTAGGCGAGTCTCCCAACAAGAATTTTCTGCGACTTGAACCAAATATTGATAACGCATTTTAAAGTCAGTCTTAAGTCAAAATTTCACATTTTGTACGGTGAGGTTTTGATACCTCTTTAGAGGCGTCGATGCTTATACAATGAATTTATTAGACTTTTTCAATATAACACCCTCAACCTAGATATCACAATTGGGCCTCAAGCCCAACCCAAAAACCATAAAATTCTTAAACTGGGTTTAGCCCAAATAAAATGATTTCCAAAAATATTTAAAGTCAATTGTTGAAAATATAGATAAATAATTAAAACGATACAAAGGAGCTCCAATTTAGATTTAAAACATTTGAACATTCAGTTTGATTAATACAATTCAAAATAATAAGAGTTACAGATTCTACCACGTAAGGTTCAATGAATACATAGCCCACGAAACAGAAGTATCGTACTCTAAAAACCTCCACATGCTAGAATCTCGTACTGATATCACTCTTCGAACCCACGATCTGACAATCAACCTATGCACGAAAACAACGATTCCGAGCGCTGAGCTTACAAAGCTCGGTGGTACATATCTACTCTACTATACTTCATGCTAATCATAAAAATAAGCAGGCAAGCTAGTACGAGCAATAAAGAGAGATAAATAAACATGTGGCGCTACTACTAGTCGCCTAAACACATGTTATCATCATAGAAATCATCATACATGACCCACAAGGCCCAGCCATACTCGGGATCTCACCAGATCATCTGAGCTAAAACGCACAAAGCCATAACCACGAACCTGGAGTGAGACTCAGTGCCACACAACTTCGGGAACATACACTCTGAGTGAGGCCCAGTGCCACACAGCTTCAGGAACGTACACTCTTTGGGTGTGACCCGGTGCCACACAACTTCGAGAACGTACACACATACTTGAAATCTCTCGTCGAGCATCTTCGAATGAGACTTTGTGCCACACAGCTTCAGGAACGTACATTCAACATCTCTAACCATGGTATTGCAACATTCTTCCTCTAGGTATCCGGATCCCATCAATCAAGAAGACCCAACCACACAAGTGCCCCTACTTGGCACGTAACCACACATGATCCACTAAGGACCCATATGGTTGCTATTACAAAAAAAGTCTCCCAAAACCTAAAGGCAAGATCCCAAATCAAACCTACAACTTATGGAAGGTAGTTTAAGTGGTTTTCACCTTATTAACGCCAAATTAAGATTTGTCATAGATGAAGACTGGTAGGTTATAAGTATACACTTTGGTGTGATTAAACCCTTCATATTCTAGTTATAATATCTTCTTAATTGGGGAATTTATGTTTATTTTGATTTAGGAGGTAAAATATGGATGAAATGGTGAAAATCAGCTCAAAAGCATGTATTTAGCTTCACATATGAAAATCAAGTCGTTTGGAAGAATATAAACTGGGTAGAAGCTCGTCTTCGATAAGGCATGACCACGCCTTGTGACTAATGCGAATCTGATTTTTGACATGAAGAATCTGACTTATTGAATCAAATCCGAGAATAAGACCACTTTCATGTATATTTGTTGGGATTTATAATGCTCGATTTCCTTTGACCGACGTGTTTCCCAAGTTTGAAGAAGTTGGATTTTTGGGTGTTTTAGTGGAAGCTAAAAGATTGGAATTGGACACAAGGATTTATAGTGGTTCGGCCTTTTAACAAGCACCTACATCCACTACCTTAGCTCCCTACTAAGGATTTCAACCAAATTCACTAAGAATTTCGTCCCCTTTTCTAGGCTTAAAAGGCAACCTTTACAACCCTCAAAGCTTTCTACCCAAAGCTTAAGTAACCCTTTTTTACAAGAGAAATTCTAAGCAAATTTGAAATCCTTCTAATAAGTGTTTGTTTGCACTATAAAGCTCTCACCCAAAACCTAAACACTTGAGTAAATTTAATAATGTTTAGCTCACTAGTGTTGTCTATACAAGAAATGAACAATTTAAGCTCTAAGACAATTTCTTGATCATAGTGTTGTTGACAATTGAAGCATTAGTCTTCTCTTGATGCTTGAAGGTCCCTTTTATACTCCTAAATGAGTTTGTAGTCGTTGAGGATGTTTTGGAGCCATTAGGGTCTTTATTTCCCATATTAATTGCAGTTCTAGTGCCTATCGTATCGATACACGGGGAACCGTATCGGTACGCCCTTCTTCAGAACTAGCTGTTGGGCTCTTGCCAGCCTAAGTGTATTGGTACGGTCTGCATTTTAAAAGACCGTTGGGAAATAGTCGTTGAGGGTTGTTAAAGCAGGGATCAGTACGCTTTAAAGGCGTATCGGTACGACCCCTCTCTGTATCGATACAGTCAAGCATGTATCGGTACGAGTTTTGGCAGAATCAAAATTGGAGAAAAAAATATATCGATACGGGGTATACCGTATCGGTACAGTAGAGCTGAAAAGTCAGTTTTGAGTACTTTAAAACATTCCAAACTTTTCCAAAAATCTTTTTAAATACCTGAAACATATTTTCAAGTTGTTTTGACTTAAAGACATGTTTTAAATTATTTTCAAATTAGTCCATTTTTTTCAATTATTATATTAAAACACTTAGTTCTTCACATTTCTATTATTTTGGAAGTATTGGATCAAGAATCAATCTCTTTTATTAATTAGGACTTTATTTATTTAGATATCCCATTATCATATCTTTCCTTATTTGATTAAAACTCAAGGACTTAAGCATTCAAATAACCAATTTATCAATCTTGCTACAAGGCATCACAATTATTTCAATCAATCAAACAATCATCGAATAATTATATGAGCATCTTGAATGACCCTACACGGTGTCTAAAGCCTCTACAAGTCATATCATATTCATGGCATCATCGTGCATTCCATACATACAAGTCTCATACTATCGGTACACAACATGCGTCTTTATCAACAACCTACTTTGTAGACATTAGCACACAAGGCAATCACATTTATGATGCTCATAAAGTGATAGGAGTTCGAGGTGTACTAACCTTATTCAAAAATCTCAAAATTTCACTTTAGATAAGCTTCCTCCAACTTCCCATCTTCCTCTAATGAATGCGAAGTCACTCCAAGTCTCTTGCACAAATCAATCGAACGCAATAATGTATTACTATTCTTCCAAATATTTAATAAATTAACTAAATAATTTGATTACCATATTAAACTTGAACCCCTCTTTAAAATCAAACCAATCATTTTAAAACCCACAATTAGCTCTTTAAAAAAAAACTCTATAAATTATTTTAGGGTTTAATCCAAAACCAAACTCAAAAACTTATTTCCTTTCACCATTTATCCTCAATTTATATTTCTCTAACTAAACCCAAGATTTCTCACTCTAAGGTTTCTATGGAATTTGGGGGTTTTCTATAACTAAACTAAAAATCTTCAATATTATACTTATCTTATAGAGAATGAAGAAATAAATAACTTTGTATTTCACACATGAAGCCAAAATCTAACTAAAGTGGATGGAAAATGAAGAAAAAAATCTTAACCTCATATTTCTTATAACTCACGTTGGAAATGAGAGAGGAAGATGAATAAAGCTCTCTCTTATTTTTCTTATTTTATCCACATAAATATAAACCCACTTTTCTATTTAAAATAAATCCAAAAATTCACACATATTAATTGAATCCAATGGCCCATTTTAAATATGCAATATCCATCAAAATCCAATGGCCCAAAACACTTGCTTATAAAAGCTTCCTTAACTATTTTGGGAAAAAATTTCATTAAATAGTTCAACCCTTCCATTGTTTTTACTTTAGACTTATGAACTTCATTTCTTTAAATTTTCATCATTAATCTCTCGTAAACACAATTCCTATGAATTAACCATTAATATTAAAATACCCAAACATGGATCCAAGATCCGAATAACTAACTCAAATTTCGGGTCGTTACATCCAAACTACTTCTTAGTTTCGATACTCCTTTATGGTTTCGAAACCTTTCTCTCCCTTATGGTTTCGAAACCACCTCCCCAATGGTTATATTTGTATGAATTTTCTCTACATGATTTTGAAACTTTTTGAGAGGTTTTGATACCTTTGTGCAGGTGAACAATAAATGCCCGATTTTAATTGCTTCCAATGGCTCCAAAGTCCCACAATGGTTAGAAAATGAATAGAACATATAAAAGGGACCTCCAAATATTATTGAAGTGTCAAGAAAGCTAATCCAATTTTTCAAGTGATCAAAATAATTTGTACTCAATTTTCATCTTTCTTGTGAACAATAGCTTTATTCTTTCATTGTAGCTCATTACTCGTTGGTGTCTAAGAGAATTGTGCAAGCTTATTGATTATCCTAAAAAGAAAGTGTTGAGTGGATCGATTGAATGATCAAGACCAAGAGAGAGGTGAATTGGGATTTAAAAACTTTGTGGAGTGAAAGGGCAATTTAAAAATGAAGAACAAGGGATTTTAGAGTGGTTCAAGTTTCAAATAAACTCTACATCCACTACCTTAGCTACCACTAAGGATTTCAACAATTCACTATTTGTTCTTCCCCTTTTCAAGGCTTAGGAGGTAACCTTTACACAACCGGTCAATTTTGGGTAAACCCTCACCAATAATCAAAGAAGAAATTGGACAAGAAGTATATCTCTCAAATACAAATTTTTCCCTAGAAGTACAACACTCAACCCAAATTTGAAGATAGAATAAGAATTGGATACAACACAATTTGGGAATTACAAGAGATTGGAAATTTAGCACACTTGAGGTTGGATTTTCTTGAAAGTTTGTCTTTAATGCAATAGTTGCTGCTGACATTCAAAAAGCTTCAATTTATACATCATCTATTAATTCTAGCCGTTTGGGTGGTTGGAGAATTGAATAGAGTCATTGGAACCCTCTCTTACCACCATAAATGCACTTCTACAGCTATTTGTATCGGTACACGGGGAGCCGTATCGATACCTGTCTCAAAAAAGAAAGAGTCGTTGTACATAATAAATAGGGGGTATCGAAACGCACGTAGGCATATCGATACGGGTTATCGAAATGGATAAGACCGTATCGATACCTTTTTCTCGACTTAGCTCACTAGAAGTTTCCGTTTCGATACGAGGGTTTACCGTATCGATATGGGTCCACTGCCAATTTAAATTTTGGTTACCTACCAACTGACACCAACGGTCGAAAGAATTTAAAACAAGTTGAATTAAAAATTCGATAAAATCGTACCGATACGGGTGAAGCCGTATCGGTACACCATTCAAACTCTTTCAGTTTTTACATAGGAGTGTATCGATACAGATTGAATTTGTTTCAATACGGTGTTTCGATACGGTTAAGGGCGTATCGAAACAAATTCCTCCAGTAGTCAACTTTATAAAAAAGGTATCGATACGGCTAGAAGCGTGTCGATACACCTGGACGGTTTTCAATAGTTTGGCCTTGGAACACTTAGAAAATATTTTGAGTTTGAGTTTTTCAAATCAGTTTTAAAGTGTTGGTGATTTAAAACTTATTAAGGGACTTATAAAACAATTTTAAGTTTTTCAATTTGATTATTAATAATTTAATTATATCAAAATCAAACATAGGTTTCACAATCTCCCCCTTTTTGATATAACAAAACTAAAACTTAAAAAATTTTACACTTTGAAAAACTTTGCAAAATTAACTCCCCCTTAATATAAGCTAGGTAACTTTTAAGTTGAAAATCAAAATTTTTAAGTGTTGTGAGCTTCCCTCTCCCCTTTTTTGTTAGATCAAAAAAATTGAGACAAAGTAAAGTGCATAACATAGGCAAAGGTATAAATAGGCAACATAAATATCATTAAGTTCAAAATAAAGCATAACATTAACTTAAAAATCCAACTAAAACAGAAAATTAAAGCATAGGTTGAAAATAAAACAAACTTAGTCCTAAGAACATGAAACAAAGGTGCATAAATAGAAATATCCTAGATGATATGCATGAAATGCAAGGAGAAGCTACTAGGCATCATCATCGCCTTCTTCATCATCTTCATCTTCATCTTCAATTGGATCATCATTCCTCATGCTATTACGCCACTCATCATGGAAGGCGGAGAGGGAAATATTCAAGGAGTTATGACCGCCTTCAAGAGAGGTTAGACGATTCTCCACGTTTGTCATCCTTGTTTCAAAGCTTGTTTCAAGAGAGGTTAGACGATTCCCCATATCTGTGCGCAACCCCGTGAATTGCTCATTAAGGAAGGTCATAAGAGCATCCATGGAAGGTTGAGGAGGAGGTGGAGGAGCTTGAGGAGCTTGATCACCTTGAGGATTTTCCAATTGTGCCGCGGCCTCGGGTGGTAGCTCGGAAAGATGTAACCAACTACCATTAAAATAATGGAACTTACCCCGTGCAAGAGAGCGTTCATCAATAGGATCGGTGAGGGGAGTTGGGAAGTCATGCAAGCAATCAATATCCTTTTTTCAAAAAGAAATAGCTTAGGGTCGTACCATAGGTGAAGGAGGTGACAAGAGAGGTGTGGCGATGTTGCACAAGATAAACAATCTCCGCAAACATGATACGAGCAAGGTTTGGACATTTTCTCTCACGGAAGCAACGAATCCAAAAGTCATCCACTTGACGGATGGTAGAGTACTTTCCTCCGAAAGGCCTAAACCACCAAGAGACCATCAAATGGAGGATCCGATCTTGAGCATTGAGGGCGGTGACGGAACCACTAAGAACATGTCCTAAAGCATTCTCATCATCAAGGCCTTCATCCTCCAACTTAAAAACTTCACATATAGATTTTACATCAAGGAGGATTTTCTTGCCCATGAGATAGGAAATAACTCCGGTAACAACCCCATTACGATTAACACAACATTTGGCATTATCATAAAAGATTAAAACCAAAAGACGAAAATAAAATCCGGGAATGGAGAGAAAATCCATAAAATTCCAAAGTTGAAGCAAAGGGAGATATTCATATTTGAATCGCTCCGAGTTAAGAAAAGGAATAGATATTACCCTTTCCGAACGAATCTTGTAGTTTTCGAATTGACGAAAATATGCGAGAGCTCTGGTGGATTCAAATGAATGTTCATAGATTTGGGTGTAATTTGGACGAGCACACTCTCTAGGATTAGATGATTCACCGGTTTGAGTAACACGAAATCTCTTCCTAGATGGTGCCATGAACTAGAAAAAACAAGTGGATGCATTTAGATTTATTCATTCAAGTCATTGAGAAATCAAAGATCAAGGTAAAAAAAATTGCAAAATAAAATTTGAAGAAGAAATTTTGAAAAACAAAATTTTGTTAAGAAGACAAATATAAAAACTAAACAAAATAAAAAAATGAAAAAGAATGGGTTTTACCTTGATAGTGATTAGAGAGGAATGAAGAAAAGCCTAACACCAAATTTTATGAGAAAAACCTTAGAGCTTTGCTTGATTTGAAACCCTCTTGAAGTTTTTGAGTTGTGGTGTGAAAATATGAGGGAGGAAGAGCCTATTTATAGGCTAAAAATGGCTAGGGTTTTTAGGGTTTTGAGAATTTTAGTTTTGGTAAAAGTTGAAGACTTTAAATGCCAAAATTAAAGCTGTCTGCGCAATCGCGTATCAATACGCCTGAGGGTGTATCGATACGGGGGTAAAAGCGTAATTCCTTTAAAAATGCTCGTTGAAGAATCGTATCGAAACGGATGAAATCAGTATCGAAACGATTGAAGCTCGTATCGAAACGGGTTTAACCGTATCGATACCCGTTTAAGTTAAAATGAAGTCTGGGAAACTAATGAAGTACTCGTATCGATACGCGTAGGGCCGTATCGATACCCTATGCCCAGAAATTCATTTTAGGCCTAAAGAACAACCATAGGCTCGATTTTAACACCTCATAAAGGAATGCAAATGATGAATGAACAATTCTAAGCATATTTGAATAGAATCATACTCCCCCTATCTATAGGCATGGACATTTTCAAGAGTTACAACACACAAACATGCAATTTCACAAGATCAAGCAATTTTAAGCACAAAAGAGGTCCTAAAAGGTCAAGATAGGCTAGCTAGACCTAACTCTCTCCTAAGGGACCAAAAACGCTCTTTGTCTAAAGATTTTGTAAATATGTCTGCTAATTGATTTAAGGTGTCTACATACTCTATAACCACATCTTTTTTAAGGACATGATATCTAACGAAATGATGCCTTATTTCTATGTGTTTGGTTCTAGAGTGTTGGATGGGATTTTTTCTTAAACATATAACACTAGTGTTGTCACATTTTAGGGGTATGGTTTCAACTTTAATTCCATAATCTAAGATTTGTTGCTTCATCCAAAGGACTTGAGCACAACAACTCCCTAAGGATATGTACTCGGCTTCGGTGGTATATAAGGCTACACTATTTTTTTCTTAGAGAACCAAGATATGAGCATACTACCTAGGAATTGACAAGTTTCCGAAGTATTCTTCCTATCGATTTTTCATCCCCCATAATCCGCATCCGAATAAGCATGAAGGTTGAAGGTGGAGTCTCTAGGGTACCAAAGACCTAAACAAGGAGTATCTCTAAGGTACCTAAAGATTCTCTTAATGGCTATAAGGTGAGACTCTCTAGGACTAGCTTGAAACCTAGCACACAAGGAAACACTAAACAAGATATCTGGTCTACTTGCGGTAAGGTAAAGCAATGATCCAATCATAGAACGGTAAAGTTTAGAGTCAACACACTTACCTCCATCTTTGTCAAGCTTTGTAGATGAGCTCATATGTGTTGCTTGAGGCTTTCCATTCTCCAAGCCAAACTTCTTGAGCATATCCTTTATGTACTTTGCTTGATTAATGAAGGTGACATCCTTCTTTTGCTTGATTTGGAGTCCCAAAAAGAATGAGAGCTCCCCCATCATGATCATCTCGAATTCACCTTGCATTAGCTTAGCAAACTCTTGGCAATGAAATTCGTTAGTAGAACCAAAAATAATATCATCAACATAAATTTGAACTACTAAAATGTCATTTTTATACATTTTTTATAAAGAGTGTAGTGTCCACCTTACCTTTTTCAAAACCCTTTTCAATTAAAAAGTTTGAAAGTCTTTCATACCAAGCTCTAGGAGCTTGCTTTAAACCATAAAGAGCTTTAGTGAGTTTGAAAACATGATTTGGAAAATTTGAATCTTCAAAACCCGGTGGTTGTTCCACATACACTTCCTCATTTATAAAACCATTTAAAAACACGCTTTTAACATCCATTTGAAAAGCTTGAAATTATGATAACATGCATATGCAAGCAACATCCTAATGACTTCCATATTAGCTACGGGTGCATAGGTTTCATCAAAATCTATTCCCTCTTCTTGAGTGTAACCTTGTGCTACTAGTCTAGCTTTATTTCTCACAATGTTACCACTCTTATCTAGCTTGTTCCTAAAGACCCATTTAGTTCCTATGGTAGATTGATTACTAGGCCTATCAACTAATGTCCAAACATTACTTCTCTCAAATTGATTTAACTCTTCTTGTATAGCCATAATCCAAAAATCATCTTTCAATGCTTCTTTTATATTCTTAGGCTCTATTCATGAGATAAATGCAACACGATTCATTAATTTAAGAGAAGATCGAGTGGTTACCCCCTTGGATGGATCACCCAAGATTTCACCATCTTTGACATAGTTGAACTCCCTTGGGTAGCTCACTTCCTTTTCCTCAAGAGCCAAGTCCTTCAAGGCTTCAAGAGGTGGATCTTGTGTGTCCTCTTCTTTTATTGGAATCTCATCCTCCTTTGAAGTTTGTCCTCCATCAAAGGCATTTATGATTCCTACATCATCATCATCACAAGAATCCTTCCTTGGAAGGAGGTTATCATCGAATACAACATGTATAGATTCTTCTACTACTAAAGTTCTTTTGTTAAATACTCAATAGGCTTTAAAGGTTAAAGAGTATCCTATGAAAATAGCTTCATCACCTTTTGCATCAAATTTACCTAAGTTGTCTTTTCCATTATTTAAAACAAAACACTTGCAACCAAAAGGGTGAAAATAGCTAATGTTAGGCTTTTTAGATTTTAAAATCTTATAAGGTGTTTTCTTTAAAATTGGCCTAATCATACTCGATTAACAATATAACAAGCAGTGTTTGTGGCTTCTGCCCAAAAATATTTAGGTAAATTATTTTCACAAAGCATAGTTCTAGCCATTTCTTGCAAAGTTCTATTTTTCCTCTCAACTACCCTATTTTGTTGAGGAGTTCGAGGAGCCAAAAAATTGTGGCTAATACCATTTTCATTCAAAAAATCTTCAAACCCTAAATTTTGAAACTCGGTTCCATGATCACTTCTAATATGTGAAATTCTAAGTTCAAGATCATTTTGGGTTAGTTTTGAAAATGTGATGAATTTTTCCAAAGCCTCATCTTTAGTACTTAAAAATAGAACCCAAGTAAATCTAGAAAAATCATCAACAAGTACAAATGCATAAGACTTACCACCCAAGCTCATAGTCCTAATTGGCCCAAATAAATCCATATGGATAAGTTGTAAACATCTACTAGTAGAAACATCATTAATGGATTTAAATGAAGACTTATGTTGTTTACCCTTAGAGCATGCATCACAAATTTTATCGTTTGAAAATTTAATCTTGGGTAAACCTCTAACTAGATCAAGGGAAACTAGTTTTTCTAAAACACTAATGCTAGCATGTCCTAGTTTCCTTTTCCACAACCATGCATCATTTTCATTTTGTGCTACTAAGCATGCATGAGATGTATGAATGTCATCTAGATGCACCATGTATATGTTCCCTATACGATGACCTATGAGCATAATATTATTAGATTTAATGTCTACAATTTTGCATCCATTTTTATCAAACAAAACATTAAATCCTTTATCACACAATTGACTTATGCTCAATAAGTTATGTTTAAGACCATCGATATACAAGACATTTTCAATGAGAATAATAGAGAGATTACCTATGGAGCCAATACCTTTAATGTGGCCTTTGGAGTTGTCACTAAATGTCACCACTCCTCCATTTTTTGGCTTTAGATCCATGAATCTACTCTTGTCTCCGGTCATATGCCTTGAGCATCCACTATCAAGGTACCATGAGTTTTGACTTTGTGCTTTGGCCTTGTAGCAATGCCCCCTACAAACAAAGATATTAAGCTTTTGTTTTTGGTACCCAAATCATTTTGGGACCATGAGTGTTAGCTCCCAAAACCTTGGTTCCCTTAGGAATCCAAGATGACATAGCAATAATGTTATTAGATTTTACAAGTTCCTTAGGAACCCATACACTTCTAATTCTTTTAGTTCTACTATGTCTAAGAAAGCTACCTTGTTTATAGTAGTTAGTCTTTTTCTTAGGTTAGTTTGTTCTTGAAGATTCACCTATTTCATGCTTGACACTACCAACATTTTTAAAAGACTCATTGAGCTTATTTAGCTCATCCAACACCTTTTGGTGTTCACTATTACATTGAGATAAAAGATTATTAAGGTTAACATTTTCATCTTGAAAAAATTTTAGTTCATCTTTCAACCCTAATATCTTTTTCTCAAATTTTGAATTAGCTTGAGAGAGTGAGTCATTTTTCTCATTTAGTTCCAAAATGATTTTCTTATTTCTAATGTCCGACTCCTTATATTTCTCAACTAATTCATCATAGACCTCTTGTAACGCATCATATGCATCATTTAATTCGTCATATGTAAAATCTAAAGATGATGAGTTAGAGATTACCATGGAGGAATCTTCCTCAAGTGCCATGAGGCAAAGGTTGGCCACTTCTTGTCATCCTCGGATGACTCCTCATCACTCCAAGTAGCAAGCTTGGCTTTGAGCTTCTTCTTCTTCTCAAAGCCCTTCTTCTTGAGTTGAGGGCACTCTGAACGTATGTAACTGTGTTTATTGCACTCAAAGCAAATGATTTGATCTCTTGCTTCTTCTTTGTTCTTACCTTTGAAGTCCATATTTCTTTGAATTTTTCTTCCACGATTGGCTATCATAGCCAATTCTTCAAGGTCATCCTCCTCAATAGAAGAGCTTTCCTCAAGTAGTGAAGCTTTAAGAGCTATTCCCATCTTCTTCTTCTTTTCAACTTCTAACTTCTCTACTCTCTTCTCTTCCTTCTTCTTCTCTTCCTTGTTTCATAATCTCATGAGTGAGTAGAGAACCCACTAGCTCATCAAGCTTTAAAGTCTTCAAATTTTTAGCCTCTATGATGACGGTTCTCTTCCCATCCCAAGATTCAGGAAGTGAATAAAGTAGCTTCCGGACAAGCTTGTCTTCCGGTATGATCTCTCCAAATCCTTTGAGCCCATTGACTATTGTGGAGAAACGATCAAACATCTTGGACATCGTGTCATCGGGCTCCATCTTGAAATTTTCATAACTAAGATTGAGAATTCCAATCTTAGTTTCTTTGACATCATTGGTTCCCTCATAGTTAGTCTCAAGAGTGTCCCACACTTCTTTGGCACTCTCAATGGATGACACTTTGGAATAGATGTCCAGACCGAATGAACAAAAGAGCATGTGGAGAGCTTTGTCATTTATTTGGATATTTCTCCTTTCTTCTTCACTCATTTCCACCTTTTTCTTCAAGACCATCTTCCCTTCACTATCTTGCTTCAATGGAATGTAAGGGTCATCTTCAATGACATCCCAAACTAAATAGTCATTGGACTTGATGAAGAGACGCATTATATTCTTCCAAAATGGATAGTTGTCACCATTGAAGAATGAAGGTTTTGTAGTGGATTGTGACTCATACATGCCTGAACCGGAGGTAAAAGCCATGGATTGATTTTTTGTTGATCTCACTCTTCCTAGGAACTCCTCTTGTGGTTGTGAATCCTTCAAAGAGGTAGGATCTGATACCAATTGTTGAGTGGATCGATTGAATGATCAAGACCAAGAGGAGGTGAATTGGGATTTAAAAACTTTGTGGAGTGAAAGGGCAATTTAAAAATGAAGAACAAGGGATTTTAGAGTGGTTCAAGTTCCAAATGAAATCTACATCCACTACCTTAGCTACCACTCAGGATTTCAACAACTCACTATTTGTTCTTCCTCTTTTCAAGGCTTAGAAGGTAACCTTTACACAACCGGTCAAATTTTCTACCCAAAATTTGACCAAACCCTCACCAATAATCAAATAAGAAATTGAACAAGAAGTATATCTCTCAAATACAAATTTGTCCCTAGAAGTACAACACTCAACCCAAATTTGAAGATAGAATAAGAATTGGATACAACACAATTTGAGAATTACAAGAGATTGGAAATTTAGCACACTTGAGGTTGGATTTTTGCTTGAATGTTTGTCTTTAATGCAATAGTTGTTGCTCGCCTTCAAAGAGCTTCAATTTATACCTCCTCTATTAATTCTAGCCGTTTGGGTGGTTGGGGAATTGAATAGAGCCATTGGAGCCCTCTCTTACCACCATAAATGCACTTCTGCAGCTATCCGTATCGGTACACGGGGAGTCGTATCGATACTTGTCTCAAAAAAGAAAGAGGCGTTGTACATAATAAATAGGGGGTATCGAAACGCACGTAGGTGTATCGATACGGGGTATCGAAACGGATAAGACCGTATCGATACCTTTTTCTCAACTTAGCTCACTGGAAGTTTCCGTTTCGATACGAGGGTTTACCGTATTGATACGGGTCAACTGCCAATTTAAAATTTGGTTACCTACCAACTGACACCAACGGTCGAAAGAATTTAAAACAAGTTGAATTAAAAATTCTATAAAATCGTATCGATACGGATGAAGCCGTATCGGTACACCATTCAAACTCTTTCAGTTTTTACATAGGAGCGTATCGATACATATTGAATCTATTTCGATACGGTGTTTCGATACGGTTAAGGGCGTATCGAAACGAATTCTTCCAGTAGCCAACTTTGTAAAAAAGGTATCGATACGGCTGGAAGCATATCGATACACCTGGACGGTTTTCAATAGTTTGGCCTTGGAACACTTAGAAAATATTTTGAGTTTGAGTTTTTCAAATCAGTTTTAAAGTGTTGGTGATTTAAAACTTATTAAGGGACTTATAAAACAATTTGAAGTTTTTCAATTTGATCCTTAATAATTTAATTATATCAAAATGAAACATAGGTTTCACAGAAAGAAAAATTAGTGAATTTGTGAGATCCTTAGTGTGGTAAGTAAGGTAGTAAGTGTAGACTCTATTTAAGGAGTTGAATCACTCTAAATCATTATTGCAATTTCTCATCCTTTACAATTAGTTTCCACAAATTATCAATTTACCCCTCTTAATCATATTTGATTCATTGTTTCACTCATCAATATGCCTCGTAAAATTAAACATAAATAATTATATATGAGGTGACAGTTTGAATAGATATTTAATAAATTTAATCTTCAGATAGCCTTCGTATATCTCAAGGGTATTGTATTGGTGTAAAGATTTGTAACCCCCTAAACCTGACCCAAAAGAAATGGGCCTAATCTAAGAAGTCGCATTTGAAACCTTATCCCTCAAGAAACGTCGTTAGGTTTGAAAATTTATTATTCGTATTAATTAGTAAAATCACATTAAACATAGTACTATTTCAATTACATAAAATGTAGTTGTATAACAGTAACCTGAAAAGTTAATGAAATTTTTAGAAATAGTCATGCATGCTAAAAAAATAAATCCCCAAATAAAAGTGTTCAAGTCGAAATTACATATAAATACAACGATAAAATAAATTTCATAAATCAGAAATAGTCCATACTGATAATATGTAATAAGTCTGATAAACGAGGTCCTCTAAGTACCGTATGTCTAAGTTTGAGTATCTGAAATAGGAACTAAAGGGGAGTCATCTATAAAGCTCATTGAGTCTTGAAAGTGCAAACAGAATCATACAATAAGATAATCTAATCATCATGCTCAAAACCAAATGGACATTCCGGCATACAGATATGTATGAAAATGATGTGTGAGACACAATGACATGCAGCCATCTACATCACCGTCTGAAGAGTAAGGTTCCCCAGAACCACTCTTTACATCTTCATCATCCGAAGTAGAACTCAGCCCGAAGGGTAGAACCACTGATCCGAAGCAGGTTTCGACCCGAAGGATGAAACCACTAAACTTCCCCGTGCAATTTCCCAACCTAATGATATTACATGTTATTCGATTTTCTGAATTTGAATGCATTCTTGTTTATTAACGAAAATGCATGCACACGTAGTCTGATATTAAATAGTTCGATTCTGATATATGTTGCATGGCATACCATCATAGAAATCATGTCATACATGGAAAATCATCAGAACAGATCATAATCATACATCAAATAAATCATGTCATAATCACAAATCATGCCAACAATCATGTATACACACATAGCACTGTAAAACATATAGCACAAGCAGAGAACACACCTTAGGCAGCTAATAACTCAACGTCGAGAGTGACGTCTCCCACACTCAGCCCTAGCACTAGGTCGAACAAGATCAAGACCTACGATAATAAGCACTACATAAGTTTCACTACTAATATGCCACATCACTAATATATTAATACACAATAAAAAATATCAAACTAAACTCACGAATAGATCTCGAAGATTGAGCAATAGGAGGTCACCTAGGTGGAGGAGGAGAAAGGATCTCTGTATTCGAATCAACGTCACCTGAATACAATAATATTCGAAGCAAATTCTGATATTCACAATTTCATAAAATACTAAGTACAAATAAATGTAAAGTAGTAAAATAGTCTTTCAGGTTCAAATTTAGGGAAACGGGCAACGAATTTGGAATCAAAACATCAAAAAACATAAAGTTGACTTTGACTGAATTAGTCAACACTAGAAAGCCAATGGTCAACACCGAAAAGTAAACGACAGTAGTCGGCGGTCAACGGTCAAGTCAATGCTGACATCATTGTTGATTTCAACACTGACGTCATTTGGTTTGGTCAACCAACGGGTCGGTCTAATCGGTCCGGTTCACGGGTTTAGCTTAGCATACTAGACCGGGTAGCCCATCACCGGTTCGGGCTCTTTCTCTCATGCTTGGGCTCACCGATTTGGGTTTAAACCCAATACACCAACACACACACCCAAGCCTGAACCCCTATCCCATTTTGCATAATCTAAAACTTTAAGGATTTTCCCCTTGATAGCGCCGACCATAGGTGATGAAATTTGGTAACCACAAAGGCTCATTTTTCGGCCAAGACACACACAACGAACACAAGATTAACTTAACCTAACATCAAAAGAAACCCGAAACAAAGCCACAACACTTACCCATGAACCAAAACCGAACAGAAACAGAGGAGAACGACAGAGAGATCGACAGAGCGAGGTTTTGAACCATTTTAAACCGTTTTTGAGTGAATGGGTGGAAACGAGGGATATCGAACGAGTGGGTTAGAGTCGAGAGATGATAGGGAATCAAATGGTGGTTTCGATTTGATGAACAACTGATGTTAAGCCCTTGGTCAAAGCTTGATCGGAGAACTTTATAGATTGAAGGTTGGTTAACGTGATGAGAGGTTGAGGGAGAGATGGTGTGGGGTGCGGCTGAACATGCAAAAGGAAGCTGAAAAAAGGCTAGGGTTGCTATAATAGGGTTTAAATACCTTGGGAAAAAGGGTAAATTCAAAACAAGGATCTCAACTTCCACCCATTTTACAAAAAGGTCACGTATGTTTCAAATATCACAATTTAGCCACTGATTTAAATTAAACTCTATCAATTCCCAAATTAAATCTAGGTTTCAAAATTAGGGATTTTCAGGAATTTAAGTTTACGAATTAGGGAAAATTTATAGTGTTACAACTCTCCCCCTCTTAAAAGAAATTTCAACCTCAAAATTTACATGGATCAAAGAGATGCGGATATTGAGCTCTGACAACGGCCTTGGGCTCCTATGTAGACTCATCATGACTACGACCACGCCATAAGACCTTGACCATTTTAGTGGTCTTCCTTCTGACAACCTTCGTATCTTGAGCAAAAATCTCAACAGGCTCCCACTCAAAACGCAAGTCAGGACAAATCTCAATTTCCTCCACATGAATAATATCAGACGGATCAGTATGATAGCATCTCAACACTGAGACGTGGAAGACATCATGAATACGCTGAAGCTCTGGTGGTAACTCAAATTAATAGGCAACTCGTACAACTCGACGAATAATTCGATAAGGGACAATAAAACGAGGACTCAGTTTGCCTTTCTAACTAAAAAGCAGTACCTTCCTCCACGGAGATAATTTCAAGAAAACCTCATCTCCTACATCATACTCAATATTCTAACGTCTCAAATCGGCATAAGACTTATGTCAATCAAAATCAGTCTTAAGCCGATCTTGAATCAATGCTCAACCTCATGAACAATATCAGGTCCAAACAATATGTGCTCATTAAGCTCAGTTCAGCCAATAGGTGTTTCCGGCATTTACGCCCATACAAAGCCTTATATGGTGTCATCTTGATACTGACATGATAACTATTATCGTAGGCAAACTATGCAAGCGATAAGAAATCCTCCCAACTGTTCTGTAATCAAGAACACAACCCCTCAACATATCCTCAAGAATCTGAATCACACGTTAGGACTGACCATCAGTATGTGGATGATAAGATTTACTAAAGTTCAACCGAGTACCCAGAGCGGTATGAAGAGAATCCCAAAATTTCATTGTAAACCTCGTATCTCTATCAGAAATAATAGACAACGGTACCCCATAAAGTCGAACAATCTTATAGATATAAAACTGAGCCAACTTGCTCATAGAATAATAAACTCGAATAGGAATGAAGTGCGCGGACTTAGTCAGACGATCAACAATAACCCAGATGGAGTGCTTGTTTGACGGAGTCAAAGGAAGTTTACTAACAAAGTCCATAGTCACACGCTCCCACTTCCACTAAGGAATCTCAATATACTGAAGTAACCCAGATGGACGCTGATGCTATGCTTTGACCTTCTGACAGGTCAAACACTTTGATTCAAATCCGAAAACATCACATTTGAGACCTTTCCACCAATACCTCTCACGAATATTCTTATACATCTTGTCCCCACCAGGATGCATAGACTAAGGACTATCATGGGCCTCACAGAGAATAACCTGTTTCAAACCCAGAATTCCTTGGAATACAATACCGACCTTGGAAACACAAAACATTATCCTAATCGATAGAAAAATCCTGAGATGTACCATCTTTAACCTCTCTCATACGGTGCATCAAAAACGGATCAAGAGGCTGATCAGCTCGAATATTAGAAATCATGGTAGAAATAACCTAAAGTTCTACCAAAAGACTGTCATCATCATACAAACTCATCTAAACAAACATAGCTCTCAAATCTGAAATGGCATTACGACTCAAGGCGTCGGCTATGTCATTAGCGTTACTTGGATGATACTCAATCTCGCAGTCATAGTCCTTGAGAAGTTCTAACCAACGTTGTCGTCTTAAATCGAGTTCTTTTTGGGTGAGGAGATATTTTAGACTCTTATGGTCCGTGTAGATATAACACTTCTCTCCGCATAGGTAGTGTCTCCAGACTTTGAGAGCAAAAATCACGACAGCAAGCTCAAGATTAGAGGTAGGATAGTTACACTCATGCAGTTTCAACTGTCGGGACGCATAAGCCACTACCTTCTCATCCTACATCAGAATACGTCCTAATCCAGTGTAAGAAACATCGTTGTAAACGGTATAAGCCTTATCAGGCTCAAGCTGGATCAAAATTGGTGCTTGAGTCAAAACGGTCTTAAGCTTCTCAAAACTAGACTAGTGGGCCTCAGTCCAAACAAAGGGAACATCCTTCCTCAGAAGCTTAGTCAACAGAGCTGCAATAGTAGAGAAACCCTCAACAAACCTCTGCTAATAGGCGGCTAAACCCAAGAAGCTTCGAACCTCAGGAACATTCTTGGGCTGTTTCCAGCTCATAATAGCTTCAATTTTCTTCGGATCAACCTGAATACCCTCGGCAGAAACTATATGCCCAAAAAACATAACCTCAAATAGCCAGAAGTCACACTTGCTTAATTTTGCATATAATTGTTTCTCTCGCTGAGTCTGTAATTCAATATGGAGATGTTTCTCATGTTCAGCCTCAGATTTGGAATATACCAGAATATCATCTATAAATACTATAACAAATTGATCAAGATAAGGTTGAAACACCTTGTTCATCATGTCCATAAACGCGGAAGGAGCATTAGTCAATCCGAAAGGCATTACAAGAAACCCGTAGTTACCGTAACATGTCCGAAAAACTGTTTTGAACACATCAAAATCTTTAACCTTGAGTTGGTAGTAACCAGATCTCAAGTCTATCTTAGAAAACATCGTAGCTCCCCGGAACTGATGGAATAGATCATCAATGCAAGGAAGGGGATACTTGTTCTTGATCGTCAGCTTATTCAGCTTCTAATAGTCGATATAGAGTTGAAGTGTTCCATCATTCTTCTTAACAAACAGAGCAGAAGCTCCCCAAGGTAAAACACTGGGTCAAATGAAACCCCGATCTAGCAGTTCTTGCAACTGTATTTTCAACTTTTTAAGTTCTTTCGGTGCCATCTAGTAAAGAGCCATAGACACAGAAGCTATACTCAGATAAACCTCAATGCCAAACTCAACCTCATCACGTTTCAGCAATACTCCTGACAATTCTTCTAGAAAAATATCTAGAAAGTCTTTCACAACACTGATCTTATCTAACCCAGAATCAGACTGTCTCGGATCAAGAATATAAGAAAGAGAAGCAATGGACCATTTTCTGATCATTTTCTCGGCTTTGAGAGCCGATATAACATTAGACATAAAGCCTCTGTGATCCCCAATAAGAATCACCTTACGATCACCAGAATTTCTTAGATTTGACCTTTTCTTTTCACAGTTTAAAGTGACTTGGTGAGTAGATAATTAGTCCCTACCGAGAATAAGATCGAACTCCCTAAAGGGTAACTCCATCAAATTAGCTGGAAAGATCTCTCATTGAATCTCAAGAGGACAATTCTTGTACACTTTAGTGACCTCAACAGGATTACCCACTGGACTGTGTACGGTAACAACATTAACAGTGTTCTCAATAGAAACTTTAAGTCCCCTAGACACAGAACTTGCAACATATGTATGGGTCGAACCATTATCAAGCAATGCAAAATAAGAGATAGAATGGGTAGAAAAAGTACCAACAATAATTCATGGCTCATCACGATACTCATGCCTCATGATAGAATAAACTAACCTTGGTTGTCTTGCCCCTAATCCAGTTAATCCTCTACTCTGAGCAGGCCTACCCCTACTAGCAGAACCCGAAGTAACAGATCTACCATGTCCTCTCCCCCTAGCGAGAGTTTGTACAGATGCCTAAGACTGGCTCGAAGTATAAGCTGATAGAGGTGAAAGTATACAGTCTCTGAAAAGATGCTCAAAAGAACTACATTTGAAACAAGCCCCAGTCTGTCTCCTACACTCGCACGTATGTCATTTCTTGCAAAAGGAACACTGTGAGACCCCACGAGTACTAGTCAAACCCTCAACACTATCGGACGGAACATTAGAAGTCATTTGTTTAGCCCTGGAATAACTCTGATGATTTGACTCGTCTCTGGTTCTCTTCCTAGACTGATTCCTCTAACCGTGCTAAACTGCCACGGTCGTTGACCTCTTACCTCGATCAGTACCTTGAGACTCAAGTTGTTTCATCTTTGCCTCATTTCGTTCAACAATCCTAGCCCGTCGAGTAATCTCCTTATACTCTTTATCCATATGCAAAGCAACACCCGCTTTAATCGTAGGATACAACCCTTTTAGAAACCAATCACATTTATCCTTTTTAGTGGTCACTAATCACAGAACATATTGAATCAGACTCATGAACTCAATCTTATAATCATTCACGGACATGTCATTCTGCTTCAAATTCATAAAATCATATTGGCACTTTGCTAAATACTCAGCCCCAACACAACGATCACGGAATGCCTATCGAAAATGGTCCCAAGAGATTTGACTGGATGGAATAACATATTCCTCAGCCTCCCACCAATTCTGGGCTTCACCCTGCAACAATGATACAACAACCCTAGGCTTCCGACCGGTAAGATAATCCATCTCAACAAACAATCGTTGAAGCTTCTTCAACCAGTACTCTGCAGCAGCCAGATTTGTACGCGTCTTCTCGTCAAACATAGTCATCTCGACAGCTAAAAACCTAGTACATATGGGTCTCTTGACACCCTCAGACTGACGAAGATATTGTAGCAACTCTCTATGCACTGTAGCAAAATCTATGCCCACAGTCCCACTATCCCTAGAATCATGTGGACCACCACTCTAAGCATGTTGAACTTGTGGATCCCCACCACCGGTCTTATGAGCTTCAGTCTACTGAGCTAGTTGTTCATCCATATTAGCACCATGAATATCATCCTAATTTTGTATTAGATCCTCAAGGGGCGGAACATCACTCTCTGCAGCCACGGTACGACCTCGACCTCGACCACAATTGGCCGCTAATCTAGAGCTTCTACAAGGTGACATAGTAGTATATCTACAAAAAGAAAGAATCCTAAGATTGGAGTCGGTACTTGGAGTTCCTATTCAAAATATATATCTTATTCCTTAAAGATAACAATTTTTCTAAAATTCTCGTTTACCCGAAAACATTTAATAATGCATGTAAAGTTCATTTCCGGTTAAAAATTGATTTGAGCCACTCAGTCCGAGGGTTGAACCTGGATCTAATCCCACTAAATGTAACCCCCTAAACTCGACCCAGAAAAAATGGGTCGAATCTAAGAAGTCGTGTTTGAAACCTTATCCCTTAAGAAACGTGGTTAGGTTTGAAAATTTAGAATAAAGTTCATGCATGAAATGTAAAAATATTTCAATTACATAAAACGTAATCGTATAACAATAACCTGAAAAGTTAATGAAATATTTAGAAATAGTCATGCATGCTAAAAACAATAAATCTCCAAATAAAAGTGTCTGAGTCAAAAATTACATATAAATCCAACGATAAAATAAAGTTCAAAAATCGGAAATAGTTCATACTGATAATATGTAATAAGTATGATAAACAAGGTCCTCAAAGTACCGTATGCCTAAGTTTGAATATGTGAAATAGGAACTAAAGGGGAGTCGGATGTAAAGCTCAATGTGTCTCTAAAGTGCAAACAAAATCATACAATAATATAATCTGATCATCATGCTCAAAACCAAATAGACATTTTCACATACAAATATGTATGAAATTGATGTGCGAGACACAATGATATACACCCATCTACATCACCGTCCGAAGAGTAAGGTTCCCTAGAACCACTCTTTACATCGTCATCATCTGAAGTGGAACTTAGACCGACAAATAGAACCACTGATCCGAAGCAGGCTTCGAACCGAAATATAGAATCGCTAAACTTCCTCGTACAATTTCCCAACCCAATGATATGTCATGTTATCTAATTTTCTGAATCTAAATGCATTCTTGTTTATTAAAGAAAATGCATGCACACATAGTCTGATATTAAATAGTTCGATTCTGATATATGTTGCATGGCATACCATCATACAAATCATGTCATACATGGAAAATCACCACAACATATCATAATCATACATCAAACAAATCATGTCATAATAACAAATCATGCCAACAATCATGAATACACACATAGCACTGTAAAACATATAGCATAAGCAGAGAACACACCTTAGGCAGCTAATAACTCAACGTCGAGAGTGACGTCTCCCACGCTCAGCCCTAGCACTAGGTCGGACAGAATCATCACCTACGATAATAAGCACTACATAAGTTCCACTACTAATATGACATATCACTAATATATTAATACCCAACAAAATAATATCAAACTAAACTCACGAGTAGATCTCGGAGAATGAGCAATAGGAGGTCGCCCAGGTGGAGGAGGTGAAGGAAGAATCTCTATATTCGAAACAACGTCACCTGAAAACAATAATATTCGAATCAAATTATAATGTTCACAAATTCATAAAATACTAAGTACAAATAAATGTAAATAGTAAAACAATCTTCCGGGTTTGAATTTGGGAAAATGGACAGCGGATTTGGAATCAGAATGCCAAAAAACATAAATTTAACTTTGACTGAAAAAGTCAACGACAAAAAGTCAATGGTCAACACCGAAAAGTCGACGGTCAACGACGAAGGGTCAAAGTCAACAACGACGGTCAACAGTCAACAGAGGTGGTCAATGGTCAAGTCAACGCTGACGTCATTCGGTTCGGTCAACCAACGGGTCGGTCTTATGGGTCCGGTTCATGGGTTCAGCTCGGTTTGGCTTAGCACATATCTCTTTCTTGAGCTCACTGATTTGGGTTTAAACCCAATACACCAACACACACACCCAAGCCCGAACCCCCATCCCCTTTTGTATAATCCAAAACCCTAAGGATTTTCCCCTTGAGAGTGTCGGTTACCAGTGATGAAATTCGGTGACCCCGGCCAAGACACACACAACGAACACAAGATTAAATTAACTCAACCTCAAAAGAAACCCAAAAAAAGTCCACAACACTTACCCACGAACCAAAATTGAACAGAAGCGGAGGAGAACAACGGAGAGATCGATGGAGCAAGGTTTTGAACGATTTTAAACCGTTTTCTAGCGAACGAATGGCAACGAGAGCTATCAGACGAGTGGGTTAGGGTCGAGCGCTAATGGGGAATCGAATGGTGGTTTCGATTTGATGAACAGCTGGCATTAAGCCATTGGCCGAAGCTTGATCATAGAACTTTACGGGTTGAGGGTTAGTTATCGTGATGAGAGGTTGAGGGAGAGATGGTGTGGGGTGCGGCTGAACATGGAAAATGAAGATGAAAAAAATGCTAGGGTTGCTACAATAGTGTAACCCCCTCGTCCCGGTCTAGCCGGATGACCGGTCCGAGTAGGCCACACGAGGAAAACCGAAGCGAAACCCGTTAAGGTTCCCCCTCGATTAGCAACCCTATTTTTTCATTCATTTTAATCTTGTCTAGAAGAGTATTGAATCCTAAGTGATCAAACAGCGGAATGAAATACATGAGACAAACATTCGAACCCAAAGCAGCATTTAAATAGTCCCATTTTAATCTTTTAAACAGGCCGTTTCGAAACACTCTTGAGGCGTATCGAAACGCCTTGACCAAGTCAACAGCCCCAGAGCCTATACAAGGGGCCGTATCGAAACGGTGGTCAACCGTTTCGAAACGCCCACGACGGTCAACTTCTCGTGGTCAACGAGATTTTGACCGTTTCGAAACCCCTAGACCCGTTTCGATACACCTTCATCTCGTCAATTTCTTAGAATTCCAGTAGCCAAAATGTTCCGAAACGCGTATCAGAACAGGGGGTTCCAGAGGCCAAACCGTATCGAAACGCGTTTCGATACGGGGTCCCTGAACCCTACCCATTCCGAAACGACCCAGCCCGTTTCGAAACACGGGCTGCCTACAACCTTTGAAAGAAAGATTTGGGTGGATTTCCACAAGTCTAAAGGTCCCATAGGACCCCTAAAGGCACACAACACCAACAAACAAAGTCTAGATGCATGCATCCTAGGTTTAGCATGCTCAACCAACCACAAGACACAGATTCAAACGATAATTCATACATGGAAAATTCACATCAAATACATATCATATAAAGCATGCTTGAAGACCTTTAAATGGACAAAGGATACCAATCATCACATATTGTTTTACATGCCATCAAAAAACCTTAAGCATCGATAGGGCATTCATTTTACAAGCATAAGGAAAGTTAAAACATGCTTACAAACCAAGTCAGGTCATAGACATCAAAATCATATATGAGTCTTACAAAGCTCATTCAAACACACCCTTGCCACATTGCTTAACTACTACATAATAATTAATCGTACTTGAGCAATAAACTTGGAAAACCCTTCTTGCCTTGCTCTGAGCTAACACCACGCTAATGATCTGCATTGTTGAAAATGAGAGCGTAAGCTATAAGCTTAGTGAGGATGCTCTAAAACCGAAAATATCAACAATGCAGGGTTCAAGCATGTTTTCCCTAAATCTCATATCTAACATCATAACAAGCTCAATATCAATAACATCATCATATATTAACATTATATATCACAGTCATATGAACAAGTTTAATTGGCCACTATTAGTTACTCGGATGTACGGATTTAAATCTCAACAACCACTTTACCTCAGTGGGATTTCACTCATCACCGGACCTTGCATGGGCGGGATTCCACTCATCGCCACATGCCCTACGGATGGGATTCCACTCATCATCCCGTAGAATATAAAATAGCTTCCGGTGGAATATTACATCATCGTACTCCTCCGTGATGACTTAACGCCATCAAGGTCACGTACGTTCTGACTCAATTTGTGTGCACACTAATCCTAATGATCGATCATTTACACCCGGTAAATTAATTAGTGCCAATTTACATTTACCACATCACATATCCATCAACCATATCTCATGCTCATCACATACACATATCATGGTATACATGTGTAAAGCAACCACATAATACAAGAGCATAAATAGGCAATACACATAGCATTTAATGGAAATCAATGGCTAAGTTAACAACTTGAATTTATATAGAAATGGCCTACCAAGCAAATTTCACTCACACACTACACACACTCGAACCAAACTTTAAAACATGATTAAAATCACTCACCGCCCTTCCTTAGCAACCAAAATAAGCCTTCTACAAGCCCGGATTCGAATCCAATGCTTCTCCAACGTCTCCTCTTGCTTCTAGCCAACCAAAAACACAACCATTAATCCCAATCAATGCTAACATTCAATCAACACACAACCCTTGAGCTCAAACTAACTTCAACCAATTTCCAATCAAAGTAATCCCCCAAATATATCAATTTTCGTGCTCCCTCAAACCCTAGCTGAAATTTCCATTTTCAAACCTCCAAAAGGTCCCAAAACAACCTCCTAACATATACAAACCATCAGCCCTTTAATTTCAACCTAAAACCCACCAAAAATCAAGTTTTTGACATCTCAAATATTGCTTTAACCCACTTCGGGTTTTCAACAAAACCCAACCATTTTGACATATAATGTACATTTTAATGGGAATAATCAAAATCCCAACTCCATATTTCAAAACAAAATGAAAATCCCCATAAAACACAAACTTTTACCAAGCCTTAATTTTCAAAAGTTCATAGTTTTAAAATCTAAAGACTTGGATAGATAGAGAATGAAGAGGAGAGTTAGAAAATGTTTTTACCTCTCAAAATGGGCTTGAAATGAAGATGAGGTTCAATGGAATAGTAACTTTAAGCTTGGGAGAGTTTGAAGAAGAGATTTTTGGCTTTTCACGTTGGAAAGGGAGTGGGGAGAGGGAAGATGACAACTTTTCTTAAAAGTGGTCTTGCTTTGAAAATCATTTTGGTCAAATTACCACATTGGTCCCTCCCATTTTTATTAAAACCCAATTACACCCTAATTAAGGTTGAATTGATTTAATTTAATTTTATCGACTCGGACTACAAACCCGACTAACTCCTAACCCTAAAACATGAGCATTACAACTCTCTCCCACTTAAGGGATTTCGTCCCCAAAATTACCTGACTGAAAGAGATACGAAAACTGCTTTTCCATATCCTCCTTCCTCTCTCAAGTGGCCTCGTCCACACCTCGATGTTGCCACCGCACCTTTACTAACTCAATCGATCTACCTTGCAACACCTTACTGTTAGAAGCTAAGATCTCAACTGGCTCTTCCTCATAAGTCAAATCCAGATTCAATTCAATCTCCTCTACGGGCATAACATGTGATGGATCAGACCTATACTTATGGAGCATCGAAACATGGAACACATCGTGTATCTTCTCTAGCTCGGACGGCAAACGCAACTGATATGCAATGGGACCAACCCTCTTCACAATCTCATACAATCTCATTACTTTCTTCCACGGAGACACTTTCAAGAATACCTTCTCACCCACTGAGAACTCAACTTCCTTCCTCTTCAAATCGGCATAGGACTTCTGCCTATTCGAAGCAGCTTTCAAATGATCACAAATCAATTTTACCTTGTCAGTTGTCCCCTTGAGCAAATCCGTCATAGGTAACAATTTCTATCCCACTTCGGCCCAACAAACTGGAGTTCTACACTTTCGGCCATACAAGGCCTCATACGGAGCCATCTAAATGCTCGACTGAAAGCTATTATTGTAAGCAAACTCAACTAGAGGCAAGTGCTTCTCCCACGTGCCCTAAAAGTCAATGATGCAACAACGCAACATATCCTATAAGATCTGAATAACTCTCTCTGACTGACCATCTAACTGTGGATGATAAGACGTGTTGAAGTTCAAACGGGTACCCAAAATTGTATGCAGTCACTCCCAAAATCGAGAAGTAAATCGTGGATCTCTATCTAACACAATGGACTTCGGTACACCATGTAGTCTAACAATCTCACCAATGTACAAATCGGTCAATCTATCTAAAGTGTAAGTAGTGTTGACTGCCAAGAAGTGAGCACACTTTGTAAAACGGTCTACTATCACCCAAACTGAGTTCTTCTTCGTAGGAGTCAAAGATCTATCTAAGAGCTGTTTCTCTCTAATCAACTAACCTAGAGTAGGTCTAACCTGAAGCTCGGCTACCAAGCCACCATCTCCGGACAAACTTAATCTAGCAAACATGGCTCTCAAATCCACGGCTATCTTTCTACTCAATGCATTGGCCACTACATTGGCCTTACCCAGATGGTACTCAATGGTAAGATCATTGTCTTTTAACAACTCTAACCACTGATGCTGTCTGAGATTCAAATCTCGTTGAGTCATAATGTATTTCAAACTCTTGTGATCGGTGTACACTGTGCATTTCTCACCGTACAAATAATGCCTCCAAATCTTCAGAGCAAACACAACTGCAGCTAACTCTATGTCATGGGTCAGATAGTTGCGCTCGCGAGTCTTCAACTGTCTTGAGGCATAACCCACTACTCTCTTGTCTTGCATGAGAACGCATCCTAGCCCTACATAAGAAGCATCACTGTAAACTATATAGTCCTTCATGGACTCATGCTGAATCAAGATCGGTGCTTGGGTCAAAGCTTCTTTCAACTTCTCAAAGACCCTCTGTCTTGCATATGTCCACTCAAACTGAACACTCTTCTGAAGTAATTGTATCAATGGAGCGGCTAACTTAGAGAAACCCTCTACAAATCTCCTATAGTATCCGGCTAAGCCTAGGAAGCTACGTACCTCTGTTACAGACTTCGGTTGCTTCCATTCAACAATGGCCTCAATCTTCTTCGGATCAACTCTAATCCCATCGGGTGACACTACATGTCCTAGGAAGACTACCTCTCGGATCCAGGATTCACACTTGCTTAGCTTCGCATACAACTGATGATCTAGCAAAGTCTTCAAAACTAGTTTCAAGTGTCGGTCATGGTCTTCTTCAGTTCGCGAATACACCAAGATGTCATCTATAAACACAACCACAAATTGATCTAGGTACTGATTGAAAATCCTATTCATCATGTCCATGAAAGCAGCCGGTGCATTAGTTAACCCAAAAGGCATGACTAAGAACTCATAATGACCATATCTAGTCCTAAAGGTTGTCTTCGGTATATCAACCTCTCTTACATTTAGCTGGTAGTAACCTGATCTCAAGTCAAACTTCGAAAAGACTGATGCTCCTCTCAACTGATCGAACAAGTCATCAATTCTAGGCAACGAATACTTATTCTTCACTGTCAACTGATTCAACTGTCTGTAATCTATACACATTCTCATGCTTCCGTCTTTCTTCTTCACAAAAAAAACCGGTGCACCTCAAGGTGAAGAACTAGGCCGAATAAAACCTCTATCTGTCAATTCTTGCAACTGAGTCTTCAACTCTTTCAATTCTTTCGGTGTCATGCAATACAGAGCAATCGAAACAGGAGCTGAATCAGAATAAGTCTCAATGGTGAACTCTACCTCTCTGTCGGTGGTAACCCTGGCAACTCTTCCAGAAACACACTCGGAAAGTCACATACTGTCTGGATGTCCTGAGGTCTAACCTCACTCATGTTAGGGTTCATCACATACGCCAAGTATGCTTCACACCCCAACTCAAGTAACCTCTTAGCTTCTAAAACTGAAACCACATTGGACAAGAACTTCACGTTCTCACCCACCACTACAATCTCATAGTCATCTGTGAGCCTCAAAGAAATCCTCTTAGTTTCAAAATCTATCCTAGCTCTATGCTCCGTGAGCCAGTCTATACCCAAAATCACATCAAAACCATAGAAAGGTAGCTCCATCATGTCCACTGGAAACACATGTCTCTGAACCATCAACGGACACCTTCGGTACATCTTCCTAACTACTACTGTGTCCCCAAAGGAACTAGTAACACTAACCCCTACCTCTAACTTCTCACAAGGAAAATTCAAAGACTGTGCATACTCACTCAATATGTAGGAATGCGTAGACCCAGAGTCAATCAAAGAAAGCAAACCCAAAGACTGTATCGAGAAGTTATCTGCGATCACATTGGTGTCATGCTGATCCCCACGCTGAGCGTAAACTCTGGCCTGACCTCCGCCCTCTGGCTAAACTGCAACTACATGTGCTATATTCCTCTGACCATCGTTCCTCGACTGGAAGTTACCTCTACCACGCTCGCGACCTCTCTGAAAGTCATTGGCTCTAGTAGGAGCCTGAGCTGGTGCATGTCCCACCAGATGTGGACAGTCACGCCTAATGTGGTCTCTAGCCCCACAACTCCAACATGAATGGAAATTTCCCCAACACTCACCGGTGTGGTTCCTCCCGCAAGTAGCACATATGGACAACTTCCCACCAGCTCTCAGGCCCTGTTGGCCTCTTCCATGGTTACCGCCACCACGTCTATGATCATAATGATGCATGTTCTCCCGATGCCCCTTGGCATCACCTCTATCAAAGTTACTGGACCTCTTACCCGAACTAGATCCACCAAACCGCTTGGTCAAGCTCAAATTGTGCTCTAAGTCCTTGGCCCTCGCGACCAAGACATCAAAATCAGTGTAGTCTGAAGGTAGAGTATACGTCTTGATCTCTTTACTCAGCCCATAACGAAAACGGTTACAACGTTCCACCTCAGTAGGAACAAGCTCAGGTGCATACTGACTCAGTCTGACAAATCGAATCTCATAGTCTGTCACGGACATACACCCCTGAAGCAAAGCCATAAACTCCATCTTCCTCTCATCGAGGTATCGCGGACCCAGATACTTCTTACGGAATGCTAACTCAAAGAACTCCCAAGTAATCTCGGCCTCATCCATACCCGTAGTAATGGTGACCCACCAAGTGTAGGCGTCACCCTGAAGCAAGGACTCAACACATCCTAACTTGCGCTCACCAGTACACCCCATCTGAGCAAGGATACGGACAATCTTCTCAAACCACAACTCTGATGTCTGTAGAGTAGACCCTCTGAACTCTTTAGCCCCTAGGCCCCAAAGTCTCTCTAATGGCAACCCGGTGCCCTCACCCTGATGGTGTGCTGCCTGACCCCCAGCTACTGCAGCCTGAAACGCCCCGGCTATCGCCTGAACCAAGGGAGCTAAGTCTATTTCTGCCGGTCCTTGGCCACCTTGGCCTCCCTGAGGCCCCTCTCCTTCGGCCCCGGCTTCGCCTCCTACTCCAGGTGGAGGGGTGGTGGTGGTGGAGGAGCTTCAACTCCAACCACAGGCTCTCCCACTTGAGCTTCAACCCTAACTATTGGCTCAACTCCTGGAGCCGCTGCCAGTGGTTCCAGTCGAACCATCCAAGGCCTCCCACGTGGTCTCATGATACAACAAGCAAGGTAATAACTACAACAACAAACAAATAGGGATTACGTTAGCCAAAGCAAGGGTCCAATAGTGCTCAAGTACTGTTTTTACCAAAAATCTCTTTTAAATTAAGTAATAGTAGCAATGGGCACACACTCTACACCAGACTCAATAACTCATGCTTCAAAACATCATACGAACAGTCAAATATCAAGATTTCATGGCAAGCATGCATTGAACAACACGATCACTTAACATAACAAGCTTACCTCACTTACCTGCCCGAGGTCTCGGTAACCTCAGGCTCTAGTACCAACAAATGTAACCCCCTCGTCCCGGTCTAGCCGGATGACCAGTCCGAGTAGGCCACACGGGGAAAACCGAAGCGAAACCCGTTAAGGTCCCCCTCGGTTAGCAACCCTATTTTTTCTTTCATTTTAATCTTGTCTAGAGGAGTATTGAATCCTAAGTGATCAAACAGCGGAATGAAATAAATGAGACAAACATTCAAACCCAAAGCAGCATTTAAATAGCCCCATTTTAATCTTTTAAACAGGTCGTTTCGAAACACCCTTGAGGCATATCCAAATGCCTTGACCAGGTCAACAGCCCCAGAGCCTATACAAGGGGCTGTATCGAAACGGTGGTCAACCGTTTCGAAACGCCCACGACGGTCAACTTCTCGTGGTCAACAAGATTTTGACCGTTTCGAAATGCCCACGAAGGTTAACATCTCGTGGTCAACGAGATTTTGACCGTTTCGAAACCCCTAGACCCGTTTCGATACACCTTCATCTCGTCAATTTCTAAGAATTCCAGTAGCCAAAACGTTCCGAAATGCGTATCGGAACAGGGGATTATAGAGGCCAAATCGTATCGAAATACGTTCCGATACAGGGTCCCTGAAGCCTACCCGTTCCGAAACGACTCAGCCCGTTTCGAAACACGGGCTGACTGCAACCTTTGAAAGACAGATTTGGGTGGATTTCCACAAGTCTAAAGGTCCCATAGGACCCCTAAAGGCACACAACACCAACAAACAGAGTCTAGATGCATGCATCCTAGGTTTAGCATGCTCAACCAACCACAAGACATAGATTCAAACGATAATTCATACATGGAAAATTCACATCAAATACATATCATATAAAGCATGCTTGAAGACTTTTAAATGGACAAAGGATACCAATCATCACATATTGTTTTACATGCCATCAAACAACCTTAAGCATCGATAGGGCATTCATTTTACAAGCATAAGGCAAGTTAAAACATGCTTACAAACCAAGTCAAGTCATAGACATCAAAATCATATATGAGTCTTACAAAGCTCATTCAAACACACCCTTGCCACATTGCTTAACTACTACATAATAATTAATCATACTTGAGCAATAAACTTGGAAAGCCCTTCTTGCCTTGCTCCGAGCTAACACCACGCTAATGATCTGCATTGTTGAAAATGAGAGTGTAAGCTATAAGCTTAGTGAGGATGCTCTAAAACCGAAAATATCAACAATGCAAGGTTCAAGCATGTTTTCCCTAAATCTCATATCTAACATGCATAGATAATTTCACAAGTAGACCTAGCTAGTCTTTCAAGAGTCATGTATGGCTTCTCACATCATAACAAGCTCAATATCAATAACATCATCATATGTTAACATCATATATCACAGTCATATGAACAAGTTTAATTGGCCACTATTAGTTACTCGGATGTACGGATTTAAATCTCAACAACCACTTTACCTCGGTGGGATTTCACTCATCACCGGACCTTGCATGGGCGGGATTCCACTCATCGCCACATGCCCTACGGATGGGATTCCATTCATCATCCCGTAGAATATAAAATAGCTTCCGGTGGAATATTACATCACCGTACTCCTCCTTGATGACTTAACGTCATCAAGGCCACGTACGTTTTGACTCAATTTGTGTGCACACTAATCCTAATGATCGATCATTTACACCCGGTAAATTAATTAGTGTCAAATTACATTTACCACATCACATATTCATCAACCATATCTCATGCTCATCACATACACATATCATGGTATACATGTGCAAAGCAATTACAAGAGCATAAATAGGCAATACACATAGCATTTAATGGAAATAAATGGCTAAGTTAACAACTTGAATTTATATAGAAATGGCCTACCAAGCACATTTCACTCACACACTACACACACTCGAACCAAACTTTAAAACATGATTAAAATCACTCACCGCCCTTCCTTAGCAACCAAAATAAGTTTTCTACAAGCCCGGATTCGAATCCAATGCTTCTCTGACGTCTCCTCTTGCTTCTAGCCAACTAAAAACACAACAATTAATCTCAATCAATGCTAAGATTTAATCAACACACAACCCTTGAGCTCAAACTAACTTCAACCAATTTCCAATCAAATTAATCCCCCAAATATATCAATTTTCGTGCTCCCTCCAACCCTAGCTGAAATTTCCATTTTCAAACCTCCAAATAACCCCCAAAAGATCCCAAAACATCCTCCTAACATATACAAACCATCAGCCCTTTAATTTCAACCTAAAACCCACCAAAAATCAAGTGTTTGACATCTCAAATATTGCTTTAAGAACCCACTTCGGGTTTTCAACAAAACCCAACCATTTTGACATATAATGTACATTTTAATGGGAATAATAAAAAACCCAACTCCATATTTCAAAACAAAATCAAAATCCCCATAAAAACACAAACTTTTACCAAGCCTTAATTTTCAAAAGTTCATTATTTTAAAATCTAAAGCCATGGATAGATAGAGAATGAAGAGGAGAGTTAGAAAATGTTTTTACCTCTCAAAATGGCCTTGAAATGAAGATGAGGTTCAATGGAATAGTAACTTTAAGCTTGGGAGAGTTTGAAGAAGAGATTTTTGGCTTTCACGTTGGAAAGGGAGTGGGGAGAGGGAAGATGACAACTTTTCTTAAAAGTGGTCTTGCTTTTAAAATCATTTTGGTCAAATTACCACATTGGTCCCTCCCATTTTTATTAAAACCCAATTAGACCCTAATTAAGGTTGAATTGATTTAATTTAATTTTATCGACTCGGACTACAAACCCGACTAACTCCTTACCCCAAAACATGGGCATTACAAATAGGGTTTAAATACCTTGGGAAAATAGTAAATTCAAAACAAGGATCTCAACTTTCACCCATTTTATAAAAAGGTCACCCAAGTTCCGAATTTCACAATTTAGCCAGTGATTTAAATTAAGATCTACTAATTCCCAAGTTAAATTTAGGTTTCATAATTAAGGATTTTCAGAAATTAGGGTTTACGAATTAGGGGGAAATTTGGGGTGTTACAAGATCCTTGTTTGGTGATACTAATTGTTATGGGTGCTCAAATGGTTAATTCGGTCGGTGGCCGAATCGAATTAACCAAAAAATTTAAATCTTTAACCGTTAATCGAACAAAAAAATTGAAAAATTTAACCGAACCTAAAAAATTTTGGCTAATTCAGTCGGTTTTCAAATTAACCAAAATTTATCATTAGCTTTTCTAATTAAAATTACTAAACAATAAAGATCCTTATAAATACTTTTTACTTCACAATAATAATTTGTATTTAATTTAAACAATATCTAGACATAGATAAAACATTAGAATTTTAGATTAAACATTAGATTTTTTCATTTGGGTTAGAAGTGGGTTTTAAAATTTTAATGGGCATGAGCTTAATAAGTATAATATATTTATTTTTTGTTATATTTCGGTTAATTAACCGATTTTGAAGCGAATTAATCGATAACCGAACTTTAAAAAATTCTTTAACCGTTCACCGACCGAAAAAAAATTGGTGGTCGACCGTTTAAGCAAACTATTTTAGTTTGGTCGGTTAATTCGGTTTAACTGATCGTTTGAACACCCCTACTCATTATTGATGTTTTGCACTGTTGTCACTTGGTTTGTTGAACTTTCTACACAAGGGATGGTTCTAGACATGTGCAATAAGAGTAGTCGCGCAAAGCCCCAAAAAGGGAGGGCCCAAAATGAATTACGTTAAATACTTATAAGGAAAAACAAATTATTAGCTATGGACTATTGGTAAAATACTTGGAGAAAACAAAAATGTTCTATTGCATATATTTTTAGTCATATTATACTCGTTTTTTATTCAAAAGTCAGACTACCACGCATACAACAAGTCAACAAACATTCATTTATATTTTTAAATTAAGGATCTCATTTTAGTAAAATACATAGAATCTCCTAAATCTTTGAATCGCTCGGGTTTCTAAGGGTAAGCATTCGATTGAGTCGAGTAAAAAAATTCAAGTTATTCGAGTTGACGAGCCATATTTTATGACTCAACCTTTATTTGAAAAAAAATTGAATCAATTCGAGTTTCTATAATATTTAATAGTAATTATTTATAATGCTATATTTCTCTAATCTTATTGTTTTTCACATTTGTGGGTAAAATTTGTAATGTTATTTAATAAAATAATATCATCTATAATTCTAAAATATATTTATAATGTTGTTTTTAAGGAATGAACTTTCGAGGATAAAATATTGATGTGAATATAAAGAACTCAAGAAATTGATGAGAATAAACAATTTATAAAATATTATAGTTGAAGGACCATAATGAATAAAATGCAAAGTTAAGAGGCTAAATTATAAAAGAATATTTTTTTGTTAAAAATATGAATTGAAGCTAAGTAGGTATTCTACAATGTTTTAGGAGCATTTGGTTTAAATATGGTCAAAATGGACTTAAAACGAAGAAGAAATTGAAGAGATGAGTAAATCATACAAAGTAAAAGGGCTAAATTGAAAAAATAGAAAAAATATTTTTAAAAATATGAATTGAAGCTATATATATATATATATATATATATATATATATATATATATATATATATATATATATATATTGTAGTGGTTTAGGAACATTTGGTTTAAATTTGGTCAAATGAACTTAAAACGAAGGATGAATTGAAGGAACGGGGAAATCATACAAAGTTGAGAGGCTAAATTGTAAAAAGAAAAATTTGTTTTCAAAATTATGAATTGATGCTAAATAGGTATTCTAAAATAGTTTAGGAACATGTGGTTCAAATTTGGTCAAAATAGACTTAAACTAAAGGATGAATTGAAGAAAACAGAAATCAGGGACTAAACTGTAAAATTCATTTTTTTATTTTTCGAGTTGGGAAAACTTGAACTCGAGTTGAACTTGAAATTTTTATTAGTTATTCAAATAGGTTTGATTAACTCGAATAACTCAACTTGACTAACTTAAAATTAAAAAAATCGAGTTGAGTAAGGTTTTACTCACCCCCTACGTGTTTCTACCCGAGATAAAGTCGTATTTCTTTCTTTAGTTGAGGACATCTCCTGATGAACGATGCAGAAATTTATTTTGAGGTTAGGTTAAGGGTCTCAATCTCTGAGTATAACATGAAATATGAGTTTAAAAGGCATTAAATTGTTTGATGATGTTCTAGATTTGAGGAGTAAAAAATTAATTTGACAAAGAAATTTAATTATAAATATTTAGAGACATGAGGAAAATAATTTCATAAAAATAGTATAAAAACTTCATTATGTTTTTTGATAATCAGAGGAGTTGTTAACTAAGGTCTTTAATTACATCAATCATGGTGTACAATAGTTAAAATCATATAAGAAAATAAAAATCGACAATCAAACTCTCTATCACGAGCCATCTTCGCTATCTCATCGATAAGGTTATTACTCTCACGCAAAACATTTACCACTTAAATCTCCAAGTCTTGCTGATAAAATCTGGAATATAAACTAACAAGGTTGAAAGGCTTCGTGTTTATCCCTCCCTTACGATAACAGATAAAAATTGTATGTCCTTTTTCGGTGTCCCTTTCTATGTCCCAACACTAAAAAACACTAAAAATTAAATTTCAAACCCTAACCCTAAATTCTAAATCATAGACCTTACACCCTAAAAATACAACATACTCCAAATTCTCTAAAACCTAAACTTAATTTTTAGTATGGAGACATAAATAGGGGCACCAAAAGAGGCCAAAGAATTTCTATTCATAGTAACTGCACTATATAGTATATATCCACTTCTACCACGACTTTAAGTGCATTATAGTTCTATGCCATAAATAGTCCTTTATAGACTCCCCAAAATTATGCCTCTAAAGGTGAACATATCCCTATGAATTTCGAGAATCCAATCAACTAACGACCCCTCTCATCACGGAGAATCTCACCCCATGAAGTCATTCGTGAAATCTCGGATCTAGCACCATCAATATTTAGTTTGAGACAACCATTCTGCGTTGGAATCCATTTACTTTTCATGAAATTTGCTATAGTGGAGCTCTCACCATACGGTTTAATGCACAAGCTTTTACTGCTTCTACTTGCAATCTATGACTCCAACCAAGGACCAACTCATACTATGTGATACTCGAATCGAAAGCAATCTTATTACATTGTAACCATAAACTCCATATCACCACACCAAAAAATAGATCAAAAATCAGTTTCATCTTTAGCAAAACACGATGGTTCAGCTAAGTTCATGTATACCCAATCTTTTATACTTAACGACAAGAATTCCACAAATCTTTCTGGTTTAACAAGAACTGCCCAAACAGAAGATAGCGTTACACTGACATGATACATGATCTACGTCTTCCCATACCGCCCCACATGCAACACAGCCAACATCCATCAAAAGATGGTGCCGAACTAGCTCACAATTAGCCATTAATTTCTCCTTACCAACAAACCATAAAAAGATCATGATCCTTTGAAGGCCACGATACTTGAATTTTCTCATGTTTTTCACTAATTTCCCATAAAAAGATCATGATCCTTTGGAGGCCACGGTACTGGAGGATAATGGAGGGAAAAGGCCAGTATGGTTTCCGGGAACCAAGGCTGAAATGGTCTTATGCCAAAAACTATTTGTTTCATTACCGAAGCGCCAAACCCATTTGCTAAGAAGCGCCAAACCCATTTGCTAAGAAGGGCGTGATTCAAAAGCTCTAGGTTTGGGACTCCTAAGCCACCATAATGTTTAGGATAACAGACACTCGCCCAATTGATCCAATAGATTTCTGACTTGTTTTCATTTTTACCCCAAAGGAACGACGACACCAAACTGTTTAATCGGTTAGCCACAACTTTCGGCATCTTAAAAAGAGAGAGGAAGTAAACCGAAAGGCTTGATAGAATGGATTTAATCAAAGTTAAACGGCCTCCTATGGATAGAAACTTCGGCTTCCAACCTTCGAGTCTATTAGAGAATTTTTTAATCATTGGTTCCCAAAGTGCTGGCGAGTTTCTACTTGCACCAAGCGGAAGTCCAAGGTACATTGTCGGGAACTTACCCACCGAGCATCCAACCGACTCATTCCCCGAGTACAATGAGCTCTCAGGAACGTTTATTCCATAAATCATACTTTTTTTCAAATTTAGCTTCAATCCCGAAGCTAACTCAAAAACCCTTAGGATTCTTTTAACAATTCTAACTTGACCTTCAGCCCCACCATAGAAAATAAGAAGATCATCGGCGAACTGAAGATGTGTAATGTCGAAAGAGGAGTTCCTACGACCCACCGTGAAACACGAGAACAATCCCAAGTGAGCTGCCTTATTCAACATTTGGTTAAGAGCCTCACCCACTAGGTTAAAGAGGAGAGGTGAAAGTGAACATCCTTGACGAAGGCCTCTAGATGTAGAAAAAGCCGTAGTAGGGGAGCCATTGACTAGTACTGATATCGTTACCAAAGTTATGCATTTTCAGATCCATTTGCACCATTTATTCCCAAAACCAAGCTCCTCAAGGACTCTTAAAATGAAATCCCAACTTATTGTATCGTAAGCTTTCTAGAAATTAATTTTGAAGGCGACGCCACTTGCTCCACTCTTCCTCAAATGGTCTAAGGCCTTATTAGCAATTAGAGAGCAATCCAGGATTTTTCTTCCTGGAATAAAAGCGAATTGTGCTTCACCTACAACATGGTCCATAACTTCGCGCAACCTCCTCGCTAGTACCTTAGAGAGGATTTTGTACATGCCCCCAACTGAACTGATTGGTCTGAAGTCGTCTAGGGAATGCATATTTTTTACCTTCAGAATCAATGTAATGAATGAGTTATTTATGTTTGGTTCCCATTCCTTGCCAGCAAAAAGAATCCTCAAAAAATTTATTATGTCACCCTTCAAGGTATGCCAGTATTTCTTAAAAAACTCAGGTTGAAATCGTCCGGACCTGGAGCCCGATTACCATCTGCTGAAGACAATGCTAACCATATTTCTTCTTCTGTGAAACATCTTTGTAGTGATTCTGATTGAGTAAAAATAAGCTTGTTGAACCCCAGATTCAAGTCCACCATGTCTAGAGCATTGCTTTGGTTATATGCATGTTTAAAATGCTCGAAAACTAACCCTTTAATGAGACCCGGGTCGGTCACATTCTCACCATCTATGTGCAGACACTTGATTAGGTTTGCACTACGCCTTCTAGAAGCTGTGAGATGAAAAAATCTCGTGTTTCTATCCACCTCGACAACCCATCGAACTCTGTATTTTTTATGCCATTCACTTTCTTCCTTCTTGTATAGAAGCCACAACTCGCTATTCTTCTTACATATAGTTTTCATCAACTCAGACCTATCTGATACACTTTGCATATGTCTTTCCAAAGTTGTAATCTCACGCTCCAAAGCTTTAATGTTTTTGCCCACTACCCTTGTCGACTGTTTCGACCACATCTTTAAGGCATTTTTGCACCCAATTAACAAGCCACCGATCCTTACACCCGAATTTTTCTTCTTGGTCTTTTGAATCGCCTTGAGAGTAGTACTGTCGAAACCCTCCTCTTCGAGCCAAAAATTGAAACATTTAAAAGGTTTTGAATCCCAATTAGTGCTATCTGAATGCAAGAAGATATGATTATGGTTCGAGATAGACCGGTCTAATAGCTTTTGATATAGTCTTGGGAAGGCCAATATGAAATCTATCGACAATAAAAAAATTATCCAATCTTACAAAAATGGGTGGATCTCTGTTATCACACCACGTGTATTCCCACCAATAAGAGGAATGTCGACAAGTCCTGCCTCAAAAACAAAAGATTTGAACAGCGAAATCAACGACTAATTCAGCGAGTAACCAGTTTCTCCTCAGGGTCTAGAATCAAATTGAAATCCCCCTCCCCCCCGAGGCACCAGGGTATTTGCCTTTGTCGAACGAAACCCAAAAGATCATCCAAAAAACTAGATTTCTCCACTTCGATGACTAGACCATATACATTTAGCAAATCGCAAACTTCTTTCACATGAAAAAAATTCGAGTCCCATATACACAATAAACTGCCAACCGAACCCTCAACCGGAGAGAAAGCAAAATCAATATTGTTGGCATTCCAGATTTTCCTTATAAGAACCCTGTTAATGGCCTCCAACTTTGTTTCCTGTATAAAGACTATCATAGGTTTTGTATTCTGAATTACACCTCTCACTGCCCGCAATTTCTCTCTTCTTTTAATACCTCTTATGTTCCAAGATATGATTATGATGTCCATAAGAAAATAATTATGACCCAAGAGAAAAGCTTCAGCAGCCCCTCCTAATTTCATTTTCTAATTCCCAAACTTTCTTGATTACCTCGTCTCTACGCCTTTTGAAAGATATTTCCAACATGTTGCTAATTTCCCAGAACGACTCCGCTTCCAATCCAATAACTGAGTCTGACTCCTCATAGTTCAACCTCATCCTAGATGACAATGAACCTCTTAAAGACCCGTCTAGAGTGTCACGGACGAAACCTCTAAGCCTTTTTCTAGCGTTGGCTTGTAGTAGATCAATCGAAGCAATTGGGTTAGGTAAAACTGTCGAATTCTGTTGAAAGACGAAAGAGGTTGAAGATAGAACACGCATTGGCACTTGTTGGCATCCCTCAAATCAAAACTATCAAGAACCATCTCAACCGATCCCACCGATGGATTATCTAAGACCGCTAGTTGAGACAATATAGGAATACTGGAATTGCAGACCAGATTATTTCGGTTAGGAATTGATTGAGAGCGAGATACAGACATGCCCTCCATCTCACCGCCTTGGATCAAGTCATTATTACAATCCAGCAAAGGCCCAGGAGGCCCAATAACAAAGACCCAATCTGCCTGACTCGTACCTTTTAGCCCAATTGATCCGAGAATTCCATCTGCCACGTTGGTTTCTTCAATCGATGTATCAATCATTTCTACTGCCACATTTAATTCCTTAGTAATATTTGTAGATCCTGGGATATAGGGAACATTTCCAAACTTAACGTTAACCTCGGGAATATCCCCATGCACCTAATTTCGAGGGGAAGTCGAAGAATCTCCCGAGCCACGTCATTGCACAGGAGAAATGGGCAGGATCGAAGATTGATCACCCTCTGCCACTTGGGAGGGATTGTTCTCATCAACATCGGAGTCCGACCATACATCGGCAAACCTGATCGCTGGATCTTCTAGATTAATGTCTCCCAAATCTTCTTTTAGAGGGCCAATTCTAACTTGAATGTGATATTGTAAGCTCATCGAAGCTATGATAATCGAGTTCGAGATGGTCGCAAAACTAACGACCCTTAGAATAATCTTAGCAACATCAAGACGCACTTTTTTCATCGTTCCATCATTAATTCCGATAACAGTACCCCACCGACTTCTGATTGAGTTGAAGAAGCTTTCATTCCAATAGTAAAGTGGAACCCCAATAAATTGCACAGAAAAAAAAAATAATGAGGAATGCCAATGACAAGAAGGGGGTCAATGTGATCGAACCAATAGCAGAGGGCATCCCTTTTGGAGTTCCATGTTTCTTCTATTTCCTTCACTGAGTTAAAAATAATCACATATGAATCACCTTTGACACTCCACTTCACCACCTTGACGTCTATGCCATCATTCGATAACGCTCTTTGTACAAAATCTTGTTCAAGTGAAGTTTTGATCATACCCACCATGCATCATTTCAACCACACTGTATCTTTGATCGGAAACCTGAAATCCATCAGATTGTCTTTGCTTTTAAACTCCGTATTGCCCTGGTTATGACCCCGATTGGCACATGTCTCATTTTCCTCCCCAATCGGATTACCCAAAAGGACTTCCCTGTAGGACCGATTCATCTTAACAGTTGTCTGATTATTTTTGTTTTTGATGGGATCCTCGTCGGTTCCTGCTCCGGGGAAAGTGTCACCTTCTTTGTTATTTGTCCAGGGCTCATTTCTCTAGAAATGCTACTTCTTCACTGTATGTCTGATTCTAGAGAATCTCACTCTAGATACACGTATCACCTTTCCATCAACTCGAGAGTTATCTAGATTCTTAATAACTCGATCCATATCCTCGCAGCACGCCATTGACACAAATGCAAAAGTAGAACTCTTGTACTTATGTCTGTTGTTTATTATCGGGATGAAAACTCTTCTCACCTTTCCATGATAATTGCAAAGATCCTTCAAAGCTATCTTGGTTACTCTTCTACTCAGGTTGTCAATGAAAACCATCCAGTCCACAGTCTTTTTTTTGACATTATACATGTATTAAAAATAGTTTTCATAAGAAATGCTTCATTTTGCAAGGCTATATACTTGAACTCAAGACCACTATTAAAAATCGTTTACATATCTCTCCTCACTTGACCAAATTGATTCATTTACCTTCTTTCATGTGTCCAAATAAAAATCTTAATTAATCTTTCAATCTCATTATCAATCTTTCATGTGTCCAAATAGATTCCTTTACCTTCAAAGCTATCTTGGTTACTCTTCTACTCAGGTTGTCAATGAAAATCGTCCAGTCCACGGTCTTTTTTTGACATTATACATGTATTAAAAATAGTTTTCATAAGAAATGCCTCATTTTGCAAGGCTATATACTTGAACTCAAGACCACTATTAAAAATCGTTTACATATCTCTCCTCACTTGACCAAATTAATTCCTTTACCTTCTTTCATGTGTCCAAATAAAAATCTTAATCAATCTTTCAATCTCATTACACATACCCTTTGGTAATATAGAAGTCTGTATAATATAAGAAGGCAGTGGCAAAAGCTTTCAAGGGCATGTAGGGGTCGTGGCCCCCACAAGAATAATAAAAAACTCTTTACAGCACATATAATATTGTACGTATACATATATTAAATTATTTGATTGGCTCCCACATAGGACACGTGTACCCCACACAAAGAAAACGTGTGTTTGTTTTTGGAATATAAACCGTGCATGATAAATATTGTCGCTTATTAAAATATAATGAACAAATAAAAAGTCAAAAGTCGCAACGCAATAGACACTTTTTAAATTATTTATTCCTAAAAATATAAAATCCACATTTCATTTTGTCATTTCACGCTAAAAACTTATTATGCTTTTGCACCCAGTTCATCTTCTTTAAGTTTAAAGTATTCTAACTATCAACTCTACTACCGTTGAATTTTGAGGTGAACTTTTTAGAATTTTTTAATTCAGTTCATGTTTATAATTTTGTTTGTTAATATTTGTAATTAAGTTGAAGCTACAAATCATTTATGTTTAGATTTTTGTCACTTCGTCTTCTTATTTTAGTTCTAATTTTTTAATTATGATATGAATACGAATCATATGATATCTAATTTATTTTGTGTTTTCATGTTTTGGCTTCCTTTCGATTTATAGTTTCATCTTCACCTTGAATCCATGATACTTTGCTTTCATTCATAGTGCTTTCATTCATAATAGCAGCATAATGCCATTGTTTTTAATAAATTAAACTATTTTTTGTGGTTATAGGTTGTGTGAACTCATGGACAAACAAAAAAGATTATATTTTTTTCCAAAAAAAAAGATGTTGATAAAGAAAATAGTATGTCATCGAAAACTCCGAGGCTTAAGTATCAAAGTTGTAGTCAATCTCCCCTTAAATCTCTGGTTGTTGAGGTTGAAGAAGTTAATTTTTCGTTAATAGAACGTGACCCTGGGTTACGTAAACCAATATGGGAATATTCGGTTAATCAACGAAATGAAATTCAACGAGCATACTTGAGAGTAGGCCCGTATCAAATTCATATCTCTAGTTATCCATTTTCTCAAGAAAAGCATCATAGGCGTTTTCAGTATTCTTGGTTTGCTCAATTTTCTTCTTAGCTTGAGTATTCTCCAGCTAAGGATGCTGCATATTGTTTACCATGTTATCTTTTTAACATAAAATATAATGGACAACCTGGTTGGGATGCATTCATTGTTAAAGGGTTTAGATGTTGGAAAAAAGCTAATTCTGGAAAGAATTGTGCTTTTCTTTATCACATTAGAGCTGATCCTTGTTCACTGTATAATAATGCCATGAAATCTTGTGTAGGTTTGAAGAAGCAATATGTGCATATTGATAAAGTAATTCATTGGAAAAATTTAGAAAAAATTTTGAATAACAAGGTACGAGTCAAGACTTCAATAGATGTTGTTAGATGGCTTGCGTTTCAAGTTTGTGCCTTTAGAGGTCATGATGAGACATTTGGTTCTAGAAATCGTAGAAATTTTCTTGAGTTGATTGAACTTTTGGCATCCTACAATGATGATATTAAGAAATTTGTTTTAGAAAATGCTCTTAAGCATGCTAAATATGTTCTCCTTTAATCCAAAAAGAGATTTTACATGTCATTGCTAATAAAGTTCGGAACAAGATTCGTGAAGATATTGGAGATTCAAAATTTTGCATTATAGTTGATGAAGCTCACGATGAATCTAAAAGAGAACAAATTTCCCTTGTTCTAAGATTTGTTGACAAAGGTGGCTTTATTAGAGAGCATTTTTTTTATCTTGCACATGTTAAAGATACAACCGCATTGACTCTTAAGAATGAAATATATGCCATTCTAGCTCATCATGGTCTTGATGTTCAAAATGTTCGTGGTCAAGGTTACGATGGTGCTAGTAATATGCGTGGAGAGTGAAAAGGATTGCAAGCATTATTCCTTAACGATTGTCCTTCTACTTATTATGTATATTTCTTCGCTCATCGACTGCAATTGACTTTAGTTGCTGCGTCTCGAGAGGTACATTATGTTCATGAATTTTTTAATAACTTTAGTTTTATTATCAATTCTACAGATGCTTCATGCAAACGTCATGAAGAATTGCATGCTAGTCAAGAAGCTACAATTGCACACATGTTAACTACAAATGAGCTTAAAACCGGAAAAGGTGCTAATCAAATTGGCACTTTAAAACGGGCTGGAGTTACTCGTTGGGGTTTACATTTTCATTTTATATGCAGCCTTATAACAATGTTTGATGCAACTTGTTTGGTGTTAGAGAATATTAAAAGAGAAGGATCCAGTTATTCTAAATGAGGGGATGCTACTGCTGCATTTAAAATGATCCATTCATTTGAATTCATTTTCATTTTGCATTTGATGAAAGAGATTATGGGCATTACTAATGTACTATGCCAAGCTTTGCAGCAAAAATCTCAAGACATTGTAAATGCTATGCATTTGATTTTGAGTACAAAGATATTGATCCAAAATTTGAGAGAGAATGGTGAGAATTTTTTTTTGAAACATGTGATACCATTTTGTAAAAATAATGATTCTGATGTTCCTGATTTAGAACAATATTTTAAAGGTAGGCGTCGACAACAACAAATTCAAAAAATTATGGAACACCATTACTATTTTGACATATTCAATGAAGTGATTGATTTTCAGTTGCAAAAGGTAAATACTAGGTTTAGCATCGAGGCAATTGATCTTTTGAAACTTAGCTCTGCTTTGGATCCAATTCAAGATTATAGATCTTTCAATATTGGTGATATTTGCACTCTTGTTGAAAAATACTATCCTCTTGATTTTACTAGCCAAGAGAAATTGAATTTGTCGTTTCAGTTGAAGCATTTTGAGTGTGATATGCGTAATGATGTAAAATTACAAAATTTGACGTGTTTGTCTCAGCTATGTGTTGCTTTGACAAAGACAGAAAAATTAAAAGCATTTTAGCTTTTTGACAGATTGATCCGACTTATTTTAATTCTTCTAATGTCTACATCAACTAGTGAGCGGTCATTTTCAGCTATGAAGATCATCAAAACAAGATTGTGAAACAAGATGGAAGATAAATTTCTTGTAGATAACTTGGTTATTAATATCGAAAGAGAGATTGCTGAGACATTTACTTTATATTCAATTCTTGAGGATTTTGTTTCTTTAAAAGAACGACGTTCACAATTTTAAGCAATATTATTATCGATGTATTTTGTTTCTTTGAATATTTTTATGAATCGATAAATTTTAATGTATTCTAAGTTTTTATTTTATTATTACAATATTTAGATAAATCAATTATGTTATTATATATATATATTAAAATATTTTAGTTAATATATATAAGTTCATATTATAAAATATTGGCCCCCAATAAATTATTGAGAGTTTTGCCACTGTAAGAAGGGGTCGCTACTAATATTGTTTAGAGTTGTTCTATCGGCTAGTGACAGGCTCTTAGCCATCCACCCAATTAAACGATTTTGCACTTTTTATACAACATAATAATATATATTTTTAATGACTAGAATGACACGTTAGTAGAAAGAAAATAATCTTATATTTTATATAATTTTATATAATTATTTTTTAATTAATGTGTCATTCTGTAAAGTCGACATATTTGTCTATATAACATTGCCATGCTATCGTGTACTGCCATGTAAGTTTGCCACATCATTTCAAGCCATTTATCGTTAGTTGACTAACAGTTTCATTCGCAGATAGGCCATTTGACCTAAAATAAAATGTTGAGGGTTAAATTGCTTAAAAAGAATAGGGGTCAAAATGACTATTCAGTCAAACGTTATGAGCATTTTTTGGTTTTATGCTTAAATATAAAGGCTTAAATTTATTGAACTATTTTGAATTATTTATTATATCAGGCCCTTGTTTCAATTTTAATGATATGTTTGTCACAAAATTATTGTAAAAATTATACAACTTTTAATAAAAATACATAGACTTGCAAAAAAACTTAAAAAAACTGTTTTATAATAAAAATTCAGAATAGCAATAACTAAAACTTGAAGGTTTTCATTAATAATTTTAAATAGATTTTAATGAGTTTAATTTTAATGCAGATACCAATTACATATCTAATATTAAAATAATTATAAATATCATTAAATTTTTAAATTTGTGTATTAGATTAATTAATGATTTTAAATGAAGCATTTTAGTGTTAACAAGGGTATACAATTGATTTGAAAGAAAAAAAATGTCAAAATTGATATATTTTTTAAATATTAATAGTTAAATTTATTGAATTATTTTGATTTAGGACTAAATTAGTATAACATAAAAGTTTTGAGGACTAAAACTATCAATATACATATTAAATGACAACATTTAACGCCACAAATGTTTGTAGTTCGATGTTCGAGCGACCCAAGTATAACCATAATATTAATTGAGTGACTCAAATTTAATCTTTAATAATTGAATAATCTAAATATAATCTTACTCATAATTAAGTGACCTCCGTTATAATTTACAAAAATATTAAAAGGCTAACATTTTATATTAATCTTGTCACGATGAATGATGATAAACGTTAACAATGACTAAAAATTGACAATTTTTGTAATGATTTTTTATCAAGTTCTATTATAATAATATTTTTAAGATAAATATTATAATTTAAATTCATACAAAAGATAAAACGGATAAGGTGAAATTTATTAATGTATCTCGACTATTAACAATTTAATTATTTAAGGGACGTTTGGTTCGCATAAAAGATTATTACTAGGAGTAATAATTTTTTTCGGAATAACATTCCCTTATTTGGTTTGAGAGTATTTCTCCTATGAGATAATGATCTTTTTCAATAGTGTCCCTTTTCCCCTAAATGATAGGAATGTCATTCCCACCAATTTTGCAAGTATTTGTCAATTCCTACCCCTTTAGACTATATTACCTCTAAATTAATAATTTTTTTATATTAATTATTTATTTAAAATTTTAATTATATTATTAATTATTTGTGGTGTAATTTAATTAAATCTTTTTGCTCTATATTAATTTAATATTAAAATGATGTTAGACTTAATTTACAAAATTATTTTAACATAGAGTAACGAAGATATGCAGATATAAAAATATATTTAATTTTTTAATCTAATAATTATATTATATATATATAATTTTTTACAAATTTTAGATAATATAACAAAAAATAGTTCTATAATTTTTTATGTAAGTATTTTAAACTTTTAGACATTTTTTTATTTTTCCAATCAAACACTGTAAATTTTATATTCTTATTAAATAAATCAAACAAAATAATGTTACATTTCGAAATTTTATTCAAAGTAATCTTACCTCCCGTGAACTAAACACATCATTATTGACCAAATATATAAAACTAAAATCCAATGCTGAATTGAAGCATTTAGAATTTATCGACCTAGTCGATGCATAACCACATAACCTCAAGTCCGGTGACCCAATTCTTTTCGTGCCATTTTAGGCCCAGCCAGCCGGGTAATCGAATTCGAAACAGCGCGAAACTGCCGTTAGGGATGGCAACGGGGCGGGGCGGGGCGGGTTTTTGGCCGCCCCGAACTCGCCCCGACCTATAATATATTATACTCGACCCCGTCCCGCCCCGAATTAAAATATTATTTTACCCGCCCCGACCCGCTCCGATACAATAAACCTTAAACCCGACCCCGCCCCGACCCGCCTCGAAAAATTTAAAAAAATTTAATTTTTACCGACGGTAAATATTAGATTCGACCAATCTTCCACCACAATCACAAATTATAGTTTCAAATGACTTCAAACTTATATAAAAAATAAAATAAAATTAATTTTAAATTATCCACATGTTAAACTACATATTCAAAAGAATCAACTTGAATCATTAACCGTTAGAATCGAATATATTAAAACTTGAACAACATCTAACAAAATTTTACAATAAGTACGAACCAAAATAAAAACAAAAAATAGCTTAAAAAACTCATAAAAGTGTTTAAATAAAATGATATTTTTTATAAATATAATAAAAATATATATATAAATATAAAAATGTACCGGGACGAGGCGGGGCGGGGAATTTCTAGCAAATATCCGAACCCGCCCCGCCCCGACTTCATGCCTTTCACGCCCCGCCCCGCCCCGATCTCCGAAATTTTAAAAAAAATACCCGGTCAGGTCGGGTCGGGGCACCTCGGGTCAGGTCGGGGCCGAGTATTTTTGCCATCCCTAACTGCCGTTAGGGTTTCTACGTCTGAAACACGAAAACAATGGCGTCCTTCGGGTCCATCAAGTCCGCAATATTCGATAGGGAAGAGAAAAAACAGTTCCGTCTTCTCTTCCAAATTCACTATTCTTATTATTGTTACGATTGAATCTAACAAAACACTTACGCATCATTTGAGCTCACTTCATTTTAAATTCTCAATCTGAATCCCAGACAGTACCAAGCTCACATCAGCGGCCTCAACGCCTACGATCGCCACAAGAAGTTCTTGAACGATTACGGTAAAGTTTCCTTAATTGAGTTTCTTGTAGTGGTTAATGCTTTGGTAATATATCATCTATAATCTTTGCATTTCCTTCATCTGTTATACTCGTCAAAAATACTGGCTGCACTATTTATTGCTTCGTTATTTGGGAATTGGACACGAAAGGAATTATGCAAATAGTAAGCGATTTATTTGTTACATCCTTGTTTGTGTCCTAAAACGAGTGGATGATGAACAGTCTTCTCCTTTGAGATTGGAAGGAGGCTACAGTCAGCCACACATTTTAGTTTCAATGCTAAAACTAGTGGATGATGAACAGTCTTTATTGTTATAGTTGATTTCCCCCTTCTCTTTTGGGTGTCATATGTTTGCTTTTGCTCACTGTTTTGCAGTTGGCTTCTATGGAAAAGAAAATTCTACAGATGTGAAGTTGCCAGTTAAAACAGATCATGATACCCTGAGGGAGGGATATCGGTATGCTTTTGTTGTTTGTATTATTGGACTTGTACGTCTGTATGGCACTTCATTATTAGTGCTTACATTCTTCCATCTATTTTCTATGTTTGTTTTTTATACATTCTCTTCGAGGGTTCCAGTATTCGATGTGGGTTATAACAGTGTTACTTGTATAAGTTTAGATTGCCTACGACTCTTCAAAGTTTGTTCTTAATATGTGGAACTAGTGCACTACCCTCTATTTGCATTGAATTGAAGAGAACAGACACGATAAAGTCTATTTGTCTTGCTTTGTTATAGTTTCCGTTTCAGGCACAAATGGCGAAGTATGACTAGGTAACTTTAGATGTAGATGGGTGCCTTTATTATCAGATATTAAACATTTAATTATATGACGCTAGAAGACAAGTGGATTCAGAGCTGATTGAGTAACTTGATAAATACTCATGAAGTAGATTTATGATCAATACATGTCAATCTAAATCTGCTTTGTGATGAGGATGAATGGTTGTTTAGCATATTCAGGATGATCTTAGATGGGGAATGGTGGTTGGCCACGGTAAAAAGTGTAGGATCAAGAAAAATTACATAAAATATTGTTAGTATCAGTTTTATATTGCTTTATTGCCTTCTGAAAATCAATATGGAGATTATTTTGGATGTTGTGTTTTTTCTCAACTGAATTCATGTTCTCGACAAAGCACTTTTTTCAAACGCGGGACATACTGTTAAATGGTACTAAGATTTGAGCTTTTTTTTCTCTCTTCTCATTTAACAATCACTGAAGCTTTATACGTTCCGAGGAAGATGATATAAATCCATCCTGGGAGCAGAAGCTGGTGAAGCGTTACTATGATAAGCTTTTTAAGGAGTATCCTTAGCTATTTTAATTTCTTGCTTATTTTGGGGGTATTGAAAATCTAAAATCTCGATATATGTATGAATGCTCTGTGTCTTCTTATTTCCTAATGGCTTTCTTCTTCATAAATCTCAATTGGGAAAAAGTTGGGTCAGGCAGTGGCGGATCTATCTACTAAGGAATTCATGCATTACTATGGTCTCTGTAGAATTTAGACAGCTAGTGGATCAATGAACGAATTGTTGAGTTTCTTCAGCTTTAATTTCAATAAAAAAATTAGCCGTGACTTGTTATTTGTTCCCTTAAGCTCATTTAAGATACTGCATAGCTGACATGTCACAGTATAAGAGCGGTAAGGTATGTTGCTACATTTATTTGTTAGATAGATGTTTAATAAACTTGTCTATTTCATGATAGTTGTTTCATACTCATTATGGAAAAACTTTCATGTCTAATGCTTTGAGACTTGCATAATAATTGGAATCAATCTGAAAAAAGAGAGAGCAGGGAATTGTCTCTGGTTTGGTCTACCTCTAAATTTATTGTAATAGTGTCAAGCGCAATCTGATGCTGAAAATGAAAAAGCAGATCCAAAGTTATCTTCTGTTCCATCTCTTTATTCTTTGTTACTTACATACAAGTGTCCATATTTATCCTCTTTAGAGTGTTTTTTTTTTTCTATGAGGAGTTTGTTACAATTCAAGTTATTTTTCAATTTTAAGCCTTTTCCTTTTTGATGTTGTAGATTGGTTTGAGGTGGCGAACAGAGAAGGAAGTTATATCTGGTAAAGGTAAATAGGTTTTTTCTTCATTTTTGACTGCTTTGATTAATACAAATCGGTATAATAAATACATTTCATTTTGGTTGACACTTGACTGTAATTTATAACTAGTTTTTGTTTTGGAATCTTATCTTTTGCATTGTTCCGGAATTACATTCATATTCCAGTCTGCCTTGTGCATATCAGAAAGCTATGCAGTGTCATTAATTTGACAATATATAGCAAAACTTCTTGGGCAATGGATTTACAAAGATTAAGTGGGGAAATTGGTAAAATTCAGGCACTATCATTTACACCAAAAGTGGTTGAAAATTTGAGGGCTAGAGGCACCAAAATCTGTTTTGGCAATTGCTAAACTTGTCTCACTGAAATTTTCAGTTGCACAAGTAATTGATCAAGAAGATGGATTAGAGGTGTGTAGTAGACATGTCCTAAAAGCAGCAAGGAAATCTTTACGGCCTTAACCACCACTTATTTTCATTGATTCTTGTCTATATAAATTTAGCTTAACAATTGTCTTCAATCATATGATGCTCATTAAGTGGCAATGGTACGTAAGTATGTAATTTATACATTACTCTTTTATATCAGGACAGTTTATATGTGGTAATAAGCACTGCAATGAGAAAGATGACTTAGCAAGCTATGAGGCAAGTGTTTGTACTTTGTAATAACCATTTGTCATTTTACGAGAAATCATCTTTTACTTGGGATATGAATTTTTGCATGGTTAGGTAATATTTTTACGTGGAACTGCTACCTCGTCTATTAATAGAATTAAGGATGCTGCGGAGGGATGCTGAGTTCCTTTTAAATACTGAAATATTTTGTCATGAAGAGACTTATCTTCTTGTGCAAATATTAAGGTAACTTGGACTATTCATTTTTCTTGGATAAAATTTTCAGGTAAACTTTTCCTATTTTGAGGCTGGAGAAAACAAGCAAGCCCTTGTGAAGTTGGTAACTTGTGAAAGGTATTTAGTGATATCTTATTTGTCTGATTCTGCAATTTGCTCTTTCTCTCTCTTTCAATCTCTTCTGCTCTCTGTTGGGCCAGAACTTTCTTTTGTCACCTAGCAAATTTTTGCCCAAATCTTTGTTAACTTGTCACTTGTCAGTATTCTATGATTTATTTTCTATGTTTTGTCTTGTACTAAAGTTTAAGTTCTAGAGAAAAAACTTGCTGAAAAACCGTTGAATGCATTGACCATTGCTGTTTATTTACGTTTGTTTCATCATTCCCATTTACCTAGTCGGAATATAAAAGGTTTTAAAAACATTACCGGCATGTGAAGTGAGGCAAAGTTGTTTCCCGCTTGAAATGGATGCATGGATGTGTGGGTTGAGAGTTTAGAGGATGACCTGTACCAATGCGTAAATCTTAGTCAATGTGAATCGTAGATGACCTGGAAGAATGTTTGCTTTCTTTTTGTTGTAAATTCCCGTCTGCAGCTTTGTTTATCATATAAGGACTAAAACCTATTTGAATAGGTTACTATAATTTATCTTAGGATGCACTACCATATTGTTTGGAGAAGGCACAGCTTTCATAATAGAGTAGTATAATATCACATCTCATCATCTTGCTCTGTAGAAAGATGTTCCAGTTTTTGCACGGGAAAAAGCTCTTATTTGATCAGAAATTTTTGTTCTTGGGTTAGTATAATTTTTGTGTTCTGTCTATGGTTTTTCGATTTGTCAGTTCATTAATTTGATAATAAAACATTTTCTAACATTTTGTTTGATATATATGAACTCATGCTTAAGCCTTAGGTCTTTGACTGCTTTCCTTTTGTTGACTGTTTGAAATAGATGTGCTGAGAAGCTTCATTACAAAAAACGGAAGGAGGAGGAATTAGACAGAAAGCAGAAAAAAGAATACAAAAGAAAAAGGTGTCAACTTGAGTCCAAAAATCTTTTCACTAGGAATTTGTTGATGGTGTCTCAGTTCACCTTTCCATATTTGTTAGTTGACTCTTGCACTATGTTCAGAGATCAGTCAAAAGACAAAGATGACACGGATGAGGAGTATGAGAGGAGCAGGGAGAAGAGAAAAGGTTTGGAGTTGCAATCCATGGTCCTCCATCATTCATTTTCATAAGTTATTGCTTACCTTGTACAGCAGCATACCATCGTTGTTACTCTAATTCCCCCACACCCCAGAGCAAGTCATCCCCTCCCAAGATATACCCAATTGGTTGGGAATAAGAGTCTAGAACTTCAACTGTCAGGAGTCAAGCCACATCCAGGGCTAGGAGGGTTGCATATAATTAGTTATCTTTATGTTCAATCCTTACTAGTAGTAATGTTTTATATCAAGAAAATGAGTAGTAAACTGATTGAAATAATTTAGATGAAGTTTGGTGGATGTGGTTGTTGGCGAACTTGCCTTGGCAAGTTTTGAGAACAGTGTTTTTTGCTTAGGCAAAAATCCATACCCCGGATTAGCTTAGGTTCATTAAGCTAAAAAGGATCCAATCAGGTTTGATGAGTGTTGTGATTACTTATAACTTGGCTCTGCCAATCTGAGCCTAGCTTGGGCAATCGATGGAACCCTTAGGCCATCTATTTGACCATTTGATTTTTACATTTTAATGTACACCTTTAGAATTAAGATATATTTATCATTATTATTACTAGTAGTTTCTCTCTCTATTTTTCAGGTAAAAGGGCTTCATCATCAGCTGTCAATCAGGAAAGTGACGTTGACGATGAAGACTTTGATAAGTACCTTGAGGGCATGTTTCCATGATTGTTGGTGAGACTCGGTTGAATAAGTGAAGCCTTTTAGAGTATTTCTTTTCTGTGCTGACACCATATTGACCTAGGGAGATGTTGAACTATCAAATTGAGCTGAAACTTGTAAATTAGTCCTTGTTCATTCTGCTGCTGAGCCTGTAAATTGTGCTTTTGTTGCCTGTCAACACCAATCAGAGGAAGAGTGGTTTATATAAAGCCTGATGAGAAGAAAAAGAAATTATCGGGACTGCTTATCTATCTACGCAATAGGAAAGACTGATGATCATGATTCGTATTTTGTATTTCGCTAAACTACATTGGTGGTCCCTGAACTTTTAGGACGCTTTCAATATGGAACTTTTAAAACTTTCAGTGCAGTTATTGAACTTTTGATTCTATTTCATTACGGTCACTGTCATCAACTAACCCTTAAAAATATGACGTATCCATAACTTTATTTATTTTCCTTTTCCTCTTCATCTCACATTTTGGTTTCTTCTCTTCTTTCCCCTTTTGCTTTGAATCCATTGAACATTGTCATGTTGGGTTTCTTTCTATTTGTCGTGAGCTTAATAAATCTCTTTGATTTCTTCGCCTAATCCATGAGACTATCCCATTGAATGTTGTGAGGAACGAAAGGAAAATGAAAATACTGCGAGTATATGACCCTCAAAATGTTTGATGATTTGCTGCAACAGTGAGAAAAAGATGGAGAAAGGTGGTAACCAATATAACCAAGCCTCACTCCACTCGTAATGTTTTATGGCTAGTAATTATCATTGAGTTCTCGTTATTTTTTTTCTATTGAAATCCCTCCGTACTCTTTTTCTATATTGAAATTCTAACTAAATTTCTTCTTCCACATGTTTTGATCTTGTTTTTGTTTTGCCTAATGAAATTTGAAAAAAAAATGCTTCCATATTCGAATTTAACCTTCGAAATTACTTGAATAAATCGAATTGAGTTAAACTTCATGTTCAATTCTTTATGACTTTATTATTTTTTGTTGTATGCCATTTTCTTTCAACTATCTCCCTCGGTGTACTAGTTTTGGACGCCATGACTTTTTCAGACTTATCCTACTATACATTCCACAAGACTCAAATTGTTAAACCAGGCAGTAACTTCTATGTTTGTACCGTAGAAAAAGCAAGGATAAAATTAAAAAGGTTTGTGAAGTCATGTTCCAAAAAAATAAAGCAAAATGAGAAAAGAAATCAAATGTGTTTTTTGTTTAGAAAACTTTACAGATGGAGAAAGAAAAGAAATAGAGAGAGAGGGAGGAGCGTAAATTTGGGGAAAAAGTTAACGGACATGTTAAATATTTTAAGAGTTAGTTGACGACAGTGACCGTAATGAAATAAAATTAAAAGTTTAGTGATTGTATTGAAAATTTTAAAATTTGGTGATTATATTTAAAGTACTCTAAATGTTCAGGGACTACCATTGTAGCTTATCCTTTGTATTTTGTTAGATGAGGGAGACTGGAGATTTTTCTTAATGCATGCAATTTAGGTATAATAATTGGACTTGATGTAAACGCAAATGAGGTGGTGGTTGGCTTAATCTTCCTTAATTCTTCAATAGAAGAAATAAATCTTTCTATTTAGGGTAAACTACTTAGGTGTCACCATACATTGGGGTGGTCCTATTTTGATCACCCAATTACACAATTCGTCAATTAGTTTATTAAACTTTTAAAGGTGATGCGGTAGTTAATGAAAATTTATATAATTAAACATTTAATCACTGTTAATTATCTATTATATCAATTTGATCTATATTTAATTAAATTAAATAAAATTAATCAAATAATAATAAGTATGGATTGGTTAAATTTACTATATTTTTTAATTTATTTTATTTAAGATAGTAAAAATATTGACTTCAACCACTATCGGCCTTGACTGTTTTAGACATTCCTGCAGCTTTTCTTGGTGGTAGCGCTATTCTGGAACAGATTTGTATTAGTAGGCAGCCACTCCGTTGACAGCTGAGCAGAAATTAAAAAAAGGAGGTGGCGAGATCTAAATAACGTGGACATCAGGAGACGTAGTGCGTACATCACATGTGTCACTCACCGCTAGGCGTTGCCCACCATTCCCGTTTCCACTGTCCACGCCACGCCACTCTTCTTTATTTCTTTCTCTTTAATAAAAAGAAGTATATATGTTTGAAAACCCATTCCCATTCCCATTCCCTGCTTACTCCCATTACCATTATTACCACATACCCATTTATTTATGATTATCATTATCATTACAAGTAGTTAACTTCATCCCCATCCCACTACCTTTTCTATTTTAGTTCTACCCGATAACATTGTTACATTTAACTATTTCCCACTCTCCAACCTTTCTTTATATCTATCTTAATCACTGTTACCAGGAGCATGTATTTCGGATATCTAGCTCGATCCAAAATTTTAAATATTTAAAAAATTTAAATCGAAAATTTAGTAATTCGTATTCGATTTTTTAAAAAAAAATTAAATATCGGATTTTTGAATCGAATAATATCTGAATTTATGACTTGATTTAAGTATTTTTTTTAATCTGTCGGTCTTATCCATGAACATTTTGGGTTTTCAAATATAACAATCAACAAATTATTGAATATAACAATATTTGTATCCATGGAATTTTTTTTCATATATAACAAGTAAAAATATCGAATATAATAAGATTCATATCTATAAAAAACTTAAATTTTCGTATTTCGGATAATCGAATATCCTCAAGTGTGGAATAACTATCCTTATCCGATCCAAAATCTTCAGATATTCAAACCAAATTATCCGAAAAATAAAAAACTAAATCGGATATCCAAAATTTCGGATTAGATCAACGGATAAATAGATCAATTTTTTTGCACACCCCTAATTGTTACTATGTTTTATGCTATATTTTCTCTGTCGTTTGGCATAATTTTCACATCTCATAGTAGCCGTTTGGTGTTCGTTCAAAAATACTTACGGTATTTTTTCATTTGAGTTTGTCGGTGGTCATTACTATTTGATTTTTTTTATAATTGTTTGTTGAGATAATCAAAATTGTGTAGCGAAGCATTCTACTTGACCGTTTAGTTCACTTATTACTTTTTTTCACTTCATTAAGTATTTTGTTCGGATAAAGATAAGAAAGTCCATGAATGTTTCTGAATTCTTGATGATGTACGTTAATCTAAAGAAAAGAGTTGTTTTTTCTTTGCACCTTTAAACTTTATAGTTTATTTTTGTATGAATTTTTTATGGTGCGTTGTAAAATCAAAAGCAAAACATGATTAGTAAATTAAAATTTATGCAAATTTATTAAATTCAGAATTTAAATTGCATAATCTAAAATTCAAAGTTAAAATTTAGATTTTAACATTTTAGAATTTAAATTATATATATTTATTTTTGAACAAAAGAAGGGGAGTTACTCCAACTGGGAACTAATTCCAGGACCTAAAAGAGAGAAGGGAGGTGAGTTGATCCTGCTGGAAACTAATTCCAAGACTTAAGGGAAAGAAAGGAGGGGATTGCTCTTGTTAGATATAGAATTTAAAATTTAGAGGAAAGGGAGAAAGTAAGTGAAAAAGTTCTAGTTACCCGATTATTATTGTTTTCTTCAAATTATATATATATTAATTACAAGTTAATTTACGTCGATATAGATTCTTAACCATTTAATAATGCATACACTTTGTAGACAAAACGACTTGAACTTAAATCTCTTAAAATAAATATAATCTATTTTTTATTCAGACCACTTGCTGAATTTTAAATTCTATATTTTAAATGTAAACAAAAACTGAGTACGTATCAAAATATAATTCTACGTTTACAAATAATAATTAACAGGGTTTGCATGGTTAGGTTATACTTATCCCTAATATATTTTTTATATTTTAAAGGTCCTATCCTTTTTAATATGTTCAGATTTTTAACAGTATAATTTTATCTTCTGCTTTGGTTTGTATAGAGAATGCACACTGTTAACAAATTCGCTCAAAATATTACGATTCGGGTTCCTCGTTTGCTACTTTGTCAAATTTCGACCTTTAAAAGGACCAGAAAGGAAAGGAAATTCGACATTTGGGTCAACTGATACAAACATTACTTCAAATCTTAAACATAAATTATTTAAGTTGGAATACTCTTGTCTTTCTCTGTGTCTCTGTTATGGTTGCAGAGAGAGGGAGAGCAAAACTCCACCACCCTTTGCTTCTTCCAATCCAATCCTTTCACTGTAAGTCCTCCTCGCTCTAAAGATCTTTACTTTAACCCCTTTTCTACTAAATGATTTCGAGATACCTTAGGGTTTTAATTTACCATCTTTTCATTTATGGGAGTTTGTTCTTTGGCTGATGTTAGTAGGAATTATGGGGTGGAATTAGAGATGCCCAGATATGCAAAATTAGAAATTGAATTACTCTGTTTGTGTTGAGTCCCGCTGGATGTTAATTCATGCTTTCTGAATTTTGAACCACATCTTTTGGGTGCATTTGTTGAGCTTCTAACTTTGAGTGTTGACTTTTGAAATCATGGAATGACCTCTCTTCCGCCTTCTTTTCTACATGATTTTAATTTTTTTTTCCTCCCCAGAATTTTCTAATGTTGTTTGTACTATTATGCATATGATTCAAGTTTAATCATTCTCTCTTTGTGTGTGTGTGAAGGTTGATGATAGTGAGTGACAAGTTGAGATCATTGTTGATTTTGCTGTTTCTTTCTGTTTTTATCTCATAAGGAAATTCTATGTTTAGGCTCTCTCTTAATTGCAATTTCAGAATTCCAGAATAAGGTGCGAGCAATGCCGGAAAAACTGGGGAGTGATGAGCAGATAAACCATGGTGCTCAAAGTGTGTTGCAGTCAGCTCCCTACTCTGAACCCTGGTGGAAAGGAGTAGGGACTAGCCCCTTTGGTGAAACTGCCTCTAAGTCACCTTCCGTAGAACAACTAAATGGTTCAATGGAAAATGGAGCTGTGCATTCGCAGGCTCATGGTGGCTTGGACAATGAAGGTAATTCCGGTAAAGAGGATCTGATCAATGTAGGATCATAATCACTGATTTCTCATATTATTTTAAAGATGGAATACTGCTTTTTTATGTTAAAAGACCCCAAGGCATCAGTTTTTGGACTCGGCAAACATTGTGATTTGGTGTGGGACTGATGTTTTCCTTTTATCTTAATCCCTTCATTGGATCCATGAATCAGCCTTCATTCTTTACACGCTGGTAATAGGTTACGGTTCTACAAATGGAAGAAAATATGCATTGTTTTCTTCAAACTAATGTCTTTTTCTTTTGGTTCTCTGTCATTCATAATTCTTTTACCTATTTAGTCTCACAAATAGAAAAGGGGAAAAATGGAAGAAAAGTGTAGTAAGAGAGCAGATTTTAGGGGTAAAAAGTAATTTTTCTAAGTACAATCTGGATATAACTAGGAGGAATGATGTTTCATGCTAATAGGCCTTCTTATTTTTTTTACTATGATCTCTAGTAATGCGTCATTACTAATAGGTTACTGCCCTGGTATAGGCTCTTGGCTTGCTGTTTTCTTCCAACTTGTGTGAATTCTATAAACTTACTAGATATACCGGAGGCCTTTTAACCGCTCTTTTTTCCCTTGGATGCTCAACAGGGTTAGTGTTTTGGGTAGGAAGATATGTCCTTAGTGTTGATTTTAGATCACATGTGCAGTCTTAGGCTGTTGAGGACAGAAAAAGCCATTTATTCTAGGTTACAATAACTGCCATATGGGAATGATAACTAGTGTCATATAACATATCTGGTCCTTGCTTGAAATTGAGGCATATAAACCATTGTTTTGTATTCATTGGATATTGATGCTATCTTAATTTTTTTTTATCAGATGGGAGAAATGGACAAGATCACCAACATCTCAAGTATGTTCCTTCAGCAACACCACTTACTTTGGGTGAACACCATGAACCTAATTCTCAAATGGAACTAGTTGGTCACTCAATTGTAAGGCCTCTCTCTCTCTCTCACACACACACACACATGCGCGCTCGTGCATGCGCAGACATCAACCCCCCCCCCCCCCCCACACACACACACATTTATGTACAAACCAACGTTTCATGAATGCATCAGCACACATCTATCTGTGTGTTTTAGCACTCAACCTACACTTTTTGTGCTCTTTGAATATCTATGAATTTACATTGATTCTCTCTTTGACTGTGGAAGAAATCTTGCTCCATACTTTCAGGTCATGGCATCATATCCTTATTCAGATCCTCAGTATGGTGGAATACTGACTCCTTATGGACCACAAATGATGGTATGATCCGAGTTTTATGTTATGTGGCAAATATATTTGAGAACAGGAAAAGATAAAATATAGTGATTATTATTTTGCAGTAGATAAGGATATCTGGTTGCTGGAAAATAGATTCTTTTGAACTCTAATTTGAATAAGACAAAGCGTGTTGTCTCCTTTTGCCTGTTATGAATCATCGCACTTTAAAAATAGGTTGCTAGAAAATAGATTCTTTTGAGCTAGAATTTGGATAAGAGAATGTGTCTTGTGATCTTGTCTCCTTTTGCCTGTTATGAATCGTACCACTGCAAAAATATACAACTTTGACAAAAGCTTTTGCAACGGTGATGCTTGTAAATAGGATTGTGGTTCATTTGCTTTGTATAATGCCTGCTATACCGAGGGAACAAGTAGTGCTTACAAAGTTCATAGAATATAAACTTATCCTTTCTTTCTTTCCTTGAGATTAAAATGTTGTTAGTAATTTAAACTTTATTTGCTAATTATTCACAGTTCGTTTACAAATAGCTGAAGAGCAATTTTACCATCTGATTGATCCAACCATCATCTAACCTTTTCCCTTTACCTCCAATTTACCACAAGTATTAAGTATTTTTTGGCATGATAATTGTTGGTCACTGTTTGCAACTCTTATTTTAGGAAATTATTTCATCTACACGAGCTTCATGTGTTTTCACTAATGGGGATACAGGTTATGAACTTGCTATTTTAAAGGTTTAGGAGATGTCCATATTAATATGCCACACAGAACTAATGAACTTTATGCATTCTATTGCTAACCATATTCAGGTGTCACCACATCTATACGGAATGCATCATCCTAGAATGCCTTTGCCTCTTCAAATGGAAGAGGAGCCTGTCTATGTAAATGCGAAGCAGTATCATGGCATTTTGAGGCGAAGACAGATACGTGCCAAAGCTGAGCTTGAAAAGAAAGCCATTAAAGTTAGAAAGGTAGATTTGGTATTGTTTTAGGTTTTTCCCCCTTTTATTTTAGTGGTGCCTGGAAGAAATGTATAGCATAGGAAGGTTTAGGACTCAATTCTGTTGCCATTGACTACAGCCATACCTTCATGAGTCCCGGCATCTACATGCTATGAGAAGGGCTAGGGGTTGTGGAGGTCGTTTTCTTAATACGAAGAAGCTGGCTGATGATGTTACTAGTCCCACCTCAGGAAAGGGCATATTTTCTGGGTCCGAGCATGTATCTGCAAATGGTGCTGGAAATATGAATTCCTTCTATGGTCAGCAAGAAGGAAATTGCGCAAGGGATATTGCGAACGGGAACGGGGCACAACATGGGTTCCCTTCTATCAAATGAAATTCCTCCTTGAGGTGGGTGATTCTCGCCAGCAGGTTTGGCGATTGTTATTTGTCATTGTATTAAATGAAAGAATGGGTCATTATTTGTGTCTGCATCTAATGGGGGTCTTGTTGTATATAGGCAGCGCCGGAGGTATTTGGCCCTTCGATCTTGGGTGGTGGCGAAATCCCTCTCAGGCAATTCATTCTTGGCTTTGGTTACTCATGGTTAAGGGGGTTATTATATGAGAAGATATGTGGTGTTTGGTTTTATCTTCACTTTGGTAAGAATGGTTTGAACTTTAGCATGCCTCCCTTTGACCCTTTTGTAAAATGATAAAAAAAAAAGGTGTTGTATCTCTGGATGTGCAAAATATCAAACAAAGTAACATTAATATGAGTGTGTCAAAAGGCGTGGAGACTTGTGTAAGAGCTTTAAACATCTCCAGCAGTGTGGCCTTAAATAATGCAAATGGTGTGTCTCTTTTGCTGTCATATGTGTTTCTTGGTTGGCGTGGAGAGTGGAATTGTGCATTTTTTTATGGCTATTGTTGTTGACACCACACTCGGGCTAAGCCCAAACCAAATGTAAGCCCTTGGTCCATAAAAGGGCAGCCGAAAACCCTACATACAAGAATGAGGAAACCCCATCGCCTATCGCTCTGTTTTCTCTCTGTTTAGCCACTCTTTCCATCGGAATCCATTGCTGTCCAAATTCTTTCCTTTTACTCATATCTGCTTTGGGTTTGTACAAAAGAGAGAGAGAGTAATGTTTGGGGGCGGGGTGGAGAATGGAGATATGATATGATCCCGGTGATGAAATATTTAGTAATCAGAAAGTGAGGGTGAAACAGAGGTGGTGAGATTGGTTTGGCGCTCCCTTTCAATGGTAGAGAGGTTGAGGAACCAACGAAACCGACCCCTTCTATTTCACCTGCATGCTGGGTTGATGCTTTGGCAACTCCTGAGGGATCATTCTTTCTGGGTTTTGCTCCTTTGATAAAATAACTTCTATCTTCATCTGTTTTACGTATAATATATAAACCCTGCAAAATTTCAAAGCTTTACTTATCGTCGTCTGTTTTACTGAATCATTTATTCGGGTTATATGATGATAGCATAGGATAGGCTTACATTGCATCCATCGGTCTGTCACCGTTTGTACATTTCCCTGGCCTTTTCTCCACCCACACCTTCCGTATACGACTTCTTTTCTACGGCGACTTCCCACATACAAGCATTTTTGCAACGGAGCGGGGTTGTCCGATATATTTACTAAAATTTTCTTTTTTCTTATTTTATGATTATTTTTTTAGTACAATAGAGTAATATTAATGTTTTCAATACATGTTCGGATTCCAACTCACACAAACACAAAATGAAAGTAACCCAATGAGTCAATTAAAAGATTTCAATTTTATGATTAATTTTATAGTGTATTTGATATTTTTATTATTTTTTCGGCTTAGTCGGAGTTTTTATTAAAATTTTATAGTTGGGATCGAGTTAAATTGTTATAAATTCGTAATTGAATTGAGATCAGATTATGATGCTTAAATTTTGGATCCGAGTAAATGTCCTGTTACCGCTTTCTCCTACTGATTGTACAACTCTTGTAATTCCTCTACTGATTGTAGAACTGTGGTAATTACGTGTTTTTGTAACATTTTTTGTGGTGCCGCACTGTAACTGTACAGCACCTTAGACCTACCCATGGATAGTATGATTTTGAAGGAAAGATAAGAAAAGCAGCTGCAAAACGATGACGGATGGCCCTGTCTCATCATTATCCCCAGAATTGTTTTTTCTTAGTTTTCAATTACAACAGAATTGTTGCGACTATAAGCTAGCCCCTCCATATAATCAAGGCACAGAGAAAAGAAAGTAGGCAGAATGAGTTTCCTACACTGATATAAGTAACATAAACTCACAACTTTTTTTCGTTTCAGTTAAACCCAATTCTGAATTTCAGGTCCTATACCGACACTACCAGCATTCCTAAGATAATACAGACAGAAAGCTCATTCAAGTAAAAACTAATCAAAAGCACTTTCTATGAACAACAGAAGGCCCGGTCTCATCATAATCTCCCTTCGTTACATGCTGATTTTGTGGAAACACCACTTTAGCCAGAATTGCACCTCCCACCCATGCCGAGTACTGTGCCAAATTCTCTGGCATGTATTCTGGAGGCTGCAATTACAAGGAAAAAAACTCAGAATGCTTAAGACAATCAACAAGAAAGCTAGATCACACAATTAGCCTGTTATATTTATTACCTTCACTAGACAGGGACAGATAGCTGACGAGCAGAGGCTTGCTTCTTTCTGGAACCTAGATTCAAAACCTGGATTAAGCATGGCAAAAACGTTAACAGTTGTTAAGCAACGAAAATAGTATCATCATAGGAACTACACCCAAATTCCTAATAGAACACTTATGTTATAGCTATGAGTGTAGAGTTAATGTACCATTTGGTACTTCCCAATTAAATACTTGTGTTTGGTTTCTGTTACACAATTTGGTACCTAGAACGGCGTCAGCTTTGTGGATGCGGCTCAATGTATCGGACACAAGTTCTCCAATGAATAATTGAAGGATCATTTTTAATTGGGTTAATATACTATTTGGTACCTGAGTTTGGCTTCAATGTTTACCCGAGGTTTTTTTACCCCAGTCAAGTACCTATATTTTTTACAAGAGCACACATGTCAAATATTTATTGGGCCACATTTACAAAGTTGGCACGCTTGGTAACATAGGTACTTATTGGGGCAAAACAAAACTCAGGTACTAAATTGACCATTGAAGCCAAACTCGGATATCAAATAGTACATTAACCCTTTTAACATATTATTGATAACTGCCTTGTAAGAATCCAGAAATAACCCTCTTCATCATATGAAGTAAAGGATCATAGGATATGATTCTCACCTGTCATAGATGTAGTCCCCCCACAAAGAACGGTATTTTCTAACAGTTGCTTCTGGTTCTCAGAAGAAACTGTTGCAACACTTCGAACAAGCTGCTCAACAATTCCATGAGCTTCTAGACCCAATATAGATGGTTGGAACAATGCCTCACCAACAGTATATTTTTCTCTTCCAATTCTTATCACCTGAACGGTCATTTGAAGAGTCTTACAATCAGAAACATAACTCAGAGATCTTAACTGCAGAAGACATGCCTAAAATAAGCTAGTGGGATAAATTAATAGCCAGGTTATCAGTAAAAGCAAAGAATACCAAGAGTACATGTAAATAAGATAAGTAAATATACCCCTGAAAACTGGCATGATTGCTTGTTTCTTGGTGATCTGTCATTTTAATTTTAAATTCCAAAAATCCAAATTGGAAGTAGCAAGATTATAAAAAATCTTCTAAGATGTGGGGCACAATACTAAAATGACCTAATATAGAACCAGAAGAGCAAGCTAAGACAGGCGTTTCATCATTCACTTTGATAAGCACATTGCATAATAGTACTCTTACTATGTTCTAACAATTCAAATTTGTATTATCTTTTGGAATTTAGCAGCCAAATTCAATAGAAACCGACGTAATTATTAGTGTATGTGATAATAGATCATGAACTACTCATCTCTCAAAAAATTCAAAGACATACACATCTCATATATCATTTTTAGTCAGTTTCTCTTATCTTTCTCTATATCTCCTGGCCTTTCATTTTGTATTATTACATCGTATAAAGAATACTCCACTTCTTTTTCTCAAGTATAATATGCAAATTTCTTATATCCATAACTCTTTATGTCAATCCTCTCCACACAGGTCTACAATTAGATTTAAGGAGTTAGGTCAAAATCAGAAAACTAAACAAGGGAGGGCAGAGAATATAAAAGGAAAAGGACAAACCTGTCCATCCGGAAGGGTATGTTCCTCTGTCTCACATGTTCTAAGCATTCTGTCATAAGCAATTTCATCCTCAGCACAACATGCAAATTGCTCTTTTAGTTTCTCAGCATCAGAGATGCTGAGGTTCACCATAGGATTTGATTTACCCAGCTCTTGAGCGAGTACCTTTGTCAAATCACTACCTCCAACTTCAAATCTTCTAGAGGCAATGTGTTGGACAGCACCTTCAAGTACTGCAGCTATGTCTGTTGATAAAAGTGCAATTACAATGGCAGTACAAATCAATTAAATAACTATTCAAAAAAACACAATCAATTAAATAAACAAAAAAGCATTTGCAGCTTAAATCCAATTGAAGGTGATTCTTGACATATCAGTCACAACTAACTTCCAACTCTATGAGGTAAATAATCACTTGACCAGTTAAGTTCTTAAGCATTTGAAAAGGAACTGGAAAGACAGCTTCACACTGGTCATATTTCCAATGCTATCAACCAAAAGACTAATGATGCCCACAACAAACATGAACCAAGCAGCCAAAAGCTTAAACAGCACATTCTTAAAAGGCATACAGGTACATACCTATCTTCCCATGACCAATATCAACAGTACAACCTGAGATACGCCCAACAGCATAGAGAGATAATACTGCTTGCTCCGACGCATAAAATCCCGACACATTAAAAGTTTCAAACAGCAATTGCACCAGTTGTTCTCTGACAGCCTGGAGATGGATCACTTTTAAGGAGAAACAAAAAGTATTTTGATTTTGCACCATTTATTCGGATGGTAATCAACCTCAAACAGTAATAAAGTTGGCTAAAATGTTAGAAGAGGTTGTAACAGAATTGTTGACAGCCTTAATCTTAGGTTGACAGTAAGCAATATCCAACATAGGTGCAAGAGTACAACAAAATATATCCACAACAGCGGCAATGCATGGTTCATAGTGCATGTTTGACCCAACTTCTGGAGCAGCTTATTACAAAAAAAAAAAAAAAAAACCTGAAGATGGCCAAAAAGGGTTCACAATTTTATAAACAAATTTAAGTTGACAGCACTCGGAAGAAAGAGAATACCATGTAAAACACCTCCTCTTGCAGCTACAAACTGGGTCAAACAGGCTTCAATTCTTTAAAATACCTCATTAGAACTCAATAAAATGGGGATGGCTGGGAATATGGGGAGGTACAAAATGATTTAATAGTTGCTAAATCCCTTGTACAATTAAAAGCCATGACTACAGCAGATGCCTGATCTACATTTGGCAAAAACCTGGCATAGTCTGTTTTTATCATGAATATGCAAAAGCAACCTTAGAACTGCATAATGTGCATATCAAGATTAGCAAGAATAGATAAAGGCAACAAACCTTGGGAGTACAAAGTGGTTCAGTAAACAAAATTTGTCCTTCATTCCCAACTTCCCATTCAAGACCAGTGTAAAGAATATGGTGCAACAAATCTTCCATTGCATCCCAGTCGTTAATGCATCCTCGCACGACCGGATCAACAGTGACCTCTTCAGACATTGAATTATCAACAGAGGATCCATCGTCCAGCATGCGTTTCATTTGAGTAGGAATTATCTGACCACAATTCAAAGAATGCAAATTGCCAAACCTCAAACCCATGGAAGCAAATTCAACCAAAATGAAAAAAAAAAAAAACAACAACAAAATTCAGAGGGAAAAAATGCCTCTTACTCAAACCTTGTAAAGAAAGAGATTAGTAAAGGAATAGAGAAAGAGAGAGACATTTCAAGCTGTCCCCAAATCAAAACCATTATTTTGCTGGGCTGATGTTTCTTTAGCTATTATCGTTGAGGGGGTTTCGAAATAAACAAACATACCAAGGATGGAGCCTGATCTGGGATAGCGAATCCTGCCTTGAGAATCTTGGAGCCAGCATCGACCACTGCTGCCTCCATTAGGCCACAAAGAAACCAGCCCCCCTAATTGTCAATCGATGGATGGGATAAACCCTAGATTTGACGTCTAGGGTTTTAGTCAACGCTAATGTTGAAGCTCTTTCTTCAGTTCAATCCAATTCAATTCAAAATGAGTCATGTATTTTCAAAAAGGCACTTCATCTGTTACAGCCATTGTTTGGCCAATTAACCCGAACCCGAACGGACTATGTGCGCCGCGAACCGACTAGGGCTAGTTTAGTATTGCTGTTAAAAAGTAATTTTTAAAAGTGCTGTTAGAGAGAGATTTTGAAAAGGGATTTTAAAAAGTTTGTTGTAAGATTTTAGTGTTTATCATTGCTGTCAAAAAGTGCTTTTAAGAAGATAAATGATCATTTTGGACATGATATTGTTAGTTATATATATTTGTATGTATAGATATATAAAAATGATATTCAAATTTTCTAATGTTATAATATATAAAATATATCAGCTTAAATTATTATAAAAATATTTTTATTAATAAATATATTTTTTAACAATTATACGTGTTCTATGAAGGTTAAAAAAATAATTATTAATTATATAACTATATCTTCGTAAAAAAATTATAAATTTATAAATTATAAATAAACATAATAGTAAATGAAGGTTAAAATTGTAATTTGTCTTTCAAAATCACTTTTACAACCGCAAAAGCTAAAAATTTTAGCTTTTGCGTTTGGGTTGAAAATCACTTTTCAAAAGCAGTTTTTCCTCCAAAAGCTAGCTGTTTAGCACAGCTTTTGTCCTCAAACCAGCTTTTAAAACCAAAAGCTGATTTGAAAAGCAATGCTAAACAAAGAATCAGAGCGGGTGGATTATTTATAGTGTTGAGTCGGGACGAGAGACGTTCGAGTATATGCTAAAAAATTTCCGCTCCAATATATATTTATTATATTTATAAAAATACTACTATATATAAACATTTTTATGGTTGCTAAGCCAATTATTTTTATTTGTGCTTTTCGTAAAAAAAAAATTAAGAGATTAATATGATCAGAGCGGATGAATTATTTATAGTGTTGAGTCAATTGTTTTGTGGTCGTAATGGTAGATTGATATAATCTAACTTCTATCGTCGTCAGAGATTAATTTTATTTTCAATTTTTTGAGCTGGATCAGTTCGGGGTCAAATTTAAGAGTTGGTATATCAAAATGGAGCGAGACGTGTAAACTAATATTTTAATCCAGAACGTGACGAAATTAAATTTAAAGGCTTATAGGTAAGGGCGACCAAAAAACCGGCCCACCCTACCCATGTCCATCTCTAATTGTTACTATTGAGGTTAAAGTGCCTAAATGTTCTACTCTCTCTACCCCCCACTATATCTCTCTCTTTATATTGTCATATGTTAATTTTTTCCAGAATTTTAAGAAAAAAAATTATATAGTATACAATAATTTAAAGTGACGATTTGAGTGAGATAATTTTAAATTATAAAAGTGACAATTTTATTAAAACATACAGAGTATCATTTTCACGATACTGTCCATTTAATAAAAAAATCTTTATAATTAAGTTAATCAATTTTTAAAACGATATCAATTTAATCACTTTGTTAACAAAAAACTATCGATATAAGTTACTATTATTAAAATTTCTAACAAGGCGGCATATATCATCATTTGATTAGTCAAAAAATTAGAAAAATGTTTTAAATTGTGGAAAGGTACATTGCACCTCTAAGGAGAGAATTTAAGTTCGAACTTTAGATACAACATTATTGAGAGAAAGAGCCACAAATTCAAAATATAGACCATAAAATGGACATGAACTATACAAAAATGTAAAGTATTTATTATATAATTGAGAATAAATAATTTTAAGGTTAAAATGAGGTTGAAATTAATTATTTTTTAACTTATTACTGTTATAATTTATATAATAATTAATATATTAATATTATAATATCAATTAACATATAATAATATTATTTAAACTATATTAATTAATATTATAATTATTTATAAAATTAATTAAAATAGATATAAATAACTTTAGCGTGATTTTTTAACTTTAAAATTATTTTTCAATAATATGTAATAACTAATTAATTTAGGTTTAGCAGTTAAGCCAGTTAGATATAGATTTTTTTCTTAAGGTCTTCGGTTCAAATCTTAATAGATCTTATTTTTTTATTAGTTAGATGGCGACACATGTCACCATCTTATTAGAGGTGATGTTTCCTCGGGAATTTTAATGGTGATGAGTGGAATTGAGAAATTTGTTAATTAAGTGACTAAATTGATAATGTTCTAAATCTTGGATGTTTCAACAGCAATTTTTTGATTAGTTAGATGGTGACAATATGTAATAATGTTTTAAAAAAACGAACATCGTATCTGATGGAGTAAGCTGGGTAGCATTGGGGTGCAACAATTGTTTGGTAGTCATAATATGATTTTTAATCAAATAAATTTTCCTTTGTACGGTTTCTTTCAAGTTTCGGTTCTTGTTTAAATTTTAAAGACCTGACAGCAACTCAACTTATTGTTTGTGATTTCTCCACACTTCGAATTGTTAAGGTTTTAGTTGGAGTTTTGTGGTTATCTCTGTTAATTCAATCAAGAGTGATATGGGCATGATCCATCTTCAACCATTCAGTTTTTAAAACATGTTTCTGTTTTTCATTCAAATCTTTGAATGTTCTGACCCTCAAATTAATTAAGTGTGCAAATCTATCCACATTTTGTAAAATCTTTCTCGATCTGTTCAGTTCAAATTAATTTGAACTGAATCATGCAAAGCCGGCTCCCCATCTCCTACAGAAACTTCTTGGTTGCTCCAAGCATGATAATCCTCCAGGTTCAAAGGAATACCGTCCAAATCCACCGGAAAATTACCAGTTATGGGCCATGCTGGCTCTCTTTCCTTGCAGTCTTCAACTTCCTTAGCTGTTTGCTTAGAATCGTCGTCATTAGGAGAGCACGTGGACTGCTAATGCAAGGGCAGATGCTAATGCAACATCAATTGACACAGATTTCTTTGGAGAACCTGTTTCTGATGCATGAGTATCTTCATCGTCATCATCATTAGAAAAATCAGGGGCAGTGACAACAATACTTGGGAATGGCCGAGTACCATTTACAGAACAAATGGTTTCATCAATTTGGTTAGTTGATGAAATATCCTTCTCATGTGATGCATATATCTCGTGGACTGCTGAAGATTCATTTCCAATGTTACAAGAAGAGTAATTTTCTGAATTGTGGCATGAAAATTCAGGCGCATAGAATCTTGTGCAAGTTGGCAATTCAGAATTCTTAGGGTTCTTAGTGAGTTCTCCAAGCTGCTGCTCTACATGCTTGAGCCTTGCATCAATGCTGCTTATGGGCTTTAGCATGTTCTCTTCAAACTTCAATAGGAGATCTTCTACTCTGCTGATTCGAGAAACAAGCTCATTCAGGAATCTCTCGGTATGTCCACATGCTACTTCAGCCTGGGGTGCTCCATGTTTACGTGGGGGTATCTCATGTTGATTCAGTTGAATAGTTGCTGCAGGATCTTCCTGCAAGTTCTTGTCCTGCTGATTGGCGAAACTGGGTTTTACTTCTTGCAGGGTTTCATTTCTAAAATTTAAATTTTCAATGGCCTTTGGACTATTTTCTTGTTTCTTATCTTTTTTCTTTGTGCCAAAAACCTCTTCATTCTCTATGTGGCGAAGACCTGCTGTTTTAGATAATCGCAGAAGTGTGGGAGCAAGCATGGCCATAAGAGAATTTCCTCCTTCATTTCCCATCTGACCGACTTCAGTTTCAGAATCAGCTATATCAACAGGATCAGCAAACACATAGATTTCATCAACACAAACGCAGCCTTTATTCTGAAGCGAAAGCAAGCGGAGAGTAATAGACATGCAAGGGTTGGCATCATTGATCTCAGCAGTAGCCTCATATAAATCCTGAAAACTTTCATCAATCAGCAATGGATTAAAATTAAGACAACTATTACTCTATGCAAGTGTTACACTGTTAATCTTGTGTTGGTATCTTGTCTGGAAAAGATAAAAATAGAAAAGGGGAAAGAAAGGGCTATCTTAGGTTCCTGTTTTACCCTTAAAACTAAGCTATGCTGCAACTATGTTCTAAACCAACTTAATGAGAATTTTAAATTGCCTCGTTAATGATTTACATATCTTCGACCAATTTCTGTACTACTTTTGCATTCCATTATTGTTTCCCTAATCTAACATTTTGAACATGCATAACAATATAAGCTCTTTTTTTGTTTTCTCTCCAATTTCTCAGGTAGTCCACTCCCACAAACCACAGTTGCACCAATTGCATGGAAATAGATTAAGGTAACCCTTTTACCTTTTGAAAATACCAAGAACAGTTAATACTATAGATACAAAGAAAATGGTAAACAATGAAGCCTTGCTTGGATGAATCTGCTATTAATACTTAAAGGGGGATGGGTAACTCACCTGTGTGCTACTAGAGTTCACAGTTAAATTTGATGGCACATTGCTTCCACTATCAAGCAGAGGAGTATCAGGAGCTTTCACATCAACCCAATCATCTTCGGTGGAGGTGGAATTGCTATCACTCTTCAGTCTCTTTTCATCCAACTTTGTATTACCGCCTTTTAGACGAGCCAATGCAGATTCATCAAAATTGGCTGCTTGAAGTACCTCTCCATCTCTGCAAGCAACACCACAGCGAACAGTACAGAAATACTCATTGCTGCTTCGAGGTTTAGGGGCACAGTATATTTCATATACTCGAGCAGTACTTCGGACATAAACCTGTCTTACTTCATGGCTTTGTGCAAAAGCAACTGCAAGCATGAGATGATTTACACAAGGCAAGTCAGGAAGACTACAAGCATTTGGATTGGAGGGGAAGGATAATTAGTGGAAATTCTTCACCTTGCTTGATTTCATTCTATGTCAAAATAAACTCTTACCAGTCAAATTTGGATGGAATTTGATAAATACTAACAAATAATGCTAATAGAATTCACATCGTAAAGAATAAGTAGCTTCCTTGATTTAAATCAAAGGACTGAATATTTCATCAAAAGAATGAAAACCAAATTAGCCAGTACGATCAATCAACAATGTAATATTTTTTCCGTATGTTCAATCATATTCATATCAACAGGGGCATATTACTTACTCGTAATCTCGCAGGGGCCGGAATCGGGTGAAGTAGGGCACAAGATAAGGGGGAATTTGGGAGCGGAATCGACGGCGTTTGAGTCATCGACGCCGGGGTCATGTTGATCGCATCCGGCGATTGACGCAAATGTTGATTCGAAGATGACGGAATTATGGAGAGAACCGACGGCGGCAGACCAGTTGGTGGAGGACTTCCAAGAATCCATGGCTGTATCGTCTTTGAGGAATTCCTTGGATTTGAATCAGTATCGCTAGGGACAATCAATTTTAAAGGTGAAACGTAGATAGGGTGGTAGACTCGTAAATTAAGGTTATGTTTAAGTAAAAATCGAAAAAGGTTTAATAAAATTATATATTTTCTGTTTAAGTACTTATATTTAATTCATTAGTTGACTAATTCGGATCGGATACTGTTAATATACATTATGGGGTAATCCTTCCAACCTAATTTAATTTATTCACAATTTTTTTTAGTTTGGATCATAAATGTTGTGTAAATTATTTTTCTTTGTTTTGTATTTTTAAAATATTTATTATAAATATCAAATACATAAATAATATCATTCTTTATAAATATTATTTGATGAACAATCAATTGGTCTATTAGGATGAAGCAATAAATACCTTAAGTAAGGTTAGAACTTAGACTCTTGACATTGTGAATACATTAAATTGAATTGGGAGGATCACCCCATGATAAGCCTCTACATTATATAATTTGATTTAATCGGCTGATGAATTAGGTTATACCAAAAAATAAATATTATATTATATATTAATTTTTATTTAATGAAAAATATTCTACAAATATTAAATACAAAAATATTGTTACTCATTATTAAAAATTTAATAATATTAATTTTAAAGACTATTAAGATATTTTGTTTAAAACTTTGGTACGAATAAATATTTATTTTTATCTAATTTATTATATTCATTTTTTTTCTTTTAAAAACATTTTAATACTTTCATTTGTAAAACAAAAGTTGTAAATGATGTTTACAGCCCTTCCAGTCCCAGCGAGCAGCCCGCCAAAACTCCAGCTCCTAATAGCGAACCACCTGACGCATTATGTCATAGACCAACTGTGACTTCTACAATCAATGGCCCCTCGAATAAGGCTTTAGCCATCACGCACGGTGTTGATGTTATTGCTAATGCGAACGGGTGTGCTTCAGCAATGCTCGAATAATTACCGATATGGTTGCCTCCTCTTCTACATTTCTTGAAATCATCCATTCTTTCACTAGGGTTCCTAATGTATGGAACAAAACAGTTTTTGGCTATATCAGCACAAATAAAAAAATTGTAATGGCGTGCCTTTGCAGTATTCAAAAGGCCCTTGCTTGACAATGCTATAAATTTTTAGTTTCGCTCAAATTTGAACTCCTCCTTGAGCTCGAGCAACTCCTTGATGAGGAGAAACAACTTTGGAAATAAAAATCTTGCTTTGACTGTGTTATCTCTTACGACCGTAATACCAGATATTTCCACCGCAAAACCATGATCCAGAAACAACACAACAAAATTTTAGCTCTTAAATTGAGCGATGGTACTTGAAGCTGCGTGAGAAAGCAGTTCGTTTTTACAGTCCCATATTCGACTTTGACACTTCTCCGATAGGTTTTTTATCTGCTCTAAACTGATTTCAAGCATTTCCCCCTCCATCATATCGGTCTTGGAAAGCATTCCATCAGACACCGAAATTCATGTGGCTCTTCTGGACAAGGTACCTCTTAAGGCCCCAGGCCTTGACGGTCTCCATGCTGAGTTCTTTCAAACACAATGGCCCCATGTCGGTAAGGTCGTCTGCTCCACTATTAAAGAGGTCTTTGTGGGTGGGAATCTCGACCCGAAGCTCAACTGTAACGACCCGGATTTTGAAATTCGTGGATCGGTTTAACCCAAGCTGTAGGCCTCCTATGTTTGGGCTGAGATGTTGGGCTTGATGTAGGCTCAAGGCTCTCTAGTGGGCTTATTGTGTTGATGGGCTTAAGCTTTGGGTTTGTGGACGAGGTGGGAAGAGAATAGAGGGGGTAATAAAGTAAATTCCTACCAACCCAAAAGAGTTTGGCTGAATTTCATTTATTCTTCTGTAGAAAAGGGAGGGGTGACCTCATTCTTGTCCATTTTCTTCCTCCACCGCTCTTTTTCATCTTAGGCTAGAGGCACAAAGTAAAGGTTGAATCTTTACTCTTTCAAGTGGTATTTTCGGAATGATTATTGAGAGGATTTTAATCTCCATCCAAAAATCTACATTTCAAGGTAAGTTTTGTTAGAAATGGTGAAGGGTTAAAGCTTTGGGTTTTGTGGGGGGTTTCGGTGGAATAGGTTGTGAGGAAATTTAACTCCGCTTTTCCAGTCTTAAGTTGATGTTATAATTGTCTTTCAACCCCTGTAAAGTTGTAACTTGATTTACAACTCTTTGTGTACTGAAAGAAGTTGGGAATCTTTCAAAGAGCTTGAAAAGAAGAAGGCTTGAAGAATTTAGTTTAAGAGCTTTGTTTCTAGTTTTAGGATCAAGATTAGCAGTACACTACTAACTCTTATGCCTTCATGGGCATCATAAATTTGATTATTTTGATGCTTAAATACGATGTTTGTGGTTGAGTTTGGGTGTTATACCTTAGAGACCCCTTTTAATGGCATAATTTAGATTCATGTTGATAACTTGTAAAAATGGTAGTAAACCACTTTAAACACTCTTATAAGATGTATGATCGAGTTTAGAGGTTAATGGTTGTGAATTGAGGGCTTAGGAAGCGATTTTTCGAGCCTAAAAAGCTATTTTTGGGCTTCGATATCGGTACGCGGTAAGGTAGTATCGATACCCTAGTGTAATGAGTTTAAGAATAATGTTCATCGAGGATGAACTATTAGTGGGATACTGGTACCGTGTTCAATCTCTAACGGTACGCCCTTTAAGCCAGTATCGGTACGAGTCGACTCGTACCGGTACATATAAGTTTTGTGAAATTTCAATGAGCTCAATTTGTATCGGTACACATGTGTGTGCCGGTACCCAAATGGTATTGTATTGGTACACGAGGGTCAGTAGTACCGGTACTTACTGGATAATCTGCCTGAAAATTATGTTTTGGATTTAAGAGGTTTATAATTTGAGGAATATGACACAAGGGGCTTTTAATGTGATAAAATAAACAATAAAATTGAAAAATTGAAATTTAAACCTCAAATACGAGCATAATGTATAACAATGTGGTAAAACCTTGGGTGGCTTGATTGTAATAGTAACAATAGAGATCCTTGGTAGAGTCGCCTTGGTTGTTGGGATTCAGATGCCTCGAGAACATGTTGCAACACCATGAGATGAAATGTTGGGTGTATGTTCCTCAGGCTGTGTGACACCGAGACTCATCTAATGATACTTGATGAGAGAATTCGAGTACGAGTGTATGTTTCCAAGGTTGTGTGACATCAGGCCTCACTCTGATTGTATGATCCCGAGGCTGTGTGACATCAGACCTCACTTCAGGTTTGTTTGATATGATGCATATGTGCAGTGTGAGATTAATGCATCCTTTGTTGTTTGCTATGTGTTTAGACGGCTAGAGGTAGCGGCAATGTTATTATATTGACATGATTTGCATGAAGCATGGTTGAGTAGAAACATATCTATTGGGCTTCGTTAGCTCAGTGTTCAAAATTGTTGTTTTCGTTCGCATGTTAGTAGGTGGTCGTGCATTGTTGGAGCACTATCAGAGTAGGACTTCAGCATCGATTTGTGTCCGAGTACAATACTAATTATATTAGTAGGTGGTCGTGCATTGTTGGAGCACTATCAGAGTAGGACTTCAGCATCGATTTGTGTCCGAGTACAATACTAATTATATTATATTGGACTATGTATCGTAGGACCCTATGTTGGTATTGCAACTCTATTTTGAATTTTAAATTATGAGTCGAATGCTTTAAAATCATGTGTTTTAAGTGGAGCTCCCATGCAACTTTTTAAAACTATTTATCTATGTTGAAATGTTTGAACTTAATAGATTTTATGAAATAGATATAGTTTAGGCTAAATTAGGTTAGAAATTTTATGGTAATAGTTTGAGCTTGAGGCCCAAATGTGACATTCGGGATGAGGGTGTTACATCAACAAATTATTCTAGTTTTTATCCCGAAAGTTGGAGCTCCTGAAATTTTTTCAAACTTTCGCTCCATTAGTCTATGTTCTGTCATCTACAAGCTCTTTACAAAGATTATTATACATCGCCTCAAAAGTATTATGCTCATGTTGGTCAAGGCCAACCAAACAAGCTTTATTTTTGACCACTCCATCACTGAGAACATCATTATCAACCAAGAATGCGTTGGTCTAAAAACAAATCTGGTTGGATGGCGTTAAAAATTGATCTTGAGACGGCTTTTAATCGTCTTCACTAGGATTTCATCGAAAATTCCATTCTCCTTCCGAGTTTCTCGCCGATCACTGTTTGCCTCATCGTGCATTGTATCTCATATTCGTAATGGTTGTTTAATAGAATGATGAGTTCTTGTTTACCTTTACACCTACGAGAGAGTGCGTCAAAGAGACCCTATTCTTCCCTATTTTTTTGTCCTTGCCATGGAAAGGCTTGACCATTGTATTAACCATGCAGTGGAGACTAGTGCATGGATACCCTCTAATTTACTCACAATGGTACTCGATATCCCATCTTTTCTTCATGATGATTTAATTCTTTATGTTAAAGATGATGTAGCGTAAGTCGATATTATTGATTATACCCTTTCAGAATTTAGAAAATATTCAAGTCACAAGGTGAGAAAAAGAAAATCGATAGTTTTCTTCTCCCCAATAGTCTCGTAAGTTTGCAGTTCATCTCTTAACTCCTGATTTAACTATGAAATTGTGGACTCTTCGGGATCGTATCTTGGTGTCCCGGTTATTTATAAGAGCACTATATGTTCGTATTATGACTTCATCTTTGAGAAAACGCGAAAAAAAACTCAATAGTTGGTCGGCTCATCTTTATCTATAGCTGACCGCGTAACTCTGGCTAAATCAGTTTTTATCGATATCCTTGTTTACTTTATGTAAATAAGCATGTTACCTAAACGTGTATGACAAGATATTGAAGCACTCATGCGCCGATTAATTTTTAAATATAAATAGTTTAAAAATTATAATCTATCATGAATAAATATTATAAATTTAATTTTTAAAATTTAATAATAATTTTGTAAAATAAATAAATAATTATTTTTTATTCCAAACAAAGTAGGAAAATAATTTTAGTTTGATTTTTAAATTTAATTGTAGTTTAAGTTAAAATTTTGTTTTGTTCAAATTATATTAGAATTTTAATTTAGCTCAGTGACTAAGTATCTTAATCACTCTCATGAGTAGGGTTGTAAATGAGACGAGACAGATCGCGAGCTACTCGAGTTCGACTTGATAAAAGCTCGTTCAAAGCTCAACTCGAATTTTAACGAGTCGAGACGAGCTACTTGATACCCGACTCGAAAAGCTCTCGAGCTACTCGAAAATATAATATATTATATTACATTGGTTAATTAGGATTTAATTTGGGGGTTTTGAGGTTAATTCAAGGTTTAGAGTATTGATTGAGATTTATGGTTAGGTTAGGTTAATAATGGACGATAGGTTTTGGGGAATAAAGGTTAGAAAATTAGGGTTTAGATTGAGCTCGAGCTCCAATTTTTGTTTTCGAGCTTAATAACTTTGAGCTTGCGAGTTTTCTAGTCGAGCTCGAGCTTCAATCGACCTTGATAATTTTAAACTTGCGAGCTTTCAAATCGAGTCAAGCTTAGCCTTGAGCATTTCAAGTACGAGCCGAACTTAACAATACTCGAACACGACTCGACTCATTTACACCCCTACTCATGAGGACATGGGTTTAAATCCCTTTCCCTAATCTCATTTTATTTTATGTTGGTTATTTCGTATAACAAAAATAAAGTTTTTATTGAATATTTTATAAGACTTAAGCTTACCTTGGTGGTTAAGTGTTTGTACCCTCATGTAGGAGGTTCAAAGATCTAACCCCACTAGGGCTATTTGAGATTTGTTATATTTTTTTGTCACCATTTATTGGTCGAATAAATTTAAAGAAAAATAATATGGAGAGAAATTTTCAAAAAATTAATAAAAATAAATCCACATCAGTATCACCGTTAGCTTTTTTAGCGGCCGGTGACCGGCACAAATAAAAATAAGAATCTGTATGATTTATTATTATAATAAAGCGATACAGGCGACTACTCCGAGGCCTCGTTAAAAACCTCCCTAAAGCCTATCGGAGGAAAAGAGTACCTCGGCGAAGCCGATCTTGGTTACAAATACAATGCTGACATGACCCTCGGTTATTTTCCGACCCGACACCACGTATCGGAGGCCACTAGCCATCCGACTAAGGCCAATAACATACTATCCGATCCCTGCTTTCGCCAAAGAATCTGCTGTCGTGTTTGCACACCTGGGAATTGCCTTGAATATGCGTCCGAAAGTTGAACCATATCTAGCGAACTCCAGAATCTGATTCTTGAAAATCCTTGGACAAGTACATGGATTTAAGATCCAGTTTATAATCACCTTGCAATCCGATTCCACAATGAGCCTGGCCTTCTTACTCGATTCGTGGTTGAAGAACACCTCCATACCTTTCCTCAAAGCTTCTAACTCAGCCAAAATAGGAGGGCAATGGCCACAGCTTTCTGAAAACGTGGTGACCTGCGAACCCTCGTGATCCCTAATGATGCCTCCTATACCACCACCACGACCGACACAACTTATAGCACCATCCACATTTAGCTTTAGGAAACCTTCCGGAGGCGGACACCAGCCTACTTGAACATCCGGTCCAAAGGTTCCAATCGATGATCCGTCAGTGATCGACGGGTTACTGATGATGTCGAAAATTGGAATTAAGGACGATGGGTTCCTAGCTTTGAACCATGTAGCCAGACGATTTTTGGTTATAAAGAACAGTTGTTGAACATCCAAAGAACCCTCATTGAATATCAATTCATTTCGACACAGCCATACTGACCAAGACACTGCACTGGGAATCATTTTCCAAAGTTCAGCGTTTGCTGATCTTGGTTTTAAACTTGGCCAACCTTCGAGCACCGCCATCCCATCTTTCGGCATTGCCCAACATAAGTTCCAGAATGCCGATAGGTGCATCCAAATAGCCCATGTAACTCGACAGGAGAATAAAAGATGAAAAGCAGTTTCAGGGTGATTTTTACATAACGGGCAATTGAGATCAGAGATCGAAGACATACCTCTTCTGAATAGCTCGAGTTTTACAGGGATTCTATTCTGAATAGCCTGCCATAGGAAGAAATCAACTTTAGGTGGAACCAAGCGTTGCCAAACAGAGTTGAGCCAAAAGCTCGGTGAACTAATATCCGATGTATAAGTTTTGTAGGTAGCTCCCACTGAGAAACATCCATTTCCCGCACCTCTCCACAGTAGACAATCAACATCTATTCTTACTGGTTTAAACTCATTCAACATCGACATGAAAGAATTCCATTGGGACAACTCCCAATCAAACAACCTTCTACGAAGAGGGACTACCCAAGTCCAACCAACCTCTGAACGAGAGCCAAATTCCGCTATGCTGCCTGCCTTATTTACTGATAACGCAAAAATTCTGGGGAATGAAACGGAGAGTGGTTCATTACCCAGCCACACGTCCGACCAGAACAGTACGGATTTACCATCCCCCACTTGGATGAACATGTTCTCCCTGAAGCACACTCCAATGTTGTCATTGCTAAAAAAGGATTTTAAAATCTCGCGCCAAATCAGAGAATGTGAATTTGAAGTGGCCTCCGAGGGTAGGAGAGCTATCGTGTTCATGTTGTACTTCGCGCATATAGTTTTCTTCCATAAGGTGTTGCGTTCCGACGAAAATTTCCATATCCACTTACAGAGTAATGCGCGGTTTTGGAAATAAATGTCCCTGATGCCTAGACCTCCCATCGACAAAGGCCTACAAACCTGCTGCCATTTTAACCAGTGGATTTTCCTTTGATTGCCAGATCCGCCCCACAAAAAGCTGGCCATGAGTCGATTCATCATAGTAATAACTGATTTCGGCATAGCAAAAATGGACATGAAGTAAATTGGAATCGAAGATAGAACAGATTTAATCATTACTAGTCGGCCGCTAAAGGAAAGTTTCGAGGCCTTCCAACTTGCCAACGCCTCATGCATTTTTTTTAGAATCGGATCCCACAAGTCTGTAGAGTTTCGTTTAGGACCTAATGGAAGGCCGAGATACTCCGACGGGAATTGACCAACCTCACAGCCAAGCACCTTTGCTCAATTCGAACATTCCACTGATGATACATTGATCCCAAACAATCGGCACTTGGACAAATTAATTTGTAAACCAGAAGCAATTTCAAAGAGCCGCAGGACTCTTTTCATATTCTTTATGCTACCTTCCGACGCTCCGCTAAACATGATCAAGTCGTCGGCAAATTGGAGATGGGAGATTGCCACTTTGTTCACATCCTTTCCGATCTCGAATCCATTGAACAGACCCGAAGAGACTGCTTTGTCGATCATTAGATGGAGTGCCTCCCCTACAATATTAAACAGTAGGGGGGATAGTGAGCAGCCTTGCCGCAACCCCCTTGCTAAGGTAAAACGGTCGGTAGGAGACCCGTTGACCAAGACTGAAATGGAGGTTGTAGTTATACATTTCGATATCCAAGAAATCCATTTCTTACTAAAGCCAATCTCCTTTAGTAACCTGATTAGAAAACCCCAATCAATTGTATCATATGCTCTTTTGAAATCGACTTTGAAGACAACCCCCTTGCGCCCTTTCCTCTGGAGATAATCGATTGCTTCGTTAGCAATGAACGAGCAATCTAAGATGTGACGACCCGGAATGAAGGCGAACTGACTTTCACTGATGATCGAATCCATACATCGACGGAGGCGGTTAGACAGCACTTTGGAAACAATTTTGTATAAGCCTCCCACTAAGCTAATAGGCCGAAACTCCTCCAAAGATGATGCTCCACTTTTCTTGGGGATTAATGTAATGAAGGAGTGGTTTACCCCAGAATTCCAATCCTTGCCAAGATAGAAATCGTCGAAAAATTGAATAATGGCTGGTTTCAGACTTGTCCAGAACGTTTTAAAAAACTCCATCGAGAACCCGTCCGGCCCGGGGGCTTTACCCTTACTTGAAGACTCGATCGCATCCCAAATTTCGGTCACCGAGAATTTCTGGTCTAGAAAGTGTCTTTGATCTTCGGAGATTCTCTTGAAGTCTAAATTGATATCTTGAATTTCCAAAGCTGAAGTTGTGTTATAAGCTTTGTTAAAGAACTCAAAAATTCTGGCGCGGATGGCACACGGATCCGACACGGCAACCCCATTTAGTGAGAGTACAAATATCATATTAGTTTTCCTGCGAAAAGAAGCAACGGAATGAAAAAAGGAAGTGTTGCGGTCACCTTCCCGAAACCATCTAACCCGCGATTTTTGAATCCAAATCCGTTATTCGTCCCGGAGAATATCCCACAACTTCTTCTTGAGCTCGGATAGTTTGCAGACCATCGAGGGGCTCGCATTGTAAGATTGAAGATCACTTTCATTTAAGGCAATCTGCTGTTCTACCTCTGAAGCATAAGCTTTGGAAGGGTTACGTTTGGAAGCTGACTACTGCTTAATGACAGCTTTGGACTCTTGCATCAGCTTCATGGCATTAGTGTTGGGGTTGGCACTCAGCCACTTGGAGAAGCAAGTGTTCATCTTTTCAACAAATTCCGCGTCCTCCAGCATATAATTAAATAGCTTGAAAGGCCGGGGGCCCCAGTTGGATGATGCCTTTGCTAGGCAAATTGCTTTATGATCGGATATTGACTTTGTAAGTAATGTTTGCTTGACAGTGTGGAAGACCGATAGGAACTCTTGATTGACCAAAAAGCGATCAAGGCGAACGAATGTCGGGGGATCACGGCCATTAGACCACGTGAAGTCTCCCCCAATTAGAGGAAGGTCAATTAGGAGCGAGTCTTGAATGAAACATCTGAATTTTTCGGCAGCCATGTGATTAAATGAACGACCCAGTTTTTCTTCTTTGCATGTAATTGCGTTGAAATCCCCAGCCATGCACCAAGGAATTTGGTGACTAAGGATAAAAGTGCTCAAGTCAGCATAGAACTCATCTTTTTCAGCTTCAATTGATGGCCCGTATACGTTAATAAATCCGCAAATCTGATTATTGCTAGCTAGAGAACCCACCACCGCCACAAAGTGTTTATGGGAAGTACGGCTGATAATACTAAAAGAATTTTTATCCCAGAAGCTGAGAACACCTCCCGCGCTACCAATAGCGGGAGAAAATTCATACTCAAATGCCGGACTGCAACCAATTTTGCGCAGCAAAGAATGGGAGAGAGAAGCTTTCTTTGTCTCCTGTACAAACATGAATGTCGGTTTCTTTGAGGTAACAAAATCCCTAACCGCACGGGCCTTAACTGAGGCACCAAGGCCTCTAACATTCCACGAAATAATCGACAATTGCATAATAAAATCTTCAGACCCAGAAAATCCCAGAGCCATAATCTACTCACTTCCTCTGCTCTAATTCCACAACTTTCCTCATCAGTACATCTTTACCGCCTTTAAAAGTTACCCCCAAAATGTTACTTACCCCCCACACTGCCAAGGTTTCCTCAATGTAACTGAGATGGGTAGAGTTGATAGAGCTTTCGCATGGTAGCAATGAATTATTTGGTGAGGGGTTTTCCAGTGAATCCCTAATTTGTTGCCTTAACTTTCTCCGAACCGACGCATTGAGGGAACCCGTGCTAGCACCAGGGATCGAAGGCTCGGACTGAGTTCTTACTTGGAACGAACCGTTCTGATCAAATCTTCTTTCCGAATTGGAACCCATGGGGGGGAGCTAACTTCATTCTGCGACTGTAATCCCCACTGACCGACATTTGTTTCTGGGACCATGCTTTGGCATGAGATGATATGCTCTGGGTCAACAGAATCTTTGATAACTAGGCCCAGCAGTTGATTCATGGAATTGGAGTTGGAGGACGGCCCATTAGAGACTTGTTTACCCGGCCCTGTACCCAAGGTCTGATCCACTAGACCCACCCGGGATATAGCATTAGACTTCTTACCCACGTTTAAAATTTCACCCACGTGCTCTTGCAGGTTGACATTCGAGACGTTGGGATCCTTGGAAATAACAACATTCCGAGTTCCTGGAGAATTGTGACTAATGATTGCTTCTCTCGGGGATCCCGCCTGCATCTGAACAGACGTAAAATTATTTTCACCCCCGACTGTTGGCCTGACCGCCGCCGGAGGGGACGTATTCGTCGGAGGGACAACCTCTTCATTTTGGTCGTTCCTATCAACGCAGGCATTCTCCCCCTCTGTGGGTGACGACGGAGAAGACGACCCATCGACTTGGGCACCCTGATCCTCGCGTAAATTCTCTGGCCAGATGTCGGCAAAAGGGCCGTCATCACTGGAAAAAACACCCGGATCTGCAGCTACAGGAGGAGACTCGAGATTGATGATGATATTGAAGTTCCTGCCGTTCACACGAATAACCAGCATCTTTGGTATAGCATACTGGTTTGGCGTTCTGATAATAAACTTTGCAGTCGATAGATCCACCTTGTTTGTTGTATCATCATCTATTTTGACCAAAGATCCCCACCTCTTTGCCAGAGAGCTGAAAAACCTACTATGGCATAAACTCCACGGCGTGTCATCAACCAGGGCATCAAAATCAATATATTCGAACCAGAATGTCAGCTCCTCCTTTTTGTGCTCCCAAATCTCCTCCTTCAACTCTGCTGATTCAAAAGTGACCAAGCAAAAATTCTCATGATTGCCCCATTTTGCTACCTGAGCTTTGATGCCATCGCTATTTAGCGCTTTCTAGACAAATTCTCTTTCAATGATTGGTTTGATGATCCCGACCATCGAGTTCTTTATCCATCTAGTCTCTGGTTCATCCGGGGTAAAAGCCACATGTGGGTGCTTTAAACCACTGCCATTCTCCCCTTGATTCGAGTGGATATCTCCAACCAGCACATCTTTGAATGATCTATTGTCCCTCATCTTTGCATGGTCCACGTGAGTTTTATCACCAACTTTCTTTCCATCCTCGTTGACCACCGGTTTTCTGTGGACTCTTCTTTCGCCGAACTTAACACCATTGGTAGTAGTTTTCTGGCCTGCAGGAAATTTAGCCCTAGATACAGAAACTTTCCTCCCATCTATCACCATTTCGTTGACCATTTCAATTGCCCTCTTCAGCTCCGCTTCACTGCTCATGTGGACTATTGCGAACGTACAGTTTTTATATTTTGGTTTCTGATTAATCACCGGTATGAAGACCCTGCGAACCGCGCCATGGTGACTGAAGAGCTCCCTGATTGTCCTTCTTGAGATGCGCCTGCTTAGGTTGTCGATGAAAGCAGCCCGGAAGCCCTCGCTTGCTCCTGCCTGAGCTCTGCCGTAGGAAGATTTCCCAGTAAACTCTTCATTTGCGACTCTTCCGCTCCCCGCCATTCTTTGATTAATTAATTTAAAATATAATAACATTAGTGACGATTTTGTCAAAAAAAAATAATTTGATGACCAAAATTTGAAAGAAACAATAATTCGGTGACCACTGTAGTTTACCCATAAAAATTTGAGAGACCTAATGGCCTCGAACCCAAGTCTGTCTTGGGAAGAAGTTTGCCCTCAACCACAGGGCTATGAAACCGGGTTCTTTCTAGGTATCAGTTAGAATTTTAAAGAAACAAGATCCTAAAATTCTTTGAACATAATATATGGAAACATCAAGAGCAAGCTATTTTGAATGTCTTTGTTTGGAAATATGAGGGAGCTTTAGTTTAGGAACCAAACCAGAATGATGAAAAATGAAACAAATCAACACATCGAACATGATAAAAAGCACAAAATCAAATTAAGTTCATTATTAAAAATTACAAGCACGGATAAACTACATCATTCACCCCCATAGCCCATTCCCAGACTACTCGAGCAACGAGCAATGCAGTACCCTCAGTTGCGACAGATTTTTGCAGTTGGCATGGTGACACAAACAGGAGCATATGCCTTCTTGGCCTCTGCACTGCCAGGTTTAGGCTCCGCCATTGCGACACCCGCAACCGAGCAAAGAGCAGCAGCTGCACCTGCAAACATCAACTCCCTCCTGCCATTGCTGGACTCTCTTTTGGTCTCACCACTCAACTGCACACTCTCCACTTCACCTCCTTTGGCAGCATTGGCCACCACAACAAGCCTCCGCTGCCCCATTCTGGGGGAACCTTTTGCGAGGTTAGTGGCGCCGAGCAATGATGCTGTCATGGTTATAGAAGCCATTTCGCTTTTTGTTTTTCTGCAGATGCCAAAGGATTTCTGATATGGAGGGCTAAGTCTAGGAATACGGCGAATATGAAATGAGAAGGTGGGAAGAGCATCTAAATACAAATCTTATCAGAGGAAGATTTTGGACCAATCTTGGAGTGCCACATCATTCCTATTATCCAAGTCAAATGGTAGCCATTAAAATCCCATGGATTGGGGACCAACAATTAAGAGAAAGCCTACCTCTCCCTCTAGATAACCCTTTGCTACTACAGGTGAATGAAGGATAAAAGATAATAATAAAACAAAAATGACTGAAAATGGAAATATTCAAGTGGATCAAATTGAAATAAGCAAAATTTTGTAGATTAACTTATATGATATAATTAGAATTCTCCATACATGGGACCAATTAGGTTTGTATTCCTAAAAAATATTGTGATTTGAGACTAATATCAAATGGAACTGAGGGATCCAGGACATTATAAATCTAAGCATACAATGCTTCCTCTTCTCTAGCGTGATATGGGGGTGGCATTAAGTCATGCACATTGGCAAAAAGATCTTCACGACCAGATGGTACCCCCCCAGCAATAGGTGCATCCAAGACGGAATCAGGTATTGCCACCAGCGTTTCCTCAAAGAAGGATTTCATTGTCTGCAATAACAAAAACTGTGTTAGGCAGACATTAAGACAAGTTTGCAAGGGTGCTATAAGAATTTAAGGATTCCAATCATAAATTTACGGATCCATGGTTTCAGGAAGCTACTTTGTTTAATGTAATTAACTGCATTCCCTTAAATGATAAAAGCTAAAGAAAATTTATCTGTGCATTGAGTGGTTACGTTCTGTAGATTCCAAACTATCCAGAAATAATTTTCGTACCGTGCAATGCATGAAAGCAGAGTCAGATTTGCGCTTCCACAGACTATTTCCAGGCTCCGCGTGGAAAAGGTTGATTAGAGGCTGCAGATATTATAGCAGATTTGCTAAGATACATTATGGCTTATGGTAAAGTGGTAAAAAGGCTAAATATTAAAATAAAGATGAACCTTAAATAAACATGACCAAACCATCAATCAGATAATAATAACATTAGTACATTTTTGAAGGTTTTGAAAACCACCTGCAACTACCACTAACAGTCCCTGTAATAAACAAGGAGAATTGTAATTATTCTGTGAAGCTGACAAAACTGCCTACCTTTGCCACTTCTCGAACATTAGGTCTGTTATTTCCATCTTTCCCCAGAACAGAGTCTCCATATTCTTGATAACGTTGAAGGATCTAAAAGTAGAAATAAAAACAATAAGGGGATATTAACTTAATAACAATTGAGCAAAATGCATGAATAAGGGCAGCAGTCTTCCATCAACCTCGCGGCGTGTAATACCACTACTTGGTGCACCATATATTTCAGTATCAACATGTCCCAACGTTTGCCAAGGGCTGTTTAAGAACCATTAACTTTTAGTCAGCTAATACAGAAAAAAATGCTCAATAGCAAGCAAAAAGTAAGAGATGCATTACACATACTTGTGATATGCAGCTCGTCCAACCATAACACCATGAGCTCCTTCTCTTAGAGCTGCACTTGCCTACAATTTTAAATGTCCATAAATAATAAGATACAGATTTCATATGTCAGCACACTGACAAGTGTTAGGAGAGCAATGCCAAACAGAAAGCAGAGGTAGTTAAAGACCCCAAGCAAACAAAATTCTAAGCCATTTCTCTTTTCTGCAGAAGTTTACTGTTCCCTATCTGTTTTCCAAAGGGTAAAGCAATTAGCATAAGTCAAGTTCAATTTCCAGCACAAAACATCTGTTATTTAATGGTAATTACTAACTGCCGAATGAAATAGCAATAAGAACCACAAAAGAAATAATGCAAAACTCCTTCAATTTGAATCCATGTAAGAAAATATTCTCATCATAGCGTAAGAAGTAACAGAATATGATCCTACCATGACATTTATGGCATCAACAAATAACAATATAGGAGTATAGGACACTAATTATTATTAAGGAATTAAGGTTTTGACAAAGGCTTACCTCAACAACAGAATTAATGCCGCCATTAATGGTAAACGTCAAGTCCGGAAAGTCACGCAAGAGTGCATAATAGAGCTCATATCTGAATTCAAAGAAAAGCAAGTTATCAACAGCTATTCTTGTATATGGTGGTTTATCAATTTATATGAACAGGTAAGGTAACTGAACTCTATAATATATAAATAAATATGAAAGCATACTTTAGTGGGGGAATTCTTCGGTTATCAGCTGGGCTAATGCCATTTAGTAGAGCCTTCCGTGAATGTATGATGAAATGCCTAGTTGGTGACAGCGAAGAAACCTTGTAGATAAAATCACCTGAAACGGAGAAAGAAAAATATAGCATCCGATGAAGCCATCAGCCAGGGACGGAACCATGATGAAATATTGGGGGTGAAATAAAAAAAGTAATAAATTAGGGGTCAAGGTCTAATTGTTAAGCCACCAATTTAAAGTTAAAAAATGTGTGGGAGTTCTAATTTGCCTAATTTCAAAAATAATAGAAACCTAAGATGTATTTAAACCGAAAATTGGGACTTAATTTGCCTACTTTCAAAACTAATAGGGACCTAAGAAGTATTTGAACCTTTTTTTTTTTTTGGGGGGGGGGGGGGGGGGGGGGCAATGCTCCTCCCACCATACACGTGTACAATGATGTGAACAAACCTTCCCTAACTAAGAAAATGAAAAGGCAACAATAATCATTTGATTTTGTTTCAGTTAAACAGGTAATACTGGCAAAAGAACTTACAGAGCTCATTATATGAATCATGATCATCAACACCAATCCGGCATTTAACACTGACAGGAACATTTGTATTGGCAGCAATGACTGACATAGCCTCTCCAACAAACTTTCCTTGTAAGTATAAAATGAACATGTAAGTGCACATTGGAAAAGAAAAATGTTATCTAATCAGCTTGTTATATTGAATTTTACAAGCACGGGTATCAAACCTTTGGATCAAGCATAAGCCGAACACCAAAGCACCCATGCCCTGCAACTCTTGGGCTAGGACATCCGCAGCTAGTTTCAGGGCAGGAACAATAATGAAAAACAAAGAAAAGAAAATGCATCAGTTGAGAAAAATTGCAATGCAAAAAGGAAATGAATAAATCATGTAAAGAAATGGTACAAACTTGAAATTAATCTCATCATAGTTGTACGCAGTAGCAAGTTCAGTGGCCTTTGCCAAGTTCTCTAGTTTACTCCCACCAATTTGAAGGACGATAGGATGCTGTTCAGGAGAATATGCCAAAAACTTGTCCTGGGCATGCAAAAAAAAAAAGCCAAAATCAAGAGAATCAACAATTATTAACAGTTTACAGTCTAACACCAGCTAGCATTAGTTCAACAATCAAAATATGTTCACCAAATACAGCCAGAGAAATCCAATATACACCTACGATTTCCACTGCTTTTTTCTGTCTTTATGTGTTCTAAATTTATCTAAGGGATTTCAATTTGAGATTCCCCAGCGTGCAACATGCAATAAAGTAAACGTTTCTCTCACTAACTTACCAGATTCCCTTGCTGATAAACAATAGTTTCAGCAGCAAGCATCTCTGTGTAAAGCCATGCATGTTTTGACATGAGGCGTGCAAGTGTCCTATAATGATTATCAGTCCATTCCATCATGGGAGCTACGCTGCAAACCCATACAATAAAGATACATTCTCATTCATAGAGTTCTTGGAAAAAGAAAAAAGGAGGGGGAGCCATAGCTTTATTACGTACCTAAACAGAGGAGGACGATATCGGCTCGCACCCATCACGTCTTCTGAATGTATTTGAACGTTTTGAGAATAAGAAATGGCCCTTGATTTAGTTGAATGGTTGAAAGGTATATTTATAGAAAATCTGCGAGGTTTTTTAAGGATAATAGAATGAAAAGCTGTAAATGACGAAATCATCAAACAATAAGCTGAAAGCTTCACCATCCTTTTAACAAGACAAAGCCTGCTCCTTTAGGTACCTATCCATTAAAAGGAAGCTAGATCATACGTTCAAATTATACCTGCAATGGCTACAAAATTTTGCTACTCCTCATTTAACGACAAACATGATGTTAATTTTTTTATAAAAAAAAACTCCGAATTAAGAAAATAGACTAAGCAACATATATAGACACGTTGTTTTTGAAGGAAACAATTGATGTGTATGGAAACATACGTAACTTTTGAAGACAAGGGCTTTTCAGAGACATTTAATCAAACAGTTGAAGAACGCGCACAAGTATTATCCGCATCAAAAAATTGAAAGAAGTGAAGGTATTGAAAGACTAAAACTTACATTCATTACACAGAGGAGATAGGGGTTTTGTTGTTTTGGCAACGACCGGCTGCTGGATGGCGGTGCAGGGAGGAGCCGAGGAAAAAGATAATATGTCCTAACTCCAGATCTCCTCAGTTCAATCCTCCCAAAATTTAAGCAGCGGCTTCTTAAAGCTCTTTTCTTTCTTTTACTTTTAGTTGGGTTAATTCCATTAGATGACCTTAAACTATGGTTAAAATTTTAAACTAGTATCTAAATTTTAAAATATTTTAATTAAATCATTAAAGTATCAATTTCGTATCAGTGGCAATCTATCCATCAACTTAAAAGCTAAATTTCAGGTCGGATCGTAATGTAGAAAAACGCCATTTTAAACTTGATGTCTGAACTTTTCAAATTGATGTTCAAATTTGAAAACTTTTCGATTGAATTTTTAAGTACTGATATTGTATTAATCTGATTCCTTCATTAGTCTACCTGTTACTGTCAGTTTAGGCATTTTTTTGCAGGTATATCTTTTTCTTTCTTTAATATATTAGATTTAAGTTTTCCAAACAATAGATACATATATGTTTAAAATTTGATCACTTGACAAAAAAAAGTGATTAATACGTTATTAATATTTCCACAAGTCTATTAGAATATTTTGAATTTCAGAATGCATTTAGAATTTTTCTTCAATAGTTTGAGGGTTTTCAATGAAATCAAGCTTTAAAACTTTAAAGGTAAAGTACACATACGGCCATTAAACTATATTTGAAAAAAAATAAAATAATAACTAAATTTTTAAAAATGATAATTAAACTTTATGTTTTGTTACAAAATGGTAATTGTGTCGTTAATCTCCGTTAAAGAAGTGACATGGCTGTTACTTTTTTTTATAATAGCACATTTAGTCCTTCATAGTTACACATTCAATCAATTTAGTCATAATTCGAAGAAATTTAATAAATCTAACTCTCAATTTTTACACTTTGTTATAATTGAGTCCCAATTCTAAAAAATTATAGCCAAGAACACACGAGCATATGTGTAATTAGGACTAAATTTAACCCTCAAATTTTACACTTTGTTATAAATTTAACGTTGTTCTTAGTTATAAATTTTGTAGAATTAGGACTAGATTATAACAATGTGTAAAAAATGAGGGTTAAATTTAGGCTTAAATGAAAAACAGGTGCCTAAACTATACCACTTTAAATTTTAAGTGCCTAAATTATTTTTCGTAAAAATAGGTGCCCAAAGTTTCAACTGTTATAATTTTAAGTGCCTCGTGTTAACTACAGTTAACTTTTTTAAAAATATATATTTTTTATTTTATTTATTTTTAATTTCTTTTATTTTTAAACTTATTTTTTAAAAAATATCTAAATTTCCAAAATTCAAAAAATAGCCCTCAAATTCGAAATTCCTAACTCACCAAAACTCAAATCACAATTTGAATCGATTTCATTATCGATGGCCACGCCGCCGCTTGCCAATTCGTTGTCGGACCACCACGGTCGTTTACCCTATTATCTCGTCGTCGAAAATTGATCAAAGTTGTGTAAAACGTTGGACGAAGGCTGAAATATTCGAAAAAATCATTCGAACGATTTGCGACGAGCGGCGGCTGAACGACGACGATTGGTGCATGGGTGCTTGGGAGAGGGGAGTACGCTCCATTCTGTCTCGGAATCGTGGCCAACGGTGGTAGGAGTGGCTGAATTGAGGGGTTTAGGTATTTCAGAATATAGGAAATTATGAAATTAGGTTTTTTTTCTGAAATTTTTGAAATTTAGGGGATTATTTGAGAATTTTAATTTTTTTAATTTTTTTAAAATAATTTAAAAAATAAAAAAATAAAAACATGTCTTGTGTCACATTATAATTGACTAGCAAGTTTTTTTAACGGTCATTAGCACCGAGGCACCTAAAATTATAACGGTTGAAACTTTAGGCACCTATTTTTACAAAAAAAAAATACTTTAGACATTTAAAGTTCAAAAAATATATACTTTAAGCACTTATTTTTCTTAAATTTATTGAATTTTTTCAAATTACGACTAGATTAATTAAATGTGTAACTATTGAAGATTAAATGTGACATTATACAAAAAAAAAAATTAACAGTTATGTCACTATTTTAGTGGAGGTTAACAGCACAGTTATCATTTTGTAACAAAATATAAAATTTAATTATTATTTTATATTTTTAAAAATTTAGTTATTATTTTATTTTTCGATATAATTTAGTGACGGTGTACCTTATCCAAAAAAGAGCTCAGTCCATCTCTGCCAACAGATACGTGTGGTTCAGGTTCTTTCAATAACTGAAAACCCGCCATCATCTTCCATTCCTTGATTGTTTTTTCACAGTTCTTTCCATGGCAACTCTAAGCTTCAATTCCGCAAGAATCAAAACCCCATCACTCCAATCTCAAAAATCAATCTCAAAACCTCAGTTTTCCACGAAACCCAACAACCTATCATTCCTTTCTTCATCCAAAAACCACCAAAATCTGCCCCGTTTTAAACAAAACTCTGTATCCGAAAGCTCAGTATCAGTACCGAAAGAAGCTTTTGATGAAAGTGAAGACGATGACCCAACTTCAGAATTGAGCTATCTTGACCCGGAGACCGATCCCGCCGGTGTTACAGAGTGGGAGCTGGATTTTTGCTCCAGGCCAATCCTAGATATCAGAGGCAAGAAGATATGGGAGCTCCTAGTATGTGACAGTTCGCTTTCACTTCAATATACCAAGTATTTCCCCAACAATGTTATCAATAGTATCACTTTGAAAGATGCTCTTGTTACCATAAGTGAGGATTTAGGTGTCCCTTTGCCAGAAAAAGTTCGGTTCTTCAGGTGAAGTTTTACAAATTTTCTTGTAACATATGCAAATACCCCTATCTCGTCTTAATTGGCTCATGTTTTGTTGGATTTATAGGTCACAAATGCAAACCATAATTACAAAGGCATGTAAAGAGCTTGGCATAAAGCCAGTTCCAAGTAAACGGGTGAGTTTCTGAATCTTTTCCAGGGTGTGGAAATAAATGTTTGTTTTCATCTACATATATGTAGGATTTGAGTTTTGCATCTTTGTGGTTTCTTACAAGTTACAGATTGTAGCTATAAAGTTCAGTTTTCAGCTTCTAATTACAAACATGAAAATCTATATGTTTATGTTCGATGGTTATGTCTTTTTTCAGTGTCTGTCGTTGCTACTTTGGTTGGAAGAACGTTGTGAGAGTGTATATATGCGCCATCCTGGTTTTCAAAAGGGTTCCAAGCCACTTTTGGCCTTAGATAACCCTTTCCCAATGGAACTTCCAGAGAACTTATTTGGAGAAAAATGGGCATTTGTTCAGTTACCTTTTTCGGGTATATCTTACTGCAATATATTTCAGACCCTGGATTTGTCTTCATTTCTCAACTGAAATGTTAGTAGTATTCTGTTCAATATGCTCTCTTTTGACATCATTCTCTCATTTCCGTTATAGCTGTTCGAGAGGAGATTTCATCCTTGGACGAAAGGTTCGTGTTTGGTGCCGGTTTAGATTTGGATTTACTGGGAATTGAAGTAGATGACAATACATTGATTCCGGGACTTGCAGTGGCTTCTTCACGTGCAGAACCATTAGCAGGCAGGTTTAGTATCTCTTTAGAGATTGCAGTAGCATGTTTAATCAATTTCTTTCAATGAAACCAATTATTAGCTCTTGAAAGTTTGTTCCTCAATCATTACCTTCACAATGAGGATTTCTTGAAAACTAAATTTAAGGGTCAATGGAAATGTGTTGGTGCAGCTTGGATGAATGGTTTGGAAGTGTGTTCGGTAGAGGCCGACACCGGTCGCGGTGGCTTGATCCTATCTGTTGGGATATCGACTCGTTATGTTTATGCAACATATAAGAAAACTCCAACAACCACAAGTGAAGCCGAAGCTTGGGAAGCAGCAAAGAAGGCATGCGGAGGATTACATTTCCTCGCCATCCAAGAGGACTTGGATTCAGATGATTGTGTCGGTTTCTGGCTCCTGTTGGACTTGCCGCCACCCCCTATATAATTAAGAATCAATATATGTCATGGTACTTGTATTGATTCCAAGTAATATAACCAATTAGATTTTGCTGTCAATTTTTCATAACTCGAAAGGTGTATAAGGCTCAAGTACGTTACAAATTATTTTGGATAATTTCAAATATGTTGAGTTTATTCAGATATTTTTAACATTTCCAATTTCTTTTGGCATCAAATCTATTTTAGCATAATGAACATGAAGATAGTAGAAAGATGGAAGTTATAGTTTGATCAGGAGGCAAATAAAAAACGCTGAATTCCTGTTTTATGACTTGGATTGTAAGTAACCTGGACATGGTTACAATTAGACCAGACCCAAAAACTCCGAAATCTGTGCCCACTCGAACCCGAATTGTCCGAAAGGTAAATATAACCTGAATTTTAAATGATCCGAGACCGAAATGGTCGAAACTGAAAAAGTCAAAACTTTAAAAGATCTTAACTCCAAAAAGCTTGGAATTAACCCGAGATGTGGGAATCAAACATGAATCCAGAAATGCAGAATTGGAATGGGAAGTGTAAGAGAAAATCGGACAGTATTCCATTCCAACCACTACAATAAAAAGCGTCACTGGACAGCCTTGTATTCTTCTTCACTAGAAAAATTAACTGCCTGAAAACAAAATGCCTATGCTATCAAGTATCATGAGTACAAAATAAGAGAACTGCCAGATTAGAAAAATGGGGGAACAAAAAATCTCTACAAATCCACTCACTAAAAATAAATTCGGGTTCCAGCTTCAAATTTTCGATCTCTTTTGTTTTTGAAGAACAAACCGAACGCCTTGCTTCCCAAGTTCCAAAGGCTTCACTCTACCATCATCTAACCTGACGGATAATGTGGATGTGCCCTCAACACTGTCCGTAACAACTCCCTTATGCCTGCTTGTTCAATTCCAAAACAAAGGGATTAAATTCTGGGAACATGCCTCAAAACTCTAAAATCTACAGCTATTAAAGCAATACTCGGGAGGAGATAAACTATGAAAATGAAAACATCACCATTCCTTTTTTTTTCTAATTCTAGAGCTCAAATTAAGAAGTGGTAAAGAGAAAGCCAAATCTTACCACGAATTGTCAGAGGCCTGATGAATTTCAACTTTCTTTCCAACTGCATCTTTACCCAACTTCTTTAAAATCCAACTAGCATCCATCATACCATCCATTAAACTGTCTTGATGAGATTGTGTGACATTAGCATCATCATCCTCATTAAAAAATGATTTTTCCATGAAGGGTGATGGTCTCTTTCTTTTCGACCTTTGGCCCTTTATAGAAGAACTCTTTTCTTCATCATAATGAGCCTGAGAATTCTGATTGTCAAGAACAGGTTTCTTCAATTTAAACTTAAGAGATGGTTTGGGATCTTTTGGAAAAGAATTCAAGATAGGCGTGCGCCCATAATCTTCACTACTTTCACCATACATATCATCTCTGTCTTCCAACCGGTTTCCTGACACCACCTTACCCCCTCTTAGGGTGGAGACATCACCAGAAGGTGCAGCAGAGAGCCTATTTCCATCTATGCTTCCTTTTCCTGAGGGAATACGTGTGTGTTCTAGAGGAGCAATTCCATATCCATCAGAACTGTTTGCTGCACCGGCTTTGGACCTTGGTTCAGGAATTTCTGACCTAATTTTGCCCAACTTTATCAAGTTCCCTTCTCTTCCCATAATTTTCACACTTCTTGACTTGGTGGAGCGATCAACCCCATCTCCTGCAAACAGAAAACATTTGCACTGTCACAATGAAGAAAACTGAAAGATAAAACCTCCCATACGGTCACCAATCCAGCACAAAAAGGGAACTTTTTAACACCAAGGCAATGGGTCCAAGATAGATATATTACCATCACCAGATTTAGCAGTACCGTCATGCCGATCCAGAAACTTGTCACCAATTCTATGTTGATTTGTGTCTTGAACACCTAATATCAATCAGACGAGAAGGCAGATCAGTTTTCAGATTAACACTCGAACCAGAGACAATAACAAACCATTTTATTCCATGTCATCTACTATCTTGTTCATTCTATAAATAGAATCTTAACAATAGAAGGGGCCACAGAAAAAGGACCTAAAGTTAATTTGGTGCAGCTACAAATATTAAGTTGCAATCTAGTAGTATGCACTGACAGCACATCAGAGGACATGATTGATGTCTGACTGTAAGAAAATATGATCATCATAATATGTGAACCCATGCAAATGCAAGATATATCATAAACAGGGTAAGTGAAGCCATACCATTGTAAGACGTCACGTCTTGATCTCTTTGAAAGCTTGAAGCATCAGACATTGGGGAGTTGGTAACATTTATTTTTTGTGCACCAAGATTTATGACTAATTTCTTAGCTTTCACAGTCTTTGACTTGCTACTATATCTTCCGTTGTCATCTCCATGAACTAAAGCGTGTGGTTTATTGCTTTTGATTTTAATAACACGAGATGTCCTATCTTCATCACTAACCATCACCTCATCTACCAGCTTGTGTTTCAAAAACCCTGGCTGATTGGTAGAACAAATTCCAGCAACAGGAGAAGAAATATCTCGTCCTTCATTTCTCTGAGATGCAACTTCATTGTTCCTGTCCTCACCCAAGCTGCACCCTTGAGATTGTTTATCCTGATTCCCCTCAAAACTCAGCTGTGATTCTCCCTTGCTAATCAAAGATGCCTGGTGTGACTTTTTCTTAGGATGTTTTTTACTTGAAGATTTTTTTCCATGTTCCTTGTTCTTCTTTGGTGATTTCTCAGCAAGCCCTTTAAGTGACAACTTCAGTGAACGTCCAAATTCATTTTTTGGCATCACAGGGCCATTTTCCTCATCATCTGAATATGGAGAGATAGAAAATATTTCTTCTTGAGTTGGCAGCCCGGCAGCAGCCCTCAGGCTAGCTATCAAATCTCGATCAGCTATGTCCCTTCTCTTCCAAAGCTCTTGAACAGCATCCTCAAGATCTGCAACCTGGTAAAACATTTATGACAGCAATCGTAAGTTGAAAGAATCATTTGCCTATCTCCCTTCTGTGAAAGAGAGAAGTGAAAGGAAGGTACACTGCAATTCATAGCTACCTGGTAGCACTCTCCACGACAAGTTGCACATTTATACTGGAGATTGCCATCCACTTGAAACTGCAGATATTTTTCATCACTGCAAAACATTTCCCTCATAAATAAAAATTTCCAAAACTTGTGTGACAGTTGTAAGGGTGAAACAAGGCACACTTGTTTCTTTCACTAGAGTACAAGAACTTTTGAAAGGAAACAGCTCTTGCAGAGGATTTTACAAAAATCTTGAGAAACTCAATCATTTGTTTTGACACTATATATTTACAAGGAACAAACCCATTGGACTTTATGCATGATGAACAACAATCACACAAATTCATAGACCTCTATGTGTGTCAAACTCAACATCATAATGACAGAAACTGCCCTCTTCATAAACATGCAATAGACAATAAAATAGAGCAGAATTAGATCGGTGGTTCTTTATAAGTAAAAAGGTAGCAAGAAACCTGATGCCATCACAGTGGCAGTGCACCCAACGCTGGCAAACATCACAGCAGACCATGGGTGTTGATTCAGAGTCCCTGTAAACCTGTAAGGTTGTACCAAAATGCCTAGTAAGTTCATTTTTTTAGAAAATCATGAAGCGTGATAGAATTCACACAGTTTCTATAATCAATAAATAAAAGTAATTCAGAATACCAGTATTTCTTTTCCTTCTGTTTGAAGGAACATTTTTTAGGGAACGGGATTCTTTCAAAACTCTCTAAGCTAACCTTAAATTGGACCACACAAACACCGTTGATAATCACAAAAATTGGATTTACCTTCAAACATACGGGGCAATAATTTCCCTTCACAAACAACCTTCCACAAGCATCACAACAAGTGTATCCCAAGAACCACCTGTGAGATATATAAAAAAATCAATTCAGATATTAATACTAAAGAAATGCTTCAGCAGGTCAAGGAAAAATCATTAGCTATCAGTTATCAAGCACCAAAAACACAACATATTAAAGAGTTTCAGTAGTTGAAAAGAAAAATGAAGTATTAATCTACACAGAAAGGAGATATTTTCAGTGCAAAAGCTTTGTTTCTATTGGTTACTAATCGTACCGCACACTTAAACCATTTCCAGGAACATTGGATCCGCAGCTGTGACACCTTGTATGTTTTGGGCACAAATATGGCCCAGAAGAAACATTCTGCATAATCCAGGGGTTATGTGAGCATTCTATTCCTAATCAAGGTATAAAACTAAGCACAAGCAATGCAAATCTAACCTTATGTGACGGATGTTGGCAGTAGCAATGGTATGCACCATCACACCTTTTGCAGAACATGAGTCTAGTTGGGTCTCCAGTACTTCGGCACACCTAAAAAAGGGCAATGAGTAGCAATGAGTGCAACAAAAAAATTGAACATAATTTAGTGAAAACATGTATTAATATGAATAGTAAATTACCTCACAGGTTCGACAGTAAGGGCATGTCCAGGAACTCCAATGAAACAGATCTGCAATCATGCCAAATGTATAAGACTGCACTAGTATAAGATAACAGTACAATAAATTATCTGCCTCTATGTCTAATACCTCTATGTTTAGCCCAAGATTTCAAGCAGCTCCTGTGGTACTTTTTGCCACAATTTCGGCAAGAAAGCATCCTTCTTGCCCTCTCACTTCCTTCATTCTCACCCAAAAAGCACATGCGGCACATCACATTTGTGTTGGACTGTCCTTGCTCATCTACAGCAGAACTTTTCGATGCAACCTGGAAAGGAAAAGGGCGTAATCAGTAGTCACTAGACTCACTACATAAAAAAATAACCACTCCCAGTCCCAGCATAGGACTCTTCCTTTTCACTTTCCAGTTTTCAGTTTAAAAATTCTATTTCCAGTCAATATGAATCTGAACAACCCAACACAATCAAAATCAACTAAAATATCCAACCATTGAATCTTTCTTTCCAATTTAGCTCAAACTCAATAACAGTATTCCCGAGCTCACTACAGAATTCACTTGTAGAGTATCAAAATCAAAGATCAATCAGATTAAACATAGAGACATCAACACAAGACAAAGTTCTGTAAAGTAAAACTTAAAATAAGGAATAAAAAATTGCACACTACATATGGCCAAAAGTGAATTTACTAATATAAACAAACGCATATAGCTGAAATTGAACATCACAACACTAAATGAAAACAAAATTCAAACTTCAACATAACTAACCGAAAACCCAAAACAAAAATCAAGAAACAAATGCAAGAACGTTACCGTAACATCACCCGACTCAACCCTTCTAGCATAATCCTCAGCCGCCACCATTGCAGCAGCGGCCTTCCTCTGAAGGGCGAGACGCTTGGCCTGGGACGACTCGTCCACGGCATCAGCGCCAGGGGCACCGCCGCCGCCCACATCTCCGGCAGGAACCGGGGAGACTTTAGGCACGGGGACCTGAACGGTCCCCTCTCGAGAAACCCTAACGCCCCAGGGGTCTTTCAAAAAGCCTTGGACTTGGATCAGTTCCTGCAAGAAGCCATTCTTGGAGTTGGTGGAGTGGAGATTCCGAGGAAACCCTAGCGAACAGAAGCAAATCCGGCGACTACAAAACAAAGAGAAACCACAAAAAACATTAATACAGGGAGCTTTGGAGAGCAAGTTAAAAAGGGGAGAAGGCTTTTTTTTTTTTGTTAGTGTGTAATTGTACCATGTAATTGGGCAAGCTACGTGAAAGGCCATTGTGAGGGATTTTGAATTTTTTTTGAGTTTTTGAGAGATTTAGCGATCTCGCTCCCAAAAATTATTAAAATTAAAATTAATAAAAATATAGATTCTTATTTCTTATATGGACAACTGGGATGGGCTAGGCTTCTGTAGTTCTGTATTGCTATGAGGCGCTGCCTCTATGTATAAGATGTTGGTTAAACTGCAGTTCTGGTCCCTCTCTTATATTTTGTTTTCAAATTCAGTCATGTAATCCTCTGCGTTTTATAATGTTGGTAGTTAGTCCCAATAGTTGAATATTTCTGTTAAAATAATGACACGAATTTCCAGTAAAAATACCTTTCTAACTCTAAAAAATCTATTTCAAAATGATGGAATGAGTTTTTTCTCAAGTAAAAATTCACATTCGAATTTAATCGGAATAGCAAAATGTTAAATTTAGGAATATAAACAAAAATAAAAATTCTTCTCACAAGGTATTTGTTTGCACTCTTTAAGCTCTCACCCAAACTTAAACACTTGAGCAAATATGATAATTTTGGCTTACAAGTATTGTCTATACAAAAGAATAAACAGTTAAAGCCCTAAGACACAATTTCACATTATAGTTGTTGACATTTGAAGCATTAGTCTTTCATGGATGCTTGGAGGTCTCTTTTATACTATCAATTGAGTTTGTAGTCGTTAAGGACCGTTGGAATTGAATTGGAGCTGTTGGAGCATTCATTTTCCACCATAAATGCAGTTATGGAGTTGTTTGTATCGATACGTGTGTAATCATATCAATACGACCTTCTTTAGAAATAACCGTTGGAGGTCTGATCCAGCTCTATGTATCGAAACATAAGGTGTATCGAAACGCCTCGTAGCGTACCAAAACGTGATTGTCCGTATCGGTATGTTCTGCACTTTAAGAGACAGTTGGGAAAATAGTCGTTGGGGGTTTTCATAAAATCGTTGGGCATTAAATGTTGGGCATATCGAAACGCATATGAGCGTATTGAAACGACATTTGTCGTATCGAAACGGGCAAGCGCTGTTTCGATATGGAACTTGACAGTTTCAATTCCAGTAGCTAAAACCCGTAAAGTGTATCGAAACAGGGTATATCGTTTCGGTACGGACAAGCTGGAATTATGGTTTTGGCTACTTTAAAACATTTCAAAGCATTTTAAAACCTTTTAAAAATTCCTCAAACTTATTTTCAAGTTGTTTGGACTTAAACTCATTTTTGAAATATTTTCAATTTAGTCTAATTTAAATTTTCAATTATTATATCAAAACATAAATCTCAACAAAATGATATATTCGATATTTCAATTTTTTTTATGTAAATTCAAGTTACTTCGAATGAAAATTTTACTACGCTCGACGAATACCGTTGAATACCACTGACGCTGAACACTGTTAAATTGATTAATAAAGATTAAAAACCTCAAACACTTAACATATAATTATAAATTATTTAAAGTAAATTTTCAATTAAATTATTTTCCACATATATATTTTATTTTTTTAATCTTCTTCTAATAATTGGATCAAACACCAACCTTAGTCAATTTAAAAAAAAAACTTGAAACCCTAAATTATACACCCTAAACCCTAAATATGAACATTGTTTTTGTGATTTAGGGTTTTATGTTTAAGGTTTTGGATTTAGGGTTTTATGTTTTATGTTTGTGGTTTAGGGTATAGATTTTTTAATTTTTAAATTGACTAAAGTTGATATTTGATTTAATTATTTAAAAAACTAAAAATATAATATATATACATGGAAAATAATTTAACTGAAGTTTATTTTAAATAATTTATAATTATGTGTCAAATCTTTGAAAATTTTAATTTTTATTAATCAATTTAATAATGTTCAACGATGTTCACTTAGTGTTCAACGTGTTCGTCGAGCGTCGTAAACTCATCCTTACTTCGAAACATCTTCTATCCGTTCTGAATTTAATCGGATAAGAAATGCTACAGACATTCAATTGTCGGAGCAAAACATAGTTAGAATTGGACAGAATTCAATACTTTTGTTCCATAATAATAGATTTTACACATGTACACGATCATATCGCAACAATTCAAAATATATAAGTATAACCACAAGAGGTGTATATGGTTGGGTAAAATTTTCTGGTAATCCAAATCATGGACGGCAAATCATGCACCATATTGCAAATTTTAGGTGATCAGATGAGTGTATAGAAAGAAAGAAAGAAAAAATTATGGACGGCAATGCTTTATTTAAGGAGGATAAGCATTTAGAGGAGGCTATACCAGTAGTCCAGTACAAGAGTATGAGATCTGAATTCAACTTCATAATAACAACAGAAATCAAAGTTGATTATTTTTCTACCATGATGGTTTGGGCATGGCCGTCCAAGAACAGTAGGCACACACAAGCATTTGAGACATATAAACATACACAGCGAACGATAAACTCATCAACATCACATCCTTCCAATCCCCCTTTTGTTTCGGACTCATCTTTTCCTTCAACCCTCTGCCAAACCTCTGCACACCCGACAATACTTCACAAAACCACACCCGCTGCCTCTTCTCCTTCTCCTTTGTCTTCGAGTTCGATGTAGATCTCTCTGTCGGTTCATTGCTTTCACAAGACGAAACAACGGGGATTCTGTGTCGACGGTTTATGCTCCGGCTTTTCGGGTGCTGAAATGGGACATTTTTGTAGTGAAAAGTAGGGTTTACACAGAGAGCTGCCATTGATGTTGAAAGAGAAGTTTGAATGAAGAAGTGTAGAGGATTGGATTTTGATCATTGGGTGTTTTTGAGAAGGGGGAGAAGTGTTGGAGGAAAAGATAAGCGCGGTCGGTGTCATAGTAATGCAGGTTTGCAAGAAAATATCTGAAGGTGAATGTTTACCTTAGAAATTGGGAATGGATAAGACTGGCCCAGTGGGACAAGCAAGCAACAGTGTTGACTGTTGTATTATATTCCATATATGTTATGTGCTTACTAGACTAGGTTTGCTCTGGGTTTCTAGCCCTTTTCAATGTTCTTGGCCCATCCAATACTTGGGTTGGATGTGATGTCTGCCTTCATTGGTGCCGATTGCCGAAGGTGGATCAAGACAATGTTATGCTTAATGATGACCATTTGACACATACTTGATGGGTTTTGATCTGATCCGATTTTATAAGGTCGAGCTTTTTTATATAAAAAAACTAAATTTAGGTCAAGTTCGAGTCTGATTTTTTTAGGATAAGATCAGATCAGATTTGAGTTTAAGGGAAAAATACCCTACTCGATTCGACCCGAAACAATAATTTAAATTTATTCTAAATATTTAGATATAATTGCTACAATGCTCGTCTCTTATATATATATTCTAATTATCTTCCTATTTTGTCTGATAAAAATAAAAAATTATTATAATATTTCCTCTTTATTTGTATTTTTTTAATTAGCTCTCTATTTTATCGAGTAATAACGAAAATTGATAAATTTTTATTTTTGTCTATCGGGTTGAATTCAAATTTTTACTCTAAAATTTGAGTTCCAGTTGGGCGAAACATCATAAAATATCGAGTTTGAATGAAAGTGTTAAATTTTTTGGTCGGATACAGATCGACAAAAAACTCGGCCCATAGTTATCCCTAATTATGCTAGAAATAGTGGGGGGTCTACCTTTTTTGGTGGACATTTGCTCATTCTGAAATCTAAACTTTTTCCAATCAATTATTTATTTTATGGGATAAATATTTAGTACATCGTCGATGCAATTTTTTTTTACATAAGAATACTTATTTTTAAGCCAAAATTTTAAAACTTAAAATTTTATTCTTAAAACTCTAACCCAAAATCTAAACCTTAAACCCTAAATTATAAATCACCCCACCTAAATTCCTAACTTCTAAACCCTAAACTAAAATCTTAAACCACAAAACATTCCTGCTTGTGAAAACTTTATTTTCTAATAATCATTATTTTATTAATTATGTATATCTGGAATTTTATTTGTCCTTCATTCACATAAATTATAATAAAAAACTGACTAAATATGTTTGTAAGTAGTAATTTTTTATTTCTTAGGAGTCCACAAACAATTCAATTATACTCCGTTCATTTACTATCTATTTATACTTTTGACACTTTTTCTTCCTCAAACATAAAATTTCAAGTTTTAAAGTTCAAGACTCTCAAATCTCTCAAGATTGATTGTGTGTATTTTTTTTAAATTCTTCATTTATTCAACATTAAAATATATTTCAATTATTATTTTAATTTTGTTCTCCAAAATTTCAAGTCCTTTTATTTTTTCTCTTACAATTCACAAAACTATGAATTTATATTATATATAGTTGAATTTCAATTCATTAATCTATAAAAATATATATTTACAATAATTATTGGTAATTTGACAAAACTAGTCATTGTCTCAATGAAGTTAATATTCAATGAAATATACATTTATAAGTAATAAAAAATTCAAATACATTAATACTTGTGTAAATAAGATAACAACTTAACATCAGTATAAATAAACATTAATCACTTATTTACACTATTGTAAATAAGTTTTGATCATTTATTTACAATGTTGTAAATAAGCATTGATAACTTATTTATATCGTTCTCAACAAGTATTGTTAATTTATTTACATGATAACTTATTTATATCGTTCTCAACAAGTATTGTTAACTTATTTACACTTAATCGCTTAAATTAGCGAACATATTCACAAACGCTAAATGAACATGTTCGCAAACGCTAAACGAACCGCCAAACATACTAAATAATAAACGAACTGAATTCGAACACGATACTAATATATGTGTATTCATCCTAAAAAATATTTTTGGTTCCGCCGCCACCGGTTAGGAATGAACATAATGCAGTCGTTGAAATGCTTGAAATGCAGTTCATTGTGTTGCTTGCAATCATCCATCCTAGATGTTTGGCTTTGTAAAGGAGGTTTTTCAGAATTTTGCAGGTGAATGTGCGCAAGGAACTTGAGTATGTCAAAAGGATCTTTTCCTGACAAGATTTCACTTTTAGGTGTATTGCAATCAAATTTCTGCTATCTTAGAGTGATTATAGATCAAGTTTCACTGCTAGAAAGTGCGAGAATTGAATATTGTGCAGGCCTGCTTGTTTTGCTTACAGGATTGAGCAGTGAAAAACTATCGGTTTTTTATTTACTAGCCACTTAATTCATATTGGGTTCCATAGACAAAAACAGAGTTAGGATTAAACATTTGAAGGGACAAAGGTTTATTAAACATTTAAATTTAAAAATTGGGAGGGACAAAATTCTTATTTTACTACTATTTAAAGTAAAAAGGACCTTAAATGCAATTATACTATAAAAAATGGGCGGGGCAAGAGCCCCTCACGAACTCCACATGGCTCCGCCTATATCAACAGAGATTCATTATGAGGGCGACCCTCCTAACTCAGTTTTCACTTTTCTCAATTCACAACATTAAAATTCAAATTCTGACCTTGCTTAAAGATTTGACGTCTTATCCCATTAGACCAACTAGTTGGTGGTGGAAAAGTGGAGCTTTAGCACAAATATTTACTGTTTCACTTTCTAGGAAAAATATTTTTTCTTAATACATTTTGTAATCTACTAGCATAAGAACATTATACCCCTAAGTATACCCGAATGCATATTTAAACTGTTCAATTTCATCGCACGCTGTTGTTCAATTTCCACCATTGATGCTGCACATTGCAAAGAGATTTTCTCTCGTTATTTACCTTCGACAGAGATGATAATCAAACCACATTTTCAACGTACAAAACAGAGAACACATTGCAAAGAGTTCACGCCAGCTTTATTGGATCAATGCTTCATTATCCCTTCAAACACTGCCCTGGAATCCTGCTTCTTGGGATGGCTCATGTTAATGTACATGTCGACCTCATCACATAAAAAAACATATAACAATTCGAACACATCAAGTGGTATTAGTAGAAAAAAATATTCTTTATCTTAAGTGATCTAGATTTTAAATAATTTATCTGTATGATATATATAAATTGTTAAAAGGTTAGAATTAATCGACATATACTCTATATTATAATCGCACCAAACATTAAAAAAAATACAACAATTCAATAGAGAGGGAGTTGGATTGAATTGTTTCAATTTCAGAAAAGGAAAAGGGGAGGGACAAGGCCATGTGTAGAACTGAGGAGAAAAGGGATGGCCATAAGTCAAAGTTATGGCCCATGAAATCTTATATTTTCTCTCTTTTTGTAATGTCCCTTCTTTTCTTCATGTCACAATCACCTGGGCCAATGGCACATGCCCACATGGTCATGCACATGCGCTCCTCGATCTCTGTGTGGCCTTATTGGATTCAAATTGTTTTGAATTACAAAAGTGAGTCTTACGAAAATTACTTTTTTAACATAATCATGAGTTTTATGATTCCTTTTCTGTGTGTTTATGGCTTGAGCCTCGACCTCCAAGATTAATGGCATAAAAATAGATATAAAAAATACTAGTATTAGTTGGTTTCACTTATACTTAGCGACCAAGTCATTATTAAACTATCTATTTAATCATTAAATTTTGAGATCGATTTTATTATAATTATTGAATAAAATAATGATCAATTACGTTATAAACGTTTTATTTGGTGTCAATAATTTCATTTGTCGTTAAATCAGTAACGACGAGATTAACAAAACTTTACATTTACATATTTTTTAATTTGGTAAAATTTTAAATAATTCAATAAAATTAATCTCCACGTTTATAAATTTATCAATTTGAACAAAAAAACCCTCTCCATGTCGGCTAACCCAGAACACTTCACCCATAACCCACCACCACCTCATTTATCACAAGATTCACATCCCCTAAACTAAATCGGAGAATACCTTCACCACCTTCAATCCATACAATGCCAAATCAAGACCCTATTCAACTCAAATCGAGTCATATTTCCGCTTTCATTTGAACCAACATGAGTGCAACGCTTTCATGTCCAACATGAACAACCAAGCAAAAGTATACACTCACACCGAATGTTCCGATTGATCAAAGTCTCCTTTTAAAGATCTTAACAATGAAAATGTCATTCTTAGTGAGGGAAACACCATACTTTGACATCAACTTCATCCACCATAGGAAGAGAGAGATCGAAAAGACAGAAGTTCGAACATTAAAAGGTTATTTTCGGCAGTTTAATGTAAATTTAGGAGAAACATATGTCAAATTTGAACACAAAGAGGTTAGAAAATGGTGAACCAAAAAGTTTCGGTGGCTGGCACGACGAACGATATGGTGTTTAGTGGTATTTTTTTGTCAAATTTTGGATTTAGGGAAAGAAAAAAAAAAGTTATGGATAGGAGAGAGGAGATGAGAAAGTTTAAATAAATATGTAAAATATAAATATTTTGAGTATTTAAATGAGGATAAAATTGATATAACTTTTGAATTTAGAAGATTTAATTTAGATTTGTGACTAAATTAATAGAATATTTAAATAGAAAGGACTAAATGTGTTATCATACAAATTTTAACACCATCACATCAATAATTTTGTTAACAAGTTAACAATCATTGATTTAATTGGTACCAAAATAAAACTTTAGTGATCTAAATGATAAAATTTTTAGGGTTAACTACTGGAATAGAATAGTCACTTATGTTTCTCCTCATCACAGAGTTGGTCATCGGTTTTGAAAAACGACCAGTAAGGTCACTTACGTTTTCGGGGCGCAAACTTTTGGTCACTCAGCCGTTTGTTTTCGTTAAACATTGACGGATTGTTGACCTAACAGTAAAAAATAAGGGTAACCTACTGCAATGGCCACTAAAGTTTATCTCATGTACATTTCTGCTCCCAATTTTAAAAAATAAACATTATGGTCACTACTGAAAAAGTTTCTTTATAATTTCACCCTTGAATTTTTAAAAATTCATTTTTCAACCCTAAAACTTTGCAATCAATTAGTACAATAGTATTATAAAGGCTTAAATGAAAAATATGTGTCCAAAGTATACCATTTTTAAATTTTAGGTGCCCAAATTGCTCCTATTTAATAACTAAACTTTCAAATTGCTCTTATTTTTCACTCTGAATTATTTTATTGTTATTATAACATGACATGTCATTTTTTATTATTGTTAAATCAAAATAATTTAAAAATAAAATAAAATCAATTTTATTATTATTAAATTTAAAATATTTAAAAAATATATTACTTCTTAAAATAATATTATTGTACTAATTGATTGTAAAGTTTTAGGGTTGAAAAATGAATTTTTAAAAATTCAAGGGTGAAATTATAAAGAAACATTTTCAGTAGTGACCATAATATTTATTTTTTAAAATTGGGGAGCAGAAATGTACATGAGATAAACTTTAGTGGCCATTGCAGTAGTTTACCCTTATTTTTCGCTGCCAGGTCAACAAGCCGTCAATGTTTAACGGCAACAAACGGCCGAGTGACCAAAAGTTTACACCCCGAAAACATAAGTGGCCTTACTAGTCGTTTTTCAAAATCAGTGACCAACTCTGTACTGGGAGAAAACACAAGTGACTATTCCAATCGTTAACCCAAATTTTTATTCAATCCTAAGAATATAAATTTCCCTGTAATTTAGTGATTAAATATATATAGCTTATTATTTTTACGGGGATAATTTGTCCTTGTTTTTTTTCTCAAAACTAGCCATTATTATACTAGTATAATATAACATAGTGATGGTGCACAAAATTGAGTTCGATTAACAACTAGCAAATTATTTTAGTTAACGATTGAATTTGGGTTGTTCAATTCTCGATCTTAAATCATACCTATGGTTGTAAATGAATCGAGCTTGAATGTACAAGGATTTGATCCTATTCTTTTATTTATTTTTGAAGGTGTTCGTATTCGATTCGTGTTGATTTATATTTTTAATTTCATGTTCGTTTGTTTATTTTTAAAGGTGTTAGTGTTCTATCGTTTATCGTTCACAAACATTTCGTTTATATGTTCGTGAACATGTTTATCTTGTAACACCCCTCACCCGGTTTAGGAGTAAACCAGCTAAGGAGTGTTTACAAACACAAAAAAACACAAGCCAATTAAAATTTTCCTAACTCATCACTAATAGATGAGTTAAGCAACTATCAATACATAGTAAATTAACTTTCAAGCATGTGAACATGAACATGTATCAATACATTTTAAAGTTACCACTTAAGGTCACATCCTTCCAAATATCAATCAAGGAAGTGTTTGCATGATCAAGAATTATATGTACATATGACTAGGTGCCACCAACTAGGAGTATACAAAAAGGAAGTATTGAATTATACTTTTACTTGTGCTTGTCTTGCTTTGCTTCAACTCTAGAGATTAGCCTTGGTATCACTCGAACCTGTAGGTTGGGAAGAATGGAATCAAGAGTGATAAGTACATTATGTACTTAGCGAGGTAGTAACCTATTTCTAACCAATTATCAAGATAAGTAACCCTTAGTCAAGTACAAACCTAGCTAAGGTTTATGACATTTGAAATCAAGTCTACCTCATGGCTTTCAAATGATTCTAGTCAAGTATGTAGCCATGTAATCATGTATGTCTAATACTATTTATACTTATCATTACAAGAACAAGTACATAAAACAAGGATCTTAATCTCGAGCAATCTAAATCATGCCATGCTTCTAAACACTATTCAAATAGCATACCAACAAGAGCTTTGTTTTTATTTCAAGTCTAATCATGTATCAAGTCAATACAAGAAGCATATACAAGTATAACACAAGTTTTCATAACTCAACTATAACCAATAGTCATTCCATGTTTATCTTGCAAGTAATATTCACAAGTTTAACATTTCAAGTATAGTCACTTTCCATTTCAAGTAATCATGCCATATTTCTTTCTTGCTTATTTACTTTAGATTAGGCCTTGGTATTTAATTGACTAGGTAATCGAGTCACCAACTAAACTGTCGTCAAAATAAAAAATTGGTCATATCCCTCCTACTGTCGCCAGTGACCATAACACACATCCCTCATACTGTCGCCGAATAAGGGCCTTGACCCAGGACCGTAATCCACCCAAAACAAGAGAGCTCTAGACTCTATGACATGCCATCCTACCTAATACCAACTAGCAACCAAAACATTGTTTGATTACTTATCATTTACTCAAGCTTCAAGTGTTCAAGACAAGGTAAGTACACATATCATGATCAAGACAAGTTAATGGCTTATTCAAGGCATCATCTTTAAGTGATGTTTATCAAGATCAAGCTAGCCCTTAGGCTAATTGAACCTTAGCTCATTATGTCATGAATCCATTGTCATTTAAGCAAGTATATAAGTTATGCCATCACTAGGCATCAAGTAATGTCTTAATTCAAGCCTTTTTATCCTGTTATCAAGTATTAACATTTTCTAGGCATACACGAGTCATTCGAATAGGTTATTTCAAGGCATAGAGGATCAATCATTTGTTTTCATAATCCATTTCAACCATTAAGTCATATATCAGGCTAATGATTAATGTCAAGTTTCCATTTAGACCATTCTTCCCTTAATCTATTATCAAGCATAACTTATGTTCATTTATCATAACATAAGTATATCAAATGGAATGTAGACATACATATTTGGTTAGGACTTAATTCTTAACCCTATAAGAGCTACACTCACAAGTATTTTGAGCTAATTTTGTTCCCGAATAGCTATCCCCTTTGCTTTCCACTAGCTTGACCAACTCTTTCTTCTTCAACAAGATCCACTCATTGCTCTACGATTCATTCAATACAATGGAATCAAAATCCAGCAACCAAACAATACATTCAAGCATCCAATTCACAAAGAAGTTAGAGTCAAACGATGTGCATTCAAACATTCATTTCAAGACAAATTTCAAGGTAACTTGTTAAGCCTTTACATACAAAATTTGCATAGCATATGTATACATATTTCAAACAACATTTTAGCAACTAAAACATGACAACAAACTTCATTTTCATTTGTTCATTTCAAAAATAGTTCATCCCTATTTTTATTAAGCCAAAACAGTCTTTTAATTATCCATTATCTCAAATCTAGTCCCAAACTTATAAACATGCCAACAAGCACTCCAAAACAGTCCAATAGACGTTTACACATACAATTCAGTCCAACAAGCTATTAAATTAGTCTTCCCATATTTTTAATTTACAATTTTCAGCCCTTAATTCATTCAATACAGTCTTGAAATTATCAATTCTTTCAAAATAGTCCCTAGTTAGCCATTAAGCAATCAAATGTAACTAGATTCATTCCAAGCTCAAATTTCGCCATCTAAACATTATTTTCAATTGATCAACACTTCAAATCATTTTATAACTTAATTTTTAGCAAGCTTCTAATTCAATTTATGTCTCGATTCATAGGAAATTCGAATTACACTCTCAATTACATGATCTTATAAACGACAGTTTCCATCCGTATTAATAGATCATTCGATCAAGCATGAATACATTCTATATTCAATAACGATTCAACCACCTATCAAGATGCAATCAAGGGTCGATTTGTGTGCAAACATTCAACAAACAAGTTCTATGAATTCAAGCTTCAAACATTAACGTCTAGGAGTTCATTCGATCTACAAGGAGAGATTCACTTACAATTTCTTTAACATATAGGATGCATGAACATGTGTATCTTATGCAAGCTTTCCAAATGCTTCAATGAAGGATTTCTCTTTGATTTCTCTCTCTCTCTCTCTCTCATTTTCTCTCTTTGTTTCTTTCTAAAGGTTCGGTTAGGGGAGAAAGGTTGAAGATGATGATTCATCATCCATCTCCTTAGTTTAGCCGAGTGGACCACTAAGGGTTTCATCCTTCATGACACATGTTATAGTCCTTAATTTTTCATTTTATTTACATACAATTATATGGTTTTATATTATAAATATTTCACTCTTATTAATTTGGTTAGCAATGCTTCATATCTTACGTTTTGGTCATTAATTCAATCAATTCTCCTTATTTGTAGGATGTTTGCACAATTGATTTCTAGTTACTTTTGTAACATGCTACTATGCCTTGGTTTGGGGTATTACAATGCTTCATATCTAACGTCCGCGAACATGTTCGTTTAACAATGCTTCATATCTAACGTTCACGAACATGTTCGTTTAACGTTCGTGAACATATTCGTTTATACATTTGCCAAAATAGTGAAATTACACCACTAGTCCTTAGACTTCACAGTTTGGACTCCAAAGTTCACCGCATGTTAAATTTAGTCCCTACCTTCATCGTTATTTAAAATATAAAAAAAATAAAAGGAAAATAGAAATCAGGTTAAGGAGCTTATAAACAAGTCGATAAAATGTAAAAAAAAAGGAAAATGGGAACTAGGTAAACAAGTCGGTAAACGAGCTTGTTTGTGAACATAAATGAACATAAAATTTTTGTCCATACTCGTTTATTTAGCTTAATATACGAACATTGGTTATGTTCGGTTCGGGTAATGGTTTTTATACATAGCTTATTAAAAATATTAAATTTAATAATTGTTTGGTTGCCATAAAAGTACAAAACAACTAAAAAGTTAAAAATCGAGAGTTCACGCTTCCAAGTAATAAACTCGGGACCAAAAAGTCTTCAAAGAATTGAAGAGACATCAAAACACTAGACTACATGATAATCTAATGCATAAAATCTAAAAGCATTCTAGATTATCAGTCGGATAAGTTAATCAATATTACTTAAAATTATAAACTCTAACCAAACTGAAATATTAAAAAAATTGTATGAAAACCAAAATTTTTAGTTAAGTTACTTAAATTTTTGGATCAAATTTTCTAATATCAAATTTGAGTTCGGTTTGCAGATTTTTTGCACAACCCTTAGAGTGCTTATCGAGCGAGTTGATCGCGAGTTGAGTAGTGCTCAACTCGTGCTCGTTAAAAAATTTCTTTGTTCGACTCAACTCGTTGCTCGTTAAGCTCGCTAAAATTTTGCTCGACTCATGCTTATTAAAAAATCTCGTTGCTCGTTAAGCTCACCACAATATTTACCTTATTTTTTAAAATATAGATAAATCTACTGATACTATTAGAGCTTAATACAAACATACAAATTTAGAAGAAGAAAATCTGTGAGGACTAAGGAGATAAATAAAAGAAGATGTCATGACTGTGTTAGAGATCAAGTCAATATTCAAGTGTGAGACTCTTTTTAGTTTCTCAAAAATCTTCGATGAACAAAAGAGGAGAGAATGTGTTATGGATTTTTGGTGTTTTGACTTTCAATCGTATTTTTAATGAGAACTAAAGATTTTTTTCCTTTTCTAATTTTATACATAAAATAATATTATAAAAATGCTTTGATAAAAAAAGGACTAATTAATATAATTTGATTTCTTATTAATACTAATTAACTTTTGAAATTCTTGAGGAATACAAAACTTTTTGGAAATTTGAAACCAAATATTTTATTGGGTAATTATGTAGCAAGTCATTGAACTTTTCTAGAGTTTTCAACTAGCATTTAAACTTTTTGCAACATAATTTTTAAGGTAGCACCAAACATCATTAAAAATTTATTAAAAAATACAACGAGCTACTCACGAACTTATCAAGTCGAGTTCGGCTTTGATCAACTCAACTTATTAAGATCTTGAGTCAACTCGAGTCGAGCATTTATTGATTTTTGATCGAGTCGATCTTAAGCTGTTTGCGAGTTGTTCAACTCAATAAGTACCCCTACACAACCCTATAATATAGCATAATATAAATGAACATCGCAGTAAAAGAGAATAACGAGACAAGATTAGGTCCCCACCTTAAGGTGTTGGGCGAACAATTTTTTTTCGGTGGTCATTTCTATTCCTCAATACTAAAAATTTAAATTTTAAGTCATAACCTAAAATTTTAAATTCTAAATTATAAACCTTAAACCTTAAAAATACACTTTACCCATAATTCTTTAAACACTAGTCCTAAATCATAGCCTTAACCATAAACTTAATCTTTTACTATAGGACATAAATAGGGACATCGAAAAATAACAAATGATTTATATTCGTGCAGCTAACCTAAAAATACAACATTTTGACCTAAATAATACTCATTTTTTGTAAAAATAAATAATATCATAATTTTAAAAATCAAAACAACACCTAAAAATGTTATTTATGAAAATAACTTTTTTTATATGTAAGGTACTAAATGTATGGTAGTTGTTTTTTTTTTTTTGAAAATGTCTAACATTCAAATAAAGTGGTCAAACTATACATTTTTTCTAGATAGGTGCATGGACTATATTTTGGGTCAAATAAGTGCCTAATTTCTTCTGTGATCCATTTAAGATTTTTTCGTCAATGACCGTTAAAAAAATCTGTTTTCCAATCAAAACATGACATGTGGCCTATTTTTTTAATTTATGAATTCCTTTTAAAAAATCCCAAAGTTTTAATCACATCTCCCTCACCGTCCAGAATCCCTCACACGTCCATGGTTCATCGTTCGCCGCCCAAGTGTCGGGTACCTCATTGTTTGACATTCCTCACCCTCTAGTCGGTGATTGATACTCAATAGACCTCTTTTTTCTTCATTGTAGGATGTTCATAGATGGTGCAATAAACGGTTGATTCGTCAGTTTTAGATGATAGGATGATAGGGTTTTTGCAACCCCTCGTCTCAGCCTAGCCACCAGACCAAACCGAACGGGTTACACGGGAAAAACCGAAGCGAACCCCGTTAAGGCCTCACCCTGATTAGCAACTCTATTTTCTTCATTTTATTAATCTTGTCTATGTGCCATGTTTAAACCTATGTGTGAAGGCAAACAACGGAAAAACGAACACATGTATGAACTAAGCAAAGGGCATGAAGGTAACTTAACCTTACCAACTAGTTTATTAGTCAAATTACAAGAACCCGAAACAAAACCAACTCAAACGATACATATAAACTCATTTAGGAAGCATACAAGCATTGGGGACTAATACGTAACATTTGGAAACCTTCAAAGATGCCATTTAACCACTTTAACTACCCGTGTTTCGAAACAGGGCTGCCCGTTTCAAACACGAGTTCTTAGCAAAAAGCAAAACATAGGCCGTTCCGGAACAGTTTCTCAGGGTTCCGAAACGGGAGCCTCTAGTGGAAAAACGTACCGAAACGACACCACCCCAATCCGATATGGGTGCCCCAAAAGCCTGGCTGTTTCGAGACCATACCAGACGTTTTGAAACGCCTGGGCACATATTGGCTCGAAAATGCATTTTGGCATCCTCAAACGTTCTCAAACTTCCCCCGAAAGGTCATAAACCACATGACAACATATTAAGCAAACATACTGGAGGCATTACACCCTAAAATAAAGCTTCAAAACATGTATACACATAAACAATGACCATAACCTCATACGCTCATAAGATCACTTTAGTTCAAAAACACCATCAAGCCAAAACACATGTCAAATAACCAAGAGCCATAACAAGCCTCAACATAGCATGGTATCGACATTTAAAACATTTTAGCAACAATAACAAATACAAAAGAGTTTGGACACCAACTCCCAAGTACAAAAGTCTAGCATTCCCACTGCCTAAGTATTATTATTACAACCATGAAAACCATACTTGAGCTAGTAAATGAAACTCCAAGGTTCCTCCTTTGCCCCACTTGCCTCCCAAAGCCACTAATGATCCGCATTGTTGGAAAAGAGAGCGTAAGCTTAAAAGCTTAGTGAGCGGAGCTCAAAGTCACAACAACAACAATGCAGTTCAAAACATATATTTAGTTTAAAGTCATAACCATTTAGAAGGGAAATATACTAAGCCGAAAACACAAGACAAAACCATGGTGTGCACATGAACACCCATTCCCGGTGGGACTACACATCACCGTTCACATCAACTAGCATATTTCTGGCGGGACTACACATCACCGTACTGATCTACTAGTCACTTCCGGTAGGACAACGCATCACCGTATTCAACAACACACTTCCCACTAACCATCACGTGAGGCTTTGACCACAACTACGAAAACATGACAATCATTAAAAAGGAGGTAAACGAAATCCGTATTTCACACAACAACACGTATAACACAGATACACCATCAATTAACGAAACAAGGAAAAATTAGACAAACTTACACTTGGATTTAGGTTGGCCTATAAGGCTCCACCCAAACCCCAAGAAACATTCTTTAAACATTTTAAAGCTTCAAAACAATTTCCACTCACCGGCTCAATACCCAAAACAAGCTAACGACCCTCCTTCAAGCTTCCGCAACTCTCGGTGTAGCGTCCAAAGAATCCAAATCCTTATCCACTACTTCTATCCAAATCAAAGCAAAGAATTAAAACGCTTTAAAATCTTCAACATACTTCCAAAATCAATCACATTCCTCTCTAAACTAAAACCAGTCAAAAACTCATCAATTTAACATCCAAAACATACCCAAAAGCTTTAAAATCTTCAACACACTTCCACAAACCTCTTAGGAACCATCTCCAACCACAAACAACCAAAAAATCCAATTTTCCCCAACTCAAAATTTACCCATTTATCTCATTTCGGGATTCCTTGATAAACCCATCATCTTAAACTTATTTATATACTCAAAACATTATTTAAAAGTCACCCAAACCATTGTTTTCAATATATTGCTTAAACCCTTCAAAACCCCATTTTACCCAAAATGAGAGAACTTGAGAAATCTTCAAGTTTTTGGAAAGAAAATGCTACAAGTAAGAATTAAATGAAAAGAGTAAAAATCAAGTGGTTTACCTCTTTGAAACCTCCAAAATGGTGAAGCTTGGTGAAAAGGGGTGGTGGCTATGGCTTTGGGAGTTTTAACGTGAAATGAGAAAATGAGAAGGAAAAAGATAGAAAGTGGGTTCCCTTTTCTTTCTTTCTTGTTTGAAATAATCTATTTTATTCCACTTTTATTTTTAAAACTCTTTTTGAAACCAAAAATCCCCTTTTGCCTTAATTTACTTTCATTTATCCCTAAGAACCCAATTAACATTTTAAAACTCTTTTACGAAAACATTTTTATTCAAAGACAACCTGAACACTACAACTAGGATATCAAACCTTTCTCGGGTTCCAGTCTGAACTCTCAGACCCTATACCCGAGGCATTACAACTCTCCCCTACTTAAGTAATTTCGTCATCGAAATTTTACCTGATGGGAAGAGGCACTGAAACTGTTTCTCCGTGTCATCCTTTCTCTCCCAAGCGATCTCTTCCACATCTCGGTGTCTCCACAAAACCATGACTAACTCGATAGTTCTCACACACAACATTTTACTATCCGTAGCAAGAATCTCAACCGGCTATTCATCATACGACAAATCTGGGTTCAACTCAATCTCTTCCACTGGCATCACATTGGACGGATATGATCTATACTTTCGAAGCATCGAGACATGGAACACATCAAGAATCTTTTCTAACTTGGTCGACAATCTCAATCTATAAGCAAAATGACCAATTCTCTCAACTACCTCGTAAGGACCAATGAATCTCAGACATAGCTTACCCTTCCTACCAAACCTCATAACCTTCTTCCAAGGTGAGACTTTTAGAAATACTTTGTCGCCCACTGCATACTCTATATTTTTTCTCTTCAAATTGGCATACGATTTCTGTTTATCTGAAGCTGCCTTCAAGCGATCACAAAACAGTTTTACCTTATCGGTAGTGCCCTTAAGCAAGTCTGGCATATGTACAAGCTTCTGTTTGGCCTCAGTCTAACAAAAATGTGTTCTACATTTCCTACCATATAGAGCTTCATACGGTGCCATTTGAATACTAGCTTGATAGATGTTATTGTATGCAAACTCTACTAGCGGTAGATGCTTTTCCCATAAACCCTGAAAATTGATGATGCAACACCTCAACATGTCCTCTAACACCTAAATAACCCTCTATGGTTGTCCATCTAACTGTGGGTGATATGAAGTATTAAAGTTCAACCAAGTTCCAAAAGCTCGATGCAAACACTCCTAAAATCTAGCTATAATCCTCGGATCTCGGTCTGACACAATCGATTTCGGTACCCCGTGTAATCTCACTATCTCACTGATGTACAGATCGACCAACCTGTCTAAGGTGTAGGTAGTATGAACATGTATGAAATGAGCACACTTAGTGAATCTGTCGAATATCACCCATACTGAATTTTTCTTCGAAGGGGTCAACGGTAAACCTGACACAAAATCCATAGTATTATGTTCCCACTTCTATTCTAGAATCTTCAACGGCTGTAACAAACATGAGGGAAATTGATGCTCGGCCTTAACTCGCTGACAAACCATACACTTACTCACAAACTCGACCACATCTTTCTTCAACCCAATCTAGTAGTACTCATCTTTCAACCCACGATACATCTTTGTACTACTCGGATGCATGGCAAAAGGATTGTTATGAGCTTCGTTCAAGATAGTACACTGTAACTCGACATCTTCTGGAAAAACTACCCTATCCTTGAAGCATAGGGTCCCATTCTTACCAAAGCAGAAATTTGTGGGTTTACCCTCGACTATATATTGCACGTGAGGTGCCAAAGATTTGTCTTGCAATTGTTTCTCTCGAATCAACTGAACTAACAAAGGTTTAGCCTGTAGCTTGGCTATCAAAATGCCATCTCGTGACACGCTCAATCTCACAAACATAGCTCGCAAATCATTTACCACTTTCCTACTCAAGGCATCGGCCACTACGTTCGCCTTACCCGAATGGTACTTTATCGTGAGGTCATAATTCTTAAGAAGCTATAACCACCTATTTTGTCTAAGGTTCAACTCTCTCCGAGTCATCAGGTATTTCAAACTCTTGTGGTCGGTGTAGACTGTGCATTTCTCACCATAAAGGTGGTGTCTACAAATCCTCAGAACAAACACTACAACAACTAACTCTATGTCATGAGTGAGGTAATTCTTCTCGTGAACCTTTAACTGTCTCGAAGCATAAGCTACAACTTTTCCCTCTTGCATAAGCACACAACCTAAGCCTACATACGATGTATCACTGTAGATCACAAACTCTTTCCCTGGTTCAGGCTGAATCAAAATAGGAGCTTATGTCAATGCTTTCTTCAACCTTTCGAACGCTTGTTGCCTTGCATCTGTCCACTCATACGGAACATTTTTCTGAAGCAATTTAGTCAAAGGTGCCACAAACTTCGAGAATCCCTCAACAAACCTTCGGTAATACCCCGCCAAGCCTGGGAAACTATGAATTTCGGTCACTAACTTCGGTTGTTTCCAATTCACTATTGCTTCTATATTCTTGGGATCTACAGTAATCCCATCAGCTGAGATCACATGACCTAAAAAGACCACCTTCCTAATCCAAAACTCGCATTTACTCAACTTGACATACAACTGATTTTCAAGCAAGGTCTAAAGCACTAGTCGCAAATGCTCATCATGTTCTTCCTCGGTTCTAGAGTACACTAGAATGTCATCTATGAACACTACTACAAATCTATCCAAAAACTCGTGAACCACTCTGTTCATCATGTCCATAAATGCAGTTGGAGCATTAGTCAAACCGAAAGGCATTATCAAAAACTCGTAGTGCCCATATCGTGTACGGAAGGTGATATTGGGTATACCCACATTCTTTACCTTTAACTAATAGTAACACGATCTCAAATCAATCTTTAAAAACACTAAAACACCTCTCAACAGATTAAGCAAATCATCTATACGCAGCAAGAGATGCTTGTTCTTTACCGTTACCTTGTTCAACTGCCTATAGTCTATACACATCCTCATATTGCCGTCATTTTTCTTCACAAACAAGACCGAAGCACCCCACGGGGAAATACTAGGCCTAATAAACCCTCTATCTGACAGTTCCTGAAGCTATGTCTTCAACTCTTTAGGTGCCATTATGTACAGATCAACAGATACGAGAGCATAATCTGAATACGTCTCAATGGAAAACTCAACATCCTATCTAGAGGCAAACCCGACAAATATTCTAGAAAGACACTCGGAAAATCACAAATTGTTCTGATGTCTTGTGGTCTAACATCACTCATATTTGGATTCATCATGTAGGCCAAATACGCTTGACTACCCAAATCCATCAATCTCTGAGCTTCTAAAGCAGAAACAACATTGGACAAGAACTTAATGTTCTCGCAAACTACTACAACCTCAAAATCATCCGCAAGTCTCAAGGAAACTCTCTTGGTCTCAAAGTCTACCTCAACTCTATGCTCTACAAGCCAGTCCATGCCCAAAATCACATCAAAACTATAGAACGATAATTCCATCATTTCGACCGGAAACACATGACCCTAAATCGTCAAAGGACACCTCTTATACATTTTCCTAACTACCAAAGTCTCACCAAAAGAACTAATAATATTCACACCTACCTCTAAACACTCATACGGTAAACCTAACGATCTTACATGCTCACCCAAAATGTAGGAATGTGTCAAACCTGAATCTATCAATGAAAGCAAGGATGAAGATCTTAACAAGAAATTACTTGCGATGACATTCATGTCATTCCTAGCCTCTCGCTGTGCATACACCCTAGCTGGTCCTCCTCCCTCGGGCTGAACTGCCACCACATGAGTTACGTTTCTCTGACCATCATTCCTTGGCTAAAAATTACCTCGACCGCGCCTACGGCCTCTCTGGTGCTCAAAACCTCTAACTAGAGCCTGTCTGCCCCTAGTCGGGTGAGGACAGTTATGCCTCAAGTGATCTTGTGAACCACAATTCTAGCATACCCCAAAGGTACCCATACACTCGCCCGGATGGCGTCTCCCACACCTAGTGCACTCAGGAGTGTGAACAGCAGCTCTCTAGCCCTGATGGCCACATCCATGGTTACCGCCCCTAGTCGGGCTGATATCTTCTATCTCTGTGCCTCTTGGCATGCTTTCTGTCCAAATTTGTATGTCTTTCCCCTGAATCGAACCCACTAGCACGAGTGTTCGAGCCTAAACTCTTCTCAATATCTTTGGTCATATAGACCAAAACATCAAACTCGGTGTAATCTAAAGCGAGCATATAAGTCTTCACATCCCTAGTCAAATCGTAACGGAAACGCTCACACCGTTCTCTCCCATTGGGAACCAACTCGGGAGCATATTGGCTCAACCTCACAAATTGTACCTCGTATTCTGACACCGTCTTACCACCTTGAACCAAAGCCATAAATTCCCTCTTCTTTTCATCCTGATATCGGGCTCCAAGGTATTTCTTTCTAAAAGTTGTTCGGAAGAATTCTCAAGTGACATCCGCCTCTGGCATACCTGAAGTAATTGTAGTCCACCAAGCATACACATCTCCATGAAGCAAGGAGACAACACAACCCAACTTACGAGTTTCTGAGCACTCCATCAGGCCTAAGATTCGCGTAGTGCTCTCGAGCCAAGCCTCTGAACCCTCGGGAGTCAAACCACGGAACTCAACTCCCCCCAAACTACGAAGTCTCTCAAGGGGTAAACCAGTCCCCGCACCCTAAGCTGGTGCTGCAGCATGTATACCGGCTAAAGCTGTCTGAAAAGCCCCGACTATGGTCTGAATCAAATGAGTTATGTCTGCACCTGCTTGACCCTGACCAGCCTGAGCTCTATGACCTCCAACATTCGCCCCAGCCTGAGGTACATTATCTCTGACATCTGCCTAATTACCATTAGGAATAGGAGAAGGAGGAGGAGGCACAACCCTAGGTGCATGGTCACCCACTCTAGGCATTCCCCTCGGTCTCACCATAACGTAGATACAATCTAAAATAACAACCATAACACACAAGAAAACATTTGGTGAGCAAGGGCTAGGATCCAAGTGCTCAAGCTCTTTTAACCAAAACCATTTTCTAATAACAATACTTAGCAATGGGGATGCTCGACTAAACTTCAACCAACAACAAGAACGAGAAATCATGCTTTCACACACCATACAATGGAAAACAAACCAAACAAACCAACTTACCTGACTTACCTTCCCAGGAAACCTCGTAACTGAGGCTCTGATACCACTAAATGTAACCCCTTCATCCCGACCTAGCCACTAGACCGAACTGAATGGGTTACACGGGGAAAACTGAAGCGAAACTCGTTAAGGCCTCACCCCGATTAGCAAGCAGGGGGCATGAAGGTAACTTAACCTTACCAACTAGTTTATTAGTCAAGTTACAAGCACCCGAACCAACTCAAATGATACATATAAACTCATTTAGGAAGCATACAAGCATTAGGGACTAATACATAACACTTGGAAGCCTTCAAAGATGCCCTTTAACCACTTTAACTACATGTGTTTCGAAATAGGGCTGCCCATTTCGAAACGTGGGTTCTCAGCAAAAAGCAAAACATATGCCATTTCGGAACGACTCCTCAAGGTTCCAAAATAGGAGCCTCTAGTGGCAAAACGTACCGAAACGACACCACCCCTATTCCGATACGGGTGCCCTAAAAGCTTGGCCATTCCGAGACCATACCAGACATTCCGAAATGCTTGGGCACAGATTGGCCCGAAAATGTATTTTGGTATCCCCAAACTTCCATCGAAAGGTTACAAACCACATGACAACATATTATACAAAGATACTAGAGACATTACACCCTAAAACCAGGCTTCAAATCATGCATACACATAAACAAGGATCTTAACCTCATAAGCTCATTAGAACACTTTAGTTCAACAACACCACCAAGCCAAAATACATGTCAAATAACCAAGAGCCATAACAAGCCTCAACATAGCATGATATCAACATTTAAAATATGTTAGCAACAATAACAACTACAGAGGAGTTTGGACACCAGCTCTCAAGCACAAAAGTCTAGCATTCCCATTGCCTAAGTATTATTATTACAACCATGAAAACCATACTTGAGCTAGCAAATGAAACTCCAAGGTTCTTCCTTTTCCTCTTTTGCCTCCCGAAGCCACTGACGATCTGCATTGTTGGAAAAAAGAGCGTAAGCTTAAAAGCTTAGTGAGCGGTGCTCAAAGTCACAACAACAACAATGCAGTTCAAAACATATATTTAGTTTAAAGTCAAAACCATTTAGAAGCGAAATATACTAAGCCGAAAACACAAGACAAAACAATGGTGTGCACATGCACAACCATTCCCAGTGGGACTACACATCACTGTTCACATCAACTAGCATATTTGCGGCGAGACTACATATCATCATACTCATCTACTAGTCACTTCCGGTGGGACTACACATCACCGTATTCAACAACACACTTCCCACTGACCACCACGTGAGGTTTTGACCACAACTACGACAACATGACAATCATTAAAAAGAAGGTAAACACAATCTGTATTTCACACAACAACGCGTATAACATGCATACACCATCAATCAACGAAACAAGGAAAATTAGATAAACTTACACTTGGGTTTTGGTTGGCCCCTAAGGCTCCACCCAAACCCCGAAAAACCTTCTTTGAACATTTTAAAGCTTCAAAACAATTTCCACTCACCGACTCAATACCCAAAACAAGCTAACGACCCTCCCTCAAGCTTCTACAACTCCCGGTGTAGCGTCCGAAGAATCCAAATCCTTATGCATTGTTTCTATCCAAATCAAAGCAAAGAATTAATACGCTTTTCAATAATCAAACTCACTGAAATCAATCCCATCAAAATCCGGCAACAACAAGTTTCCGATTTCTATCAGAAACTAACCAAAATTAAACACATTTCTTCTCTAAACTAAAATCAGTCAAAACCTCATCAATTTAACATCCAAAAGCTTTAAAATTTTCAACACACTTCCACAAACCCTTTAGGAACCATCTCCAACCACAAACAACCCAAAAACCCATTTCCCCAACTCAAAATTGACCCATTTATCCCATTTTCGGGATTCCTTGATAAACTCATCATCTTAACCTTATTTTATACTCAAAACATCATTTAAAACTCATCAAAACCACTATTTTCAATACATTGCTTAAACCCTTCAAAAAACCCATTTTACCCAAAATGAGAGAACTTGAGAAATCTTCATGTTTTTGGAAAGAAAATGCTACAAGTAAGATATAAATGAAAAAAGGAGTAAAAATCAAGTGATTTACCTCTTTGAAACCTCCAAAATGGTGAAGCTTGGTGAAAAGGGATGATGACTATGGCTTTAGGAGTTTTAACGTGAAATGAGAAAAATGGGAAGGAAGAAGATGGAAAGTGGGTTTCATTTTTTTTGAAATAATCTATTTTATTCCACTTTTATTTTAAAACTCCTTTTGAAACCACTAATCCCCTTTTTCTTTAATTTACTTTCATTTATCCTTAAGAACTCAATTAACATTTTAAAACTCTTTTACGAAACCATTTTTATTTAAAGACAACCCGAACCCTACAACTCGGATATCAAACCTTTTCTGAGTTTTGGTTCGAACTCCCAGACCTTAAACTCGTGGCGTTACAGTTTTCAGTAGTGGGGTCCGATGAAGACAAGGGTGGCTGGTGGTGGTTGAATTGGTGGTCAGAGTGGTGGAATTTAGGGATTTTTTATTTGAGTTTGGATTTTTTAAAGAAATTAAAGATTATGGGTTAATTAATATTTTTTAATTTTTTCCATTTTCAAATTTTAATTTCAAAAAATGTGAAACTATGTCACGTGTTCGTATTTCATTGGATAATGGGGAAAATAACGTGTGTCATGAAAATCCTAAATGGGCCACGAAAGACAACGTTAGACACTTATTTGGCCCAAAATATAATTTAGGCACCTATCTAAAAAAGATATAATTTGAACAATTATTTGACGGTTAAGCTTTTTGAAAACGTGCACCGTTGAACACACTTTTGCCTACGTAAAAACATGATTATAAGACTTTATAAAAGAATGACAAAAAATGAAAGAAAGGGAAAAATTAAAATGTATAAAGTTTTACGAATTAATATTGATAGATAAAAAATACTGATATTTAATAAATTATTTAAAAATATTAAATATAATTATGTTATCTGTCATCTTCTTATAAAAATAATCAAACATCTATATTTTAATTTTACCAAACACTTTTATACATACATTTAATGCAATCCATTATTCAAATCAACTAATGCAATCCACTACCAGCTAATGTCATTCGCTATTAACTATCAGCTAATTAACAAACAAAGCCTTAGGCCCTATTTGGTAAACAACTTTTTGAGCTAAAATTAGACGTGTGAACCATTTTTAGAGGTTTAACTAGTCAAATCCGCTAATTTAGATGTTTGATTAATATAGGACTGTAATAGCGGATTTGGGTGAAACATCTCAATTTGAAAAAGCTTTTGTGTTAGAGGTTTGGATAAAAAATTGTAAAAACTTTTTTTATCCTGGATAATTATAAAAAATTCTCTAAATAACATAAATTTGAATAACTAGTAAAATTAAAAAGATAATTTCATATTAAGAAATTAATATATATATAAATTAATATTTAATAATTAATAAAATTGTATTTAAAATATAATTTTATAAAAAATTAAGATATACATCTAAATTTAATAATTATTAAAAAATTATTTGAAAATTAAGAAATTAATATATACATCTTTCATATATTCTTAGTAATGATATTAAAAAAATAATTTTCATAATCTAATCAATTTTAATAGATACAAAATATTAGTAACTAATAAATTATTCAAATAAGTATTAAATATATTTTATATGTCATTTTGTTTGTTCAAATAATCAAACAACTATCAATTAATTTTACTAAATATTTTTTCTACATCCAGCTAATTTAATCCGTTAATCAAATCAACTAATTTGAAACAGCCATAATCTTTCAAAATTTTGTATTATGATTAAATTTGAAACAGCACAAATTAAAAACATTGTTTCCCTCGTTTTCTAGCACACAATTTTTCTTAAGTTTTATTTTGATTCTTATCTCTTTAAAAATCTGAACTGATTTCATGTCATGTAAATAAAGACACATGTCAAACACACATTTTAAAAAACATGATTGGCATAACTTGTTTTTATAGATATTATTTCAGTAAATAATTTTTAACCTTATTTTAATAAATAAATAAATAAATACATAGATAAAAATGCTAAAAAAATAGATCACCAATATAATACTATAAGATATTAGTTTTCTTGGATTTTGGTTTTTGGGTATTATAAACTTTAAAATATTTGTTTCAGTTCATTTTATTTGTCAGTAAGTTCTGACATGTGCACATGGGGGTTTATCATGTAGGTGGAACAGTCAGCTTGCAGTTCAGACATATCAAGTATCCATACATCCAGATGGAATAAGTAAGTAACACACCTACTGTTCCTAGGACAACACTTTCTACTTTTATCCTTCACCTATACCGTCTATGTTTTTCTAAAAAAAACTAAACTATAGTACTATATATGTTTTATTTTTATCAAAACTGTACTCCTTAGGGATATGCATCAGCTAGATTTTTGGTTACTCTAAAAATAATTATTTTAAATTCGAATTTGATCTGACAATATTTTTAAAAAAATTAAACTTGACTCAAAATTTATATATTTAAACCCGATCCCAACCTGACTTATTTAAAATAAATTTAATTTTAGAAATTTAATTGTAAAAAATAATTTTAGGGGTCTAATTGTAAAAAATTAAGTTTAGAGACTAAATTGTAAATAAAAAATTTCAATTTTAAGGATCTAATTATAAAAATATATATAAAGAAGAATATTATAACAAATATTCCTCAAAAAAATAAAGAAAAAATATACTATTAGTCGTGGGTCGGGTCGGATTTTTTACCATAAACCTGAACTCAACCCGACTCAAACTTGAATTTTTAATAATAAAAAATCTAATCCGACCAGATCGGTAAAATGTGTATCTCTAATACTCCCTATGTTATGTGTGAAATTATTCTTAACTTCAAAATTCAAATTTAAACTTTTTCTTTCCCTCAAATTTAAACCTTTTCTTTTGGCTGAAACTTTTGTTCCATGGTTACCCTTATATGTCGTAAAAAGACGAAGCGGAGAGTTGTTGGATTTGGCAGACAAAACCTAACCATCTTGATTCTTGGATAAGGACTCCGTTAATTTTAATTTAATTAAATCATATGTAATCGGATGTGGATCTTCAGTTCGCTAGAAGATAAAAATATGGATCCTATCAGGTTACCTTTTCCCATATTCTCAGTAGCCGCACCGACAATTTCCTCAATCATATTTTATCATGGAAAAATACGTTTTCCTTTTTCTCTTTCGAATATTTCCATTTAAAATCTAATTATTCTTCCTTTTAATTTACTGAAAATATTTATTAAAATTTAGAAACTATTACTTATATTTAAAGTAAGACATCCTGAACGAACAACCAGTTGATCCATTAATATAAGAAATTAGATTTTTTAAGTAAGATAAAAACTTCAAATACTAACGTTGTGAGTAAAATAAATAAAGTTGAGAGAGTCGTCTGACCTCTATAGTACTAGATCTAAATTAATTAGTTAAAGAATTTGATACTGGTGATTAAAAAATGATAGTTCTTCTGCGCTCGACGAGCAACGACAAACACCGCTATTAACGAGCACCGATGAGCACTGATAGATTAGTTTATAAAATTTTTAAATCCAAAATACTTTATGCGTAATTATAATTTTTAAAAAAATTAAAAGTGTAATTTAATTAAAGTAATTTTTTAGTTTTAAATTTATTTTTATTAATATAAATTATCCCAAATAAAAAAATAGTTTTTTTTTGAGATTAACCCAATTGTTGCCTCACTTACCGCCAACCGTTGCCGTCGTCGACAACTTTTACGGTCGTCGTCGCCGACAGCCACCGTCACTGTCGTCAACAGTCGCCGCCAGTCCTAATCCTTCGTTGTAACTAGGTCATTTATCCCTAATTTTTAAAATCCTAATTATCTTAAATTTGATTCGATTTAAGTATTTTTCACTTAAATTTCATTCAATTTATCCCCAAATCCCAAAATTAGTTGCAACAATCCAATTTTTTTGATTGATTCGAAAAAATAATGGCCGATTTGAACCCCCAAAAAGTACAGTTCGTCGCGCGTACCGGTACTGTAAAAATATCGTATCGGTACGGGGGCTAACTGTACCGGTACGTCACGCGTATCGGTACAATTTTTGGTCACTAAATTTTTTTGTTTTGTAAGCGTACATGTACGGTAAGTATACCGTACCGATAGACCTGAAACTTTTGTACGGTGCATGCGTCTTGATGTTTTATTTTTACCTTTTTATTAAGTTTCATTAGATTAAATTTTACTTTCATTTACTTGGATTAAATTGCAAGTTTTTCGAGATGGTTGATATCGTAGACATCGAAGATATTGAAGATCTAGAAAAAATTGAAGATACGGAGTTCGAGCTCTATATCGAGGACAAAGAATTAATTTTTAAGAAGAAGAACCTCATCTCGATGTTGACGATGCAAAATAAATAGATGATGAGAAGACCCTTGACTATTTCATCGACGAAAGCATATGTGATAAGATTGATAAAGAATTAAAGGATTATGAAGAGAATAATATGAGCATACTAAAGTGAAAAACTTTAGAGATTGTGTTAAATTTTACCATCCACATTGGTATTATTTGTTAGTTAAATGGTGGTAATAAAACAATTATTGATGAAATTCATCATATAAAATAATGGTGATTTATATTTTGGCACAAAAATGGTGGTAGAAAAATGGTGATATATATTTTGGCCCAAAATTTTTAAATGTTAGGTTAGGGTGATTTGGTAGGTTATTTAAGTATTCAACATGGTTAAATGATAGTAGTAAAATGTTATTACTAGTTTATACAAATTTTGTTGAGTTAAGTTAGATTTTATTGGTTAGTAAAATGGTAGTTTGCACAAATTTAAGTTAGTTAAATGGTAGTAGTAAAATGCTATTACTAGTTTGCACAAATTTTATTTTTTTGTTTATATACATTGTGCGTAATATTTTTGCAGGGTTTTTAGTTTGAAATGGCATCAAAGTTTAAACTTGGTACAAAACGTCAACGCATTGATGTATCTTCTTCAAGTCAACCTAGAAACAACCTTGAACCTGAATCTCAACCCATTTTATCTACCACATTTGATTCATGTTTTGATGAACCCCAAATACAAAACCAAAGGACAAACTTTGAATTGTTCAAAAATTTTAATCTTAGAGATGAGCGTATTGTAGATTTTAACTTTATGTCTGACCTTATTTTTAAAATCCCTTACATGAAGTATATGAGGCGATAAAAATTTATGTAAATGCTCCAACTCAGTCCTGAAATTTATCCCACTTTAGTTTGAATTTTTTTCCAACGCTCGGTGTATTGTTGATGAAACCAGTAAGAGTGTTATTGTCATAAAGTCTTATCTTATGGGAAGTCCTTTCTGTTATACATCGAAATTATTTGTTCTCATCTAGATCTAGAAAATACCGGTCTAGATAATGAGGATGTATACATAGATGGTGCTCAAGACACTAGCTCTGTTACTTCTCTAAATGCCCATGACCGCTATCTACAGCTCATTGTCACTTGGTGGTTTCGGCCATCATGAGGTAAATATTCCACCATTAGAAATGTCGATTCTTGGTGGATTCAATGCTTCCGCACTGGCCAGCAAATCAATCTTGGCCAGATAATTTTTTTCGACTTAGTATACATCGTCAACAATTATCGAACCGGTTGTGTAACCTCTTTTTACTATAGTACTGTCTTTAGTCATATCTTTGAGAAGGAGAACATCAATTGTTCTATAGATATTCTTTCCCTTTAAAAAATATTATTGGTGCTGCATCTATTCGAAAGGTCGGTTTTCAACTCATCAATGGCGAGTGGATTCATGCTCAACGAACAAATCAACCACCTCGACCCGCTCTTCGTCAGGCAGTTGCTCGAGCACCTGAGGGAGAGGTTTCTTTAGCCTCACTTTCGGAGATGATCGCTTAGATGGAAGGTCGCATTATGAGTCGTTTTGATGCAGTTGAGGAGTGTATAGAGTGGTTGGAGTATTCAGTTGACCTCCTTTATGATGATGGCGATGGCGACGATGTACCCGAGGCTTAATTTTTTGTTATATGAATTATACTTTTTATGTTTATGATGAAACTTTTTCTGGATTATGATAGAACTTTTTTATGGATTATGTTGGAACTAATGGAACTTTTTAAGTTGGAGTATTCACTTGTTATTATTTTATGTATGGATTATGAATTGAAAAATTCTATATAATGCTAGAACTTATGTTGGAGTATTCACTTGTTATTCTTTTATGGATTATGCCAGAGTATTCACTTGTTATTCACTTGGATTATTATTTTTTGTTATCAAATATGTTATGGAGTTTATGAATTATTGTATGGATTATATGAATTTCTGAATTTTTATGTATGTAATGTAAAAGGTAAAAATAACGTAATTGTTGTATAAATGAGAAATTTTTCTTCAAAAAAGTACTAACATGAATCGAAATAATAAAAAACATAAAACATAAAGTGTTCAAATTAGTCAAAAGGAAAATGAAATGACCTAAAAAAATGTTTCACTACAATTCAAAATTTCTTAATCCTCGGCTACTTCATCTTTTGTGGGCAATTTAAACAGATCAACTTCATTGTGATTGTTACAAACAAGTTTGACCAAAATTCTCAATCGTTCAACTCCCATGTATACATGCCACAATCATCCCTGAATCAAATATGAAATAAATTAATCTATTAACAAAACAAAAATTAGAGAAAGAAACATAATATATTTAAGCTTATATTACTTACGAATTTGGCTGCTTCGGTACTTGTACGCAATTGCATGAAAATTCTACGATATCTTTAAATAATTGACCCAAATGAGCATGACCCACAAACTAAACTAGAGTTTTAGTCAATTGTATAAACCGTAAAAAATATTAAGATATCGATAGTTAAACACTATTCATATATTAGTTCCCATAAATGAGTTAAGGACTTGCTATATTTTCTACAATCTTTTTACGCGCTCTAGTAGCACCAAGAGAGTTCAAAATATAATTATGTCTCTCAGCAACATCAACAACTAATAAAAACCAGTGACCTTTAGCATCATATAAAAGCACATATACCTGCGAAATCATGTAAGTTTAAAATCACTGCCAACTACATAAAAAACAAACTACAAACTGTAAATATACCTGCTCAACATTACTACTATCAGTATGCATAAAGTCACCTATCTAGCGGGTATGAAATTTAAAAAGATTATGTTGTGATCCCGCCTTCTTATCAGATGAAAATTTTTGAATCAAAGTCTGCGACAAAAAAATGGATAATGTCATCAAATCATCAACTGAAAATAATGTTATTTCTAGGTGCCCCATAAATATATTTTTTTACCTGAAAGGACAATGAGAGATATAACTTTTTTGGCATTAGTTCTTGTCTCAAATGTAAATCGTAGACATAGATATCGATGAACTATTAAATATTAAAAACAAAAAAATAGTAATGTTAACAACAAACAAAACAAAAAAAAACTTTATTATAACATGTTACATTATCCAATCAGATAATCAATTTTCTGGAAAAATAGTGGGAGCGTTGCCAACGTCCAACTGATTATATTTTGCCATGTAAAGAGTCTTGACTGTATCATCCCAAGTAGCAATATTCATGTAAGCTCTGGTTTCTTCAGACGTTAAGTACTTCAAATATTGCTTGTACGCATTGCTTGTCCTCAGATTTTTCTTACGTCCTTATACTAACGTATCACCTGTCTTAGAACAATACTACATGAAATATATTAATTAAACTCTTATAAATGATAATAACCAGAAAATTACATGTCGATATTTATAAATAAATTTTTTCGTAGATCCTAAACTTTTTTTCCTTAAATTTTTTTGAGCATGCATGATCAAATCTTTTAATTCTTCTTCACTGTCAACATCATAGACATTGTTATTGTTCCCAACCTGCGCAATTAAAGAGTAATTGATCACATATGTAATTCAAATGACATATTTGTACATTATTTATTTCGAATTTACACCTATAAAGAAAATAATTTTTTTCTCATTACCACCTCATTTTTTTCGGGAGCATCAACCTTGCATGTTTCTCCACTGTCTTGCAAAGTAGTGTTTTTTGCCTATTATCATATGTCAAATATTAGTTTTAAGTAAAATATGCTAAATAACAAATAAAAAATTATTTGTACATACCTTTGTATTCACTCTAAAAGTTCAAGCTCTCTTTTTTGATGTCATATCTTTTGACTTCAGATCATCTGTAACGTCAGAACGTGTAGTCGAACTTCTTTTTGACAATGACTTTTGTCCGTTAGACATTTTATGCCATATTTTTTTTACATATTGGAGTTTCCTTCAATGTAACTGGTTGACTAGGAAATTGCTAGGGACTAAATTCAAATTTAAATAAATCGCTCGAAATTTCTAGAAAACCATCCCAATCAGTCTTGATTTTGTCTTCTGAAATAGCTTCAACTTTACTTTTATCACTACGTTCTAATGAGGGAGAAAAATTCATACCACAATTAATAAATGGAGACATAATCGGTATTTTAATACCACTCACGGTTTCTTCCTTCATTGCCCCGACAATTAGTTTTTCTTCTTCGTGAGATTTATTCTTTAAACCATCAACATTCAATGGCTCGTTGCATAAATTCATATCTTCAGGTATACTCTTTAAATCATCTCCCTCTAATGATTTATTATGTACAACCTCTCCTTTTAGTGAATCACCATCTTGTTTTGAGCATTTTACATTGCTCACTGCTAATATGGACATTAATTTCTCAAATTGACCATTTAATTTCTCAAATTAGGAATTCATTTTCACAAACTCCTTTTCAATATTTTGCACAAATTGAATAGGTGTTTTGAACTTCTGATCACTTTGATAAGGAGTGCTTATGTTTTCCTCAAGTACAACTCTACACTTTTCCTATAAGTACATAAAACACTAATCTCAACAAAAATTATTTAAGACAAGCATTGAAAGTTCAAGTAATTATTAATAAATGTACCTCTGTGTTTGTCTTCTTCGAACACGTGTCGATATGACGCTTGCACTTCATAATTGTTGTATCTTATTTTGAAGGCGTTAAATCTAGATCCATCATCTACATCAAAGAGGTTAATTTTAAGTAAGAATAATTTGCAACATTTGAAGCTAGCGTATCGGTACGCCATCAGTACCGTACCGATACTGGTTTGGTACTAGTAACGTACCAGTACGGTAAAATTATCGTACCGGTACTACACAATATCACTGAAAATTTAGTGACCAAAACTGTATCGGTACACATACTATACTGATACAGTAATATCCAGCGTACCGGTACGGTAAGTTATTACTGATTTTTCAGTGGCTAAAAACTGTATCGGTACACATAGCGTACCGGTACGGTATTCTCATGCGTACCAGTACGCGAATAATACCGTACCGATACGTGCGGCGAACAACAAAATTGGGGGTTTTGGTTCGGCCATTAATTTTACGAATCAATCAAAAAAATTAGCTTGCTGAAATTGATTTTGGGTCTTAGAAAGGCGTTGGGGTTCTCGATTTTGAATTACATAAGCCAATTAACATAATTTTGGTTAGGGTGATGATTAAGGTTTCAAAAATTAGGGATAAATTACCTAATTGCAACAAAGAATTAGGACTGGCGGCGGTTGTCGGCGACATCGGTGTTTGGCGGTAGGTGCGGCGGCAATTGAGTTAATTTTAAAGCAAAAAAACCTAAGATTTTTTGATTTGGGATAATTTATATTAATTTAAAATAAATTTAAAACTAAAAAAATACTTTTATTAAATTACACTTTAAATTTTTTAAAAAATTATAATTACGCATAAAGTACTTTAGATTTAATTTTTTTTTTATAAATAACCTATCAGTGCTCATCGGTGCTCGTTAATAATAGTGCTCGTCGTTGCTCGAGAAGCGCTGTAAAATTTTCCTTAAAAAAAGTAAGACACTGCAACAGTTTTTGGCCAATACTTGTCTGGAATAAGGACGCGCAGGATGCAGCACGTTTAACTGCAGTTCTTTCTAGTGACGTGATACTGATGTGAAGTTAAATACATATGTCTAAATTATAATTCTTGTTTAATTTTTTTGTATAGATAAATCTTGTTTAATTATTACTATTAACCTTATACACAAAGTTACAAAATTCAATTCATCGAAAAAGAGTCTTACAAACTGTGAAACTGATGTTCACTTGTGTTTTCCGTTAGTAATTCTTATGTTGATGGAGGCAGTAAGTTTCCCAATCTGATCCTATGTGAAAAATGAAATGTCTTTCCCGTTAATTATGGAGAAGAAGACGGTCAGACTCGGAACATAGAAATAATTGAGATTTCCACCCCCATTACTGATGCTGCTTGCTTGCTGTAAAGCATCAGTTTGTCTCATTAATTAAACACGCCATTTATGCTAATTAATTTCACTCTTTCTCTCTATAAAAGTATTCAAACCCTCCTCTGTCTTCTCTCACCTCTTTCACTCCTCTGTTTGCAAGAAAAATGACCATGTATGCTTCATTATTGCTTGCATTCGCCCTGCTGCTCTCCGGGTGTGCTTTAGGCCCTAACACTCTTGTTTCAGCTAAGCGAGGTGGTCGGCGTTATGCTCATGCCAAAGTCGCTTCTAAGCCTTTTGAAGGTAAGTTTAAACCTGGGTTTTCTTCATTTTTTCAAGATCAGCTGAAAGATTTCTACTTTATGCAATCTTCTTGCTTGTTCTGCTTCAGGATACCTGGAAAATGGCAACTTTGAAGAACAGCCAAAACCAACATCCATGAAGAAAACAGTGCTCATAGGTCCAAACGCGCTTCCCAAATGGACTATCAAAGGGTTAGTGGAGTACATCTCCGGCGGGCCTCAACCTGGTGGGATGTATTACGCCGTGGCTCACGGCGTCCATGCCGTGAAGCTCGGCAACGAGGCCACCATTTCCCAAACCATACCAGTAAAACCGGGCGTACTCTATGCGCTGACCTTTGGTGCGTCGAGAACCTGTGCGCAAGAGGAGGTGCTGAGAGTCTCGGTGGGGACTCAGTCAGGGGACCTCCCTTTGCAGACCCTGTACAGCAGCATCGGTGATGATGTTTATGCCTGGGGTTTCATTGCCAAAGCCAAGTATGCCACCGTTGTGTTCCACAATCCCGGGGTTCAAGAAGATCCAACCTGTGGTCCTTTGTTGGATGCGGTTGCTATTAAGGAGCTTGCCCCTCCAATGCCTACCAGAGGTAATGACCAATGCCCAAATCTTATGATGGTTTTTATTGCAAACTTACATTGAATTAGTTTCATGTCTCATTTCGGGTTCGGATCATTTTGGGTTTGGATTACAGATTTGCTAGAATGGTAATTTAGGGTTGGGGAATGTTTATGATTTCGAATTTGAATATTTGACACTTAGGTTGGTTTATTTGTTCGGATTCGGGTTACTTCGGATTTGGTTTGAGCTGTTCATATTGTTGACCTTTTGGTTTCAGTGGGTTCATATCTTTATTTGCTTGTATATTCAAACCTCTGTTAAACATTGCAGATAACCTGGTAAAGAACCATGGCTTTGAAGAGGGTCCTCATCGCCTGGTAAACTCCACAAACGGCGTCTTGCTCCCTCCCCGACAAGAGGATCTCACATCCCCACTCCCAGGCTGGATCATTGAATCACTTAAAGCAGTGAAGTTCATTGATTCGAAGCACTTCAATGTCCCGGTCGGATACGCCGCAGTTGAGCTCGTTGCAGGGAGAGAAAGTGCCATTGCTCAGATTCTCAGGACCATCCCCAACAAAACCTACAACATGACATTCATCATCGGAGATGCTCGGAACGGTTGCCATGGAGAAATGATGGTAGAGGCATTCGCTGCCAAGCATACTGTCAAAGTTCCCTTCACATCTAGAGGAAAGGGTGAATTCAAGACTGCAAGCTTGATGTTCAAAGCAGATTCAGCCAGGACAAGGATCACATTCTACAGCTCTTACTACCACACTAGGAGCAATGATTTCGGGTCTCTTTGCGGTCCTGTGTTGGATGAAGTTCGGGTTTATCCCATTGCTTAGATGCCAAGCTTTTTTTTATCAGCACTAGAGCAGTTAATACAAGAAATGTGTTGCCTTTGTTCACTCTCCAGGTCATGATGGATAATAGATTAAAAAACATTTGATGCTTTTTACTTGATGTTTCAGTAACATTCAGAATCAAAGAACCAACAAGTAGCCAATGCGAATAAAAAACCATAAATTTGAGTTTAACCAGTAGGAGAATTAATGGAATTTATCATATGGTTTAAATTCTTAAGTCCCATTCCTTTATTCCTCCCGTTAGCACCACTACAGTCTACAGAATAGACTTACACTAGGAAATCATATCTACTGCAACTGCAGTTTCAAGCACATTTGGCAGCAAGTTTAGGAATGCACATCATGTTCTTACTAATTAACCAAATTGCATCCTGTTCGCCAGCTTCCTCATGTCCGTTATAGCATACCTCTCTATCATCTTCCTTAAGCGACGAGCACCCCTCTTTTTCTTAGGTTCAGAATTGGGAAGAGGAGGCGGGTTAGGCCGCTTTGCAGGCCTGGAGGTGGTTATTTCCATTTTTCAATTTTATTGTGAATCTCTCCCTTTAATGTTTTTCCAGCATTACCTGATGGATCCCCTCTGGTAGAATCGATATGCGTCTCAAGTGTTCCTTTCCAAGCCAAGAGATGGTACGGTACGGCATGCACGGCTCCTCAAAGCGAGGGGCGTAGTTTGAAAGATCTCAGCCTGTTCGATATAACCAACACGAAACTGCGACGTCGCACTGGAAAACCCTGCAAGGTTCCTTTTCTTTGCACCAAGTAGCTGAGCAATACAAGCAAGCATCTTAACTAATGCCGAAAGGCCACCAGCTGTGCCCATAAGTTTAGCAGCAACAACAGTCATGACGATCGTAGAAAGATTCGGTACAATATATCCCATTCTGCTCTCTACAAAATCAAGAACCTTCTTCTTTGCTGCATCCGGAGCAAGAGCGCAATCACAGGCATCGATAGTTTTATAAAGAACATCGTTGGGAAGCGGCTTGCCACTAAGAGTCGATGTTGTAACTGAAACAACCATAATGATAGATGAAGGGAGAAGTGTTAGAACAAAAAATATTCACACGAATATTAAACCCAAGATCCATACATGCCAAACCATTAAGAATAAAGACTAGATTTGCGGAAGCGTACCTGAATCCATTGACGGAGATTTTCCAGAGAGGGTTTGATCTTCCAAGATGATAGGTTACATCTTGCCACACAACTCTCTGATGGGGAATGAGAGATATGCAAGTTAACCTAGATCTCGGGGACCACTACCTTTATATAAACTGAATTAAAATCAGTTTATTAATATTTACAACCCTGCCCCTCATTGAGTTATAAATATAACTTATGTTATCTACACTTTTAATTCCATGACAATTTAATACTTATAACACGTGTAACATAATTGATCACTTAATTTTCGTGTTAAACTTTATAATAGCAACATACATTATACATATGTGCCCATTATTATTGGATAACCCAACAATCTCCCACTTGGGCAACATATGTTTCCTGACAAATATATAACCTTATGAGCTCAAAATTTGCTATCATACAATAGATATTCTTTAACAATCTCGTCCATCAACTATATCTATATAGGATCAAAGCGGTCTTCGCCATATCAATCATGACTGGACCCATCAATTGTCACGTATACAAACACAATCAAATGACATAGATCAATCATGGATGCGTAGCATAGAATTACATGTAAATGTGAACCGAACATGCCTATTTCCAACTGGTCCTCTTTAAACTTAAGTGAGGTCCTTATCAAAATAAGAAGAAAAAAAGTGAATAAACCGAATACTTAATTTCTGATCAGAAAAATAACCGAATACATAAATGTCCAAAATAAAACATAAAGCAAACAAATAACAAACTAACACTCAAACAATAATATCCTCAAATGATACAACATCCATATGAGCAGTGTGCTCATGAAAGACCTTGGGTGATAAACCTTTTGTGAGCGGATCCGCTATCATAGAGTTTGTCCCAATGTGTTCTATGGATATTTGTCCACTTTGTACTCTTTCTTTTACAACTAGGAACTTTATGTCTATGTGCTTTGACTTAGACGAGCTCCTATTGTTGTTGGAATATAGTACTGCTGACTTATTGTCACAAAACAATTTAAGCGGTCTTTCTATGTTCTCCAAAATACGCAGCCCAGTGACAAAATTCCGCAACCATATTCCATGATTAGATGCCTCATAGCATGCTAAAAACTCTGCTGCCATAGTGGAAGAAGCTACAAGTGTTTGTTTAGCACTTTTTCAGGATATAGCTCCTCCAGCTAATAGATAAATATAGCCTGATGTAGATTTTTTGCTATCTTGGCACCCAGCGAAATCAGAATCCGAATACGACCTCCAAATGATATGATTTCCTATAAGTGAGCATGTAATCTTTTGTTCTCTGAAGATACCTCATAACCCTCTTGGCTGCTATCCAATGGTCCATACCAGGGTTGCTTGAATATCTGCCTAACATCCCAACAATGTACGCAATATCCGGACGCGTACAAACCCGATAATACATTAAACTCCCAATAGCTGATCTATAGGGAATCTTCTGCATTTCTTGAATTTCAAGGTTATTTTTAGGGCATTGGGCAAGACAAAACTTGTCTTCTTTAGCGACAGGGGTGTCAATTGGTTTACTATTTTGTATGCCAAACCTTTTAAGTACTTTATCAATATAGTTATTTTGTGACACTCCAAGAAAACTTCGAGATCGATCTCGATGTATTTGAATTCCTAAAACAAAAGAAGCGTCCCTAAGATCTTTCATTTCAAAATGCTTAGATAGAAATCTCTTGGTTTCGCGCAATAAGCCTATATCATTCATGGCAAGCAAAATGTCATCGACATATAAAACCAAAAATATATGCTTACTCCCACTGAACTTGTGATACACACAATCATCAACGATATTCATCTCAAAACCGAATGAGACAATTACTTGATGAAACTTGTGGTACCATTGACGAGAAGCTTGCTTGAGCCCATAGATGAATTTCGTTAATTTGCAAACTATATGCTTTGGGTCTACCGACTCAAAGTTTTCTGGTTGCACCATATAAATTGTTTCTTCAATGTCTCCATTGAGAAATGCAGTCTTAACATCCATCTGATGTAACTCAAGATCAAAATGAGCTACAAGTGCCATGATTATCCTAAAAGAGTCTTTCAATGAAATCAGAGAGAAAGTCTCTGTAAATCCAATGCCTTCTTTCTGAGTATATCCTTTAGCTACAAGACGTGCCTTATACCTGTAACACCCCCATCCCGGGCCGGGAGCTGAGGGCGTTACCGGAAGCGGAAAAGCGGACATAACGGAACTTATCAGACAAAAGCGGAAGCATTACGGAAACATGATATCATTTTTAAACAGTATTACATGTTAATGCGCACGCGAAAGATGGGCTAACAAAAACTTTCTTAACTTATTATGATCAAACATACACTTAGACATACTTTCTTTTTAATCTTGTTACTAAATTTATGAGCCAATTTAAAACTTTTATTTTTATTTTCATTTTACTATTACAATTAGGTCATAATGTCGAACACTTAATCAATCGATTACATGCCATTCGAAAACTTAACTAAATGGTCTAGGTGATTTTCGAATTAATCCAAATTACCAATAATTAATCAATTCAATTTCATGCAACACATAATATATATATCCATTTCATGGCATTTGATTACCTTTACTTAGAGCCTTACAAAATATCATGATTTATATGCCCCTAAACATGTCAAGCTATCGACTATGGACAACAAAAAGAATCGACACAACCACTAGCTTGACTTACATTTTTATACACAAAATAATGAGGCTACCTACTTAAATACAAAACATGATTCTAGCCTCTTAAACAAGCATCACTGAGCTTATAATTTCAAACACCATTTCAAACTTAAGTTACGACCAAACACCACAAAACGAATCCTTAAACAGACTTCAAAGCCACTATCTAGGAGTCTAAAGATAAGACTTAGATCGTACATATTTCAGAACTGTGAACTTGAGAACTTGATAACTTTGATCCAACGAAAGCTAGCTTTAAGGTCCGAGCTATCCTGCTAAGGTTGGGGAGAAGAAAACAACGGAGCGATAAGTACAAAAAGTACTTAGCGAGGTAATGCTAAAACTAATTCATTCTTGAGCTTTAGCGTGTTCAAGCATTGAGTTTACTTAGCTAGGTTTATTAACAATTCAATTGCACCCAACTAAGCTCATGTAAAATTCATACACATAGCATCATACATATCATATCAACATTCATAGCACATGATTGAATACATAACAAACACAATAATTTATCACATGCTTGCATATAATTCGAGCAATAACATAATTCAATCCAATTTCAGCATACTCGATCTCATGCTTAGCAATTGAATTATCAAGATCTCACGCTAATCCATACATAGAATTTTTAACATATCAAGTCAAATTCACAAATTCATCATAGCATGTCATTCGAATGATCTCAAAATGTCATTCAAAAATCAGAATTTTCCATTGCTTAATTCCATGTATTCGAATAGGGTCATTACCCAAATTTCACAAAATCGGACTTATAAGCAATTCATATGCTTCATATCATAATCGGAAAGGATCAATGTCCACATAGCATAGCATTTCATATCATATCATATCCTGCTAAGTCACACAATCTTTTATCCACTTCATAAGTTTATTTAACTTAGCAAGTTTCATGTAATTCATGTCACATTGTAATTCAGTTCATTCCTTTAATTTGGTTTCATAGCTCAAGCATTTTATTTAATGTCTTTGCCCATGGTAGAATAGCCGTAACAGAAATTCGAGCCATCAAAAGGGTAACATGTAACGCATATAGTTGCCCGCGGCAACATCAAGTATTGCACAAAGCAACATAAAAGGGGATGCCCATAGCATCGTGTGTCTCGAACAACAATCAAGAACACACATCATATCAAGAGTACACAAAGTACTATCAAGATTGCACAAAGCAATATCAAACGGTGAGCTCAGACTCTAGGCATGTCGTTCTTATCTAGAACGTCCAATCGACCAGGGGCGGAGCCAGAAATTTATCTAAGGGGTGTCATTTTCTTGAACGATACTTTAGATGAGTTAATTATTTACAAAGGGGTGTCAATTTATTTATAAATGGGTGTCAATTATATATATTTTTAAATTTTTTATATACAAATTACATAGAAAAATATAATTTTTCAAAAATTTTGGGGTGTGGCTCCGCCCATGCAATCGACTAAGGGTGTAATCTTGTTAAGTGATTAGTTCATTATTTCATTTAACACGTACATTTTTCAGAATTTACTTTGCATGCTCATTCGATCATAACATCATGCATGGCAGCAACATCATTCATACATAATCATATGCATTTTCAAGCATAGCATAATCATATCATAGGGCAGTCCACATTTTCATTTTATCGAGTATCATCAAGAATTCAATTCATGCTTATTCATCATACAATCATTCACATGGGCAATCGACATTTGCGCATACTCAACAATTATCAAAATCAAAGTCGAACATATAATTCATGGCAATTAACATCATATAAACAACCCACATATCGCACACAATCAAACATATATCACAAGTTTCAAATCATGCATCCAATTTCCTTTATATTTCCTTCCCTTACTAAACACATTACCGAATATCATTTAGTCCAATTTCATGCATATAAAACATAAAATTTCAGAAAATAAAGTGGTTCGGACACTAGTCCCAACCCTAAGACAAAATTACACTCACGAAATTACACTCACGATCCTTAAGCTTGATCTCGAATTGAGATGCCTTTGCTTCTTCCTTTTGAACGATCGATCCTAGCTTCCTCCGAAATTTCTTCGCTATTCCGATCTTAATTCTCAACATAAAACGAACATACACTAAATTAGGAAGCAATTCAACCATAATTACTTCACAATTTCAAGCATGAACTCCTAATTTCAATTCTGTCTTTTCATTAAGCTAGTTGGAGGACTAGTTAGCGTTTTAATCATAACTTTTTAACTACTAATCCAAAATTAACTTATCATATACCGTTAAAAAGTTATTAAACTCAATTTTACAGTCATGTGAACCTCATATTTTTATCTTATTCAAATCAATACACTTTATTGCTTAATTATACTCATTTCGGTAAATCTGGACAACATGCACTGCCCAACTTTAAAAATTCATATCTTTTAATTTACATACTTAAATTGAGTTCCGTTTTCTCTCAATGATTCTAGACATACCAAAGTTTATACAGTATAAATTTCAGCTTTAAATACTTTATATCCAATTTTTGGTGAATTTCCAAAGTTACTGTTTTTACATTGTACACCACTGGACGGTTTTCTTAACTTATACTTTAGCTTAAAAATACACTTAATCACATACTTGAATCTAAAATTCCTTCTTGATATGACTTATACTATTTTCCATGATATTTTACAGTCCATATAAACTTCCAATTTCAACATTTAAGCATTCAATTTACCGATTTCTTCGAATCAGTCCCTAATCTCCATAACTTTCGATTTCATGACCATCTTTGGTTCTAATATAAATATCATCTTTTTAACTCATTTTTCCAGCAACCAATAATCATTTATAACAAAATATTCATTTCTCCACAACTTTCTCCTAGTGAGAATTTTCAGATTTTAATCCCTAGAAAACTTTCCAATGTTCAAGATTTTACATTTTCTTTCAAAACAGTCCCTTTTTTCACTCTCTTCACATCTTCTCAATAAGTTTTCACATATTTCAACATTTCATCTTGTTATTTCATTCAAGACTCATATAGTTCCATGTCCTTACAAGTTTTAGGTTTGCATGCATGGTTTTTAACTCAACCGAAAACTACAAAGAGTAGGAAACTTACTTTCTTTAATTTCTTGACAACACTAGCTACCTTCTTCAATTTCCTAGCTTAATCCTCCACCATGCAACCGAAAATCTCACTATTTTTAGCTCTCAAAATGGCTGACTTTTGAGCTTCTCTCCCCCCATATTTTCTTTTCTTCACGGAAAAAGAGAGCAAAATGAGGAAGGAAGACAAGCTTCCATCATTTAGGTGATTTGATAGCTCCCTAAATTACACATGAGCCCTTTTGTCTAACTCTTTTACTTTTAATTTACTAAGGGCAGTCCCAAGGATATTTTATCCTTAACATGCAATTTTTACTATTTATAAACCTTTTAATTTGATCACCAAATTACCTTGTTACATGCTTTATTGAATTTTATCAATTTCATCCGATTTTCAAGGAGTATAATGTCATTTAATTTCTTTTTTGTATTCTTTTAATTCCACACTTTAGATCTTGACATTACTAACTCAATTTCATTAGTTTACCAATCGGCTAAACTACTTAATTCGAATCTAATTTCCTTTCTAATCCGAATTGGTGCACTAATTGCCCAATTGAGAACTTTAGGGACCAAATTGCAAAGTTCACAAATTTGCAAGCTCAATTTGCTTCTAAGAATAAATAAAATAATTAAATTCTACGGCTTTAAATTCTAGGATGGAAATGTGGGTGTTACAATACCTCTCCACATTACCATTTGCATCCCTCTTGGTTTTAAATATACATTTACAACCAATTGGTTTTGCACCTTCAGGTAATGGGACAAGTTCCCAAACTTTATTGTCTTGCATGGATTTATACTCTTCCTGCATGGCATCAATCCACTTTTGAGAGTTAGCACTTTGCATGGCATGATGAAAGTTGATTGGGTCATCTTCCATCATTCTATTGTCATCCTCATTTTCTTGGAGAAATACAATATAATCATCTGGAATAACATTTCTCATTTCTCTCGTGGATCTCCTTAATGGCACTTGTTGTTGAGGTTGTTGAATTTGTTCTTCTAGAACAATTACCTCATCTTGAATAGGAGGAAGTTGTTCAACATTATCTTGTTGAGGTTCCGGATTCACTTCTTGATTAATGACAGGTATGGGAACCTGAATATTATCAAAAGTGATAGTAGGAATTGAGTTGGAACTCAATTCCTCCTCAAAAGTAATGTCTCTAACCTTATTTCTCCCTCCAAATTCAACATCCTCAAAAAATGTTGCAGTTCTCGTCTCAAAAATATTCTTAATTGTGGGATCATAAAATTTATAGCCCCTAGATCGGTTAGAATATCCAATAAAGTAGCCGCTCACAGTTTTGGAGTCCAATTTCTTTTCATGTGGCCTATAAGGCCTTGCCTCAGCTGGACATCCCCAAATGTGAAAGTGCTTTAGACTAGGTTTTTGACCCATCCAAAGCTCATAAGGTGTTTTTTCAGCTCCTTTAGTTGGTACTCTATTCAGAATGTACGCCGCTGTCTTTAATGCTTCTCCCCAGAGGGACTCGGGTAAGGTAGAATGAGTAATCATACTCCTTACCATATCCTTAAGAGTCCTATTACGTCTCTCAGCTACATCATTCATACTAGGTGATTCTGGCATGGTGTACTGTGGGACAATACCACATTCCTCTAGTGTAACCCCCTCGTCCCAGTCTGGCCGGATGACCGGTTCAAGTGGGCTACACGGGGAAAACCGAAGTGAAACCCGTTAAGGCTCCTCTTCGGTTAGCAACCCTATTTTTTTTCTTTTTAATTTAATCTTGTCTAGAGGAGTAATAAAGTCCTAAGTGATCAATTATGCGGAGCGACATACATGAGACAATCAAACGAACCCAAACAACATTTAACAGCCCAATTTTAACTTAACTGCAGGCAGTATCGATACACCTAAGGGGTGTATCGGTACACCTTGACTAGGTCAAAAAGTCAATGTCAGCCTGGGGGGACCGTATCGATACACCCAAGGAGTGTATCGATACCCTCCCCAAAGGTTGACTTCTCACAGTCAACGCTAAGATGACCGTACCGATACGCCAAAGACCGGTATCGATACCAAGTTTGGACAATGACTTCAGTGACCAAAATGGTATCGATACGCCTGAGACCGGTATCGATACCAAGTTGGACAGTAGCTCCAGTGTCCAAAATGGTATCGATAAGTCTCCCCGCGTATCGAAACGAAAGGCCTGGAATAAGAAGGCCGTATTGATACGGGTCTAACCGTATCGATACCCCTGCTCTGCAGCTCCTCATTTCACTACTTGGTAACTTCACATACGATTCTAGATGCACTTTTGGGCACTCCTAAGCGTAAACAAGCATACATGCATCAAACCACAATTGAGACTTAACATGGGAGGCATTTAATCTAACGGAAACATACAAACAAGACTCCATACAATTTCACAAAGAAGCATGTTTAGCAAGCACGAGACATCATTCGCAATGTAGTCAAGCATAAGGCATACATAGGCCAACATCATACAAGTTTAGGCATATGCAAATAAACCACATAAGAAACATAGGACATAATCCAAGAAGCAAAAGCATAACACAACATGAGTTTAACAATTTCAAGCATAACCTCCTAAGGAGTTTGACCCCAACTCCTAACACTCTACACCCCATTGTCTAGGCATTATTACAAAAGCAAACCATACTTAAACTTTCTTGAGAACTCCAAAAGCTCCTCCCTCGCCCGCTCGCCTCCCGAACTCTAACGATCTGCACGTTGGAAACAAAAGAGCATAAGCAATCTAGCTTAGTGAGAGAGGCTCTACAATTCACAACATGCAGTTTTCCAAAACACAATTTATATGCAAGAAAGCAATGGATGCACAAGGGTCTATCTCAACCATAACATTTGGTTTGCACAAGAACAACCAACATACACTTACGGTGGGACTACAATCACCGTTTCGACTAGTGGATTTCCAATGGGACTACACATCAAAGTACTACCCTACTAGTCACTATTGGTGAGACTACACATCACCGTAGTTAGATCACCATCACGTGAGGCATGAACTCAACACGACTACAACATTAACAACTTAAAATGCATTCAAATAATCACAACGCATCCACAACCAATATATCACAACACATGAGAGTAGAGAGGCTTACACACGGGTTTAGGTGACCTCTCAAGGTTCCACCCAAACCCCAAAGGAGTCCATATCGAGCACAATGTAAAAACCAATAATTCTACTCACCGTTGCTACCCAAGAGAAGATTGAAGACCAAGCTCAATACTCCGAAATCCCCGGATTTGTCCCCGAAGCTTCGCCAACCAAATTTCTCGTTTCTAAACATTCCAACACAATATAAACAATCCCAAATCAGTCCATATTCCAAAATGATCAACCCAGATTACATACCAAGCACAAGACTTCAATTTTCACATTGAAAACAAGCCCAAAATTCCAATTTCCGAGCAGCCTTTAAGCACCCCTTAAATCCATTGATTTCAACCCTCAAAATACTCCCTAAAGTCTCCAAAACTTCCCTTACATGTAGCCTATCCATCAGCCCTCTTATATTCACCTAAAACACCTCAAAAACTTAACTTAAAACCTCCCAAAAACCCCATTTCGGGAATTAGCATAAAATTCTTTAAAAATCACATATATTGATTCCCATGGACTACAAACAACCCCCACACTAACAATAAACCAAAATCTTTAGTCAAAGGCCATAAAGGCAACATTTTTATCCAAAATCCTTAAATTTCCAAATCTCAAAAACATGCATAAAAATGAAAACAAAAGGTGTCAACGTGTAGAAAATAACGTGGGTAAGTCAAAAACGAAGTTACCTTTGCAAAACCTTCAAATATGAGCAAGATATTGAATGGAATAGTATTTAAGAGGGGTGGGGTTCATGTTGTCGTTGAAATGGGAAGAATAGGGAGAGGGAAGAAGATGACTCAATAGTATTATGTTAGGTTAGTTTAAAATCAAAGGTCCAAAGACCTAAATGCCCTTAATGAATTAAAATAACTACAATGGATGACACCCATGGCTATTTGGGTTTATTTTAAAAAAATGGTCCAACTAAATTTTGTTGTCTTACAACCCGAGGCCCAAACCATTGTTTTATTATTTAAAAAATTGAATCTGAAACCCGAACCATTATTAAATTATTATTTTTCACCCGACCCCCGAACCCGGGTGTTACAACTCTCCCCTACTTAAGGAATTTCGTCCTCGAAATTACCTGGCGGAAACAAATACGGAAACTGTTCAAGCATGTCAACTTTCCTCTTCCACGTGGCTTCCTCCACACCTCTATGTCTCCATAAGACTTTGACCAACTCAATAGTCTTGCCACACAATACCTTGCTATCAGAAGCAAGTATCTCAACTGGTTCCTCGTTGTAAGACAAGTCTGAATTTAACTCTATTTCTTCCACTGGCATAATATGGGACGGATCCGATCTATACCTCCTAAGCATCGACACATGAAATACATCATGAATCTTCTCTAGCTCAACAGGGAGTCTCAATCTATATGCAACCGGACCAATCCTCTCAACTATATCATAAGGCCCTATGTACCTTGGGCTCAACTTGCCCTTCCTCCCAAACCTCATCACCTTCTTCCAAGGTGAAACTTTCAAAAACACTTTGTCCCCCACGGAGTATTCCACCTCCTTCCTTTTTAAATCAGCATAGGACTTTTGCCGATCTGAAGCCGCTTTCAAGCGATCACATATCAATTTCACCTTCTCGGTGGTTCCCTTAAGTAACTCGGGCATCGGCACAAGTTTCTGTTCGGCCTCGGCCCAACATATCGGGGTCCTACACTTCCTACCATACAAAGCCTCATAGGGAGCCATCTGTATGCTCGACTGAAAGCTGTTGTTGTACGCGAACTCCACTAATGGTAAGTGTTTCTCCCATGTCCCTTGGAAGTCAATGATATAACACCTCAACATATCCTCCAATATCTGAATCACCCTCTCATACTGCCCATCTGACTGCGGATGATACGAGGTGCTGAAGTTCAACCATGTGCCCAAAGCTCGATGCAGACACTCCCAAAATCTAGAGGTAAATCTCGGATCTCGATCTGACACAATCGACTTCGGTACCCCATGTAGTCTCACAATCTCACGAATATACAATTCGGCCAACTTGTCTAATGTATAGGTAGTATGAACCGGTATGAAATGAGCACACTTGGTGAATCTATCAACAACCACTCACACTGGATTTTTCTTCGAAGGAGTCAACGGAAGTCCTGACACAAAGTCCATAGTGATGCGCTCCCACTTCCACTCTGGAATTTTCAACGGTTGCAACAACCCTGAGGGAAACTGGTGCTCAACCTTGACCCTCTGACAAACCATGCATCTACTTACGAACTCGGCTACATCCTTTTTCAAACCAACCCGATAATACTCTTCCTTCAATCCTCGATACATCTTCGTGCTACCCGGATGCATAGCAAAAGGGCTATTGTGAGCCTCATTCAAGATTGTACGCCTCAACTCGGCATCCTCTGGAACCACTATCCTATCCTTGAAACATAGGATTCCATTCTCTCCAAAACAATACTCAGTAGGCCTATCTTCGGCTATGTCTTGCACGTGAGGTGCCAAGGACTCATCTCGCAACTGCTTCTCACGGATCAACTGAATCAATGATGGCTTAGCTTGAAGCTCGGCCACTAACCCACCATCCGTGGACACACTCAACCTTGCAAACATTGCTCGCAACTCAACGGCCACCTTCCTACTCAAGGCATCGGCCACCACATTTGCCTTGCCCGGATGATACTCTATGGTAAGGTCATAATCTTTAAGGAGCTCTAACCACCTTCGTTGCCTAAGATTCAACTCCCTTTGGGACATCAAATATTTCAAACTCTTGCGGTCGGTGTACACCGTGCACTTCTCACCATAAAGATGGTGTCTCCAAATTTTCAACGCGAACACCACTGCAGCCAACTCTATGTCATGTATGGGGTAATTCTTCTCATGAACCTTCAACTGTCGGGAAGCATATGCCACTACCTTACCTTCTTGCATAAGCACACAACCTAGCCCCACGTAAGATGCATCACTGAAAATCACAAACTCTCTCCCCGGCTCGGGCTGAATCAAAACGGGAGCTTCGGTCAAAGCTTTCTTCAATTTATCAAACGCTTCTTGTCTTGCATCTGACCATTCGTACGGAACATCTTTCTGTAGTAACTTGGTCAACGGAGCCGCTATCCTCGAGAACCCCTCAACAAACCTCCTATAGTACCACGCCAAGCCTAGGAAATTGCGGATTTCTGTCACTGATTTCGGTTGCTTCCAATTCACAATGGTTTCAATCTTCTTGGGATCTACACTAATCCCACTAGCTGAGATCACACGACCTAGGAAGACCTCCTCTCTAATCCAAAACTCACACTTACTTAGCTTGGCATACAACTGATTCTCAAGTAGGGTCTGAAGCACTAACCTTAAGTGTTCATCGTGCTCCTTTTCGGTCCTAGAGTACACTAGGATATCATCAATAAACACTACCACAAACTTGTCCAAGAACTTATGCAACACTCGGTTCATCATATCCATGAAGGCTGCTAGAGCATTGGTCAACCCAAAAGGCATCACCAAAAACTCATAATGCCCGTATCGTGTACGAAAAGCTGTCTTCGGTACGTCCACATCCTTTACCTTTAACTGATAATACCCAGACCTCAAGTCAATCTTTGAAAACACGGAAGCACCCCTCAACTGGTCTAGCAAGTCATCTATCCTTGGCAAGGGATATTTGTTTTTCACCGTCACCTTATTCAACTGTCTATAGTCTATGCACATTCTCATGCTACCATCCTTCTTTTTCACAAACAAAACCGGAGCACTCCACGGGGAAACACTAGGCTTTCGAAATGTTGTGTTTCATGATCATCATACTCATGCGATTAAAACGATCTCACCTCTCAAAATCCCTTTTGGCATCAGGAGTGCTATCCGCATTAAGAGGTGCATGTTGTTCTTGCCTTAATGCAAGGTCTATGTCCATACAGCCAAGTACTATAAGTACGTGCCTTTTCCATTCCTTGAAATTTGTCCCATTAAGCATGGGTATAGAACTGATATTAGCAGATATTGTGGCAGCAGAAGAACTAGCTGAATATAGAACAAAAAAAATAAAAAAAATAAACAGGCTCACATCAATATTCCATAAGTAAATAAATAAATTCAAAGAAATGACTAATTTCCCTCAAGATACCAAACACAACATTAATATCAAGTCTTTGGATAGTAATATTAACAGTAAACGGTACTCTTGTTGTAGTAATCAAACATTGACAATAAATTATGTCGAACAACAGATTAATCTTTGGACTAATGTATTGCACACATAAAATACCTTATAATTGTCACACGTTTATTACCACAGGTGTCGTTGAAATTCGGCCAAATATTAATTTTCCTTTGGGCCAATTAATAAACGTATGAATTACAAAAACACAAACATCTTGATATTTTAAATAAGTTAATCTACGCAGAAGCGGTCACTTTGGTGACATTGTGTTTCAATTAACCCACTAAAATATTAGACATAGCCAAAACATGAATTTTATTCGTTTCTAAAGATTTATCTTTATACCTAATAATCAAAACTAAAATTTTAATCCAACTGAATTAAATATATATTTTAATTAATATATATATTTTATAACAGTAAACTGAAGATTAAGGGCAAATCTATATTCTAAGAAGAGTTTACTGTAAAAGAATTCCTTAACTGAAAAAAAACACACATATACAATGCATAGAAAGCATAAAATCCCTAATATTTAAACCGTAATAATCAACACCATACTTACTGGAAAACAATTGAAATTAATTCAATCCAATTGCATGATTGCTAAAATCTTCAAAAGGATAATCGCACAAAATATATAGCAATCGGAAATCTCAAAAACGCATAAACCCAATTTAAAATCAATTTCCGATTATTAACAACCAATTGAATCCAAATTTCAATTGCAGATTAATATTGCAGCAACCAAACACATACCACCATAAATACACGAATAGTGGATTTTAAATCGACAAATAAAACAATGGAAGATTAATAACCCAAAAATTATAATCTTAATGATTTGAAAAAACCTGGCTCGATGCCACTTGTTAGAACAAAAAATATTCATACGAATATTAAACCCAAGATTTTGCGGAAGCGTACCTGAATCCATTGACGGAGATTTTCTAGAGAGGGTTTGATTTTTCAAGATGATAGGTTACCTCTTGCCACATAACTCTCTGACGGGGAAGGAGAGATATGCAAGTTAAACTAGATCTCGGGGACCACTACCCTTTATATAAACTGAATTAAAATCAGTTTATTAATATTTACAACTATGCCCCTCATTGAGTTATAAATATAACTTATGGTATCTACACTTTTAATTTCATAACAATTTAATACCTATAACACGTGTAACATAATTGGTCACTTAATTTTCGTGTTAAACTTTATAATAGCAACATACATTATACATATGTGTCCATTATTATTAGATAACACAACAAGAAGGCATTCCAAATCAACCGGGGTTAAATCCATCTCATTCCCAATCTTTTTCACCACACGAACATAATCAATTGGATGATGTACAAGAGATTCAAGCTCGGGAAACTTCAATCCGTACTTGTTAATTGTCACGTATAAAATAATGGATAATGTTAATCTCATTCTGAACCGCATCTTCCCCTTTCGGCATTATATCAATATATCTCTGACCTTTTTTTTTTTAAAAAAATTTAAATTTGGAAACACTGTCCAGATCAATGTAGTTAAGGTTTTCGTTATATGCAAGGTCACCATCGATATCAGTTAGACAATACGCTAATCCGATAAATAAAAACAATTGTAATAACGGTCCCTCTTGTTTTATTAAAAAAAATATATTTCAGTTTTAATGGGAGTCGCCACCAATCTTTTAATTTAAGTGAGATTGAATCACCTAAAAATTCAATTATTTTAATAAAATTTGTTTTTGTCACTTTTATTAAAACAAAGAGTTTTGGTTTGTGAAATCAGAAAAATAAGTTCGAAAGTCGGTTACGTGTGGGAAAGGGCGAGCACCCCACAACGCTTAAAAATTGGTACCTAACCGATTACATAATGTTTTAACGATTGAAATTGCGAATTTGAATTTAATTTATAAATTGTGATCCCTGAAAAATAATCCTTTAATTAGAATGAAAAATTATTTCTCTTTGAGCTCGAGACATAAATTTTCTTGAGATTTTCGAATAAAGAATATCGTTTTAATGTTATAATTTGATAGAAATGTATTAGAATGATCAAAACAAACCACGTCTCTTTAAGCTCGAGAAATAATTTTATCAAGAATCCTAAATACAAAGTTTTATTAAAATGATATTTTTGTAATATAAATTAACCTGAAAAATAACGCCCCTGTAACCTCAAAGCATGTTTTCTTGAGAATCCCTAGAGAATGAGAGGGAGAGGGAGAGGGAAAGAGGGGGAGAGAGAGAGGGGGGGGGGGGGAGGGAGGGAGGGAGAGAAAAGAAAGAAAGGTTAGTTGTAGTGGTCGTTACTCAAATCATAGGCCACAATATCAAGTATGTGTCAAAGTTGGTCATGTGGTGCAAAAGTGCTCGTATCACTTTCATCAGGATTTTCATGGTTATTCTGATAATACTAATGATGGACATGAAGATATTAGCAAGAGACAAAAAGAAAGGTTGGTTATAATTCTCGTGTTGAGAGTCAGGCTCAAGCTTTCTCACATGTGATGAGTTTCGTCTCTAATGGAATGGGCTCATCTCTTCTCATGGGTCAAGGTTACCTTACTTCTGTCTCTGGGCTTGTGATTTATGGTAGCCCAAGTTTTCATCTTTTTTTAATGACTCTTCGTTTGTGCACGGGCCTCTACCTGATATTGGGTTATCGTCTGGCATGTCCAATAACAATTTTCTTGCTCGCTTTTCGATGGTTTTTCCCTCTTCAACTGGATCTACAATTGGGGTACAATTGGGGTTCCTTCTTTTGGTAGTTTTTCTGTCGCTATGCCTTTTACTCTTTTTTTTTTAACTCGAGTGCTCTTTCAAGTGTTGTTCCTTCTACCAGTCAGTTTCCTTCCTTTTCGAATGTTGTTTTACAATGAGAGGTGTCATGGTTTCCAGATTTGGGGGCTACACATCACATAACCAACGATCGATCGAATTTGCAGTCTGAGACGGCCTTTTCAAGTAATAAATATGTGCTTATGGGTAATGGTGATACGGCCAAAATAACTCAATGTGGTTAAGGTTCCTTCCTTACTTCTTCTTAGACTCTTGTCTTGCATAATTTGTTACACGTCCCTCGTATACAGAAAAATTTACTTTCAGTTTCTCAATTCTCGCGATAATAACGTCTTTCTTGAGTTTCATCCTCATGAATGTTTTGTGAAGGATTCCCAGACTCAAGCTACTCTACTAAGCGGGAAGTGCACACCTGAAGGGCTTTATGAGCTACTACCACCTGATTCATTTCAAGGGGGTTTTTCATCTACGGGGCAAGACGTGGTTTACAATGTTACTAAGGATTTTGATTCTCTTTTCAAGTGGCATCAACAACTTGGTCACCCATCTTTGAATATTCTCAGATCTGCTTTACATAGTAGTAGTAGTAGTATACCTATAATTGATAATAAGATGCTCGTTGTTTCTTCAGCTTGTCTTCAAGGAAAAGCTCACAAGCTTCTATTTTCTTTATCTTTGAATAAATATGAGAAACATTTTCAACTTGTGGTTTTGGATGTATGAGGACCAACCCCTATTATCTCTGAGGGTTTTCTTTATTATGTTACGTTTATTGATGTTTTTAGTCGACATACGTGGCTATATCTGTTGAAACGTAAATTTGAAGTATTTCAATGTTTTGTAGATTTTTACTAACTTGTTGAAGTTCAGTTTGAGTGCCAAATTCAAGCATTACAAACGAATGGTGGTGGGGAGTATCAAGCCCTAGATAGGTGGATTTCTTTGAAAGGAGTCCAACATAGGCTTTCTTATCCAAGTACTTCTGAACAGAATGACAAGGCAGAGCGGAAACATCGTCTTGTTGTTGAGATGGGTTTGACTTTACTTTCTCAAGCTCATTTGCCTTTGCGTTTTTGGAGTTATGCTTTTGTTACGACTGTGTTCCTGATAAATAAGTTACCCACTCCTGTTTTACAAAACAAGGCTCCGTGTCAAGTTCTTTCTGGCCAAACTCCTTATTATTCTTTTCTTAGGATTTTTGGTTGTGCGTGCTATCCTTATATTAGACACGTGAATAAGAATAAAATAGAGTTTATGTCTAAGAGGTGTGTTTTCTTGGATATAGTACTAAACACAAGGGATACAAATGTATGGATGATAATGGTCATGTCTTTATTTCTCGTCATGTTATTTTTGATGAGACAATTTTTTCATTTGAAGACATGATTGCTTCTAAGGGAAAAGACTGAAGATGTACACTCTGCTGGTTTTTCTTACAGTTTTTCCATTTGTTGTGCCTACAATGCGTAATGCTCAAACGACTATTACCTCTGATGGTGTTTCTGCTAGTCGAATTGTGCATTTGCAGCCTAATTTGCAGTCTCAATCTCCAATAGCTTCTCTTGAAGAAGTTGCACCTTCTCTTGAAGCAAGCACTTCATTCACTACTCTTGATGTTATGCCCAATTGTTCACACTTACCAACTGAGGACACTATCATTTCATCTCCTCCATGGTTCTCACCTCAGTATGCTTATGTTAATCTCCCCGTGTCACAACAATCTACTCTAAGTGGATCTAGATCCCTCCCTACATCTTCAACTCATGATCAGTATACTATTGCTCATTCTTCTAATTTCTCTGACCCAGATCAACATGTTTTCTTCTCCCAATTTTGCAACGTCTGAACCTACTGGTCTATCTGTACCTAGCTTTTCACCTATAGTTCCTCCTAGTTTTGAGGTGCCTACCTCTTTTTGTTCGCCACCCTTTCCTTCACCTACTGAAGTTGGTGTTGCTTGTGATCACAATAATTTGGATATTTCAGCAGCGATTGTACGTCATTCCAAGGATGCTGTAAATGTTCACCTTATGATGACTAGAGGGAAGAGTGGGATACATAAACCTAAGGTTGTGAAACCAATATTTTAATTTTGATATAACTAAAGAACCTAAGGATTAAATTGAAAATGTGAAAACAAATTTTTAAGTCCTCAAACCTCTCCATATGTTTTAAAGAATATGCCCAAGTTAAAAACTAAGTTTATCAAATATTTTCTAAGTGTTCTTAAAGCCAAAACAGTGATTTTCGAGTCACCGTTTCGAAACGGCCTTATGCGTTTCGAAACAATTTTGAAACTATGAACATGTGTTTCGAAACGGGTATCGAAACAATTTCAACACTGCCAACTTGTGTTTCGAAAAAGGTTTCGAAACGGCTTAAGAACATTGAGGCACCATATTGAAACGACATCTAGTGTTTTGAAACGGTTTTAGAATTGATTTGAAAAATGTAACCGTTGAATGTTTTTAACTGATTTTTAACAAACCGTTAAGGCGTATCGAAACGATCCCAAGCCATTTTGATATGATCATTGATAGTGGCAAAATGTTTTGAAACAAGTTTCGAAACGGCTCTTAGCGTATCGAAACAGGTCTGACCGTTTCGATATGGGCTCTTTAATGCACCCCAACAGCTCTTTCTATTTTGGTCTGTTTCGAAACAGGGTCGGGCGTTTCGAAACGATTGGTTGCAAACTGCATTTATGGAGGGGAGATAACACCCCCAACAGCTCTATTGATGAATGCAACAACCACAACGGCTAGAAATCAATGAGAAGGTATAAAAGGGACCTCTAAAAGCCTCAGCAATAACTATTGATCCAAAAGCAAACATCCAAACATCAAATCCAAGCATTTGTGCCTAAATCCCATTATTGTCTTGTAACCCCAATTGTATTTTTCATTCTTATCATTTCAATTGGGTTTAGTGATTGTAATTGGGCTACAATTTGTATTGAGAGATACTTTCTTAGCCAACAAATTCTTTTTTTCAATTGTGTGAGGATTGGGTCAAATTTTGGGTAGAAAATTTGATCGAAAATTGTAAGGGTTACCTCCTTAGCCTAGAAAAGGGGAAGTGCAATTAGTGGAATTGTTAAAAATCCTTAGTGAAGCTAAGGTAGTGGATGTAGAGTTCATTTGGAACTTGAACCACTCTAAAATTCCTTGTCTACCTTTTTTATTTGCAATTTCCACCACCAAGAACTTTAAAAATCCAATTCATCCTCTCTTTGTTTATTTTGATCATTCAATCCACTCAACAATTGGTATCAGAGCCTACCTCTTTGAGGATTAACAACCACAAGAGGAGTTCCTAGGAAGAGTGTGATCATCCAAAAATCAAGAGACGGCTTCTACTTCCGGTTCGATCATGTATGAGTCTCAATCCACTACAAAATCACCTTTCTTCAATGGTGACAACTATCCGTTTTGGAAGAATAGAATGCACCTCTTCATCAAGTCCAACGACTACTTGGTTTGGGATGTCATTGAAGTTGGCCCCTACATTCCATTAAAGCAAGATAGTGAAGGGAAGATGGTTTTGAAGAAAAAGGTGGAGATGAGTGAAGAAGAAAGGAAGAAGATCCAAATAAATGACAAAGCTCTCTACATGCTCTTTTGTTCTTTCGGTCCGGACATCTACTCTAAAGTATCATCCATTGAGAGTGCCAAAGAAGTGTGAGATACTCTTGAGACCACCTATGAGGGAACCAACGATGTCAAGGAAACTAAGATTGGAATTTTTAATCTTAGTTATGAGAATTTCAAGATGGAACCTGATAAGACGGTGTCCAAGATGTTTGATTGCTTCTCTACCATAGTCAATGGGCTCAAGGGATTTGGAGAGACAATACTGGAAGACAAGCATGTCCGGAAGCTACTCTACTCACTTCCCGAATCTTGGGATGGGAAGAGAACCGCCATCATAAAAGATAAAAATTTGAAGACTTTAAATCTTGATGAGCTAGTGGGTTCTCTTCTTACTCATGAGATTATGAAGCAAGGAAGGGAAGAAGAGAAGAAGAAGGAAGAGAAGAGAGTAGAAAAGCTAGAGGTGGAAAAGAAGAAGAAGATGGGAATAGCTCTCAAAGCTTCATTACTTGAGGAGAGCTCTTCTAGTGAGGAGGATGAGCTAGAAGAATTGGCTATGATAGCCAAACGATTCTCACGCTTTATGAGGTCCAACCGGGGAAGAAAAATTCAAAGAAAGATGGACTTCAAAGGTAAAAACAAAGAAGAAGCAAGGGATCAAATCATTTGCTTCGAGTGTAATAAACCCGGCCACATACGTTCGAAGTTCCCTCAACTCAAGAAGAAGGGCTTTGAGAAGAAGAAGAATCTCAAAGCCAAGTTTGCTACTTGGAGTGATGAGGAGTCATCCGAGGATGACGAACAAGAAGTGGCCAACCTTTGCCTCATGGCACTTGAGGAAGATTCCTCCATGGTAACCTCTAACTCATCATCTTTAGATTTTACATATGATGAATTAAATGATGCATATGATGAGTTGCAAGAGGTCTATGATGAATTAGTTGAGAAATATAAGGAGTCAGTCATTAGGAATAAGAAAATTATTTCGAAACTAAATGATAAAAATGACTCACTTTCTCAAGCTAATTTAAAATTTGAGAAAAAGATATTAGGGTTGAAAGATGAGCTAAAATTCTTTCAAGATGAAAATATTGACCTTAATAATCTTCTTTTTCAATGTAATAGTGAACACCAAAAGGTGTTAGATGAGCTTAATAAGCTCAAAGAGTCTTTTAAAAATGTTGGTAGTGTGAAGCATGAAATAGGTGAATCTTCAAAAACAAACCAACCTAGGAAAAAGACTAATTACTACAAACAAGGTAGCTTTCCTAGACATAGTAAAACTAAAAGGATTAGAAGTGTATGGGTTCCTAAGGAACTTATAAAATCTAATAACATTGTTGCTATGTCATCTAGGATTCCTAAGGGAACCAAGTTATTGGGAGCTAACACTCGTGGACCCAAAATGATTTGGGTACCAAAAACAAAAGCTTAATATCTTTGTTTGTAGGGGAGCATTGCTACAAGGCCAAAGCACAAAGTCAAAACTCATGGTACCTTGATAGTGGATGCTCAAGGCATATGACCGGAGACAAGAGTAGATTCATGGATCTAAAGCCAAAAGTGGAGGAGTGGTGACATTTGGTGACAACTCCAAAGGCCACATTAAAGGTATTGGCTCCATAGATAATCACTCTACTATTCTTATTGAAAATGTCTTGTATGTCGATGGTCTTAAACATAACTTGTTGAGCATAAGTCAATTGTGTGATAAAGGATTTAATGTTTTATTTGATAAAAATGGATGCAAAATTGTTGACATTAAATCTAATAATATTATGCTCATAGGTCATCGCATAGGTAACATATACATGGTGCATCTAGATGACATACATACATCTCATGCATGTTTGGTAGCACAAAATGAAAATGGTGCATGGTTGTGGCATAGGAAACTAGGACATGCTAGCATTAGTGGTTTAGAAAAACTAGTTTCCCTTGATCTAGTTAGAGGTTTACCCAAGATTAAGTTCTCAAACGATAAAATTTGTGATGCATGCTCTAATGGTAAACAACATAAGTCTTCCTTTAAATCCATTAATGATGTTTCTACAAGTAGATGTTTACAACTTATCCATATGGATTTATTTGGGCCAATTAGGACTATGAGCTTGGGTGGTAAAACTTATGCATTTGTACTTGTTGATGATTTTTCTAGATTTACTTGGGTTTTATTTTTAAGTACTAAAGATGAGGCTTTAGAAAAATTCATCACATTTTCAAAACTAACCCAAAATGATCTTGAACTTAGAATTTCTCATATTAGAAGTGATCATGGAACCGAGTTTCAAAATTTAGGGTTTGAAGATTTTTTGAATGAAAATGGTATTAACCACAATTTTTCGGCTCCTCGAACTCCTCAACAAAATGGGGTAGTTGAGAGGAAAAATAGAACTTTACAAGAAATGGCCAGAACCATGCTTTGTGAAAATAATTTACCTAAATATTTTTGGGCGGAAGCCACAAACATCGATTGCTATATTGTTAACCGAGTAATGATTAGACCAATTTTAAAGAAAACACCTTATGAGATTTTAAAATCTAAAAAGCCTAAAATTAGCTATTTTCATCCTTTTGGTTGCAAGTGTTTTGTTTTAAATAATGGAAAAGACAACTTCGGTAAATTTGATGCAAAAAGTGATGAAGCTATTTTCATAGGATACTCTTTAACCTCTAAAGCCTATCGAGTATTTAACAAGAGAACTTTAGTAGTAGAAGAATCTATACATGTTGTATTCGATGATAACCTCCTTCCAAGGAAGGATTCTTGTGATGATGATGATGCAGGAATCATAAGTGCCTTTGATAAAGGACAAACTTCAAAGGAGGATGAGATTCCAACAAAAGAAGAGGACACACAAGATCCACCTCTTGAAGCCTTGAAGGACTTGGCTCTTGAGGAAAAAGAAGTGAGCTACCCAAGGGAGTTCAACTATGTCAAAGATGGTGAAATCTTGGGTGATCCATCCAAGGGAGTAACCACTCGATCTTCTCTTAGATTAATGAATCATGTTGCATTTATCTCATGCATAGAGCCTAAGAATATAAAAGAAACATTGAAAGATGTTTTTTGGATTATGGCTATGCAAGAAGAATTAAATTAGTTTGAGAGGAGTAACGTTTGGACATTAGTTGATAGGCCTAGTAATCAATCTACCATAGAAACTAAATGAGTCTTTAGGAACAAGCTAGATGAGAGTGGTAACATTGTGAGAAATAAAGCTAGACTAGTAGCACAAGGTTACACTCAAGAAGAGGGAATATATTTTGATGAAACTTATGCACCCGTAGCTAGAATGGAAGCCATTAGGATGTTACTTGCACATGTATGTTATCATGATTTCAAGCTCTTTCAAATGGATGTTAAAAGCGTGTTTTTAAATGGTTTTATAAACGAGGAAGTGTATGTGGAACAACCACCGGGTTTTGAAGACTCAAAATTTCCAAATCATGTTTTCAAACTCACTAAAGCTCTTTATGGTTTAAAACAAGCTTCTAAAGCTTGGTATGAAAGGCTTTCAAACTTTTTAATTGAAAAGGCTTTTGAAAAAGGCAAGGTGGACACTACACTTTTTATAAAAAGGTATAAAAATGACATCTTAGTAGTACAAATTTATGTTGATGATATTATTTTTGGTTCTACTAACGAATGTCATTGCAAAGAGTTTGCTAAGCTAATGCAAGGTGAATTTGAGATGAGCATGATGAGGAAGCTCTCATTCTTTTTGGGACTCCAAATTAAGCAAAGGAAGGATGGCACCTTCATCAATCAAGCAAAGTACATAAAGGATATGCTCAAGAAGTTTGGCTTGGAGAATGCAAAGCCTCAAGCCACACCTATGAGCTCAGCTACAAAGCTTGACAAAGATGAAGGAGGTAACTGTGTTGACTCTAAGCTTTATCGTTCTATGATTGGATCATTGCTTTACCTTACCGCAAGTAGACCGAATATCTTGTTTAGTGTTTGCTTGTGTGTTAGGTTTCAAGCTAGTCCTAGAGAGTCTCACCTTATAGCCGTTAAGAGAATCTTTAGGTACCTTAGAGATACTCCTTATCTAGGTCTTTGGTACCCTAGAGACTCCACCTTCAACCTTCATGCTTATTCGGATGCGGATTATGGGGGATGTAAAATCGATAGGAAGAGTACTTCGGGAACTTGTCAATTCCTAGGTAGTATGCTCATATCTTGGTTCTCTAAGAAACAAAATAGTGTAACCTTATCTACCACCGAAGCCGAGTACATATCCTTTGGGAGTTGTTGTGCTCAAGTCCTTTGGATGAAGCAACAACTCTTAGATTATGGTATTAAAGTTGAAACCATACCCCTTAAATGTGATAACACTAGTGTTATATGTTTGACAAAAAATCTCATCCAACACTCTAGAACCAAACACATAGAAATAAGACATCATTTCATTAGGGATCATGTCCTTAAAGAAGATGTGGTTATAGAGTATGTTGACACCTTAAATCAATTAGCGGACATATTTACAAAACCTTTAGACAAAGAGCGTTTTTGGTCCCTTAGGAGAGAGTTAGGTCTAACTAGCCTATCTTGACCTTTTAGGACCCATTTTGTGCTTAAAATTGCTTGATCTTGTGAAATGCCATGTTTATGTGTTTTTACTCCTAATTTCATCCATGCCTATAGCTAGGGGGAGTATGTTTTTGTTTGTATATGTTTTTCCTGCTCATTCATGTCATTAATGCAAGTTAGGCCTTAGAAAATTTCATTTTTCTGCACTTCCAGGCCCAGGTGTATCGAAACGGGTCCACCTGTTTTGATACGGTTGCTTTAATTTTCTATCTGAGAGAAGGGTGTTTCGAAATGCATTCCAAGGGTTTTGAAACATTTTTGCTACTGCCAAAGGGTGTATCGAAACAAGTTTCGATACGAGTCAACGAGGTTTCGATACAGTCAAACCCGTATCGAAACGGTCAGCTGGAGTTGAAAAGTCGGTCAATATTTTGTGCCCGCATTTCGAAACGGTCGACACCGTTCCGAAACGGGTTCGCAGACTACTTTAAAGGGGCTTTAATGTTAAAGTTTAACCTAAATTAAAACTCTCCCGAAAACCCTAAAAACCATAGAATCGATTTTTCCTATAAAAACCCTCTAAACCTCATTGTTTTTCACCAAATCTTGAGGGCTTTTTCCCTTAAACACAAGTCTAAGCAAGCATCAACAATATTTTGCAAGGATTTTCATCCATTTATCCAAAATCCCAATTTAAGGTATTTTTCATCTTTTTCTTTTTCCTTCAATTTGTATTCGAATCTTAGGTTAGAAAATTTTAATTTTGTATAGTTTATATGTTTTGATACTTGGGTTTTTCAAATATTATAATTTTTTTTCAAAATCTTCAATTTTTTTATTCTAATATATAAGTTTTCACTTGTATTTTCTTTGCTGTTTTCTCTTAATTTTTTTTTGTTTTGTTTTGTATATGTTTTTTTAAAATTAGTTTTTAAACCTAAGTGAGATTTATCATTGGATTGAATTACGAAATCTCATGCATACACTTAAACTTGTTTTTAAATCGTTTGCTTTATGATTTTAGGATGGCTACGGAGAACGTTAACAAAAAGCGTAAGACCAGTCAATCAAGTGAATCGAGTATTCATCCTAATCTCACTCAACTTTTTCAAAAAAGTCTTCAAACTCAAGAGATGAGGGATCGGTTCAATTATGTCAAGGAGTACGAAGTTCGTCGTGAGCGTGTTGTTGATCTCATGTTTCTTGACTCAGAGCACTTTCTCTTTCGCTACCTCGACCGTTTGAGAGAATGAGGATTCCTTGGGTTGATGAGTATCCCAAATATTTGCTACAAGCACATGGTCCTTCTCTTTTACTCAAATGCTCAATTTATCAATAATGAAGACAACTCCGAAGTTGTTGGGCTTGAGTCTACTATCTTGGGAAAGAAGATTGTCATTGACATCCCTTATTTGGAGACCACTTTTGGTCTTAAGGACGAAGGAATCGACAATGAGAGTCACTTTGGTTCTCACACCGGTTCAGTGCTTACCTTGGATGCTTACGATAGGTTTCTCCACTTGATCGTCTCGTGGTTTCTTCACCCCTCAGGAGGTAAATTTTCTCATATTCGTCAAGTAGACTATTTTTGGCTTGAATGTTTCCGTCGTGGTGAGCGCCCTAATCTTGTTAAGATCATGTTTGCCAAGATTGTCAATAATGTTAAGCTTCGTGACACCGATGCACTTAAATCTTTCACTTATGGAACTGTTTTAAGCTACATCTTTGGCAAGCTTAATCTTGATTGCAGCTACGACTCTCCGGAACCCCGTAAGTCAAAAATTGGTGCATCTTCTCTCTGTCGGTCCGGATTTCGCTATGTAAACAATGAGCATTGGGAACGTGTTGATAGGGAAGCACCACCACCTCAAGTTGAACCTCAACCACAAGCTCCAATTGCGAACAATGAAGCTCTCACGACTTTTCTTACCGAGCGGTTCAACACTTTGGACACTAATATGTCTAGAGGTTTTAGTGCTATCAACACACGGTTGCAATTCGTAGAGGATTGTCTCCTTGCGAATAAAAATCGCCTCACATCCATTGAGAATCAACACTCGGCCATGGACATGTCTGTTGAGTGTGTAAAAGTTCTATTATTTACACCCTTTTTAGCCCATATTTCTGCTGCATTCAAGCATCATTGCATTGCATTTAGGTTAGTTTTCAATAAAACATCACAATTATATAAAAGGCACGGATTCTACTAAAAGATGGTGTATTTTGCAGGTAACTGCCATGACTGACAATGAAGGCAGGCGCAGGGCAGAGAAGCAGGAGAGCGGAACTGGACAAGCAGCCGAAGAAGACGAACCTGTCATGGACCTGTCGTGACAGCATGGTGACAACAACTTTATAAAGAGGAAAAGTCAAGTGGACCTCGATAGATAGAGAAAAATCTGCTCGTCTGTCGTGTGAAAGCCACATATTTTTCCAAGCCCCAGATCGAAAGATATGTCAAGCCAAAGCTCAAAGAGAAGAAATTCCTAAAAGCTAGGATGCGGCTGGAAAGTAGGAGACTTTAGAGATTTAGTCTTTATTAGAATCTTACTTTTAATTAAAGTTGTAATCCTTGTTACCTTAGATAACTTGAGCCCAAAGCTTATATAAGGGCATAGATTTAACCTAGGAGAACAACCGATACCCCATAACCGAAACCAAACCCCTGTCGTCCACCCGTCACCGACATGTTCTAAATTCCCCCTAGGGCCACGAGTTGTTTTGTAAAGTAGTTGCAAGGGTTGCTTTGTTTTAGGATTTTTCAAGTTCAATAAAATAAACTTCAAGTTCTTTTATCTTGGTTTTAATATCTTGCAAGAGCATCGGGAGAGCATTGTGAGGTTATCTATTTACTTAGCATCGGGAGAGTTAAGTATACGAAAGAGATAAAAGCGCGTTCTCTAGTTTATAGTTGAACCATCTCGTGCTTAGGGATAAGGCGAGGTTAAGTGGCTAAGGAAGAATTCATACACATCGGTGTTCATCCTTCGATTCACGCCGGGAGGTATCATCAAAGACGTGTTCATCGACAGACTTGTGCCTAGGGATAGGGCAAGGCAGATCTGGGATTCTTGCCAAACTTGAAGTACGGAGTTGGTGTGTCGGATGCCGCGACTGCCAACGGACAGACGTCGCAACAGGTACTGTCGGCGACGGGAGCGACGACAGAACTGGAGATCCTGAGCAATTCAATACCTGCACTACCGAGCAATTCAATACCAGCCCATTCTCTCTATCTTGATAATTCAATCCTTTTATTTACGTTTTTACTTTATTATTCTCGTGACAACTCTCAAATATTTCTTTTACTTTCGTGCAGTAATTCAAGGTGAAGTCATTAGCCCAATCCCTGTGGAGACGATATCCGATACTTCGTATCACTTTACTACTTGCGTCGTGTACACTTGCACTACCATTGCGATAGACTATTTTACACGCAACAAGTTTTTGGCGCCGTTGCCGGGGATTGGCAACATAACTACATCTTTCTTTTATTGCACTTTTTGCTTTTATTTTTATTTTTGTTTTCGCTTTTAGTTTTTCTTTAATTTTTATTTTGTGTTTTCAACTCTTGCTTTTCACAAGGTTCTTTTGTTTATGCGCATATCGAAAAGGGGCGAAGATCCTGAGTATAAGTTAGATCCGGAAATCGAACGATCATTCAATCTCAAGAAACAGATTCGCCACCTTTTAGACAGGAACGAATACCTTGAAGAACAGCTAGAGCAGATGGCCCGTAACCAGCCTGCTGGAGGAGACATACCGCCTGTCGGCGACCCGCCTGGGGCAGGTGGACGACGGTCATGTCGGGACTACATGCTAAATGACCATGTAGAGCTGGAGACCACGCTGCCGGATATTGATGTTGACAACTTCGAACTCAAGCCTGTCATGTTTAGTATGATCAACAATGCCGGGCAGTTTAGTGGTTCTGCGACAGAAGATGCTAGGGAGCATCTCAAAACGTTCCAGGAGATCTGTGGTTCGTTTAGGCTGCCAGGAGTTAGTCCGGAGATACTAAGGCTTCGGTTATTCCCCCATTCATTGAGGGACAGAGCTAAAACTTGGTGGAATAAACTTACACCGGGTTCTATTATGACTTGGGCAGATCTAACTCGTGAATTTTTATCTCGTTTTAATCCTTCACATTTATCTGAGCGATTGCGTAACGAAATTGCTACTTTTCAACAGGAAGATGACGAGCCGATGCACGAGGCCTGGGACAGATTTACTACTCTTCTACGGAACTGCCCAATGCATGGATTCCCCGTCTGGAATCAGGTAACTAAGTTTTATAATGCTGCTAACTTACAAACTCGCATTCGCATTGATTCTGCAGCAAATGGACTATTATTGGATAAAGATCCGGACGAGGCATTGCAAGTTCTAAAAAATCTAGCCAAGAATGAGGAGCAGTTTCCGACAGCTAGAAGAGGGGGGTAAACGGGTACTTGCTGTCAAGGATTATGAGGCCGACAGCACTATGAAATCACAGGTAGCATTCCTCACTAAAGCCATGAAACACTTATTGAGTGAAGAGGACTTACGAGGATTTGCTGTCGAGGAAATTTGTGCTACTTGTGAGGGAAATCATAGTAGGGATGAGTGCCCTATAAATATAGAAGAGGGAAAATATGTTGGAAATTACAAGCCGAACTACAATTCCAACAACTACAACCCTAATTGGAGGAAGGATCCCAAATTTTCCTGGAGTAATCCTAACAATGCCCTGAATCCGCAAGCATATAATCAGAATCAGGGGGGTCCTAGATTGTTGACGCGACAGCAACTGCAGCCGCAGAACCTGCCGCAGAACCTGCCGCCTCAGCAACAACAGCAGCCACCACCTGCCACGAGTAGTGTATTGGAGCAGACTCTGGCCACCTTTATGTCCCAGACTGGCACGTATATGGATAATATTAATCAGTTTGTCAAAAAGACGGAAAATTTTATGGATGAAACTAAGATGAGAATGACAAACCATGAGGCCACCTTGAAATCTCTAGAGACACAAATGGGTCAGGTGTCGCAGCATATTAAACCGAGGCAGAATAGAGGTTTCCCTAGCAATACTGAAAATGCTAGACCGCCCCCACATGAGCAATGTAAGGCAATTACTACTAGGAGTGGGAAAAAGCTATGTCATCTCTTAGAGGTTTCAAAATAGAGGTCATAGAGAAGCTGCCGCCGCCAACCACAGTCAAGGGCATTAGGAGTTTTTTAGGGCATGCTGGTTTTTATAGGAGATTCATTGCCAATTTCTCAAAAATCACGAAACCCCTATGTCATCTCTTAGAGCAGAACCGACCCTTTGACTTTAATGAAGAATGTACTGAAGCATTCAAGGTTCTAAAGGAAAAGCTAGTGACAGCCCCCATAGTACAGCCACCAGACTGGACACAACCGTTTGAGATTATGTGTGACGCTAGTGACTATGCTGTCGGGGCAGCACTTGGGCAGCGCAAGGACAGGCTGTTTCATGTCATATATTATGCCAGCAAAACATTGAATGATGCCCAAGTGAATTATACCACCACAGAAAAGGAGCTGTTAGCTGTGGTGTTCTCCATCGACAAGTTTCGTTCTTACATACTTGGAACGAAGGTTATAATACACACCGACCACTCTGCCCTCAAGTATTTATTTGCAAAAAAGATGCAAAGCCTAGGTTGATACGGTGGATCTGACTATTACAAGAGTTCGACCTTGAGATAAAAGATAAAAAGGGGACAGAAAATCAGGTGGCAGATCACTTGTCAAGGTTGGAGATGGGACAGAGTCTACCTTTAGATGAGACACACATACTAGAGACCTTCCCAGATGAGCAGCTCTTTGCTGCCGCAATAGCTGTCGCGACAGCCATGGCGGCAGGTAAGTCTTCTAACCTTCCTTGGTATGTTGATTTCGTTAATTTTATAGTTAGCGGAATATTACCTTCTGATCTTACTTATCAAGCCAGGAAGAGGTTTCAAAATGATGTTAAACATTATTATTGGGACGAACCTCTTCTTTTCAAAATGTGCGCAGATCAGGTTATAAGGAGATGTGTACCACAAGAAGAACAAGAAGACATTCTCCATCACTGTCATGCTTCACAATATGGAGGACACTTAGGAGGCAATAAAACTGCTGCCAAGGTGCTGCAGTCAGGGTTCTACTGGCCGACACTGTATAAGGACGCACAGGAATTTTACAAGAACTGTGACAGGTGCCAGCGGACAGGTAACATCTCGAGGAGAAACGAGATGCCACTACAAAATATTTTGGAAGTCGAGATCTTCGACGTTTGGGGGATTGATTTTATGGGACCTTTTCCATCTTCGTGTGGAAATCTTTACATCCTCCTAGCAGTGGATTATGTCTCCAAGTGGGTAGAAGCAATCGCAACTCAAAAGAATGATGCCAAAACGGTCCAAAAGTTTTTGCACAAAAACATCTTTTCTAGATTTGGCATCCCTAGGGCGATTATCAGTGATGAAGGGAGACATTTCGACAACAGGGTAATTGCTGCCGCCTTGAGAAAATATGGTGTCAAGCACAGGATCGCGACAGCATACCACCCACAGACCAATGGACAGGCTGAGATATCCAATAGGGAAGTGAAGAACATTCTTGAAAAAATGGTTAAACCAACTAGGAAAGATTGGTCTTTGCTTCTGAATGATGCATTATGGGCATACAGAACAGCTTTCAAGACTCCATTGGGCATGTCTCCATACCGTTTGATTTATGGGAAAACCTGTCATCTGCCTGTCGAGATAGAACACAAGGCATATTGGGCAATCAAGGCAGTAAACATGGACTTGGACAAGGCAGGCCAGAAAAGGCTGTTAGATTTAAATGAGATCGATGAAATACGGACAATGGCCTACGACAATGCAAGGATTTACAAGGAAAAGACAAAGAAGTGGCATGACAAGAAATTGCTGCCACGACAGTTCTGCCCAGAGCAGCTTGTGTTGTTGTTTAATTCTAGGTTGAAACTCTTTCCAGGGAAGCTCAAATCTAGATGGTCTGGCCCATTCCAAGTAGTTCAAGTTTTTCCCCATGGTGCCATTACAATTCAATCACTAAAGGACGGGCACCAATTCAAAGTCAATGGACAACGCCTCAAGCACTATCAAGGGACTGAAGCCCCAGGAATACAGGAAGTGGTTATTTTAGGTGATGCCCCACAAGGCATCCCTAACTTAACCTAATTTTTATTTTTATTTTTATTATTAATATTATTTATTAGGAATTAGATTTATTTTATTCGAATAATGTTTTGTTTTTAATTTCAGTTTTTAGGAAATAAAGGAGTCAAGTGAGAAAGAAGAAGTGGCCCAAGCCCACCGCTCATCCACCAGCCCAATAAAGCCCATTTATGGTAACCTGTCGTTTCGGCTGCCGGCGCAGACGGATTTGACAGGCTGTCAACAGACGCACAGCAGACGAAGAAGCGTGCGGCAGACGCACAACAGACGCATTAATGCACGTCAGCCGCGTTAGACACGATACATTCAATCTGCCGCCCCGTTATTCCCGCCTGCCGTTGCGGCATTAAATGGACAGCACCCCAACAGCTATATAAACCCCTTCCCATTTTCATTTTTCATCACTTCTGATTTTTCTCTTGTTATTCTCCTATAGTTTTATCTATTTTCTCTCTCTTTCAGCCCTTGCAACCAAAATGTCTTCACGACAAACCCGTCAAAACACTGCTGCCGCTTCTTCTTCAGCAGCAGCATCGCCATTCACCAAAAAGGAGCTATGGGAGGAGCGTGGCTTCATTTACAACAGAGATGCACCTCTTTTTGGACTCCGGCCGTTCATTATGAAGGCCATAACAGCACAACTTTGGGAGGACTTTGCCGAGCAGCCGGCAGAGCTTAATGACACTTTGGTCCGGGAATTTTATGCGGCGATCGAAAGCAAGACGGCGACATCTGTCACCGTCCGAGGAGTGACAGTTCCTTTCAGCGCTAGCAGCATCAACCATGTGTTCGGCCTCTTCTTCGACCCCAATGATGATGCTCACCAACAATTTTGGGACACCCTCGACACTACCGGACATGATGCTGTCATGAGGGAGCTGACAGAGGCTGGTACGACATGGAGCACCAGTAAGAAGAACCCCCACTCTGTCAATAGGGGGCAGCTACTCCCTGAGGCAAAACTATGGAACGCTTTTATCAAAAAGTGTATCCTGCCCTCGTCCCACCATACGACAGTCAACAGACAGCGGTTGGCCCTCATCCACTCTATCATGCATGACAGGCCCATCAATGTGGGCAGGTACATGCGGGACAACATTCTCGATTGTGCTTTCCGATCGGACTCACGACTCTGCTTGCCCTTCACCATCACTGCCCTCTGCCGTTGCGCTGCCGTACCGGAGGAACCCTCAGACAAAATCAAGACGGGCAGCGGATGGACAGACAACAACATCTCCAGCCTCATGGAGATCATAGTCGTATCGCCCCTCAACGCCTTCAATCCAAACGCCCCTCCTGCTGAGTCTGATGATGAACCTGCCACCGAACCTGCCCCAGAAGCTGCCACCAACACCGCTCCGGCAGATCAGAACGCCCACATCCTTGCTGCCATCTTGAGGATAGAGGAGCGCCAGATGGGTTTGATGACTTTCATCCGTTACTTCTCCAATGCAACGGTAAATTTCATTACCAATACTTTGAATTTTCCGGATGTCATCTTCCCCACCTTCCCCGCCCATTATTTCAATATCCCCTCCCCCACTCCCACACCACCTGTCTCTCCCCATACACAATCTGCCACTTCCACACCATCCCCTGCCCCGACGGCAGCCGGCAGCCCACCGACAAACACCTCCCCTCGAGGAACCAAGCGAGCTGCCACTGATGACAGCCCTCTTGTCCGGCGGAATCTGGAGAGCGACTTCACGCGTGTCAAACGCATTAAGCACGTGGCAGACAAGAGACGGTTGTCCAAAGCCATCATACCCAGCAGCTCATGGGACAGCAGCAGCAGTTCCGACATCAGGCTAGTGGAGCCACCTGCCCTTCAACCTGCTGACGACCCTGTCCCCCAACCGGAGGAAGAACCTGCTGATGAACCTGCTCCGGAACCTGCCCAGCCACCTCCACAACGCAGACGCCGCCATCAGATCCGCGTCAGCAGCAGCAGCGAGGACAGCGAATAAAATTTAAGTTTTTATTTCTTTTTCTCCTCTTATCGCTGCCTGCCCTTATATATTTGTGATGTACTTTTATTTATCTTGTTTTTCTTTATTTGTTTTTGTGTCATTTTGCATTGAGGGCAATGCAACCATCGAGTTTGGGGGTGGCAACCCTCCATATTTAATGGAGTCTTTAGCACATCTTTTGATTATTTGTTGTGTCTTATTATTTACTTTTTTTTCTTAAAAAAAATCAGAAAATTAAAACTGTTGGCTTAAAAACTGTGAAGTTAACTCACCTGTCATGACGGCTCTGTCGTGGCAGCATCTTTAGGACAGGTTAAGGAAAAGTTTAGAGCCTTTCTATAGTTCTGAAAACTTAAACACTTTTGTGACTGTTATATTGCTTAGATTTCTTTTAGCCAAACTAGAATAGGAAGCTTAGAACTTGAATAGCCCCTAGAGGTGCCTAACACTGGCTCTAGGAAAGAAGTTTAGCAAAAGAAAATCAAAAAAAACCTAGAGGTGCCCGAAACCGGCTCTAGGAAGCTAACTAGAGGTGCCCTAAACTGGCTCTAGAAAATTTTAGCTTGAAAATAGAAGAAAAAGAAGCATGAAAATGTGCCTTCTAAAAAAAAATAAAAAAAAAATAAACTTTGGCATAAAATTCGAGTTAAGGAGTTGAATATTCTAGTGAAACTAAGAGAGTCTTGGCATATAACTGTTCACAAGCATGCACACACTGCACGAGAGCTATAGGAAGATTCCGGACAGATCCTAATCTTTCCGACAGGATGCTGCTGCCATAGAGAATGAGCGACAGGTAAAGGGACAGTTCACTGTTTGAAGGCCAACACAAAAATTTTCATTTTTCTTTTAAATCTTGATTGCTTGAGGACAAGCAAAAACTTGAGTTTGGGGGTGTGTTGAGTGTGTAAAAGTTCTATTATTTACACCCTTTTTAGCCCATATTTCTGCTGCATTCAAGCATCATTGCATTGCATTTAGGTTAGTTTTCAATAAAACATCACAATTATATAAAAGGCACGGATTCTACTAAAAGATGGTGTATTTTGCAGGTAACTGCCATGACTGACAATGAAGGCAGGCGCAGGGCAGAGAAGCAGGAGAGCGGAACTGGACAAGCAGCCGAAGAAGACGAACCTGTCATGGACCTGTCGTGACAGCATGGTGACAGCAACTTTATAAAGAGGAAAAGTCAAGTGGACCTCGATAGATAGAGAAAAATCTGCTCGTCTGTCGTGTGAAAGCCACATATTTTTCCAAGCCCCAGATCGAAAGATATGTCAAGCCAAAGCTCAAAGAGAAAAAATTCCTAAAAGCTAGGATGCGGCTGGAAAGTAGGAGACTTTAGAGATTTAGTCTTTATTAGAATCTTACTTTTAATTAAAGTTGTAATCCTTGTTACCTTAGATAACTTGAGCCCAAAGCTTATATAAGGGCATAGATTTAACCTAGGAGAACAACCGATACCCCATAACCGAAACCAAACCCCTGTCGTCCACCCGTCACTGACATGTTCTAAATTCCCCCTAGGGCCACGGGTTGTTTTGTAAAGTAGTTGCAAGGGTTGCTTTGTTTTAGGATTTTTCAAGTTCAATAAAATAAACTTCAAGTTCTTTTATCTTGGTTTTAATATCTTGCAAGAGCATCGGGAGAGCATTGTGAGGTTATCTATTTACTTAGCATCGGGAGAGTTAAGTATACGAAAGAGATAAAAGCGCGTTCTCTAGTTTATAGTTGAACCATCTCGTGCTTAGGGATAAGGCGAGGTTAAGTGGCTAAGGAAGAATTCATACACATCGGTGTTCATCCTTCGATTCACGCCGGGAGGTATCATCAAAGACGTGTTCATCGACAGACTTGTGCCTAGGGATAGGGCAAGGCAGATCTGGGATTCTTGCCAAACTTGAAGTACGGAGTTGGTGTGTCGGCTGCCGCGACTGCCAACGGACAGACGTCGCGACAGGTGCTGTCGGCGACGGGAGCGACGACAGAACTGGAGATCCTGAGCAATTCAATACCTGCACTACCGAGCAATTCAATACCAGCCCATTCTCTCTATCTTGATAATTCAATTCTTTTATTTACGTTTTTACTTTATTATTCTCGTGACAACTCTCAAATATTTCTTTTACTTTCGTGCAGTAATTCAAGGTGAAGTCATTAGCCCAATCCCTGTGGAGACGATATCCGATACTTCGTATCACTTTACTACTTGCGTCGTGTACACTTGCACTACCATTGCGATAGACTATTTTACACGCAACAATGTCCTTCTCCACCTTTTATGGCCAATTGATGAATTTTCGTCGTTTTCAAGCCAAGAGCGATGATGAGTCCATGGATGATGATGGTGACGACGATGAGGCTTAGGATTCTCATGACATAACATATTAGCTATGCATTTTAGGATTAAGTTTGCATCTTTATTTCCATTATGTTTTATGAACCTATGCTTTTGATTTTATTTGGGATTATGCTTTGACTTATTGTTTCAAATTTATGTTTTAGATATTTTAATTTTATGAATTAATATTATTGTTGCTTATTGTTTATTGATTATTGCTTTTAACCTTATCTCTTCTATTTGAGCTTTGTTTATTATTTTTGATCTAACAAAAAGGGGGAGAAGTAATCTAAGAGCCAAAATTCGTTTTAAATGTTTTAAGTGTTTTTAAGTTTTAAACCTTGAATTTAAATCCTTAAATCCTTTTTAAAACTTTAAAATCCTATCTTAAATTGAGGGAGGTTAGAATGTATTCAAAATTTTCAAAACTCTTAAAAATTCTAACTTTGGTTTTGTTGTATCAAAAAGGGGGAGATTGTGAAACCGATATTTTAATTTTGATATAACTAAAGAACCTAAAGACTAAATTGAAAATGTGAAAACGAATTTTTAAGTCCTCAAACCTCTCCATATGTTTTAAAGAATATTCTCAAGTTAAAAACTAAGTTTATCAAATATTTTCTAAGAGTTCTTAAAGCCAAAACAGTGACTTTCGAGTCACCGTTTCGAAACGGCCTTAGGCGTTTCGAAACAGTTTTGAAGCTGTGAACATGTGTTTCAAAACGGGTATCGAAACGATTTCAACACTGTCAACCCGTGTTTTGAAATAGGTTTCGAAATGGCTTAAGAACATTGAGGCACCGTATCAAAACGACATCCAGTGTTTTGAAACGGTTTTAAAATTTATTTGAAAAATGTGACCGTTGAATGTTTTTAGCTGATTTTTAACAAACCGTCAAGGCATATCGAAACGATCTCAAGCCATTTCGATATGATCCTTGACACTGGCAAAATGTTTCGAAACAAGTTTTGAAACGGCTCTTAGCGTATCGAAACAGGTTTGATTGTTTCGATACGAGCTCTTTAATGCACCCCAACGACACTTTCTATTTTGGTATGTTTCGAAACAGGGTCGGGCATTTCGAAACGGTTGGTTGCAGACTGTATTTATGGAGGGGAGATAACACCCCCAACGGCTCTATTGATGAATGCAACAACCACAACAGCTATAAATTAATGAAAAGGTATAAAAAAGACCTCTAAAAGCCTCAGCAATAACTATTGATCCAAAAGCAAACATCCAAACATCAAATCCAAGCATTTGTGCCTAAATCCCATTATTGTCTTGTAACCCCAATTGTATTGTTCATTCTTATCATTTCAATTGGGTTGAGTGCTTGTAATTGGGTTACAATTTGTATTGATAGATACTTGCTTAGCCAACAAATTCTTTGTTTCAATTGTGTGAGGATTGGGTCAAATTTTGGGTAGAAAAATTTACCGAAAATTATAAGGGTTACCTCCTTAGCCTAGAAAAGGGGAAGAGCAATTAGTGGAATTGTTGCAAATCCTTAGTGAAGCTAAGGTAGTGGATGTAGAGTTCATTTGGAACTCGAACCACTCTAAAATTCCTTGTCTACCTTTTTATTTGCAATTTCCACTACTAATAACTTTAAAAATCAAATTCACCCCCTCTTGGTTTATTTCTATCATTCGATCCACTCAACAAAGGTTTACTTTACCAGCACAACAACAGAGAATGTAGGCTTGTTCTTTGAACCACATACTATTGAAGAAGCTATGTGTACCCTTGAATAGAAGGCAAAAACCCAAGTTGAGTTTGATGCTTTGGTTAAAAATATTACCTGGACCCTTGTCGAGCTTCCAGTGGATAAAAGGGCCGTAGGTTGCAAGTCGATATTTAAGCTTAAGAAAAATGCTGACGAGTCTATTGCACGATATAAGACTCAACTCGTTGCAAAAGGTTATCTACAACAACCTGGGTGTGACTATCATGAGACTTTTAGTCTTATAGTTAAATCGACTACCATAAAGATTATTTTGTTTATTATTGTCTTTAAAAATTGGTGCTTACGACAAATTGTTGTCAATAACGCCTTTTTAAATGGCGATTTAGTTGAGAAAGTTTATACGGTGCAGCCACCAGGGTATGGACAAGGAGATAAAAAGAAAGTGGTGTATAAATTTAATAAGGTTATCTATGGCCTCAAACAGGCTCCATGGGTCTGGTTTGAAAATGTAGAGCTAAGTGTTTTGATATAATATTTGAAAAATGTTTTGGACTAAATTGAAAAGAATTTAAAATATGTTTTTAGTCAAAAACAACTTGAAAATATGTTTAAGGGTTTTACAAGGCTTTGGAATGATTTAAAGTAGTCAAAACCAAGCTTTTCAAGTGCCCGTACCGATACGGTCTGGTACCGTACCGATAGGCCTTAGGGTTTCAACTATAGAAATTTTCTAGTAGCCAAAACTCGTACCGATACGCTTAGCCGTATCGATACGGTGTGTTTTGAAATAGCCAACGGCTAGTCACGTACCGATACGGTTGTATCGCGTATTGATACGCCTAACTACCCCAACGGTCATATTTCTCAACGGTCTTTTAATTTGCAGGACCGTACCGATACGCTAGGTAAGTGTATCGATACGCATCAGCTGAAGTGCACAACGACTACTTCTTTATCGGGACCATATCGATACAGTTTGAAGGGTATCGATACGCCAAGCTGCAAAACTGCATTTATGGTGGGAAATAAAGGCTCCAACGACTCCAATCCAACCCCAACGACTAGTAACGGCTACAAACTCAATTGAGAGTATAAAAGGGACCTACAAGCATCAAGAGAAGGCTAATGCTTCAATTTTCAACATCATAATGATCAAGAATTTGTATTAGAACTTTATTGTTCAATTTATTGCATATACAACACTTGTGAGCTTAATTTTCAAATTTGCTCAAGTGTTTAGGTTTTGGGTGAGAGCTTTAATTGTGCAAACATATACCTTCTAGAGGGATTTCTAGTTTGCTAAGTCTTTCTTGTGTAAGAGAGTGTTTGATCAAGCTTTGGGTAGAAAGCTTGATCGTTGTAACGGTTTCCTCCTAAGTCGAGAAAATGGGACGAAATTCTTAGTGAATTTGTTTGGAAATCCTTAATGGGAAGCTAAGGTAGTGGATGTAGACCTTGGTTAGAAGGTTGAACCACTATAAATTCTTGTGTAAATTTCCTATCTTTCCATTCCTACAAAAACACCTAAATATCCCACTTTTCCGCACTTGGCGAGCAAAAACGGTTGAAGGAATCGAGCACTGTAAAACCCAACAGAAAAGCTAAAGACATATTTGATTTATGCAGGTTTTTTTTTGTCAAGATCTGATGCTTCGTTGTTTGTTCGAAGAGAGAATGTGAGCATTATCTATCTATTGGTTTACGTAGATATAATACTTACGGGGAATAATGATGGCCAGGTTCAACAAGTTATTATAGAACTTAAAAAGGCTTATTCTTTGAAGGATCTTGATTTGTTGCATTATTTTTTGGGCATTCAAGTTGAATATACTACTGATGGTTTGGTTCTTCACCAAAAGAGGTATATAGCGAAATTGTTAAAGAAGAGTGGTTTTGAGTGTGCCAAAGGTCTTCCCACTCCTATGGTTTCTAGTTGCAAATTTTCGACTCATAAAGGGAGTTGCCTTCTGAATGCGACAGAGTATCGTAGTATTATTGGGGCATTACAATACATCGTTATCACTTGGCCTAGCATAAAATTTGTTGTTAATCGAGTTTGCTAGTTCATGCAAACTTCAACTGATGAGCATTATACTGTTGTCAAGAGGATCTTGAGGTACATTCAAAGATCTTGAGTATGGCTTGAAATTTTTCAAGTCGTCTCGGTTGTCTATCACTGGTTTGCAGATGCAGACTGAGGGTCTGATGTTGACGATCGAAGGTTCACCACAGGTTTCTGTCTTTATTTTAGAAGGAATCTTATCTTATGAGCTTCACGAAAATAACATGTGGTGTCTCGTTCGACTGCAGAAGTAGAGTATCGAAGTGTTGCATGTGCAACTACATAACTAATATGGTTACAATCTTTTATGAACTAGGCATTGTTGTTGATGGCAAACCAACCTTGTGGTGTGACAATTTTAGTGATGTAGTTGTGCCTGTTAATCCTGTGATACATTCTAAATTGAAACCTGTAAAGTTAGATTTATACTTTGTCCGAAAAAAATAACAGCTGATAAGATAGATGTAAATGAAATTCTGGTGTGTGACCAAGTGACAGATATTATGACCAAGACAACAATACAATCTCGTTTAACAGGTTTCAAGATAATTGCTGGTTCTACCAATATCTTCCATAACTACTGGGAAACAAGTAACAAAAGTACAAGTTTTGTTCTTAGTTTTTTCTTACCTTTTATGTTTTTGGTTGTTGTTGTTTTGCAGGTAGTTTCTTCTTCTTTTAGTTAGAAATCTAGAGAAAGTATGGTGAATCTTATTGTATCCAATGTCATAGAATAGTTAAGATGGTTAGAATTTATTGTTAGGAAACCACTCCAATAACTAACCAACAACTATCAACTTTTTGTATATATGTCAATTGGTCTCTATTTAGAGATATTAGAGTCTTTTAATAAAAAATATCGAGAGTACCGTTCTTCCATTCCTCTACATTCTTAGAGGTATATACGGTGTATATATGTGAACAATATGTATAGATAAATATGAATATAAAATTAAATATGGCATAATATAAACAAGGATAAAATAAGTAATTTAAATAAAACATAAAGAAGGGAAAATAAATATAAAAGCATATAAGTAAATAAATACTAATACTTTACATATATATATTATGATTGTAAAATTATACTTTAAATAACATATAGTAATATCAAAACTAAAACAAGTAACTTAATTAATATACATATATAAACATAGTTAATATATATAAACGTGCAGACATTCACATAATAATAATAATAATAATATTAATAATAATAATAATATAACCATAATAATAGTACATACTACATAGGGTTAATTATAATATAATAAATATAATGATGATAATGCCTAAAATGGAAACACAGTGACTGAAATTAAATAAAACGAGAATCAAAATGTAAAATTATAAGAATACAAAGGTTGAAGAACCAAAAGTGTGATTTTTCCCTTGTTAGAATGCGCGGATCCTCCGTCCGGGTCGTGTCTACACGCGGGTATTACAGAGGGAAAACGACGTCGTTTTGCGTTGGGCAGGAATACCCATTTTGTTCCAAAAAAAGAATTCTCCCAACTTCTCTCCCTCACTCTCTCTGCCTATCCAGAATCCGGTCAATCGTCCGCCTCACGCCGTCGTGGGCTGTCGTTCGCCGGCGACAGAGAAACGCCGCAAACGGCTACCGGAGTTCATGCAAGAAGGGTTAAAGGTTCGGTTTCGGGTCCTAAACACGGATCTAAGGTTAGTTTCCTTTAAATCTAATCCTATTTTTCTAGATCTGAAGAAACTGAAAAGGTTTTATAATATTTCTACCTTTTAATTTCGATTTCTTCTTTTTCTTGATTCTTTTATTTTGTTGTTTTTGTTTTGTTTTTTGGTTCGGAATCGGATCTCTCCCCCTTTTTTCACTCAAAAATTGGTCTCTAATCCACCCTCTTTTTTGTTGCAGAATGGTGAATTTAAAAGGCACGGGAGAGGCTCTCATCAGGCCACGTAGAGGGTGACGAGGATGATTATGGGCGGTGCAACAGTGCTAGCTGGCTGGTTTATTGACCGTTATGTTTTTAATCTTTTATTTTAAGTTTTAATTGCTTTTAATGAAACGGTGAGTTTAGGAGTCTTTGTATCCAGGTAAAACGTTGTCGTTTGCTGCTAGGGAAGTCTTTGTAACCCTAGCCGTTACCCTGGTTTTGGCTTATCGAACATTTTGGATTTGTCTTCTTCTCTCTAATGAATATCTTTTCTCTCCTCACCTAAATCTGATCTTTTCTCATCTCTAGGAAAATTTTTCTTCTTGATTCGTACTGTTACAAGGGTATCAGAGCTTAAGTTTCTGGCCATGGTGGATGGGATTCCGATCACGCGCAGCCAGACTTGGCAACAGGAAGCTGCGAAGCTTCAGGAGGAAATTTCTCGACTGGAGACCAACATTGATGCTCGAATGGACTCGAAGTTTGGGGAGTTTAGGACACAAATGGGCGAAGATTTTAGAAAAATGCTGGAATCGGCGTTGGGAAAGAAGCCCGAGTCAGCTACACAGGAGACTTCAGAGCAAGCTCGATTGACTGGATCTGGGATTCTGGGAGCTAAGCCGTCTTCTTCAGAGAACTCAGATGAAGTTATAATCACTGGGGAACGCGAAGGAGTGAAGACGACACCAGAGAACCCCCAATTTTGTGGAAACTCGAATTTCAGATTGCCATGCCCAAAGTTCGATGGGTCAGATTTCAGGGGTTGGTATGCTAAACTTGAGCAGTATTTCGAGGCGGAGCTAGTACCCGAACACAGTAAGATTAGGGTGGTTATGCTGCACTTGGAGGGCAAGGCGCTGCAGTGGCACCAATTCTTAATGAATTCGCAGGGAGTTGGAGGAAATATCAGTTGGGCTGAGTATATGAACTTGATGAAGGATCGATTCGCACCAGGAGGTTTTGATGATCCTTTTTCGGAGCTGTTGTCATTGAGGCAGATGGAGTCTGTTGAAGCTTACTATGAGGAGTTCATTAGCTTGGTGAATCAGGTAAAGCTACCCGATAAATATATCTTGAGCATGTTTAAGAATCATCTTAGACTAGACATTAGCCAATATTTGACACTCTTGCAACCGAAATCCTTGTTAGAGGCCTTTCATACTGCTAAGCAAATTGAAACGATTTTCTTCCCTGTGAGCGGAAAGACAAATGCTAGGATTGCTCCCCCTAGTCTGAGTGTGCCTACCAGGAATTATAGTTCTAGTTTGAAATCCTTTTCGAACGCTGGGAATTCTGGTCCCCCATCCACTGTTGTGTCTCGAAGTGTAACTCCATCTATTTTAAGCCCGAGTAGAACTAGGCAAACTGGTCAAACATCCAACAAGGGTGCAGGAAAAAATATTTCACCAGCAGAGATTGAAGATAGGAGGAAGAAGGGCTTGTGTTTCTGGTGTGCAGAAAAATATGCTCCGGGTCATAGATGCAACAAAAGCCAGGTTTTTCAGATTGTAGTGGAAGGGATTGATGAAGAAGGGGAACCTGAAATCTTTCTTGACTGCGAAGACACAGGAGAGGGAGCTGAAGGACCTGTAATATCTCTCAATGCTCTCTGGGGGGAAACAAACTGTGAAACTATGAAGTTTAAAGTGGAGATTGCAGGGGTAGAGTGGATTGCCTTGGTGGATTCAGGAAGCACACACAACTTCCTAAGTTTGGCTGTGGTGAAAACCTTGGGATTAGGAATGAGTAAGAGGACTAATCTTAAGGTTACAGTTGCAGATGGGAATTCACTTGAAACTGTGGGAGAGTGTCCCAAGGTAGTGTGGAGGTATTTGGGAGAAGAATTCCAATCTGATTTTCTGGTAGTTCCTTTGAAGTGCTGTGATGTGGTGCTGGGAATACAGTGGCTAGTGTCCCTAGGGCCAATTAACTGGGATTTTTCCTCCTTACGAATGAGTTGGAATGACAGAGGAAGGAGAATTGAACTGAAGGGGATACAACCTGGAGTTTCAAATGTGGTGGATGCTAGGAAATGCAACAAGATGTTGAGGAGCAACTACAGTCCTTTTACAGCTTCACTGCTTATTATGGGTGGACAACTAGAGTTGAAACAAGAGGGTCAAACAGTTCCTGAGAATCTAGCAGAGTTATTAGAGGAGTTTGATGATGTTTTTAGGGAACCTACAGGACTACCTCCCATTAGAGGTCAGGAGCACAGAGTGAATTTGCTGGATGATCATCAAGTTGTGAAGGTAAAGCCATATAGGTATCCTGCTAGTCAGAAGGATGAAATTGAAAAGCAGGTAAAGGAGATGATGGAAACTGGCATTATAAGATACAGCAACAGTTCTTTCTCCTCACCTATTGTAATGGTGAAGAAGAAAGATGGTTCCTGGAGGCTCTGTGTAGACTACAGAAGGTTGAATCAACTTACTGTGAAAGATAAATTTCCTATGCCCATAATAGAAAAGCTGTTGGATGAGTTGGGAAAGGCCAGAATTTTTTCCAAGTTAGATCTGAGAGCTGGTTACCATCAGATAAGGATGTGGGAGTCGGATGTGCACAAAACTGCCTTCAAAACCCATGAAGGCCACTATGAATTCTTAGTCATGCCTTTTGGCTTGACTAACGCCCCTGCAACGTTTCAGAGCTTGATGAACAGAGTTTTTAGGGACTTTTTGAGAAAGTCGGTGCTAGTTTTCTTGGATGATATCCTGGTTTACTCAAATACCTGGGAGTCACATAAGGAGCATCTGAGGGAAGTGTTAACTGTTTTAAGGGAGCAGCACCTGTTTGCTAAGAAAAACAAATGCTGTTTTGGAGCTACAGAAGTGGATTATCTGGGGTATGTGATTTCAGGAGGGGTGATTGCCATGGACAAGTCAAAGGTTGATTGTATTATGAGTTGGCCTACACCCAAGCAGATTAAAGACCTCAGAGGGTTCTTGGGCATTTCAGGATATTACAGAAGATTTGTAAGAGATTATAGGACATTGGCTAGACCTCTTACTAACTTGCTGAAAAAAGGAGGATGGAAATGGGGCACAGAGGAGAATATTGCTTTTGAGAAATTGAAGAGAGCTGTAAGTAATGCCCCTGTGTTGACATTGCCAGATTTTTCAGTGGAATTCAGTGTGGAGACTGATGCTTCTGATTTGGGAGTAGGAGCTGTTCTGACACAAAGGGGGAAACCAATAGCTTTTTTCAGTAGAGGGTTGGGAGTAAGACACCAAGGACTCTCAGTGTACGAGAAGGAGATGTTGGCAGTGCTCATGGCTGTTAAAAAATGGTCGGCTTACTTGGTAGGGAGGCATTTCAAAATAAAAACCGACCATCAAAGTTTGAAGTTTTTAGCAGAGAACCAAGCTGTGACTCCAGCACAACAAAAATGGGTAGTTAAAATGCTTGGCTATGATTATGAAGTAGTCTATAGAAAGGGTAACACCAACATAGTAGCTGATGCCCTTTCAAGGAAACCAGTGAATGAAGGAGTAGAGTTGATGGCCATAAGCAGTGTGGATACAGGAGTGATGGCCAGGGTTAAGAATTCTTGGTCTAATGATGAGAAGCTGCAGAAAATTATAACAGATTTGCAGGGTGGCTCTCTAAAACATCACAAGTACAGTTGGGATGGGGAGATACTCAGGAGAAAAGGAAAGATAATAGTGGGGCAAGATGAAGGCTTGAGAAAGGACTTGATGAATTATTTTCACTGTAGTCCTATTGGTGGTCATTCAGGGGCCGATGTTACTGTGAGGAGATTGAGCAGTATTTTCTTCTGGAAGGGGTTGAGAAAAAATGTGAAATCATTGGTGAGGGAGTGTGGTGTTTGTCAGAGAAACAAAGGGGATCTGAGTCACCCAAGGGGGCTGTTGCAACCTCTGCCAATCCCTGACAAGGTGTGGACCTCCATTAGCATGGATTTTGTGGAAGGATTACCCAAATCAAGGGGGAATGATGTAATCTTAGTGGTGGTGGACAGACTTAGTAAGTATGGCCATTTTATATCTCTTAGCCATCCTTACACAGCCAAGGATGTGGCTCGAATTTTCCTGGAGAATATATTTAAATTACATGGAATGCCCTCCACTATTGTGTGTGACAGAGATCGAGTTTTTATGAGCTATTTTTGGAAGGAGCTATTCTTGAGGTTGGGCACAGTGATCACCCCTTCCACAACCTATCACCCAGAGACGGATGGCCAAACCGAAAGAGTTAATCAATGTCTGGAAACATATCTCAGATGTATGTCTGGAGAGAAGCCAAGAGAGTGGAATGATTGGCTCCACTTAGCAGAATGGTGGTACAATTCATCGTACCATGCATCCATCAAAACATCCCCCTTCCAAGCTTTATATGGGCAAGAACCTGCAGCTCATATTCCTTACTTGGCAGGTGAATCAGTGGTGGCTGCAGTGGATCGAGGACTTCAGCAGAGAGAGGCAGCTTTAGAAATGCTCAAATTCCATCTGAAAAGAGCACAAAATCGGATGAAGCAGCAGGCAGATAAAAAGAGGTTGAATTGTGTTTTTGAAGTGGGGGACATGGTCTTCTTAAAATTGCAACCCTATCGGCAGCAATCAGTGCACCATAGGAGTTCACAAAAGTTAGCACCAAAGTGGTTTGGTCCTTATAAAGTTGCAGAGAAGATTGGGGCAGTTGCTTATAAGTTAGAGCTGCCAAGTGAATCGAAGATCCACCCAGTGTTCCATGTTTCTCAGCTGAAGAAACAGGTGGGATCATATGAAGTCAATAGCCAATTGCCACTGATTGGGCCAGATGGGGGCATCAGCAAGGAACCGATCAAGATTTTAGACCGTCGAGTCGGAAGGAGGGGAAATAGAGCAGTCACAGAGGTTTTGGTGGAGTGGTCGAACACGTTCCCAGAGGACGCCACGTGGGAGAGTTTATACCAGTTGCAGCAACAATTCCCAGAGTTTAATCCTTGAGGACAAGGATTGTTCGAAGAGAGAGGCATTGCAACAGTGCTAGCTGGCTGGTTTATTGACCGTTATGTTTTTAATCTTTTATTTTAAGTTTTAATTGCTTTTAATGAAACGGTGAGTTTAGGAGTCTTTGTATCCAGGTAAAACGTTGTCGTTTGCTGCTAGGGAAGTCTTTGTAACCCTAGCCGTTACCCTGGTTTTGGCTTATCGAACATTTTGGATTTGTCTTCTTCTCTCTAATGGATATCTTTTCTCTCCTCACCTAAATCTGATCTTTTCTCATCTCTAGGAAAATTCTTCTTCTTGATTCGTACTGTTACAGGCGGTGGCTGCAAAGCAGGGAAGTGGTGGCAGACGGCTCGGCGGCAGCTTGCGGCTTGGCGGCGGCGGGGCTGCAAAGGTGGCTGGCGGCTAGGGATTTAGAGTTAGGTTTAGGTTAGAGTTTAGTTTAGGTTTGGGCCATATCCGGTTTTTGGGCCGGGTATAATGGGTATTAATTTTAAAATGAGTTATATGTTTGGATATGGGTGATTAGGTATGGGTTAAATTGGGTTGTGGGCTTTATCCGATTTTTTTGGGCCTGGGTTATGGATTATAAAGTGGGCTATGTGTATTTAATGTAATGGATCTGGATATTTGGAAATAGTAATAATAAAAGGATTTTGTTTTAGATTTTGGTTTTGGGTTTAATTTGGACTATTGGGTTATTGGCCCTGTACAAAAATGGGCATCTACAACAATAAAATAAAATATCTATCTAGAAATAAAATTTATAGATTATTCAATAATTAAATAACATTATCACAATAATATTTGAATTAAAAGATAATATCTTATCATTCATGGCACCCATGTCATATCAACTAAAGTCATTGAACTTCAGGCCGTGAGCCCCATGCACTACTCCATCAGTATTGAACTTCAGCTGTCCAAATATATGAGCCGACCAATTAGCCTCCTTCAACACTATTTTGTTAGCCGAAGGGAGGGACCAACCTGAAGGGTTCAAGATAAAGCCATTGATGCACACATTAGCTTCAAACCATTTAGCACGAGACCACCACCTAATTCTCAAAAGAAAAGTGTCGAAAACATTATTTTCCTCCATTGATTTTTCCCGAAAACAACCTTCATTCCTGAATAGCCACAAAGACCAAACTATGGCGCAGAACGCCATTAGCTACAGTTGTTGAATATTTGAGGATGGGCAAACCTTAATCCAAGATTCAAAGAAATCTTTTACACCCCTAGGAAGTACAGTAGGAATCTTCAAAATACTACACCATCTTCTCCAGATTTTCCATGCAAAGTTGCAAGAGAAAAATAAGTGATTTAAAACCTCTCCCTCTATAGAGCACATAGCACAATTAGTATTTCCACTTGTAACCCCCTAGACCCGCCTATGCATTACAACGGATCCTAGGAAGTCACATTAGGGTCACAAGAGCGACCCACGGTAAAAATACACATAAAAACATTTTTATTTCTTCAAAATACTTATTAAACTGTAAAATCAACTTATGTTTAAAATATTATTTCAGAAAATCATTTAAACACATAACAAAAATTTCAAAAAATGCTTTACAGACTCTAACATAAAACAATACGTGACATACATGACATACATGCCCACTAACTATACAGTACCGTACTCTAGAGGCAATGCCGAGGGAACTCCGAACACTGATGTCAACATTATACCATGATATAATCTTTTAACCTGCGATAGTAAAAATAATGTGAGCTTGGAAAAGCTCAGTGATACAGAACTACCAAAAGATGCTATAAGCTCATGCAGATATATGGTAGGCATAACATTTTTATGATGTTCCAGGCAATACTTGTCTCCATTTATGTTTCGCTAATTTAGTGAAGCACTATTCTTGAGGACAACAAGGTTTGTTCTTTCTATGTTACTGAGTATTAAAAGAGAGCTTATTGTTCAGAGAATCATCAGAGTGGCGGGTTGGAGAAGTTAAACCACGAAGCCTAGTGTGTTTTAATAATTTGCAGATCGAACATACATAAGTACTTAACATCATATCATATGAGCACATAACAGATTAAATGCAAATGTTCAATGTTCATACAGAAGTTTACAAGAACTACCCTCCAACCGAACACCCAAAATGCAATTCCCCATGAACTGTATACAGAAGGTCTTACCCTAAGCCTGAGGCGTAGGAGCCTACCTAAGTGAATACCTTAGGTCCAGAAAGACTTACCCTAGGCCCATGGGCGTAGGAGCTTAAGAGAAGGATTTACCAGCTGGATCAGGGTTGTACCCGTAGACACTTCAAATCATATCCCCAGAATATACCCCCTTGCAGTACAATTTTGTTCAATATACATAGGCATCAGAATTCATATGGCAGACATATGTTTAATCACATCAACCAGAAATCAGATATTTCAATTCCAGATCAGACATGGGCTTGGTATCAGATGTAACACATCTATGTTCTCAAACAACAATCATGCTTTCAACAGAATATTCATGTTTTCATCAGTAGTATAATCATGCTTTAAAAAAAAGGGTAGTCATGTCGTTAGTTTAGAAATTATCTCATAAATCATACATTTTCATATATATGATCAAATAAGTGCATTCAAGTGAACAAGCAAAACAAAAATGTAGCACACACAGAACACGTTAGGTGGGACATATCATTTCTTGGAGATACTTGGCCTTTACGAAAGAGACATATTAAACTTTTGACAATTTGAACAGATTTCTAAAACGTGGCCCCTATTAAAAGGGTTCATGCTAACAGTTTAACCCAGATATTCAGGAGGTAATACATCAAGATCCTTGAGAGTTTAGACGCATCATGAGTTATTTAGTCATTTAAGCCTACAAGGGCATTATGGTCATTTTATCGCATATTAACATTTTGGTAATTTATACCAACAAAGCATAAACAGTCGCTCAGGAAATTCTATTTGCCCATTAGGCTTCCAATCATGCATTCAGAGATTTCTATGTCAAGGTCTTTCACGATACCGGATACATTCAGAGCTATCTTAATTGCTTTGGCCAACGAGGGCATTTTAGTGTTTTAATTATCAGGGGTGATTTTCTTGTAATTTAGCCCAGTAATATAAAATGATGATTTACAATATTTAGTATATATATTTGAACGGTTGTTTTCCTAAATTACCACAGGACTTGCCACAGAGTAGCCGAACTTATATTTTGTGCGGAAAACCTCCAACCTTATTTTAATATCAGGAGTGATTATCATACATGAGTGTGCTTCCTAACACTTAGGGGCGCTTTAGCCCTTAAAGTCTTATTAGAAATCTCAGAATTTAATCAAATGCATAACTGCATATTTAACTCAAGAGGGCTTTTCAGTCATTTTGGAAATTGGGATAAATCCACCATTTTTGTCAATTTTACTACTTAGCACATCCGTCATTTACGTACTCGGTAGAAATTAAGTCGTTCTAATCCTTTCGGCCCTTACAGACGGTTTACACAGTTAGAATGTAGCACCCGAGTTTAGGGGCCTGGAGAAAATAATATTTAAATAATATTTGAGTCTCGGTTTTCTAATTAAATAAATAAAATAATGTCTCGGTTTTGTTTAGCAAAATTTAATTGAAGAGTTGGACCAAATTTGGATGACAAAGCCCAATAGCCATTTTAATGGCATTTTTTGTAAATATGCAATCTTTTCAAATAAGCCCATTTCTTTTTATTATATTTCAAACAAAAAAAATGCTATCTTCTTCTTCAACCAAAGCTATCGACAAACCCCTCCCCTTCCATGGATTTCACTATTCTATCTCTTTTCTCCCTCATTTTGGCTCGGTTTTTAAAGGTAAACACATCCTCATCTTGCTCTCATCTTCCTCTACTTGAAAGTACAAATAGTTTTCATTTTAGTTCAAGTTTTAGAATTTGGGGTTTTCAAAGTTTTAAGCTAAAGGTTAGAGCTTTATGGGTTTTTACTAAAACTTTTGATTTATTATTGTTAGATAAGTTGTTTGCAACCCTTAAGGTCCAACATATGTGAATTTTAATGTATTTTAACATGATTCCCGAATTTGGGTATAAATGGGGTTTTTGGAGGGTTTTGAGTGAGTTTTGGGGGTTGTTTTAGGTGGGAATTGATAGCCCAATGGTAGTGCTATGGTTAAGGGTTGATTTGGGATCATTTGTGGGTGCAATGGGTGTTAGAAACATGGATTTTGGAAGGGGTATGTGGGCTGTCCGAGATTGCAAATATTGGGGTTTGTTCATGGCTTGCAACGTTGTAAATTGAATTTGAATTGTGTTCCGGGTTGGTCTTTTGATGTTGGGCTGATTTGGAATTGTTTGAAATGTGTTTGAGGTTGTTTAGAAGCGGGAATTCGTGTTGGAAAAGCTTCGGGAAGAAATCCGGAAATTTGAGGGAGGTTGCTTGCTTGGCTTGGAGCTTGGAAGCTTAGGTGAGCGGTTAAATGTTTTTAAAATGGTTTTGAGTATTTGGTTCAAGCATGTGAACCTAGGATGGGCTTGGTAAACCCACCTAGAGTTGTGATTAGAGTGGTAGCCTAATCCCAAGCTTTGATTAGAGACTTTGGTCGCACTCTTTAATGGTTGTATGTGCCTCGTGTTAAATTGTGATGGTGTTGATTATGTATATGTTGTATACATGCATGTTGAGGCATGTTTGATGCATTGTTATATGCATATGGATGATTGATATGATATGGTTATACATATGTGTAAAATATGATGTGATAATTGTGTTATTGAGATGCATGTAGTGTTGACATGGGTAATGATGTTATGAAGTGATTGTATGATCCGAGGATCATGGTGAGTACATGCTAGGCATGGAAATGTGGTTCGTGCATGACGGTGAGTCATGGTGAGTACGTGCTAAGCATGGAAGTTGTTATGGATTGATATTGTGATAGATTAATGAAATGTGTAGTATTGACACTAGTAAGCTTGAGTACAAATGATCGATCATTAGGATGTTTAGTGTGCACACGTGAGTCAAAATGCGCGCTTGGTCTTGATGATGGTAGTCATCAAGATGGAGTACGGGTTCGCCCGGAAATCTTCTTATATATAATAGTCGGTGATGAGTGGAATCCCATCGACGGGCGTGAGGATGAGTGGAATCCCCTCCGCGTGAACGGTGATGAGTGTAATCCCACTGTCAGGTAATGGTTGAGTTGTTGGATGTGAGTTCCAACGGTTATCCGCGTATTCGAGTCATAGCTAGGTGCCAATACGGATTGTAGTTTATGTTGCCAATATGTGGTTAATTGTGAGCCAATGTGATTTGGGATGTGTTGCTAACATGGTTTAATATATGTGATTTCATATGTTGTGGTTTTAAACATGTTGAGCATGACATGATATTGAATATATGTTCATGCATCATCTATAATTATGGCTCACGTGGATCGGAGGTAAGATCATGCATTTTATCTTGGTTGTAGCTCGTGCTTGGACCCTGCATTGTCGAAGGTTTGTTTTATGGGCTTACCCTCACTAAGCTTTTATGCTTACGCTCTCTTTTGTTCGACAATGCAGATCAATGGCTTGTGGGTGGCAAGGGCAAGGAAAGGCCTCCAAGTGTTGCTTACGGTTAGCTCAAGTATGATAGTTAAATTTAAAGATTGTAATAATAAAGCAATGGGATAGGTGTCGTGTTATGATGCTTTTGGAATATATTGTTGTTGTTGTTTAGGAGCATGTTAGACTCCTCGTATGTGCTTGTTAATTTGGCTTTTGGGATGTATGCCTTGCTTGAAACCATGTTAGTATTTTGCTATCTAGAATTGCTTAAGTGTTAGATATGTTAAAGCTTAATATCTATAATGACATGTATGGATGTGTGGCTTGTGAGGTTGTGCCTTGGTGTTTAGCCTTGTTTTAATGATGTTCAAGCATGCTTATATGTTGGTTTGCCTTTAGAATTGTTGTTAGTGTGTTGTTGGAAGTTTTGGTAGGGTTTAGGGGCACCCTTGTGCCTTAAATCAGCCAAAACCAGTCTGCAGGCAGGGGGCGTTTCGAAACGGGCTACCCTGTTTCGATACGGTCCCTTTGTTTTTGGCCTAGCGTTTCGAAACGGGTAGGGGCCGTTTCGGTACACTTTTGCTACTGGAATTTTGAGAAATTGGCGAGATGAAAGTGTTCCGAAACGGGTCTGTGGTGTTTCGAAACGGTCAAATCTCGTTGACCACGAGAAGTTGACCAGGGAGGATGTTTCGGAACGGTTGACCCCCGTCTGAAACGACTTCCTCGTGTAGGCTTAGTTGGGTTGATCAGGTCAAGACGTTTCGATACACCTTGAGGGTGTTTCGAAACGGCCTATTAAGTTACATAAAAATGGGCTGTTTTTCTTAGGTTGTTCGAGTTACTGTTTTGCGAATGCTCGTCTTCCGTTGCTGTGATCATATAGGAATTAAGTTGCATTTAGAGAAGAGTAAATTAAAAAGAAATTTTTCTGGGTTGTTAACCGAGGAGGAACCTTAACGGGTTTTGCTTCGGTTTTCCCCGTGTGGCCCACTCGGACCGGTCAAGCGTCCGGACCGGGACGAGGGGGTTACATAGAACTTAAGGGCATAATTTCCATTCTGATTAATTAAGAATTTCGGTGCTCGAAGGCACTACAATCTTTTTGGTTATTACGATCATTTCAATTAATTCATTCATTACTGTCGTACGGATCAGCTTAGAAATACAACGATAATTCTAGTAAATTCACCTTCGTGTGTTATACAGAGCTTAGAGGGAAAATCTATGTTTTTTTTAGTATCACATGCATTCGAATAATGATGTCGAAGTCTTTTCCAAAAGAACATACATCTTAGGTAGGGGAATGTTTTTCAATCAGGTCGAATGTAAATTTTGGGTCACTTCCTATTTTATGGGCAGTTTAGTCATTCTTATACCTCAAGAGCATTTCTGAAATCTCATATCCAATATCATTTACTCCATATTATGGGCATTGAATCTTAGACAACATTGATCGAGTTGCAGATTTAACTATATTATTTATTACTATTAACTTTCGATGCTTCTGGTCTATTAGTATTCTTATTCGAATATCTTAGTTTTAATAATTTCCATACTTATTTCTCATATCTGATTCGGCTCAAGCAGAGTTTACAAAATACTCCATCATAAGCATGCATGCATTAACCGGATATCGACATGTACATAAAGCATACAAGGGGTAGTAATGTATTACCTTAACTCCGAGCTACATCAGTCGATTCATGAATCGACATTCGAATACCCTCAAACCCAAATTTAACATTCCTCAACATCGTGTATCCAAGGAATCGAGAATACCTTCAATTAAACAAATTCCAAGATCAGACCTTACTCACAAGCTCTTAACCAATTAATTTAGTACATAAACAAGTTTGGGTTCAACGTCAGATTTAGAGGCTTTCGGATCAGAATTTTGCAAAAAGGGGTTCAAAAACGGACTCAGGACGTCGAAAAACATAAAATAGGAGTTTTTGAAAAATTTGACTTTTTGGTCAACGGTCAAAGTCAACGCCGACGTCAGCGGTCAAAGTCAACGCTAATGTCATGATGACGTCACTGGTCCAAGGTTGACTCGGTCAACGGGTCAGGTCGGGTTGGGTCAACGGGTCGGGTCAACAGAGTTGACTCGATGGGTTAACTCACTGAGTCAACTCGGGCGAGTTGACTCAACGAGTTGACTCAGATATGAGGTAGAGCGGGTCGGGCTGACGGGTTTGGGCTCGGTTCGGTTTTGGGCTTAGACTGGGTTAGACCGGTTCAAACCAGTTCACTTACCTAAATTTTCTGGTCGCCGGAAATGGTTGCCGAAGGTCGCCGGAGACGCAAAAAGTCGTGATCCTGCCGAAAAAGGTAGATCAATAAACCACGGTTTCAACCCATACGTTATTAACGCGAAACAAGCCGGAAATTAGGCCGGATCTCACCTCAAGGGTTCGAATATGCCGGAAAAACGCGGTGCTCCGATGGAGGCTTCGCCGGCGTCAATCGGACAAGGAACTTTTGGGGTTTTGCGCTACTCGGTGTGGGGAGCTCAGTCGTGCCTACGGTGAAGCAACCCTACGCTGGGATCCATAAAGTGGATAGATAAGATGTCAGATCTGACTTATTAAGTTTTGGTATGAACATCGAACATAGCTTACATAAACAACGTTGGAAACTAAGACCAAAAGATGTCTTAGCTCAGGTGGTTAAAACACGGGCTTACAAAGCTCCAAGTTAAGGGTTCAATTCTCCATAGCATCGATTTTTTTAGCTCAAGGAAAACTTTAATATTTTTAAGGGTGTTACACCACTTCTTACAACTCCCCTCCCCTCTTTGCCAGTACATGGCCTTGGAGGAGTTTCCAAATAAAACATTCAATATTGAAGGGAACCAGACTAGACCACACATATTTCCAATGATAATCTACCAATCTGTCTCTACAACATCTATATGAAGTAAAATCTTTTGTGGAAAAAAGTCTAGATGAAGACTTCGGCATCTAATGCTATCAGAAGGTATACAACCCAATCTGCTCGCCTCAATGGTTCTAAGAAAAGAGACCCACACCTCTAATTCCTAATCAAAAAGCGATCTACGTAACTGAATCTCTCAGTGCCATTCATTATTTTCCCAGAAACCAAATTCAATGATTTTACCAGACTTTTTCAAGGAAAGAGCAAATATACGGGGAAAAAGAACTTTAAGGCAGGAATTACAAGCTCATTTGGATTCTCAGAAGTCCAGAATTTTCTCATCACCTACACGGGAAAGAATGTTTGATGCGAAGGGACCAGATTCAACATTAGACATTTTTAGGGGTTTGATTATGTCTTTTCACATTCATGATTTATTATGGATGAAAACATTTTGTTGGCAGTAAACTTACACATCCACGATCATACTTGGCGCTAATAACCTTCCTCCAAAGCTCCTCAATTCAGTCTCGTACCTTCAGATCCATTTATACAACATTGCACTATTTTTTAATCTAAAATCTACCAGCCCCAATCCTCTAAGGTGTTTTGGGAGACATAAAATTTACCAACGAATCCAATGAATTTTCTTTCCTTCCACTGCACCCAAAATGAAATTACAGACCATTTTACTAAGATTATGGGATATAGAAGCCGGCATAAGAAATAGCGACAAGTAATAGATAGGTAAACCTGCCAACACCAACTTCACTAGGGTCACAATACCTCCAAAGGACAGAAATTTAGTTTTCCAAGGGAAAAGCTTACTATTATATGATCGTAATACTAACAAATTTAACCGATCAAACCTATAAAAATGATTCATTATTTTAATTTTGACTTAAAATATTGTTCATCAAACATGTTCATAATACTTACTATATGCTCTTAGTGGCACGTTCTCTTTCTGTTCTTAGTGGCATGTTTCATTCTCCATTTTCCTGGCTTTTTTTCGCTTTCTCTTTTGATTTTTTTCAGTATTATGGCTGAGGTAGAAGATGGTATTGCGAATCTCTCCATTGCGGGTGCTGAAGATGATGGAGTTCAAATCGACCTGGAGGAGACTGATCCCCCATTGTCGTTTGATTTCTATTTTGTTGGTACTTTTCTTACTACGAGTATCATTAATTTTCAGTCAATGAAAACAACCATGGCAACCGTATGGCATCCTCCGGGCAGCATTTTCATTTCAGATATAGGGGAAGGCATGTTTCTTTTTCGCCTATACCATGTTTTAGATGTTGAACGAATTGAGAATGGAGGAACCTGGTTCTTCAACAATCATCTTCTCATATTGCGTCGGTTGAAAAAATAGGAGGATCTCCTACTGGTCCCGCTCATCTTTGTGGATTATTGGGTTTATATTCATGACGTCCCTTTGAGGTTCATGTCCGAGAAAGTTGCTAAAGTCCTGGGAACTTTTATTGGCACTTATCTTAAATATGAATCAAAGGCAATCTCACTTGGCTACAAACGTATTATGAAGATTCGTACAAGGGTCGACATCAGGGATCCTTTGAAGAGGCGAAAGAAGTTGATTCCAGCAAACGAACAACATCATTATGTCCACTTCAAATATGAGAAACTGACACTGTTTTGCTTTCTATGTGGGATTCTTAGTCATGGTGAAAGATTTTGCTCACTAAGATTTGGAGAGGGTGTCATGGACCTTGTTCCGGGCTGGGATGCCTCCCTCTATGCTCTATCTCGTAGTGCATCTCTGGCGCCATGCAAGTAAGTGGTTAATTGAGAAGGGTATGGAGAGACCCCAATTTCCTCCTGTAATTCCTGTAAAATCCAGACAAGGTGAGACTTTTATGCCTAATTTTGTTCCTCTATTTTCGGGTCAATCAAGCTCAACAAATAAGGAATCTCCCCCATTGGGGGGATCTAATATGCCAGGTCATATAAATCAACAATATCCTACAGGTTTGGAAACTTATGATTCTACGCTAATGCAATTAAGTAAAAAATGATATGGTAGCAGCCTAAGCCCCCCGGGCTTTGATCGAATGGCTTAAATGCAATCTTTGATATAGTGATGGGCTCTTTTGAGGAGGATAGCCCAATTGGAAATTGTGAGTCTACCAAACTTCCTCGGGCTCAGGCAATTTCACAATTTGTTTCTTCTGAAAAGGATTTGACTAGTGACACTACTCTTACATCAGCAGGTCTCGAACATGGGGCTAGTCAAGCGCAATGAAAATCATCAGTTGGAACGTCCGGGGTTTAGGGATGCTCTGGAAAGTTTAACGTTTTTGTGCTATGATGCGCGATCTTTGTCCCTCTATTCTCTTTCTTATGGGAACAAAATTACAAGCTTCCAAGATGGAGAGAATTAGAAAGCTGTATGGTTTTCCGAATGGTATTAAAGTTAGTTCTAATGGTAGGAGTGGAGGTCTCTCTTTTAGCTAGAAAGATGGAATCTTGGTCTCTTTACTCTCTTTATCAACTCACCATATTGATGTTTTGATTTTTGAGAATAATGGATCGCAACAGTGGAGGCTGACTGGGTTTTATGGTGCCCCTAAAGTGCAGAATAGAATCTATTTGTTGCAGCTTCTGCGTCGGTTAAATGATAGGCCTAATATTTCATGGTGTGTGATTGGTGACTTCAACGAAATTCTGAAATCTAATAAAAAAAACAAGGGGGGCTATTACGAAATGAATGGCAAATTACAAACTTTAGTAATACATTTGTTGATTGCAATCTATCGGACCTGGGGTATAAAGGAAGTTGGTTTACATGGGAATGGGGTCGAATGGCAAATAATATTCGTGTCTGCCTTGATCGGGGTGTTGCTACAACGGCTTGTGAGGATTTCTTCCCAAATTATCAGATTGATGATCTACCCCATTCATTTTCCGACCACCGCTCACTTATACTTACTACTGATCTCAATCTACACCGACAGCATAAAATATGACACTTTTGACTTGAAGCCGCCTGGTTACTAGAGGGTTCTTGTAAAGATGAAGTTCGTCAGCTATGGAAATCTGCAACAGGGACTGTCCCGGAGAAATTGCTTATTGTTAGTAATAGTCTTGATCGGTGGCTCAAGAAAATAAAGAAGGAGAAAAAAAATTAGTATAAAAGCCCTTAAGCAAGGCATAGATAATCTAAATTCACATTATCCCAGTGATGAAATTCTGGCCGATCTATTAGATACTAAACTAGAACTAAATTTGGAGTTAGATAAGGAAGAAATTTATTGGGAACAACGCGCTAGAGCTAACTGGTTGCGAAACGGTGATCGCAACACGAGTTTTTTCCACCGATATGTCATCCAAAGAAGGAGATAGAATCGCATTGAGGGTCTTATTTCTGACGATTGAGCTTTTCATGATGACAATAAAAAAGTTCAAGAACTTACGGTTAATTATTTTTCTAATCTCTTTACCTCAACTGGCACTGGTGACCCGAGAATTGTCCTGGAAGTGCAAGTGACTCATTTGTTCCTACTAGAGGCCTACGCCACGGCAACCCTCTTAGCCCTTACCATTTTCTTATATGTGGTGAAGGTCTCTCTCCATTGATTCAACGTGCCGCCGAGAACCACTCCTTTAGAAGTGAAAGAATTTCTTGTGGCGCACCTTTGATCAATCATCTTCTTTTTGCATATGATTGTTTAATTTTTGGCGAGGTTTTAGCTAGTAGTGTTAACCGTTTAAAAGACCTACTCAATTACTATGAGGTTTGCTCGAACCAATTGATCAACTACGATAAGTCACATGTCTATTTTAGCTCAAATGTAATTGTTGAAAATAGATCAGATCTGTGCAGAATTTTAAACGTAAATGAAGTTGACAATCCAGAGACTTTATTTGGGATTGCCAGCGATTGTCGGTCGAAACAAGAAGCAAGCTTTCCTTTATTTAAAGGAGAGATTTAACAACCGAATTGAATCTGGAAGTTCGAGAACACTCTCACAAGGTGTGAAAGAGGTGTTTATCAAAGCTATTGTAACCCCCTCGTCTCGGTCCGGACGCTTGACCGGTCCGAGTGGGCTATACGGGGATAACCGAGGTGAAACTCGTTAAGGCTCCACTTCGGTTAACAACCCGAGAAAACTTTTTCATTATTATTATCTTGTCTAGATGTATTATTAAGTCCTATGTGAGAAAGGCAACAACGGAAGAAACAAACGAGGCAAACAACCAAACAGCCCAATAAAACAACCCATTTTTAACTTAAACAGCAGGCAGTATCGGAACACCCATAGGGTGTTCCGATACGCCTTGACTAGGTCAACTGGCCAAAGTCAACCCGAGTAGACCGTTTCGAAACAGGGGTGACCCGTATCAAAACGCCCTCAACGGTCAACTTCTCATGGTCAACGATACGAAGATCGTTCCGAAACGCCAAGGCCCGTTTCGATACTTCAATTTTTTGTCAAAATCTCAGAATTCCGATGGAAAAATCGTACCGAAACGTTCCCTTTGCGTATCGAAACGCCTGGCCAAAAACAAAAGGAACTGTATCGAAACGGGACCAACCGTTTCGAAACGCCCTCTGTCTGCATATTGGTTTCAGAGATATTTTTGGCTCTTTTGTTTTTATTTCGAATATAAAAGAAAAAATCTTTTATTTACCTTCTATTTCAACCTCGCCAGCGTTTAAAACGCATTTCTGACGATCCCAACGGTGAAGAACTTCATCCCGGTGAGGCGAACGTAATTACAAAAAGACCGCGGTGATCCAACGGTGGATGGCGGCTAGCCAAGGCTTTGAAACGTCGGGACTTTCATCTCCCGTCCACGACTTTATGACCATCTCCGGTGAGATCCACTCGGATCAGGTGAAAGAGGAGCACTTGGGGATCTCGTTGGCGGTCTTGCATGGCCGAAAAGGCCAGCGGAGTAGCGCCGGCGACGGCCTGAAAGCTCGACGGCGTGGGCATGTTTGAGAGAAGAAGAAAGGGTAAAAGTGAAGTAAAAAATATCCCTAAAAGTCTGACTCTCCTTTTTTTACGCGTTTTTAATTAATGCCCTTTTAATGACTAATTTTATGCTTTTAATGCCATGGTTATCAATTCCCCCATTACTGTGGGCTTTATTTTTTATTTTCCTTATACATATATATATATATATATATATATATATAATCTATGTTAAGCTTGCTAGTTTATAATCTTATAGTTTCCCTTCTTATAGTTACCTATTTTAATATATAATGTATAATGCGTTAAGACTATTAGTTTATTTTCCTTATTTATTACATTTTCCTTCTAATTACCTATTATAATCTTTAATGTATATATATATATATATATAACGAATAATGTTTAGTTATAATATATGGTGGATGTATATATTAAGTAACCGTTGGTATGTGGTTTTGATATGTATATATCCTATAATGTTCACTTTTTGTGTATACGTGTTGTAGTTTTTATACCTTTTTTATATATGCATGAGATATTTTCGGGCGTATGTCTCTTTACGTTATCTATTTTGTGTCAACGATGTTCATATTCGTTTTGGTTCAAGCATTGTTTATTCTTGATGCATCTTTGGTCATATATTATGTTAAATTGCATTTGGAACTTAAAAATATATATAATGCGGTGTATTTTTATTCGGGAACGAACGAGGCCAGTACCAATCGTAGTGGTGGTGGTTCGGACGTTTCTTCTCGAATATTAAGACTTTTAAAATCCACTCACTCGTATAACCAAACTTCGATACGAATCGTCACTTTAATTCGCAAAATTTAATATTAATTAAGCGGTAAAGTTTTGGTACCAATTTTGGGCACGTCGAGGGTGCTAATCCTTCATCGCGTGTAACCGACTCCCGAACCCTTTTAAATCTCTGGTTTTGTTTTTCGGTGTCCGGTCTAGCATTTTTAAATGACCGGTGGCGACTCCTCTATTTTTTATAAATCCGACTAATTTTTCGAAAACCAAATCAAAACCCGGTTCTTTTAAGTGACACCAAGGTACTTTGTATTTTCTGAAAAAAATTTAGTCGCAACAGATGGCGACTCCGCTGGGAAAAAAATTTTGTTTTCAAAAACAAAAAGAGAGTCAAGCCAAAAAAAACTTTACCGCTCAATTAATATTAGAAGTTGCAAATTAAAGTGACCGAGTCGATCGATATTTGGTTATAAGTGGAAGTTTATTTTAAACGCATATAAAATTAGCATTTAAACTCGTTCGTTTAAGTGGGGGGGAAACGCTAGTGCTTTCGTGGGGATATTGTTCCTCCGTGTAGGCCTAACAAGTACCTTCGGGGCTCGAATACCCTATATCTTCGTGAGAATATCGTTTCTCCGTGCAGATATAGCTAAAGGGTCCCCTCGAATTGAACTCGGTTGAGAGGAGCCTATAATGGGTGATGACCGGGGGCCTTGCTACCCTTAGAAGGGGACAGCGAGGACAATTCGAGTACCTCCTAGAACCAAAATTGCATTTAGAGAACTAGAAAGCCCACCCCTTTTAGAGCCATGCGGACAACCTAGGTTCATTAGACAGGATAAATAAGGTTGCTTGCTTTCATGCTTGCCTTTTTATCATGTTTATCCTACACTAACGATTATTCTTATGATCTTTTGCATTTATTCTCGCATGCATATCATGACATAAAGGTGTTGATTCAAGGTGGTTTTACCCGATCAAGGGTTATCATTGTGTACGGGAGGTTGCTAAAAAAGATGTTGTCAATTAGCAAGTCTGATATCGGTTAAAAGTGAATCAGAAAGGATAAGGGAACAGCTTACCGAGCGAACACACAGTGTCAGGACATTTAATACCCATCATCGAAGAAGGCACAACCTTACTCCACCCCGAGGAAGTCAAGCAAGACCGGATCTACTCTGAACATCTAAATTCACGAAACTACCCGACCAAGTGCAAAGAGGCAACCGGAAAGAGCGTGGCAACTAGAAAGAGCGTGGCAACCGGAAAGGGCATGGATTAGGTCAAGAGATGGATTCAGCTTCGAAGAAATAGCTTGTTTTCCGGGACTTGATACTAGCAGTTTTAGAGGGTCTTGAATTGCTAGAGAAGAAAGCAAATCCGGCCCCAGCAATTTTAGTCGAAGTTTTCATTTCCTTGATCATGATTCGGGGGCAAGAAGAGAACTCGTAGGACTTTTGCTATGACTATCTTGTAACGAGGATCCTCCTTTACGTTCAAATGAAAGTTGACCTAAGGGGAATCTCCTATATGACCAACGCCTTTGACTTGCATACATTTGTAACATTTGTTTCATACATCATTTCGAAGCAACATTAAAATTTTCAGCCATGCACCCATCTCATGATCATGCATCTGTTGATTCGAGTCCATAATACATCCATCATTGGACATTAACTTTCGCTTAAGGCATTTCATCGCACCATTACTAATTGTGGAAAACACTCGTCTCAAAGAGAGGAAAGGGAGAGAAAATGGAAAAAAGAACGTTTCTAGACAGTACAACTTTAAAAGCATGAATGACCAAGTGGCTAAGCTCGAACAGCTTCGAGAACATTTGGTTCAGAATGAAAGGGAGATGATACCGTATACGAGGAAAATAAATCCTTTACAAAAATCCAATTTCCATGATTGGTGAAAACTGATTGTACCCAGGAAAATGGTACAACTAGCCCGGAGCAAACGGTTACTGGTAAAGGCATGTCAAATCCGTTAATCCCTATGCGTTTGGGAAAAATGCAAGTCTCGATTTCAAGAAAAATGAATTGGAGACGTCACATCGCTTCATGAAAGAAGAAGCGATGTTTGGGCAAGTTCGATAGAAATGTTGGCACAACGTGCTTAAATACGGTGAAGTTTAAGACAATGGATAATTCAAATGTCCATCGAAAATCCATTTTCACGAATGGTCAAAGGAAAATAAATCCTTGGCAAAAATCCAATTATCATTATTGGTGAAAACTGATTGTACCCAGGGGAATGGTACAACTAGCCCGAAGCAAACGGCTACCGGTAAAGGCATTTTAAATCCGTTGATCAATGTGCATTTGGGAAAAATGCAAAAGAAATAAGTAAGCTATAAATTATTTTTTCATCATAACGAAAGTTTCATTTTGTTATTTAGAAAATATTATGGTATTCCTTAATTCTTTAAACATTTCATAAGTTTACTCTTGTTTTCCAAATACACATGTATATATATTTTTTGAGATTAACTTTAATTCAATTTTCTAAAAGACTGAATGTTGTGAGGACGCTATAAATATGAAAACCTTTTGTTCTACTTAGGCTAAGGGAGGAATGACAACGAGTGTTCAGGAATAATGGGCCACTCCCATTGAGTGATTTTTTCCTCTCGGGCATTGTTGTCTAAGGTTCTTGAACGAAGTGATAACCCTAAAACTTCTACCAACTGAAGACCAATTTTGATATTCGTGTATGGGAGGACATTTGGCATTTCTTCAATTCCATTCACGTAGAAAGAAAATAAAAAAATACCCATTTTTGTCCCCGTTTGAGCCTATCGAATTTTTTCTTTTGATTGAACCCAAACTAAGGATCACCCCTACACTGGGGGCAGAAAAGGATAGAAGTCTATGGACGAGTAAATGACAATGGATCCTGATTATGCTATGAAGACGAGGCCTTGTGAACAAAAGGGCAATAAAAGAGAATAGATGCATTGAATACATTTTTAGTTTAAGCAGCAAAAACATCAAAAGGAAACAACGAAAGAAAAGTCGGTGCTCAAAGAGCTACCCGAATCAAGGCGAAAGCTAGCGACATAAAAGTTGAAGAAATCAAAAGTACTAAAGTGAAAAGTGCAATTTTGAAAAGAGAGAGAAGCATAAAAAGAAAAGGGACAAGAGGATTCCCTATTCAAAAGAATCTCTGCTTAGATGAGTCTCGAAGGATTGTTCACCTGTGAGCAAGAACCTGCACCAGTACAATACAAAGGCGCAACTTGATCCGAAACTACGCTTGACGAAAGGAAATGAACTCTAGGGTGAAAACCCCAACGAGAAGGGGCAGTCTAGAGCGATCCAAAGAAATAAGAAAAGAGATAACATTTCATCGGAGCATAATTGAGACTTCAGATTGAAAGAATTGATCTTTGGTTTCACCACCCTTAAACACTTGTTTGGGCCTATTTACCCTTTCTTTCATAGCCGTGAGCCTTAGCCTACATTACAAGCCTTAAAAGACCATTTGGACCATACACGGAAGGATGAATTTGTCTTTAGATCACATTCCGTCTATCGGGGTTAACCTTTCTTCAAGGATTGCCACACTTCTAATGCCTGATTGAGATCAGAAAAAGAGGGAAGGATGGGGCATGGTGAGCTAGTGAGGTAAAGAGAGCCACCTTTAAATTGGGTAGAAACTAGGAATGGGAGTCGCTCCTCTCGGAAGCCTAATAGCCCAGAAAAGATTTTATATGTGCATCCCTGCAACATTCGGAAAATTTCACGCGGGTCAACCTTTTTTCAAAGACCCAAAACTTGATTTTCACTTGACATGATTCTTTAAAATGTATATTCACATGGGAATGAACAAGCGGATTAACCGTGGCTCGAGGGAAAGCCATCAGTACCCAGAGGGGCACCCTTGGAGGTTCAAACATTGCTACTAGACGACGAATACCTTCAGTTGAAATATCAAGACCGTCTTCGGTGAAATGTTGAGCTACAAAGTTGACCTTCGCTAAGAAGTGTTGGAATAGAACATGATGGTAGAAATTTTGACATAGAGAATCGGGGAACATAAGTTACCCTCGGAACCTAAGCATCTTGCCGAAAGGATTGTCTTGAGAAGGACCATGTGCGCCGAATGAGACAGTAATTATCGTCTGAAATCAACCCGATGAAAGGCGACGAAGATATGCCTAAGAAAAGAAGGAAGGTAGAGGAGAAAAAGAAGAGAAGCCGAGACGAGGACCCCAAAGGCACTTTGGGGCAAATGAGCGAAATTCAGAAGAGGCGCTTTTGACCACGAATTTAGAGGAACAAGGGCCAAAAATTGGTGGCATCTTTGGACAGAAGACACCGTTTAAAGCAGTCGACATTAACCTCAAATATTAAGACTTTTAAAATCCACTCACTCGTATAACCAAACTTCGATACGAATCGTCACTTTAATTCGCAAAATTTAATATTAATTAAGCGGTAAAGTTTTGGTACCAATTTTGGGCACGTCGAGGGTGCTAATCCTTCCTCGCGTGTAACCGACTCCCGAACCCTTTTAAATCTCTGGTTTTGTTTTTCGGTGTCCGGTCTACCATTTTTAAATGACCGGTGGCGACTCCTCTATTTTTTATAAATCCGACTAATTTTTCGAAAACCAAATCAAAACCTGGTTCTTCTAAGTGACACTGAGGTACTTTGTATTTTCTGAAAAAAATTTAGTCGCAACAGGCCCCCCTCTTGGATCCATTGCACTCGACTCTTTTGTTTCAAGAAGGATATCTTAGTTGCTTCCAAATCGACTAGTTCTGACTACAAGATTGCTTTTGTATGAAGATCTTGTATAGGGCCATGTAGATTTGCAAGTTGTTGTGTTTCTAATTGCTTTCTTTTCAAGACAACCCTCTCAGGGGAAGTCATCAAAATAAGTCTTATTGAAGTCCCTGATCCGAAGTTTCAATCTTTTAAGTTTTGTAAAGAGAACCTACATAGGATTACCATCAACCTCCGCTTCCCAAGATTCAGTAACAATTGTCTCAAATTCAGGGTGCTCGATCCAAAAATTAAAGAATTTAAAATGTTTAGGCTTGTTTACTAGATTCTCCTTTATATGCCAGATCACTCTAGGGCAGTGATCAGATATTCATGGGGAAATAAATTCAACATAAAATCTCGGGAACTCACGAATCTAAGAAGAGTTGACGAGGATCCTGTCAAGTTTTCAAGCCAAAAAACCGGCATCCTGCTTGTTAGTCCAAGTGTAAACCGGGGCATTTAAAGGGTGATCAGCAAGTTCAAGCTCCTCCAAGCAATTTTGGAGATCAAGCATATCAGGTGTAATGTAAGGCCCTAATCTCTCATAATATGAACTTTCCTCAGCATTTAGAAAAATGTTGTAGTCACCAGCAACAATCCAAGGTAGATCCCTAACAACAGTTTCCATGTCCTTAAGTTAACCCCATAAAAGCTTCATGATCAGACCATCATTGTGACCATATACCGCAGTAATAACAACCTCACGACCATACAAGGTTCCTTTAATAGTAACATGTTGATTAGCAATTTGTAAGAAAGAATAAACCAACCCTTTTTTCCATAATATCAATATTATTCCATTTTCTACAACAGAATAGTTAAGGGAAAAATCCCAGACAACAGAGAATCGAGAGATAACATCAAAAGACTTGGCCTGTCGGACTCTAGTTTCTAGTAAGCAAACAACATCGACATCTAATTTCTTTAGTCTGTGAAACACTTTCTTTTGTTTATGAGGATTTTTAAACCCTCTTACGTTCCAAAAGCACAAGGCCATTTAGAGGGGATAGAAGAGTTACCTCCAGTTGCACCCCTTGTAGCACACTTAGCTTTAGTCTTATTCAACTTCTCTTTTTTTTTCTTGTTTTTAATCTCTTGCACTAGAGAAGCATCATTCATGGGAGTCACCCCCGCACCAGCAGGAGTAGAAAGAACCGAAGTAGAAGCCATAAGGGATTTCTCTTTCGGAGGTCTCACTCTTCCTTTCTTCTTTTTCGGAGACACAAATTCTTGAAGAGTAAGAAATTCCTTGTCGTTTGCATCAATAATATCTTGTCGTTCAACATCATTCCTCAATTTAGTTGATTGCTCCTCCATTGCAAGTTGCAAAATAGAATCAACCAAGTGAACAATGTGGTTATAAATCTCAGCATCATCTGTATCTACCCCACCATTAACTGACAACATATCATTCATAGGAGCAGCTAGTAATTTATCTGCAACAGCTTGGTCCATTTCAGTAGGTTGTTCATATGATTCTCCAAGCTCAAGGGAGACAATGAGACGTCCTTACCAACGATATGACCCTTTTTTTCCTCCAAACTTTAACCTCTTTAGCAATACCCACCGAACAGGTTTTATCGCTATGCCCAAAAATATGACATTTAGAACAACATGAGGGCATCCATGGAACAACTACCTTAACTGGGACTAGACTTCCATCTCGCATTATAACATCAATAACCATTGGAATAGTAGAACTTGCTGCTATTTCAATACACACTTTGGCATATTCAAGTCGTTCCATCTTAGCAGTTACTAAATCCATATGGAAGGGATTTTCTAAAGCACTAGCTATATAACTCAATCTCTATTTAAAGTATAATTGATGCTCACGTAAAAGTGTCTTGTAATAGTGCAAGTGTACACGTCAAGTAATATAATGATAAGTATATCGAGTATCGCCTCTGTAGGGATTGGGATAGCCTTTTGGTCTTACTTCCTCGCACTGCAAAAGAATTAAAATAAAAACACTGGTAAATTGGGTTGTTGAGTAAACTAAAAATACTAAAACTAAAGTGATCCAGAAGTAAAAGTAAAGAAAAGATCAGGTTGATAGAATGGGCCAGATTAGAATGCATCGTAGTGTGGAATCCTATTGACTTGATTCTGTTCTTGAATGCTGCAGCACTAAACTGTCGTGGCAGTAACCTAAGTTCCTACCGCGGCCGCAAAGGTTGATTCTCTGCCGCGACAATCTTTTGCTCGTGGGCAGATGTTGTTAAAGTTCGGCAAAGCATCCTTGAATGGCTCCTCCTTATCTCTAAGCTCGGAACACTATTGATGGTTGAACTCTGACCATACCTCTCGGCGTAAACCAAAGATAATACACCAATCAATCACATGCTTCTTTTAACCGCTGAAATTCTTAACACATCTCTAGGTCGAATTAGTTAACACCCTTGGAAGAAAATCGTGCTTACTCGTTTCGTGAATTCAACTCTCTCGACATCGAATAAATGGATGATCTCACAAACTCTCTCTTGACAAGAATGCAAGAATGATTAACACCAAGAATAAGCAAGCCTCAACTTATTTGCATTAAGAACAAAAACAAAGTACAATAATCTTCACACAACTACTAAACAAACTAATCATAACCTTGAGAAAATTAGAACATAATGGATGAAAACAAAAACACAAACTAAATCCTAAGCTCTTCGAACTCTCCTCGATTCAATCTCTTTTTCCTCTTTGGTGACAAGCCTTTATATAGGGGAAGGTGTAGGCACAAATTATTATTAGAGAGGAAGTTAAGTTGGACTAGACTTTATTAAAGAGGTCAATCTCTTTAATTACAATAAACACTTTTGGCCAAAAGTTCAATTTTACCCTTCCTTCCATGTTTTCGTCCTCTTCTTGAATTCCAACTGCCACGTAAAGTGTGTAGAAAATCTGGCGTTAAAAGCTCTACAAGTCGACTACCACTTTGCATGATTTGTTCTCCGGCAGAATGCTGTCGCGACCAAGCTTTTGCTGCCTCGACATCGGTATGCTCTGCTCAGCAAGGCTTCATCAACTTCCCTCAGTAGAAGCTGTCATGTGGCTTGGCTCGATCAGGGTCTGTCATCTGCTACTTCTGCCTCATCCTCCCTCCTGCTCTCTGTGTTGTGGCGGCATCTTTCTGCTCTATCAGTGGTCATCCTGCAAGAATACCAATCATGCATTAAATAATACATTTTTCATAGAATAAACAGAATATAAGGTTTAAAGGCATAAATGATGAAATCTATGCATGAAAGGCCATAATGCAACTCAGATGTGTGTAGGTTGAGTGATAATTGCCGTGATAAGGGGTCAAATATAGGACTTTTAGGCACTTATCAATAATTCAAGAGGTATATTGAATAGTTGGACCCATACCGACATCTTTAACAAATTAAAATCAAGCTTCTTGAGATTCGGTTCCCATTTGCGTAGGATCAATGGCTTGTGTTGGGTATGCCAAGGACCTCCTTCAAGGACCTTATCCCTCGAAGCGGCATCCGCAAATCGAAACACGTATAAATTGGAACTCGCAAGACTGATTTTAACAGTGGACGACTTACCATAAAACATCTCCACAATTCGCTCAATTGCACTGAAATTGGGAGCCGACCCAACAAGTTGACCCACCAAAGCATACTTCCAGTTGGAGACACCAGAATCAAAAACTTCAGGGGGTGGTTTAACAAAGAAATCCCCCTCTTGAGAATGAAGAGGACGAAACTCTAATCCCTGCTCTTCAACGCCGTCAAAGAGCTTCCGCCAGTCCACAATCGATGGAGAAACCATGAGAAAAAAACAAAAAGGATAACTAGAATAGTGACTGCAATCAACCTAAATCGAAAAAACAAACGCAACGATAAGAATCTCATGCAACATTAGTCCAACTAATGTGCACCGGGAGAGAAAAAAATATCGTGCGCCATTTTTTGGAATCTATTTTTTTAACATTAGCTATTATGTATTTTTGCATTTTTTTGCTCTTCTTAGTAATTTTATATAAATGTATTTTTGAATGTTTTTAAATATATTTAAAATTTTGTTTTTTACCATAATTTTTAAAATATTTTTAAATTTAAAAATATGCAAAATGGCGAGTGGGATGAATTGCTTGCAATTTAGATTGTCAAAGTCGGAGACGAATGGAATATTTTATGGTATGGACATATTTTTATATTTTTAAAATCTCATAAGTGTAAAATTAAATTATTATTATAAAAATTTAAAATATATAAGAAATTGAAAAAGTTAAGAATACGACCACCCCTAACACTCGCTCGGTCCATTCAGGCCGCACCTACTCTTTCTTTATTTCCAATACACTACCACCAGCCTACTTTTGGTTTCAACTTTGTATCAAAACAAGTTGACGCGTAGTTGAGTTTATAGCCTCATAAGATTGACTTTTATGGGTTTGGCGTAATTAAAATGGCAACAATACTCACCCTTGCTTGAACTTGAACTGGTCAGAATCAAATGGTTGTCTTTTAAATATCCCAACTTGCAATTTAAAGATGCTTACCAAAGAAATCCAATAGCAATAATTAATGATTGCTGTTAGGCTACGGTCAATTTGGTCATGTTGGGAAAACAAAGACGTCCATCCATTTTGGTTGGATCATCTTCCTTCTATTACTCCCAACTTCAACCGACTGCCTAGTGCCTACACGGCTGAGGCACCAACTCCACAACTCTTTCAATTAATTATATCATACGTATTTAATTACGAGTTCTTTTAATTTAAAAATATAATTATTTTCTCAAAACATCAGTTAGATGCTTCTATTGTTTTAATATCAACGTTGGTGCTAGATGCTAGCTAGGATTTGATGTTATTATAAATATTTATTGATCCAAATTATGTCAAATTCAATTTCACATTTATTGTCAAACACTAACGGATTTGTTTAATTGAAATAAAATTTTAATTTGGGGATTCAATTGATTTGTTTTTATATTTGGAGATCAACTTAGAGCTTGTTCCATTCTTTGAGGGTTTTTTTGTATGATAAGGCCATTTGTCAATTTATTTATAAGGTTTAACATTAACTATCAATTTAAACTTGAGATGTTTAAAAATAATTATTACTCGTTTATGTATGTATGTTAAAAAAAGAATCTTCTTTCTACAACACTTCTCTATTTTTTTCTGCTTTTGCTTATAATTATTTTTGAACAATTATGAGGTAAAGGAGCAACTATGAGTATTGAGTCTACAATTTAGAAGAATAGAAGGTGTTATTTAAGAGTTTTTAGTCATATGCTTTAGATATAGTTGACCTCTTTTTATTTATTTTCTTTTGATTAGATCTAAATAAATATAATCTATGTTTTAATTTTTTTTTTCTTTTTGCTTATATTAAAATATTTTATTTTCATCTTTCTTTGTGGCACGTCTTTGTAAGTCTTTTAGCACGTCTTTCGTCTGTCATTTGGTACAATTTTTTTCTTGTGAAGATAGTTTGGCGTTTCGTGTTGCATTCATCACGATGCACCCCCTAATCAAGAAAAATCGTCTCTTATGGTTAAATCTTATTTTGTGGTAGTTTGTCCATGCATTCAGAACCATTCTCAGGATAATTTGTATTAACTTACTTGATCTTTACTCCTACATTAATATTTGAATAGAGACATGAAGACTATTAATAGTTGCTGAGGGTTTTTTTATGGAAGATGAATATTGTATTAATGGGAAGGGTTTTAATGTTGTTTCTTCATATATGTTGGATTTTTATATTAGTGATGTGTTATCTTTGTTTGTACTTTTTTTAATAAAAATCTTAGCTTCTAATTTTTGTCAAAAAAAATAATCTGCTTAAATTGACATTCAATTTTAAATTTGATTATTTTAATATAATAATTCATTAATCAAAGTCTGGTATATAAAAATAGGAAAAATATTATCAAAAGTCCACATTAAGAATATTAAAAACAAAATTGTTGAGATATTTGTTTTTAATATAACAAGATGAAAAATATTTTTGGACTTAAATAATATTACAAAAATGATTTTAAGTATATTTAACTTAAAAAATATGTTTGAAAGGCTTTTTGAAGTGTTTTTGACATGAACAACTACTTTTAAAATTGTCTAAGTGTCAAAAGCATGCATTGAGTACCGATACTCTAACCTGATATCAGTACCCAACAGCTCATACCGATATGGCATGTCGAGTACCGATATGCAGTGTTTTTCAAAACTCTATATTGAAGTTTTGGTATCGGTACGCTCTTTCGAGTACCGGTACCTAAAGCCTCATACGATACTCAACCCTTGAGTACCGATACGCAGAGCCTTCAACTGCTAGTTTCGTTTAAATTTATTGCAGGTACTAATACCCATTAAACAAAACTGCTTTTTATGAAGGAAAAACACCCTCCAACAGGTCCAAACCTTCCTCAATGGTCATAAACAGTCACAAACTCGTTTGAGAGTTTAAAAGACACCTTCAAGTATTCATGGAAGTATAAGAAATACATTGCCAACATTCATGTATAGAGAAAGTGTTTTTTTGTACTTAAAAGTTTATTTTTCATTAAAAAACACTTAGTGAATTTCATAGTCATTATTACTCAAGTGTTTAGGGTTTGGGTGAGTGCTTAAATTTGTAAACATATTTGTCAAAAGAAATTTTTCTTGTTTGTTCAGTTTGTAATTTCTCTTTATAAGAGAGTGTCTCAAAGTTCGGGTAGAAACTTTGAGTGTCTTTGTAAGGTTATCTATTTTTTTCTTAAAAGAAAGACAAATTTAGCGGATTTGTGAAAAATCCTTAGTGGAAGAGATAAGGTAGTGAATGTAAGTTTAGTTGAGAAGTTGAACCACTGTAAATTATTATGTCAAATTTTTATTCTTAACTTTTCGTCCACTTTTCTTCAAGAACCAATTTATTTCCTCTTAGCGTATTCAGTTGATCGTATTCGAGCTTAACATAAATGTTTACAAAGAAATCATTATAGAAAAGTTAAAAGACATATTATCAGGGACAATGTATGTAGGTGGTGGTAGGGAGGGTAAAGTTGGTGAAAGCTTTTAGGGGATCATAACTCCAAAAAAAATATTGAAATTTTACAAAATTTTAATTAGTGAAAATGGTAAAATTATTTTTTACCTCTAAAAATATATATTTATATAATTATTTTTTTAAAATTTAAATATTTTAAAATATCCCTCTAATAAATAATGTTGAGTTACACCACAAAGAGAGTTCAGTTTTACAAGAAATGAAGGGTGGAAGGTAGTTAGGACTAGGGGCTATGACTCAAAGTGTTGGAAAATTAGAATTTGAGCCATAATTAAAATAATAATTATTTAGTCTTGTCAAGATTTTAAAATTTTATAATAAGTTTCAAATTTTTGAATAGTTTTAATTAAATACTCTCTCATAATATTTAAAAGTTTTTATTAAATCTCTTAAAATTATTTAAAAATTTTAGTGAAACCATAAATTTTTTTGAAACTTTTAGTTTAATCATCCGAATTTAAAAAATAAATTAAGTTACTCCCAAACTCTTTTCTCAAGTCCTGCCATTGGTTTGAAACTATTGGGAAAGAAAAATAAGACGAAGGGCAGGAAGTGTAGCGATAACAGTAACGTCAATCAGTCCTAACAACGATAAGATTTTATGTGAATATTCAATTGAGTCAAATCTAATTAAAAAATTGAATTAATTGAATTTAAGAGTCATACTTTATAATTTAAACATTTAATTGTTTTCGAGTTTGGTAGAAAAATCTGAATATTTCAAATCGATCAAGCTTTGTTCACCTTTCAACAAGATCTATTTGAGTTAGGGTTTTTTAGTTGTTTTGGGGAGAGAGTTGTCTTTATACATTATTGCACGACCTATGATCTTCACCAAACTTAAACCCTTTGTTTTGTTTAGAATTCAACAGCTCTCCTTGAATACACCGTTTAATCATGGTGGTGGCCAACTACCCTTACCAGATTAAAACATTTTGGTTTTCCATGTCTACAACTAACTGTCAAGCGTGTTGTTTTATTTGAAAGTGAAAAAAAACATTTATAGATAGTATTAGTAATGAAAATATAAATATCATTAATGCAAATTCAACGTTTATTTCCAGAAACAAATATCCAGCGCAAAAAAAAATCAATACGAGAATTGTTAACTTCCTTTCTTTTGTAACATCACATGGTATACCCCTTTCATTACAGGGAAAAAATAATGATCTCTTTCACGTCAGCACCAGCCATCGCCTTGGGGCCATAAAACCCCATATGCGCTGATACTTCTCTTGTAATGTTGCCAGCGCAGCCGCGACGGTGGTCGGAGTTAGTCGGTGGGTGGTAATAGAGACGAGCAGTCTGGGGACAGTGAGAATGGAATCTTGCGACTATTCTCACCCCTGCATCCAATATCTCCGTGTACTTTCCCATTTCACCCTCTTATTACAAAATCAATTTCTAGTATTTTCTTCAAAGTTCGAAAAAAAAATTGAAAGAAAGAAATGAATATGTTGTGCTAAAATATGTCCCAGAGTAAATCTTCCATGTAAATAGGAAATGGAATTTGATGTTGGGACTAGAAGGGGAGAGGGGTTGATATTTATATACAGAAATACGGCAGCCAGGGGGTCTCTTTCCTTTCAGTTTCGGCTCAGCTCACATTTTCCATTTTTCCAAGTTAGGTGGAATGTATTTGAACATGTGCAGTGCCTCTACATTAAAAAAAAATAGAAGAGAAAGAAAAGGTTTAAAACTTAAAATAACGTTTGCTGAAAGACTTGAGGTCCGAAGGTTTGACTTAGAAAATAATTGTCCGAAAGTTTGAATTGGCTGCAATCTAGATAGCCAGAGCCGCTCCTACTATAACAAATATCTTATACCTCTTTTCAATGTTTTTATTTATATTTTAATATAAAAATAATTAACCTTAAAATTTAAATACTAAAACCTAAATATATAGCCTTAAAAATAAATATTACACATACACTCTTTCTTTAAACTTTAATTATAAACCTTAAATCTATTTTTTTGTGTTGGAGATATGGGCGGAGCAATAAGACACCCAAAAAAAATTTGGAAAACATTTTTTCTTATATAATTTATATAAATAAAAAATAAAAAATATAAATGACACCTTTTATAAATAAAATGACATCTCTTTATAAATAATTAATCTTTCAAATATTAATAAAAAATAATACCTTTAAATAAATTTATAGTTTTACCCTTAGTTACACATAGATGATAACACTAAAGAGGGACGGATGGTTTCAACTTTCTAGACCTCAGAATCAAAACAAGATGATGTATAGTTGAGTTTATAGCCTCAGAAGATTGACTTTTATGGGGTTGGGATAATTTCAATGGCAACAATACCCCCTTTCACCCTTGCCTGAACTGGTCAAAAATAAATGGTTGTCTTTTAAATATCCCAACTTGCAAACTAAAGATGCTTGCCAAAGCGATCCAATAATTAATAATTGTTGTTAGGCTATGATTGTCAATTGGTCATGCTGGGAAAACAAAGACGTCCATCCATTTTGGTTGGTGATGCTCCGCCATACATTCAGCTGATCTTTCTCCCGACCACAGCTTAGTCTGTCTAGACGGATGAAGCACCAAGTCCACAACTCTTTCAATTAACTACTATGTTATGCGTCTCTACTTAATTCTCAAACCATCAATTACATTCTTCTATGGTTTTAATGGTATTATTTTACTATTAATTGATATCAGATTATATTAGTTTTATTTGATTATATTAACTGATCGTAAAAGAAATATTTGGTAAAATTAATTAATAGTTGATTATTTATTTAGATTCAATGCATATCGATGTTTGGTATATATTAATATGTATTAGATTATAAAAAATAGTTTTTAATATGAATTTACTAAGTATATTTGAAGGATGTGTATACTAATTTCTTATTGATGAAATCATCTTTTTAATGATTAGAAATTATTTGTTCCTTTTCAGTGCACCTTTCTATGCCTTTATTAAAAAATTAGGGTTTAGGATTTAGAGTTAATGTTCAAGGTTAGGGTTTAGGGAATTATTGTTAGTGTGTATTTTTAGGGTTTAGGGAATTATAGTTAGAGTATGTTTTTAAGGTTTAGGGTCTATGATTTAGGATCTAGAATTTAGGGATATGATTTAGAATTTAACTTTTTAGTATTAGAGCATAAAAATGGGCACCGAAAAGGGGCAAGAGATTTTTGTCCCTTTGTAATACACTTTTATTAATTATTAAATTTATATGACTTTTCAAGCATATATGTTAATCTTATATATTTGGAGCAAGGGCGGATCGTTGAAGGGACTAGTGGAGACCACGACCCCCTAAAATTTTGAAAATTTTGAATATTGCCCTTAATTTTTTTGAAAACTATAATTTGGCCCCTCAAGATTTTAAAAAATCATATTAAGTTTTGAAATTTTGAATATTTTTAATTAAATTTCTTTTATTTTTAATTTTTTGTTAAATCTCTTGAAATTATTTAAAAAATTAATTAAACCCTATTTAAAAAAAATCCTTTTAAGCCTCCAATTTTTTTTTAAAAAAAGTTAAGTTGGCCCCCTCAAACTTTTACTTCAAGTTCCGCCACTGATTTTGAGCAAAATAATTATTTAAATTATATATGAAAATGTCTTACTTCAAAAGTATAAACAAGTTATTAAATTTAGGAGAATACTATTTGTAATTGTCAAAAATAAAAAAGTCTTTACAATTATTATATTCAACCCTCTAAACCTAAAGAATAACTTTTCCGAGAATTTATTCCAATTAGTTATTATAATTCGTTGTTTACCAAATAACTAAATTAAAGAATTTGATTGGCCAATTATCTATAAATGATTTAACCTTTTAATTTTAACTCAAAACTATTTTTATCGAACCTGACTAATATCAACGTTGATGTTAAATGCTAGCTGAGATTTGATGTTATTATAAGTATTTATTGACCCAAATTATGTCCAATTCAATTTGACATTTGTAGTCAAATACAAACAGATTGGTTTAATTAAAATAAAATTTTAATTTGGGGATTCAATTGAATTGTTTTTATATTTTGATACTAACTTAAAAATTGTTTGAGGATTTTTTGTATGATAAAATTAATTTTAAATTAATTTTAAATTAATTTATAAGGTTTAACATTAAATATCGGTTTAGACTTGATGTATGCAAAATAATATTTATTATTAATTTATGCATGTTCAAAAAATAAAGAATCACGCTGCTTAAATTGATATTTAATTTTAAATCTGACTATTTTGTTTGGTTAACTATAGGTAATTGTTACTAAAAAAATATCTGATTCATTAGTCTATTAATTCAAATTTAATTTTATAGAGTTCCATTATAAGGAGACCATCTCAACCCATTTTTTCTAATTCACAGCGTTAGGATTCAAAATACTGACATTGCTTAACGGACTTAGCACTTCATCCTGCTAGACGAACTGATTGTTAGTCAAATTTGACTATTTTTGTTGATTAAATAGAGATAGTTACATTCTTAAATAAGATGTTGGGATACAAATTTATACGAGATAAGACAATATGAGTATATTTGACATCTTTAACCAATTCATAGATCTCAAATTTGGCTATTTTTTATTATAACAATTCATTAACCGAAGATGAAGATATAAAAGCATAAAATATAATCATAAAATCACATTAAAAAGTTGAAAATAAAGATTCATTAATTGACTTAGTGGTTAAGGATGTTTATGTTGCTCCATCTTGTATGGTTTGAATTCCGGTATGAGAGTATAATACCTCCCTATTTAATAAAAAAAAGTAAAAATAAAATATTTTAAAAAATAATTATAAAAGATAAATAATCAGGAAAAGGGCAAATTGGTCTGAATATTCCCTTTTGGGAATTTATTGGGGAAAATAACCCCCAAAGATTGATATTGGGAAAAATACCCCCCTTTCATGCCATGTAGGACGAATTTGCGTCATGGGGAAAGCGAATTCAATATTCGCGTCCTGCAGGACGCGAATTATTGCGCCGTTTTAGTGGAAAAGGGAATTCGCGTCTTGCAAAACGCGAATTCCACGAGATTTTATCCAAATTGTGAATAAATTCGGACGGTTGGGGAAATAGAATTCGCGTTCTGCAGGACGCGAATTCTATTTATTATATTGAATTCGCGTTCTGCAGGACACGAATTCGGTTTGAATTCACTACCTCCCGTGACCGTTTTCTCTATAAAACCAGAGAAGTTGGGAGAGAATGAAAATTCTCTCCCAAAGTTTTGAAGAGGTTTTCAAGGGTTCTCAAGGGTTTTTGAAGAGTTTTGAAGTTATTGTGATAATGGCGGGTTTGCTAAGATTAAAGGAGGGCCACGTATCTAATTATCGTCGAAATAATGTAAGTTTTTTTTATTTTAATTCGAATATGTAAATTTAATTTAGCGTTGTTGGCATGATTTGAATATGTTAATAGTATTTATTTTTAGAGTAATAAAATTAGTTAAATTCGAATATGTTAATAGTATTTATTATTAGACTAAGAAAATTAGTTAAATTCGAATATGTCTTTAGATTATATTTTTAGAATAAGAAAATTAGTTAAATTCGAATATGTTAATAGTATTTATTTTTAGACTAAGAATGTTAGTTAAATTCGAATATGTCTTTAAATATTATTTTTAGACTAAGAAAATTAGTTAAATTCGAATATGTTAATAATATTTATTTTTAGACTAAGAATGTTAGTTAAATTCGAATATGTCTCTAGATATTATTTTTAGACTAAGAAAATTAGTTAAATTCGAATATGTTAATAATATTTACTTTTAGACTAAGAATGTTAGTTAAAATCGAATATATCTTTAGATTTTATATTTAGAGTAACAAAATTAGTTAAATTCAAATATGTCTTTAGATTTTATTTTTAGAGTAAGAAAATTAGTTAAATTCGAATATGTTTATAGTATTTATTTATAGACTAAGAAAATTAATTAAATTTGACTATGTCTTTAGATTTTATTTATAGACTAAGAAAATTAATTAAATTCGAATATGTCTTTAGATTTTATTTTTAGACTAAGAAAATTATTTAAATTCGAATATGTTAATAGTATTTATTTTTAGAGTAAGAAAATTAGTTAAATTCGAATATGTTTTTAGATTTTATTTTTAGACTAAAAAAATTAGTTAAATTCGAATATGTTAATAGTATTTATTTTTAGAGTAAGAAAATTAGTTAAATTCGAATATGTTTTTAGATTTTATTTTTAGACTAAAAAAATTAGTTAAATTCGAATATGTTAATAGTATTTATTTTTAGACTAAGAAAATTAGTTAAATTCAAATATATCTTTGGTATTGACTTATAGATTAAAAATTAGTAAAATTAGAATATGTTTAGTATTTTATTGTACACTATAAAAAATTGTGATATAATATGTGATTGTTAATATGTGTGTGTCATTAATTATTTGTAGAATGGAGAAGAACGTCGATTGGAGGTTTATATCACATGGATGAGGGTGCTCCTGGATCCTCGTCTAGCCGAGTACATAGTCGAAGCCGGATTTGGACATGTGGCGAAGATTAATGGAGGAGGTGCGAAATTAGACGTTGATTTAATCAACGCGCTTGTGGAGAGGTGGAGGCCAGAGACACATACCTTCCACTTACCATGTGGTGAGGCGACCATCACATTAGAAGATGTGTCGCATATTCTTGGCCTGCTTGTAGATGGGGAGGCTATCACTGGTGCCGCCAGTGACGATTGGGAGGGCTTATGTATGGACTTGTTAGGGGATAAGCCAGAAAAATTACAGGGCGGATGTGTGACTCTGAAGTGGTTGCGTACGGAATTCGCTAATTTGCCTGCTGGAGCCAATGAAGATGTGAAGAAGGTAAAAAAATATTTTTTATTAGTAGTAATAAAATTATAAAATTATTATATTTTAATATTTTTTTCGTTATATTTTAGGCATATGCTCGGGCCTATATCTTACAGATCCTCGGGGGAATTTTGGTGGCCGACAAAACTCGCAACAAGGTTCACATGTTGTGGTTGCGGCACTTGCGGGATTTTGAAGAGGCTGGTAAATTAAGTTGGGGTTCGGCAGTACTTGCATTTCTGTATAGGGAGTTGTGCAAGGCTGCGAGTGCTGATCGACAGGACATCGGAGGATGTCTTTTGCTACTTCAGTCTTGGGCGTGGTTTAGAATGCCATTTTTATGCCCTGAATTGTCCGCGCCAGCAGACTATTCGTATCCACTATGTTTGCGGTAAGGAAAATAATCTTAACTAAATTTTATTTATAAATTGGTTATTTTCCTAATATATATTTTTTAAATATTAAAATTATATTTTGATTTTATGTAGGTGGTTCCATGCTCTAACTCATGTTGGGATTCCGACTATGATGCATTCTATTAGGCAAAAAATTGACACGAAATCTGCAAATGAGGTAAATATTTTAATTTTATATTAAGTTGAAGTTTAATATGAATATAGTTTAGTTTACTTGTTTTTAATTATTTCTATATTTAATTTACAGTTTTTGTGGACCCCGTACTCTGATTCGGATATCAATGAATGTCTGCCTAATTTTGAGCATGAGACGGTTTCCGCTTGGACGGCCATGGTACCTCTCATCTGGTACGCTGTAGTTGAGTGGCATCCAGTTGATCGCGTCCAACGCCAGTTCGGTCGTCTGCAAACAATTCTGATAGATCCTCTTGATTTGGACGACTTACATAGGATCACCCGACAAGGAAAACTTGAGGTATAATAATTAAATTTGATTTAATAGTTATCGATTTATACTTACTTTACAATTTATAAATAATAATTTTGTTGATGTTTTGTGGTAGGTGGACTGGTCGGTGAAACATGTGCAGTGGATTGCACAGTGGCAGGATAGGCTTCAGCGGCAGGCACTGAATGAGTACCGGATGTTTGATGAGCCTATGGTGAGCAGTGATTACTTTGCATGGTTCTTTGGTAGTGGGAAACTGTATCTCCTCACTCCGGAAGAACAAGCAGCTGTGTTTGAGCCTGTTCAGCGCAACCGCCCCCGGACTCATCGTACGAGCGGAGCATGTGGATCGCAACGTCGAAGGAGAGCAGGTGCTTCATCCTCTAGAGCTACCGATCCGATTCGCCCCTAGGGCCGCACCCAGTTGATGATTCAGCCGAGGCCCCCGAGTCCGACAGAAGGCTTTTTCACTCCTATTGTGGGAATGATGGGTGGATCTTCGATGCCGACTACGTACGGGTTTTTTCCTGGCATGACTGGCAGATCTTCGAGTTCCACTGTTCCCTCTACTTCTGCCCCCTACCCGTTTCATGCTCGGCCTTATGATATTTCGGGCTCCGGGTTCGTTCAGCACACACCTCCACAGTCGTTGTTCTTTTCTGGTTCGCCTGTCGGATCAAGTGGTACTGCTGGAGACGACAACGTCAACGAGCCCGATCATGATCCTCAACATGTTCCGGTTCAACATGGACGACGCAATCCGGGTCGTGTTCGACGTTCACCAGATTGTGGTACCGGCGGACATAGATATATGCAGTAGTTATATTTTTTTTATGTTTTTCGAAATTAGTTGTTTATAAGTAATGTTAATTTAGATTTTCTTAATTAAAGTATTATATATTCGGAATTATTAATTGATACTTTTATATTTAAAAACTTACATCAAAAGCACTACATCGAAAGCACCGAGTTCACAAAATACAAGTACGCAAGATAAATAACTTACATAACTTAATTAAAATTACATTACTAATCGTAGTCGGTACTTATGTCAGACGTTAAGTTTAGTTCCTCAATTATTTGTTCTTTCTCCTGCCGTCTCTGATAAATTTTTAAGAACATGTCATTCTCGTCTGGACTAGCTAACTCATTCTCGTCTTCGCCAGCTAACGCATTCTCGTCTTGGACAGCTACCACATTTGTTGAAGAACTTGATCCGTCATCAAATTTCACGCTAAGATCGATGTTTGTTCCCCCAGAACGTTTGTATGCCCGAAACATCTTTCGCATATCTTTCTTATCTGACAGTGTGAGCATATAATGCTCCTCGGGGCCGGGCTCATTGACTGGTACTTTCACTTGCAAGGCCTTTATTTTTGCGCTGGTCGACTCTTTAACTCGTTTCGAGATCAACTCAAATAATTCATTTCTTGTGATCATTTCACTAAAAGATGTGTAGAAGTATGTTCCACGAAAAAATACAGTAGCTGAATATCGAGCCATTTTCTCTTTCAGAAATGTAGAAATGATGGAATGTTAAGGCAGAAATACAGCATATTTATACAGGTGGTTGTAGGCATGCAGAGACCTATTTTGCGTGTTAGAAACGCGGTTTCACCATAATGCATTTGTCAGCCCAAAGCCCGGTAAAGCAGAGCAATAATTTTAGAATTTGCGTTTTCCAAAACGCGAAGACAATAATTCGTACTGAATTCGCATTTTGTAGAACGTGAATTCTATATATTCCAAAAGAATTCGCGTTTTACAGAACGCGAATTCAGTACGAATAATTGTATTCGCGTTTTATAAAACGCGAATTCTAAAATTATTGCTGATTTACCAGGCTTTACCGGGCTTTGGGCTGACAACTCAAAAATTATTGCTACAGAATTCACCAATGCTTTACCAGACACATTTATATTTATAATTGAGGGGTGCCGAGGTCAGATTTTCAGAATCACAAACAAAACTTAAGAATCACAAAGCTCTTCGATTTTTCAGAAATGGCACCGAGAATTCAAGCTATAGTATACTACGATGGTCAGATGGTCCCCGATTCATACATTGGGATCATATTTCAATCTAAAAATACTGTTACGATCAACATTCCGAGACGTTCAACGTTCCAGTCGCTTAGAACCTTAATATCCAGGAAGGTTCCCAATCGATCCGGAAGGGAGTTGCAATCTTTGAAGTATCGATGTCCAACGTCGATAGAGCCACTGTATTACACAATATTCGATGTGGAAGACGACAATTCTGTCGAAATGATGATAGATACACATAGCCAGTACTCAATGGGATGGGGCCATGGAGTTATTTGTAACATTTGCTGAAGTTCACGCTGCTGCTCAAAATGTGGTACCAAATTGGTTACGAGGAAATCTCGAGTTCAATCCAAATGCTATTAGTCCGACATCGAGTTTACGACGTGACTTCAACCTTCTACAAACAAGAACCGATGAAGCTTCATCGTCTTCGCGGCAACGATGTTCTTCCGTTCCAAGGTTCGAATTTGATCTTAACTTGACACCAACCCAAGAGTCGTCATACAGTCCATACGTTCCAAACTATGATGATTTCTCTACGGGGCGCCACTCAACACACATTCCATACACGGTGTCTTCAACATACAATGAACAGTTTAACCCGTTTGATGCTTTCTCTACCGGGCGCCACTCAACATACATCCCAAGTCACCGAAATGTGGATGATATGTTCTCAGCGGGGAGACATTCAACCGCTGCTACTGTCGATCCGGTTATGACTTCAGAACCTGTTCACGCACAAGTTTATGATGACGCAGAACTTTTCCAGTGTGATGATGCGCTTTCTAATGAAGAGCCGCGTACAGAGGTTGGGCCTGATGGTGACGAGATGGGTCTATTTCCTTCTGAACCATCCGACATTGACGAGCCGGTGGAATCAGAGGAGAGCGTAGAAAACTCTTCTGAGGACGATGATGTTCGTTCGACGCAACTGCATGGACCAACCAGTTGCGCAACATATTACGACCCACCTTCACACTTCACAACAGTGGATATGGATGGCTTCTTCGATACTGAATTCCCAGAACATCCACAATTAGACCAGTTCAACCAATGGAATGTGGGTTCGACTGAGCTACATGCTGGAATGGTCTTCAGGACAAAAAAGCTCGCGGAGGCTGCCATCAAGTATTACAACATTCAGCGCTCAGTTACATCCACCGTTTGGAAGACCGAGGCCAGGAAATATATTGCAGAGTGTCCTCACAAGTCTGCAGGATGTAAATGGAGGGTTCGTGTGTCGCAATTGAAAAGGCTGAATAACCTGTGGAAAATAACGAGATATACAGGGCCTCATACATGCTCTGTTGGGAGCCTCAGACAAGACCATCCTAACTTGGATGTACACGTGCTTTCCGATGCAATCCTTCAACTCGTGAAAGCAAACCCACGTGTATCTGTGCCAGTGTGTATAGCTGCCATCAAATACATTTACAAGTACACCGTCAATTACGATAAGGCATGGTATGCAAGATATCGAGCCATCGAAACACTGTACGGGCAATGGGAGCTATCATACAACAATCTGCGATCATGGCTTCAAGTTATGCAGGAATACAATCCATGGACAATTGTGGAATTGGAGACTGTTCCGAAGTACTACAACGATCGTGTTGTACCAGGGGAGGTCGAATTTCATCGCCTTTTCTGGACGTTCCCCCAATGCATAAAAGCTTTCTGTCACTGCAAACCTATGCTCCAGATCGACGGTACATTTTTATATGGCAGATACACGCAGATATTGCTAATTGCAGTTGCCCAGGATGGCAACAAAAAATGTATCCCAGTTGCTTTTGCGATTGTTGAAAAGGAAAATATACCTTCTTGGGAGTTTTTCCTTTACAACCTCCGCAAGTATGTCATGCGCCGGGTTTTGCGTACACGTGAAGATGGCCTAGCTATTATTTCAGATAGAGGCGCAGGGATTTGAGGAGCAATTCAACATTTGGGAGATTCATGGAAACCCCCATACATACATCACCGATATTGTTTGCGGCATATAGCAGCAAACTACTATCAGAAGTTCAAGAATGAGGATGAACGTATAATGGTTCTCCGTATGGGTATGCAACCATTCCATTTTGTTATTCTACGTCCACCAATTTCATATTATTACCAATTAACTATTTTGCATGTCTTATTCAACAGGCAACGCACACCGAGTTAATCAAGTGGAAGAGCTGCTGGAGGAGTTGCAATTGAGGAATCCACACGGGTATAACTATCTTATGGAGATACCGAAGGAGAAATGGTTGCGATGTTATGACGGGGGTCGTCGATGCGGCTATATGACAACAAACTTGGCTGAGGCGATCAATTCGTCTCTTAAGGGAACGCGCCATTTACCTATCACGTCTGTTGTCAAAGTAACATATTACCGATTGGCAACCCTTTTCGCAACCCTCGACAAACAAGCAATGAACTGGATGGCAGCTGGTCGCATATTTAATCCAGATCTCGCTGACAAAATCCAAGCGTCCATTGCGCATGCTAACTCGATGGGTGCGTTGTGCTTCTCTCGTCGGGAACACATCTTTGAGGTCACGCAATTTTCTGAACCGCTACAAGGAATAATGCAATACACCTACGTGGTTGATTTGCAAAAACGAACGTGCGATTGCGGGGAGTTCCAGACGTTCAAGTTCCCGTGTTCGCATGCTTTCGCAGCATGTGCATCGGTTCATTTTGATGCAACGACACTCATTGATCCGGTCTATAGGCTCGAAACCGTTTTCAAGGTTTACCGAAACGAGTTCCCTCCGATCGAAAATGCACGTGACCGTCGTATAATCAGCAACGAACCAAAGATATGCCCAAATCCCTCCCTGCGACGAAAGAAAAAAGGCCGACAAAAATCAACGAGGATTCACTGTGCCGAAGATATGGTTCCGAGAGAAAAGACCGGACAACCTAGGAGGTGCAGTAAATGTGGGAACACTGGACATGATATTAGGAAATGCCCTCTTAGGACCGGCCCCCGAATTTAACTAGATCAACCATTGTGTACTCTTTTCTGATTTGTGAACTTCTATTATCTGGTAATTTAATAAATCTTATGGGCATTCTTTTCCCCCTACATAGGTTTAGAGGGGGTTTTTAACGAGGCCCTTTAAATTTAAAAAAAAATGCCTATGGACACATTTTTTGCTTCAAAAATGTTACTTTGATAGCATTTTTAACACAATTTTTTCACATTTTCGGACATCGTCTTCCTCGGAACTTTAGCACCACTGTAAAATTAAGCTGCACATCTTTGTCTCCAAACTTAGGAAAAACTAAAAAAAAGTTCGAAACACACCGTAAAATGCATTTAAACATGCCTATACGATAATGTTTCCTTTTAAAACATTGTTACTTGCCCATTTCCAGGCCATTTTCACACATCTTAGCATATTATATACGCTCGTATCTTCACACCATCTTAAAGATATGTTTTAATACGACACTGTTATAGTTTAAAAATTTTAATCGGGTACCCCGATAATCCGTTATTCGATCACAAATATTGCTACCTAAACATCTTATATTGGTTTCAATTCATTTTCATGTTGAATTTCTCGTGCGGGGGCAGCAATAAATCGTTGAATTCGCGTTTTGCAAAACGAGAATTCCCCTTTCACTGAAACGTCGCAGGAATTCGCGTCCTGCAGGACGCGAATTATGAATTCGCTTTCCCCAGGACGCGAATTCGTCCTACATGGCATGAAAGGGGAGTATTTTTCCCAATATCAATCTTTGGGGGTTATTTTTCTCAATAAATTCCCAAAAGGGAATATTCAAACCATAACGCCCAAGAAAAGGGGTTGTAGGTGTCTGTAGGGAGGATACAAGACGGAAGTTTTAAGGGATTAGTGGTCATTGCCCCCAAGAATTATTGTAAACTTTGAAGATGAGAGAATGTTAAAATCATTTTTGCTGCCTCCATATATATATATATATATATAATTCTATTATTGCTCCCCATAAATAAAAACATTTTTAAATAGTCTCTCCAACAAATGATATTGAGTTTCACCGGTAAGAGGATGACCATCAAAAATGGAAAAATGAAAAAAAAAATGGTGTGCAGAATGGTCTGAAAGTAGGACTATAACAAAAATTTATCCGAAACGTGTTATTGGGACGGTAATTCACAAGTCTCCAAACTGTTGTTATCTAGATTGAACCGAATTTGATTTTTTATTTAATTTATAATTAATTTTAATTGTTCTATAATATAACAAATAATATTTAAAATTTATAAAATAAAACTATTTTACAAAGAATAAAATATAAAATTTCAAAACTCAAAATTAATACTATAAAAAATCGATTTTAATTAAACAGAAAATCGAACTGAATCAAACTATATACCCACAGAGTAGTGGGAAAAGGACAACAATATGAAGAGAGGGAAGCGGGCCGACAGCACTAAGGTCGACCGGGCATAAGTTATAACGACGGCAAGATCTATTTGGGATTTTTTTTTTTTGAAGTGAGTTGGATTTCTAATTATTACATGACCAGTTGACCACTGATCCTCAGCCATGTCATACCCTTTATTTTGTTTAAAATTCAATAGCTCCCCGTTGAATTCACCGTCTAATCACGGTGATGGCCAACTACCCCTACCAGATTAAAACATGATGTCCATTCCGTTGACATTTTGGTTTTCCATGTTTACAGCCAACTGCCAGTTCCGAGTGTGTTGTTTTATTTCATTATTTGGAAGTGAAAAAATAAAATATTTATAGATGGTAATGAAAACATAAATATCAATATATCATTAATTCAAATCTATTGTTTATTTCCAGAAACAAATACTCAACGTAAAACATCATGTGTACCAGGATCATTAACTTTGTTTCCTTTGTATCATATGGTAAATCTCTCTCATCAGAGGGAAAAAATAATGACCTCTTTCACGTCAGCACCAGCCGTTGCCTTGGGACCGTAAAACCCCATATGCGCCGAGACTTCTCTTGTGATGTTTCCAGCGCCGCCGCGACGGTGGTCGGAGTTAGCAGGTGGGTGGTAATAGAGGCGAGCAGTCTGGGGGCAGTGAGAATGGAATCTTGCGACTATTCTCACCCCTGCATCCAATATCTCCGTGTACTTCCCCATTTCACCCTCTTTTTGCAGAAATCAATCTCTAGAAATTTCTTCAAAGTTTGAAAAAAGAATCGAAGAAAATTTAAAGAAAAAAAAGGAAAGAAAGAAAGGGAAAATTGTTGTGCTAAAAAACGTCCCAGAGTAAATCTCCCATGTAAACAGGGAATGGAATTTGATGTTGGAACTGCAAGGGGGGAGGGATTGGTATTTATATTCAGAAATACGGCAGCCAGCGCCCAGCGGGGTCTCTTTCCTTTCAGTTTCGGCCCAGCTCACATTTTCCATGTTTCCAAGTTAGGTGGAATGTATTTGAACATGTACCCCCTATATTTTACTCTTTTAGTCATGCTAATCCCTAATAATTCATTATTTTTTCATTAGGTACATACTCGGTTAAACATTTGTTGTATCTTGTGAGCTTTTTTTTTATCAAAGAGACTTACTTCATTACTAATAATAAACAAAAGGATACATAAAAGAAAGCAGACAAGGCGGGCTCACCTCAGCCCACTTTCTCCAACAACCTACAAGCGCCGCCATAAGCCATGCAAGGCCATTAGCGTCGCTTCTACAGCTCCCTAAACCAGCAGTCGGACCACTGTCAACATCCAAGAAAGGATGCGCATCCAACTCCTCACAACAAACACAAGCAAAAATAAAAAACAGACAAAACACAGGCGTAAATGGAGACGATAACCGGACATCCGACAGAAACAAACCGGAAAACACTAGACGAATCATAGGACAACTAAAAAATGGACCACCCAAAACCTTCTTCGAGATTGCGATATCGGCCTTGTCTGAGAGCTCTTCCCAGAGACAGGCTTCCGACGAGTCACCGTCGATCCTTATCAAGACGAAAGCCATTATCACCCGAAATGGAGGAATGGAGGCCATTGAGTTCTCCCTCAGTCTAGCTACTTCCGCGTCGTGGTGGGTCTCTAACATAGCAGAGCAACACCTAAACAAAAACCTTGGATCCGTCTGCTCTCTATGAGCCTCTGTGATCCGAGGGGAAGGATTAAGCCGCATCAAGCACCCACGTCCCTTCCTAACATGGGCCACGCAACTTACAAGCTTCATGGTGAACTCGGATAACTCCAGTGGGAGTTATCCGATGCCTGAACAGGATCCTTGAAGGGGTTAGGATATGCCACTGTCTTCTCCAATGGGACCAAATCTTCTCCATCACTGATAACAATCTCTTCATTGAGAGAAAAATTGTCGTCAATGCAAATTGTCGGAACCCGGGTGATGGACTTACCAAACGGATCAATTCCCAACTGGATGAGCCCCGCCTCATCGATCATGACCCTGGTGCATTCCATGGCAAACTTCCTTCTTGCTGCTTTCCTGATCAGTGTCAGCCTCCTGGATCCATAGTTTCTTCTTTTTTTCTTTCGTTCAATGTGTTGAATAATAGCATAGGATTGAAGTATGGTTTCAGGGAACAAAGCAGCCGTAATCATATCATCAGAGGCTGCTATGTTCCGTTCCGATATAGCCCAATTTTGGGGCCCAATTTGGCAGATTGTATTCGAAACCTGCTCCCAGAGCTCACGCCTCTTTGCTGGGCCAAACAGTTCATAGCCATCATCTTCTCTTTTGCGTTTCTTGGTGGTCGACACTTCCATACGATCGAACCCCACTGTCAGCATACTTTCCAATGTATTATGTGACTTTCCTTCAGCTTCCCTGGTAATTTGCCCTGGTTCAGATCTTTCCTTGAAGGCAAAGGACGGTAGAATCTGTTGTGCAGGCCCTATAACCATGTTAGCTCCTATGTTTCCTTGGTGAAAGGTTGCTTCATTGCTTTCCCAAAGAGGAAACAAAGGGTTGACTTTGAGCAAAGGAGATGGGACGTGAGAGGTTTCCTTAGACGAAACATTAAGATCAAGGAGATTTAGATTAGATTTCCCTCTGACAATGCTCCAGTTAGCATTGTCCTTCTCTTCTTCTCCTTTGTCCTGTAGCGTGGACGGTCCCGCTGTGGTGGTGGCCGGCTTCAGAGATACTGAACCTTGCTGTCTGAAAACATTCGAGGCACGTAACCACGGCCCAAATTTCCCAGAGAGTTTCACCATGACCAGGTCATTTTTGCATTCACGTTCGACGTGTCCCAGACGGCCACAACGGAAGCAAAAACGCGGCAGTGCTTCATACTTAAACCCAACCTCCAGAGCCTTGTCTTTCTTTCTGTTAAGGATGAACCCCGTCTTGAGCGGATCCTCCACCCTGATGGCTACTCGGATGCCGACATTACCGTTCCATGCCACCTTTTCGTCATCATCTTCTAGCGTTGATCCATAGTAAACTGGAAACAGTTTCCCAATGCGGCGAACGTTATCTTTGGTGGTCAAGCCTACTGGTAGATTGATTATTTGAATCCAAAATTCCTCCGTTGAGAAGTCAATTTCTTCCAACGCCTTGTCCGGTTGCCACTCTTTCAGTATAAGCAGGGAATCTTGCACCGACCACGGTTTTTTACCAAGTATACGATGGCGGTCTTCTGTCGTTTGGAAGATGAAGAGGAAGAAGTTCCTTCCTAAGTCATGGCACTCCAGACCTTCACATTTCCATGCTTTCTTCAGTATGGCCTTTAGTGCCAGGATTTTGATGGATGAGGCAGACAGTAGTTTACCAAGCAAAGAGAGATTTTTCAGCGTGAAGTTTACTTCGCTGTCTTCGTTGAGCTCAAGCTCGTCGAGGAACTCCTGGTTTGGAGGTTTGGGATTTTCATGGTTGTTAGGGAAGTTGGTGTCAACGACCCCTATACTAAGACTAGTTCCACTGTTAGGCATGATTTTCTGCAGGAATGTGGAGTAAATGCTCCTACAGACTTGGAGAGGATGCAGGAGTTAATGCCTTGAGTCGGGTTTAAATGCTTCTTTGGACTCGAACCGTAAACAGAAAGGGAAATGAAAAGGAAAAGGGTTTGTGGGCGAGCAAGAAGGAAAGAAAACGAAAGAAACAAAACCAGCAGAGGTTCTAAACCACCTCCTTGCCAAGACAATCCTCACCAGACACGACCAAGCCCACAACCGAAAGTTGGAGCGAAGAATCAGAGAGATGGGAGAACATTGACTGGGAGAGATAACTTGCTTTCCTATGATAAACAGAACTAAAAAGTCCCAAATCTTAGGGGATATGATTGTTGCTGACTGCTGAGTACTATACTCTTGTATCTTGTGAGCTTATGAAGTGGTAGAGCCCGCTAGGAAATTGGGGTAAACTAATTTACAAAATATAATCTAAAAAAATTTAAATTAAAATTGAAACCACGTTAAAATAATAGTAAACGTCCATTATTTGGGATTGGCCGTGACACTAAATGCATTTTTAGGTATTTTACTAATAAAAATAAAGAGTCAAGATCTTTGTTCTTTTGGATATACCGTAGATAACATGTTATTCTGGATGACATGCCATTATTTGGGAGCTGCAAAGTAACACATGTCCTTAAATTGAATGTAGATTAAATGTTGAGGACATTAAAGGAAAAACAGAAAAATGAAAGGGCTTCACTGCAATAACATTTTATGTTTTTGTCATTTTCCCCGCCTAAAGCGTACAGGGTCAGACACTTACAACAAAAGTGGGGACAGAGACAGATTCTGCGAATCGTATGAAAATAATAAGTGGAATTAAGCAAACCGCGTCAGGGGATAAAGTCTGAAATTGAATGTGCGCGGCTTAGGTTGTTCGCAGCGTGATTTGCTTTTTTTTTTCCTTTCAATTTTGCCCCTTTGCATTTTCATAATTACAAAATCGCCCTTCGTTTTTCTATATTTATTTATTTGTAATTTTATGATTACTGACCAGTAAAATCACGTGGCTGCCTAGATCTACCGTGGATCGCTACTACCTAATTTAAAAAAAAAATCTAGTAATAAAAGGGTAAACTACATAAATAGTCAATTAACTTTTAGACCTCTTTCATTTTAGTCATCTAGCTTTTAAAAATATAAATATTAATTAATATTTAATAGATTAATCGTATATTATTTATCTACTTATACATTTTTATAATGAGACGGAGAAGGGTTTAATCGAATTTAGGATTGGTATCAATTGAAAATTTCGTCATCATTTATGATTCAATCGATAATTTAATAAACTGTTATGTGTTCATTTATTTATTTTTTCTTTATTTTAATATTCTAATTCAATTACAAAGTAGTATTTTATTTTAGTTTTAAATATGAATAAATTCATGCATACATGCATATTATGTTGCTCAAATCAGATCACCTAAGAGGAATAACATCATCATTTATCACCGAAATTATCTAACGAGTTCTTTATTTTATTTTCATTTTTAAATAACATTTAAAAATATATAATGAGCTTCTTATATATAATTAATTAATTTCATAAAATAAGACCATAAGAAAAATGATTATAAATACAACCAAACAATTCGAGAAAACAAAAGATACAAGCAAATACCACTATCAGCAGTGAAATATGAAAACATCAACACTAACATAATAATAGACCATGAGAATATGTTGACAGTTAGATTTATCATAATTAAAGCATGATATATTTGGGTGACTTCAAACCCCTACCTAGACGAGATAACTAATATGTATAGAGATAACAAGTTAACCAAATAAGGCGATGAAAAATTTAACCCTGAAAAACAAAACAAAAATACAAAATCAAGAATAAAACATGTTATAATAGCTAACAAAAGCATCCACTATTTTCATAAAATACTAAGAGTTATTAAACAAAAGAAAAAGCCCTCAAATATGCATGGTATAATTGAGAAACAAATTCTATGGAGATGCGAAATAGAAGAGAGGGAAGAAAGGGTTGAGAAAAGCATACGAAGAGATCTAAGTGATCAATAACAACATATTAAATTTACTAGTTTTAACAACTTGTGTAAAAAAATTAACAACTTTCAAACTCAACTCGTGACTTTGGAAAAAGGAACAATTAAATGACCAAGTTGTGAACTGTGATTATTGATGAGTTAAAAGTTTGAACTAATTAAAGGACCAACAAGTGGTCTTAATGAAAAACGGATGATGTTCATCCTACGAAATTCGAGTTTAATCGCTTTATCTAGAAGATGTGTGTGCTTTGTCAAAGGGTATAAAATATTTATGAACAACTACTATCTTGTAATCATCCTTAGACTATTCAAAAAAAAATTTAAACTAACACCGATATTTATCTAATTATACTCTAGATTTTTTTTGTTATAGTTCAAATTCGAGATTTTTGGTTCTCCCTCCCAACAATGTCATCTTTGAGGTTCAAACTTTAGTTCTCTACTTGAGAATGTAATGTGTCTTGCCATTACATCCAATACCAGAGGCGGACCTTATTAGGGCCAGTGGGAGCCTTGACCTCCTCTAGAATTTGGGAAATTAACTTTGAACTCCCTAAAAATTTAAAAAACTTAATTTGGCCCCTTCAAAAAATTTAAAAATGTTATTATATTTTAAATTTTTGAATATTTTTAATTAAGTCTCCTCCTAAGATTTTTAAATTTTTTTATTAAGTCTTAAAAATTTTGAAAATTTTATATTAGATATCTAAGATTTTTAAAAAATATAAATAAGCCCCTTAACTTTAGTTACCAAAATCTGCCTATGCCCAATACTTGTCGGTTAATTGTACACTATTATTAAGAGCTATAAAGTTTAACTTTATAATTTAGGTAGAAGAAAGTAAACTTGTTATTAATGATTCAATGGTAAACTTATTTATTTTCTTTGGGATGGCCAAAGCAAATCCTTAATTGTACGTTCATGGAATCATGGTAGATAGAGTTTTTAAATTGTCTGACATATTTATAAAGTTTTAAATATGTTAAATATTTATGAATTATTTAAAAATTAACTATATAACAAAATAAAGTTTTGTATTACTTTTCTATATTTATTTGTTTGTAATTTTATGATTACTACCCAGCAAAATCATGTGGCTGACTAGATCTATCGTGGATGGCTACTACCTAAATTTTTAAAAAATAAATCTAGAAAATTAAAAGAATAAATTATATAAATAGTCACCGAATTTTCAGGTTGCTTTCATTTTAGTCATCAACTTTTAAAATTTGTGTTATAATCATCAAAATTTTAGTCCACTCTCAGTAAGGTCCAACCCGTTAAATTTAAAAACGTTGACGTAGTACGTTAGTTTTCTTCTTTTTTTTTTTCTCTTCTTTTTTTCTTCTACCCCGTTAAAGTTAAAAATATGTTTGGAATATTTGAAACGTACGAGGCTAGCAACTCCGCATGTATTTTCACCATTGATGTTCCATCAGCGCATGCAAGAGACCTTACTCATACTAACTACTAAGAGCTCTAAATCAATGAAATGAAAACACCTACAAGACTGAACAAATTAAACCAGGAGCAGAAGCAGCATAGATTTTGGGATGAATTGGCTGCAATTTAGATTGCCAGAGCCGCACCTACAGGAACAAAAACCTTATGTTTCATTTAGTGTCCATGTCCCAACACTAAAAAAATCAAACAATAACCCTAAATTCTAAACACTAAACTCTAAACTCTAAAAATAAACCTTACATCATATACTTTAACTCTAAACCCTAAACCTTAATCATAAACTTTAAATTTAATTTTTTAGTGTTCCACCTACTCTTTCTTTCTTTTCAATGCACTATTAATTAATAATTAGGCTACTTTTGGTTTCTAACTTTCTAGACCTCAGAATCAACACAAGTTGATATGTTATAGGCTCAGAAATCAGAATAAAAAAACAATGGCAACAAATGCAATACCCAACCTTGCCTGAACTGGTCAGACAACCATTTGAGTTGTCTCGTTTAAATATCCCAACTTGCAATCTAGAGATGCTTACCAAAGCAATCCAATAATTAATGAGTGTTGTTAGGCTATGATTGTCAATTGGTCATGCAGGGAAAACAAAGACGTCCATTCATTTTGGTTGGTAATGCTCCACCATACATTCAGCTGATCTTCCTTCTATTACTCCCGACCTCATCCGACTGTTAATTAATAGCGGATTATATTCTTCTATTGTTTTAATAGTCTTGTTTGACAATTAGTTGATAGCAGATTATATTCTTCTACTAAATGTTTGGTAAAACTAAATGATAGTAATTGTATACTTATTTAAATTTAATATTCGGTTGAATAGTTTATTGGTTATCGATATTTGATATATATTACTATGTATTATATTATGAAAATAATTTTTTAATATAATATTACTAAGCATATTGGAAGGACGTGAATATTAATTTCTTAATGATAAATTCATCTTTTTAATACAATTTTATTAATTATTAAATTTATATGACTTTTGAAGCATATATGTTAATCTTATATATTTGGAGCAAAACAATTATTTAAATCATATATGAGAATATGTCTTACTTCAAAAGCATATGCGAGTTATTTAAATTTAGATCATTTGGAGAACACTATTTATAATTGTTAAGGATAAAAAAATCTTTACAACTCTTATATCCAATCCTCTAAACCCAAAGAACAGTTTTTTAGATGATTCATTCTAATCAGTTGTTACAATTAATCGTTTACCAAAGAACCAAATTAAAAAAATTGACTGATCAATTATCTATAAATAATTTAATCCTCTAATTTTCATTCAAAACTCTGCTTATCAGACTTGAATAATATCAAGGTTGCTGCTAAATGATAGCTGAGATTTGATGTTATTATAAATATCTATTGATCCAAATTATGTCCAATTCAATTTAACATTTAGGTTTAGTTTGTGGTTACTTTTAAAAATTGTGGTGAAAAAAATAATTTTTAAATAGTTGTTGAAAAATAATATCTATTGATTAGTGTTTATCATTGATGTTAAAAAGTGATTTTGAGGAGATAAAATATATATTTTAGACATGATATTGAAAAGTAAAAATAAATTTAGGTGATTTCAAATCAGTTAATGTTATGATATATAAAATAAATCAATTTCAATTATAATAAAAAATTTATTTTTTGAAAAAATTTAATTCAAAAATATATAGTACATTACGGACATACCACTTACAAATTAATAATAAAGATAAAATAAATACAAATAAAAAATTTATTCTCAATATAAATATTATAAAATATATATTATTTTACAACTATGTATACATAACATTATTTTAATAATAAATTATAATTAAATAACAAGGGTAAAAAAATAATTTTATTTTCAAACTAGCTTTTTCATCAAAAAAATTATAAAATCTAACTTTTTGATTTGGGTGGAAAAACTAGTTTTAAAAGCAACCAAAAATAAACTATTTGAACTAAAATCATTTTTTTAAGTGTTTTTAGGTTGCTAAACGCAACCAAAAACATGCCCTTAGTGTCAAAGAGTAACAAACTTATTTAATTGAAATAGAATTTTAATTTAGTGTTTCAATTGAATAATTTTATATTTAGAGATTAATTTAAAATTTGTTTCATAGTTAGATGATTTTTTTGTATAATAAGGTCAACTGCCAATTTATTTATAAAGTTTAACATTAAATATCAATTTAGACTTGATGTATTTAAAATAATAATTATGATTAATTTCTGCACCATAATCCAAGCGACCCACCTCCTTATTTCCTTTGTTTCTTTAACTGGCCGTGGAAAATCATGTTTTAGTACTGACGGTCGATTATTAGGTTTATTATAATTTTATTTTTTATATTCTAATAAGAATATTTGCTTTTGTGGCATGTTTTCCCATCTACCTTTGTGGCACACTTTTTTCTCTGCCTTCATGACATGTTTTTTTTTTGTTTTTTGTAGTTTCGTTTTATCCGTCGTTTTGATATGATTTCAGCATATCTTAATGGTCATTTAGTGCTCGTACAAAGATCTTCACAACACTAGTTTCTGATTATGATTCTGTCAGTGGTTATATAAAGATAGTTCTTCACTAGGTTGATGATTGTTTACTGATGTAATCAGTACTGGGGAGCGGAGCAATTTGCGTGATAGTTTGGCTCACTCGTCACTTCTTTTTCACCCCGTAATGCGTCTTGTTTATAAAGACAAAGATTCAAGAAGGCTTCTGGATTTTGACGGTATACTAATCTCTATGGAAGTATTTACTTTTCTTTGCACTTTTAAATTTTTTGTATGCGATTTTGGTAGACTAGTCTCCATTATTCTCCCTTTTGTAGTTTTGTATACGTTGTATTTGTTATATTTTTCATAAATTTTTAATAAAATCCAGTTGACCATTGATATCTGATTCATTGGTCCACCAATCTGGATTGAGTTTTATAGAGATCCATTATGAGAACACCCTCCATATCCGATTTTTCCGCTCACAACGTTAGGATTCAAGCCCCTGACCCTGCTTAAAGGACCTAATGTCCCGTCCTGCTATATCAATTGATTGTTGGTCAAATATAACTATTTTTGTTGATTAAGTATAGATAATTACAATCTCAACACAAATGTTGAGATTCAAACTCATACAAGATGAAACAACACGAGCATATTAATAACTTAACTAATTAATTGATCTCAAATCTGACTATTTTTTAATATAACCTCATTAACCAAAGGCGAATATGTAAAAACAAAAAAATATTTTCGTAAAATCACACTAAAAATGTTAAAAATAAAAATTTCTAAAAAAGCACCATAAAAAATGAAAACACAAATAATCAAGGACGAGGCATGCATGTGTCGGTAGATAAGACCCAGTGACGGAAGTTTTGAGGAATTAGTGGGGAAAGGATCCCATAAAATATTTTATTTTTATTTAATTTATAATTAATTTTAATTGTTCTGCAATGTAACAATTAATATTTAAAATTCATAAAACAAAATCATTTCACAAAAAAATAAAATATAAAATCTCAAAACTTAAAACTTCAAATTAATGTAAAAAGGTTTAAAATTGACATTTATTGAATTGAATCAAACTGTATTACCCACATAAAGTAGTGGAAAAAAGAGCTCCACCTAAAAAAATGAACGCGCTCCACGCGCTCCCCTTTCCCCCTTCATCCCCAAACCCTGTGTCCCTCAGGTGGTGATGTGACCGGTCCGCGACGGTCATCTTGATCAGTTCCTTCGTGGGCCGACGGTTACCGGTTCAGTGGACGGCGACGTTGGCTGGTGGTTTGGACAAGCGGAACGGTGGATGGACGGGATGGTCGGCGCAGGTAGGAGACGCCCGCAAGCTCAGCTCAGAACTGGTTTTGACCCCGAGGGAGGATCATCGCCGCTTCAGATCTGGTTTGGGCAGTCGATTTGTGGTGTACTGGTGGCGTGAGGCTCACAAACGAACCCCTTTGCCGGAGCCACCTTGGCCGGTGTCGGTGTGGGAATCTCGGCACTCGCATGGAGCCGCCGTGGCGAAACCTGGCGTTAGTTGCAAGCCAGGATGGAGGATGGGTTCCGAGTTCAGTTGGGAAGCTCTTCGACTCGCCGGAATTTGGGACGGCGATCCAGTGGCTCCAACCAGCAGTGGCTTTGGGATTGGGCTGCCTTTGGAAAGGACAAGATGGTCTTTTACCATCATGCCCAGACCTGCAGATTATGAAATGTCCTTCACCTGCCATGTTTTCTTCTTTCGGCTCAACATGTCTGGATATGGTGGGATTTGGCCTACCTCTTTCATGTTTAAGGATAATCTTACCGTACCTTTCAGATCTGGGGGAAGTTGTGGCCATCTGAGATTGGGTGAAGGTGCTGGCCAGCAGAGTTTGGGTGTTTCAAGGAAAGCAGGCTTGGTCATTTTCTTTCCAAGTGTGGCTTTTGGAAATCTGAAGCAACTTTCTTTTAGAAGTGGTGCCGTCGTTAAAATTGCGGATAACTCCGGCGAGGGTTATCCGCAGCAAGAATGATCCTTTCTCCTCCCGCTACCGACTTGTGGAAGGTGTGGTTGGTGGCGGTGTATTTGCTTCCTTGCCCCCGGTGCAATATTGCTGATGTTCATTGTCTCGGGTGTTGTTTCCCTGAGTTTCGGTCCTGGATGAGTGATTTTCCCGATTTCGTGTTCCCAAGCTTCCTCTCAAAGCTCATGTCTAATATCGCCGTGATAAGGATCACAACCTATGGTGTGAAAGCCTGTCTCTGGATAGAGCTCTCCGGTGGAGTTAGTCATGTTCCTGGTAGCACAAGAATACGAGAGCGGGCAGTGGATCGCTCGTCCTTTCTGATGGACTGTGATGTTGGTTTGATGCGTCCCAGGGCTCTGCCGCTGGTTGCATGGTTTCGTTGCGCTCTTAGCGTTGATGGAGTTTTGTTATGTTTTGGCTTTTTTGTTCTTCTTAAGGCGTGGGCCTTGGTTGTTTTTCTTTGGTTCACTTTAGGTTGTAAGCATGGTTATCCATGTCTTTGTTCGTGTTTTTCTTTCATCACCATGCCTTGGATTCTTCGGGATGGTAATCGGCTTGTTGCTCTTCGTGTCTTTTGCTCTTCGGCCTTGCATGGCCTTTGTTTTGCTTTCTTGCTTGTTTTGTTAGTCCCTTTCGGCTGTGGGGCTTGTTGGTTATCTTCTTGTTTGTAATTTTCTTTAATCGGAATGAAAGTCTATTTGATCAAAAAAAAAAGTAGTGGAAAAAGGACAACAACGTGAAGACAGGTAAGTGGGCCGACAACACTACGGTTGACCGGACATAACGACGACAAGTTCTATTTGGGTTAGTTCCTTTTTTTTAAATGAGTTGTCTTTCTACATGATTACACGACCTTTGATCTTCACCAATATTAAACCCTTTACTTTGTTTAAAATTCAATAGCTCCGGTCCCCGCTGAATTCATTGTTGGCGGTGGCCATGAGCACAGCCGCATGCACAGGTGAGGTGTCTGTTAACACTCAAATCTTTTTAAAAATATATTTTTTATATAATTTGTATATAAAACTAAAAATACATACAATTTACATTTTTTATAAATAAATTAAATAATCAATTCCTCTTAAATATAATTCAAAAAAATAACATCCTCAAAATAAATTTTTAGCTCTGCTTTTAATGGTGGTATTTTGGTTTTGCATATCTACAGCAAAACTTTCACATCATAGGGAAAAAATAATGATCTCTTTCACGTTTGCACCAGCCGCCGCCTTGGGAGCGTTAAACCCCATATGCGCCGAGGCTTCTCTTGTTATGTTGATAGCGCCGCCGCGACGGTGGTCGGAGTTAGCAGGTGGATGGTAATAGAGGCGAGCAGTCTGGGGGCAATGAGAATGGAATCTTGCGACTATTCTCACCCCTGCATCCAATATCTCCGTGTACTTCCCCATCCCACCCTGTTCCTGTTATTACAGAAATCAATCTCTAGAAATTTCTTCAAAGTTTGAAAAAAGAATCGAAGAAAATTTAAAGAAAAGGGATGGAAAGAAAGAAATGAATATGTTGTGCTAAAAAAACGTCCCAAGTAAATCTCCCATGTAAACAGGGAATGGAATTTGATGTTGGGACTGGAAGGGGAGAGCGATTGGTATTTATACACAGAAATACGGCAGCCAGCGGGGTCTATTTCCTTTCAGTTTCGGCCCAGCTCAATTTTTCTATGTTTCCAAGTTAGGTGGAATATATTTGGACATGTGCCCCTACATTTTACTCCTTTAGTCATGTTAATCCCTAATAACTCATTTTTTTTTCATTAGGTACATACTTGGTTAAACATTTGTTGTATCCTGTGAAATTATGAAGTGGTTGAGTCGTGTTAGGAATTTATAAGCGAAAAATAAATAAAGTGAAAATGGCATGAAATAAGATCGTTCAAGAGACGAGATTTAATGTGGTTCGACATTGTTTATTTTAACAAATGAGAGAAACAAATAATTCACTATAAACATAGAGATCACGAAGAGTACAAATATACATTATATCTCATATGTATCAAAAGCACTCTTCCAGCGTCTCTATAATACTCACCTCTGCAACATTGCAACAATAGTTGCAGAGATCATAAAAAGGATTACTTCCTACCACTAAAATTACAATAAAATTTAACTTAATTATCGCTTAGAATTCGAGTAATTATTTAACAATCATATGATAGATTGGGGTGTTGATTTTTTTAAAATAAAAGTTAATATAAGAAATTAAAAATAAAATCAATATCACCTCACAAAACATTAATATTCTTTTAAAAATAACTGACAACGTAATATAGATTTTCTGACTCCATTAATTTATAGACTGATATTTTTCTAATTTTAGCGGTGACACTAAATGTATTTACGTTATTAATAAAATTAACGAACCAAAATCTTTATTCTTTTGGATTGAACGTAGATAACATACATCTGGATGACATGCCAATATCTGGGAGCTGCAAAGTAACACACGTCTTTAGGTTAAATGTAGATAAAATGTGGTGGACATTAAAGGAAAAACAGGAAAATGCAAGGGCTTCACTGCAATAACATTTTATGTTTTTGTCATTTTCCCCCACCTAAAGAGCATAGGGTCAGCCGGTCAGCCACTTATAACAAAAGTGGGGACAGAGACAGATTCTAGGATTGTATGAAAATAATAAGTCAAATTAGGCAAAACCGCGTCTGAAATTAAATGTGCGCTGCATCGGTTAATCGCCGCGTGATTTGCTCATTTGTTTTTCAATTTTGCCCCTTTCTTTTTCACAATCACAGAATTGCCCTTCATTTTTCCATGTTTATTACTAACCGGCAAAATCACGTGGATAGCTACCACCATAATTTTTTTTTAAAAAATCTAGTAATAAAAAAGCAAATATTAGTTAATACTTAATAGATTAAATGTACTGGTATTTGTCTACTTATACATTTTTATAATGAAACGTAAAAGGGTTCAATCGAATTTAAAATTGGTACCTGTTTTTTTATATAAGAATTGATATCAATTGTTTTATTTCTTTTTTATAAATGGTTGTTTTTATTTATCAAAGGAAGCAGAATATGTTACAAACAACGTAAGTAATAATAAAGATATCGAAATTCAGTACTATTGAATCTCCCAAACAGTACACACGTATCTAATAAACCTATCAGATTTGTCTATACAAAATCTGTATAGTTTAATGCTAATTGTGTTATGTAAAATATCGTCACTCGAATGAGTGGAACTCTTGTATAATTTATGAGTTCGTTCTTGCCATATGTAATATAGTAGTCCCGCCTAAGACAATCTCACTATATGAACTAGTAAACATTTCCCCTTCATTTGTCCACAATCCATCGCATCATCATAGCATTGGAAATCCTAGTTATGAAGTCCGCACGTTGTGTAACTTTCTTTCACACCGTGCAAGTAAATGAGCAGTTCGAGAATAAATAATTTTTGTTTTCAAGCTCGATCCAACACTATTGGTACCCAATTCCTTTTGGCTCAATAGATCCCTTGTTGGCAACTTATCTAAAACTACCATCCAAGAAATGATGGAGAGTTTTGAAACATGTTTAGGAAATCAATTTTTTTTCTCATGGCACTTCATTACGTTTTCTCTTACATTATCCCAAATCCATCTAGTATTCACATGTGGCCAACTAATTGAGTCAAAAGGGGCTAATGCTTCATTTCTTAACTTGATGAGCTTTCTCAAAGTCAAACTAAATTGGGGTTTGATTGTAATCTATCTTAAATTCTTTCCTTTTAGCATGTACTCCTTTATCCATGTAACCCATAATGATTCTTCATTTGTCAATATATGTTTCGTGAGTAAAAGACGAAAAGTTTTATTCCAAATATGAAGATTTTTTTAGCCAAAACCTCCCTCTTATTTAAGGAGGCAGACTTGTTGCCATCCAACTCTAGTTTTAGTGGCCGAGACATTACCTTATTTCCAAAAATATACATACATAGTTATTTAATTTTTGTAACAATTGAAAATTTGATATAGAATATTTTGTCATCATTTATGATTTAATTGATAATTTAATTATACATTTGATGTATCAATAGTAAATTAATTTAACTTAACAAGCGAGATTGGTAAATTGTCATGACTTCATTTATTCTATTTTTTTTTCTTTCATTTTTAGCATTTCAATACAATTATAACGTACCATTTTAGCCCGGTTAAAAATATAAATAAACTCACGCACACTTATATATTACACTGCTAGAACCGAATCACATAGGACAAACAACACCATCATTTACCACTAGAACTATCTAATAAGTTCTTCATTTTATTTTCATTTAAAAAAACATTTCGAGATTTATAACAAACTTTGTATATATAATCAATTAATTTCATAAAATAAGACCATAAGAAAATGACTAAAAAACAGAACCAAATAACTTGAGGAAATAAATGATACAAGCAAACACTAGTATTGGCTGTGAAATATAAACACCGTCAACATTAACATAATAATAAAACATGGCAATATGTTGACAACTAGATGGTAGACCCAAGACATATAATACACAAATATAATTGAGTCGAATAATAATGTACATAAAATAATTAACTGTAAATTAATTTGAAAATAAATAGAAACTTTACGTTGTACTTCTGGATGAAGTAGAATTGAAAGATGTCGAGGCTTGTATAAATAGTCTCTTTAAGACAGGTTTGTCCTCTCTTTCAGGGGTGGTTCTGGATATGTTCAATAGGTTCGATCGCAAGGCCCCCGAAAGCAGGCCCCCAAGTGAGTTCTCTAATATATATATATATATATATATATATATATATATATATATATATATATATTCTAAACAAATACTATAAAATATATAATAATTTTAAAAAAATCTTAACCCAAACATTAATTGTGACTAGGGTCGCTCAATTCTATTAATTTTTCAAATGTGACAATTGCATATAGTCTTATTGACTATTCCTATAACTGTTGCTTCTGTAGAACAAAGTTTTTCAAAATTCACTACAGCAAAATAGGTTTGTAGCGGCGTTTTTTGAGCAAACGTCTCTATAGACTGATATATGGTGGTGTTTTTGAAGAAACACCGCTACAGACGCGCACTTTAATGGCGTTTGTTAGACAAATGCCGCAATAGGATTTAAATGTTTAAATCACACATCGACTCCATTTATATCTTATTAAAATTTTATAAAGAAGTGAATTACAAGTATAGATCGCCGAGCTAAGCAATAAGGTGACGGACGAAGATACATAGCCAATAGCGGCGTTTGAAGGAACAAATGCCACTAAAGACAAGGTATTTAGTGTCGGGAGAGTTTTTAGTGGCGTTTGGTGGAACAAACGTCACTAAAAACAAAGATATTTAGCGATGTTTGCGACGCTATATAACTCGACCTTTTGCGGCGTTTTTTATTCACAAACGCTGCTAACTGTTGCGGCATTTGATTTAGTAATGCTTCTTACGACGCTCTTTCTAGTGTCGGGAGAATTTTTAGCGGCGCTTAAAAATGTCGTTACAGGGCTAAAAACGCTGTTAAAGTCCTTTTTTGATGTAGTGATTGAAGCTTGTGAAGCCAAACTTACAGATAACTATGTCGCAAGAAAGACTTAATGGATGTTACAGAGTAATCAATCCAAGACGATAAAAATAAAATAAAAACTTTAATCAAATAATTGAAAAGAGTAGAAAATACAAAACCAGATTAAAGTTGAGTGGAGAAGGTGTTGAGGCCTGCGAGAAGCAGTTTCCTTAAGACAAATTTCGACCACTACGTGGTGCTTGAGTTTAGTTGGTAGTTCGTCTCCCAGGATACAACAACAAGAAGATCTTCGATAGAAGCACGAACTAAAGAGATCTCGAACTTGAACTCTTGACTTAGCCTATCACCGGGATAAAGAGAACGAGAGAAGGAAAACGATTTTTGAGTGTGTTGAAACTGAAGAGATGCGTGGTTTATATAGGGGAGTAGAGGGGGAAAATATGGAAAATATAATATTCCGAATTAAAGAACATTGACTTTATATCCGATTTAATTCAAAAATAATCAATTAAATGCCTTATTAAACGAATATATTTTATTTGAATTGCTTTATTGCCTTTTAATATCCGAATTTAATGGAAACTCAATAGTATCCTATTAAATTCGGAATATTCAAAAGATATGTAAGGAAAAAAATAATTTGAAGTGGGTAAAATATTCATAGGTTCAAGTAAGAGAACCCAATCGGTCTAGACATTCATGTCGCCCACAACATACGCGCACGCCCCAGCCCAAATAGGTTCAACAAGCTTCAATTTGCACCCTATGCGCTTACACGCAAGGCATAATGTTCATTCAAGTCATTCAATGACTTTCAAGTGGGTTGGTGTATTTAAACCATTCCCAAGCTTGTTATCCCACCCATGTGGGGGTTGGAGTTTTATTTTCCTTTACACAATTCACAACAATCTCACTTTGAGCATCAATTTCTCATTCATTTCTCAACTGTTTTAAGCATATGAGATACCGTTGTAAATGTCTCATGGAGTAGAATATTAATTAATAAATTAATCATTCGAACCTCTACCTTTACCACTAGAAAATATGGCTCAAAGTTTCCAATTCCTCACATTTTTCCAATAATGGACTCGTTTTGATGACAATCGAGAGCAATCTTTTAGAAGAAGTTGATATTGAAAGTGTTGTAAACCATTTTGCTTTAAAACATGCAATAAGAACAACATTTTTTAAGTGCAAATGTTAGATTTTTTTATTTTTGTAAATTGTTTTTATGTTGATCAAGAGAGTAATCTAATATTTTTGTATTAAGAAAATTTTATTTGAAAAAAAAACATTATAATTTTTTCATATTATAAATTAAGGGCCTCAATTTAATAGATTGAACATGATCCCTTAAATTTTCGAACTTCCATGCTCTCTCCGGCTCTAGAGAATTGTTAGACATTTGTCTTCCATAATACAACAACAATCGTTCATAGTAAACATCACAACTACAAGAAAATTAAAGGTCAATAATATATGCTAAATAAGTATAAAAAATGAATAGTTACAACTCAATTATGCCACATATTCTAGAACATTTTGTTGAGGAAAAATATATTTACATGAGCTAAAATTTTAACAAACTATTTAAACTCAACCAATCCAAACATTAAACGTTACCCACGTTATGCAACTTTGGCTTTCAACTTTTGCTTATTAATAAATTATTTATAGCTTATAAACATCTTTCCATACACCATATATAAAGATAATTGTTCTAAGCAACCATTTTTTTAACAACATTTTCAAATAGCTTACTTTTAGCATTAATTTTTCATTCACCATCCAATTATTTTGAACATATTATATATCGTTTCAAGGTCTTATAGAGTAAAATATAAAACATAATGGTTATTATTTAAATATCCAATTTTACTAATAAATAATATGCCTCAAAGTCGTCAGTTATCCATTATTTTTCCAACACTAGATTTATCACTATTCAAGAATAATATATCTGGGTGACTTTGAGCACCTACCAAGATGAGAAAATCAACATGAGGGTCTAAAACATGTATGAAATAACAAGATAACCGAATCACCACAAACTAAAGAGATGAGGAAAATCCAACCCTGAGAAATAGAAAAGGTAAAATCAAGTCTAAAACATGCTATAATATCATACAAAAGCATCGACTAGATGTTGTTGCTGGAAAGGATGTCATGAAAAGGATGTCATTAGATGTTGTTGCTGGAAATTTCTAAGTTTATAAGAAAATTTAAAAGAGATAAAAGCTTATGAACATGCATGAAGTTATTTTGACAGATTTGGCAAGTTACATGACATGCAACTTTAGAAAATCATAGAAAATTCACTAGTAAGAGTTTAGTGCTGAATTTTTGATATGTTCTACCTTGATATGTCTAAAATGGTAGAAAAATTTTAAATAGGAGTTTTGATGGCTGTGGTAAAATCTGGAAAACACATTTTGAACAGCATGCAAAACTGTCCAGCAATGCTTCTAGCTGGACAGTGAACTTTGTAAAATTGTAGAAAATAATCTACTAGAAGTTTCGATCTGAATTTTTGATATGTTGAAATTGGGTATGTAAATTGAATTTAGGAACAAACGGTGTTCGATTTGGTGTTGTGTACAAGAAATACGAAATGAATTAAATTAGGTGGTCAGAAATGTGTATAAATGAAAAGAATAAAAGATTTAGAATTTGTGAATTATTAAAGATGTAAAATTGGATTAAATGGAGTGTTAATAAATTGATTAAAAATCTTTAGGATGTGAAATCCACCAATTTTAGTAATCAATTTGAAAGTTTAAATGATTAATTAAAGAAATTAGGAAAATGGAAATTAGTCTTATCGAACCGTAAAAAAATAGGGACTGTTTTGAATAAAATATGAAATTCAGCCTCAAAATGCATGAAATGAATTCTGAAAATTTCCTATTGTTGGCTTGAATGCCTTAGATCCTAGAAGCGAAAGAGTCAAAGAGGAAATTGCACCGGGAACGGCTTCGGATCGAGCAAAGGGCATTCGGATACAAAATTAGCTCGGCGAACTGTGAGTGAAACGACTTTAGAGTTGGGATTAGAGTCCCAACTGCCTTAATTTGATTTTTAATTATGTTAAGCATGCAATCGGATTAATTAATTATCTGATTTTAGTAAGGGAAGAAGGAATAAAGGAAAAATGATCGTATGCATGTGATATGTGATTTGACATTCTATGTGTTGAATTTAAATGTGATGCTTGTCGTGTTAGTTTGAATCTGCAATTGATGTATATTGAACTGATTTTGGATGAGTTTGAATTGCTGATTGTTAGCATTATTGATAGGATGATCGAATGATCAATGTTTGATTAAATTGGTTGATACCATGTGTATGTTTGATAAGCTCGATTGGAAATTGAGTTGGGATATGAAAATTGAATTGAAATTCATTACATGTTATATGTGATATCATGAGATATTTAGAAGTGAAATTTCATGTTACAATCGAAATGATTGAGAAGCAAAATCTGAATAATTCTGAATAATTATACGATTGAAATTAAATGTCAATAAGCAAAACCCTTGGTGTGCATAGTCTGTCCAGGTAGTACGGCTAGCCTAGAGTCTGAGCTCGATAAGAAAATCGGTACGTTAGTGTACTCGATATTGTGGTACGTAAGTGTACCTTCTTGCTTAATGTCTGCGGACATTATGATATGTTATATGTTGACACGATTTTGGTACGTGGTGCCTATTACATGGTGAATTTTGATTCACAAATTCAGTTACATGTGACTTGATTACCTAGCATACTCTACTATCCAAGGCATTGCTAATTGAAATAATATGAAAAATTAAAGAAATGCAATCTGAGATTGAAATTGTTTGGGTGTAATTCTTTGAATTAGATGGCAGCAAGTTAAATGCGAATTATGAAATAATTAATTTATCTGCTACAGTTTGCTGCTGCTTGTTAAACGTGATTGTTTAAATTGAATTCATGAAATTGGCTCAATTAGAGTATTCGAATATGATGTTGAAATATTATGAATTGTTGTTGTTATGCTATGAAATTCGAATATGTGATAGATTGATAATTTGATATGATTAATTTGGGTTTCATGGCTTGTATGTATATCTATGATATGATTGGTATGAAATTACTTGCATTCGAATGAAATTATATGTCTCACTATGCATATATTCGAATGATTGCTAGTGTGTATCAATTAATGGTGAAATTGTTGTATTGCTTGAACCATTCGAATGAACTAATGTGCAAAGTGAAACATATTGTTTGATCATAAGAAATTAAAAAGGGAAATCGAATAGATTAGGGTTTCCTCACTAAGTACGAGAAGTACTTACCACTCGAACCCTTCCTTCCCCTAAATTTCAGGTTCTAGCATTGTCGACCTCCACCCGTATTCTCCTCACACGAAGATTAAGTATGCTTTTCCCTGTCTTTGTCGTGCTTATGTTGGGTGGCCTAGCGTTCTGCATGTTAGTTCAGTTCGGTCTGATGGTGATGTTTATGAATTACTATTTTAGTTCAGTATGAACTCTTATAATACGTTTCCCTCTATTTTGATATGTATGTGAGGGGTAAATATTTGGGGTATAGATTGCCCAAGTATATGTTTGGGGCTTGATTCTTTTTGTGAGAATTTCATTTTGTATAGGCAACCTTTAGGTTTAGCCGTTGTAGTACCCCGAGTATATTTTGTACAAGGGAAACTAAAAACGATATGGATGATATAATTCGGATATGATATGATATATATATATATATAAGTATGATGAATGTTTCAGTTATATTATGATTGGAATTGTTTTTATGTGCTAACATGAAAAGTAAATTAAGTTATTGGAAATTGGACTATGTGTGTATTAACCGATTGTTGTAAGTTATTGAAATTAGGAGATTATAATTTAAAACCAATTCGGATTAATTAAATGATATTCGAATGGAATAGAAATTGGAATTGATTCATTCGAATGAAGTGTAGCTAATGAACTTAGAAATTAAATGTATGGTATAAATGTACATGTCAATTTATATGCAACTTATAATTCAATTTAGACTTGGTATAAAATTGAGAGTTGGAAATCGTATGAACTCACCTTAGTGCCAATAGAACTATGATATGAGATTTCATATGAATAATGTATAATGTTTGTAATTGATATGGTTGATTATACATGGGTAATGATTGAATATAAGATAGCTAAGTTATATATGTTTGTATTAAAAAAAAAATATTACACGAATTTGATAAACCCCTTCCACTGCTAATCCAAATTTGTTATAAGTTAATATAACGCTCCTTGCCCCTAATCCGGGGTGAGGGGTGTTATACAAAAATTCATCCCCAGCGGAGTCGCCATCTGTTGCGACTAAAAATTTCAGGAAATACTGGTGTGCCTCGGTGTCGCTCGGACGGACCGGGTTTTAATGATGGTTTTCAAAAAATTAGTCGAATTTATAAAAATAGAAGAGTCGCCACCGACCATTTAAAAATGGTAGACCGGACACCGAAATAAAACCAGAGATTTAAAAGGGTTCGGGAGTCGGTTACACACGAGGAAGGATTAGCACCCTCGACGTGCTCAAAATTGGTACAAAAAACATTACCGCTTAATTAATATTAAATTTTGCGAATTAAAGTGACGATTCGTATCAAAATTTGGTTATACGATTGAGTGAATTTTAAAGGCCTTAATATTCGAGAAAGAACGTCCGAACCACCACCACTACGACTGGTACTAGCCTCGTTCGTTCCCGAATAAAAAGACGCTCGCATTGCATTTTATAAATTCATGTAGGACTTCTAATTTCATCAAACATGACATACAATAAACCAAGCAAATTAAACAAGACATGAAAACAAAGGAGTAAAAACGCAAGTGACGTAATTAATCCTAAATGTCTATGATAACATACTCGGAAAGGAGCGAACAAGCTAAACCAAGCAATAAAGAGGGCGTAAATCATGCGAGCACATGCATAGGTTATGACTTAACATTACACACTATTTACATCAAACGATAAACTGGATGGTAAAAAAAGGTAATTGTAAATCACGACAACCGTATATCACGGGTTTAGCATGCGTATATGTACAACATGTAAAGTAAGACATGAATTTAAAGAAATGAGGAAACTTCCATATGATACGAAAGCTAAACTGTGTAAAAAACATACTGAAATGGGTTGAATCTGAACCCGGTACAGATTGTGAGGACCGTTTAGGGAAATAAACTATTAAAAAAACGTTAAATCGTTCAAACAAGGACCAAAATAAAAAACGCTAAAATTTATAAGGATCGAAATGAGTATTAAACCATTATGCGTCGCTTAAAAGAGATTAGGGGACGAAAATGTAAAGGCTTGAAAACCACAGTGACCAGAGATGGTATTTCAAAAGATGGAAGCCCCTGTGAGAACGTTTTCAAAAACGCGGAGGGACTAAATTGGTAAATAAACCAAATTTAAAACACAAACAGGCTATAAAAATTCATTTTAAAGAAACGGTTACCCTTTTGCCCATTTCGGATTAAAATACAGCCTCTCCCCTCTCACCCGATTAGGGTTTTCAAAACATGGGATAGGGTTTTACCGGCGCCGTCGACCAACTTCTGGCACCGGAGAACTCAGAGGAACAACGCAAAGAAGAAGACGAACCCCTCTTTTCTTCTCTTAAAAATTTCTCAGAAAGCCGAGACCAAAATTTCCTTTTTTTTTGCTTCCCCTTTTAAAAGAGAAGAATTTTCACCTACTTCGAACCCTCATCGGTTCACCGCTATGTTTCCTCGGAGGAAAACGAACGGGCTTGTCACCGGGGGAAGACGGACGGGCGTGGAGATGAAAAGACGCGACGGTAAACCCTAGACTCTCCTCTGTTTTTCCTTTATTTTTTGTTTGGGCTTGCATGCAATCGAAAGAGTAGAAAAGTACCTTAGAAGGTTTTTTTCTTGTTATTTCTCTAAAAATTTTCGAATCGTTACAATGATTTTTTTTGTTTCAGATTTATATCCGAAAAATTACATGCAACTTTTTCTCTCTCTGTTCTGCTCTCTGTTTTTTTTGCTATCCCCGGTTTCCTATATAACCAAAGAATAAAAGCAATCCTTAGAAAATAAATTTCCCTCCTTTCTGAAGCATTGTCTGGTTGACTTTTTAATTGTCTCTGCCTTGTTTTTTGCTGTTTTGGGTTCTGATTTTTCTGTTTTGCGTTCTGATGTTGCCGGACTTGTCCGATCGGGAGAGGCGTGCCGGTTGCAGAAGGCAGACGCGTGCTTGTGGCAGGTCATCGGTCAGAACGCTCAGGCGCGTTGGGCGACAGGATCGTCGCGCGTGAAGGACGTGGGATCTCTGGGCTCATCTGAGCCGTCCGATGCGTTTGAGATCGGACGGTAGAGGCGTGCGCGGCGCTCGGGCTCCACCAGGCTTGTTAGGGTTTTTTCGCTGGTATCGAACTGGACCGTCAGATCTGCTAAGATCTGACGGCTGGGACTTGTGGCGGCTGCAATACCAAACAAAGGGATTAGGGTTTTTTAAGTTTTGTTAGGTTGTATATTTTGTGGGCTTATCGGGCTGAGTATGTATATTTTATTTTAAGTTTGGACTCTTATTATTATTTATTCAATGCATTGGGGGCTTTTATTTCTTTACTTATGTTTTATTATTTTTTATCTTGTTTATAAAGTTAATAAATATAAAGACAAATATGATAATATAATAACAATAATAAAGTATATAATAATAACTAACACACAATAACAATAGAAGATAACAATGGTAATACTGATATTAATAAATAATAAAAGCTACACTAATAAAAACAAATAATAATAATTAAGAGCAAGAAAAAAAAATAACTACAATATCAAATACATACATGCGCACATTCACATATTCCTTAATTATATATAAACACACCTACATCTATTATGTTACATGCATATATACATAAATAATACTAATAATAGTAAGATATTAATATGTATGACATACATATTTTCTTTTTTTCTTCTTTTTTCTTAATATTATATTCTTTTAATTTCTTAATAGCCCGATAAGCCCACTAATAACACAAACATAAAGGGATTTAAGGTCCAAACAAAATTAATGATTACACATGCTATCTGTTTTGTTTCATTTCATTTATGGATGGCGCGTCAAATCCTCGTCAAAGCTGTAAATAAACCAAAAAAATAATAATATATTTTAATAATTAATTAGAAGAATTAAAAAATGAAATTAAATTGAAATATTGAAATAGTGGTGGTGGGGGGGGGGGGGGGGGGGGGGGGGGGGGGGGGTGGACTCCTTTATAAACGGACTCCCGCTATCCCTGCCTCTCTCGCTAACACTAGTACACTACACAAGACTCATAAGGCAAAGACCACCTTCAATTCCCTTTCACTTTCCCTTTTTCTCTTCATATCTTTATTATTTATCCACTCCCTCACTTTCTGTAATGGAGAACTCTCCTCGGGCACCTGTCATTATCATCGGCGCCGGCGTCTCCGGTCGGTAACATTTAACAATTGTACCGAACAATACATTTACTTCTCTCTTTTTTTTGAAACGAACAAACATGTGTATATTACATGTTATTATGAGATAATGATCTGAGAAAAGATTGAGACCGTTCTCTTATACTTGATTTTTTTTTATAAAAAATTATGGATAGGTTTATCGGCGGCGAAGGTTTTGGCTGAGAATGGAATTGGCGATTTTTTGATCTTGGAAGCGTCTGATAGAATTGGCGGTAGGATCCGGAAAGAGAAGTTCGGAGACGTCTCGGTGGAGCTCGATGCGGGTTGGATTGCCGGTGTAGGTGGCAAAGAGTCCAACCCGGTTTGGGAGATAGCCGCGAAATTAGGCATCCGAACCTGCTTCTCCGACTACAGCAATGCTCGCTATAACATCTACGATCGGAGGTCCGAATCTGAAATTTTAACCGCTTTCTTTGGCGGTGAATAGTTGAGATTTGAAAATTACTACGGTATTTGTTAAAAATAAAGCCACATGGACATTTTGATTCGTCTGCGTAAATTATTATTACTATTTTATTATTATATGCTGACTCTCTGTTTTTAATGAAATGAAATTCTGCGTTTGGATGAATTAAACTGAATACTTTCTTTTTATGAATGAATTGCAGTGGGAAGATATTTCCGAGTGGAATCGCCGCCGACTCGTACAAGAAAGCGGTGGACTCGGCGATTCGGAAACTAAAGGGCCTTGAGTCAAACAATGTAGAAGATTCCACCAATCGAACCGACTGTTCTTTGTAAGAACTTATAAAATCACCATATAATTATTAATTTACTTATTACTATCATTGGATTAATCTTTCCTTTTTCATTTGTGGATTTTTTTAGAGCACCGAAGACACCAGTAGAGCTCGCAATTGACTTTATCTTGCACGATTTTGAGATGGCAGGCAAGTTTCACAATTCATTTTTGCTTTTCCCTGCTTGGATTCTAAGAAAATCATTTTAGTTTTTCGTTCATGCTTTTGGAATTTTGGATTTGTTTTTCACTTCGTGAAAAATATGCTCCAAAAATTTGTCATTAGAAGTTTCTATTACACAAATTCCTTTTCCCACTCTCACATTGAAATGCATTTTTTTTGTTGCTCTTTCTGGCTGATGTTTGTTTTTAGCATATAGAGTTAATAAATAAAATTTAAATGCCCAAAGATGTACTAAAAGGTTTAACAAAAATTTTAAAAATAAAATTTTGTGGTTATACTGATAATTAAAATCAAGACGGTCAAGTTAATTATATTTTATCAAAAATAAAGTTATGTGATATTAGGTACTTAGAAGAATTTTTTAAAAAATTTCTTCATGAGTATCAAAAGTTAAAAAATGATAAGGTAGAATTATGGAAAAAAAAATATTTTCATAAACTACCACCACCATTGGATGAGATTTGTATAAACAAATACGATTCCTATCTTGAAAAGCATAGTGGCCTAGCAGGAATTGGAAGCAAAATTTATAGATTCTATAGCTAATAGAATCAGCTTTACAAAAGAAAGAATAACAAAGCATTGTCTTCAAACAAAAGCATCTAAACAAATAAAGCACAAGCTAAGTAATAGGCATTGTACAAAAATCTTACAAAACGAGTGGAAATTTGGGTGTAAACAAATACGTTTAAATCTTAAAAAGTACCAAAAAAAAAACAAAAGATATAGTCTATATATATATATATAAACCTTGAAAACAATTTGGTATCCTTATAATAATAATAATAAAAGAAAAAGATTCGTTAGAAGAAAAACTCTAATACCAATAAAAATAAATGTAAGTATTTTATCTGTGATGAAGAAAGTCATTTAGTATTCGAATGTCCTAACAAAAAAAATGCTAGGGATTTCTTCCATCTGAGTTTTGGAATTATCATTTACTTTTAACATGAATATTATTAGGGATTTCTTCTCTATAATATTTCCTAGGTGTTTTATCTTTGTTAGGACATTCGAATGCTAAATGACCTTCTTCGTCACAGATAAAACACTTACATTTATTTTTATTGATTTTAGAGTTGTTAGTAATTTTTCTTCTAACGAATTTTTTCTTTTATTATTATTAAAGGATACTTAGATTGTTTCTAAGATTTCCATCTATATAGCCTATATCTTTTGTTTTTCTTTTTTGTATATTTTTTAAGATTTGAACGTATTTGTTTACACCTAAATTCTCAGTCCTTTTGTAAAATTTTTGTACAATGTCTATCACTTAGCTTGTGCTTTACTTGTTTAGAGGCTTTTGCTTGAAGGCAATGCTTTGATATTCTTTCTTTTGCAAAGTTGATTCTATTGCCTATAGAATCTATAATTTTTTCTTCAATTCCTGCTAGACTACTATCAGGGACGGAGCCACAGCTCCCATGGGTGGGGCTGTGGCCCCCCGGTAGGGGAGAAAAATTTTTTTTACCCTTTAATTTCTTATATTTTTTTAGAAAAAATTGGGATAATTGTGAATTTGCCCCTCCCACCTTTCAAAATTTATGTTTTTCACCCCTAACTTCAAATCCTAGCTCCGTCCCTGACTACTATGCTTTTCAAGATATGAATCGTATTTGTTTATACAAATCAAATCTCATGGTGGTTGTAGTTTATGAAAATATTGTTTTTTTTTCATAATTCTACCTTATCATTTTTTAACTTTTGATACTCATGAAAGAATTTTTTAGAAAATTCTTCTAAGTACCTAATATCACATAATAAATATTAGCTTGACCGTCTTGATCTTGCTTATCAGTATAACTACAAAACTCTTGATCTTGCTTATCAGTATAACTATAAAATTCTGTTTTTAGAATTTTTGTTAAACCTTTTAGTACATCTTTGGGCATTTGAATTTGGTTAATTAACTCTCCCTTTTGCTCTTTACTTATATTAGATTCTTCCCACATGCAAAGGAAATGTAAGACATCTCCTTGAAAAGTTCCAACAAATTAAAATAAAAGATATAGGCTATATAGATAGAACCTTGGAAACAATCTGAAAGGAGGTGATCTATTATTTAAGATAATGAAAATTTTACAAAGGGTATGAGTTTGGGGAAAGAGTTTTTGGTGGCAGATGAAAGAGGTTATGAGTATTTACTGTATAAGATGGCTGAGGAATTTCTATTTACCTCCGGATGGTAAAATCCTGGACAATCGCCTCAAACTCAAGAAGGTATGAATCTAATCCTTTGATATCGTTTTGCTTTTCTCCCCTCTTTCAATCAATTTTTTTAGTCCATATGATATAATGTTTTGTTTTTTTGTAACTCGGTCATGGGATGAAAACAAAGGAAATTGGGCGGGTGCGACCTGAAGCCCGGTTTTATATGCATGAACTGTTTACAAGCTAACATAGGGGCATGCAAATAGAGTGTTGTCAGTTTCTCCGTTTTAATATATTGTTGTATTCACCATCGTTTCTATAAATCAAACATCGATCACCTTTTTCTTTTTTCTTTCTTCTTCCTACTGTTTATGATGCCTTATAGAAACCTCTCGTAAGTGCTTAATGAGTCCATGGGCTCCATGTATCAACTTGGCTCCTTCAATAAATCTTTCCCTTTCTGCTAGACCGGCTCTGGTATATGAACTGCATGGGCTTTCCTGTATAATTAAGAGGGTAATAGTAAGATGATGAATATGTTTTGGGACAGGTTGTCAGGGAATTACAGCACTCGAGAAACGGCGTCACAGTGAAAACAAAGGATGATTGCGTTTACGAAGCTGACTACGTGATTTTGTCTGCTAGCATTGGTGTTCTCCAAAGTGACCTCATTTCCTTTAGGCCACCCTTGCCCGTAAGTATCCTCTTTCTCCTGCATATCCACAAACACTTGTCCATCAACCTCTTGTGATTTATGAAGATCTGGGCCGTTGAATCAATAGGATGAGAACCCTATGCTATAGGTCCCCATAGATGTGAGTTTCCAAATTGTTTTCCTGGTCTTTTTTTAAGGTGTGGACCACAATATTAAATATCACAAAGTTAGAAGAAAGAGTCAAAATTCATGGTTCTACCCACTTAGCTGCATTAAGTAGAGTTTACCGGTGGGTAATGAAAAAAGGCTTATATATTTTCGAGGTGCCTTTATTATATGCAAATACCATGGTAACATGGTTTGCACGATGATCTACAAATTTTGTAACCCATAAAATGATGTGGTTAGCTCTTTTCTGGCGTTGAGATTTTTTATTTTACCACAACTAGGGTGCTTATCGAGCAAGTCGATCGTGATTCGCGAGTTAAGTAGTGCTCGAGTCGCGCTCGTTAAAAAATTTCGTTGTTCGACTCGACTCATTGCTCGTTAAGTTCGATAAAGTTTTGTTCGACTCGTGCTCGTTAAAAAATCTCGTTGTTCGACTCAACTCGTTGTTCGTTAAGCTCGCCAAAATTTCTACCTTGTTTTTAGAGTTCAATATAAACATTAAAATTCAGAAGAAAAAATGTAAGGTCTGAGGAGATAAATAAACGAACCTGCCATGAATGAGTTAGAGATGAAGTTAATATTTGAGTGTGAGACTCTTTTTAGTTTCTCAACAATCTTCGATGAACAACATAGGAGATAATGCCTTAGGAATTTTAGAGTTTTAACTTTCAATCGTATTTTTTATATAGGAACCAAAAATTAAAGACTTTCCTCATTTTCTACTTTTATACATGAAGTAATAATAAAAGAAAACAAATTATTATAATTTAGTTTTTTATTAATACAAATTAACTTTTTTTAATTCTCGAAAAATACAAAACGTTTTTAGAAATTTGAAACTAAAATTTTATGGGTATATTACTTAGCAATTTACTTAACCTTTTTAGAGTTTTCAACTAGTATTTAAGCTTTAGAACATAATTTTTTAAGGCATCCACAAGAAAATCATAAAAGAATTTATAAAAAAATAATGAGTTGCTCATGAACTTATCGAGTCGAGTTGGGCTCTGCTTGACTCAACTCGATAAAATCTCGAGTCGAGCGTTAACCGAATTTTGACCAAGTCAAATTCGAATTGTTTACGAGTTGTAAGCACCCCTGACTACAACACGCGTACTTTGTGGGGTTGATAAATTGCAAATAAAATATACTCCATTGTACCGTTGCATTTCTTTTTTTCTTGAATGGTACTAGTTGGATAAAAAGGAAAAAGAAAATAAAGGTGTTACTGCTAGATGCTATGATTACCGATTATTAGTTAAAAATATGTTAATCTTTAGCAATGTTATAATTAGCATGCTTTTCTCGGTCACTTTTGACTTAATAGTTGACTTTCTTAAAAACTTGGGTAAAGTACACAGACGGTCACTAAACTTTGATGTAAAAAACAAAATGGTAATCAACCTTTCAAAAATCACGAAGTAGCAATTAAACTTTAGATTTTGAAACAAAACGATAACTGGGGCGTTAAACCCCGTTAACCCCTAACGGAAATCTGACTGGGTATGCCACATCCCACCCAATTTTCCACATCATATCTAAAAAATAATAAAATTATAATCCATGTCATATTTAAAAATTAAAAATAAATTATTTTTAATCACATTCAAAAAACAAAAAAAACCCAAATAATCAAACCCCCATTATGTGCCGTGGACGGAGGTTTGGTCATGAATAACCCCACAGCCGCTGTCGTTGCCGCTGCCCCACCATCCTTCCGCTGCTGAGCCGATGGCACCGTCTTCACCTTCTTCCGGTGAGGGACCAACAAAATCCCATTTCCATTCACATTCCTTGCTCACAAAATCCAACCTTTTCATGGCCAAGACCAAACCTGGCAAAAAGGACCTTGATTCCTACACTATCAAAGGCACCAACAAAGTTGTTCGTCGTATGTTTCTCTCTAAACCCATCTCTTTCTTTTCCTTTTCACATTTCAAAAATAACCCAAATTCCGTTTTTTTTAAGAATTTGAAACCTACAAATGTTTTTGGGTTTTGAGTTTTGATATTTGGTTTGTTTTGCAGCTGATGATTGTGTGCTGATGAGACCTTCGGACTCCGATAAGCCACCGTATGTTGCTCGTGTGGAGAAGATTGAAGCCGATCATCGGAACAATGTGAAGGTTCGAGTTCGATGGTACTATCGGCCGGAGAAATGGGGGTTTGATTATTTGGGTTTTTTTTTTGTTTTTTAAATGTGATTAAAAATAATTTATTTTTAATTTTTAAATATGACGTGGATTATAATTTTATTATTTTTTAGATATGATGTGGAAAACTGGGTGGGATGTGGCATACCCAGTCAGATTTCCGTTAGGGGTTAACGGGGTTTAACGCCCCAGTTACTGTTTTGTTTCAAAATCTAAAGTTTAATTGCTATTTCGTGATTTTTAAAAGGTTGGTTACCATTTTGTTTTTTGCATTAAAGTTCAGTGACCGTCTGTGTACTTTACCCTAAAAACTTAGTTACTTAGGGTGACTATAGGCCATGCCATGATTTAAGCATTTTTCTGAGCAGGTTAGCCAAGTCTATGTAACCCTCTTAGCCCAGCCTAGACGGTTGACCTGAACTACGAAGATTACACGAGGAAAACCAAAGTCAACCCGAAAGTCAACTTTGATTAACGACCCTTTTTTTCTTTTTAATCTTGTCTAGATACATGTTAACCCTAAGTGAGTACTCATAAAATATATTTGAGAAAGGCACAGCGATCGAACGACATATAGGGACTCAATTGCACTTATTTCAAATTTAGGGACCAAAATGTAATTTCTATAAATTAAAAGGTCATTACCGATTTTAAGGTTATCAATATAAAATTAGTCTTGTTACATGCTTCTCTACCAAATTTTATCTTAATTGGACATCTCAAACTCAAGCAATTGCAACATCAACATTTGGGACTAAAATGTAAAGCTTGCAAACTTCAGCACCATTCAAATCAGTGTCCAACGGTCACCTGTTTCGAAACTCCCACCCGCTGTATCGAAACACAGGATCGAAACGGAGTTGACCGTTTCGATACGCGGGTTGGTTCCGATACCAATTCCGAAACGAGACATTCCAGTAGCCAAATCGTTTCGAAACATCCCCTGGCGTTCCGAAACACGAAGGCCATTACAGGCCCCCGTTTCGAAACACTAGAGGGTGTTTTGATACGGTTTGCCCAGAAACTGCAACTATTGCTGGTTTTTCATGCATAAACTCAATCAAACACATCCAAATGACTTCCCAAGCATATCAACAAGTCATCAAACATACAAGAAACATATTTAGGACTCCTAATCACTTTCATAGCAACAAACGTGAAAGCTCACAAGTCTAGAGACATGCTTTCTAATATTAAAACCACAAAGGGAAATCAAACCTCCAAACAAGCAATTAAGGCCCTTTACAATTCGAAACAACCAATGCAAACATGCCACAACCTCAGGGAGTTTAACACATCTCCCAAAACAAATCTTAGCTTCCCATTGTCAAATTATCAAAACTAATAGTGTATGAAAACTTCACCATACGTGAGCTTGAATTTCCTTGGATGGACTTAGCTTCCTTAATGCCCTTAGACACCTCAATTATCTACATTGTTGATAAAAGAGAGCGTAAGCACAAATGCATAGCGAAGCATGCTCTAAAGAAAACCAACATAATAATACATTTTTTTAGAATACACTTCCATCAAGCTTTTAAACCACATGCTCATCTCTTTCTCATGCTCGGAAAACTTCAAAGCAAACTCATTGAAATCACATGTACCTTCATTCTATCTCATGCATCAAAACCAATGCAAAACTCATGGCAAAGCCATTCACATGCTTGTATTGTCAAAGCATTCTAAACAAAATACATATGCATATCTCTTAGCATAAATCATTTAATCAAAGGTACATGTATAACAAAATCATTTCATCAATTATATTGGCATTTAGCATCTCATCAATACTCGGATATACGAACACATTTCTATACTAGACTCTTCCGGTGGAATTTCACATCACCATACTCACTTGTCTAGCAACAACTTCCGGTGGAATCTCTCATCACCGTACTCACATGGCGAAATCTCTCATCGCCGCAAAGCTTGAGTATTTCACCAAGTCCTACTCGATGGAATGCCTATCATCGGAAAATCTCCCTTTGGCTTAACCAAAGAGCACGTACGAATTTTTAGTTTATAGTGCACTCTCATCCTATTGATCGATCAATTATATCCGGTAAGTTTCTCAACATCTATGCCAATATAATGTGTTATAATATCATCTCACCTACTGTTTTTCATGCAATAAAACTCAAAGGTTTTCTCACCACATTTCAAAACATAAATCATACTTTGCTTTAAACCAAAAGCTCAAATGCAACATGCCATCTCATGACATCTCTACAAGCATAATCTCATGCTCCAAATCATGCATAAAAATAGTAGGAATTTAATAAGCTCAAACCATGAGCATGTAAAAGTATTTTAGGGGCAAACACCATTTTAGAGAGATCAAATCAAGCCATACTTACTTCCAGATTTAGGAAGGTGTTTCAAATATCTCCTAAATCCCCAAACCTTGTATTTTTGTCCTCATGGACTTCAAACCAAATCGCACTCACCGATTTTGTTTCGCTTGCTTGTCGAAACGTCAATTAAGCTTTCGGATCGACTCCGAAAGTGTCCGAAGATGTCTTCCCTATTTTAGACACATAAAAGTAGAGGATTAATGCATCATCATGCATTGAAATCTTCAGCCAACACTCCTAAACTCACTGCTCTAAGCAAACACAACATTTCGGCTACCAAACACAACTGAAATCACCTCCAAACTCCTCCAAAACTTAACCCAGACAAGATCCATCACTTATAATCATTTCTAAACATCAATCACCATGAAAAACAATCCTAAACTCGACCTTATACCCCCAGCTATAACAGAACACCAAGAACACCTCAAAAATTACCATTTTCTTAAGCAAAAACTTAGGAAACACAACCTATTCGGGATTGAATTGGTAAAATCTCATTTCTAACATCATTTAACATCCAAAATACATTAAAGAACTATCTCAAAACAGAGTCCAATCAACCTCAACAAAAATCTTCAAAATCTCTTCCAAAATCTTGAGTTTTAAGCCAAAATCATGTTTCTAACATTAAAACCATTTATAAAACTTTAATAAAGGATTGACAACTTGGGAATTTCAGTAAAAAACTGAGTATTTAGAGGAGAAGAACAATCTTACCTCTAAAAGATGATCTCTCCTTGATTTGAGCAAAATTCCATGAAAATTCAATGTGGAAAACAAAAGGATTTGATGCAAGATTGCTTAGAAACCAATGAGTGATTGAAATCTCATCAATTGAAGTGAAATTCAATGTGAATGTTTCTGGAGAAAAGGTGTTTGAATGATAGAATTTTGAAAGAAGAAAGAATGAGAGAAAATTAGAGAAAGGTAGTTATGAAAGTCAAAATTTAGTTTTCACCTTTTTTTATTTAATTAAAACATTAATTAAATCACTCAAATTAAAGTAAAATCTGGAGAAAAACATTTTGGGTAAATTAGCTCCTTAAAGTTTCAAAGTTTCAATCTTTTACAAAACAGTCACTACTAAACTTTGCAAAAACCGCATTTTGGTCACTACACCGAAATGTAGTATTTCCAAACCTTATTTTGTAAAATTGATTTCACCACTCTCTTATATATATTAAATGAGGATTTTTAGATATTTTCTATATTTCTAAATCATCCCGAACTAGGTGTTCCCTAAAACCTCCTTATATATTCGAACCGTTCCTCAGACCGATCCGGTTCAGACCCTAAACTTCTAAGCCCAAAATTGAGGTGTTACAGTCTAGATCTAGCCTTAGAAGCCAGCGACATCATATATTCACCTTAATGATTGATGGTGATATGTACTAGAACTGGAGCTGGTTTGAGAAAGTGTTGCTACAGTATTAGGGTCTGTTTGTGAGGGTTAGAATGAAGTTCATGTCTTCATTAAATATGTAGAGTTCAAGTGTTGCTACAGTCAAATCTGTAACTTGGCTATTTATGTAGACCACTTACAAAGAAATCCGAAGGGAAAATATCTCACATAATGGAATTATTTATAAAAAGCTTCTTATAGATGTCTTGAAAGTTGAAATGTGATTTTTATGGTGGTCCCCTGGCTTAAGATTGCTTAATCATGTAAATTTTGCTTTGATTAAATTTTAACTTGAAGATAATGTTTAATGATAACAGAGGTGGAAAACAGAAGCCATTGAGAAATGTGAAGTGATGGTGTATACAAAGATCTTCCTCAAGTTTCCGTATAAGTTCTGGCCTTGTGGGCCTGGAAAGGAGTTCTTCATATATGCTCACGAGAGAAGACGCTATTACACGTTCTGGCAGGTTAGTTTAATGATATTATTTCCTTTATAAGATTATTGCCAGCTAAATTTGATGTTTTTATCTGGCCAATCCTCTTTCCACTAACTGGTATTTTAAAAATCCAATCTTCAATTTCTTTTATTACCTTAAAAGAATTCTGTGGCGTATGCTGTCCTTGATCCTAGGCTGCTCTATTATTTTTTTGATGAAGTTGGTAGTTGTCTGTTGCTCATCCAAATTGGCTGCTGATCTGTTGCAATGTCATCAGCATATGGAGAACGCATACCCAGGTTCGAATGTTTTGGTCGTAACATTGACGAATGATGAATCGAAACGTGTGGAATCTCAATCCGATGTAGAGACGTGGAAGGAAGCTATGGTTGTACTTGGAGATATGTACGGCCCCGAAATACCCGATGCCACAGATATACTTGTTCCCTGCTGGTGGAATAACAGGTTCCAGCGTTGCAGCTACAGCAACTACCCTATCATCTCTAATAACCAAGTCATTTATGATATCAAGGTATTTTTCTCTAAGTAAATGCATGAACCTCATCATGCAAGCAGCGTTACAGTATTCAATCATGATTTACTTTCTTTATCTTTTTTATATAAAAATGTTACATTCAGGCCCCGGTTGGACGCATATTCTTTACCGGTGAACACACAAGTGAAAGATTTAATGGGTATGTGCACGGTGGACAGCTTGCAGGTAAGGATTGAGGCCATTTAAAACCGATTCGAGAACTTGGTGAATTGATCTCATCGTGTCCCCGATTTAAAACGTTTTTAAGAGTAAACAACTGTTACAGATATTGACACAGGAAAAAGTGTCTTGGAAGAGAAGAGAAAGAATGAAAGACAACGATAAACAGAGCCAAAATTTCTTACTGGAGCCCAGGGTAGCGTTAACTTTAACTCAGGCGGATGCAGTCTCAAGTCTCCACAAATGTGATGTTCCAACACAATTGTATCTCACCGGCAAGCTCGGCATTCCGGAAGCCATATTATGACTACATCTTATATGTGCTGAGACACTGCGAGATTCACTAATTGGCTGAGTGTCAAGGTTGCTCATGTTGTCTCATCTTATATGGATTAGAATCTCAACATTTGTCTTGAGAATGTAATACCTAGACACTTTGCGACCTACCATAGTTGAATTTTTACTGATGCAAGCATCCAGTGATTTCAATATGAGCAGGAGGTATTTGCCCTATGAGACAACATAGGTCAGCTGCACAGCGAGACGATTATTGAAGCAGGAGGTATTGTTAGACAAGTTGTGGTCATAACCCTATCAGATCAAATTCAGCAGCCAATAACAATTTTGGAAACGTAATATATAGCGTTTGAAATTGTTGGTATTTTGATCACAGAAATTAGCATGTAACATGTAATACAGCTTTATGATTCTTGATATTGGGAGGTAAACATCTCAACCCATTGGCATAATTCGGGTTTTTGGTTCAACCTGACTCGGATTTGAAATTAAAATTTCTATTAACATGGTGTTTTGATGATGTTTCATGCAATTTAAACTCAATCTTAATTTTAGGTAAAAATCCTTCTCTAACATGATAACACACGCTGAAAAAAATATAGAGAGATCACTATAACAAATATCCCTAAGTATAGAGGGGAATTATACTAATAATTTCGAGTTAGGTCGAGAATTTTTCACCCTAAATCTGAATATGATTTTATCCTTCACATACATCAACCTAAATCTAATTTTTTAAAGAAAACTTCTATAAAATTAAACTAGATTGAAACCCGACAAATTCAAATAATTTAACCATCTTTTATTATGATGTCTAACACAAGTCTCCCATGTTCATTATAATAAGGCACCGTGTAGGATTGCATACAATAAATCATTCAACCATTAAAATATGTTTGTTACATGTGGAGGATGACGATAAAAATCAAACTAACTGACTTAATATATGTAAATGATTAAATTTATTGAATTATTTAAAAATAAGACTAAATTAATAAAATATATAAGTGTCGATGATTATAATATTATTTTACCAGTTAAAGATTGCGATGACAACATTCCATAAACTATTTAATAATAACAAGTGACAAAAATATCAAAATTTACAATTTTGGTGATTAAATTTAAATAATTTAACTTGATGGACAAAATAAAACATAAACTATCAATCAAACGATGCCAAAAAAAGCATCTCTTGTGGAGTTCAATCAAAGGGCAAATACCGTGGCCACATAGGTCAGCCGCAGCCATTTCCAGTGGATCTCACCACGGCCCACCACCGCACTTTAAACCTCCGACAGAAAAACCCTCAACCCTAAAAATTCCCCGATCTCCATTTTCTTTCTATTCGGCGTTAACCAAAAACCCTAAATCATTAAAACCAGCAAATCCCCCTTCTGAAGTCTCCATTTTTATCACAGCAGCAAACAAAAAAGAAAAGAGAAAATGGAGGTGGAAAGAGAGCAAGCGGAGACGGGGAAAAGCGTGATGTGCGTATTAACAGACCCAGAAGGGACCACTCTCGGAGGCACCATGTACCTTCCCCAGAACGTTGGTCCTCTTCAGCTTCAGCAGATCGTCAATACGCTTCTAAAAAATGTAACCTTTTGCTGCTCTGCTTCATTGCATTATATTTTGTTGTAACTAGTTCCGATTTGTTAATTTTCTCTTCTTTTTTTTCGTTTAATTTACATTCGATGCATTTTATTCCAAGTTTTATGCATTTTCTTGTATATTTTTGGTTGAATTGTTCAAAATTTGATTTTTTTTTACATAATAAATTGCTTCTAGAGACTGATATGAGTCATGAACTTTGGTATTTGTGTTTCTTCAGGAGGAGAAGCTGCCATATGCATTTTATATATCTAATCAAGAGCTTCTTGTGCCACTTGGAAATTACTTGGAGAAAAATAAAGGTTGGTTGGGGAACTGTCGAAAGTGAATTATGTGATATTTCTACTTCTATTACTTGATTCTTTTACATTTCTCATTATGCTTTTGGTTGGCTAATTTGAATCAACAAATTTTCAGTTTCCATGGAGAAAACACTATCGATAGTTTATCAACCGCAAGCAGTTTTCAGGATTCGTTCAATTAATCGATGTTCAGCTACAATTGCTGGTATGGGATATTGGGATTGATATATTTTTGTTATCAAAAACTTAATTGCATTGGACTCCGTATGCTATTCTTCGTGAAAGAAACAAATTGCATCTTGCATGAGCTCTGGATATGATGATATTATTCTACTTTGAAAAGGAATATTTATTTCAGTTCAGGCTCAGCTAATTTTATTTTTAAAAAGGAACTTCCATTAACATGTTCATATTTTTTTCTTTATATGGATTAATTAGATATAAACTGTTTACTAGCATTCCGTTAGCATAATTGGATTGCTTATCCTAAATCTTTATTGTTACTTTGTCACAATAGGTCATACTGAAGCAGTACTTTCTGTTGCCTTTAGTCCTGATGGACGACAGTTGGCAAGTGGCTCAGGTGATACCACTGTCCGACTATGGGACCTAAATACTCAGACACCAATGTTTACATGCACAGGTTAGAAAATTTGTACTTGATACTGTTTTCTTCGTCAGTTCGACTGAAAAACTATTTTAGCAATGGAGAAGTATTTAAGCATACAAATGGAATGGAGTTAGAAAAGAGTTGTCATATAACATAAATTCATGATGTTATTGTAATTCTTGGCACTCATTGCATTTCTTTTTTATGTTAATCATTTGTCTTCTGATATTCTTTCAGGACACAAAAACTGGGTTCTTTGTATTGCATGGTCGCCCGATGGTAAATATCTGATCAGTGGAAGCAAGTCTGGAGAACTAATATGTTGGGACCCACAAACAGGGAAGCCTGCTGGCAATCCGATGACCGTAAAGTCTTTATTCTTGAATAACTACATTATTATTTTTTAATAATTCGGTATAGTTTTTTTTACCTCTTTAAACTGAAACTGTCTCATGAATTTGGTAAAAAAGCAATGAAATACATTCTTTTTAGTTGATTGCCTTATTCATATAAAACATGGTGCCGATTTCTTGGATTCTGCTATAGGGCCACAAGAAATGGATCACCGGTATCTCATGGGAACCTGCCCATCTAAATGCTCCATGCCGTCGCTTTGTAAGTGCTAGCAAAGATGGTGATGCCCGCATATGGGATGTTTCCTTAAAGAAATGTGTTATTTGTCTCAGTGGCCACACACTTGCTGTAACTTGCGTGAAATGGGGTGGAGATGGAGTCATATATACAGGGTACAATTTTGTTCTCTTTCTATGATTCTGATCAGATTTTCTATTGGTATTTCACTCTCTTCTATGAAAGTAGAATCTCTTTTTTCCTTGGAAATGGAATAGAAGCAATAAGCACTTTGTACTCATCTAGTCATCTCGTCAATTAACAGCCTTTGTTTAAACTCTTAACTGGTTAGTACTAACGAGCTCCCTTTATCAAACTGGCTGAAGATCCCAGGATTGTACTATCAAAGTGTGGGAAACTTCACAAGGGAAGCTAATTCGTGAATTGAAGGTGATTTATTGCATTTTCTAGAACATCTCTTTGTCAATTGTCATATGTATACATTAAACTGCTGTTTTGCATGTCTATGCATGAATTGTTTCTATATATGCCCTGAATTTTATATTACAGACATTCATTTGCTTGTGCTACTTGTTTTAGGGTCATGGGCATTGGGTTAATTCCCTTGCTTTGAGCACAGAATATGTTCTTCGCACTGGGGCTTTTGATCATACTGGTAAACAATATTCGTCTACAGAAGAAATGAAGAAGGTAATGTGACTTATTTGGTGTCATTAGTTCTTCTTCCAATGAAACTCATATTTGTAATTCTACTGTATATATATACCTCTCTTTACAACAACATTTTTCTTTTCTTTTTTCCCTTGATATATTGAAGCTTCCTACTCTCCTTCTGTAGAAAAGTAATTAGATTTCCTTATATAATTTAGGTTGCTCTAGAAAGGTACAACAAAATGAAAGGCAATGCCCCTGAGAGATTGGTATCAGGATCTGATGATTTTACTATGTTCCTATGGGAACCTGCTGTCAGCAAACATCACAAAGTTCGCATGACTGGTCATCAACAGGTACAATGTTATACCCTGCTCGCTCACTCGGATTGCGATCCAAATTGTTGATTTCTTCATGCTTAGTAGTAAGTTCGTACATTTTGTTGGCTGTTTGCAGCTTGTAAACCATGTTTATTTCTCACCTGATGGGCTATGGGTGGCCAGTGCATCATTTGATAAGTCAGTCAAACTATGGAATGGTACTACCGGAGAATTTGTCGCTGCATTCCGAGGTCATGTTGGGCCTGTTTACCAAATAAGGTTTGAGCTGTTTCTATAGTTTATTTCCATGTCACTTCTCTATTTATTTCTCAGGATTAATGATTATCTTGCATGTTGCCCTTCAGCTGGTCTGCAGATAGTAGGCTTCTTTTAAGTGGAAGCAAAGACTCCACCTTGAAGGTAAGTCCCAGTAACTTTTTATCTCCCCTCCATTTCCAGTATTCAATGATCCTGAAAAATTGTTGACATAGATCATTGGGCATTCTTTTATAGACATGCTCACATGCTCTAGTTTTGATGTAGTGTAGAAATGAACCAAACTGAAGTTAGATTTCATTTGTACTTTCTGACTCAGTTGAGTTGTGTTATTGTTCTGCCATGGCCTCAATGTTAGTATCTCATTATCCTTCTCTTGTTCAGCCTCTGCTACACATATGTCCTTCCTGCCTTACTCTCCCTTAGATTCCCCTCGCCCTATGCCGCCACCCCCATCTTCGATCCTCCCCTAAAAGTCCCGATTCTTTAATCGAGGCCTTGGATGGAATGCTAATGTTTTTTTTAACAAGCCGGTTATTGTTGTTACAAGGTATGGGATATCAGAACAAAAAAGTTGAAACAAGACCTCCCAGGCCATGCGGATGAGGTAAGCTCTCCATGCTGCTAGTAATAGCATTGATATTGATTTGCCGACGTACTGGAGACTGATCTTCATCCTCATTCGAACAGGTTTTTGCCGTGGATTGGAGTCCGGATGGTGAGAAAGTTGCCTCTGGTGGTAAGGATAGGGTGTTGAAGTTGTGGATGGGCTAAATTCATATTGCAGCATGGCAGTGAGTGATATGTGCAACTGCAATGAACCAAGAACTTCAGAATCAGTCCAGATTGATCATTGCACTTACGCTGCCATTGATAATTGTTTTCAGGATTGCTTGCTGTATACTATATACTGCTATACGAGACATTGCAACTGGTGTAATATATTTTTTGAAGTGTAATAGCAAATTTTATTTATTTAGGATCAAAACTACTTTTTAAGTTGAATCGGGGATAATGTGATCCCCGCATCAAAATCACTTTCCAATTTTGTTTGAGTATGAACGAACAAATTTCTTTTCATGTTTGTTTACTTTTAATCATGTTTATATTCGTTAAGAATTTTAAAATTATGTTCATATTTATTTATTTAAAATTGCGTGTTTAATATCTACAATCGTGTTGGTTTAGTTTTGCAAACGTATATATTTAATGTTTGTAAACACTAAACAAACATATAATTTAATCATGGACGTAAAATAAATAATTTACAATTTATTTGTAAATAATAAATAAATTATAACTGAACATATTTATTATTTTTGGATATAAATTAATTAAATATAAATAATTGTATTATGAATAATGCAATAATAAAAGAAAATATCGCATGCGCGTTGCAGGTGGAAATAAAAAGGTTTTTACAGTGAATTTTAGGGTTATGTGTTTAAATATAGGAGTTTAGAATTTAGGGTTTATATTTAAAATTTATGATTTAGGTTTAAAATTTAAAGTTTAGAGGCTAGAGTTTATGTTTTAAGGTAATATGGTTAGAGATTTAGATTTTAACTTATAAATCCTAAAATTTAACCCTAAACTTAAATTCTAACATTACCCCATAAATTCAAAACTCTTACACTTAAACCCTAAATGAAATTCATAAACCCTAAAACTAAAACACTCATAATTTTTTTTTTGCATTTATAGAAACTTTTTGTTAACGAACAAACTAATAAAGTACGTGTAAATTAATATAAACGAATTAAAACACTTCTATTCAAACTCGTTTAATGAATGCATAATAATTTCGGAATTTTTTTAATAAATTTTACTGAAACTAGCCTACAATTTTAGATGTGCATGCTTTCATTGTATCTTCTGACCAAGTAAAATTGCATATTAATCATCCTTTCTAATCAAAAATAAAAAAACCTTGGACTGAGAAGTAAAAAGAAATAAAATTGATGCTATTAGTCATATGATGATGATGATGATACAGGTCCCAGTCTGTATACAAAATGATAATCTGGTAATGCACAAACCCAACTAGGATTCCATCCAAACATCCCCATTGAGCACTGCATGTTCCCACATGGAATGCCCACATAGGTAATTAAAAGGTTGAAGACATTTTCAACTGTTAGTATTCATTCTTCTTCAAATGTTTGATGGAGGCTTGTAATCAAGCATCTCCCTTATATTTAGCTTGATCGAAGGACCCATCGATGTGCATATATGTGCACTTTTCCAGTATACTCCTTTCGCACCTTTTGGCTTGTTTGTTTCGATCGATTTCTGTCCAATTAACAACAAAACCAAATAAACATCAGAGTTCAAGTCTGGTTTCCGTATCACAAATTGTGTTCCAAAGAAAGAAACGGAGAGCAAGAAGGCAACAGGGTTTGACATACAACTGCTGCAAGAAAATTCACAAGGAGGTCGTCTTCGGAGAAGTCTACTTTGCCGAAAGGTATGTGGACGATCCCGGTTTTATCAGCTCTGTATTCAACTTTACCCTTTTTGAATTCTTCGATAGCCTGCAAAAGAAAAATGATTCAATAAACATTATAGCTAATATCACCATTGCTAGCTACCACGCATCATTCAGTTGCAAATTCATTAAAACTAAAATGATCAACAAGAACTCATCAAAGCATAGCAATCAGATCTTACCTGAGGTATATTTGGGGTAACAGTACCGGCTTTCGGATTTGGCATGAGCCCACGTGGTCCTAGAATCTTTCCAAGGCTTGCAACCTAATTTAGAAGTAGAAGATGTTAAAATAAAGCCCATAGTAAAAAAATTATTGCCATTTCGACCGAAAAGGGATATCTCATTAATTGAAATAAGAGCAGTAAAGCAGCACCTTAACCATCATATCTGGGGAAGCAATTAACTTGTCGAAGTCCATGAATCCTCCTTTTATTTGTTCAATCAAGTCCTCACCACCAACAATATCCGCTCCAGCATTTTTTGCTTCGTCAAACTTTTCACCTGCAAAGATATTACAGAAAAGCAATTAATTTGTGTTGCTAAACCTCAGAAAAGAAAACTTTATCCTAATAGGATTCCATTTGAGATCTTTAACTATTCTCACTCGCCTAGAGTACACCATTCCAAAACGATTACTGTTTATATTTACTAGTTCAGAACCTACTCAATCTTGGGACATGAACCATAACATGATTCAGCTATGTTTCCTTGTTGGAAATGTTTGAGATATTTCAAAAGAATCTTATCTATCATGACACTCACTTCACTATATTCATAACTTCTAAAAGTTTGATGGATTTGTCCCCTGCTTTTTCGCCCAAAAGTTCAGTATGCCTGCCCTTGTTCTATGAAAAGACAAGTTTCTTAGAGTATTCTTTGGTTTTTCCTTGTTTTAGATCTTGCCTTGCTCTTCGAATAGATGAGCTTATTTAATCCTGGGCGATACATGTCAAGCTTTAATCTTGAGCGATACACCTCAACTCGTCAAGCTTGACAACATTGTTCTATACACCAAAAAACGCATCTCTCCTCCCATTCTTTCTTGTTTTTCTATCCCAACCTTTGCACACAAGCCTATAAATACCAAGCCTGATAACATTGTTTTACAACTCAAAAATATGCATGTCTCCGCTCAGTCTCTCTTGTTTTTCTAACCTAACCTTTGTTTACAATTCTATAAATACCAAGCCTGACAACATCGTTTAATACACCAAAATACGCATATCTCCTATCATTCTTACTTCCATTCTATTGAGCATTTTTCTTAGAGTATTCTTTTTTGTTTCTGCCCCTATTCTTCGAATAGATAAACTTGTTAATCTTGAGGATACACTATACGACGAATTATTCTTAAGAATATTATCCAATTCGCCCCGAGCTTTATAATTCAGAATTCAATAAGTTCAATTTAGCCCAAAATACCCCACACATTTATCCAATAGCTTTCTCACAATTTCATGCAAGAATTTCTAGACATAAAAACAAATTCCAGTACAAATGAAAACAAGTTACGGCAGAAAAGATATGAATGCATCAAAGTGTGGTAACTACCTTGAGTAAGAACGGCAACCTTAACCTTTTGTCCTGTTCCCTTAGGCAAATTCACCTATAAGATAAAGAGTCCAAAGGAAAAGTAGTAGGAAATTAGGCAAAACACCAAAGGTCGGTCAAATCATGGCCATGATGAGTTTATATACAAAGCACGGAAAACCTTACGGTTGCTCTCAGTTGTTGATCATTATACTTGGGGTCGATGTTAAGGCGGAAATGAGCTTCAGCTGTCTCTACAAACTTTGAACACGACATTTCCTTTAGCAAAGATATTGCTGTATTTACATCATATTCCTTTTTGTTTTCCCTTAATTTTTGAATTTCCAAGAATCTCTTGGACCTAGTCTGCAGTTTGAGCAGGAAAAAATAAATGGAATTAAATAACTGAATTTAAGTAAACATCACAATCATATGTATTAACTTCATATTTAACAAAGTAACCATTTCAGATAGACAATGGCTCCATATATCAAAATTCTTGAACTTAAATTCGATTCAGTTGTAAAACCCTTTACTGCATATTTAACAAAGTAACCATTTCAGATAGACAATGTTCCATATATCAAAATTCTTGAACTTAAACTCGATTCAATTGTAAAACCCTTCACTGCAATAGAAATTCAAAACTAAAGGATTGCAGTGGGGAGAAGAAAGTCCTTTATTTGGAATTTTGGATAGATTTTTTAATCAAGGCAAGTAAAAGTAAGGGAGATTGACTAGTCTTTTCTTTCAGCTTGAAATCTCAATCTTTTATTTAAGACAACAAACACTGTTTTCTCTAAGCTAAGCAAAAACCCAGACACAAAATTATCTAACATACTTAAAAAACAAAGCCACAGCAGGTAAAAATTTCGACAACCACATACTCTGTCTCTCTTAAGAGGCAACGCGGCCTTCCCTTTCTTGGGCTTGGACGGGGCAGTAACAGTAACAGTAGCAGTAGCAGAGCCACCGTCCTCTTCCTCCGCGGCCTCAGCCACCTCGGCCTCCGTAGCCACGGCAGCCACCATGACGTTCTTGGAGCCTCTCCGGGCACAGATATCAGCCCATCTGACGCCGGATTTTCCGTCTATAGAAGTCTTGAGAGAAAAGGCGGGGCTTTTGGACTTGAAGGACAGAACCGAAAGGGTGAGGTCTTGGGGGTGTACGGTGGAGGCGGCGTACGTTAGCATCAGGGAGGAGGAAGGTGCGGTGCAAGTAGCCATTGATTCTGAAGGAGAGCTTCTTTTTCAGAGTTGTTTTTGGGCAATTCTTATCTATCCATCCATAATCGAAATGAAGAGGATAAGAGATGTCTTTTTATGGTGCAGTGAAATTTCTCTATTGTACACCGTAAGTCCGTAACAACATAATGTATTTTTTTCCAGGGACAAAGTAGCTTTTTTTTTAATATTTTTATATACTTCATAGATAAATTAATTTAAATTCGAGTATTTTGGTGGCCTCAACAATATTTATTTATTATGTCATATATGGAAACACCATACATTATAAGTATTTTTGTTCGGCTCAAAAAATAAGTATTTTTGTTATCAAATATTATTTGGGCAAAATATTATAGGTCTATAAACAAACATGATATTTTTTTAAAAATAACAATTTAGTCACTTAATTATAGGTTTAGGAATAAACATGTCATTCAATTAATTTTTTTTGACAAATATTGTCATTAAATTAAAACATGGGCATGGTATAATAACAATTTTAGTCCCAAAATTTATGCATTCTATTAATTTGTTCTCAATTCAAAATAATTCAATAAACCTAACCTTTCATATTTTAAAATTCCGACATTGCACCATCATCCTGACATTACCTTCGACCACTTACCACACTCCATGATTTTGCTCCGATAATCAACATATGTGATAGCTCGACAAACATAGCCACTTCACAATTAGATAGCTGACAGACTAATAGAATAATTGGTCTTAATGTCTACTGCTAGTAGACACAGTCACTTCACTAATAAAAATTTTAAATATGAAGGATTAAGTTTATTAAATTATATCAATTACGACCAACTTAATACAATGCATAGGTTTCGTGGACTAAATTTGTTAGTATACCAAGTCATTGTTTTAAATTTAATGACAGAGTGACTTGTTTGTCACAAAATGTTTGAGTGATTTGTTTGTTCCTAAACTTATAATTAAGTGACTTCTACTGTAATTTATCCATGTTGTTTATAAAAAATAAAAAATATATTTTTTTAATTTTTTTAAAAAATACTAATTATTTAGTTTATAGATGTAAAAAAGGGATTACTGACATAGATAACCAATGAGGGTTTTGTATATGTGTGAGGTGAGCGACCGCAAATGGCCCCAAGAAAAGAGGGTCATAAATGAGTTGATTTAAATGTTTATACGGAAAAATAAAAAAAATAGTTTATTAAATTACTAAGGAAAAAACTTTAAAAAGAGCTCATTATATATTTTTTACTAAAATAAAAAAATATATATTTTAAAAGATTTATATATCTTCGTGATTATAAATCAAAGGGTCGTTTTAATAAACTACACATAGTCCCATAAACCTTTAAACTGCATTGTCGATTAGTAAGGATAAATTTGATCGTATTTTTAAAAAAAGTATGAGGTGGTATGAAAATGTAAATTATGTGGCTGAAAATTGCATTTAACGAATTAAATTAGATGAATAACCTAATTCTTTCGTAAATTTTTTTGAGTTATAATCATTTTATTAAGGAGAAAAAGAAAAGGTTGACAAAACAAACCGGAAATGTAATTACAACTCTACATGATATAGGTAGAAACTCGAACAAATATAATTAAAAAATAAATTATAAATTAAAATTCGTTAATCCGATTGATTTTAACTTGATTTAACTCAATCGAAGGTTTAGCACTACGAGAAAAAAAAAAAAAACAAGCACATTGGAGCGAGCAATGGCGAAGTGTTGTGGATCACAAATTAAAAAGAGCCGTCGATTTTAAGTTAAAAGTCTGTGGTTGGAAGAGAGCAAGGAGCCTGGATCAGGTGGGCCCAAAACCCCGTGGCCTTTGTGCAACACGACTCACTCAAAAGTCTTCTTTGGAGCACTAAGTAAAGGAAAAGAATGAGTTTGATAAATTTATTATATCAAATGTTTAATTTAATTAAATTAAATTACAGTAACAGTTATAATTTTTTTGAAATGGAACTCGAGGCCTCGTTAAAAACCCCCTAATTCTATCGGGAAAAAGAGTGCCTCATTTTATTAGAAAAGGGTATAGGTACATACACAAACACAATCTTGGATTATAGGGATCATTCAAGCGTAATCCTACCATAAGCATGCTAATTCACAAGAATTAAGTCTCACGAATCACCAAAAGCAAGACATTAAGACACTACCCAATGTTGTCTTTTATACGTAAACCCACCATCGAACGATAGGACCACACTTACAAGCACAATACTATAGTCACTCAAGCAACCTTTTCTTGCTGTGAAAACCATATCAAATCTTCACCCCTTGAAACACCTTTAGAGGCCAATATGTGGGCTACACCGTTGGACTCCCTGTACACAAAGTTAAATTTTCAATTGTATTTTGATCGATAATTCACACATTCCTGTATTCGATCAGCAAAAACCACAAGACAGTGTGGGAAGTGCTCAATCCACTTTATGACTTGCTCACAATCGGACTCAATAGACAAACTCAACCTTCGACTTTCTTTCAGTTTTACCGACAATCTGCACGCCTCAAGAATTGCATCTATCTCCGCTCCAGTAGGGTCCGACAGTCCGATAGATTTTGAAAAAATGACAACCGAATTACCTTTATGGTATCTTAATATCCCTCCAATTCCAGCATCACTGAAGCTTCCCATCGTGGCTGCATCGACATTGAACTTTAGACTTCCTACCTGCGGCCGCTGCCATAATGAGACATCGGGACGCTCTACTCGAGTTTGCTCCACGGAGACAACAACATGCCTTGTTAGTAAATCATGATAATGGAATAGTGAAGCCAGCCATTTACCTTTTAGCCAGTGAAACAGCCTCAAAACAGCAAGGTCGAAGACTGAATCCTCATTCACTTTGGCTTTATTAAAGATACTATCATTTCTGCAGCACCAAACAGACCAAGCAAAGGCAAAAAGAGAAGTTTTCCATACTGGTTTTGATTTTGGATCAACCAGCTGGGAATTCCAGTAGACGACAAGGGATTTGAAGGAACGTGGTACAATCAAGGACATGTTCCACAGATTTGCCCATTTTTGCCAAATCTTCCATACCAAATTACAATGGACAAGCAAGTGGTTCACTAATTCAGGGCACATCTTACAGTAAACGCATAAGGAATTTGGCGGCAGCTGGATACCTCTTTTGCTAAGTTCGTCATGAGTTGGAAGTCGCTCGTTGACTGCTCTCCAAACGAATGCCTCCACCTTTGGCAAAGCTAGATTAGACCACACCATTTTCCACACGACATCCTTGGAGTGACCATTAGTTGATAACATCGAGCAAAAATCTTTCGCTTTGTAGTTACCGCTAGATGCACCGACCCACCTTACACAATCACGCTCTAGCTTTAACAGAGAAGCTTTCTTTATGGTATTTTGAAAGGCCTCACATTGGTTCAGTTCCCATTCGAAAAAAGCTCTTCTTAGAGGAATACTCCAACACCAAACCCCATTTGTTTTCTTACCGAATTCATTCACAGACCCTGTTTTGTGCAGTGATACGACAAAAATTCTGGGGTAGGCTTCTCGCAATGAAGGAACATCTGTCCAAAAATCCTCCCAGAAGTTAATTAGACTCCCATCGCCTAGCAAAAATCTGAAATTACTTGTGAACGTATCCTCCTTGTTTCTCAACGGCAGCATTATATTCTTCCATAACCAAGAGTGTTTTTTATGGTCACCAGCATTCTGATCTAACCTTCCCGATGAGTACCCGTACTTGGCCGCTATCACTCTTTTCCAAAACTGATCACCATCGCTAACGTATCTCCAAATCCATTTATTTAATAGGGCCCGATTCTTGGTTCTGACATCAACTGACCCCAGACCTCCACAATCTTTCGCAGTGCATAAATTGTCCCATTTGATCTAGTGAATGGTTTTGTCTTTGTTGAACCCCCATATAAACTTCGCCACTATCTTATTAAGCCTATCGGAAACTGAGGCAGGTGCTTTGAAAATTTTCATGTAGTAAACCGGTAAGTTACTTAATACCACTTTAACTAAAGTTAACCTGCCCGCCAAGGATAGAAGAGATCCCTTCCAGCCTTCAAGTTTGGCTTGAACTCTCTCCAACACAGGCTTCCACAGTTCGATCGAATTCCGATCACAACCCAAAGGCATTCCCAAATAAACAGTAGGAAAGGAGGCGGAGGTGCATCGCAGCTCTGACGCCCACTGTGAAAGTAGTGAGTCATCGATGTTTACACCATAAAGGGTTGTCTTCTTCATGTTCAATTGCAAACCCGACACCACTTCAAATAATCTCAATAGCCTAGCAGTACATTTCACATTTTCCAGATCCACATTGAGAAATAAGATTAAATCATCTGTGAATTACAGATGAGAAATCCTAAGACCCATTTTTCCAATAGTAACACCCTTAAACATGTTTAAGCCAGTGGCTCTGACTATCAATGAGCTTAGACCTTCGCCAATCAGGTTGAACAACAACGGAGATAGCGGGCAACCCTGCCTAAGCCCTCTGCTTATTTTAAATATGTCCGAAGGTACTCCATTGACAAGCACAGATATGGATGCAGTTGATACACACATAGAAATCCATTTTTTCCATTTCGCTCGAAATCCCATTTTTCCATGATAAAATCAAGAAAGCTCCAATTCACTGTATCATAGGCTTTTTTGAAACCAACCTTGAAGACGATTGATTCATGTTTTCCTTTCTTCAATTCATCGATGATTTCGTTAGCAACCAAACAACAGTCTGTAATTTGTTTGTCGGGCAAGAAGGCAAATTGAGTATCGCCTATCACTTCATCGATGCACAATCTAAGCCTTCTGGATAGGACTCTCGCCAAAATTTTATATAGACTATTTACCAACGATATCGGCCTAAAGTCTTCCATTGACAGTGGGTTCTCCTTTCTTGGAATGAGGACGATGTAGGAGTGGTTCAGAGTTTTATCTCTCATTTTACCTCTATAGAATTCATCAAAGAAACCCAGGACCTTGTCCTTAATCGAGGGCAGAAAGTTTTGTAAAAGTTAAGATTGAACCCGTCCGGCCCCGGGGCTCTTTCTCCGTCTGCTAAGTTCACCGCACTCCATATTTCCTCCACCCAGAATTTAGACTCCAACCACACTGCCGATTCATTGCTGATTTTATTCAAGTTGCACCCAAACTCTCTTAATAAGAGCGTGTTAGATACATTATAACTCTCCTTAAAGTGCGTCTCGAAGGCTTTCGATATACTCCCAGGATTGGTCACAAAGTTGTTCCCCACCTGGATAGTGCTAATACGATTCCTGTTACGTCTGATTGTAGCCGATAGATGGAAAAACTTTGTATTTTTGTCTTCATCCTGCAACCACTTTACTCTCGACTTCTGCGCCCATTCTCTTTCGTCTCTACGATGTTTCTCCCATAAGGAAGCTCTCAGTGAAAACAATTCTTTGGACTTCAATGTATCACCGCCACTGCTGATAATTTCATTTTCTAGGATCTCCATCTGGTTCTCAATTCCCTGTATACAACGAGCTTCATTTTCTCTAAAATTGTTGACCCAGCCCTTAGTGACCCCCTTCACCGCCCTTAGAAGGGCTCCCATCGAACATCTAGAACCATTCAATAAGGTAGTATTCACTAGCCTCTTGTAGTCGTCATTCTCGACCCAATGAGAAAACCATTTGAATGGTCTCTGAAGTATCAGCTTTATCTTATCCTCCAACATCACTGGTTTGTGATCGGATAAACCTCGCGATAAAGCAACTTGCCTCAAATTTGGGAACCAGGTCAAAATATCAGTAGATATCAAAAATCTATCCAGTCTACTGGCCTCAGCTTAAGCCCCTCCTCGGAACCAAGTGAATCGATTGCCCTCCATAGGTAAATCAATTAAACCATTGAGATGAATAAAATCTGAGAAAACCTTACTTGCACTGCGACAAAATTCGACTCCATTCTTCTCCTCCGCTGACACTATAGCGTTGAAATCGCCCCCATGACTACTGGGACAGATATCGTATTCAAGGTCGCAGTGATATATTCGAAAAAAACCTTTCGATCAGTCTAAATAGTTGGGGCATAGATATTGACAAAAGCGCACCTTTTCCTGATCGAAATGAGCTGCCCAACTAGGAATATTGCACGGTCTGTAATTACCTTACTTTCGACCATGAAAAGTTCCTTGTCCCATAGAACAATCAAGCCTCCAGCAGATCCGACAGACGGAGCAACTTCAATTTCAAACTTTTTGCTACTCATCACCGATCTTCTCACTCTCGGACTGATACTTTGTAGCTTAGATTCATGAAGAAAAATGAAACTTGCTCTACTTTTTCTAAGAGTCCGGCCGACAGCCCTCACCTTCTCAAATCTGCCTAAACCCCTTACGTTCCACAATAAACATGCTAAATTCATTAGATAAAAGAAAAAGAACGAGACAACACCCATATCGAATTAGGTTTGCAACTCCTTTCGAGCCATTTTTCTGAAATGGTCGATTACTTGCTCCTTACTCGCCTCAAATTCCACACCCAAAGCGCTTGCTAAACGAAAGGTAGTTGTAGCTTCCTCATTAACATTTTGTGATTCCTCCGACGACTGTTCCCTGAAAGTCTGATTTGGGGGTGATCTATGTTGGTCAAATTTGTTGCTTCCCGAAGATAGAAATCTGAATGGGGAAATGGTCCAGCCCCTTTTGACGTATCTGGGTCTGACCGTGAAAAGGCTAGATTTTTTTATCTAAAACAGGCAGACCAGACCCATCAGAAGGGCTCGAATTGGCTGTAGAATCCCCTCTAAATTCAACTCTTACATCAATGAGGTGGCCCGAGCCCATGGAATTAGCCTGCTTTACTTCGCTGGTTGTCTTTACCTCTTCCAAGAAAAGTGGGCACGACCTTTTTGGAATATTCTCTGCAGATAGCGGCTTAGAAATGAATTTTCCCACCTCGTGACTTGCATCTTCTGAGCCAACCCAATTACTCACATGTTGAAAATCATCCAAACGACAACTGTAATCTTCGTCACACGTTGACTTGACGGGAGACCCTTCGACTTCATCGAACTGAAACTTCGTCGGCGACCCCTCGTTGATCCAACAATGATCATCCTTATAATCCTCGATTACCACCTTAATGCAAAATTGTTCACCGTTTATAAAAGTGTTGATTGTCGCGGGGATGTCCGATCGAAACCTAACCCCGATTAGAATTCTAGCACGATCAAATCTATTTTTGTGAAGGGTATCATCGTCTAGTTTAATCACCCTCCCCCATCTACTTGCAATGGATCGGAAGACAGAATCATTCCACATTTTGACCGAAAATTTTTCCAGGTTGACCCACACCTTCAATAGTTTCCTAGAGATGAAGTTGTCAACAGTGTCGAACTCTTCAAACCACGACTTAGTTAGGGACGCTTTGAGGTCCCAGAAGATAGGAATTTGTTCTGTAACCCCCTCATCTCGGTCTGGCCGGATGACCGGTCCGAGTGGGCCACACGGGGAAAACCGAAGCGAAACCCGTTAAGGTTCCCCATCGGTTAGCAACCCTAGTTTTTTTTCCTTTCATTTTAATCTTGTCTAAAGGATTGTTAAGTCCTAAGTGATCACAACAACGGAAACAATCGAAGGAAATCACATTCGAAACACGACCATGCATAAACAGTCCATTTTAAGCTTACAGGGCAAGTCGTATCGATACAACAGCCAAGGGTATCGATACGCCTTGCCTTGGTCAACCCAACCAATCAACTCGAAGAAGCTCGTATTGATACAGCCCTTGAGCGTATCGATACGCCCTCTTCGGTCAACATCTCGTGGTCAACGAGATGAACTCGTACCGATACGCCCCAACACCGTATCGATACTCCAAAAACTCCCCAATTTATCAAAATTCCAGTGACCAAAAACTGTATCGATACGCCCAGCCAAATTTGAGCCCTGGAGGCAGTAGCGTATCGATACGGCCCTCAGGCGTACCGATACGCCTTGCACTGTAAGGCTCCCAAACTCAGCAAAAACGAATAAGACTCAACTTTAATGCAATTTAAGACTTCCTTAGCCCCAACCAAATATTCACACAACATTTACATACCACTATTTAGTCATACAAGCACCCAACATGTACAAACATCAAGGAAATCATGCAATGGACTCAAGATGACATTTAAGCATTCCAAGTCTCATACTTCAACATTCAACATAAAGGCAACCTCAAAGGCATATAGCCAACATTCATGATAAGCAATTTAGGCATGGGATACAATTCAAACATGGCATCACAAGCCATACAAAAGCAAGATAACATGGAGTCTAAGCAAGCTCCTAAACAACCAACAATCATCCATCAAAATAACACATGTCCCATTGCTTAACTATTACATGTTCAACATTAAAACTCATACTTGAAGTACTCAAGGCTAACAACCACTTGGAGGCCCTCCACTTGCGCAAGCAACCCACGAACTAAGGATCTGCAATGTCGAACAAAGAGAGCGTAAGCAATGATGCTTAGTGAGGGTAAGCTCTTAAAAACAAACCTCAACATTGCAGGGTCCGAGCACGATCTAGCCAAGGCAAAACACATATTTACCAATGATCCACAAAAGCCACAAGATAAAGATGCATGAGCACTATTCAATATAAATGACATGATCATGAGCTCAATTCCACAATACATGTACTCACATTTAAACATCCAATTAAAGATCATATATCTCAACACATTGATACACTTGCCAATCAACATTGACACCTAGCTATGACCCGAATACGCGAATAGGCACGTTGGAACTCACATCAAACAACCACATTACCTCACGGTGGAATTACACTCATCACCGGTCTCGCGGAGGGGATTCCACTCATCCTCATGCCCCGCCGACGGGATTCCACTCATCATCGACTATATTTAAATACAATTTCAGGGCGAACCCGTACTCCTCCTTGGTGACTCAACACCACCAAGGCCACGCGCGACTTTTGACTCACGTGTACACACTAACATCCTAATGATCGATCATTTGTACTCAAGCATACTAGTGCCAACATTTTACTCAATCCACATTACTCATTTCAATCAATTCCGTGCTTAGCACGTACTCACCATAAACCATCATCATGCATGTCTCAAGCATCACAAATCATGCCTCATCTCACATGTATAACACAATATACATAAGCATTCATATCACATTTCATACGGACATACACATTCACATATATGAGTTCATCCAAAGGCTCTAGATCAAGTTTAGGATTAGGCTACCACCCTAATCCTAACTCTAGGTGGGTCTACCAAGCCCAACCTAGTCCATATACTCGAACCAACCATTTTAAAACCATATAAAACAATTAACTACTCACCTAAGCTCCCAAGCTTAAGACCAAGCAAGCGACCACCTTCAATTTCCCGGATTTACTTCTGATGCTTCACCGATGTCCAACCTCGATTCTAATCAATCCCAAACACAAACAAAACATCCACAATCAATAACTCATCGTCGAAACTAACCCGGAATGCAATTTAACCACAAATTACCATGTTGTAAGCATGTACAAATCCCATTTTTCACCAACTCGAACAACCCCAAAACCATGTCCAAAAACCATGTTTCCAACTCCCATTACACCAAAAAATGATCCCAATTCAACCCCTATCCATAGTACTATCAATAGCCTATCAACACCCACCTAAAACAACCCCCAAAACTCACCCAAAACCCTCCAAAAACCCCATGTTTACCCAATCCGAAAATTGCTCAAAATCATTTGAAATTCACATATGTTATACCATTTGACCTCTATACATCATAACTAAACATATTAAATCAAAACACTTCACTTAACAACATAAAGATCTCATTTTTAATCAAAATATTCAAAACTTCCATTTTCCAAAACCTTCATGAAACTCAAAATAAATGGTACTTTTAAAGAGAGGGAGTTGAGGGGAAGTCAAAAACGTCATTACCTTTCAAAACGGAGTTGAAATGGATGGGAAATGGGATGGAATAGTAGCTTGGTAGAGAGCTCTTCCCTTTCTCGTTGGTGAAGAAGAGAGTGAATAGGAAAATGGGTGTTTTATTGTATAAAGGGGATTTAAATTGGAAAAATGGGTAAATTACAAAAAGGCCATTAATGAATCGTTATTCCCTTGTTCTTTAAATAGCTCTCCATCTTGCAATTAAATCAATTTGGTCTTATTTCAAAAATATATTTTGAAACCCGAAATTTTAAAGAATCACTTTAATTATAAACCCGAGCCCAAATAATATTAAAACATTATTTGCATCTAACCCCTAAACCCGGGTGTTACATGTTCTTCCTCCTCGAAGGTTATGATAACTGAGGAACCTGAAACAGGGCTAACCTTTACTTTAAAACCTTCTGTTCGTAAAATTTCTTGGACAAAACTAGCATCATACATTCCCTTCAGAATACCCATTAGACTTGTATCAATCCATCTCAATTCAGACTGCGGAATAGTGAAGTGAAAAGGTTCAGCTGACACTTGCTTCTCCCTCGGCCTCCTTGGTGAATCGGACAGGTTCAGTGCTGGCAGGAGTACTTCTCTATAGGATCTCCCATATGTAGTTTTCCAAGCATCTTTCTTATAACGCTTATCTGCATCGGATTTCTCAGTAGCCTCCTTACTAGTTTTTTTCCACTTTCTCCTTACTCATGAACACTTTGATATGGAACCCATCCATTTTCCGATTCCAGCTACGTTCGACTGCTCGCATTGCCTCCTCCCTCGACGAGAAACTAATGAAAGCGAAAGTGTCGTTCGTTGCCCTCCTACTTGGATTGTTGTAAGCTATGTATACTTTGATGATTCTCTCATACTCCGAGAAGGCAACCTTGAGAGCAGACCAGTGTATTCTTTTACTCGCATGGTTGACGAAGATGGTAGCTCCTTGTTCGATGCTTACGTTCGCCCTAGCTCTTCCTCTCGCAATCAATCTGCTCGCCGGTGCAGAACTCCCGCCTCCTGCTGATGATCTCCCTCCTCGTCCGACTGCCCGCATTTTCTTCTTCCAATTCTCTCCCGCCGCCGACTCGAATTGAGAAACTTGGGAGTTTTTAAACACCTATTTGATCACGGAATAAAATTTTAAACAAAATTAAATTATGAACAGTTATAATTATTATATATTAGAATTAATTGTTGTGAAATTTAATTGAACAATTAGTAATTTAATTCAAAATAATCTAACTAGTTATTCTACATATAATTTATACAAAATTGATAATCGTTGAGGTTTAAAATTATATAAAATAAATAAATTTGTTTGTGAATTTAAATGAACCAAATACACTTATGTTGGAACTCGTTTGTTTAATTAGAAAAATATATTTTTTATGTTTATATTCCTTTATTTAGTTTAACTAATGAGCATAAATGAACAATATACGAAAGATTCATGAGTAAATTTATTATACTCTTTGTTCATATGTAAATTTTAGACTAAAGGGGTTATTTTGCCTTCGAGTTCGACTCAAATTAGCAATGTTTCCCCTCGCGCGAAAACGCGTTCAATTAGGTATTCCAATTCGTACATTGTAGCAAATTAGCCCATTGACCAACGTTGACTGTTACGGTGCTGACATGGTAGTTAACTATGCTGACGTGACAATACATGTGTGATGACGACGTGGCAAAGGGGCTGAATTGATTTTTTAAACCGAATTCGATGGTGTAATTAAATTTTTTGTCGAGTTCAAGGGCATAATTCCTTTTAATTGAAAGTTTTTACTTAATCTTTAAGCTAAAAAATAATAAATTATTAAAATTTTAAAAATATTTAAATACTTATAAAATATTTAAAAAATAAAAAATGCAATAATGAATTTAAAAAATTAAGTAAAAACATAAAATTAAAAATATAAAAAATTAAAAATATAAAAAATCAAAATTTTAAAATATTAATAAACCATCAGAAAAATTTTCTGTTTCTGGCTATGCTAAGCCTAATGATATTCTTTTAGCATATTTTAATGGAATCATCTTTGTGTTAAAGTAGGAAAAAAATCATTCATATTTTCTACATCAAATATTAATGAACATCAATTTGATGAAGAAAAGCGAGAAAAAAATGAGTTTAATTGTTACTTTAATACAATGTTGATTCCACTGAAAATTTGTTTAACGAATGGTAATACTCACACTGGCGAAGTTAAAAACTTTTTCGAAGAAAGTGTTTGATTTTTAATACTTTATAAATATTTTTTAAATTTTTATATTTATATTTTATCATTTTTAATCTCAAATACATTTTAATTTTTATATTAGTATTTATTTTCAGTAATTTTTTAAATGTTTTATTTAATTTTATGGTTTTTTTTAAAACTCAAGAATATTTTGATTTTATGTGAGAGTTCACACTTTGCTTATTTTAAAATTATCAAGAACCCAAATAATATTTACATTAATATGTTAATCGATTTTTCCTATAGTTCATTTGTAAAAGTTTAACTTGAAAAGTCAAATTATTTATGAAATTTAAGTAGGGCCAAATTATTTATAAAATTATCAGGAACCCAAATAATATTTACATCAATTTAATTTTATTCAAAGACTAAATAAATTAATTTAAAATTTAAACAAATTATTTATCTATTTTTAAAATTTTGATAATTTCTTAAATGATTATTTTAGCTTAAATATTAAATAAATTGTCAAACTTTCAATTAACATGAATTATGCCCCTAAACTCGGCAAAAAACTCAATTATGCCCTCGAATTCGATTTAAAAAATCAATTCAGCCCCTTTGCCACGTCATCATCACACATGCACTACCACATCAGCATAATTGATTGTCACGTCAGCACAATTGACTACCATGTCAGTAACGTTAACTGCCACGTCAGCACCGTAACAGTCAACGTTGGTCAAAGGGCTAATTTGCTACAATGTGCGAACTGGAGGACCTAATTGAACGCGTTTTTGTGCAAGGGGCAAAATTGTTAATTTGGATCTAATTCAACGACAAAATAACCCTTTAGCCTAAATTTTAAATAAACGAACATGAAAACATACAATTTTAAATGAACATGAACATGCTTAAAAATAAACAAATGAACATAAATAAATATTCATTCTTTTAAGCTCGATTCATTTATAACATCGCCTAGGCATAATCACCTAAACCCTTAAATCAAAGGAAAATGCACACTTGAAACCAATCCCTTTAAGTTGTTGTAAGAGCCACAGTGATGATCAAACTATGAGTCAATCGACAATTTCAATTTTTTGTAATTTTCTAAATTTGTCAAATAATTTGATTTGATTTATATTTTCAACATACTAGATTTTATATAAAATAGGCTTAAATGCACAGAATAGACTTTAAAGTTTACCACTTTTCCCAACTTGGTACTTAACGTTTCATTTGAGACGTTAAGCCCCCTAACGTTTTCACCGTTACCCATTTTGCCCGAAACCGTTACTTTTGCCGTTACAAAAAAGTTTTCAACCGTTAAAAAAAATTTCAACCAATAAGATCGCGCCACGTCAACTCCTCTTTGATAGAGTAACTCGCCTGATTTTATTAAAAGGGTAAATGTCATGTCAAGTCTCCTATGTTTATTTTTTATTCAATTTAGTCACCGAAAAATCTATTTTTACCTAAAATTGACCCCTATTTGTTTCTATTTTTTTTAATTTAGCCCAATATTTGTTATTAATAATAATATTGTTTTATTTAAATGTTACTATTTAATAAAAAAAAAAAATTAAAATATTATAGGTAGTTGAATTCAATGTACATTATCTTACTTAAAAAAATCCCCCCTTTATTTTGATTTATCATAACTGTGTTATTATTTTATAGGTAGTTGTTACCCAAATGAACGGTGCGGATCATCCATCTGAATCTATTCATGTACTACATGTTGGAAAGATGAGGATGAAGCTATGTAAAGGAAAGACGACAATCGCCAAAGAATATTATTCCGGCTCAATGCAGGTATAATAAGTCTTGTAACTTTCTCATTGATGAAATATGCTTTAGGTTTAATGCTATAGGGAAAAAAATGAGAAATTTTGTTGTTTGAGGATACTTTTGCTTCACATTGTTTCTTTTTCAGCTTTTTATTTTAGTTGTTATTGCAAACTGTATATTGCATAGAAACTAGAAAGAGCATTGCATGCAAGTATCTGGACAATGATCTCTCCTGTACCTAAAAAGAACTGCACTAAACATTATATCATACTATGTTTTGATTTCCATTTTACACTTGATGCTTTTGCTTTAGCTGTGTGGAGTTAGAGGGGGTGGAAACGCGGCTGCCCAGGCATTATTTTGGCAAGCAAAGAAAGGGTTTTCAGTTGTATTAGCATTCGAATCGGAGAGAGATAGAAATGCAGCCATCATGCTTGCCAGGAGATTCGCTTTCGACTGCAATGTAAATTGTGAATCCATTTTTTTTTCTATATGAAGCATAAACGAATGAAGTCTGCTCTTCTCTTTCACCATTTGGTTGAATTGTTTTTATTTTTGAAAATGGCAGATAATGCTTGCTGGACCGGATGGCGGATCGTTTATAGGAACCAAATAGATCTCCTTAGAATTATGTTTTTGCAGATTGTAATTATGTTGAGCTGAGTTTTATCATTGTATCATAAAGTCTGCATTGGGTTTTCCCCCTCCCCATTTCCATTAATCTCCTGTGGAAACCAACACCAATGCATTGTTTTCGTCGTAACTCAAAAATTACTAATTTAATATTAAAATATTTAATTTATTTTTTATTAAATAGTAATATTTAAATAAAACAATATTATTATTAATAATAAAAATCGGGCTAAATTAAAAAAATAGAAACAAATAGGGGTTAATTTTAGGTAAAAATAAATTTTTCAGCTAAATTGAATAAAAAAAATAAACATAGGAGACTTGACATGGCATTTACCCTTTTAATAAAATCAGGCGGGTTACTCTATCAAAGAGGAGTTGACGTGGCGCGATCTTATTGGTTGAAATTTTTTTTAATGGTTGAAAACTTTTTTGTAACGGCAAAAGTAACGGTTTCGGGTAAAATGGGTAACGGTGAAAACGTTAGGGGGCTTAACGTCCCAAATGAAACGTTAAGTACCAAGTTGGGAAAAGTGATAAACTTTAGGGGCTATTCTGGGCATTAAGCCTATAAAATATATACCTTTTAAAACGTAAGAAAACAATAATTATAGGTGAAGTGGTAAAAAAATTATATATGGATATTACTAAATACAATTTTGATAGTTATGCCTTAATTTTATGATTTTTAGTTGTTTATTGGAAGATTATATGAAAATATCATTATTTGTTTGGATAAAAATGAGATACTACTATGTGTCTTACTAAAACTCTCTAAATCTAGTCGAAAAAAAGAGTACACATGATAATAATTACAAAGAGACTAACGGGTTAAACCCGACAATAACGAAACTTCAACTAAGGGAGAAATTATTAGATGGACCTGGCTCAACACGTCATCCATGACTCATCCAATAATATTCATCTATTTTAGTGTAACTTGAAAGTAACTATCCACTCCTTAGTTACATGCATGAAAGAGGCGAAGATTCACCTTAAAAACTAATGACATTAGAAAAATGTTTTTAGATGAGATCATAAATGACGTGGTGATGCCCTTTTAACACAACTAAGGACTTGTAACCAAAAGACCAAAACCCTAAGAACCACAATATGCACCGTCTCCCGCGTGCTTAACCATGTCCACCTCTGACGTCAAAACTCGTAGGTGAATGGTGATGCCCTTTTAACACATGCCCTTTTAGCTAAACCAAATGTGTAAAAGTAAAGATCATGACCATGTACCATTGGAACCACCCTGTAAATAAGCGAAACGCTTCTGAACTGTCTATTTCAAGAATAATATGCCAATAGCCAATATCCCATACAGTTGTTAAACCAACTAAAATTCCTCATAGTTCAACTTCAAAGTCGAACAAATACCAATGAACTTCGAAAAGCCTTATAACCAAAGACTTGTGTGATTCCATAACACACCTCAACAATATTATTGATCACAATTATTTAAAGAAAATTATATTTTATTTATTTCTTAACTGAGTTGGCATACAATTGACCAATAACAACTTAATAAAAAACATTATAATATTGTAAATATTACATGATACATGCACATTAATATTTTTATCTTTGAATCATTTTTGAACTTAAAGTATAAAAGTCCCTAAATTAGTTAAAAATTAATTAACTTCCTTTTTTTACATTCGATTAAACCATCAAGCTCACAAATTGCATTAATTAGACTCTCATACTAACATTGACCATTAAAAATTAATAGCTCCACCCACATAGTAGTTAACTCTCTGTTTACGAAAAAAATTATATTTTGTATCCCTTACCACATCAATCATAGTTCTAACTAATAAAAAAATTTATTTTATCATTTTTCATATCATTAATCCACTTAAAAGGTAATTTTCAATTTTAAAAAAAGGTAAACTTCACCGGAAGTCCCTTTTGTTTAGTGTATGTTCTATTTTGGTCACCTAATTTGAAAAAAGATTATTCTTGCCACTTATGTTTTTGACTGTTACCGTTTTAGTCACCCAACCGTTATCTCATGTTAATATGATGACGTCGCACGTTAATAAAAAAGTTAATTTTCAATTTGACCATCAAACTGTTACACACCAGAATATTCAGAGAGAACAAAGAATATAGAGAGGAAGAAAAGATAGTAGATTAAGTAGAGAGTCTGTTTTGAAATTTCTTGATACCCTTACAACTGATACTATGCAATATATATATACTAGGGTTCGCTAGGTACAAACAAAATCAGTTAAGGCTCGGGGTGCTCTTCTCTCTCTTGTCCCTTTGCGTCGCTCTGGCAAGTTCGTTGCAGTGTCCTTTTTGGCCATTAAGTCTGCAAGCAGGCTGGTGCATGTCGACTCTGCCTCGTCGGCTAATTCTCTTGTAACATTTCCTTCCCCAAATTCAGGAACCTTGTCCTCAAGGTTCGTTACAATGACCTCCTGATCTCTTTTTTCGGTTCAAGCAGCAAGGGCAGTGGGGTAACCTGCTCCATTGGATGTCCTTTACACAGTCTCAGCTGGGAAACGTGGAATACTGGGTGTATGCGCGAAGCTTCAGGCAGTTCCAACTTATATGCTACTGGTCCAACCTTCTTGAGTATTCGATAGGGGCCAAAAAAACGTGGACTCGGTTTTTGTTGTCGCCTCAACCTGAGTGACATTTGCCTATAGGGTTGTAGGCGAACAAAGACCCATTGTCCTTCTTCCAACTCTACTTCTCGTCGGTGCTTGTCGGCTTGATTTTTCATGCGTATCTGAGCTCGAGTTAAGTTCTGTTTCAGCTCCCTTAACAAAGCATCTCTGTCCAGCAACTCCTTTCCAACTTGATCGTGGCTCGAACTCCCCTCCAAGTAGTTCACGATAGTTGGAGGATCTCTCCCATATAGTGCCTTGAAAGGTGGCATTCCTGTCGAGGCTTGATACGCGGTGTTGTACCAATACTCCGCCCACGACAAGTATTTTTCCCATTGTTGAGGGTCGTATCTAGCCAAACAACGCAAATACATTTCCAAACACCTATTCAAAGCTTCTGTTTGTCCGTCAGTTTGAGGGTGGTATGACGAGCTCATCCCCAACTTCGTCCCTTGTAATCTAGCCATTTTTGTCCACAGTTCGCTCACAAATATTCTATCCCGATCACTAACCATTGAGCAAGGGATGCCATGCAGTTTTATAACTCCTTGCAGCAGAACCTTGGCTATAAAAATGCTATCAAAATGTCTAGGGAGAGCAAAGAAATGCCCATACTTGGTGAGGCGATCAACCACAACTAGTATCGCCTATTTTCCATTGGATTTGGGAAGGCCAATGATAAAATCCAAGGAAATATCTTCGAATACTTGGCTTGGGATGGGTAGGGGCTGGAGCAGTTCGGCCGGGGCTAGGCTTTCGCTCTTCATTCGTTGGCATATTTGGCACTCATCGACAAACCTGCGCACCTCTTTTCTCATATTTTTCCAATAGAAGTTTGCTGCTAATCGTTGAAATGTTCGAAGAGTTCCTGTGTGCCCTCCAACAATAGAATTGTGGTATTCTCGTAACAAACGCAATCTTATCTCCTCCAGCTTAGGTACCATTATTCTTCCTTGCATCAAGATGAGTCCTCCTTGGTCCCTAAAAACAGAATGTCCACCAGGTCCTCGTTGAAGTTGTTTACGTATGTTCCTTATCTCCTCATCTTGAAGGCTGGCCTCTCGAATCTCTCATACAAATCCATAAATTACCCTGCTCAATGCCATCAAGGTTGCACTAGCTTCCATCGATAGTGCGTCCGCTGCTGAGTTGAGTTTACCAGGACGGTAACGAACTTCAAAGTCGTAGCCAAGCAGTTTGGTTAACCACCGCTGTTGCTCTGGTGTTTGAATCGTTTGTTGAGTAAGCTCTCTTAGCGATCTCTGGTCGGTGAGGAAAACTGTTGAGTGTGTAAAAGTACTATTATTTACACCATTTTAACCCATATTTCTGCTGCATTCAAGCATCATTTCATTGCATTTAGGTCAGTTTACAGCAAAACATCACAAATATATAAAAGGCACAGATTCTACTAAAAATGGCTAATTTTGGCAGGTTGCCGCCGTCGTAGACAGTGAAGGCAGGCGCAGGGCAGAGAAGCAGGAGAGTTGAACTGGACAAGCAGATAAAGAGGACGATGCTGCCATGGTGCTGCCGTGACAGGAGGACGACAGCAAGTTAGTGGAGAAAAAGCAAAGTGGACCTCGATAGATAGAGAAAATTATGCTCGTCTTTCGTGTGAAAACCAAATATTTTTCCAAGCCCCGGATCTAAAGATATGTCAAGCCCAAAGCTCAAAGAGAGAAAATCCCAAGAAACAAGGAGGACGGCTGAAAAGTAGGATCCTTGAAGATTAAGTCTTTATTAGAATCATACTTTTAATTAAAGTTGTAATCCTTGTTAACTTAGAATACTTGAGCCCAAAGCTTATATAAGGGCATATATTTTAACCTAGGATATATCCCATAACCCATAGCCGATATCCCTTTAAATCGACAACCAAAAACCCTCCGCCGTCTACCCGCCGTCGACATGTTCTAAAACCCCCATAGGGCCACGGGTTGATTTGTAAAGTAGTTGCAAGGGTTGTTTTGTTTTAGGAATTTTCAGTTCAATAAAATAAACTTCAAGTTCTTTTATTTTGGTTATTAATATCTTGCAAGAGCATCGAGAGAGCATTGTTGAGGTTATCTATTTACTTAGCATCGGGAGAGTTAAGTATATGAAAGAAATAAGAGCAAGTTCTCTAGTTTATAGTTGAACTATCTTGTGCCTAGGGATAGGGCGAGATTAAGTGGCTAAAGAAGAATTCATACACATCGGTGTTCATCCTTCGATTCACGCCGGGAGGTATCATCAAGACGTGATCATCGACAGACTTGGACCTAGGGATAGGCCAAGGCAGATCAGGGATTCTTGCCAAACTTGAAGTACTGAGTTGAGTGTTTGCTGCCGCGACAATCAACGAACTGCTGTCGCGACAGGTGCTGTCCGCGACGGGCGCGTGACAGAACTGGATTTCCTAAAATCTGCAATACCTGCACTACTGAGCAATTCAATACCAGCCCATTCTCTCTATCTTGATTTCTCTACTTTTATTTTCCAGTATTCTTTATTATTTTCGTGACAATATCTTAATCTATTCTTTTCCCCTTGTGCAGATAGCGAAGGAAAGGGTTAGCCCAGTCCCTGTGGAGACGATATCCAATACTCTAGTATCACTTTATTACTTGCGACGTGTACACTTGCACTCAATTGCGATAGACACTTTTACACGCAACAATAACAAATATTCACCCCAATAAATATTGCCTCCACTTCCCCACAGCCTGTGTAATCGCGAACATTTCTCGATTATAAGTTGAGGCACCTTGCATTCGAGGACTAAGCTTCTAACTAAGATAGGCCAAGGGTCGATTATCTTGTGTCAAAACTGCTCCGATCCCAACCCCCGATGCATCAGTCTCTACTACAAAAGTCTTGTCAAAACAAGGTAGCCCAAGAACAGGCGCGAAACACAAGAGCTTTTTCAAGTGTTCGAAAGCTTCATGAGCCACTTTGGTCCATTCGGAAGCCTCTCCCTTCCTCAACAAATCAGATGACGGTGCTGCAACAGTGGCGAACCCTTTAATAAACCGATGATAGTACCTTGCTATGCCGAGAAATCCACGAACTCCCTTAACATTAGTGGGTACTGGCCAATCTCGTATGGCCTGGACTTTGCTCGGATCCCCTGCTAGTCTTTCTCGCGACACCCATTGACCCAAGTATTCTACCCTTTGTTGGCCAAACGTGCACTTTGTTTTCTTGGCTACAAACCCATGATCTTTCAAGACTTGTAGCACTTGCCTGAGATGTGTCAAATGCTCTTGCCAATCCTTACTAAACACCAATATATCGTCTAGGAATATCAATACAAATTTTCGCAGATATGGCCGGAATACCTCGTTCATAGTTGCTTGAAACGTGGAGGGTGCATTAGTCAAGCCGAATGGCACGACGAGGAATTCGTAATGCCCTTCGTGTGTGTTGAAGGCCGTCTTTGATACAACCTCGACCTTGACTCGTATTTGATGGTATCCTGCCAAAAGGTCTAATTTAGAAAAATACTGCGATCCTCCCAGTTCATCGAACAGTTCATCAGCAGTAGGTATAGGGAACTTATCTTTTATAGTGATGGTGTTGAGAGCCCTGTAGTTGATACAAAATCGCCATGTCCCGTCTTTTTTTACTAGCAGTACCGGCGATGAGAAAAGATTGGTGCTTCTTTGTATCAGCTGATTGTCTAACATCAATTGAACCTGTCGTTCTATCTCCCCCTTTTGGAAGTGTGGGTACCTGTAGGGTCGAACATTGACTGGTTTTTGCCCCGACTCCAGATGTATAGCGTGGTCTGTTTCTCTAATTGGAGGCAATCTTTTAGGAGCATCAAATACCACTTCGAATTCACTGATCAGTTGCAGTATGTCTGCTCGGTCCTCTACTGTTTCAACATCCATCTCTCCTTGCATCTGCAGGCGGAAGTAGCTTGCCACTGCCCTGGTGTCACTCATCCGGTGAAGGGCATTCAATTGTACAACTTGGGGGCCTGGGGTAGACTCTTCTTGCCATCGATGTTCCTTCCCTCCTTGATGGAAATTCAAGGTTAATTTCCCAAAATCCATGGTGATTGGGCCTAGTGTTGCCATCCATTCTACCCCCAACACTACCTCAGTTCCTTCCAGTGGCAGCACATAGAAATCTGTGATCAATTCCGTTCCTTGAACCGTAACTGCCAAATCTCGAACGCATCCTTCATTCTGCAGTTTTGCTCAATTTCCCACCATCACTCTAAAATTGGGCGCCCCCGTCACAATCAACCCTAAGTACTTGGCAACTCGAGATTGGATGAAGTTATACGTGCTCCCTCCGTCAATTAGGATTCACACCTCTCGACCCTGAATCACTCTCGTTACCCTCAGAGTGTTGGGCATATAGCATCCCGCAAGTGCGTTGAAAGACACCCATGGTTGTTCTTTAGAGCCTTCTTCAGACCGTGTCATTGATGGTTCCCCATTTTCCAAATCAATCTCGTCGGTCCCTGCTTCTTTCTCCTTCAATTCATCATCCAGCAGGAACAGCTGAGGTTCCTTACACTTATGTCCAGGTGCGAACTTTTCATCACAATAGTAGCACAACCCTTTCTCTCGTCGAGCATGTGCTTCTGCGGTAGAAAGTTTCCGAGGGCGGAGCGTGCTGTTATTTGGTGGTACAACCAGTGGTGGAGGTCTCCCTGGCAATCCCTTCGGTCCATAAGGTGGTATGTTTAGGGTGGGTAACAAGGGTGGCAGCTTGGACCCTGTCTCGCGGCCCAAAGCTCTCTTAGACTCATTCATCTTAGCTTCGTGGAAGCGGGCTAAGGATATGACCTCATTCATGGTGGTGGGCTTTTGAACAAGTACCTCATTCTTGATGTCGGGTTTCAATCCAGAAATAAAGCATTGGGTAAGAAATACCTCAGAGAGATTGCTAGTCCTCAACGCCATATCTTCAAACCTGGTTTCATAATCCTCCACTGTCGCCGTCTGAACTAGTTTGGTGAGTTGCTCTTTCGGTGATTCTATCTCGGTAATGGCGAATCGTTTTCTTATGGTATCAACAAGGTGGTTCCACCCCGCGAGTTGTCGTCGACGTTGCATCCATCACAACCACTTCTTGGCCACTCCTTCCATCCGAAATGAGGCCATCGTTACCCGGTGATGGTCTTCTGTTCCATAGAAGTCGAAAAAGTCTTACACGGAAGCGACCCACTCCTCTTGGTCTGTCCCGTTGAACAATGGTAGCTCCACAAAAACCGGCTTAGGAGGGAATGGGAAAGTATCATCACTTTCTTCCTTAACCTTAGCCTTGCCCCGATGCAGTCGCGCCTCACCCATCTCCGGTTCCTCATTGATGTCAGTTGTTCTGGATGATTGTCCCAAACGGGCGGTGATTCCCTGTAACTGGCGCATCACCTCGTCGAGGGTTCGCTGAGTTCGGTCCATATCCTTTTTGTGGCTCTCGGTGTGGGTATGTAGGTTGTTTAAAGCCAACTCGTGTCTGTTGGCCGTCTCCTGGAGAGATTTGATGGTCTGGGTGTTGTTAACCATGGTGAAGCTCTCTCAATGAAAGCACCAAATTGTTACACACCAGAATATTCAGAGAGAAGAGAGAATATAAGGAGGAAGAAAAGATAGTAGATTAAGTTGAGAGTCTGTTTTGAAATTTCTTGATACCCTTACAACTGATACTATGCAATATATATATATACTAGGGTTCGCTAGGTACAAACAAAATCAGTTAAGGCTCGGGGTGCTCTTCTCTCTCTTGTCCCTTTGCGTTCGTCTGGCAAGTTCGTTGCAGTGTCCTTTTTGGCCATTAAGTCTGCAAGCAGGCTGGTGCGTGTCGACTATGTCTCGTCAGCTAATTCTCTTGTAACACAAACTTTAAATTTTTATATTTTGACCATCTTCACACAAAAAACCTCTTTCTCTAAAAATTCTCTAACTCAAACCCTAACTCTCTCCCCTATAAGTAAAATGCCAGCTGATTTACCCATTTATTTTGAAATTTTGGGCAAAGATCGCTTCGCAAAATTTTAGAATCTTTGCTCTCAGATCTGAAATCGAAAATCTCAACACCAAATATGATTCTAGTTCTCAACAATTGAGGTAAAATTTTGATTTGCTTTTAGTGATTTAGATTTAGAGTTTTAATTTTGAACTGAGATGCATTGCGTTGAATTATTAGGATTTGAAAAGTGAGATTGAGGTTCTTGAAGAGGTAGAGAAGAAGAGAGATATGTATTACGAATTCAAAAGTTCAGAAATCAATGAGTCTAGAGAAAGTGTGGAGAGGTTTTCTGTGGAAACTCGAAATCGAGTGCAAGAATTGAGGAATTGTGTAAATGAGGTCAATTAAATAGTTTGAATTTGAGAATTCCAAATTAGGAAACCTAAATTTAAACCATTAAGAAGTTTGTCTAAGTTACAATCTCATTTGTAGTTGGCTATATTGAGCAGTCCATCTATTCAATGAAATTGGTTTCATGGAATGTGTCGATTTAGACTGATGTTTCTTCCAGTTGAAGTATCCTTTTATGGAACTTCAAGGCAACAATGGTTATATGAGTGATGCAGAGATGAAAAGGGCTGAACTATTTGCTAGGAAAGAGAGTTTAACGAAAACTTTAGCTTCGAATCGGCAAAGAAAAGCAGAGTTGCAAAAGCAGGTTGAGAATATGTTGGTTACACAAAGTCAAGAGAGATGCAACCCATTTCAGTTTGGCAAAAGCAATGATGTTTGATAGCAATATAGCAGGTTCATTAGAGAGGTGTTAGGGTTTGGGTTAGAGAATTTTTAGAAAAAGGGAGGATTTTTGTGAAGATGGTGAAAATACAAAGTTTTAAAAGTTTGAGGGTCAAATTAAAAATTAATTTTTTTTTATTAACGTGACACGTCATTGTATTAACATGAGATAACGATTAGGTGACTAAAACGGTAACGATCGAAAACATAAGTGGCAAGAATAATCTTTTTTCAAATTGGGTGACCAAAATAGAACACATGCTAAACAAAAGGGACCTTCGGTGAAGTTTACCCTTAAAAATATTTACGTAAAAAGTATGAGTGAAAAATCGCTGGTTAAAAATGATTTGAAAAAAAAAGAGTGAAATGAATAATGGGTAATTGTTCTATACACAAGCGTTTGTGGAAACTTTTTTACACAAGCGTCTTAGTTTTAGGGGTTGGGACTTTGTTTAGGGTTTAAAGTTTAGGGGTATAAATGTAGTAGTTCTGAATTTAGGGATGTTGATAGAATTTCGGGTTTAGGGTTAAAATTTAGGGTTTATAAGTTAAAACCTAAATCTCCACCCATATTACCCTAAATTTTATATCATTTTTGAATTTTTAGATTCACTATGGTCTCAAATTCTTATAATTTCAAAAAGCCAAGTATCTCGTTTTGATTCTATTTGATACTTGAGACCATAGTCCATAGTGAATCTAAAAATTCAAAAATAATATAAAATGATATATTTTTAAAATAGGTATGTAATTTTTTTACCTTTACAAATTAAATTAAAACTTTTAACGAAGAATGTCATATTGAGTTAAACTTGCACTACACCAGGTTTGGTATATAGCGGCGTTTTTTATGGCGTTTTTGGAACAAACGCCGTTAATATTATACTTTTCACGGCGTTTGCGTAACAATCGCCACAAAAAAATTGTAAATTCTAATTTGCTGTTAACTGAAAGTCCATCCGTTTATTGCTTCATTTGAACTTGTAAATTCTCAACAGGTAAGTTCATATTTAGTCAAGGATTTTCTTTTGTTTCTTGGTGATTTTCGTTTGGTTCTTCTGAAAATTTGAATGCGAATACGAGAAAAGAGATGGGTAAAACCAAAAAAATGGACTTCTTTTGTTTTACTTAACTCGATTGACCATGGTTGAATGTGATAATTTGTTTCTCTTTTGTTTCCTTTCATTTTTTTGTATTTTTTACTCTTAAAACAACTGCTACAGCAAATTCTTTTCTGCATTAATTCCATGTTATAAACAATTGTTTATTTGCAAATGTGTACTGATATGCTGATTTTTTTGTTTAGGTACGAGCATCAATTAAAGTGAAGGCATCAGTTATTATATGCTTCACATCCTCAGGGAGGGCTGCAAGGTATACCATTGCAGATTTTGATTAATTTTAATTATATATATGAGCTGCTGTTTTCTTTTCTCTGAAGTTATCTTCCTAGATTTATGCTCTCTCTCTCTTTTCCCTGATGGACTTTGATACCCTGTCAAAGTTGTATTTAGGGGGTGTGCAAAAAAATAGTAAACTGATAAAACCAAATTGAACCAAGCCAATTTAACTGAAGTAATTTTGTTGAGTTGGTTTATTCGGTTGAAGAATTTGGCGTAGTTGGTCCACTTTGAATTTTCAAACCGAACAAACCAATATACTTTTTAATTTAACTTTGATGATTTCACTTTTATTTTATTTTAGTTTTCCATACGATTGTTGGAGACTACTTCCACTTAAGTTACCAAATAATATATATGCTAGAGATCCGTGGAGTGTTAAATTATTCCTTATTCTAATTGTTTTAATCTGGCGCTATTTATACTACATAATGTTATTTACCAACGAATAAATGTATATTCTTTATATAAAAATTTGTATATGAATTGAAAAGTAAATAAATTGTCAATAATCTTTGAATGACAGTCGGGTCAAAATTGATAGTGCAAGAGTAGAGAGCAAACTTTCATTCTTGCTGAGATGGTGTAAAAGCTTATATATTGGATTGTAGACTTCTCTTAACTATATATAACAGTAAGTAGCAATATATGATAGTTATTCTCAACTTTAATTTACATTGCTAGTTTATATTTGTCAATCTCTTTGTAGTTTAGCTAAAACAGTGTATGCATTCTTCTATTAATTCTCTTCTCCTTTAAACTTCTTCACAATATACACTTACATTATCTTCCTCCATTATTGATTAGCAGCACAGAATTTAATGACCTTTTTATTAATGTGGCTGACATGCGCTCACTGGTTGTTCTATTACTATGAAAGCAGATGACTGATGCTCGGTGCTTAAGATGCATGGAATTTAAATCGGTGTAAGGGACATTATCCAAGCAGGACACGGAGAACGTTACCAGGTAATCTCATATTTTCTTCTTCCATTCAGTCATTGTTACTATTTTAATTAAAAGAGGTTGGGATTTGATTGAGCTAGCACTTTTTTGTTCATGTTCACTGACTGTGTTGAACAAAAGTTATGTTTGTCAAATGCATGTACCTAAGCAACCAACAATGGTTAAAGAAAACTTATGTTGTCAAATGTATGTTGCAATTGTGCAAAGAGAATTGCTGATAACACAAGTATCCTTTTCTACTAGAACCGTTGTTCTTTCATGTACTTATAATGTAAGTTGGAGATGTTTTCTGTTATAATTTACACTGGTAGTCTAATACGATTCACTCCTTTTTCATATTGTACGTCGTCTATTTTTATTAAGTGTAGAGCTTTTACATTCTATAGGCAAATCTTGTTCCATTTTCAAAATTTTATGGATGCAGTTTAATACATTTAATTTTAAATTGAGTGATCATTTTCATTGATTTTTCTTGAAACTATGCTTTCTTGTAGGGACTAGGGAGAGCCACCCCAGAAAAAGTTATTTACAGCTTTGACACTATTATTTTCGGTCTGCTTAGTGGGAAGCACATCCCTCGTAGAGTCGTAGTCATGTAAAGAGATTAAAGTAAGGAACCATGATGTACTCCCTTCACATTTCAATTTCTTTTTTTTTGGATGTCGAAATAATTTAAACTTGGTGTAACATTTGTTAATTTAACATGTCCAAATAATAGTATTATTTTTACTATTAAAAAATAGTATTATTTTTATTTGAGTTTTTTTTGAAAGCATGGTTTTATTCGTGGCGTTTGTGAACACAAACGCCACTAAAGACAGATTATTCGCGGCGTTTGTATTCACAAACGCCACTACAGAACAGTTATTCGCGGCGTTTGAAAAAACAAATGCCACTACAGAATAGTTATTCGCGGCGTTTGAAAAAACAAACGCCACTACAGAACAGTTATTCGCGGCGTTTGTAAAACATAAACGCCACTACAGAACAGTTATTCGCGGCGTTTGTAAAATTCAAACGCCACTAAAGAACAGTTATTCGCGGCGTTTGTAAATACAAACGCCGCCATAGATCTTGACTTGTTGCGGCGTTTGTAAATTCACCGGCGCTTCTTGCGGCGTTTTTTTAAGCGCCGGGAAAGTTTTTAGCGGCACTAAAAAACGCCGCTATAGGACTAAAAAAACGCCGCTAAAGAACTGTTTTGTTATAGTGTTGTTTCTGAAAAAATGTCGATGTAGCTGCTACTCTAGAGACTGCATGCATCCGCCAATGACCAAGATCAACACCGTCAATTCGCCGGCCAACAAGTGTATTTAGTTTTTCTTCTTCCGTTCTATAGCAAGATTACAACATGAATCAAGCCAAAATCTCCAGAGACTTTTTTCCCGGTTTTCTTATATGGTTTGATTTAAAGCTAAGAATTATTTGGTTCTGTTTTTTTTTTTTTTTAATTTGGTTTAATAGTGAGGGATTGGTAGTATTGGATGGTTGTGAGGATGTAGGAAATTCAGAATAAGAATTGTTGTTATGGGGTGGTTGAAAAGACAATGGAAATTGAGAATCAAAGTTTGAAGATAGCATGGAGAATTGAAGGATCGATTAAAAGAATTTCAAAATTTTAACACGTTTACATAGATTTTTTTTGAGATTTTTCTTTCAATTTTTATACGTTTTACATACATGACATAAAATAAAATAATGTTATACTATATGTTAGTACTTTACATTTTTTGATATTGAATCTGAAAATTTATATATTTGAATTTTCAGTTCAAACATATAGATTTGAATATATGATCACTTAATTTGAGCAAACTTTGTATAAATGTTGCTCTTCTCTTTTTTACAAGTATGACACAACTTAATTTATTTGTAAAAATATTGCAGTTGCTACAATATTTTTAAAGTCGGTGAGAGTTGAATCCGACTTCAATAGTATTTGGATTTTTCCGATTAAAAAATCTTCCTTTGATGGCTGTAAAGCCAATCAAAATCTGCCACATGGTGAAGGCGGAATGTAAGCCCATTGTCTTTAATATTTTTTTAATGAAAAAATTAAATTAATATTTAAAGTCGGATTCCAAGCCCACCATCTTCAAGAACACTGCAAATGCTATATTTATGAAATAATCTGAAATTTATCATAATTGTGAAAATAAAATAAAAATTATTGTGTTCATCCCTTTGTGTCCTGGTGATAAAGGTAGATGTTTATCATCCCTTAGGATCTGGGTTCGAGCACCAATAATGTATATTGTATGTGTTGTTTTGAAAAGACTAAAAAAATTGAACAGATGTTACCCTTACATCACACCAGCATATTCAAAAAAAAATTATTGTAATATTCATACAATTTCACGCTTGATTGGATGATAATTTTTAAATTTAAATTTTATATTTCAATGACATTATACAACTTCCTAGACTCTATATATTCAAGTCAAATAAAAAAAAAAACTTTCAAGCAAGAGTGAGTTAGTGTATAACTTTACTTGACTAGTGAGGACTAGTGTTTAGAGGCTTAAAATAAACATATGTAAAATCTCGACAACACAATAAAATAAATAGTCTAAAGGTCAATTTTTTTCTTCAAAATTTTGAATTATTTAAAACTAAAATATTATAATCTGTATTTGTTCCGATTATTTGATTTTTTATATATTTATTTTAAATTATTTACAAAATAACAAACGGAGAAAATATCTGAATTTTAGTAAAATTTATAAATTCAAGGATTCAACTGTACGAAAAAATAAGTGTTTAATTAGTAATTTTACTTTTACTAATTTAAAGATATTTTTTTCTAGAAAAAAAAAAATTGTTAACTGCTACTTCAACCGTTGAGACTTGAGAGTTATATTTGTGTCTCCACCTCAGATGAAGCAAAAGCAACCCTTCAACTTCCATTTGCACTCTCTTTGCCCTCTCTGGTCTCTGTAAGGCCAGAGACAGCAAACACATAAAACCCTATTTTTGTCTTCAGTCTCACTTCCCACAAACACTCTCTTCTCTGCAATGGCAACCGCTACCATCTCCACGCGCTCCTTCCTTCTCCACTCCCCCGCTCACCACCACAGACAGCAGAGCTTCGCCATCACTTCCTGCCGTATAAGCACCGCCAGCATTAACAGCCCCCTCACTCACTCTCTTTTACTGACCGTCTCCGCCAGGCCCCGCAATAAATTCCACCCCGCCACCGTAGTTTTCTCCTCGGGAAATGGCGGTACTGGCGGAACTGGTGGAGCTGGAAGTGGAGGTGGCGGAGGAGGACATGATGGTCACGATGATCAGGACCGGTCACGAAATCGATCAGAAGCAATCCTGGCTCTCGCCGAGGTATATAAGTATAACCATTCATAAACACTGTTTTATACATGCTTTTGTTTCTTTTTTACGTGCGAATTGTGGTGTGTGTGTGTGTGTGTGTATATACACAGGCAGGGAGAACGATGGAGAGTTTGCCCAAGGACATAGCGGCGGCAATAGAGGCGGGGAAATTGCCGGGATCGATTATTCATAGGTACTTTGAGTTTGAGAAGTCGCCTGTATTCAGCTGGTTGCTTAATTTCGGAGGGTTTAAGGAGCGGTTGCTTGCCGATGATTTGTTTTTGACTAAAGTTGGCATCGAGTGCGGTGTCGGTATTTTCACCAAGGTTAGTCTTTTCTTGTTCCAAAATCATTGCTCTTACGACCCTTTCAGGGAATTTCTCTTATCGTCTTCTTCTTTTTTTCAGTGTGCTGCAGAGTTAGAAAAGCGAAGAGAAAGGATAACGAAAGAGCTGGATTTTGTTTTTGCCGATGTGGTATGCCTGGCTGCATGAGAATAAAAACAAAACAAATTTCATCTTCGATATACGTTCATAAGTCATAACAATAATGATTCCACGATTTTCAGGTAATGGCTCTCGTTGCAGATTTCATGCTTGTGTGGCTTCCGGCTCCGACGGTTTCTCTCCGGCCACCTGTAGCAGTCAGTGCCGGGGCTATTTCCAAGTTCTTTTATAATTGTCCCGATAATGCTTTCCAGGTTTATTGACTTTATTTGTTGTCACATGTATCTAAGTTTTATCTGTTAGGGGTATGTAAGCCACACATATGGGTTTATCTTATCTTGAGAATCCTGAATGCAGGTGGCTTTGGCAGGAACATCTTATTCATTGTTACAGAGAGTTGCTGCAATTGTGGTATATATTTTACAAACTTCACCCTGGACCAACACCACTATTTTATTAATTTCTACATGGTTTGAAAACATAACATTATCTCCCATGCAGCGTAACGGGGCCAAACTCTTTGCTGTTGGAACCGGTGCATCCCTGGTTAGTCCATAACCCTAGATTCATCTACTACTCTCATGCTTAGTGTCATGGTCATTGATAGAAATTGGAAGTATGAATCTCATGCCGTGTATTTGAATTGATATTAATATACTTGCGACAACAACCAATTGGTTTAGCGGGATGAGACACTAAATTCTTTAATCAATGTTAGAGTGTTCAACATTTACAAATGGCTACCTCGCCGCTTACTTCTTTGTTGTTTCAGGTTGGTGTAGGGGTGACAAATACGTTGACCAATGCACGAAAGGTTTTGGATAAATCGTTTGCTGAAGAAGCAGACGACAGCCTGCCTGTGTTAACAACAAGTTTCCAGTACGGTGTATACATGTCGGTGTCTAGCAACCTAAGGTAATCATATTCATCTCCAGCTTTAACCATGAGTTTTACATCATTGGGCTTGATTTGATAAAAATAAATGAAACAGGTACCAAATAATTGCCGGAGTTATTGAACAACGAATACTGGAGCCCTTACTGCACCGCCACAAGCTCATTCTGAGTGCAATCTGCTTCGCCGTTCGAACCGGGAACACTTTCTTGGGATCTTTGATGTAAGATACGGCATCACTTTTAAATATATTCGGGTGTTTGATCTTGAGAATCTGTAACAAGTGCTTGTATTATGTTAACAGGTGGGTGGATTATGCACGGTGGATTGGAGTTCAGAGGACGAGGGAATGAGTGAAGTATATGTACTATGTAGAGGTGCAGTAATGGCGAGAGTTTTCTCAATGGAGAGGGTTTCCGTTTTTCATTTCCAATATATTCGAAGATTTTTTTTTTACTATTATTAATTTATAACCTCTTGTTTAATGTGCACCAGTTTCAAGGGCATAATCTATTGCAAGTGCAGTTTCACCAGATTAACTAAACATAAACTCCGGTCCTGCCAGTCTCGGAGATTTTTAAGGCCATAAACGAAAATTAAAAATGTATCTTTATATAACCAAAACATATCGTCTTTTTTAGTATCCTTAGTTATACCTCAATAATATAAAAAATTAAATTTAAAATTCAGAGTTATGGTTAGAAATTCGTTTAAGATTAAAAAATTAAATTTATAATTAAATTTAGAGTTTAGGCCAGTTATCTCGTTTTATTGATTAGAAATTCGTTTTTTTCTTTTTATTTAGGTCTCACGTTAAAAAAATTAAATTTATGATTTAAAATTAAAATTTAAGGTTAGAGATTAGGATTTAGGGATTAAAGAATGCGTATTTTTAAAGTTTAAGATTTAGAATATAGAATTATGATAAAATTTATTTATTTTAGTGTTGGGCATAAAAATGACCGAAAAGGGACAAATGATTTTTATTTTGTTTAATTAATGTGTTTAGAATGTAGTATATGTTCTTAGATATTCTTAATCCGTTGATAATGGACACACACTTTGCATAGAAAGTGATTTGAACTCGGGTCTCCTAGGATGAACATCATTCGTTTTTCACTAAGACCACTTGTTGAGTTCAACAAGAACATGTTAAAAATATTAAATAATTTTTTTTAATATGGCCACTGAATTTTTATTATAACCATAGAAGATATCACAATTATAACGCATTCACGAATAAAAATAATATGACTAATTTACCTAAATTTCTTACAACCTAAAAATAAAGAAAAGTGGATTTTTTTTATGGATATAAGCATACCATCAAAATTTAAGAACTTCCTGAATCTACTTGTCTCTATCCAATATGGACTTATAACTGATGAAAAAAGAGTGGTGAGCGATCCAAACTATCAGGCAGAATGTTTCGCAACTCAAGATTGATTACGTCGGCAAACAACCATCAACCAAGTAGGGATCTACCTTTGCGAGACTACTGACAAAATCATAATCAGGAACTAGCGATGATTAAAAATTCTATGCAAGTAACAATCGACCGCTAGGGTATGCTGAATCATGCCACAAGGGCAGAGGAAACAAAACCACAGAAACAAAAAAACGCGTGTCACAAGGACAGAAAAAACATGTGCCATAAAGGCATAGATTCTTATTAAAAAATAAAAAAAAAAAAAAATTAATAAATATCGAAGATTGACAACCAATAGTTAGGTGATTGCAGGTTGCCGACTAACGCAAAAAAAATTAAAAAATTTACAGTCGGCGTAAGATTATTAGAGAGAAAAACTAAGATTGAACGGCTATATTAAATAAGTATTTAAACATAAGATATCAGTTTAAATATACTTTTGTATGAATATATGAAGAACATGGCTGTAGGAGTGGCAGTCGGTATACGATGTTGACTCTATTCATGAATAATATGTAAAAATAAAATTCTGACTCAAAAAATTATTTTTTTAATTTCAAGTTATTGAAGGTCGAGGTTGATTTTGCCAACTCGAATTTTGCTATTTTACAATTTAATCACTGTTTTTTATTTATTCAATCTTCTTTCATTTTAAGTTATTTTATCAAATTTGAACCACATTCTTCGAAACCACTATAGAATATATATTTAGCTTCAATTTATACTTTTTAAAACAAATTTTTATTTTTTTGATTTAGTCCCTCAACTTTATATGATTTAATCATTTCTGATTATTCCTTCATTTTAAGTCCATTTTAACCTAATTTAAACCACATGCTCCATTACCACTATATAATATCTATGTAACTTCAAATATTTTTTTAACAAAATAAATTATTTTTTCAATTTAATCCATTAACTTATCATTTTATTCAATTTGGTCCTTCAACTGAAATTTTCTTGTAAATTCTTTTTTTCATCAATTATTTGTCCTCGGAAACCTTTTTTAGTAACATTATAAATATATATTTTAATATTTTGAATGATACTTGTTTATTAAATAACATTAAAAATTTTATCCATACATGTGAAAAAATAGAGTAATATTTTGATACACAAGTTGTGTAAAAAAATTACATAACCCTTCTATAAAATTTAAAACTTAAATCTCAACCCATAGCACCCTAAAACATAAACCCTAAACCCTAAACCATAATCTCTGAACTTTAAATTCTAACCATAAAACTTAAATTATATACCCTACACACTAAACTCCTAAACCCTAACCTAAACCCTAAAACTGAAAGGTTTGTGTAAACTACACAAGCTTGTGTATCAAAATATTTTCCAAAAAAGAATATATATATATATATATATATCTTATATGATTATAAAAAGTCATTTAAATTTGAATAAATGCGCACTATAACAATATAAATAATTAAAATTAAATGTGTACAAAACTCGACTTGACTTAAGTTTCATAAACTCAACTTGAATCGAGAAATTTTCAACAAAAAATTAAATCATACAATCAGACTTATTAACTAGACTAACTTAAATTTTTTTGACTCGATCCGATCGAATCCTCACCTCTAATTCTAGATAGTTCACTACCAACGGTATCTAATATACCAATTACCAACACATTGTGCACCAATTTCAAGGGACTGACTCTGCAGTTTCACCTGATTAACGACACAAAAAGTGCAGCATATATATAATCTCTATAGATTGGACCCTGCTGGTTCAGCTGATCAATTGCAATCTCCAGAGTATTAGCAGGGACACCTGAATTTCTCATATGAAGTTTATTTTGGTGTCTTATAAAGCTAATTGTTTTGTATAATTGGAATGATCGGTGGAGCATCTATATAGCCGCCGTTGCTAACAATGGTGGAGCCTAACTGAGGATTGTGAACCCTGTTAAGTAATCAATATACACACATAAATGAGATAATACTCAGTTGCAATTTTCATTCAACCAAATCATGCATTTATAGTGAGCAGAGCACTGCTTATATACACGTTTTGCTTAGGCTAAATCCTTCTAGAGGATTTGTTAGATTTGTTAGGGTCCAGCTGTGAATTGGTTATAACAACCCAATTCTACAACTTTCTACAATTGTTTCCCGCGTATTTCCCCTAACAACTATATTCCCTTTCTTTGTTAATATTTCCCCTGCTCACTCAATCTCCAAGAGAATGAAGATCACGTACACTTAAATGATAACAAAATTCTTCAAAGACCTGCACATGTAATGCTTTGGTGAGAGCATCAGCAACCTGAGCAGAGGCTGGAACATAATTAACCTGTAGTTGTTGAGACTGAACTTTTTCTCGAACAAAAAATAGGTCGAGTTCCACATGTTTTGTCTTCGTGTGCATGACAGGGTTGGCCGCCATTGCTACGGCACTGGCATTGTCATTCCAAATGACAGGTGCATCAGGAAGATCGACATGCATATCTCGTAGAATTTCTTGAAACCAAAGGTTATCGGCTGCAGCATCAGCCAAACTGCGAAATTCTGCTTCAGCAGTCGAGCGAGATACGGAACGTTGTTTGCGGGAGCTCCAGGAAAGCAGGTGACTACCAAGATATGTGCAGTAGCCACTGATTGAACGACGGTCATCGGGGTCACTCCCCCAGTCGGCATCCGCAAATGAATGTAAGTTGATAGAGAAGGCAGGTTGAGGACTAAACCAAAGACCAAACTGAAGTGTGCCTTTTAGATATCGAAGGATGCATTTTACAGCAGTCCAGTGATGATCAGTGGGAGAGTGCATAAACTGAGCCACTTTGTTGACAGAGAAGGTTATGTCAGGCCATGTGTGGCACACATATTGTAGAGAGCCAACAATGCTGCGATATGTGTGAGCTTCGGGTAGGGGACTGCCATCATCTTTGAGAAGTTTCGAGCTGGCAACCATGGGAGTAGGAACGGGTGTTGCATCTCGAAGATCAGTTTTTACCAAGAGCTCAGTGATGTACTTGCGCTGAGAGAGAAAGAGACCACCATGTGTCTGAATAACCTCGATGCCCAGGAAGAAATGCAAATGGCCAAGGTCCTTGAGAGCAAAATGACTGTTTAAGTGAGCAGTGGTTTGCTGCATGTGAAAAGTAGAAGAACATGTTACCAAAATATCATCGACATACACTACAATGTATGTGTCAACATCTTGAGAATGATAAACAAACAAGGAGGCATCAGCATTTGAGGATTTAAAGCCAATATCAACAAGTGAAGTCTTGAGCTTAGTAAACCAATTTCGAGGTGTCTGACGCAGTCCATATAAGGCACGTTTAAGCTTGCACACAAGTGGACTGCCATTAGAAGCAAACTGAGTGAAACCATCTGGTTGAACCATATACACATCCTCAGTAAGATCGCCTTGTAATAAGGCATTGTTCACATCGAGCTGATGAATATGCCATCCATGTGTAACAGCTAAGGAAATAACCAAGTTTACTGTAAAGGTCTTGACCACTGGGCTGAAGGTTTCTCGAAAATCAGAGCCTGCGAATTGGGAGTAACCTTTGGCCACCAAACGAGCCTTGTATCGTTCAATAGATCCATCGACATTATGTTTGATCTTGAAGATCCATTTGCAGCCTATGGCACGTTTATCAGAGGGTAGAGGTACGAGCATCCATGTGTCATTATCCAAGAGGGCCTGATATTCAGAGAAAACTGCTTCTCGCGAGGTAGGATCTTGAAGAGCAGTATGAACAGTGGGAGGAACTTCTGACATTTGAAGGTGATATAGTTTGGGCTTAAATATTCCTGATTTGCTTCTTGTAGTCATGGGGTGACTTGGAGGAGTAGGTGGAACAGGTAAAGGTGGTGAGGGTGGAACAGGTGGTTGAGGTGGAGAATCTTGTATAGGTGGTGAAGGAGGAGGTATAGGTAAGGGATTATTTGAAAGATTAGGTGGTAAGGGTGAAGTGGTCTGGGGTGGATCAGAGGGTATGAATGTAGTTGATTGTGTAGTAGGTGGTTCAGGAGAGGGTGGAGCTTGTTGTGGTGTGGTGGATGGTGAAGAGTCAAATGGATGTGAGGTAGTAGGTGATGGGGAACCAGTTGTAGGAGATGTGTTGGGTAGTACATGAAGAGGAAAGGAGATACCTGGATCAGGAGGTGGTTGAGAAGCATGGGGCAAGTCTTTATAAGGAAATGTGGACTCAGCAAAAACAACATTGCGGGAAATAAAGGTGCGGTGTTGATCTTGATCAAGACAAACATAGCCCCGATGAGAGGGTGAGTATCCAAGGAAGAGACACGGTCTAGATCGAAATTCCATTTTATGTCTGTTGAATGGGCGAAGATGGGGATAACACAAGCATCCAAACACCCCGAGGAATTTGTAGTCAGGAGCTCGATTGTAAAGAAGTTGATATGGAGAGATATTGCCAAGGCTTCTGGATGGCATACGATTAATTAAGTACGTAGCACTGAGAACTGCATGGGACCAAAACGAGAGAGGGAGACCTGCATGAGCAAGCAGCGTGAGAGCAGTTTCTATGAGATGTTGATGTTTACGTTCCACAACTCCGTTTTGTGGAGAAGAGTGTGGACATGTGAGTCGTAATTTAATCCCCAAACGAGCCAGTTCATTGCGAAGAAAATAAAACTCACCACCTCCATCTACTTGTACAGCTAAGAGAGTAGCAGAAAATTGAATTTTAATTAATTGAAAGAACTGCTGAAAAGCATTACAAGCATCTGATTTTTTTCGAAGCAAATACACCCAAGTTACTCTAGTAAACATGTCAACACAGGACATATAATAGGAGTATCCATCAGAAGTAACTGGAGCTGGTCCCCAGAGATCGATCTCTACAAGTTGAAATGGATGTGTGTAGGTAGTAGTCGATGGAGGATACGGAAGCACATGATTTTTCCCAAGTTGACAGGCATGACAGAGACTGGATTTATCTGCAACAAAGTGTTTATTTAACGCCAAATTAACGATCTCAGGTGCGGAATGACCCATCCTAAAATGCCAAAGTAAGTAATCTGAACTTGTCATGGAGAAGGTGGAGATGGAAGAAGAAACAGGAAACTCATAAAGTCCATTGGATTGTACCCCTCGAAGCAACTCACGACCAGAAGATTCATCCTTAAGAATGCAATGAGAAGCATGGAATTCAAAATACACACTATTGTCAGCAGTAAACCGAGATACAGATAGCAAATTGCGTGTAATATCAGGTACAAGGAGCAACTGATCAATAACAAGTGGCTTAGATGGGGAAGAGAGCATAAAGAAACCTGAGTGAGAGATGAGAAGGGATGAGCCATCTCCAATGTGAACGTTACCCTTGCCAGTGTATGGATGAAGCTGATGAAATTGAGATGGATCCTTGGTCACGTGATGAGTCGCACCGGAATCAGGAAACCAGTTGGTTGTGTTGGCAACAAGAGAATTTATCTGTGGAGTAGGATCCTGAGCAATGGCCGGAGCAGTAGACTTCGAAGACTCTGACCCTGAGGAAGCGGGAGTGTCACTCGAGATATGAGGGTTGTAACAAACTTCAGGGCTCTCAGTAGCATAATTGTTTGTGTGTGCTTCAACGGTGGACTGAGATTTGAAGTCTTGATTGAATCGGTGCCAGCATCTGTCAGCAAGATGCCCTAGTTTGCCACAGATCTGGCACTGAATTCGAGGACGTCCACGAAATCGTCCCCCAGGGGAAAAACCAGTAGCAGAACGGCCTCCACGAGACCTGGAGGAATCAGAACTGTACGAGTCACAGGTGGTGTTGTGGATCCCAACAGACATTCGAAAAGGATCAGCAAGACGGGTTTCTGCATCAGCAAGAAGAGACACAGCACCATCAAACGTATAGGGTTCCTTACTAGCTGTGATAACAGCCACAACATATTCAAATTCAGAAGGAAGGCCATTAAGGAGAGAAGCAACCTGCTCAATTTCCGAGATCGGGCTACCACTGATGGCAAGGAGGTCACATATTTCCTTGATATGAGCAGAAAAGGCGTTAACCGAGAGATCACCTTTCTTTAATGATCGTAGTCGACAGTGCAAGTGCATGACTCTCGTGGTGGACAGTTTGGAATAGCGAGTAACAATGGTTTCCCAGATGGAAGCTGTCGTTTCACAGCCAACTAAATGAGGAAGAAGCGAGTTACTCATGGTGGAGAGCAACCAGGAAGCAAGAGAGCTGTCATGTTTGAAAAACTTCTGATAGACTGGATTTGGTGATTTGCTTCCATCAGCAGCTACAAGGTACTTCACATGACGAGTGAACTCAGTGTCGATGTAATGATCAAGTCCTTGACCATGGATCATCAACAGCACCTGCTGCCGCCAGAGAAGAAAGTTAGTATCATTAAGGCGTACGCTGATTTGCTTGTTGAAGAAGCCAGGAGAATCGGACAGATCGGTGGAAGTCTGATCAGTGGACACGGTGGTCGTAGCATCAGATGAAGAAGGCGCCATGAGAGCGGAAGGAGAGGATCACCAGAATCAAAGGAAGAAGGCGATAGATACCATGTTAAGTAATTAATATACACACATAAATGAGATAATACTCAGTTGCAATTTTCATTCAACCAAATCATGCATTTACAGTGAGCAGAGCACTGCTTATATACACGTTTTGCTTAGGCTAAATCCTTCTAGAGGATTTGTTAGATTTGTTAGGGTCCAGCTGTGAATTGGTTATAACAACCCAATTCTACAACTTTCTACAATTGTTTCCCGCGTATTTCTCCTAACAACTATATTCCCTTTCTTTGTTAATAAACCCCAGAATGTTCTAGTGTTTTTAAAGGAATTATAATGATGCTTTGTGGAGAATGCTCTTACCCCCAGAACCTTCGGCATGGATTGAATGAGAGAGCTTTCATTTTCCAACAATACAACCTAAGCCAACCTTTTTGCATCAAATATAGCCTATGTCTTGTAGATAGGGATGACTGACGGATATAATCGGTGGTGAAATAAGGATTTTCATATAGTGAGACCAGAGTAGATTTTGAGATACGAGGATTCTCATACTATTATAATTAGGGTCGTTTTTGGGTGGGCCATAAAGGCGCCGGCCCAAAGTTCACCCTTATCCAGGACCTACAGTTTATAATCATTAGTATTTAATTTAAATGATATTTTAATTTTTTAATATTTATTATTTTGATCTAATTTTTTAACACTTGTAATTAGGGGTTTGTTATTAAAATTTAATTTTTTTCTAATATTTGTTATTAGGAGTCATTTTTTTCAATACTTGTTATTAGGGACCCAATTTTTTCAATATCTGTTATTAGGCATACTTTTAAAATTCAATCTTTTTTTTCAATATTTGTTATTATGGGTTTTTTTTAAATACTTATTATTTGGGGCTCAATTTTTTAATGCTTGTTATTAAGGGTCTACTCAATGTAATTTTTTGTCAATATTTTTATTAGGATTCTAATTTTTTCTCCAATACTTGTTACTAGGGGCTAATTTTTTTCCAATATTTATTAATAGGTACAAACTATAAAAATTTATTGTTTCCCATTATTTTTTTAGAGTTTCATATTTTGTAATACTTTTTTATTAAGAGTCCGCTTTTAAAATTCAAAAATTTCAATAATTATTATTAAGGCCTAATTTTTAAGTTCGCCAATGGGCCACCAAAGTTTCAGGAACGAGCCTGATTACAATATAAATATTGTAATATTTATACTAGCTCTTTGAAAACCCCGTTTAACTCTTTAAAAATCTCATATCACAACAAATCAAGTGGGGTCAATTGATCTCCCTAAACCACATGTGGCTTCGCCATTGGATATGATTTTGCGGGTTCTGCACCGCACCTGTCCCAGTTGAGACAAAATGGGTATGAGTTTGTTTGGTAGTAGTGTGAGTGTGGATGTCAAAAGCCATACCCACCGTGAGTAGTGAGTAAATGATAGATTTAAAATCTCACTCGTCCTGTATCACCTCGCCCCGCATCAGTCCGTTTCACATCCGCCCGTCCCGCATCCGCCAACCCACTATCTACCATATGAATATGATTATTTTAATGAAATAACGTGGTGGATGAATACATTTGTTATATTCATGTAAAAGTATATGTTTGTAACCATTTAGAAGAATTTTGAAATGCTTAAGGGAGTTAAAAATCAAATTTATGAAATATGTTCAGGATTTTATTTATAAGCAGTGAGATCAAAAGATTATCAAAAAAAATTATATAAATAATTAGAAAGTGGTCAATAAATCGTTGTAACCGTGAGTAAGCCTAGTTTCATTTATAATATATAGAGATCGATTTCAATATGTATTTTAAAAGACACACAATTTTAAGAGATCGAAGGTTAGAAAAACAGAACAGCAGACTACTCCAAATACTAGTTCGGCAGTGACTTTAAAAACTCTTCATAAATTGTACAAGCTGAAATAAAATTACCACTTTATATGGTTAAAAAGTCATTTAAGTCCAGTTTCTTTTAGAGTAAACGAAATAAAATTTTGAGTCATATATTGTGAGTTAAATGGATATTTTTAAAGGTAATATATGCAGGTATGGGCGAATACGGACGTAATAGTGGGTGCGGAATGAATTTCAAAACATACCCGCGTGGGCGTGTGAATTTAAAAGTTATACCGCAACACGTAATGATTAAATGGTAAATATGTAGATTTTAGATATATATATATATATGGATCCAGATGGGGAAGGAATATCCACACCCCCAACCCGTTTTGCGATCCCTACTTGTGGTATAGGTTAGTTAAACCCTTTCGGCCTTTCCTGTCCTTTGTGGCAAGGTTAGAGAACTCCTTATTTAAACATAATAAATTAAAAAAAAAAGAATTGACAGGTCAAATTATTATTTTTTACATTTTATAGTATTAAATGCCAATTTTTCAAAAGTTTAGACCAACCCTATAGCCCGTTAACGTCTCAGCCTAAGTAAGCATGAATAGCATCATCATTATACCGATCGTTATACATTCGGGATAATCGCGATAATGTTTTTATATAATTTATTGGCAACTCAATTGAAAAATTATTAAAATATTATTTTTTAAAATAATAATTTTAATAACACTTTTGTTTCATACTTATATATATATATATATTAAAATAGAAGAGGATTGTTCTATATATATAATATATAAATTATTTAATCATTGTTAGACAAATTTAAAAATATATATATATATATATAATTTTACAAAATGGTTTCTTTCACCCACAATGTGTATATGGAACAAACTCTAGTTTTTATTTATTTGCTTAATTTTTAAAATGTTATTTAGTACCATTAAAATGTTGGAGGTGGTAGCAAGTCACAATAGAAAAAAACTTTATTTATCTACGGGGTTATTTACCCAGCTTACATGACAACTAAGGTGAAAATTTTCATTAAATTACATATTTAATAAACTACTGACCACTTAAAATGAATTTTTTGAAATCAGTTCTAATAAAATGTTGACCATTTAATTCAAAAGAACAAAACAATGTGGTGGGTGAAAAACCCGCAACATTTTTTGTGTTAATTACCTTTTAAGTTCAGAAGTTTTACTTATTTTTCATTTAAGTCTCAATTTCTCCTTTTTTAGGTTTAAATTTAATTCAGTTTAACCATAATTTAGTTTGGTTAGTTACAATTCGGCCTTTAGATTTTGATTCCTTTTAATTTAACCATTAGGAATTAGGTTGCTATAATTTTATGTTTTATTCGTTTCATCACTTAATTTGCAATTAAACTACTATTTTGACTTATTAATTTTAATTATATTAATAATGTAATTATATCCTTCACTAAAACACTTTAGCAAAAAATAACAAAAGAGTGACATGTAAACTAAAACACTAACCAATAAAACAAGCAAAACATAAAAATGGTTGTTATGTTAGCTTTACAACCGGTAATTTGAATACGCGATGGCTTTGATAGGTCATTTCCTTTAGGAATAATCTTTCTTTCTTTTGTACATGTTAATCTTACCCTTGTGCAATCAATGACATTGTCACCTTCAACTTCTTTTGCATTTTGTAATCCTTTAATTTTTACTTGGAACCCATTTTGTCTTCCCTACCTTTGAACTAGCAATTGTCATCCCTACCTTTGGACTAGCAACCGACTCTCTATGTGTGATAAGTATAGATTGATCCGCTACAACTTCACAACTTTCATTTATATTGTCATCATCTACTGTCAAATAGTTATCTTCTTTGATCTTATTTTTTATCATATCTGAATCCGAGTCAAAGCTAAAGTCCGTAAAAGAAATTGTCATTGTTATCACCTTAAGTAGTATATTTGATATTTAGATCTATCGTTGCTACTTTCTTGAATATAATAAAAAAATTAAAATCAAAACACAAGAATAAATATATGATATCATAATATCTACGTAATTAAAAAAACAATAATAAATAAGATGAAATGAGTTTTTGTTTATGAACTAAAATATTCACCTAAAAAATATTCAAAAAATCATCACAAATAATTTCATTAAATGTTAATTAAATTAAAAGTAAACATTTCAAACCCCATTTTTATGGATTTGGGACGTTAATTCTCATTTTCAAATCAAGGACTAATTAGTTAAATATTAATCAATTTCCAAACACCGAAAAAAGCTTAAATTCTATAAAAAAAATACCATATTAACCGCTCCTGGAATCTTTTGTTGAAGATGAACCGATCAGGCTATAAAGGCTTAGAAAAACACTTTCAAATACTGCAGTTTTTAGAGGGGGTGCTGTAGTTTTGGAGACTACAACGACAAATTTTTAGATTTTTAGAGGGGTGCTTTTACAACGACAAGTTTCTCTTTTTATATTTAAAAAGATATAAAATTAATTATGTTATATTTATAGTTTTGGAAATGATTAATTGGTAAAGATATATTAATTATATTATACTTATGACTTTAAAAATTGCTTATTGAGTAAAGAAATATTAATTGTATTATATTTATGACTTCGGAAATTGTTTATTAAAATATTTACTGTATTACATTTATTTTTTGTCATGTCATATGACACATCGGCTAGGTAGATGACTCAGTGGGTAGATGTAGTATTGCCCGACACAATGTACTACCATAAGCAGTGATGGACCAAGGGGGTTGGGGGCAGAGTCGTTTCTGAAATTTTGGTGGCCCATGGGCGAACTTAAAAAATAGGCTCCTAATTAAGGGTGAGCGTTCGATCGAGTTAAGTTGAGTAAAAAAATTTCAAGTTATGCGAGTTTACGAGTCCTTACGACTCGAACTTAAAATTTTATCTACTAAAGACTAAAATTTTAAGTTATTAGAATTTTTATTTTACAACTCAAAATTTATTTAAAAAAAAAATCAAGTCAAGACGAGTCGAGTCGAAAAAATCAATTTTTTCGAGTCGAGTGTTGCTCACCCTTTCCCCTAATAACGAGTATTAGAAAAAATTGAAATTAAACCCTTAGTAATAAGTGATATATAAAAACATGAGTCTCTATTAACAAATTTTGAAAAAAAATGAATTTTAAGAGTATTCTTGTAATAACAAATATAGGAAAAAATAGAACCCTAATAACAAGTATTGAAAAATTAAAATTTAAGAGTATGCATGTAATAACAAATATTAGGGAAATAGACTATAAATAACAAGTTTTGAAAAAAATTGGACTCGTAATAACAAGTATCAGAAAAAATAAAATTTAAGAGTAAGGCTCTAATAACAAATATTAGAAAAGATAGGCCCCTAGTAACAAATATTGAAAAATTGGCCTCATAATAACAAGTATTGAAAATTTTGTACCCTAATAACAATAAATAATAAAAAATGGGCCCCTAATTCCAAGTATTCGAAAAAATGAGCCTATAATAACAAGTATTGAAAAAAATTATACCCCTAATAAAAATATCGGAAAAATAAATTTTAAGAATAAAACTCTAATAAAAATTATTAAAAAATTAAAATTTAAATAATAAATATTAAAAAAATATTAAACTTTAACTATAAATATTCGAAAAAAATGGGCCCTGGGCGGGCGCCCCTATTGCCCATGCCCAGGGACGGCACTGGTTGGGGGAGCGGTCACCCATTGTAAATTTGAAATTTGTATATGCTTTTGAAATTTTCTATTGAAAATCTATTTTCGTCCCCTCTAAAATTTGTAAATTCGCCACTTCTAGAATTTTTTAAATTCACTCCTAACATAAAAATTTTACGTCTACCTAAGATAATACATGTTCAAAGAACATAAAACCACAAACATATACCTAAACCGAACATTAGAAATATATATGATCATTTTTAAGTTCATTTTTGAAGAGTAACCTGTGTCTTTAAGGTGTATTATATATATGATCAATTTTAAGTTCATTTTTGAACGTATAAATCAGTCAAATTATCTATACAAAACTACGTCATACTCACGTTATAGGTGAAATAAAATTAGGGACAGTTCAAAGATTCAATGGACCATATACAATTTATTAAAATGAGACCTTTAATTTATAAAATAGGTATAAGGTTTTTTAATAAAGTTTCATTAATACAAAATAAATGTTATATTACTCTCTTGAGCAACATAAAAATGGCTTACAAACATATAAAAATCCAACATTTTCACTTGAAAGTGATGTTCTTGCATATTTTGAAGAAAAATCATCTACAACACTTTCAATATCTTCTTCCAACCAATCACTCTCGATTTCTATCAAAACAAATTCATTTAACCTTTCTTGCAACATAATTACCGGTAAGTATAACTTTACAAACTTTATTTCCGAAAAGCTTTATTCCGCAGAAGCAACACTAATAAGAATAATCAGTAAAACTCTATATGCAATTGTCACATTTGAGAAGAATTAAAACATTTTAGAAAATTTTCATAAATTCATTGCTCATATTTTTTTTTAATCTCTAAATAATTTCAACTCAATAAATAACATATGTATATAAAGAAGAAAGTTGAACCCTAGACCAATTCTACTATTCTAGTCGTTGAACTTAATAAAAGAATCCTTAAAACAAAATTAATGAGCAATCAAATTTTACATCTTTTAAGTTTTAAAGTTGTAATATCCATTTTTTGTCCGAATCCACTATCCTATTAAATACAGTCAATTAAAATTCAAAAAATGCATTCAATGCATTAGGATCTTCACGCCACCCACAAGCAATTAAAAACACACCAAACCACCAGTTTGTATTACGATTTCTAAATCAAATTGAGTTACTTTTTCTTGCTTATTTAGTTTCCTTTTTTTATATATAGCTTTTAAACCTTTTTAATTCGTTTCCTTTTCTGCCGTATAAGCATGAAATGCTTTGTTGTTTCTTAACATTAGTTTTGCTTGTCATCTTTTGGGTTAATCCATGTTTCAACCTTCCATCTTTACATTCATACATTTTAGTCACTAGTTGTGGGCATATTTATCTATTTTTAGAGATAGATAAATAATTTATCAGAGTGACCGGTAGCGACTCCACAATTTCCCCACCATTTTTCCAAACACATTTTAATCAAAATAAAAAATCGATTCTTCTAGTGACATCAAAAAGGAAAAAAAATCAAATTTTAGTCGCTACAAAGGTTATTTTTAATTGATATATTTTACTTTTAATTTAACCGTTAAAACAAAATTAATGAACAATTATATTCTACAAAGGTTATTTTTTAATTGACATATTCATCTTTTAATTCAATCCTATCGATGGAATAGAATACATTTTATGACCAGCCATTTATTTCTTAGTGAGAGCGTCCGCAATAAAAAATTAGTTACTGCTATCGAGGGTGAATAACTTGGCTCAAACTACAATAAAATTGAGCCGTCCTTGACCACAATTAAAACTTTGTATTAAGAAATTTTTTAGAATATATATTAGAGAATTGATTTTGAGTCTTTTTTTTAGGGACCTTATATTATCGTAACTATTAAACATGTTTAGAATCAATCATGAAAAGAACATTTTATACAAAAGAACACTTTTTAATTTATCTGAAAATAACTTTGCGTTCAAACCTTAAAAATAATTATAGGTTGAGTGATAAAAAATATATACACAATATAATAACGGTTTATCAATCTAAGTGATTTTTAACTTTTACTTAAATATAATATAAAAGTATAAAAAGGAGAAAAGTGTTATTATAATATATTAGTTATTATTTAAATGAATATATTTTAGTGATTTTCTAGTAGGATTAGCATCTGTTAATCAATGGCACCAACTACGTTAGGGTTTAATGTAGTATAGACAGAAAGGCGATCATAATAATATTAATTATTATTTAAATGAAAAACATTTTAATATTTTAAATAATTTTAAAGATTACAAGATAATATTTATTTATGTATTTTCTTAAGTACGTGTTAAGGCATACATACTTTGTAAATAAAACTGATTATCACTATTATAAAAACAACATATGAAATTATTACAAATAATATAAAACACCATATTAATAAGATTAAAAAGTTAAAAACGATAAAATAAAGATGATCACTACTATAAAAACAACATAACTATATTTGATATTATTTTTTTTATTAATATATCAAATAATTGTATAATATAACTTCCAATTGAAGAGTATAGAAGCCATAGGCTACTTTCTATCTATCCTTTCCCTTTAACGGAAACTTGAGGTGGATCCAAGTCATCCAATCTTGACCTAATCCACTGTTGTCAACATCCATTTCCCTAAATCTAACAGCAACAAATGCACGCGCCAACTTTCTGTTAAGTTCTACACTTTTTCTTTTTTTTTTTTCTTTCTTTTTACCTCTGTAACCTATATTTTTTAACCTATAATTAGTAGTCTACTACTCCTTAAAAAGTAAAAAACAAAATACTTCCCGTCAAAAAAAATATTATTAAAAAAAAGAAAAAAAAATATTTGATGCATTATTAGTGTAAATTTTAATTTTTAAAAGTAAATTTATATTAGAAATTAGAATTTAGTTTAGGATTTATAATTTAGAGAATTACTCCTATTTTATGTTTTGAATTTAAAATTTTAGACTATAATTTAAAGTCTAGAGTTTATAATTTAAAATTTTAGGCTTAGAGTGTATACATATTTTGATAAAGTGTTAAAGATTTGGGTTTGATAACATATTTTGGATCAAATATCAAATATAATACTAAAACTTCTAAAAGAATATCAAAATTGTTATATATATATATATATATTGCCCATCTATCTCTACTTTAGACCATCGAATTGAAATATTCACAATCACTGACGATAAGTGAATTGAGATGTTGTTATGTTTTTTTAAAGAGGGTTTTATTATATATTGGAGTAGCAATACTACTGACCTCGTTAAAAAACCTCCCTAAACCTATTTGGAGGAAAAAGAGCACACAGTAGATTGCATTGTTTACATGGAGTTCACCTTGATTGTATTTAGAAACAAAATTGAAAACAGATCTGGCCTTACTGGATGAATTATTTGTGCCTTGGGATAACATACCAGTGACTAGGTCTGCACTTTGGATATTGGAACAACTTCCACTTGCCTACGGGGGATCAAAAACCATCATATCTTCGGACCTGCCTATACCTTTTTTAGCAAGGCAGTCGACAAAAGTGTTGCACTCTCTCGGCATGTAATTGAATATGCAGTCGAGGATCTTGCTTGACTTTACACAATAATCGATCACTTCCTTGTGGGTAGATGGAGTGCTTTGAGGGTTATTCAACCAATTGATGACCAGTTGACTATCACTTTCAACTATTACATGGAATTTATTTCGCCATTTGGATTTTTCGAGTAAACTGATTGCTTCAGAAATAACGAGCATTTCTGCTGATACGATATCGCACTGTCCCACGTTCTTGGAGAAATATAAGAGAATTTTTGAAGACTCATTTCTGAGAACACCACCAATTCCAGCTTTGTCGAAGCTACCGCAAACAGCCTCGTTGATATTGAACTTAAGAAATCCCTTTGATGGGGCAGTCCAATGGACTGGTTTTGCCAACTTGGGGCGGGGCTTCAAAAGTTTTAAGTTGGAGGGGTCTATAATTGCGTCAGTAACTGCCCACATTTCATCCGGTCATTTGGCTTTACACCACCAAATTAATCTCAGAATACACAAGTTAAATAAAAACTCAAAGTCAACCTTGCAACCTTTGAATACAGATTCATTTCTATACTTTCAAATGGTCCAAATGAAACTGAAGAAACTAAGGTTCTATACCTGTCTATTTAGAGATTTCGGCTCCAAGCCACTTCATTGAATCAACATCTCTCTAACACATGAGGGCATAGTGAAGTGTACTTGTCATATGTTACACCATTTGGACCATAGAGCCCACACTAGATAACAGTGGCAAAACAGGTGCGAAATGGACTCTGAGTTTGCCTTGCAGAATGGGCATTGATCGGAATTCTGAGGGATGATGCCCATTTTCTGCAGTTCTTGTTTTGTGGGTATTTTTTCATGGATAACTTTTCAGAGAAATGATTCGACATTTGGGTGAAATAGGCCACTCCATACCAAGCTCCAAACTTCGTCTTTAGTTACATTTTCATTGGCAGAATTGATATAGAAGGATTTAATACTATACACTCCACTTGAATTGGTCGTCCAAATAATAAAATCAGTTGAGGATGGATTAATCTTGCTTCCTTGTATGAGGATTGAGAATTCCTCCCACTCTATTTGTTCTTACTCTTATACTTGCCTTCGTAATTCAATGTTCCAGCACCAAATATTATTTTAATAGAAACTGAAATCTGCTATGGCTTATTTTTTTCTTTATAGCGAGAGCGAAGATACATGGGTAGGCAATTTTCAGCGCGGTATTTCCTATCCACTTATCAGTCCAAAATTGGATAAATTTTCTGTTACCAACATTGAAACGGATATTAGCCAAGAAAAGTGAGTTAGGATTGGATAGTTGACCAGTGATGCTCCTCCATAACCTTGACTTGTTAGAGGCTGAGCGTGAGGTTGGCAGAATTGAGGTCGAGAGTGGTTCATACAATGTCGAAATGATTTGGCGTCACAAACTGTTGGTTCAGTGCCATAACGCCAAAGCCACTTACTCCGCAGTGCCAAATTGTGTGTCCTAAAGTCAACCAGACCAAGCCTTCATATGGATTTTGAAAGATACAATAATTTATTCTTTACTCAGTGTATGGCACGGTTATCTAAAGATCCCCATAGAAATTTGGCTATCAATTTTGATAAGGAGGCGCAAATGGAGGCTGGCGTCAGGAATAAAGACATGAAGTATGTTGGAAGACTACATAGAACCGATTTGATGAGAGTGATTCTTCCCCCGAAAGAAAGGGTTTTTGATTTCCAACCAACAAACTTCTTATAGAACTTGTCTACTAGTGGTGCCCACAGAGCTTTAGAATTTTTCCGAATTCCCAGTGGAAGTCCAAGATAAGTAGAAGAGAACTTCTCGCTTTTGCATTGAAATAATGAAGCCCAATGATCAATTTTTGTATCAGCCACATTTATCCTAAGCAATTTGGACTTGTGCAGATTTATCTTAAGACCAGAGGCAAGCTTGAACCCTCTCAGAATTCTGACCACATTTCTGATTTGGGATTCGTTGTCACCACATAATATAATGAGATCGCCTGCAAACTGTAAGTGGGACAATTCCATAAAGTTAGGACCCAGGCGAAAGCCATTGAGTAATCCTTGCGAGACAACCTTACTTAACATAGAACTTAAAGCCTCAGCTACCAAATTAAACAGGAAATGGGATAGTAGGCAGCCTTGCCTTAATCCCCTAGAGATAGAAAAGGACTTTGTATGAAAGCCATTGACGGGAACATATATTCTAGCCGATTCTAGGCATTCTTTGACCCACCTGCACCACCTATAGCCGAACCCCATCTTTTTTAGAACCAATAGTAGAAAATGCCAATCAACAGAGTCATAAGCTTTTCGAAAGTCTACTTTGAAAACCACTCATGGCAGTCATTTTCTTCTTTTATAATCGATGAGTTCATTAGCAATGAGAGAACAATCAATGATCTATTTCACGGGGCTGAAAGCGAATTGCGAATCGCCAATGACCAAGTGGGCAACTCTTCTCGATCGAATAGTTAAAACTTTTGCAAGCAGTTTATAAATGCATCCCACCAGGCTAATGGGACGATAATCTTCCATGGTAGTCGGATTACTAACTTTCAGGATGAGTACAATAAAAGAGTGGTTGTAGTTTCTATCATTCACTTCCCCTTGATGAAAGTTTTCAAAGAATTTGTAGATTGCATGTTTGAGGTTATGCCAGAACTTCTTAAGGAAGTTCATGTTGAAGCCATCCGGACCCGGAGCTCTCGTACCATCTATGGAGGACAGAGAAAAGAGTATTTCTTCCACTGTAAAAGGTTCTTCAAGAGATGAGACTATACCTGGATCAATCGAACATGTGATACAGTCGAGCCGTTCCACCTGAAGTGTATGCTTCTCATTATAAATCTGGTTAAAATGAGCTTGTATAGCCAACTTGATTTGTCTAGGTTCCGTTAAGAAGGAGTTTCCAACTTTGAGCTTAGAGATCGAATTTTTACTTCTTTTTTAGGAAGAAAAAATATGAAAGAACTTTGAATTCCTGCCCTCTGCCTTGAACCACCTAAGTCTCGACTTTTGTAGCCACTCTCTTTCGTTTTATCTAACTACTTTCCACAACTGATTTCTGGTAGCAAGGATCTCCTGCTTGAGGGAGGGATTAGATTTATCTCCATTGAATTTCGATTCAAGATCTGTGATTTTATTTTTCAAGGCTGCAATAGTTGGTTTATTACCTTCATCTTTGCTTCTAAACCAAGCTTTAGCCCTGTATTTACAGTTTTTAAGCATAACGCTAATTCTCGGATTAGATAAGTCTTGGCAAGTTTTGTTTATGATCTCGACTAAACTTTCTTCTTCTCCCCAGTGATCGAACCAACAGAAAGGCATGGGTCCCCAATTCTATTTTGCTATCGTGAGTGCTACTGGATTATGGTCTGAGATGTTTTTTGGTAGCAATCTTTGCAAAAGGTCCGACAAATTATGCAACACCTCAGGGGATAAGAGGAATCTATCCAATCTGCTCATAGACGGCTTGTCTCTGTAGTTGGACCAAGTGAATATCCCACCTTGAAATGGAATGTCCAGTAGCTGTAAAGAGTTGATGAATTCCCTAAAGACCTTCATTTCTCCTTTTCTATCACAAACACCTAATTTTTCTTCTTCTCGGCAAATAGTGTTGAAATCGCCACCCATGATGAGAGGCAACTTAATTTTGCTTAAGGATTCACTCAGCTTGGAGAATAAAATCTTCCTTTCTGCCGCCCCATTAGGGGCATACACATTGATTAGTGAGCATTACATTTTAATGCTCTCAACTTTTAGCCATCCTACTAGCAGAATAAAGTTGATGTGAGCAGTTTGGGATTTGCATTCAAAAGCTTCAGGATCCCATATAGTTAACAACCCTCCAGATTGACCATTTGATGCAGTAGACAACCAACAAAAATTACTAGAGGATCCCACAATTTGACTAATAACCCATTCATCACACTTTTGAAGTTTCGTTTCTTGTATGAAGGCAATACTGGTTTTACTGTTTAGGACTAGTCGTTTTATGGCTACTTTCTTCTCCCTACTCCCCAACCCTATGACGTTTCAGGTGATATATACGGATTGATTCATAAAATAGTATAGAAACGACAAAATACACAAATGAGATTACCTCTACTGGATATTCCCAGCATTCTCCAGTTCCCTTAGCCGGTCACAAACTTCTTTGTCTGAAGCTTTGAAAATGAGGCCAACTTGCTTGCATACCTGAAGGCAGTCACGAGCTTCCAATTCCACAATGAGATTGAGGTTTCTGTTGCGTTCTGAATTGAACTGAGCGACTGGGATTTTGTTGTTGTTAATTGTGGTAGTGTCTGCAGAGGAACTGTACCATTCTTGTTGGTCTTTGCTTTGTGCTTGAATTCTCACCGGTGATCATTTTGATTGACTGGCCACAGAAGCCATAGAAGGTGAGACTCTCACCGGAGCCAAATTGGGGATCTCCGTTGCAACTGATTTTCTAGGCGTGGTTTGATAATCAACGGTGAGATATTTTTGGGTACTTTAGGATTTTGGGCTTGGTTGTGAAGAGGCCCAATTCTTGGTCATATATTAGGGAGGAGTGGTTGTTGAGGCCCGAGGATGAAAGGGAGGCTTCAGGCTCAATTTCGATGGGGACATTTAGGAGATTCTCTAAATATGATGTTATTGTATATTTTCATGTACGTGTTGATGATGTTTATCATTCATCTTCGATAATGGTGTTTGTTTTCTATCTATCGTTGTTCGAGTTGTTTGGTTGTATTTTTAACTCTTTTCGTATTTTGTCATATTTTAGTTTTAAGTGATTAGTGTGCACTATAATAGTTTGAAGAGGTATTTATATATATATCAATTAGTTTATTATTATTTTATAAACTCTTTTAAGATATTTCTTTTTATTTAATAAAACCAACATCTATTATTTGTGGAAGAGAATTATTATATATATTTTGCATGATTTTTTAAATGTATTAAAAATTTAAGGCATGAAGTCAAAATTAGCCCCCCAACGTTTGACCGTTTAGTCACTTTGACCCCTATTATATTTTTTAGCATTTATGCCCCCCAACATTTTAATTTATGTCAAAATAGCCTTGTTTGGATGGACACTGTTAGTTGACTAACGATCAACATTTTTTGCTGATGTGGCGCGCCATGTGGACTAAATTGATGACATGACATTCCCACGCGTAATTAGACGATGATGTGGCATTATAAATGTTTTTAAATTAATTATAAATATTTTTATTAAATTAATTATAACTGATAAGATGATGACACGTGAATGAATCTGATTGGTTTAAGGACAAAGGAAAAAAAAGCAAATTTTGGATATATGTTCAGTAGGAATTAAACCTAGGCCTTATGCATGAAATGATAAATACCTAACCATCAAGCTGGATAAGGAGAATTGAACCTAGGACTCTTGGATGAATGGACAAAACAACTTACCATTAAACTAGCTAATAATATTGATTCATTATTACCAAGCATTAAATTTAATTAGTTTATATTGTGATTATCTTAATTACAACATAAATTAAAGTATATTTTTGAGATGGACTTTGTGTTTTGTTTCTAATGTAATTTTTTAAATTATTGAATTTGATATTTTCTAAATTTTCTATTTTTAACTAATTATTTGACAACAATATAAAATAATTAAAATAAAAAATAGCATTTGTAAAAAAATAAATTTAACTTATAATTTATTGGTAATGATAGTTTTTATTTATATATTTTATTAGTGTTATTTTTATTTTAATTATTTTTATATTGTTTCTAAATATTTAATTAAAATTAGAAAGAAAAAATTTAAAACATAAAAATTATAAATAAATTTAGAAAAATATATTTTCAATAATTTAAAAGTATTATATTAGAAAAATTAAAGTTCATCTAATAAATATACTTTTATTTATGTTATAATTAAATATAATCACAATTTAACCTAGTTAAATTTAATCTTTCATAATAACAAATTGAAGAAACCTAATTAGTTTGGTGACATGTTTTATTTCCAAGAGTTATAGATTTGATTCCCCTTGTCCACTATCTTTTATTTCTTCACTTTTAAAAATATGATATAATGAATAAATATAATAAGTGATAATTAAACTTTAAAGTAGTATTTTAGCCTAGTGGCTAGGTATTTAACCTGTCATTCATAAGGCCTAAGTTTAATTCCCACTAAACACGTGTTTGAATTTGTCTTTAAATCAATCGGATGATGCCACAAATCATCACCAGATCAGTTATAATTAATTTAATAGAAAATATTTGTAATGTCATATCATCAATCTAGTACACATGGAGTGCCACTTCAGCAAAAAAAAATATAATAATTTTTATCTAAATAAGGCTATTTTGACATAAATTTAAATGTTAGAGACTTAAATGCTCCAAAAAATAAAATAAGAGTTAAAGTGATCAAACGGTCAAACATTAGGGGCTAATTTTGGCTTTATGCCCAAATTTAACCGATACCAAAATTTGAACTGAATACGGTTTTAAACTTTGATATTTTAGCAAAATGTTAGTTTTGATGTAGCTTTAAATTTTTTGGTGAAACGTTATAAATTTTAATGTATCATAAAAAATGTGGTATTATAAATATCAACATTTTTAATACTTTACCGAAATTTATGAAACTTTATAAAAATGTTATTCTTAGCCGATTTGAAATTTCGTTTTATGAAGGAATGTTTGAGAAGAACGTACTATGGAGTATACTTTAGACATTTTGTGGTAGATCAAATGAAGTTATTAATAAGGTTGATTTTTTTTAATAAAAGGCGTTAGTTTTATAAAAGGAAAAAAATATTTAAAATTATGAGAGTGAAGTAAACATATAATCTAGAAAATTTCTGATAACTATTGAAACAAAACTAATTACTTAAGATCATAAAAGGACTATACAAGAAAAAAATAGTAAACTCAACTAAAAAGACTTGAACAGAAGAGAGATACGAACAAAATCATTAATCGACGATGAATGATAAAACCATCAACACTAACATAAAGATGCATATAATGATGAGACATATTTACAAAATGGTCAATATCACAACTCATTCGCGAATAAGAAACGCTGATTGTGAGTCGTATTCAAATGCAACTCGAGTGCCTGAAGTAGGGTAGATCTGTAGGATAACCAAATAAAAGCCATATTGATCAATTGATGGGACATCAAATTCAACATTGAAAAGAAATAATACAAAAGAAGACAAAAAACGTACTATGAGACAGAGAAAAATGTATCACAAAGACAAATTTATTCTTAATAAAAACTAAAAAAGACACAAAAAAATAAAGATGAGATATAATGAAACAAGAAAAGATAAAAGATTACCGACGATTGACGATTGACATTAATATTAGTATCGTCGTCGGTCATACAAAAAAGAGTTAACCTTTTTATCTATATGCTAACGAGTGTTCAAGTAACTAAATCAACTCATATTGACCATAATTTAGAATTTTTAAAAGAAGAAAAATAAATAAATAAGGAAAGGCAGTGACAGAGCCATAGCTCTAATGGGTGGGGCTGTGCCCCCTGGTAGGGGGAATTTTTTTTAACCTTTTAATTCTTTATCTTTTTTCTGAAAAAATTGGGATAATTGTAAATTTGTCCCCCACCTTTTAAAATTTATGTTTTGCCCCCCTCAACTTCAAATCCTAGCTCCGTCCCTGAGGAAAGGGATGGAAGAGTAAAAAAATGAAAGAGAAAAAAACTAAAAGAAAAAGAAGATGAAAGGAAACGAATATTAGGGCACGTTTGGTTTAAAAAAATATTTTTTTTATTTATTATTATTTTTAAAAAATAATTTTCATTTTTAGTTTTTTAAAAATTAGAAAACATGCTTGGTTAATAGTGATAAACTTGTTTTTAAAAATAAAAATAGTAAAAATGTATTTGTCATCTAACTTTTTAAAATAGAAATAAAAAATAATTATTAAATAATTAAAATAAAAAATAATCATAAAAATATTATAATAATAAAAATAAATAAAATATGAGTAAATAAACTAAAATTTTAGAAACTAACATTAGAAGGATTCGAACCCGAGTTAAAATGAAAAAAAACCTTGTTTTCATATTTTCCATTTTCTAAAATATTTTCAAAGAAAATAATGAAAATATCTTTTATGTTTTCAAATTTTCATTTATTTTTTTTTCTAATTTTTTTTAATTTTACAATCAAACACGTTTTCTTTCTCATTTTCTATTTTTCAAGAAAGTAAAAATGAAGATGAACTTTATTCTCTAGAACCAAACGAACCCTTATTTTCCTTTTAGTTTTCTATCCTCTCAACAAGCACAACGATAGAAAGAAAAAAATATATTTTTCATCCTTCTATTTTTTTCATTACTTTAACTTTTAACAATTCTAATTATTTTCTCTACCAAACAAAACCTAAGATCATTTACGAAATTATTTTTCACTAACAATATATTAAATGATAAATTTGTATACAATATAATATGTACTTACATGTCAATTTAGTTTTTATATTGTTGAGTAAGCACATTTAGTCGTTAGTCAAGTTGTTCATCTTTGTTCCCTTATATTTTCTTAAGTCATGAGTTTTAGACCTATTAGGAGTACTTCCCTTTCTTCTCGTAAAGTTCCCTTCACCTTCATTCTAAATAGAACTAGGATTAGATTTAAGATTTCTCATTTTTTTTCACATTGTTTAGTTAAAAAGATGTTTTTTTTCGGCTTCATCTTTAAATGATGTATTTAAATTTTAAATCGGCGGTGGCCGTGGTGGGTCCAACAAAAATAAATTCTACTCTTGAAAATGCATTTATTTATTCAATAATAAATAAATAAAAAGTGAAATGGAGATTTTTTAATTAAGAACTAAAACCACTAAAAAACAACTTAAAAAATATAATGAGAATCTAATTAGAGATAAAGAAAACAAGTATATTTGGTCGGTTGGTCAAGTTGTTTATTTTTGTTCCTTCGTATTACTTTAAGTCATATATTCTAGACCACTCTTCTTTTTTTCTTTAGAGTCTTTTATTCCCCTCCTTTCTAAGTAAGATTAAAATTAAATTTAAAATTTATTAAAAATTAGTGACAAAGTTACAATTTGTCATTACCTTTAATAAATTGATGCAAAAATAAATATCGTTACCCTTTAATAAACTGATTATAATTACTATTTCCGTAATACGTCTAACATCCAATTTCTCATTACCTTCTTGATAATTAAAATTATTGGTAACCAAAATAAAACTTGTTTATTATTTATCTTATTAACAAACAACTTTAAAATAAAGCACCTAGAGTTAATTTATCTAAAAACATTAAAAATGAATAGACAAACATAATTTATTGGAAATTTAAACAAAAATTGTGAAATTAATTGAAATACTATGAAGTTATTCTAAATTACTTAAAAAAAATCTATGCGAATAAAATATAAAATCTGGCCAGTAAGTGAGTCGGTTCTTTTTAGCTTTATTATTATTTCACTCGAACTCCAATAATGTCAGCATGTTTGGTGGGGTTAGCGCTGTGAAAAAAATCCAAATAAGACATTTGATTCGTTTATCTGGAGATTAAATCTGAGAATTCAGATACACAATCTGTTTTTTTATTTAATTTTTAATAATTTAGATTGAATATTTAAGAAAAAAATGATAATCAAACGGATACAAATCTCAATATTTAAGTTTTAGATTATCTGAGAATCCAGAAATAAATAATAAACCTTTTATTGCATTGGGTTTATTGCTTGATATAGTTCTTTTGAGTAGAGGTGGACATTTAATCGAGTCGAGTTAAGAAAATTGAGTTAGTCTATTTGAAGAGTCTTATTTCATAACTCAAATTTTTTTTAAAATTTTTTCGAGTCGAGTCGAATCGAGTTTAAGTTTTTGTTTAAATATAATTGTAAACATTTATAATGTTATAATACTAATTAGTTTCAATTTAAATGATTTTCTATAACCATATACAATACCCATGTATAATTAAATATATTTTTTCATATGTAATATATATGTCAGACATAATTGAGATACTCGACTCAAACTTGAAAATTAATCCACTAATTATTAAAATTTTGAGTTATTCGAATTTTCATTTTATGAATCAAATTTTATTTGAAATTTTTTCAAGTCGAGTCAAATAATTCTCTTTTTTGAGTCGAGTTTTTTTCCACCCCTACTTTTGACTGTAGGTTTATCTAACATAATTGCTTATTATTTTGAGCATTTCCAGTTTTATTTTATTTAATTTGACCTCTCTAGGGACAATATTTTCTTGTCTTTTTTGGTATCACTTTCTATGCTTCAACGTTAAAAAAGTAATTTTTAAATCGTAACCTTGAATTCTAAATTCTAAACTCTAAACCTTAAAAATGTACCATACCCTAAAATCTATAAACTCTGATCTTAAACTCTAACCTTAAACCATAAACTCTAAACATAACCTTTTAGTGTGAGGCATAAATAAACGTACCAGAAATATTTCTATTTTCTCTCCACATGTTTTTTTGTCATTTGTTTATTGAATTATATATATATATATATATTTTATTATTATTGGTTTTTTAAAAATTTATGTTTACTACTATCTTTTTTTTAAGTTGGATGTATGAAAAATTGTATCCAACTTTTCTGAGACATAAATCTCTGTTTTATAATAAATTATATTATGGGTGATTCTCACCACGTCATCCATGGGACCAACCACTAGAAACTACTCACTTCATTATTTTTTTTTCATGTCATTAATTTAATAATAAAATAACTTCCAAAAAACAGTTTTTAAAATGACATGGAAAAACTTTAGTGAAGATTCATTGGTTGGAAAAAAATGACATGAAAAAATCATAGTGAAGTGGATGGTTTTCATTGGTTGGTCCCATGGATGACGTGGTGGGAATTATCCATAATATAATTTTTCCTGTTTTATGGTCAAAATAATATTTTATGATAAAAATAGATATCCAAGAATACACTACTCTAGGTGGGTTGATATGGCCCGTATGGGTTTGCCAATTTGAATACCATGAAAAACAGAACTAGGAGTGAGAATAGGTCCGGGACGGTTTTATATTATCCACTCAATTCTCAATATTTACAGGTACAATTTAAAAAAAAATTTCATTAAATGTATTAAGAAATTTGTTACCCTCGTACCCACACTGCTCGGATTCCCACGAATTTTGAAAAATCCACATCACAAGAAATAAACACGTGCCTTGAAAGAGCTATCATATAAAAAATCTTAACATCATCTATTGATGTTACAGAACTTTAGTTGGCTGTGCGCATTAGACTAAGAAATTAGTTGCAAAACTTTTGGATTGTGTTAAACATCCATAAACGATATGTAAAATAGAGACATGCAATTGATTACCGCATGATTAAAATGATTTTTTTTTTCAATTATTATAATGGTGAAGTTCATGCGGAAGCATGTTGGTAATATTTCATAAATAAGCAAATGAAATTTTAAAAAAAAATCCTTTTTGATGGACACCAAACGACAACAAATAATGAAATCATTGAAATTCTTTATTTTTTTGGTAAAATTTAAAATGTCTTTTATTGAAACAAGTCAAATGACATGGTTGGTGGAAAATGGCCCGCACATGTCTTTTAATTAATTGCTTTTATGCAATTTTAATTTGTATACATTGATCATTAAAGTTTTGGGGTGAGTTGATGACTTTTTTTATTATATATTTTTAATTATTTTAAGATAAAATATTTTTAAAAATATTGTGAGTTCACGCCTGGGAATTACTTTGATGATTCCTTTTTGCATATGGGATTTAATGCCAGCAATGCAAACCAACCTCCTGCCGGAGGATTCAATTCCTGCTGATGGTCCACACCCTTCCAGCAATCATGATTATCAAAAATCAAACCAACATTGCAATTAATTTGACTGAGCAATGTAATAAGAACAATTGGGATTTTGTTTCCGGGGACAAATTTCCGATCATTTTTAACTAACAAGTGTTTCGGAGGAACCGAAGTAACTATAATTAGAATTTAGAGTTGAGTAAAATTTGACTCGATTAAAAATATATATATATTTTTTAAATTATAAATTATTTGAGTCGAGTTAATTGAATTATCTGAGTCAACTCAAGTAACTCAAAAGTTCCGAGTTCGAGTCGAGTTGAAATTTGCCAACTCGAAAAACTAATTTTTATTGTTTTGTGATTTAGTCTCTAATTTTATTTTTCTTTGGGGTTTGTTTGGTTCTAGAGAATGTTACCCGTTTTCATTTTCTTGAAAAATAGAAAATGATGAAGAAAATGTTTTTGGTTGAAAAATTAAAAAATGTATTTTAGAAAATAAAAATAAAATAAGTGAACATTTAAAAACATAAAAAATATGTTTTTATTGCTTTCATTGAAAATGTTTTAAAAAAAGTGAAAAATATGAAAATAAACGTTTCTTAATTTTAATTTCATTTTAACTCAGGTTTAAATTCTTCTAATAACATTTTAAAATATTTGGTTTATTTACTCATATATTTATTTATTTATTATTATACTTATATTTTTCTAAATATATTTTATTTTAATTATTTAATGATTAATTTTTATTTGTATTTTGAAAAGCTACATACCAAACATATTTTCATTTTTGAAAACAAATTTTTATTCATGTTAACCAAGCACATTTTCTAATTTTTAGAAAACTAAAAATAAAAATTATTTTGTAAAAATAAAAAATATTTTTTAAAACCAAACGTAATTTAATTTCTCTTTCATTTTAAGTTTTTGTTTGACCAAATTTGAACTACATATTCTTAAACCAATGTAAAATATCTATTTAGCTTCAATTCATATTTTTAAAAATAAATTTTATCATTTTGTAATCTAGCCCTTCAATTTTGTATGATTTCCTCATTTCTTTAATCCCTCATTCGTTTTAAGTCTATTTTTGATCAAATTTGAACCACATGCTCCTAAATCACGATATAATATCTATTTAGCTTCCATTCATATTTTTCAAATACATTTCTTATTTTTTCAATTTAGCCCCTCAATTTTGAATGATTTTTCATTTCTTCAATCCATCTTTTGTTTTAAGTATATTTTTGACCAAAACTAAACCACATGATTCACTAACACTATATGATATGTATGTAAGTTCAATTCATATTTTCAATAAAGTATTTTTTATAATTTAGTCCTTTTAACTTCATATTTTATTCAATTTAATCATTCAACTGAATTTTTTGTGAAGTTTTTCTTCACATCAAATTATTGACTCATTTATACTCCCATCAATTAGGAGTGAGCGTTCGATCGAGTTGAGTACAAAAAATTCGAGTTATTCGAGTTGACGCGTCATATTTTACAACTCAAACTTTATAAACGTATTTTAAAAGTTTAGATGATATTTTTTATTAAATAACATTTAAAATCTTATTTATACGTGTAAAAAATAATATGAATAAATATTATGCATATCTTTTATGGTTAGAGAAAGTAGTTTAAATTGAAATAAAACCGTACTATATCGTGATAAATAATTATAATTTTATATAAGAACTCGATAACTTGACTCGAATTTTATAAATTTAACTCGAATAAAAAAGATTTAAATTAAATTTAAATTGTAAAATATAATACGTCAACTCGAATAACTTAATATTTTTTTATTCAACTAGATCGAACTCCTTTTTTCCTAATTATGGCTATGGCTATGCCTATTGTTGTTACTTGCACGGCCTGGGAACTTAACAACGACAATTGCCCATTTGCCCTTTTCACTTCTCAGTTCAAATCATCCACTTTTCTTTGTATTCTTTCTGCCACTTGTCTACTTTATATTCTGATTGCTTTTCCGATTCATTTTCCTTTATAAATTACACATCTGTTTTTACAAATATAAAATATAAATTCATTACCGGAGAATAAACCACAACGGTCAATCTAACATCGGGTGCTACCCACGCTCTAGAGCAGAGCGTCGGCGGTTATTAAACAGAAAGCAAAGAGGGACAGTGGGGCACGCCTAAATTGAAGCACGTGGCAAGGGCAAAGGCAGTAATGGCTGCAAAGTAACATTCAGAAACAATAACAGTCAAACCACATCATCAACCCCAGAAATAAAAAAGCCATCACCAACCACATCAGTATACCAGCAAAAAAAATCCAACCTTTCTCCTCCCCCGCCGTCTCCTGAATTTGACGTCATCGCCGCCGCCATGGGTGCCACCGAGCATGTAAAACTGTTTCCCCCCAGATATTTTTTCTTTCTTTTTCTTTGATAATAATTTTACTTCCAAGTTTGAAGCTTTTTTAGCGGCTGCTTTTTGATGCAGGTTGTGGTGGAAGGGGAAAGTGAAGAAGAAAGGAGAGAAGAGAAGAAAGAAGAGAAAGAAGATGGAAAAGGAGTGGACTTGGAGGAAGGACAAGTGGGAGCTTTTGTTGAAGACAGGGGTTTAGAGAGAAATGAAGACCAAAGAGACCATTTTCATGTTTCAATGTTGCAAACATTGAACCCGACAAACCCTTTAAGGATTGTCATCAATGGTGGCACCAGAGTGGCTACTCCTTCTCCTTCCCAGTCTTCTCGGTTTCAGACGCCGCCGCCTCCTCGTTCTCAGCCTCGTTCTACTCCAACCCCACAAGTAAGCCATTTCAAAACAATTCCAGCTGCTATTTAATGTCGAATTTATGTCATGTTTGGAAGTTACAGACAAACATCTTAAATTCATTACATTAATGAGAAAGAAAGAAAAAATCAGCTTATATTGTAAGAATTTCTTAAGATTTCTGCAGGAAAATTTCAGTGATTAACTTGAATTTTCTTGGTTTTTTGTCCCTTGTGCCAGCCATCGGTGACAACATTGAACTCGAGAAGATTCACCAACAAAATAGCCCTGTTATTATTCTTGGTGCACAAGGTTGCGGCTATTGGTCTAGTTGGTTTCCTTATATTCAAGGGGATTCAAGGGCTAATCGATGCATTGAACCCTGCAAAACGGAAAGAGGAAAGGGTTCTTAAATATTTCTTGCCACAAGTTGAAGTTGCATCTCTTTTGAGCATCACTCTTGCGTTTGCTTGGCAAAAGGCTTTGCGGGAATGGCCTCGGATCATGGTTTACTTCATCATATGGTGCACTTTCTTCATGTCTCTATCGGCCGGGATCCTTCTGATTTGCTTCCAAAAGCCTGCCACGGACGGTGTTGGAGTCTGCTTCATTGCGTTTGCGATCGGTAATGGCTTGTATGCTTGTTGGGTCTCTCAACGAGTCAATTTTTGTTTCAAGGTGTTGCTCAAAGCACTAGAACCGGTTAACAAATTCCCCGACTTGAACCAACCTGCTTATTGGATGCTTGGGTCTGGGTTCTTGTGGATGTCCCTATGGATCTTGGCTGTGGTTGGAGCCTTGAATTTCTACTACCCACCATTGGTTATAATTGCATTAGTCTTGAGCTTGGCTTGGACAACTGAAGTGATGAGGAATGTAGTTAACTTGACTGTGAGCAGAGTGATTGCTTTGTATTATCTAAGAGGAATGCAGTCCAACACTCAGTTTTGCTTCCAAAGAGCCTTGACCCGGAATCTCGGTAGTGCTTGTCTCGGTTCTTTATTCGTGCCGGCAATCGAAGCCTTGAGAATTGTCGCCAGAGGCTTGAATTTGCTCGAAGGAGAAGATGAATTTATGTTCTCGTGTGCGCATTGCTGTCTCAATGTTATGCAGTCCATCTTCAGATATGGAAATGGGTGGGCATATGTACAGGTAGTCAAACAAACAACCCATTGATTTCCCTTCAATTGTTAAGATGAATTTGGAGTGTTTGGATTATTTGTGCTACTTTTTCCCCTTTTAGTTTATCTTTTACTATTAAGAACTAAGGTTGAGTTTTGTTTATTCATTCATTTATAGATTTCTCAACCACTTATTCCTTATGTTTTTATAATGTGAACCTTTCCTGATTTTGAATTACTTGCAGTTCAATCAACATCTGGATTCTGGTTTTTTGCTTGTGGTCCATGCATGAGGATTAAACTATTTTAACTATTTTAAACTGACCCTGTTACTGCAGATAGCTGCTTATGGAAAAGGTTTCGTTAAGGCATCGCAAGATACGTGGGCACTTTTCGAGAGAGAAGAAATGGTACCCATCGTAGATTCCGACATGACGAGCGCGATTTGCTTCCTCACCGGCGTATGCAGTGGCTCAATTTGTGTTATTGTTGTGGCTGCTTGGACGGCAACAGTCCACGAACCTTTCACCGCCACCATCTCCCTCCTGGCCTTCTTCGTTGGATACCTCATGGTTAGCCTCTCTTATTGTATACTGTTTTTATTTATTTAATGAAGAAAATCTGATTGTGTGATCAACTTGGATTTTATATATGGGTGTTTGTTTGTTGTTATGACTCAGCTACATGATTGATCTAATTCAAAATGCAATTTAAAATTGGCATTTGACAGACGAGGATCGCCATGGCATTGCCGCATGCATGTGTGAGCTGTTACTACGTCTGCTATGCTGAAAATCCCGAGAACCGGCTGTTCGATAAAACGATAAAGGAACGCCTAGAACTGATAAAGACCGGTCGGGATGCAGTGGCGCCGACACCTCGTGTACCCCGTCGATTTACGAGATAGCCGCTGCCTGTGAGTAAAAAAAACGGAAATAGGGATTCTCCTACACTTGTACATAGAGAAATTATGTAGGAAAATCTCGGGGGTATAATTCCAAAATTTAACAGGCATGGGTGAGTTTCAATGGAGAGTCAAATAAGGCCAACTACTCTTCTGATGCAAAAGTAATCCAGAGTGGCCTTTGATGGCTGGCTGGTGACGAAAGACGAATTTTGAATGTAAAAAGGTTTTAACCATTATTGGATTGTGGAGAACCCCACTGAGATTCCAATCAACAAGCCAACAAGCCAACAATGACAATTCCACTTTTCATTTTACTCCTTTTCTTGCTTCTATCTGTATCTGTAATGCAGTTATTATTATTATTATTATTATTATTTTACATATACGTTAAAAGTACTTCCATTATTAGTATTATATTTTATTACTTTCCCAATTCCCACCTCACCCATTATTTAATTGAATTTTATTACTAGTTCTAGTTCCTTCTGGATGTGAAGTATAGATCATATCACCATTACCTATTTTCAAAAGACATGTATAATAAGATGTACAACATCACTGTTTTTATATTTCAAGACCTCTTTTTTCTTTTTGATGTGGGATTAATATACTCGCCTCTTCTCAAGCGTGATGATAGGTATAAAGCAAAGAGAAACCATTCCAAAATAAGTAGCTTCGTTACATTAATTACCATTTCCAAGAACCACATAACATGGGAACTCAAAATCAACTAAAAGATTCAAGACAATGGGATTCTTGTGGTTGTGGAATGTTGAAAATTTTGATTTCTTCAAGAGAATAAACATCTTTCTTTTGGGTTGGGGATGCATCAATGGATGGCACTGTCAATGTTTTTCTTGTGAAAGGAAAGGAGGGGTAGCAATGAAAAGTTCCTAGTGTTTTCATTAATACCTGCCCTATTTATCCAAGGTGGTCCCACAGCTCTCACCTGCTAGTGCTAGTGCTAGTGCTAGTGCTAGGAAGTAATATTCTTTCTTTCTAATGCTGCATCTTATACTAAAAATACTACTACCTTAATCCATTCAACAGTTTCGGATTGAGACGATGAGTATGTTCGGTAAAGCCATGTGTTGTAGGGTTAAAAAAGTAACAAAAAGAAGCAAGTACATGTATTCTTGATCTCTTCAAAATTCTTTCATCACAAGGAAAGAAATTAAAAATACATGTACATATACTTCTCCACAAGTACTTCATACATGATCAAACTGAGAAGCAGTAGATTCTAAGTATGGTGGACTAAGGAGCCATAACATTAACAGTCAACTTTGGCTAACATAAATCTTCAGGAAGAAGCAAAATAGACCTTACCCTTAGCCCCATTCATTGGACATGACCCATGAGGACGAGGCTCCTGTTGTTTCTGGCTCATTGATCCCTCCCACAAGGGTTGTATAAGCCCCATGTTGTTTGAAGATCCTTCCAGATAATAAAGGAACTGCATGGTTAGAATGAAGACTATCTTAATCCTGATGGGATAATAGAGATACAATTATGGTTGACAAAAGCAACCTCTCAGTTACATGTTGAATTTCCACAGTCTAATGTACTTGCTATTATGTGCGGTGACAACTTTTTTCATCCCAACTGCCAAGCATGTTATGGGAGGTCGACAAGTTCTAGGTATCTGGTCAAGTTCAGCCTCATCCAAGAGCCTTATTCCTTTCTTTTTCTCAACAGAAGAATGCATGTTTCTGGAGGAACTTATCAGCTTCTCATCATCAATGACACATCTTGAAAGAACTTTGCCTGTGTTCTGATTTAAAACTCGAAGCACGCCATCTATTCCACCAACAACTAACGTTGAGTTATCACTCTGCAAGTGATTCAAGGAATACACAACATTTGAACTTATTCGTGTCCCCCACAAAGATTTCATGGTCCTGCATATTCAAGAGCAAGGTGATTTGAACACTCATTTGTTGTAGATATACTATTACCACTGCCAGTTAACACAGATTGATAGATCCCATCCAACCTTTTCTTCCTTAAACAATAGAGTTGCAGTTTCATCACTCCTTTGCAGGAAGGAAACTTACACTAATACTAACAAAGAACTACATACATAAAAAGAAAGAAGAAAGAAGAAGAAGAAGAAGAAATTCTCATTTAACTAACATACCTAAGGTCCCAACAGTATGTATATCCAACTGTTGTCCCTGCAAACACTAAATGAGAACTAGGGTTGAAACACAGGGTCCTTATGCCTGTAGGAATAAGAATAAATTAGGTTCAGGTTTCAGATGTAACATACCAACAAAATTTAATAGTGGTGCTAAATACAAGATGTGCATGAGTTTTTAATTTTATAACCTGCCGAGTCAGTTGACCTCAGTGTAGCTACCCGCTGATCAGATGAGAGGCTGGATATTGAAACACTGCCAAGGGAGCTCCCGCTGACAATCAACTGATCATCACTCAGAGCTAAGCATGTTACAGGGCCAGAATGCATCCTGTAATGGAGGGTTCAATAAGCAGCAGCATTAAACAGATTATTTCTAACATCAGAAGAGAAAAAAGAACAAAACATATAACATTCAACAGGCAGAGTGCATACTTGATAATTCGTGAACATGTTCGGCTGTACATGTCAAATACACGAGCAGTTCCATCTTCACATCCAATGACAGCCTCTGGATCAATGTACCTAAGGCAGAAAGCTGTTAATTTTTCTTTGATACCAATTTATTAATGTGTTTTAAGAGTAAGGTTTTAGACTAGAATACGTTGCCAGACACTTCGGTCAATCAATATAAACTAAGAATCTATTCATACCGCAGACATAAACCTTTTGAGAATGTTCCTTCACGCGAGGGAAATATACTTCTTTTTCCATTACGTCTCCATATGGCTACACGGGTAGCAAGCAAGCCAACAATCTGGAAGAAAAAAAAACAGAGAAATTATTCAGAAGAATTTATGCAACTAAATCCTCTGACTACTTACAACATAACCAGAAATTAATTCTTAATAGAGCAGTAGATGTTTAAGGCCACTAGCATGCTGATCTAGGAGACACGGTTGTGGAAAAAGAGAAGCTAGCGATGAGCAAACAAGGAGAATTAGAGACTGGGAGAGAGAGAGAGATTAAGCAGCTAATGACCAACTGTCAAGAAGAGAATGAAGTTACCTTGCTCTCATCAAAATCAAAGTCAACTAGGGGAGCAATATCAGGAACGTAATATTCTTCCTCACATTTGTAGCTGTCCAACGACCAAAGGCGCATGACCTGGTTAAGTTTCCATGCAAAAGCATGAGAAGACTTAAGGGTAGAGTAAAAACCTTCCATATAAAAGAAGGATGAAGTTTACTACAAAAACAAAGGTATCCATGATTCATGAAAAACTTGGAGGAGCATTTAACTTTTTATTTTGATTCAGCCTTATCATGGAAAACTAAACCTTTCCTCAACTCAAGGTTGGGGTTCCAAGCATAACTTGAGTTTGGGGAATCTAATTACTATTAATAGCATCATCAAGGATGAAGGAAAATTCCAAAAAGAAGTAGATGTATATCCATAACCATATGCTTCCAGTATACCCAATAGAATCAAATTCTGACATCCACAGTCAATTACCCAAAATGTGTATTGGACTCAAGAAAAGCATGGGGAATTCTCTTTCTGGCAGTAGCTTTCAAATATGAGTAGAATAGATAGCATCCGCATCGGATGGACTTGCGCACATGAAAATGGTGGGAACAATGCCTTATCTTTTGATGCATCAACGAAGGCAAGGTATGCAGGCGTGATTAAATTAAGAGAATTGACATTCAAAGGCTCAGGCAACAAAAATATACCTTGTCACCAACACCAGTGAGAAGTAAGCCCATCTTCATCCGGCACTGATCGACCCTAACAGAACACAAGTTTAGAAACACTCAACGGCTCAGTTTCAACTATCTTTTGTAATAATATAAGTAGCAAGTTTTGGTTAATTGTTTTTGTAAAGCGAATTGGATATTTAAAGACATGAATTTCAACAAGAGCAATGAAATGTTACCCCACTGAGTGAGCTTTCCATTGATGAATATCGAGGCGACCTCGTTGTAAACATAGGCTATGATGATTCATGGCTACTTCTTGAAGACCTAATTCAAATGATTTCCGTTGTCCGGAAGAACTAGACTCGACAGAATCTCGCCGCAGCTTGAAATACAATGCTTGCAGTAACTCAGACTTCTTAATGACTACATTCCTTAATTAAAAGTAAATAAAAAAGAAGAAATTATAAGGCAAATCCTTGAATAATATAAGAAAAAGGATAAAATTGAGGGAGTACCAAGATTTGCAGACGGCGGTGCAGCGAACGAGGTCGAAGACGTCGAGGTAGGAGAAGATGATACAAAGGATATCATGTTCGAGCAATTCTATCATTGTCCCACCTCTTACGCCGCCTCTCCTCCTCATCGCCGTCAAACCGGCCGACGGTCGGTGTTCCATATTTCTGCCTCGCTTAAGCCATTAGTGATAAGACAGAGATAATGAAAGAATGAATTTTTCGGGTTTATTAGAAAAATGGCCACTAAATTATACTCTTCCGTTCCATACAATATGTGCATTTTTTTCTTCAATTTTAATAGATTAATATTTAAAATTTATTATTAATAAAAACATAAAAAATAGGTTTTAAAAACCACCAATCAAGTAGCTTAAAATGTATTTTTTTATAAAATTTAATTAATTAAAATATTTAAAATAATTATAGTTAAAATTAAAAAAAATTAACTTTTAAAATGTCAATATTAAAATTATTGAGTGTCCGGGCATACTAATTTTTATATCGGTCTTTAAAAGATTTTTTAGACTTTATTTACTATTTATTCTTTAATAATTTTTTCTCTCACTTTGTTATTTAATTTTTAGGTAAATTACATTAGATATCATTTAGTTATAGGTTTACATAACATGTCATTTTTTTCTCTTAAAATAACAATTGAGTCGCTTGTAAGTTATAAGTTTAAGAGTAAATAAGTCACTTTTCTTCTATTTTTTTTTGTCAAAAAAGGTTTAATAGTAAAAAAGAGCCCAATTTATACTCTTTTTTTTTTTTGAGTTTGGTGTCTAATGTTTTTTCGGGCCATTTTGGTGCCTAATGTTTCATTATGTAATTCAAATTGGGTTTTTTCGCGACGGACGTAAAAAAATTTCGTTATCCAATAAAAACACGATACATGACATATTATGATATTTTCTTTAATTTTTATTTTTTAAAATAAAAAATCTTTAATTTTATATAAAACCCCCAAAATCTTTAATTTCTCAAAAATCCCAAACACAACCCTAGATCCCTAAATTCCTCCCCTCCCACCACTAATTTAACTAATACCGACCACCCTTGCCTTCGTCGCCCCCACGACTGAAAGCCCCATGATCTCGTCGTCGAAAATCGGCGAATGAACCGACGATTGTTCCGTCGACGAACATCTAAAAATGAAGAAAAAAGAGATCAATTGGGCTTTTAACCGACGAGTAGAGGGTGGGGGTGTTGAACAGTGAGGTACTCGACGCTTGGGTAGTGAATGGTGAACCACTAGCGTGTGGGGGATGTCAGACGGTGAGGGAGATGTGATTTGAGGGTTTGTTTAAAAGAAATTAAAACTTTAGGTTTTGTTGAGTGGATCAATGAAACGATATAAGCCAAGAGGGGGTGAATTAGATTTTTAGAACTTTTGGTGGTGGAGTGGAAAATTAAAAAAATTGCTAGACAAGGGATTTTAGAGTGGTTCAAGTTTCAATTGAACTCTACATCCACTACCTTAGCTTCACTAAGGATTTTCTAACAATCCACTAATTGCTCTTCCCTTTTCTAGGCTAAGGAGGTAACCTTTACAATACCGATCAAATTTTCTACCCAAAATTTGATCCAATCCTCACTCAAGTGATACAAAGAAGATGAAGGCTAAAACCGTATCTATCAATACAAAATGTAGCCCTTTTACAAGCACTTAACCCAATTGAACAGATAAGAATGGAAATTACAAAGTTCACAATTGGGGTTTACAAGAAATATGGGATTTTTGCACAATTGCTTAGATTTGATGTTTGTATAATTCTTTTGGGGATCAATAGTTGTTGCTGGAGATTTTAGAGGTTCCTTTTATACACTCTCATTGAATTCTAGCCGTTGGGGTTGTTGCCTTCATTAAAATAGCTGTTGGGTTGTTATCTTCCCTCCATAAATGCAATCTGCAACTACCCGTTCTGAAACGTCCGTCCCTGTTTCGAAACAAACCAAAATAGAAAGACCCGTTGGGGTGTAATAAATAGACCGTACCGAAACAGGCACGATTGTTTCGATACGCTAAGAGCCCGTTTCAAAACTCGTTTCGAAACATTTTGCTACTGTCAAAGCCTGTATCGAAACGACTTAGAATCGTTTCGATACGCCTTAATGATATTTTTAAATTTAGTTATAAAACTTCAACGGTCATATTTTAAAACCAAGTTTGAATTCCTTTTCGAAATGTTTGAGGTCGTTTCGATACTGCCATATCGAAACAGTTCAAATCGTTCCGATGTTCTTCATCCGTTTCAAAACACGTTCCGAAACCGAGGTTAACAGTTTCAAAACGTTTCGAAATGCCCAAAGTCTATTCTGAAACGGTGACTCGAAAATCACTGTTTTGACTTGGTAAACACTTAGAAAATATTTGACAAGTTGAGGTTTTGAGTTATACATTTTACTTTAAACACATAGAGAGGTTTTTAGGACTTAAAAGTTAATTTTCTCCTTTTCAATTTAGTTCTTAAATCCTTTGTTATATCAAAATCAATTTATTGGTTTCACAATCTCCCCCTTTTTGATATAACAAAACCAAGTTAGAATTTTTAAGAGTTTTGAAATCTTGAAGACGTTCTAACTCCCCCTCAATTTAAGATGGGTTTTAAAGTTTTGAAAATATTTAAAATTCAAGTTTTAAAACTCAAAACCGACTTAAAAAATTTGGCTCTTATATTACTTATTCCCCTTTTTGTTAGATAAAAAAGAATAATAAACAAGGCTCATCAAGAGAAGAAACAAAGTTAAAAGCAATAAACCAAACAACATAATATAGATTCATAAAGGTCAAATAACCAAACATAAAACTTAAAGCAATAGAGTTTAAAGCTCAATCCCAAACAAAGCAATCAAAGCATAGGTTCATAAAGCATAACTAAAAATAGAAAGGTGCAAACTTAGTCTTAATATGATAAACTAATATGACATGCAATGAAGACCCTAAACCTCGTCATCATCACCATCAACATCCGAAGAATCATCATCATTTTTAGCTTGAGCACGACGAAAGGTCATCCATTGACCATAGAAGGTAGAGAATGACAAGTCCATCGATTGATGTTGATTCTCAAGAGCGGTGAGACGATCCTCTACGGATTGCATACGGGTATTGAGAGCACCAAATCCTGAAGCTATGTTTGTATCCATCGTGTTAAGTCGCTCAGAAAGGAAAGCCATAAGAGCTTCATTGTTTGGACCCGTAGCTTGAGGTGGTGGCTCAACTTGAGGTGGATGAGCGTGCCTATCAACACTGTTGAGTTGTGTGGAGCTCGATTCGATCAACCAATTTAGCTCACCAAGTGGTGGAGAGGTGGATATTTGGGTGGAAGGGTTGTGGAAGCTACAAAAATTAAAGACACAATGATTTATAGTGGTTCGGCCTTCTAACAAGCACCTACATCCACTACCTTAGCTTCCCACTAAGGATTTCACAATCAATCCACTAATTGATTCGTCCCCTTTTTTAGGATTAGGAGGAAACCCTTACAACCGATCAAGCTTCTACCCAAAGCCTTGATCAAAACCCTCTTTTACAAAGAGATAAATAAAGCAAACTTAAACCCTCTAATAGGTGTTTGTTTCCACAATGAAGCACTCACCCAAAACCTAAAACACTTGAGCAAATTTGGCTCACTAGTGTTTGTCTATACAAGAAATGACAAATTAAGCACTAAGACAATTTCTTGATCATTTGATGTTTGACAATATGAGCATTAGCCTTCTCTTGATGCTTGGAGGTCCCTTTTATACTCTCAATTGAGTTTATAGCCGTTTAGGACCGTTGGGGTTGAAATATAGTCGTTGGAGCCTTTAATTCCCTCCATAAATGCAGTTCTGCAGCTCCCCGTTTCGAAACGCTCGAAGCCATTTCGAAACACCCTTAATATAGAAAGAGCCGTTGCAGTCTGTCAGGGTACCCGTTTCGGAACACCCCCTTGCCATTTCGGAACGCGTATCGGAACGCTATAAGCCCGTATCGAAACGACCTGCATTTAAAAGTTAGTTGGGAAAGAGCCGTTGGGGTTTATGACCGTTGTGGTCAGTGCCACGTGGGCGTATCGAAACGGCCTAGCCTGTTTCGAAACGCTGGCCCCGTTTCGATACAAGTATCGAAACGTTTTGGCCACTGGAGGCACCTGTTTCGAAACGCCCTAAGGTGTTTCGAAACACTTGGTCAGTTTTGTTAAAATTGGCCTTTGAAAACATGAAAAACCTTTATGAAAAATTCCTTAAATATTATTTCAAGTTGTTTGGACTTTGGAAATGTTTTAAATACTTTTTAAATCAGTCCAAAACATTTTTCAATTATTATATCAAAACATTAGTTCTACAATCTCCCCCTTTTTGATATAATAAAACCACTTGAAAAATTGTTTGGAATTCTCCCCTTTAACTTATAAATTGTGAATAAGAGAATAAAATTTTAATTCACATAAGGCTCCCCCTTATTCATTTTGAAAAATCAATTTTTCTCAATTTTTCAAACCATTTCTCCCCCTTTTTGTTATATCAAAAAGATTTAAAACATTAAGTTCAAAAATAACAATAGAGGTAAAAAAAATGACAAAAGTAAGAATTTGGTTTTAAAATGGCTCCCCTTACTCAAGGCATCATTGAAATGTTAGTCACAACATATATGATCATCTAGTTGAATTTAAACTAAAATAAACAAATGAAAGCAAAAACAACTAGAATTTTACCAACACTTGAATTCAAGGGAGGATGTGAAGCCTTCCTTCTCCAAGTGTTCTTCCTTGTGTGCATGGAGCTCCCCCTCAATGTTTGACTTGTTGAACATCTCCATCACACCTACAATAGACAATCAAGTAATTTTTGGTATCCAAATTTCTTTGGATCCATGAACATTAGAAGCACAAAATTTTGACCCCTTAGGAATCCATTTTTCAATGTCATCCTTTTTAATTGAAGTGGTTAGTCCTTTTGGAACCCAAACACTTCTAAAACATTTTCCTTTAATAAATCTAGGGGCACTAGATTGTCTAACATAAAAATTTGATTTTCCAAAATTATTTTTCTTTTCAAGCTCTTTGGAAATCAAATCCTTTTCTTCTTGAACATTTTGAAGCAATTTTTGTAAATCAAAACATTTTAATTCAAACTCTTCAAGTTTTGCTTCAAGTTCAAGTTTGGTTTTAGAAAGCAAATCATTTTGAATTTTTAACTTTGAAATCAATTTATTGTTTTTCAAAATGTGGCTTTTAAAATCTAAAACCAAATCGTCATAGGCATCTTGTAATTCATCAAAAGAGTAAGAACATGAAGTAGATGAATTAGAAGTTACCATTGAATCTTCTTCGATGGCCATAAGGCAAAGGTTGGCTTGTTCATCATCGGTGGAGTCCTCATCACTCCAAGTAGCCACATGTGCCCTTTTCTTATGGCTTGAAGTGCTTGCCCTCTCCTTTCTCTTGGGTTCTCGTTCAAGCTCTCTCAAAGCTTTCTTCATGAACGGGGCACACTTCTTGAAGAGATGAACTATCTCTTCATCTTCATCCTCCTCTTCATTTGTGTAGACATGATGGCAAGTGGAGGATTTGAGAGCCATGGCACTAGCATTGATGCCAAGCCCTTTGATTTTCTTCTCTCCCATAGCTCTAATTTCTTCCCTCTTCTTCTCATCCTCTTTATTCTTATTCATGATTTGATGAGTAAGGAGTGACCCCATGAGTTCATCAAGCTTCAAAGTCTTCAAATTTTTGGCTTCGATGATGGCGGTCCTCTTTGAGTCCCAAGACTCGGGAAGTGAGTAGATGAGCTTTCGAACAAGCTTTTCTTCCGGGATGGCTTCTCCAAAACCTTTAAGACCGTTGGTGATGGTGGAGAACCTATCAAACATCTTCTCGATGTTCTCTTCCGGATCCATTTTGAAGTTCTCATACTCCAAGGTTAGGAGCCCAATCTTGGTCTCCTTGACTTCATTTGTCCCCTCGTATGTGACTTCAAGCTTGTCCCATACTTCCTTGGCACTCTTACAAGAAGACATCTTCTCATAGATGGATAGACCAAATGATCAAAATAGAATGTGCAAGGCTTTGCAATTTAGCTCCATCTTCTTGCGATCGTCGGCACTCCACTCCGCTTTACTTCTTTTAGGCACGAACGGGCCATCTTCAACTACATCCCATAGCTTGTAATCTTTTGATTTGATGAAGAACTTCATCTTTGTCTTCCAATGGGCATAGTGAGCTCCGCCAAAGAAGGGCGGTTTGTCGATTGATTGTGCCATTGAGCCGGTTGATGAAAAAGTGATCGAGCTTGCCGGATCTTCTCAATAGGATGTTAATCCTCACCGATTGAGCCAAGCTCTGATACCAATTTTTGAGTTGTGTGGAGCTCGATTCGATCAACCAATTTAGCTCACCAAGTGGTGGAGAGGTGGATATTTGGGTGGAAGGGTTGTGGAAGCTAGAAAAATTAAAGACACAATGATTTATAGTGGTTCGGCCTTCTAACAAGCACCTACATCCACTACCTTAGCTTCCCACTAAGGATTTCACAATCAATCCACTAATTGATTCGTCCCCCTTTTTTAGGATTAGGAGGAAACCCTTACAACCGATCAAGCTTCTACCCAAAGCCTTGATCAAAACCCTCTTTTACAAAGAGATAAATAAAGCAAACTTAAACCCTCTAATAGGTGTTTGTTTGCACAATGAAGCACTCACCCAAAACCTAAAACACTTGAGCAAATTTGACAATTTTGGCTCACTAGTGTTTGTCTATACAAGAAATGACAAATTAAGCACTAAGACAATTTCTTGATCATTTGATGTTTGACAATATGAGCATTAGCCTTCTCTTGATGCTTGGAGGTCCCTTTTATACTCCCAATTGAGTTTATAGTCGTTTAGGACCGTTGGGGTTGAAATAGAGTCGTTGGAGCCTTTAATTCCCTCCATAAATGTAGTTCTGCAGCTCCCCGTTTCGAAATGCTCGAAGCCGTTTCGAAACACCCTTAATATAGAAAGAGCCGTTGCAGTCTGTCAGGGTACCCGTTTCGGAACACCCCCTTGCCGTTTCGGAACGCGTATCGGAACGCTATAAGCCCGTATCGAAACGACCTGCATTTAAAAGTTAGTTGGGAAAGAGCCGTTGGGGTTTATGACCGTTGTGGTCAGTGCCACGTGGGCGTATTGAAACGGCCTAGCCTGTTTCGAAACGCTGGCCCCGTTTCGATACAAGTATCGAAACGTTTTGGCCACTGGAGGCACCTGTTTCGAAACGCCCTAAGGTGTTTCGAAACACTTGGTCAATTTTGTTAAAATTGGCCTTTGAAAACATGAAAAACCTTTATGAAAAATTCCTTAAATATTATTTCAAGTTGTTTGGACTTTGGAAATGTTTTAAATACTTTTTAAATCAGTCCAAAACATTTTTCAATTATTATATCAAAACATTAGTTCTACAAACACGTTCCCATTGACCAAGAGAGTAGCGAAACCCGGACTTATGGAGAGAAGATTCACCAATCTTGTTCTTGCGGGGTTCTGGAGAATCATAGAAGCAATCAAAGTTAAGGGTACCAAAGAGATGGCTCAAAACAGTCCCATAAGTGAAGGAAGTAAGAGCTTTGGTTTCACGAATCTTCACATTATGGACCATCTCGGTGAACATTATTTTGACAAGATTTGGCCGTTCTTCTCGGTGAAAGCACTCTAGCCAAAAATAATCAACTTGACGAACATGATAGAATTTACCTCCGGAAGGGCGGATGAACCATGAAATCATCAAGTGGAGGAACCATTCATGAGCATCCAAAGAAATAACGGATCTGATGTGAGCACCAAAGTGGTTCTCATCCTCACTGCCTTCATTCTTTAGCCCAAGATCAGTATCTAAAAAGGGTATGTTGATAATGAACTTCTTCCCCAAGAGGTAGGACTTTATGCCAATCACCTCGGTATGATCTTCATTATCAATGAGCAAGGCATTTGAGTAGAAAAGGAGAACCATATGCTTGTAGGTAATATCTGGTATGTTCAATAAAGCCATGAAGTTCCATTCTTGCAAACGACCTAGATAGCGGAAAGCAAAACGCTCGGAGTCAAGGAACGAGATATCAACAACATGCTCTCGACGAACGGCTATGTCCTTGATGTAGGTGAAACAATCCTTCATCTCTTGAGTCCGGAGACTCTTGAGAAAAAGTTGGGTGAGATTAGGACGGATATTTGCTTGATTTGAGGCTTCACCCGTTACAGTCGTCTTGCGTTTCTTGTTAACGTTTTCCATGGAAAATTCCTAAAAACATAAAGCAAGCAATTTAAAAATCTAAGTGTATGCATGAACATCTTTAATTCAATCCAATGACAAATCCCATTTAGGTTTTAAAGAATAACACTTTTAAAAACAATATATACAATTTTTTTTTGAAAAAAAGTAAAAGAAAATACGAGTAAAAATTAATATATTCGAACAAAAAATTTTAAGATTTTGAATTTTTTTTACAAGTTTTGAAAAACCCAAGTTGCAAAACATATAATCCATACAAAATTAATGTTTTCTAACCTAAAAATCGAATAAAATCAAAGGAAAAAGAAAATGATGAAAATATACATTAAGTAGGGATTTTGGATGAATGAATGGAAGAACTTGCACAAAATTGTTGAAGCTTGCGTAGACTTGAGTTTGTGAGTAAAAGCTCTCATGATTTGATGAAAAACAATGAGGTTTAGAGGGTTTTTATTGGGAAAAATCGAGTTAGGGTTTTTAGGAGTTTTAATTTAAAAGCAACTTTATCATTTAAGGCCCTTTTTAAAGCTATCCACAAAGCCGTTTCGGAACATGCACGATCGTTTCGAAACGTGCGTACTGAAACGTTGACTGTCATTTTAAGTCTTGTTGATCGTTCCGATACGGCTTTGACCGTATCGAATCCCACGTGTTGACCCGTATCGAAACTCGTTTCGATACACTTCTTGGCAGAGGCAAAACGTTTCGAAACCCTTCTAGGCGTTTCGAAACCCGTATCAAAACAGATTGACCCGTTTTGATACGCCTAGGCCTGGAGGTGCAGATGAGGCTCTAATATTGCAGAAAAATGAATTTCATGAAGTCCTATATGCATAAATGATATGAATGAGCAAGAATAACATGTATAAACATAAACATACTCCCCCTAACTATAAGCATGGATGCAATTTGGATTAAAAGCACATAAGCATGACATTTTGCAAGAAATCAAGCAATTTAAGCATAAAAAGGTCCTAAAAGGTCAAGATAGGCTAGTTAAACCTAACTCTCTCCTAAGGGACCAAAAACGCTCCTTATCTAGAGGTTTAGTAAAGATGTCCGCTAGTTGATTTAAGGTATCTACGAACTCTAAAACAACATCTTCCTTAAGGACATGATCTCTAATGAAATGATGCCTTATTTCTATATGTTTGCTTCTAGAGTGTTGGATGAGATTTTTAGCTAAGCATATGGCACTAGTGTTGTCACATTTAAGGGGTATGATTTCAACTTTAATACCATAATCTAAGAGTTGTTGCTTCATCCAAATGACTTGAGCTCAACAACTCCCTAAGGATATGTACTTGGCTTCAGTGGTAGATAGAGCTACACTATTTTGTTTCTTAGAGAACCAAGATATGAGCATACTACCTAAGAATTGACATGTTCCCGAAGTACTCTTCCTATCGATTTTACACCCCCCATAATCCGCATCCGAATAAGCATGAAGGTTAAAGGTTGAGTCTCTAGGGTACCAAAGACCTAGACAAGGAGTATCTCTAAGGTACCTAAAGATTCTCTTAACGACTATAAGGTGAGACTCTCTAGGATTAGCTTGAAACCTAGCACACAAGCAAACACTAAACAATATATACGGTCTACTTACGGTAAGGTAACGCAAAGATCTAATCATAGAGCGATAAAGCTTAGAGTCAACACACTTACCTCCTTCATCTTTGTCAAGCTTTGTAGATGAGCTCATTGGTGTGGCTTGAGGCTTTGCATTCTCCAAGCCAAACTTCTTGAGCATATCCTTGATGTACTTAGCTTGATTGATGAAGATGCCATCCTTCATTTGTTTGATTTGGAGTCCCAAGAAAAATGAGAGCTCCCCCATCATGCTCATTTCAAATTCACCTTGCATCAACTTAGAAAAATCTTGACAAAGAAATTCATTAGTAGAACCAAATATAACATCATCAACATAAATTTGAACTACTAATATATCTTTGCCATTGTTTTTAATAAATAGTGTTGTGTCCACATTTCCTTTCTCAAAACCTTTTCCAACTAGAAAACTCGAAAGTCTTTCATACCAACCTCTAGGAGCTTGTTTTAAACCATAAAGATTTTGACAATTTAAAAACATGGTTTGGAAAAATTGGATCTTTAAAACTCGGTGGTTGTTCCACAGACACTTCTTCATTTATAAAGCCATTTAAAAATGCACTATTGACATCCATTTGAAAAAGCTTGAAATCATGATAACATGCAGATGCAAGCAACATCCTAATAGCTTCCATTCTAGCTACGGATGCATAAGTTTCATCAAAATCAATTCCCTTCTCTTGAGTGTAACCTTGAGCAACTAGCCTAGCTTTGTTTCTCACTATGTTACCACTCTCATATAGTTTATTCCTAAATACCCATTTAGTTTCTATAGTAGATTGATTTCTAGGCCTTTCAACTAATGTCCACACTTTACTTCTCTCAAATTGATTTAACTCATCTTGCATGGCCATAATCCAAAAACCATCTTTTAAAGCTTTTTTAATATTTTCAGGCTCAATGCATGAGATAAATGCAAAATGATTAAGCATTTTAAGAGAAGATCGAGTAGTTACCCCCATGGATGGATCACCCAAGATTTCACCACCTTTGACATAGTTGTACTCCTTTGGGTAACTCGCTTCCTTTTCCTCAAGAGCCAAGTTCTTCAAGGTTTCAAGAGGTGGATCTTGTGCATTCTCACCTTTAGTTGGAATCTTATCCTCATTTGAAGTTTGTCCTCCATCAAAGGCATCAAGGATTCCTACATCATCATCATCATCACAAGAATCCTTCCTCGAAAGGAGGTTATCATCAAATACAACATGAATAGACTCTTCTACTACTAAAGTTCTCTTAATAAATACACGATGGGCTTTAGAGGTTAAAGAATACCCTAAGAAAATAGCTTCATCACTTTTAGCATCAAATTTACCCAAGTTGTCTTTTCCATTATTTAAAATAAAACACTTGCAACCAAATGCATGAAAATAGCTAATGTTAGGCTTTTTAGACTTTAAAATCTTATATGATGTTTTCTTTAAAAGTGGCCTAATCATTACTCGATTTACAATGTAGCAAGCGGTGTTTGTGGCTTCCGCCCAAAAATATTTAGGTAAATTGTTTTCACAAAGCATGGTTCTAGCCATTTCTTGTAAAGTCCTATTTTCCTCTCAACTATCCCATTTTGTTGAGGAGTTCGAGGAGCCGAAAAATTGTGGCTAATACCATTTTCATTTAAAAACTCTTCAAAACCTAGATTTTGAAATTCGGTTCCATGATCACTTCTAATATGAGAAATTCTAAGTTCAAGATCATTTTGAGTTAATTTTGAAAACGTGATGAATTTTTATAAAGCCTCATCTTTAGTACTTAAGAATAGAACCCAAGTAAATCTAGAATAGTCATCAACAAGTACAAATGCATACGATTTACCACCCAAGCTCATAGTTCTAATAGGCCCAAATAAATCCATATGAATTAGTTGTAAGTACCTACTTGTAGAAACATCATTAATGGATTTAAATGATGATTTATGTTGTTTACCCTTATAGCATGCATCACAAATTTTGTCATCTGAGAACTTAATTTTGGGCAAACCTCTAACTAGATTTAGGGAAACTAATTTTTCTAAAACACTAATGCTAGCATGTCCTAGTTTTCTATGCCATAGTCATGCATCATTTTCATCGTGTGCAACAAAACATGCACTGGATGTATGAATATCATCTAAATGCACCATGTATATATTACCTATGCGATGACCAATGAGCATTATATTATTTGATTTAATGTCAACAATTTTGCACTCATTTTTATCAAACAAGACATTAAATCATTTATCACACAATTGACTAATGCTCAATAAATTGTGTTTAAGACCATCGACATACAAAACATTTTCAATGAGTATAGTAGAGTGATTACCTATGGATCCAATACCTTTAATGTGGCCTTTGGAGTTATCACCAAATGTCACTACTCCTTCACTTTTTGGCTTTAAGTCCATGAATCGACTCTTGTCTCCAGTCATGTGCCTCGAGCATCCACTATCAAGGTACCATGAGTTTTAGCTTTGTGCTTTGGCCTTGTAGCAATGCTCCCCCTACAAGCAAAGAGTTAAACTTTGATTTTTGGTACCCAAATCATTTTGGGTCCACGAGTGTTAGCTTCTAAAAGCTTGGTTCCCCAGGAATCCAAGGTGACATGACATCGATATTATTAGACTTGACAAGTTCCTTAGGAACCCATACATTTCTAATTTTCTTAGTATTATTATGCCTAAAGGAGCCACTTTGTTTGTAGTTATAGGTCTTTCTTTTAGGTTGGTTTGTTCTAGATGATTCACCTATTTCATGTTTTACATTACCAACATTTTTTATAGACTCTTTGAGCTTATTAAGCTCATTTAACACCTTTTGGTGTTCACTATTGCATTGAGAAATAAGATTATTTAAGTCTACATTTTCATCTTGAAAGAATTTAAGTTCATCTTGTAAACCTAAGATCTTTTTCTCAAATTTCAAGTTAGCTTGAGAAAGTGAGTCATTTTTAGCATTTAATTCTGAAATGATCTTTCTATTTTTTAGAACCGACTCCTTATACTTCTCAACTAACTCATCATAAACCTCTTGTAACTCATCATAAGCATCATGCAATTCATCAAATATAAAATCAAATGAAGATGAGTTAGAGGTTACCATGGAGGAATCCTTCTCAAGAGCCATGAGGCAAAGGTTGGCCACTTCGTGTTCCTCATCCTCGGATGACTCCTCATCACTCTAAGTAGCACGCTTGGCTTTGAGCTTCTTCTTCTTCTCAAAGCCTTTCTTCTTGAGTTGAGGGCACTCGGAATAAATATGACCCGATTTTTTGCACTCAAAGCAAATGATTTGATCCCTATCTTCTTCTTTGTTTTTGGTCTTGAAGTCCATTTTTCTTTGAATCTTTCTTCCTCGGTTGGACCTCATAAACCGTGAGAACCTTTTGGCTATCATAACCAATTCTTCTAGGTATTCCTCATCACTAGAAGTGCTCTCCTCGTGTAAAGAAGCTTTGAGAGCTACTCCTAGCTTTTTCTTCTTGTCTACCTCAAGCTTCTCCACTCTTTTCTCTTTCTTCTTCCTTTCATCTTCCCTTCCTTGTTTCATGATCTCATAAGTTAGGAGAGAACCAACTAGCTCATCAAGTTTAAGTGTCTTCAAATTCTTTGCCTCAATGATGGCGGTTCTCTTCCCATCCCAAGACTCGAGAAGTGAGTAGAGTAGCTTTCAGACTAGTTTGTCTTCCGAGATTATCTCTCCAAAACCCTTTGGCCCATTGACGATTGTTGAGAAACGATCAAACATCTTTGACACGGTTTTGTCGGGCTCCATTTTGAAATTCTCATGGCTAAGATTGAGAATTCCAATCTTTGTCTCCTTCACATCACTTGTTCCTTCAAAAGCAGTCTCAAGTGTATCCCACACTTCCTTATCACTTTCGATGGAGGAAACATTGGAGTAGATATCAGGACCGAAAGAGCAAAACAACATGTGAAGAGGTTTGTCGTTGATTTGAATCTTCTTTCTCTCTTCTTCACTCATCTCATTCTTCCTTTTTGGCACTAATCTTCCTTCGTCGTCTCTCTTCATCAAAATAGTGGGACCATCTTCGATGACATCCCAAACAAGATAGTCATTGGATTTAATGAAGAGACGCATATGGTTCTTCCAAAAAAGGTAGTTATCACTGTTAAAGAAAGACGGTTTGGTGGTTGATTGAGACTCGTACATGCTTGACCCGGAGGTAGATGCCATGGCTTGCTTTATTAGTTGATCACACTCTTCCTAGGAATTCCTCTTGTGGTTGTTAATCCTTCAAAGAGGTAGACTCTGATACCAATTGTTGAGTGAATCAATGAAACGATATAAGCCAAGAGAGGGGTGAATTGGATTTTTAGAACTTTTGGTTGTGGAGTGGAAAATTAAAAATTGCTAGAAAAGGGATTTTAGAGTGGTTCAAGTATCAATTGAACTTTACATCCACTACCTTAGCTTCACTAAGGATTTTCCAACAATCCACTAATTGCTCTTCCTCTTTTCTAGGCTAAGGAGGTAACCTTTACAATACCGGTCAAATTTTCTACCCAAAATTTGACACAATCCTCACTCAAGTGATACAAAGAAGTTTAAGGCTAAGACTAATATCTCTCAATACAAAATGTAGCCCTTTTACAAGCACTCAACCCAATTGAACAAATAAGAATGGAAATTACAAAGTTCACAATTGGGGTTTACAAGAAATATGGGATTTTTGCACAATTGCTTGGATTTGATGTTTGAATAATTCTTTTGGGGATCAATAGTTGTTGCTGGAGCATTTAGAGGTCCCCTTTATACCTTCTCATTGAATTCTAGCCGTTGGGGTTATTGCCTTCATTAAAATAGCCGTTGGGATGTTATCTTCCCTCTATAAATGTAGTCTGCAACTACCCATTCTGAAACGCACGACCCTGTTTTGAAACAGATCAAAATAGAAAGAGTCGTTGGGGTGTAATAAAAAGACTGTACTGAAACGGGCACGATCGTTTTGATACGCTAAGAACCTATTTCGAAACTCGTTTCAAAACATTTTGCTACTGTCAAAGCCTGTATCGAAACGGCTTAGAATCGTTTCGATACACCTTAACGATATTTTTAAATTCAGTTATAAAACTTTAACGGTCATATTTTAAAACCAAGTTTGAATTTCGTTTTGAAGCGTTTCGAAACACGTTCCGAAATAGAGGTTAACAATTTCAAAATGTTTCGAAACGCCCAAAGTTTGTTTCGAAACGGTGACTCAAAAATTATTGTTTTGACTTGGTAAACACTTAAAAAATATTTGACAAGTTGAGGTTTTTACTTATACATTTTTTTAAACACATAGAGAGGTTTTGAGGACTTAAAAATTCATTTTGTCTTTTTTAATTTAGTCCTTAAATTCTTTGTTATATCAAAATCAATTTATTGGTTTCATAGGTTTTTCAAGAAATATATGATTTAAAGTAATTTAGAAATTAAATAAATATATAAAACAAGCCACGTGTCATGTTATAATTGGTTAACGAAAAAATTTTAACGCCCGTCAACGAAAAAAATCAATTTAAGTTACGGAATGAAACGTTAGACACCAAAATAGCCCGAAAAACGTTAGGCACCAAACTGGAAAAAAGGATATAGGTTAGGCACCTTTTTTACTATTAAGCCTAAAAAATAACAATTCAGTCATTCAATTATAGGTTTAGGAACAAATATGTCACTCAATTAAAATTGTGTGACAAATAAATCACCCTGTCATTAAAATTAAAACAAGAGTTTGGTATAATAACAATTTAGTCCCTAAAACTTATTCATATTAATTTGGTAATAATTCAAAATAACAATTCAATCATTCAATTATAGGTTTAGGAACCTAATCCTTCATATTTAAAATTTTCATCAGTGAAGTGATTATGTCTACTAGTAGACGACGATAAGGTTATAATGCGTCTATTCCATTAGTCTGTCAATTGTCCAGTGGTGAAGTGATTGTGTCTGTCGAGCTATCACATATGATTATTATCAGAATGATAGGAAATAACATAGAGTGTGGTAAGTGGTCGAAGGATGTGTCAAGATGGTGCAATGTTGACATTTTTGAATATGAAGGGTTAAGTTTATTGAATTATTTTGAATTAGGACCAAAGTAATAGAACACATAAGTTTTGGGACTAAAAATATTATTATATCATGCCCTTGTTTCAATTTAATGATATAGTGACTTGTTTGTCACAAAAATTTAATTTTGACATGTTTGTTCCTAAACTTATAGTTATGATTAATTGACTGAATTGTTATTTTTAAAAGAAGAGTGACATTTTTTTAGAAGAAGTGCGATCTATTTATTTCTAAATTTATAATTAAGTGATTCAATTATTACTTTTAAAAAAAATATATTTATTACTATACCTATAATTAAATGACGACAAATGTATTTTACTCATATATAATTAAAACCAAACCTAATAATATTATTCATCCAAGCCCATCCAAATCCAAACCCAAACAAACTAATAAAAGAAACCCAACCCAAATGAAGTGATATATAAATATATACTAATGAATATACCTAATATATTTTTTACATTATATAAAAAATAAATTAAAGTAAATTAAATCAGTTTTTAATTTTTTATACCAAATCTATCGACCTAACCAATAACTTAGCCCTAGATATTGTAAAGAAAAAAACAAATGCCAAACACATTCAATTACATTATAAATCTTAAATCTATTTTCATTTACATCACAAATCTTTAATTTAATCAAATTACATCATTTAATTTTTATTATTTATAAAGTAATTCACTTATATTAGTGCCATATCTAATGAAAAAAAATTAAAATTAACATTTTTATTCAACATATTTTTCACATGTCGTCAATAAATAATATTTTATTGACAATCTAAATATTTTTTGTTAGGATTTATAGAAAATTTAGTTATTTTCTTTGAGTTTACTTAAATGAATATTTCATAAATTTTTTACAAAAAGTTATTAAAATTATCAATCAAACATTAGGATTAATATACTTATACACTGGCGGTGAAAACTAAAAGTTTCCACAAGCGGCTTAATTTTAGGGTATAGAGAGTTAGTTTAGGGTTTAAGGTTTATGGGTTTAAGTGTAAGGGGTTGGAATTTAGGGATAATCATTTCAATTTAAGGTTTAGGGTTGTAATTTAGGGTTTATAGGTTAGGGTTTAGTTTTTATGGTAATATGGTGAGGGTTTAGGTTTTAACCTATAAACCCTAAATCATAAACCTAAACCTTAAATTGAAATAACTATCCCTAAATTCTAACCCCCTACACCTAAACCATATACCCTAAACTAACTTCCTATACCCTAAAACTAAGGCTCTTGTGGAAACTTTCAGTTTGCACCGCATGTGTATAGAATATTTATCCCAAACATTATTTGATGATGATATGCGAAAAATATGTTAAATAGAATTGTCAATTTTAATTTTTTTCGTTAGCATTATTTAAAGATATTAGTACAAGTGATTTAATCTATTAATAATAAAATTTTAATGATGTAATTTGATTAAATTAAATGTTTATGATGTAAATAAGTGTAAATGTTAAGTTTAATGATTTAAAAGGTAAATTACTCAATTGTTGTTTAGCATAAAGCTGAATTGGCTTGTGAGGCAGAACATATTTTTCCTTTGGGTAAACTACTTCAATGAAGTGTCGAAATAACCACCTAATTATAGGGTTGGTGTCGAAATAACCACCATATTTTCAATTGTGTCATTATGATCACTTAACTATTTGAGTGGTATCTTCAAGCCACTCTCCGTTAAAACCTAACTGAGAAGGTGACGCGATTGATAAAGAAAATTGATATAATTTTACATTTGGCCATCAATATTTACATATTTTATCAATTTGGTCCTAAATTGAATTGAATTTAATAAATTTATCCTCCAGTCAGATAGTGACACATGTTACCATCTGGTTGGAAGAATATTTTTTTCTTAATTTTATTTTATTTAACTAATATTTTCTCATCCAATCAGATAGTGTTACGTGTCACCATTAGATCGGATGAGAAACATTTTAAACCTAACTTACCTCCAATAGGAATCAATTATGGGTTGGGTGAATAGACTAAGGTGGACACAACCACTAAACCTACTACTTACTTAAGTTTTACAACTTTTTTAATTTAAAGTTAGGTTTTGAGTGCTAATTAAAGAGCTTCTTGAAATGGTTCTTCTCAAAATACAAGCATTAGATTTGATATATGAACTACTTTAAATGATTCCTCTTAGAATCTCTACCGAATTCTAAGGACTCTATCATTGCATTCTTGAAATTTACAGCTTCTTAGCATGCCATGAATTCACTCATTCTATAATAGATCGTCCTGACTCACCACATTATCTATAGTCTCATCTAATAATATCCAGTCATGTCATTTTTTGCTAAGTGAATCTTCACATTTTATTTAGATCTTCATCCTATTATTTCAATAAGGATAGTTATCCTCATTAAAGTAAGGAGGCTTAGTGATGGATTGTGACTCGTAGTTGTTGCTGGAGGTAGATGTTATTGCTTTTAGTTTCTGTTGATCAAACTCTCCAAGAATCGACTCAAGAGGGTTGTAATCCTTTCAATGAGTGTAGCTCTAGTACCAATTGTTGAGTTGATCACACAATTACAAATCGCCAAGAGGGGGTGAATTGATAATTAAAAATTAAAAGGGAAGAAAGGAATAAGTAAAAAGATGAGACAAGACAATTTAGAGTGGTTCAAGCTTCTAACAAGCTTTACATCCACTACCTTAGCTCCCACTAAGAATTTTCAACCAATCACTAATTGGTTCTTCTCATTTTCTCGGATTAGGAGGAAACCTTACAAACCGATTAAGCTTTTTACCCAAAGCCAAATCAAATTCACTCATAATTACAAAGAAAGAAAGTTAATTTGAAATGTATCTCTCAATAGACTAATTAATTGCCCAATTATAAACAAACACTCCCCAAACTTGAAAAAAAGATAAACAATGAAGATTTTTACAAGTTGGGTACACAAATTTGACTATATAAGCTCAAGGATTTGGAATAATTTCTTGGATGTTGCTTAAAGGTTCAATAGTTATTTTGTAGCTTTGGAGACTTGTTTTTATACCATCTCATTAATTTCTAGCCGTTTTGGTGGTTGAGATCATCAATAGAGCCGTTGGGGCTCTCTCTTCCCTCTATAAATGTTGTTATGCAACTACTCGTATAAGAACACGAGACCTTTATTGAGACGGACACCCCAAAAAGAAAGAGTTATTGTGTGTAAAAAGGGACATGTATCGAAATGGCTATAGGTCGTATCGAAATAGTTTAAAACTGTAAAATGCCTTTAAGTGTAAAAAGGGAGTCGTATCGAAACGGCTATAGGCTGTATCGAAACTTTTTGAAACTGTAAATTGGTATTTCGAAACAGCAAAGGGGCGTATCGAAACACTTAACCAATTTTTTTTCAAAAGTTCAGTTCTGACAAGTAACAGCTAGTTTATTTAATGCTCGATTTTGAAAATACTTAACCCCTATATCAAAACGGGTATAAGCCGTTTCGAAGCAACACTTAAAAATCAAAACTCCAGATGAAGGATGTATAAAAACGGGCAAGCCCATTTCGAAACCCTTGTCTCGAAACAGATTAGTCTGCATCGAAACAAACGTTTCCAATGACAAAACGTACCAAAACACTTTGGGGGTGTTTCGAAATGCTTGGGCAATTTTAAGTATTTTAGCTTTGAAACACTTAGAAAAATTTATGGGGTTTACGTTTTGACTTCAAAACATTTTAAGTATACATTTTACTTGTCAAGTGTGAGTATTTGAGTACTTAAAAAATTATTTACTTTGCAATTTAGTCCTTAAATTATTTGTTATATCAAAATCAAACATTGGTTTTACAATAGGGATGGTCATGAGTCGGGTTTTTGGTCAATCCACGCCCAACTCGAAAATTTAACACCTTCACTCAAACCCGACCCAACATTTTATGATGTTCCACCCGACCCGAACCCGACCCGAATTCTTGAGTAAAAATCTGAACCTAACCCGACCCGAAATAAAAAAATTTATTCAATAAAATATAGAGTTAATTAAAAAAACTACAAATAGAAAGGGAGCATTATAGTAATTATTTCATTTTTATTAGACAAAATACGGAAATAATTAAAAAATATATATAAAGAGGGACATTATAACAATTATACCTAAATATTTAAAATAAAATTAAACTGATATTTTAAGTAGGGTATGGTATTTTTCACCTTAAACTCAAACCCGACCTCATCCTCATAAAATCATACTCGAACTTGACCCGAATCCAAAATTGTCTTTTAAAAACCCCGACCCTATAAAATCGGGTCGGGTCGGAACACGTTAGGTTTGGGTCAAATGGTCATCCCTAATGTGAGATGAATACCATGTTAGGAAAAATAATTTATTATAATAATTGAATATTTTTACAAATAAAAAATCGTATTAAAAATTTAGCCTAATTTTTCCAAACCTACTTTATATATCATCTTAGCAATATCGTGCATGCCCACCCATACTCTAGGTTGTCTTCTTCCTTGGGATTTTCCTTTCATGGTTTCTATAAAAAAATTCTTCAAACAAATTGATTCCACCAGCTGCATTATTAAACTTTTACTTATTAATCAATCAATTAAGGTGACTTATCAGTTGATGTAAGTTTTCGTCAACATAGGAAAATGCGAGGAAACTGCAAGAAATCTCCCACCAAATGCAGAGGGGACAGGTCTTGTAATAAACAAGGTTAAAACTTTGACCCACATGGGATTGGGCTCACGTCTACATTGAGATATTTCAAGGATTTTTGTGGTACGAGTATGAGGTTGTCTCTCTCCATTAGTTATTTTATACCTCAATTTCATATGGATAAACTTGACAAAGATTTAAGATCGAAACGATAATCCCGGTTAGAGATAATTTTAGACATGTATAATAAAAACGACCGTACATAACTTTTAGTTAAAGAAGAGTAAAAAATAAGTTAAATTAAATGCACTCATTTTTTATTCGTATATCAATCTATCACGCACACAACATGTACCTACGACCGATAGATCAAAGTTGGAAGATATGGCTTCATTCCGTTTTTCTCCACTGGAATTTCTTTGCTCTATCTTGTAACCAGAAGGAATTTCTGCAAATGCATGCACTAGACGTACTATACCAACTTTGCATACTTTTTCCACACGGAAAGGCCGTCCTTTTTAGCTTTAATTATAGCTATTTGTTCTCTTGTAAGCATGAAAGCCACCAGTCATTATAAAACCAAAGGATGGAAAGATAAAGAACGACCAAGCATGGAGTTTTACTTTTGTTTTGTCGTCTATTAAGTGACGCACTCCCGTGTTTCTTAACTGTTACTGCTACCCTGCGTCCATGTCAACCACAAGATATAGAAAGACTTTTAAAATCTTCTAGTCATCCACGAAATTTCCTTCCAATTCCAGCCGTGGGACCTTTCGAGCTTTCCTTCCCGACAAGATGTAAATGATGAAGGAAAAGAAATAGTGTTGGAAACTTAGTGCTTGACTTAATACAGTGTCATGACATGAACATATCTCTAGTCTTGTTCTGTTTCTGATGATAACTCTCTTCCGGTTCCGTCTTTAGTTTCGAACTCTTCCTGCTCTTTGTTTCCTCAAAGGACTAATAATGGAAACTGTTACTGCAGTTGGAGAAGAACTTTTCTCTAGCATATTCGAGGCGTTACTCGACAATTTAAACGCTTTGGACTTGATAAAATTCGCTCGGAAGAAGAAAGTTTATAATGAACTCAAAAGGTGGGAGAAAATATTGCGGGGGATCAATGCGGTTCGCGCCGATGCAGAAGAGAAGCAATCGATGAATAGGAATGTTAAAATATGGTTGGAAGATCTAAAAGTCTTGGCTGACGATGTGGAGAACGTATTAGATGAGTTCGCCTATGAAGATTTGCGGCGCAGGTTCACTGCAAAAAACAATTGCTTGAGAGGTTTGACATGGTGTGGGGCGGCGTTTAATGTGAAGATGGGGTCAAAGATAAAGCTGATTACCAAAAGGCTGCAGGAGATTGCAAGTGAAAAGAACAACCTCGGACTCGGAGAGAATGTCGGAGGAAAGGCCTACAATGCAGGGGATCAAAAAAGGCTGCCCACAACATCTTTAGTGAGTGAAGTCAATGTTTTCGGCAGGGGAAATGAGAAGGAAGAAATACTTAAATGGTTGCTTGTTGAGCAAACAAGTGATGATGCTCAAGTCCCTGTGATTAACATAACTGGCATGGCAGGAATTGGCAAGACCACTCTTGCTCAGCTGGTTTACAATGATCGAGAAGTCGAAGATTTTTTCGACTTGCGTGCATGGATCTATGTCTCGGAAGATTTCGATGTCGTAAAGATCACGAAAGCCATTTTACATGCTGCCAATCCTAAAATTTGTTATACAGATGACTTGAATTTGCTTCAGCATAAGCTAATGGTGGAGTTATCAGGGAAGAAATTTTTACTTGTCTTGGACGACGTATGGCACCAAAACTACGATGATTGGAGTCGCCTTATCAGTCCTTTTGAAGTTAAGAACTCGGGATGCAAAATCATCGTCACCACTCAGAATCGAAACGTTTCACAAATAACAAGTCTCTTGCATCCTCCTTTTCCTTTAAAAGAGTTGGCAGGCGATGATTGTTTGTCAATTCTAGCCTGCCATACTTTGGGAAGCAAAAACTTCGAAGGGCATCGACATCTGAAAGAAATCGGCAATGATATAGTGAAGAAATGCAAGGGATTACCTTTGGCAGTAAAAGCTTTGGCAAGCATCTTGCGAAACAAGCCGGCTGAAGAATGGGAAGCCGTATCCAGGAGCAAGCTGTGGGATCTAATAGGAGAGCAAGGAAGCATTGTTTCATCTCTAGGATTCAGTTACCATCACCTCTCTTCTCATTTGAAGCCATGTTTTGCTTATTGCTCTTTGATTCCAAAGGGCTATGAATTCGATAGAGATGAGTTGGTTCTCTTATGGATAGCGGAGGGTTTCGTGCAACCGAAAGGGGGCAAGCAACCAGAAGACTTGGGTCGCGAGTACTTCTACGATCTGCTATCAAGGTCATTTTTTCAGCAGTCAAATAATAACAGATCACTGTTTGTAATGCCTGACCTATTCATTGATCTTGCTCAATCTGTTGCTGGGGACTTCTGCTTTAATATGGAGCACGAACGGCACATCACCGATGGCCACAGTTATTCTGAAATGGCTCGTCATGTGTCATTCATTCCCCACCAATACGATGTCTCGCAGAGGTTTGAAATCTTCAACAATATGAAATGTGTGCGGTCTTTCCTAGCGCTGCCAACATCGTACCAGAGAGGATACTGCTATTTAAGTAGCAAGGTATCACAGGAACTGCTGCCAAAATTAAAATGCTTAAGAGTGTTATCCTTGAGTGGCTATTTCATCGAAGAGTTATCGAGTTCAATTGGTGAACTGAAGCATTTGAGGTCCCTTAATTTGTCTAAAACCGCAATAAGATTGCTGCCCCAGTCAATTGGTTATCTTCTCCTCTTACAGATGTTAATATTAAACCAGTGCAAAGAACTAACTGCTTTGCCTGTTGAAATCTGTAAATTGAGCAGATTGAGTCTTCTTGACATCAAAGATACTCCCAAGCTACAAGAGCTGCCACCAGGACTCGGAAACTTGAGCAGTCTCCGGATATTGCCCAAATTCATTATCGGGAAAGCTGGAGGTCTGGCATTAAGGGAGTTAAAGGATTTGTCTCTTCAAGGTCAGCTTTCCATTATAGGGCTGCATAACGTGGTGGATATTCAAGATGCAAGGATTGCCAACCTAAGGCAAAAGCATGACCTGAAGGAGTTAGCCCTGGAATGGAGCAACGATTGTAAAAAGAGAGACAACCAAATGAAGGTCCTTGAGTCACTGCAACCTTCAAAAGATCTCCAACATCTGTCGGTTTCATATTACGGAGCTACAAAGTTCCCATCCTGGGTAGGGAATCCTTACTTTGCTAAAATAGAGCAGCTGGACCTCATTGACTGTATAAATTGCAAAACATTGCCAGCACTCGGGCAACTACTATCACTCCGAAGCTTAAACGTAAGAGGCATGTATGCAGTGACAAAGTTGGACCCTGAATTTTTCGGGAACGGTTTTCCATCTTTGGAGATCTTGAGGTTTGAGAACATGACAGAATGGAAAGAATGGATCTCATCTGTTGGCAACATAGAAGGTTTCCCTCGTCTTCGTGAGCTCATACTGCACAACTGTCCAAGATTAACCGGAATGTTACCAAGAACCCTTGGTTCTCTGGTAAAACTAGATGTTCGAAACTGCCCACGGTTAACAAATTCACCTTTAAGCTTCCCATTCTTAGGCGAATTAACCATGGAGGATACTAGTAGCGTGGTTCTTAGAAGTCTAGGACAAAACATCACCAGCTTGAAAATTAAGGGAATATCAGACCTTACCTGCATAATCGAGGAGCTCTCAAAGGCCTTAACGAAACTCGAAGTTCTAGAGATCGATGATTGCAGTGAACTAACATGTTTGTGGCGGAATGGAGCAGAATTGCAAAACCTGCCACGGCTAAAGAGTTTGGTAGTAAAGAAATGTCCCAAGCTTGTATCCTTGGTCGGAGAAGAGCAAGGACAAGGACTATGCTTCCTCTCGTCTCTTACAGATCTCCGAATCGATAGCTGCCAAAACTTTGTGTCCTTCTCAGCAACAGGATTGCCTTGTACGCTCAAGTGCCTCACAATCCTTGACTGCAAGGCTCTGGAGTCATTACCAGACATGAATGTCTGCAACAGCCAACGTTGCCTTCTTGAAGAGTTGGAGATCGCAGGATGTCCTCTCGTATCCTTCCCCAAAGGCAACTTTCCCTCAACACTTAAGAGCTTGAGAATCGAAAACTGCAGAAATCTGAAGTGTCTTCTCGATGGAATGGCGGACGGTGTGTTGCCATTGCACAATCTTAAAGTTCTTAGAATATCAGATTGTATGAATCTCAATGCCCTGCCAAACCCGATGTGGAGCCTCAGCTCCCTTCAAGAACTGAGTTTATCATACTGTGTGGCTCTGACATCGATTCCAGAGGGCGGTTTGCCGCCCAACATAACTTCACTCGAGCTCAGCAATTGTGAAAACCTGAAGCAGCCAATGTCAGAGTGGGGACTGGAAAAACTCAATTGTCTTACAGGAATGAAAATTGTAGGCACATGTCCTGCTACAGATATTGTGTCGTTTACATACGAGGGTGTAATGCTTCCTTCGACTTTAACCAGTCTTTGCCTGGAAAACCTCGAGAACTTGGAATCTCTGTCCAGTGAACTGGAGAACCTCGTAGCTCTCCAGGAATTGCATGTTAAAGGGTGCTGCAAGCTCCGGTTTCTACCGAAGACAGGACTGCCGGTCTCGCTGGGACGGCTATGCATCTCCGGTTGCCCCGTCCTAAGAGACAAGTGCAGAAAAGGGAAAGGAGAGTACTGGTCCATCATTTGCGACATTCCTTGCCTTGAAATTCATTGAATATTTCACGGTCCATCTGATATTCTGCACTAAATTGTTCATGTTTTTGTATTTTGATATTTGATGCTTTTCATTTGTTCATTTGGAATCTAAATGACTAGTATTAAGTTGTAAATTATTTTGAGTTTATTTCAATTGTGATTTTTATTTGTAGACTGTTAAATTAGACACTTACCGATTATTATGTTACATTTTTTATTTAAAAGTCAAATTAACCCTTAACGAAAAATTAAAAATCAATTAAGCTTTTATAAAAAAATTTCACTCAATTTAACTTCATAATTCAAATTAGACCGAATTTGGCCCCTCCGTTAGTTTGACCGCGTTGACCGCCAATGCTCTCTAACAGTCAAAATATAGACGGACACATGGCACACTCTAGGCGTGCCACGTAATCAAAATCAATTTTTAAAAAATAAATTCTTAAAAAATCTACAAAATTATAAAAAAATATATACAAATTCATAAAAATGTAAAAATTAAAAATATATTAAATTAAATTTTTTTCTTATTTTCCTTTATCTTTATAAAAAATATAAAATAATATTTTTTCTCTCTAAAAAACTTTAAAGTTTCACTTCTTAAAAAAAGCTTCATAAATTCCTAAATCAAGCATTAGCACCGATTCAACCACCGGTCACTCCCCGTCGTAGGAAAACCTTCATTCTCCCTCAATATTTTTTTCTCACCAGCATCATCATCTGTCACGGTACCAACAACTTCCACCTTCAATTAAACTGATTTGATGACTTGAGAATGTAGGTTAAGGGTTAGGAATTTGAATTTTTTTAAAATTTTAAGGTTTTATAATCAAAATATATTTTAAAAAGTTATACAAATTTTAAATATTATTTTATTATAAATATTTATATACTTTTTAATAATTATTACAATTATTTTTTTGATTTTAAGTAAAAATGGTTTTTATGATTTTATACATAATTTTATTTTTGTACACATTTAAATATTTTTTATATTTTTCTTGAATTTTTAAATAATTTTTTTATTTTTAAATATTTTTTAGATTTTTTAAATTTTTTATAATTTTAAATATTTTTTAGATTTTTTTATTTTTTATAATTTTAAACATTTTTTAAATTTTTAAATGATTGTTTACGGTTTTGATGACGTGACACGTCTAGAGTGTGTCACGCGTCACCATCATAATAACTACTTTTGAGTTAACTTTTGAGTTAACTTTTGAGTTAACGGTCAACTTAACAAAAAAGCTAAATTAATTTTAATTTGAATTTTGAGGGCCTAATTGATCGTAATTTGAATTTTGAGAGCTCAGTTGGGTGTAAAATTTTTATAAGAGCTTAATTAATTTTTTGTTGAAGGCCAAATTTACCTTTAAGCTTGTTTTTCTAACATACAATTTGATATAATGTCTATATTATCTAACAATAACAAAATTCAATCATATTTGTTGGAGGGACAATTTAAAAAGTTATAAATTTAAGAGACCAACATTTATTTTTTACCATTGTTTTAAAAATCACAAAATGAAAATATTAACATAGAGGTTTGAACCTGTGCCATAAGGGTTAAAAAAACTCATTACCTAACCATTGAACTAAACTTCAATCCTGATTCAGTGTAGCAAGCTTTTCATACAACTTATATATTGGAAAAATTTAAAATAGAAAAAAAAAGTTACAATAGAATTTGAAGTTAGGTCATTAATGGAGTACTGGGAAGCTCATTTTTTGAGATGCGATTGACTTGACTTGAATTAAGGCTTAAACTTTCACGAGTGCTTCTTCTAAAACTAAAAATGAGACAGAATTGGTAGATGAACTTGTAACGCCCCAAGTTTAGGGTTTGGGAGTCCGGACCAGAAATCAAGAAAGGTTTGTAGATCGAGTTTTAAAGTTCGGGTTGACTTTAAATGAAATGGTTTCAAAAAAGAGTTTTAAACTAAATTGAGTTTTTAAAGAATAAATAGTAATAATAATAAAGAAAAATATGAGTTTTGTTAAAATAGAGGAGTTTTATAACAAATGGGATAATAAAATAAGATAATTTCAAAAGTCATCTTCTTCTCCACCAAAACTCACGTTATTTGTCCCTAAGACAACCATTCTCATCTTTTCCTTCAATCTCCACCCATCTTGAAGATTTTAAGAGGTAAATGACTTGGTTTTATTCTTGTCTTCTTTCCAATCTTGCTTTTGACATTTTCTTTTCAAAGTTTTGAAGATTTCTCAAGTTTCCTCATTTTGGGTAAAATGAGTTTTTGAAAGGTTTAAGCAAGCTTTTGGTAAATGATGTTTTGGGTAGGTTATAACCCAAGTTTTGGGTGTTCATAAGTGTTTAAATGGTGGGTTAAACCTAAAATCCCAAAATGGAATAAATTGGTAAAATTTGAGTTAGGGAAATATGAGTTTTTGGGTTGTTTATGGTTGGAAATGGATCCTAAGGGGTTTGTGGATGTGTGTTGATGAATTTGAAGCTTTCGAGTATGTTTTGGATGATGATTTGATTTAGTAATAGCTGGGTTTTCGTTTGAAGATGGGTTTTGTCTACTTCCGGGCTTGAATCGAGAAATAGGTGTTGTGGGATATTTGCTATATTGATAACAATGGGTTTTGTGATTGGAAAGTGGTTTTGTGAATCGAGAAATAGTCTGGTTTGAATTAGCAGAACCGAGTTTGGGGATTTCAGACGTGTTACCAGAAGTTACAAAAGCTTAAAAGGGAGTTCGACTAGTGTGGTGTACTACCGGTGAGTGGAAATGTTTTTGAGAGTTTGGGTTGAGCCTAAAGAGCCAACCTAAACTCGAGAGTAAGTATTAAATGTTTACATTTTACTTTTCCGAATTTCTAGGTTTCAATCTTGCTATGCATTGTGATATGAGTAGATGACGTTTAAACCTATGATGTTTGTGACATGTTGTTGTTGATATGAGATGAGACGAATGTGTGTAGTTAGTTAATGGATTGTTGATGTTTTGAGTATGGGCAAATATGAGGGTCTTACAGGGTATAATTGGTCGAACATAGGGTTAGAGTGCACTAGTAAAATTCGCGCATGACCCTGGTGATGTAAGATGCCATTAGGGAGGAGTACAGTGAAGTAAGATGCCGCCGGAAAATGTATGTATTGACTACAGTGATGTAAGATGTCAGCGTTGTCTTGTTGTTTTATAGATTCGGTGATGTAAGATGCCATTGAATCCAATCTGCGTATCCGAGTAAAGTTACCATAGTTGCCAATATACTTTAATGTGTTGAAAATGTCGAGTTTATCATGTTGATGGTGATATGTGGAATATTCTATGTGAAGAGATTGTTGTGCATTGTAGTAGATTATGATGCTATATGTCATGCTTGATGTAAGATGCCAAGCATGTGTTCATGTTGTTATTCACACTTGATGTGAGATTCCAAGTTCTTTGGTTTTGTTGTCAAAATATGATCAAATGGTTTTAAAACTACATTGTTGTTGTGGTGGTTTGAGCACCACTCATTAAGCTCTTATGATTACGCGCTCCTTTTTAACAATGCAGATCATTAGTGATTCGGGAAGCAAAGGAAGGCGAGGAAAAGGCTCCGGTGATCATAGCTTAAGCTCAAGTATGGATTTTAAGTTGTAATAATATATTAGCAATGGGAATAATTGCACTTGTGATTAGGGAGGTTGATGTAAACTCGCATGTGTTTGATCATGTTGCTACATGTTTTAAATGTTGAAACCATGTTATGTTGAGACTTGCTTGGGCTTTTGGTTAAATGCCTTATGTTTTGGCTTGTTGGTGTTTTGAGTTAGAGGGTTCTTTTTGAGCTCTTAAGTTTGAGATCTATGCTTGTGTGTGGGTATGATCGAAACCTTTCTTTAGGATGTTTTGCCTCTAGAATGATTGCTCAATATGTTGCTTTGTTGTTTGTGCTTTATCAGGGTAAGTTTGGGGATGTCAAAATGACTTTTCGGGCCAATATGTGCCCAGGTGTTTCGAAACACCTGGTGTCGTTTCGGAACGACCAAGCCTGAAGGACCCCTGTTTCGAAACGAGTTTCGAAATGTTTTGCCTTTGGAAACCATCGTTTCGATACCAGTGGGAGCTGTTTCGGAAAGGCATTGCTTTGTTTTTTTCCTGAGAGCCCGTGTTTCGAAATGGGCAACCCTTGTTTCGAAACACAGGTGGTTAAAATGGTTAAAAGACATCTTTGAGGGTTTCCAAATGTTGCGTTTTGGTCCCTAATGCTTGTAAGCTTCCTAAATGAGTTTATATGTGTCGATTGAGTTGGTTTTTCCTCGTGTGCTTGATATTTGACTAATTTACTTTTTTGTAAAGTTAAAATTACCTTTTTGCCCCTGTTTAGTGTGGTTTTTGCAAAATGGTCCTTCGTGACTAGTTTGGTCCAATTGGACATTCGATTGATGTCCGATTGAGACGTTGTTTCTTCCGTTGTGACCCTTAACACCATAGAATTGTTAAAATGCATTTAGACAAGATAAATCTTAATCTAAGGTTGTTAATCGGAGGGAAATTCTCAGAGTTTTCTTCGGTTATCCCCGTGTAACTCTCCCGATTCGACCTTGCAACTAGACCAGGTCGAGGGGGTTACAGAACCGGCCTGAGAAAGCATAATCAGAAGTTCTAAAAGAAGAGATTTTTTCATATAACTCAACTATGTTGTATAAAACAAGGTTAGATTCGAAATAATCAAAGTAAAATAAATGAAATAAAAGCAATCAAATAAATAGAATAAACTAAATACATAAATTGGAAAACAGATTAAAAAATAAACAGAAAAAGGGTGACTGAGGACTACACTTGCACAGTTTCCTTAAAACATATTTGACCACTCCGGGGTGCTAGAGTTTGTTTGATCGTCGGTCTTCAAGGATACAACAGTCGGATGAAATTCTGCAGCAGCACTACTGTATATTTCACGAGCAAATTTGAGTCTTCGACTATCACCCGGAAACTATGCAGATTTTTTGGAGAGAAAACGTTTTTGATTGATTTTTCAAATATGAAAATCACTCACGTATTTATAGGGAAAAATAAGGGCGAACATGAGAAAATAAAATTCTGATTATGCCTCTAATCGGATAATTAAGTGGGCAGCAAGTCAATTTAAATTCGAAAATTATCCCTTAATTTTCGGATAAAAACTGTTATTCAAAAAGAAAAAAATACAATCGTGGTAAAATAATCGCAGGTCCACGTAAGGCCTGACCGGGTTGGACATTCGTGTCGCCCACGTCGTGCAGGTGCGCCCCAACCCGAATGAGATTGGAATCGCACCCCCTACGCGCGAGGCACAACTCCAACTCAAGTCATTCAATGACCACAAGGAGGGAGCATGTATATAAACATCTTCAACTCCTTTTATCCCATTAATGTGGGATTGGGGGTTTCTATTTCCTTTTCTATTTGCAACCACCTTACTTTGAGCATTAATTTCTCATTCATTACTCGTCCATTTTTGAGATTATGAGATACCGTTGTAAAGGTCTTACGGAGTAGAATAAGTTCGTAGTGGAAATTGATTCGAAACTCAACCTTTAACTATTCAAAATAAGGCTCAAAGTTACTTATTTCTCACATTTTTTCAACTATCCCCCACATGAATGAAATTGATGCGTTTTTATCAAAACATTTTGACTCGATGTGGTGATAGCTTCTACGATTGATAGCTGCATAGGATAGGTAGGTGAACTCACCTTTGAACCTTCTCTTGTGAGAGCATATTTACTTTACTGGCTGCCTAATAGACGCGATGTCCTTGAATTGTTCCATTGTTTGTGTAAACGGTGATATATCTCGCACAACTATCTCTCTGACAAGAGTATTTGCTCTCATGGTTATGTCCTTATGGCCATGGACATCTCTCTGGTTCTGCAATAGTTTGAGAGAACTATGCCTCAATAGTCTCTTTGAAGTGGCCCCACTTCACTCTTACATAGGTGACTTATATTGCTCGGTTTCCACCGATGCACATAATGGTCATTAAAAGCATTGCTTAGCCTATTCCGTTTAGTCGCTATTTACATCATAGGAATGGGCTTGGGAGAGTAACTCCCCACAGTGACCGTACAAGTCTATGCAATTAGGTTGTCCCTTTGAACCTAGTTCTTGGGATCTCCAGTCAGCTAGGTAAGGTTTTTCCTTCACATAGTGCCTTTAATTTTCTATGGGCTTTAGTCTCATTCCTTTCGATGTTTTCTCAACCTGATCTCGATTTAACCCTTTGGTTAGTGGACTCGCAACGTTATCCTTTGATTTTATGTAATCAATAGAGATAACTCCATTTGAGATCAGTTGTCTAACGATGTTGTGTCGGTGACGCATATATCTCGACTTACCGTTGTACATACAATTCTGTGCCCTAGCAATCTTTGCTTGATTGTCACACTATAGGCATACTGTAGGCACAGGTTTTGGCCATTCTGGAATATCCCCAAGAAATTTGCTAAGCCGTTCAGATTCTTCTCTAGACTTATCTAGGGCAACAAACTTAGATTCCATCGTGGATCTGGTTATTATTATTTGTCTTGAGGATTTCCATAACACGACTCCTCGTCCCAAAGTGAAAACATATCCATTTGTGCCTTTGATATCTTGAATGTTAGATATCCAACTGGCATCGGAGTATCCTTCTAAAACAACAGGATCTCTGGAATAATGCAACTCGTAGTCTCGAGTATATCTGAGATATCTCAATACCCTCATAATTGCTTTCCAGTGAGTTACACTTGGATTTCTTGTGAATCTGCTTAAATTATGACACTCCTTCATAATTTCCTTGCGTAACTGCTCGAATTGAGGCACGTAGAGGCGGTGTCCTCGAGCATAAAGCAAGTCCTCCTCGAGCCAAAACCTTCACGTTTTGCCCTCCTTGACATAGTTGATGAGCATCTTGGCCGTTGGGTCATGTGACAGCCCCTTCTTGATGCGTTCTAGCAATTGTCCCTTTGGGAAGCTAACAAACTCTATGTTATACCTTCGACTTAAGGTGTCAGCAACTAAGTTGACTTTCCCTGGCTTGTATTCCATGGAAAAATTAAACTCGGAAAGAAACTCTTGCCAACGAGCTTGCTTGGGAGACAACTTTTTTCTGGGTCAGGAAATAACTATTAGCAACATTATCCGTGTAAACTATGAACCTGGACGCAAGTATATGGAGTCACCAAGTGCGCAAACAATGCACCACTACAGTCATCTCTTTTTTATGAACCGAGTATCTCCTCTCGGTGTCGTTTAGCTTTAGGCTTTCATATGTGATCGGGTGTCATCCTTGTATAAGGACCCCTCTGATGGTTGTATCCGATGCGTCAATATAAACTTCAAAGGGCTTGGCATGATCTGGCAACGCCAGCACTGGTTCACTTTCCATGGCATGTTTCAAGTCTTCAAAGGCATGTTGGCAGTCCTGGTTCCAATCTCACACCTTGTCCTTTTTCAGCAATCTGGTTAAGGGGGTGGCGATTTTGGAGTAGTCTTTGATGAACCTTCGATAGTAATTGGCTAGCCTCAAGAAGGACCTCAGCTCCGTTACCTTCCTTGGCGGCTCCCAATCTACAATTGCTTGAATTTTGGCCCCATTTATCCGGATCTTGCCACCTCCCACAATGTGGTCGAGGAACGGGACCTCCTCTTGGGCAAATGAGCACTTCTCCTTCTTAACATATAGCTCATTTTACCGCAACACTTCAAACACCTTCTGCAAGTGTTCAACATGCTCCCCAATGGTCTTGCTATAGATCACAATAGCATCAAGGTAAACTACAACAAACTGATTGAGGAAGGGTTGTAGTACCTTGTTCATGAGGGTGCAGAATGTGACGGGGGCATTTGTAAGGCTGAATGGCATCACAAGGAATTCATACGAACCGTAACGCGTAAAACAAGCCATCTTCGCCTCGTCACTTTTGGCAATCCTTACTTGGTAATATCCAAACCGCAAATCCAACTTGGTGAACCACCTTGCACCACCAAACTGATCAAACAAGTCAGCTATCAAAGAGATCGGGTACCTGTTCTTCATTGTGAGCTTGTTCAAAGCTCGATAGTCGATGCACATCCGAAGCGTTCCATCATGCTTCTTTTCAAAGAGCACCGGTGCACCGTAGGGTGCCTTGGATGGTCAGATATACCCTGCATCGAGGAGTTCTTTCAATTGTCTACATAATTTCTTAAGCTCGAGCAGAGCCATTCGGTAAGGGGCTCGGGCTGGTGGCTCCACGTTCGGTACAAGCTCGATCTTGTGGTCAACTTCTCGCTTTTTGGGAAACTCCAGGGGCATTACATTCTGAAACTTGGCTAGAACTTGTCCTACCTCGGTTAGGACTCTTTTGGTTATAGGTGGCTCCTCATGCACTAATGTTGCCAAGTATGATGGTTCTTCCCTGTGTATCCCCTTGTTGAATTGGATGGCTGACACCATCTTGGCCCTAACTCCCAATTGTTGACTCATTGAGACCATGCATGGATGTGTTGGGTTAAGTATGCACAAGCAATTGGCGAATGGAACAAGGAAACTAATGCACATAACTAAGTCAAAATCATCGAGGGGAATTACCTTGATTGTTTCCTTCCCGGACCAGTCGCCTGCTTTCTCAACATGAAGGCCAAGTCTCTCGCCAACTTGATTGTTTCCTCTTGCTACTCCAGCAATTGGAGTCTCTTTGGAATTCACGGTTTTAATAAACTCGTCTGCTTTCTCAACATGAAGGCCAAGTCTCTCGCTAGCTTGTTCTGACACAAACAAGTTTGAGGCACCGATGTCCACTAATGCGCTTAATTTTTGGCCTGCCACGGTGATGTCTACGAACATCAAACCTTTTTTTTCTTGGAACTCTTCTTAATCTCTATGAAACTGATAATGGAATTAAGTTTGGGGACTTCCTTCTCTTTTTCAGATTTTTTGTCATCCTCTTCTTGGATGGCTGTCGCTTTCTCAAGTTGGGGGCAATCCCTCTTCATGTGATTGCCTTCGCAGTTGTAACAACTAAAGTTAGTGTTCTTTTCCTACGTCACGAAGCTTGATGTCTCTGTTGGATGTCTTCTTGGGCCCGTCCTTGGCATGCAAATCTTTGCCTTTCCTGCCATTGCCTTTGTGCTTTGGATTTTGCTTCAGTGTGTCTGACTTATTGTTTTCAAATTCTGCAAGGGAGTCTGCCATGTCCAATGCCTTGTAGAGACCTTGGATCCCTGCTCAGTGCAATTCCATCTTTGCCCAACGTTGTAATCTGTTTTTGAAGGCAAAGAGGGAGTCGACTTCCCTCATGCCCTGAATTTGGAGCCTAAGTTCGGTGAACTTGTTGACATACTCTCGAATTGAATCGTCGTGCTTTAATTAATGAAGCTTCTCACGAGCTTCCTCTTTAGCATTCTTTGGGTAAAAGTGATCCTCAAACTTGAATTCGAACTGGAATTCCTTCCATGTTTTGATGAGAATTGTCCTATCCCTCGATTGAGAACACCTATGTCGCCACCATATGAGAGCGTCATCAACCAAGTAAACAGAAGCAATGTTTAACTTTGTGTTCTTGTCATCGATGTCCGTGAGTCGGAAGTACCGCTCTAACCCCCAGACAAAGTTGTCCACTTCTTGGGCGTCCCTTTCCCCTTTGAACTACTTCGACTTTGGCACATCGATCTAGGGCTTGTCTTTTTATTGCTTTGTCCACCATGCTGGTTAACACGACATTCTTGTAGAGGGACAACTCGGCACTGAGCTTTTCAATCTCCTCAACAACTCCCCTCTCATTGCCTCCATCGCAACTTGAAGGGAAACATCTTGTTGTTTCAGTTTCTCGTACGTTGAGTTGAGAAGACCTTGAGCCTCTTTCGTGACTTCATCTTTGAGGGGATCGACCTTGGTTTCCAGCTCTTCAAGACGATAATTGTCAACATCGAAGGACTCTACCGTTCTCTTTGCGTCGGTCTCGAGTCGTTCTATATTTTTTCCTCGAGTGTTGTTAACCGATCATTTGAAGCAGCTCTCTTTTTGTCGGTAGCCTGGGTCTCCGCGACCTTTGATGTTGTACTGGTTTCTTCTTTTTTAGCCATCTCGAGCGGATTTCTTTGCTCTGATACCACTTGTCATGCCCTTAGACTTTGTGATCAAGATGTGCGGCCCTAGGTGCCTTCGAGATGGTGTGGTGCCTAGGTAAGCCTGACTGGTCTAAGCTAGAATGCTTGGATTCGTGCGGAAACGAAACGATGAGGGCAAGAAAAAGAGAACGCGAGATAGTTGAGAGAACGCTCAGAGTTTTATTACTCAAATGGAAAACAAAGGCTGAAGCCTAACAAAACTTAACGAAATCTAATGTCCTAAGATGATATGCTTAATGAGGTGGGGGTAAGCCTCTTTATATAGCCTCTTACATCCAATGGTGTAATCTTATTCTAATCCTTCAAGGAGTAGAACTCTTTAACCCCAAGTGAAGGGCCAACTCGTGCTGATACTAGGCCCATGATGGCATGGAGGACATGCTCGGCCCTTTGCTGTGCGCTGGGATCGAGCCCTAGGGCGCGGTCCGTGACAATATTAGAAAAGCTCTTTTCTAGGCCAATTAGTGGATATCATAAAAGTTTTTTTAAGCAATTTCAAATGGTACAACATGTTTTCTCAATATTTTAAAAGAGTAAATATTTGAGATACGCTCAGTGCAAAATGATTTTTTTACACAAACATGGTAAAAAACTACACAATATACAATGCAAATCTCTAACCCTAAATTTTAACCTTAAAACTTAAATTTGAAACATTAAAATCTAAACAAAACCTTTGAACCTTAAATTAAATATGCTAGTGAATAACAAGTTTCTGCTACCGTGTATAAAATATTTTCTCATTTAAAAACATCATTGGAGAGGATATCGAACTATTGAAGCCATCAATGGAATCAGTTAAATAAGTTAGATCAACTGAATTTGCCTAACTGAACTAAATTAGAACATAACAAATATTTAATAAAAATATGCATTTTCATAGAATATGAATTTAAGGATTATATCACAGTCAAGAATGGAGGTTGCCCCTGACAAGAATGGAGATCAAATTCACACCTACCAGTTTAAAACTGGTTTTTTTCCTTCAATTTTTACCAGTTTAATATATGTTCTTAGTTCTTACCAAATGACTAAGAATGGAGGTTGCACCGAAACATTTCTAGATTCAGACCTACCGTTTCTTTCACGTGTTAGTACAAACTACAAACCTTCATGTTTTCAACATTTCCTTTATAATTTCTTTATTCTTGGTCATTACAAGACAGATAATTCTTTGAACAGAATCCAGGGTTTTCAAACATGGCGACCGAATTCGGGAGAATTTAACTCAAAACAGAAAATAATGTCACAAACTGCTGCACCAACTGCCAACGATATTATTTTCCTGGGAGATCTCTCAACAAGTGATTGGACAAAGAAACTTAAATCTAATCTTCAGAAAGTAAGCGCGCCAAATGCAGCCAATCCAACAGATAAGATCAAAGAGATGAGAAGCTGAGAGGAAAGTGCATGCATATGTGTAGATCAATATATTAAAGTCGGATGTCGGAAAGGGCAGGCCGAAGTAACATGCACTGCCGACCAGATTGTACTCAACCTATGTGCGGAGCTAGTTGGCATTCGGTGTTGCTGCTGTTGCCCACGTACTTCACCACCTGTAGATTAGATCCAACAAGTAAATTTCTTGCCCTTGCGGATCCAAAAATATTTTTTTATGGTGCACATATACATTATATTATATGTGGATTCAGAAATTTTAGGGTGCGCACATGGCGGAGGTGTGGAGCTCCCAGGGCTCCGGCCCCTGTTAAAAAATATAAATATTTAATTATTTTAGTTTAATATTAATTTGTCATATGTAAACAATAATTATTTAAAGTAAAAAAATATAAGGGTTTATAAAATATATAATCAATGGTTGAACTAAGAATGTAAATGAGCCGAGATTGAATGAATAAGTTTTTGTTTATATTCGTTTATTTACATTTGAAGGTCTTCATGTTTGGTTCGTTTAAATTTTTAATATCATGTTTGTATTTGTTTATTTATTTTTGATGGTGTTCGTGTTCGTTTGTTTAACATTCACGAACATGTTCGTTTAACGTTCGTGAACATATTTGTGTGATGTTCACGAACTTGTTCATTTTTATGACCGCTAACATGTTCATTTAATGTTCGCCAAAATTGTAAAATTACACCACTAGTCTTTAAGCTTATTAGGCTTCACAATTTGAACTCAAAAAATCATCACATGTTCAATTTAGTTCATACATTCACCAATATTTAAAATGTAAAAAGTAAAGGATAATGGAAACCAAGTAAATGAGCTTATAAACGAGCTTGTTTATGAACATAAGTGAATGGAATACAACTTTGTTCGTGTTCGTTCATTAAACGGACATCAAAATTTGTTCGTGTTCGTGTTCGTTTGTTTATGAATTTGTCCTCACTTTCAAACATTTATAGTTTGCCTCCCAATCTCAAATCTAGACTTCGTCTCTGCCTGCCAATATTAGATCTTGACCCCGCCTTTAGGAGCGCACAATCAATAAAATAAATAATTAACATAAAAAAATTCAGATTTCAAATGCATACAATCAGTAAAATAGATCTCAGATGTCCACCCTTCACTATACAGATCCGCCAGTGTTTTCTTGTATGGATGCTTAAAACTTAAAACTTGAGTTTGAAGAAATCTAAAAGTAAAAAAAAAAAAAGGAATAAAGTTATTCCAGAGAATAATTAAAGAAGTAGCGGATACCTTTACTTTTTTTCACGCTATTATTTAGTCTAAAAGTTGAAAATGTAATGTAATATATTAGTAGGGTTTTCTTCTCCAAACTATTCATTATAACGATTAATCTTCTGTGTTCTGTGTTATGTATGTCATTTAATTTGATTACTCTGAAGTTAATTAATCATGGTATCTGGGTGACACTAATCCTATTCGAATCAAATCAAACCAAACGCCAAATTACTGTGACGTTGATGCGTGCAATGTGCATGGTAGCTGAAAGCAGACGCAAACGAGTGATCTCCATTAATATAAATTTCTTTCGTTTTTCCCGTTGGTGATAATTAGGTAGGACAAACAAAGTAGGGTGAATTGCCGGTAAGTAGTATACACATTCAACTTTCAATAATAGCTCCACTGATCTTGTACTGCTATCGTATATAAAATAATAAATTTTAACAATTAGTTAGTTTAACGAGGTAAAATATTATGTTTTTATATCAAAGTTTTAAATCATAATGTTGTAATTGGAGCAAGTCAGATTAGAAGGATTATTCCATATCCGAAAATTAAACATTAAAAAGACTTGTTTAACACAAGAAGCTCCCATGTAGAGTAGTGAGAATGAAAGATGAGGACCCAAAATTTGTATGGATACCAATCTTTTAAACGTTTGAGTCCACATTGCACGTTGAATTGAGATTGAAAGAACATTTAACATTTGGTTGAATGAAGTGATTCAATAATCATATCGGTCACGGATTTAGAAATTTAAAATAAAAGTTCAATTTTTTTAAATAGGTATACAAAAATATTTTTTTACCTCTACACATTGAATTAAAAAAATAAAGAAGAAATTTATATCAATTTAAATGTATTTTAAAAAAATGGAAATACAGCTGCTCTAGGGGCTGCATGCATCATGCACGCATTCAATCAATGGACCTATCCACCGATAAAACCAAACTTGGGATAAAAAAGCAAGATTCAATTGATTGAGCTTATTATAATTCTTTAAATAATGTTTTAATTATTATTTTTAATTTTTTTTATATAAAAATAATTTAATGACCATTTTGTAACAATTAAATAGTAAATTTATTATTTTATAACAATTAAATAGTTCAATGATTATTTTGTAATAATTAATATATTACTAATTGCTCAGTTAATAAATTATTAGGTTGTTAACGGCTTGTGTTTATTTTATAACAAAATTTAAAATTTAAGTCCATTTATAATATTTAGAAAATTAATGACAAAAATAATCAAATAATTCGTGATCATTTGTAAAATTTACCATGATTATTATTAAACCCAAACATTCAAAGGATTGGATTATCACTTCTATTCTTACCACATATACGGAGGTATTAAATTTTGGTTTTACTTTTTCAAATTTATTTTTTTTAATAATACGTCAACTAAATCTATAAGAAAATAAAATAAAAATCAGAATGAAAATATAATAAAAATATAACAAAATAAAGGAAACTAAACAAATTAGGAGACGGAATATTAGATCAACAAAATATGTCAACAAAATATGTCAAATGAACTGTAACAACATGAATGTAATGAAATAGAACTGGAAAAAGAAAGTACAAAACAGAATTTTTTTGTCTTTATCCTCTATATATTTCAAGATTAAAGTAGGAGTGGTGAACAAAATTAATAATCTTATATGTTGATTCGCAAAATAGATCTGATTATATCGACGAATAAAAAAAAAATCAAACTATTGAAAAACCACAAATAACCATAAATCAGAGTTGAGCGTCGTGACAAAACCATCCACGACATAAAATCAGATAAAAATTAAAAAAAAAATTAAAACATAAAAAAACAATAACTAAATATATAAATCAATGAGAAAATATATCGACAATCGACGATCAATACTAAAACTGGCGTAGGCCTCAATTAGTTAATAATAAAAAAAACTGTAAAAGAAATTTTAAAAAAGAAAATAAAAGAGAGAAAAGGGTCTTTTTCGATTGTCAACTCTATAAATTCTATACTGCTATATAATAAACTAATAAATTAGTAGATTAGATTAGATTGCCAACTCTTTTCATTGTTTATTAATTTCAATTTCTTACCTGTGGACGCTCCACGTAGACTTTTTTGACTTCTAGTCTCAAACTTCAACTTCAATTCGGCTTACGAAACAGAAAAGACCGTTGTTTTGTGTCCGAACGTGGATTAGACAACAGGATTAATGGCACTAAATATCCCTAAATTAATATGAAAAATTTTATTTTTTTAATAGTCTAAAAGTAATTACAAAATAATATCTGATGATATATATTTTTAATCCTTTGATAATGCGAATATACATTTTGTAGATAAAGCGATCTGAACTCGTATTTCTTAAAATAAACATCATCCACTTAAAAAAATTTAAATTTTGAAATATGTTAGTTGAGTTCTCAAAATATTAATATTATATTAGTTAGATCATTTTAACTACTAGTTTAGACATTAAATGCCAAATTATCCAATATAATAGAAAAATAAAGGGAAAATTACACTGATGGTATTAATTTTGAAAATAAACGCCGTTATGAGTCAAGTTAGGATGAGGAGAGAGAAAATGCTCTGTAAGCGCAAGTTAGCAGGCCTAACGGCCTAGGGTTTTCTTCTCTTCTTCTTCGTTGATCTCTGCTTTCAGATACGATTCCTCTGGTGATTTCTTTTCTTTTCTTCGTTGCAACTTCTTGCATGTCTTCTGTGGACTGGAAAACTTTGCTTTTCGGGGGAAGTGATGAGCAAACTTTGGAATACTTTTCCCCTGGTGAGGACGAAGGATCTGTTTTGATCGATCCTCCGGCGGAGATATTTGACGATGGCGTTTCTGCTTGGAGATGTGCTTTGGTTGGGCAATTCCTTGGAGGCGCTCCGAATTTTGTGGCGTTGAAGAAGATTGTGGCTAACCTGTGGGGCAAATCGCTCACGAGGGTTAGTATCGCTGGATCGAACTTGTATGTTTTTTCATTCGCTAGTATAGCTGATCGGGACTGGGTTTTGGAGACCGGCCCTTGGCATATTCATCACAAATTGCTTGTGCTGCGGAAGTGGGAGCCGAATTTGCAGAGGTTGGAATTTGACCTAGGTCGGATGCCGATTTGGGTGCAACTTCATAACGTGCCCTTGGAACTATTCTTGAAGAAGGGTTTGAGCTACATTGCGAGTGCTATTGGGGTTCCTATGTACATGGATTCCATAACTGCGGCTCGTGAGAAACTTGAGTTTGCAAAGGTCTGTATTGAGGTGGAAGCGGGTCAGAAGGTGCCTCGTATTATCCCTGTTCGTATGCGGGATAAGACTATTGTTCAGATCCATGTAAAAATTCCCTGGATGCCTCCTTGCTGTTCATACTGCTGTGTTTTTGGCCATTCTGATAAAGCCTGCACTGCACCAGGCAAAGCTGAGTGGAAACCTAAAGCCCCTGTTGCTACCATGGAACAAGGTGAAGTTGGTCTGAGTGGACTGTGGATCCTTCGAATTCTGCAGGACCTAGTGAGGCTGCATATGAGGGGAAACCTAAAGTCCCTGTTGCTACAATGGAACAAGGTGAAATTGGTCCTGGTGAGACTGTGGAAGTTGAGTCTTCGAATGAGTCTGCAGAACCTAGCTTGGCAACAAATGCTTTACCTGTGGTTATTGCAACTGATGATGCTGCAGGAACTACTAGAAAGGATCTGTCACATGGTGCTGGACCTGAAGTGGTGATTGGCTCCATTCCAATGCCACTGGTTGATGAAGCGTTTCCCCCTTTGCAGAGTCCTGATTCTAGGAAACGTGGGTTGCGGAAGAAGGAGCCTGCTGTTTCAAAAAATATGTTTGATGCCTTGGCTACAGTTGATTCTGATAGCTTAGATCGTCGTCCGCGTGCTGCGGCGCAGGGTGTTGCTAATTTGCTGCTTGAAATGAAAACAAAGAAGGTTAAGCTTAAGGCTAAAGCTGATGGGAGTAAGAGTCTGGGTGTTGTTCCCCCTTCACATACCCAATGAGCATTGTCTTTTGGAATGTTAGGGGCCTTAACAACCCCAAAAAACAACGTGCAGTGTTGAAGCGTATGGAGAGTTTGAATGTGGATATCTTCTTTTTGTTGGAGACAAGGGTGCGTGAACCTCGTTTTGCTGAGGTTTCGAAAGTTTTTTCTGATGATTGGACAGTTTTTCATAATTATGCATCTATTCCACTGGGTAAGATCTGGGTGCTTTGTCGTAAGCATCTCAGTTTTTCATTGGTCCTTGCTGAATCTCAGTCTATAACAATTCGAGGTGAATTAGCTGGAAAGAATTTATTTGTGTCAACTGTTTATGGTAGTAATGACAGTATTGAGCGTAGGGGGCTATGGCAACAGTTGCAGCAGATTGAAGGCTTTGTGGCTGGTTCTTCATGGACTGTTGGCGGGGATTTCAACGTTATTTTAAGCGCTGAAGAGAGCTCTGACTTTGATCGTTTTGGGCCGAACTCCACCCCTGATATCTCTAGCTTTCAAAGCTGCTTAGGGGATGTGGGCTTGCAGGATCATCCGTTTAGCGGGCCGGTCTTTACTTGGTCAAATAAGCAGGAGGATGCTTACCTTGCACGAAAATTAGACCGGATTCTTGTTAACACGAAATGGCATTTGGACTTTGGTGATTCAGGTGTTGATTTTTTGGCGCCTGGCGTTTCAGACCATAGCCCGGGCCTGATTAAGCTTAATGTTTGTGCTCCTGTTCATCGGCCCAAGCCGTTTAAGTTTTTTAACTTTTAGACGCAGCACCCAGATTTCTTGGGTATTGTTGCTGACTCGTGGGCTGAGCCTGTTCAAGGCAATCCGCTGCAAGTTCTGTTCAACAAACTTAAGCGTCTGAAGCCCAAATTAAGGGGTCTTAACGCAGGGCATTATGCAGATATTTCCAAACGCGTGGAGGAAGCTAGAGCTAATCTGGAAGCTTTGCAGATTTCAAATTTGAGTGGTGGATCTAGTGTTAATGTCTTGGAGGAGAAACGTCTGCAGGGAGATCTTTACAACCTTGAGCAAGCTGAGCTTAATTTCTATAAGCAAAAAGCTAAAGTTGACTGGTTGCAGCAGGGAGATCGAGGTACACGTTTCTTCCACTCAGCTGTTGCTGAAAAACGCAAACGTGGGACTATTAGATTTGTGTTGGATGACAGTGGTAGCAGAGTGGAGTCTTTCGAGGGAATGGCTGATGTATTCCTTCGCTTCTTCACATCCCAGATTGGATCTACTGATTCAAACGTTCGTTCCTGTGATGTTGAGAGTCTTCGAAGGTTGCTTAATGTCTCTGTTCCTATAGATGCTCTTTCCAGCATGACTGCAACTGTTTCTAATTCTGAGATTCGCTCAGCTATTTTTTCCCAGGGGAATGATAAATCCCCTGGCCCTGACGGATACACTTTGTGGTTTTTCAAAGCTGCGTGGGGAATTGTGGGAGCTGAGTTCTCTGATGCGATACGACACTTCTTTAATTCCTCCACTTTGCTGCCGGCGTTTAATGCGACTGCAATTACTCTAGTTCCGAAGGTAGCTAATGCTTGCACTCCAAAGGAATTTCGACCGATTTCCTGTTGTTCTGTTGTGTATAAGACTATCACAAAGATTCTGGTTGCGCGTCTAACAGGGTACTTGCCTACTGTAATCGCTCCGAATCAGTCTGCATTCATCAAGGGGAGGAGCATCGTTGACAACACGTTGCTTGCTCAGGAATTAGTGAAAGGTTATAGCCGGAGATCCATTTCGCCTAGATGTGCTTTGAAAATTGATTCCAAAAATGGATTGAGGTCTGTTATACTGGGAGCCGTTTTTCTATTTCACTAAATGGCACCCTTGTAGGCTTTTTCAAAGGTAGGAGAGGGGTTCGGCAGGGTGATCCCCTCTCTCCCTACTTATTTGTTTTAGCCATGAACGTGCTCTCTCACCTGCTTAATCTTGCTGCTGAGAATGGAGTCTTTCGTTTTCACCCGAAATGCAGAAAGGTCAAGCTAACTCATTTAAGCTTTGCCGATGATTTGCTTATCTTTTGTAAGGGAGACCTGGACTCTATCTTTGGAGTTCAAAGTGTACTGGAAGAATTCTATGACATATCCGGCCTCAAGCTTAATATTGCTAAAACAGAGCTTTTTGTTGCTGGTGTTACAAGAGAGCAACAGAGCAGTTGGGGTGCTATCACGGGCTTCAAAATTGGAATGTTGCCTGTCAGATATCTGGGGATACCATTGGTGACGCGGAGGCTCTCGGAAAAGGACTGTAATGTTCTCATTGAGAAGGTCAAACGCAGATTTGAAGCATGGTCTCATCGCCATCTTAGCTATGCTGGCATATTGCAGCTCATTAATGCTGTTGTCTTTAGCATTGTTAACTACTGGAGCAGGCAGGTCATTTTGCCTAAGTGTGTCATAGGGCGTATTGAGCAACTTTGTATGCGTTTCTTCTGGCATGGGAAGGATGCTGCTGCTCACGGTGCTCGTGTGGGATGGAGGAATATTTGTAGGCCGAAGGGTGAAGGTGGTCTTGGCGTTAAGGACCTTTATGCTTGGAACAAGGCTTGTACTATTCAGCTAATCAGGAACCTACTAGCTGTGGATGGATCCTTATGGGTTGCATGGGTTCATGCTTATGTCTTTAAGGGCCGGGATTTTTGGTCAGTTGCCCCGAAACCGTGGTTCAGTTGGAGTATAAGGAAGATGCTGAAGATGAGGAGCTTGGTCCAGACTCTATATGCTCAAGGACCTATCACCATGCAGTTTGCTTGGAGTGTGGTTCGTGAAGCTGCGCCTAAGGTGCCATGGGAGAGGTTGGTTTGGTATGGAGCCCGTATCCCTAAGCATTCTCTTATTGTGTGGATGGCTGTCCTAGATCGATTGCCCACGATGGATAGGCTTTGCAAAATGGGGATTGTTGGAGACGGGTTATGCTGCTTGTGTAATGCTGAGCAAGAATCTCGAAACCATTTATTCTCGGATTGTGCTTATTCAAAACAAGTATGGAATGCTCTTTTGTTGCTGTGTGGGATAACTCGAAATGTTATGGACTGGGATGCAGAACTTCTGTGGCTCTCTACGAATTTGAAGGGGAGGAAAGCCATGGTGCTGGTTTGTAAACTTGCTTGGGGCTCCTTCATCTATCACATTTGGGAGGAGCGAAATTTTCGAAAATTTAGAAGTTGTTCTCGTGATTGTGCTAGTTTAGTGGCTTGTATTAGAAACACTGTCCATATACGTATACATAGTAAGGATATACGACTTGTAGCTGTAAATAATACGTTTAGAGATACTTGGGGAATTCCCTAGAGGGATGGCTGCCCAAGCTGAGTTTTGTATGTTGTTGCAGCTTTGACTGCTTTCTTTGGATATAAAACACAACTTATCCAAAAAAAAATTACACTGATGGTCCCCAAACTATTACTATTTTCTTATTTTGGTCCTCAAACTATGTTTTTCGACAAAATCGTTCCTTATGTTACATAGTTCTCCTGTTTTGGTCCCCGACGTTAAATAGCTAACGGTTTTGCTAACGTGGCATTTTTTAAGAGGAGAGAGAAATGATTAAAAATATTTTAAAAATGCCACGTCAGCAAAACCGTTAGCTATTTAACGTCGGGGGACCAAAACAGGAGAACTATGTAACAGAAGGGACGATTTTGCCGAAAAACATAGTTTGGAGACCAAAATAGGAGAACAGTAATAGTTTGGGGACTACCGGTGTAGTTTTCCCAAAAATAAATTATGTCACTAAATGACTCAATATGATTAATTTTTAATACATCGAATCCAAATATTTGTGTGTATAAGTGTATAAAATTTGATATATGTTTTAGATATGCATTATCTTAATCTTAAGGACTAATTTTAAAGTTAGATGCTCATCCCCTTGTGTCCTGGTGGCAAAGGTAGATGTTTATCATTCCTTGGGACCCGAGTTCGAGCACCAATTATGCCATGCTGTGTGTGCCATCTTTGAAAAAAATTAAGTTAATAATAGTTTAAGGACATACAGTAGACTCACCCGAAACATAAAATTCAAAGGAGATTTGAGTGCAAACGAGAATCAATTTCCATGTTAATACAAATAAAATCTTAAAAGGAGAAGTTTTTTTTTCTTAAAAAGGAAAATTAACATCAGCCTGTGAATCTTCATTCTTCCCATATACTGCAAGTTCGAAGACGGGATTTCTTTGAGTGTCAAGTTAGAGTTTTTAGAGTTTAATTATCCCCCCTGTTTTCTATTAATGGAAGTTGTGGTGGCTTCTCTGGGTGACGCCGTCGTTTCTGCTTTGTTTACTTCGCTGGTGGACTTCATCTCCTCCACCCACTTCTTGAAATTTGCGCACAAAGATAAAATTTCATCTGAGCTCAAGAAATGGAAGAAGCTGCTGCTCAATATCAAGGCTTCGCTCGAAGATGCAGAAGAAAAGCAAACAACGAGCCGCTCAGTGAAGCTGTGGCTCAACGAGTTAAGAGACATTGCTTATGATGCCGAAGATATCATCGACGAGCTCGCTTTTGAATCTCTGCGTCGCCAAATGATGGAAGAACAGAACCCCTATTCGCCCACTAGCAAGGTAAATAGATATATTTCGACTTGTTGTCTAAGTTGTAATCCTTCAAAATTTGTTCAGTTTAGCACCAAAATGGAATCCAGATTAAAGGGTCTTACTGTTAAAATGGAGGAGGCTGTTGCAATGAAGAATCAATTGAGCTTAGTAGAGTATGATAGAGGGAAGGCTGAAAGGATTAGAGAGAGGCTAAGAACCAGTTCTCTCGTCGATGAGTCTCGTGTTTACGGCAGGGAAAGCGATAAGGAGGCTGTTCTTGATTTGTTGATGAACGGTTGTGATGATGGTGTTGCTGATGTTGGTGTGGTTTCCATTGTGGGTATGGGAGGTGTGGGTAAAACCACTCTAGCTCAGTTAGTGTACAATGATGCCAAAGTTGAAAGCTTCTTTGATTTGAGAGTCTGGGTTTGTGTGTCTGAAGATTTTGATGTTGCTAAGGTGACGGCCACGGTGCTTCAGGCTGTTACTTTGGAGAGTTGCGATTTAAATGATCTGAACTTGCTCCAAGTTAGAGTAAAGGAGGAGTTGTTTGGGAAGAAGATTTTAGTTGTTTTAGATGATGTTTGGAATGAGAACTATGAGAAATGGGAAATCTTTCGTAGGCCCTTCATCGCAGGGGAAGCTGGAAGCAGAATACTTGTGACAACTCGAAATGAAGGCGTTGCATCGATCATGGCTACTTGCGGGACTTATCATTTGAAAGAATTGACAAATGATGATTGCCTCTCATTGTTTTCCCGGCATGCCCTTGGGACTTCAGATTTCGAAGGACACCCGAACCTAAAAGTAGTCGGTGAGGAAATAGTGAAGAAGTGCAAAGGGTTGCCGTTGGCAGCCAAGACCCTTGGAGGACTCCTGCGTACGAAAGGGAACTGTCAAGAATGGGAAGATGTATTAAAGAGCAAGATGTGGGACTTGCCTGAAGAAAGAAGCGGCATCCTTCCGGCTCTAAGATTGAGCTACCATCACCTTCCTTTCCATTTGAAGCGCTGTTTTTCTTATTGTGCTTTATTTCCAAAGGATTATGAATTTGAGAAGGATGAGTTGGTTTTGTTGTGGATGGCAGAGGGTTTCTTGCAACAGGCAAAAGGAAAGAAGCAAATGAAGGATATAGGAAAAGAATATTTTCACGATTTGTGGACAAGATCTTTTTTCCAACAGTCAACTAGTAACAAAGCTCGTTATGTGATGCATGATCTCATAAATGACCTAGCTCAATTTGTTTCCAGAGAAACATGCTTCAATTTCGATGGAGACGAATTATATGCAAGAGTCGATAAGTTTCGCCATTTTTCATTCCTCCGTCACCAGTATGACATTCCAAAAAGATTTGAAATTTTGTTTCAGATGAAAAGTTTAAGAACTTTCTTAGCATTACCAATTCAACCATTGCCTTGGGCAGCAAATTCCTATTTAAGTAACAAAGTCTTACAGGAGTTGCTGCCGAGGTTAATTCGTCTAAGAGTTGTGTGTCTAAGTGGTTATTGCATTGATGAGCTACCACATCAAATTGGTGGTTTGATTCATCTAAGGTACTTTAATTTATCTCACACAAGAATCAAATCATTGCCTGATTCTGTGGGTTCTCTTTTCAACTTGCAGACATTGATATTGCATGGGTGCAAGAACCTTATTAAGCTTCCTCAAGCTATTGAGAACCTTCTCAATCTTCATGTTCTTGATCTTACTGATACTGATAATTTGACAGAGATGCCTATGCATATAGGTAATCTGAAAAATCTACAGATTTTGTCCAAATTCATTGTGCAGACCGATGGGAGGCCTAAGATTGGAGAATTGAAGGGCTTGTTGCATTTGCGAAAGGAGCTTTCTATTCGTGGACTGGAAAATGTGGTTGGTACTCGAGATGCTAGGGAGTTCATTCTGAAAGATAAGCAGGGGCTTGACAGCTTAGAGTTACAATGGAGTGATGTTGGAAATGATGAAAATGCAATGCCTGTTTTGAGCATGCTACAACCTCATGAAAATCTCAAAAAAATTAGAATTACATTTTATGGTGGTACACAATTTCCATCCTGGTTCGGTGGTCCTTCATTGGCTAATATTGTGGATATATACCTCTCTAACTGTCGAAACATTAAATCCCTTCCAGCACTTGGGAGACTACCATCTCTGAAGATGTTGTCAATTGAAGGCTTGAATGGAGTAAAAAGATTGGATTTTGAGTTTTACGGAGGTAGCGTACCTACTTTTAAGCCTTTTCCTGTTTTGGAAGTTCTACAGTTACAGAATATGATGGAATGGAAAGATTGGTATTATCCTAATGAAGATAATAATGGAGACGGAGAATTCCCTAGTCTACGTGAGGTAATGATTCATAATTGTCCAAAGTTGCTTCAGTTACCTAGATACCTGCCTTCTCTACTGAAGCTTACAGTCAAAGGATGCCCGAACGTGGCTGATTCAATCATGACTATGAGCTTACCATCTCTTCATGAACTAAGTATTGAAGATTGCAATAAAATGCTTCCAATGAGACTGGTTGACCTTACCTCTGTAACTACACTGAGAGTCAGGAGTCTGCCAGACCTTACATGTTTTCCAGATGGGTTTGAACAGCATCCTTTCATTTCCAATTGCACTGGATTGACATCCTTGCAGCAGCAGGTTACGGAATGTGAGGATGTTGTTCTTATTGAGCCTGTAAAGATTAATGGAAGTTCTCCCCCTTTATCACTAGCTGGAAATGAAAAAAATCAAGTGTATAATAGGGCGCATTTCTCCGTGTCTCTTGAACGATTACATATCGAATCATGCCCAAAACTTGTATCCTTTTCAGAGACAAGTTTCTTGTCCAGACTTCGGCATCTGAAGCTCAGAGAATGTCTAGTGCTTAAGAACCTGCCCATTTGGGTAATGGGTGGATGTCTTCTTGAAGACTTGGAAATCGAAGAATGTCCTTTGCTCGAACACTTTCCAAGTGAGAGTTTGCCTCCTAAATTGAAAAGGTTAAAAATCCAAGGTTGCATCAACCTATGTTTTCTACCTGAGGGATTGATGCAGGCTGACAACAACAAATATACATCTTATCTTGAGAAATTGGAGATCATTGGTTGCCCATCTCTTGGTAACTTTCCAGAAGGTAAATTACCAACTACCCTTAAAGTGCTTAAGATTTGGGATTGCTTGAAGCTGGAGCCCCTTTCAGATAGGATGCTTCCTAACAATTCATCACTTGAATACATTGATATTTGGAAGTTTTCAACTCTAATAAGCTCTACGGAGTCACTAGACAAGCTCATGTCACTGGTAGAATTAAATATAAACAATTGTCAAAATCTGGAATGCTTCCCAGAGATAGGTTTACCCCTTCCCAACCTGAGAACTTTAAATATCTGCAACTGTGTCAAACTCAAGTCTCTACCTGATCAGATGCCAAATCTCACTTCCCTTCAATATTTAACAATTTGTGATTGCCCTAGTCTTGTTTCTTTACCTAGAGGGGGTTTGCCTCCTAACCTATTGTCACTTGAGATCTGGTATTGTAAAAAACTCAAGGGACCAGTCTCAAAATGGAACCTACACACATTAATCTCCCTTCAAGACTTCAGCATTGCTGGTGGACCAGAGATGATCTCCTTTCCAGATGAGAAGTGTCTGCTTCCCACAACTTTAGTTTCAATATATATAGCAAAACTCCAGAATCTAGAATCCCTGACCAAGGGGATTCAAAATCTACCCTCACTTGAAGAGCTAGAGGTTGCTGAATGTCCTAAGCTTCAACGCTTGCCAAGGGAAGGATTGCCTGCAACACTTGGAAGACTTTGTATCAGGAACTGTCCACTTCTGGAAAACCTATGTTCAAGAAATAAGGGGGGATATTGGCCATTGATAGCCCACATCCCCTGTGTTGAGATAGAAGCTACAGATATTTAGTGGCCTTTGGCAGATCAGCTTGTGGTTTTTTTGGGAGAAGTGAGAACTGCATAGGGATGTCATCCCCTTTATTTCTTTGGTAATTTCTTCAGATGCCATCAATTCTCATCGGCTTAGTATCAGAAAAATCATTTTAACAATAACAATGTACTTTCTCGTTTGTTTCGTAGAGGGAAATGGAGAAGAAGCATGTTACATCAAAAAAGGTTCCAGCCATCAATCAGTCAACTAAGGTAAATGTAAATAATTTGATTTTAGTTCAACTTGCACAAACTGATAAATAAAAGATGGGAACTTGACTATTTCCATAGATTTTCTAAAATTATCTATGTCTTTACTTTCAGACCATGTATTTACTTTCAACTTTGTTATGTGGATATCACGACGACAAACCTGACCCTTTCCATGGATTTTCTAAAATTATCTATTGGAATTGAGGATTCTCTATGAACTCAACATGCTTATTAAATTGTTATCTTTCTACTAGGAGACTACTTGCAGTGTATTTAATTTCATGTTCCTAAAGACTGAATCATCTGTCATTGACAACAGGTTGTGTGATCTTGCTCATTATTTAAGCCTTTGATAGTGAGTCAAGAGAAAGTTATACTTCTGATGTATTCATGTTTTTTGGATCCATCGCCGAGAAGGGGATATCTTCCCGTGTGCAACTCGCTAGGGCTCTAGTTGTGCCTATGAAAACTTTTGCCTTGTGTATCTTGACTGTATCAATGTATTGTCTGGTTAGAGCTTAAAATTGAAGATTCTCCCTGTAGGACTATAGACATGAGCTAAAGTTTGTGTATAAATGAGGATTATGTTTTGGAGTGTTGATATGTGACCCGAAGCCTAGGTGTCTTGTATTTGTGCAGGTCAATGAGACCTTTAACTAAACTGGATCGATTTGACTTATTATTGTGTACCAATTGTCAACTTGTCATTTTTTATTTTATTGATTAATAGGATTGAACTTTACATAACATGCTGCTGCTGTCCTTATTAAGCTGACGGTAGGCCGTTGGCCCCTTTTAAAGTGATTACAGGCTGTTGGGGAATAAAAGAGTCGGCTTTGTTTGATGAAAGAACCCACCTTGATGAGTACAAAGATTTGTTTTCTCTTATTTCTGTTTCCTTTTATAAGTTTTTGGGTTACAAATTATGACAAAGTCCTTGTTAAACTTGATTGGGACACTCTGGTATTATTAAATTTTCAGCCTTTTCTTGCCGTTGCTGCTGAATTATTGGACTACCAGTTGTTTGTGGCCCTTCCGAGAACATGGGAATGAACGAGTCTTAACCACTCTTTAGAAATATCTGAGAAAAATCCTTTTCTTGGTTCAATTATGTTGATCATGAAGCTAATATTAACTATGGAGACATGATTAATGAAACCTTGTTTCAAATTTTGTCTGTTTCGGTCTATCAGACCAAATAGTTTTGTCAACAAAGGTAACCCAAGACCAATTCTAGTACACAGTTAATGTGAGATTCATAGAAGATATTCTCCATTTCGACTCATTTGAGTTCCGTAGATTTGTCCGCAAAAGGTCATTCTAATACGCAATCAACATAAGATCATATCAGATAGCCATGTCTCGTAGTTCTGCAATTTGATCGACGAATCCGAAAAACCAAATGCATTTCATTGAATAATTTAGAATCACTATTTGTATATTTATTTCCCTTGTCCAATAATTCCAATCAGAGAAGAATATGGGGATATGATATGATATGATACACAAATTTCCTGAAATCGAGACTTATTGAAGACAATTGATTGAAACAATGAAAGAAATCAGTCATAGCGGGAGGTATCCGGGAGAGGTGTGCCGGCAAGGAAGTGCTTGATCAATGAAAGTGCCCTCTTCGGTTGGAAGCTTGGCACTTGGTGCCCCGCCCCTCTTACGGTAGAAAACGTTAAATCTCCCTTGTACACCTCCGTATAACCTCCGACCTGCCATACAAATAATGGTCGGTCCATATCTGAAATAACTCTAAACGACCTAAACCAAAACTGTCGAAAGTCTTACCTCCCCATCAAGGTACCATGGATGCCACTTAGTTTTAACAGGAAGCTTCATTTTCTTAATGGAGTACTTAGTTGAAGTAACGGGTACTCTCCCATCAGTATCGCCACTGCATTACGTCGAATAGAATACATATTATCACATATCTTAACGACACGACGGTGACATGTATAAAAAATGATATGGCAATACCTGAAAATCCACACTCTGAGTCCATCAGCCATTATTTCTTGTAAAAGGGGAATGATTGTGGAAGGGCTATCTCCCCATCTGCTGATGATGTCGCTGCAGGGTTCCCAATCATGGTCGAGTTTTGTTACATTGGCATGCATGGCCTCTTGAACATCAGCTCTGTTTAGATAAGCATACACGTAATAATCGCTGCACGGATCGAAATTCACCACCTACACCGTTAATGGAACATCAAAGAATCAGATTACTGGACTCATCATCGTTTGAATGTTCGATGTTTAACCGTTGTTTAGGTTGACTTACGGAAGGCTTCCTGGGAATGACTGTGAGACTGGAATTGTGGCATAAAGGAGCATAGATATTGTAAATATCAAGGTAGTAAATATCCCTAGCTATCTCCTCATTGACCGCTTCGCACTCGGTACTGGTCTCCTCGGACGAAAAGTTACAGTATTTGTTAATCCCATCTGCAGTTTCATCTGAAATGAGAGCATGGCTCCCCAAATAATCATACATTCCTTTGGTATCAGTTTCATCATTGATCACAGCATTCCCAATCTGCAACATTTTTTGTAAAAAAATAAGGTTAAACGATGACAGCTGCACCATAATGTCCTAAGCTTCAATCATGTTGGCAAAAAAACAGAAACATTGATTAAAAGACAGAGAGACAGAGAGGGAAGTACTAGGATTCCTTTGAGATTGATGAGGGTTTGGTTAGCTTTGTTGTTGTGTTGGAGAATGGTGTGAGCAAGTTGAGGGACATAATGCCCCGCGTAGCTTTCTCCAGCGATGTAAAACTCCCTGTCCTTGTACTCAGGAAATCTCTCCAACCAGTTTAACAGGAAGACATAATTGTCAACAGCTGTTTTACTATCACCACTCTTGTCATAATCTGATGTTGTGTTGGAGTATGAAAATCCTACCCCAGCTGGTGACTCCACAAACAAAACATTTGCAGCTGCAATTCAAACAAAAAATATTCAACTGATTCGAATGTTGGTCCCTGCAATATATGATCCGAATTGATCGACCACTAGAGATCCAGTGAATGTACCGAAAAAACATTAGAAGGTAATGTTATATGATGTTACCATAGTTCCATGAGTATCTATTTTTGTAAAGTGTTTTTCCATTGCTATGAACCCTGAAGGGTCCAAGCTCTACCATTGCTCCATAAGCTAGAGATGAACAGCCAGGCCCTGCAAGCAAAATCAGACCATCAAATCACTGTTTTCACTGTGGCATTTCATCAAACACCAGTTACATTTGGGAATAAAGTCAGTGTGACAGTTTTTATTCTTTTATTTCTGAACATTGTAGCAAACATGAACAAAAGAGAAGCTAGAACAGTAAACCCAATAATTTAATCATAACAAAATTGACATCACTCATTCAACCAACTTGGGATTCTCCAAAACATAATGATTGTAATAAAAAAATAATTGCAGTAATAATATGACAGACAATATGCTTCTTAGACAATTGCATTTTTTATTTTTTTAAAAATATTTAATTGGTAGAGGAACATGCCAAGAAATCCTCCACATGAGTGAATTATGGGATTTCAAACATGCCATCCCCGTAAAATGTGGTAGCTAATAGGTCAAAAAGATAAATACAAACATGATTAAAATATGTTTCATGTTCTTGGACTCGAATAATTTGAGGATACTGAACATTTAAACATGCTTAATCCCACATCATCATGTGTATAATACTAGCGACATATCAATTGAGCTAAATTCAATCAGTAAATTTTTCTTAAACATACATTATGCATCTTTTTGTGTTATAATAGTAACCATAGAATTTACTGCATTTCACATAATTAAAAATTGTCTGCACGTCACAAGGTGTGGCCTCATTATAGGAAAGAGAGCGACACATGAGAAGTAGCCAAGCAACCACTTGAGCAATAATGGAGATTTTAATTTTTTTTTTCCAGATAAGAATCCTGTGACTTGAAGGATCATCTTCATCATATCACAACAACAAAAAAACCCAGAATGCATATCAATGAAAAGAGAACAATCAATCAATCAAACGTACCTCCATTAAGCCAAAGAAGAAGAGGCAGAGACTCCTTGGAATAATGCTGAGCCTCCACGAAATAATAATAAAGTGCACGGCCCGCCGATTGATCGACCGTTACGTAGCCGCCGTACTGATCGAACGAGACACGAGGTTGTCCCGGCAACATTGGGATTCTGTCCTTTTCTTTCATCCCTTGCTGTGGATGTACACTGGTCCTGCTTATGTGATGAATTGGCTTGAAATGAGTCTTGTCAATTGCAGAACTTCCCTTCACCTTGTTCTGGTAAAGACGGGTTAGAGCTAATGCTTGCTTCTGGGAATGAATTGGAGCCACCATGGATGAAACAATGAAGAAGAAAGTAAGAAGGAAAAAAGGGTATCTCCCCATTGTGTTTTGTGTGGGGCACAGAGAGAGAAAGAGAAGGATAGATTTTATAGATCCAAAAGTTTGTTTTATATCAAAGCCGACCAGACCATGCATGTAGAAAGAACATGTTATATAGTTGGAATAATATAATATGAGGGTTATGATGTAGTGCAAAGGTAAACACATGATATGGAGGTGGAAGAAAATGGTAATAATAATTGATATGGATGCATGGCTTATCCAGATCAATGGAGTAATCAATCATTCATTGATATTTTATTATCAATAATTAATAATGAAACACTCCTTGAATGGGAATAGGGACCCTTTTTAGTTTTTACTATGACAAATTTGGTTTAGTTGAAAAGAAAGAATTGAAAAGATGGCCACCTTGCTTGCCTGTTTTTATTCTGTTTTATAGAAAGAGCTTGTTTTGTAATGCTGTATTATTGGCCAAATTTTATGACAGTAGCCGGCGGTAGGGGACTACCGCCCTGAACGACGACAATAGAAGCCGAATATCTACAAGGCAGTAGCGGATTCAGAATTTTTTTTTGAGGGTGGACACAATTTAAAATATTTTTAAGGTTGGACACAAGTTAAAAAAATCTCAAAATTTTAGGATGAGCACAATTCATAAAATTTAAGGACTAATTCATAAAATTAAGAAAATTGAAGCCAAATATATAAACTTTAAAAAATACATGAACACCCAATCACAAATGTTGCTCAGCCACTGTCTACAGGGGCCAACTCTGTCCTCAAAGTCTATTCTTTGCGGTAATAGGGATTTCGTATAATTATAAATTTAACCTTCTTTTTCCATTATTTGAAAATTTGGTCCCAATTCTTTTTTTCCCAGTTGAATGTGGTTCTAAATATTTCATTTTGTAACCATTTTTTTTTTATAAACACCAATATAAATATTTAATTCATTGATTGACTACTTCAGATCAGATACTACAAAAGTTCATTATGAGATATATGATGTCGAGGGTGCGAGGTTGCTCCTCCCAACAATGTCGTCTCCAAGTTTAAACTTAAGCCATTACCTTGAGAGTGCAATGTGCCTACCAATACAGCCATCACTTATTGGTGACGTATATTAATTATTAGCGTAGCAAAGTGTCATATTAATGGATAATTTTAAAATTATAAAAAATGTCTTTAAAAGTTAATTTATTATAAAATAATACAATGTGATATATGATGTCGTATAAATAAAATGGTGTCGTATTAGTAATAAATGGAGACGGTCATGTAACCTATTATATAGTGTCGTAAAAAATTTAATCGTTAGACATCATTTTTATTAAAAAGAAAATAATTTGGCTAAAAAATATTAAGAGAAGTATAAATAAATAAATAAATAAATAAATAAATAAATAAGATGAAATTGACAAAAATATAAATATTAATAACTAAATTTATTATAACATCAAAAGAATTTGATGATAAATATTTTAAATTTTAATTCTTATTTAAAATTATTGGATTCAAATCTCATTTAATTCCATTATGTCTAAGAAAACGTTTTACATACTTATCATCTAGAGCGGTCCATTTTAAACGGTCCAAAACGATAGCCTTTTGACTTGGATTTAACTTTTATTATGTAAATTTTGAAATTTTTTGAAAGTGTTAAATTTTGGGTTTAAATTTTAAAGTCTTTAATTTTATGATATTATTAATAGGTTTAATTAATAAAGTCTTTAGGAAGTATTGTTGTGTGATGATGTAGATTTTTTTTATTGTTATTTGATCACATGATCAAAATTACATGAAAATTTAACCAATAACATACATGTTCTTCTAATGCTTAAAGTTATTTACCTTAAAAAAGTAAAACAATTTTTTTAGTAATATATATATGTACGTCTTACGTCTATGTTTGGGGTGTGAAGTAATCCCTCTCAATAATGTTTTAATTTGAACTCGCGTCCTCTCTTAAAAATGTAATGTGCCTTACCAATACACCTCATACTTGTTGATAGAAAAATAAAACAATTTTGAAAAATCTATATCATCACTTTAACAACATCAATTAATGACACAATCAATTTTTTATTAAATAGAGATGTATTATATTCTCATATCGAGATTCAAACCCATGAAAGATGGGACTAGAGATGGTAATGGGACGAGGTGAGTTTTTGGCCGCCCCCGACCCTGACCCGAAATTTAAATCCTCCATCCCTACCCGCCCAACTCTAATATATTGTATACTCGCCCTGATATAATAAAAGCATAACTCGATCCCGATATTTTAATAAAAAATCAAACTAAACCAGACCCGCCTTGAAAAAATTAATAAAAATATTAAAGATAACCTACCATGGTGGTCACCCAACTATCATTATTTTCCTGTTTTGGTCTCCCAACTAATTTTTTCGTTAAAATTGTCTCTCCCGCTATAAAATTTTTATTCAGGTTACCACTTCAACTAAAAAAATAAATTAATTTTGTAGGGTGAGCAAAGAATTGAACCTGCATCCCCAAGGGAACAAGGAGGTGCTTTAGCCGCTGGGCTAAACCATACACATAGTCATATTTTAGTTAGAGATGGGTATTTTATCCGATTTAGTCGAGTATCGATTCGGTTCGGTCGGGTCAAATTTTTTAATGAAAAATTGGGTTCGGATCAAGTCGAGTTTTTATTAGGGGTGAAGTCGGGTCGAGTCAGATTTTTTTACAATTAGGTCCTTAAATTTTTTTTTCTATATGTTAGGTCGGGGTCGAGGTTGGGTTTAGTGTATTTATTTTCGGGTCAAATTTTTTAAAAAATATGTTCGGGTCGGATGCAAGTATAGGATATTTATTTTCAGGTCGATTTCACGTGAGCCAAAAACTCGACCAGTGCCCATCTAATTTTATCACATATTGTTTTTAAATTGTAGAACCACCCCCCAAAAAGAAAACCAAAGAATAATTATAATGAACTGACCTAAAGAAGTTGAGACTCGAACCCTAGATCCACAGATTAAAATAGCAAACCACGAACCAAATGTGCTAGGTTCAAATTTTGATTTAATTCCACTAAAAATATTTAATTAATGTTATTTTACCAACAACACAAAATATAATACTAAAGTTAGGGGAGTGATTCGAAAACAAGATAAAAATTTAAATATTTAAACACCAAGTTAAACTAAAAAGTTGCAATACTTTTAACTTAAATTATATTTAACTAAATTGTGATTAAAATTAAAAAATAAATTATATTTAATCTTTCACTTTGTTCGATAATGAAAAAATTAATTAAATAATTATTTATTTATTTTTAATGAATTTAACATTAAATTATTTAAAAAATTAACTTGGTGCTAAATATTTAAAATTTTATCAATGCGATCTTTTGTTCAATTCACTTCCCATAACTTTAATATTTTATTTTGTATTGTTTGTAACTTAATATACGTTAAATATAAATTTTAGTGGAATTGAATAAATAATTTAGCTTAGAGTACTATTTGTTTCGTGCTTGGCCCTTTCAACCTATGAAACGTTGGTTTGATTCCCAGCTTCTTCACATAACTTTGTTTTAAATTTTCTTTCGCTTTTGGGGTTCTTTATAATCTAAAATTTATTTGTTCTAAAAAAGGGACTATATATCGGTTTGTCCCAGCGTCTAAAGCACTTGCTTGCCCTCTTGGGGATGCAGGTTTGATTCCCTAACCTTGCAAAGCCAACTCATTTTTTTAGTCACCACTTCATTGGTCCGTATAAAAACAAGAAAAGTGTGTAACGAGAGGGACAGTTTTAATGAAAAAAAATCACGGAGTGTAGTTTACCCAAATATTAAATATAATATATATATATAGCAGGTCAGAAAATTTTCACCCGAACCCGCCCGCCCTTACTTTTTTTTTCATAACCCGTCCCGCACCAAACCTGATTTTTAATAAATAAAAATACTCACTCTTATCGGGTTGGGATCCAACAGGGACGAGTTATTTTGCCGCCCCTAAACAAAACAATATAAACATCCCTAGCCACTAGACTAATTAATGGATCTCCGAATGATACAATTAATTTAAATATACAAATAACATTATAAATGTAACGCTCTGAGTCTTAATTATCTAATTAAATAATTCTGTTGGTCGTTAAGTGAGTGTAGATTAGGGGTACTTATTGAGTTGAGCAGCTCGCAAACAACTCGAGTTCGACTCGATCAAAACTCGGTTGACACTTGATTCGAGTTGACTCGGTTCGAAATCGAGCTCGACTCGAGATCTTAACGAGTCAAGTCAAGCAAGGCCCAGCTCAACTTGATAAGTTCGTGAGCAGCTCGTTATTTTTTATAAAGTCTTTTATGATTTTTTCGTGATTACCTTAAAAAAATTTGGTTTCAAATTTCGAAAACATTTTGTATTTTCCTAGAATTAAAAAAAGTTAATTTGTATTAATAAAAAATTAAATTATAATAATGAGTCTTTCCCTTTTTATTAAAATCTTTTCTTTTCTTTTTCTTTTATTATTACTTTATGTATAAAGTAGGAAATGGGAAAAGTCTTCAGTTTTTAATTCCCAAATAGAAAAAATACGAGTAAAAATTAAACCCCCGAAATTCCTAAGGCATTCTCTCTTTTGTTGTTCACCGAAGATTGTTGAGAAACAAAAAGATTCTCACACTCGAATATCAACTTCATCTCTAACTCAGTCATGATAAGTTCATTTATTTATCTCCTCGGACCTCAATTTTTCCCTAAATTTCTATGTTTATATTATGCTCTAAAAGTATCACTAGATTTTATCTATAATTAAAAAAACAAGGTAAATATTTTGGCGAGCTTAACGAGCAACGAGATTTTTTTAACGAGCATGAGTCGAGCAAAATTTTATCGAGCTTAACGAGCAACGAGTCGAGTTGAGCATTGATATTTTTTAATAAGCACGAATCGAACACTACTCAACTCACGATCAGCTTGCTCGATAAGCATCCCTAATCAGATGTCTATTAAAAAAATGAGTGTAGATGTAGGATGGAGTGGAAGATAATCTTAACCGAGCTGTTGTGGATTAAATGGCATTATAGATGAGTGAGAGGGACTAAATTGCACAAAGGGTAAAGTTCTAAACTGAAAATGGAATTTTTAGAATTGAGTATCAATATTTGTTCACATGGTGTCTATACTCAATTGTTCCTAATGTCTGGAAACCGAAAAATTCAAATTTAAAAAAATAAAATTTGAGGCGTCAGAATCATATTTTCCATTGGGTGATCCAACCTTCATTTTCCACCCTTGGATTTCTTTAGAATCAGTGAGACTCGATCTTGGCCCTTCATTTTTGTAGTAGAGGTAGAGGATAATATTTCAACAAAAGCTGAAATTTTCTTGGATTTATACATGAAAAAAAAAACTTAGAGTTTACACAGGCAGACTTGAGATGTTTATGGTAGGTTAATCGTATTATTTAGTTTAAACGTTTAGTTAATCGTTATAACTGCTATTAACTGTAATTTAATCGTTATACTGTTAAAATTTTTAACAGTTAACCATTTTTTAACGGTGCTACATGTTAATTTATAACTTATTTTATTTTTTTTAAATCATTTTTGAGAATAACGAAGTTATCTCTTCGATAAATATTATATTAAAATTTTCAAGAGAAAGCACTAGCTCAAAGTAATGTGGGGGGAGAGTCAGGAGAAGTGTTCTTTGGTGCTAAGAACCTGGGTAAGTAGAAAGGAGTGAACTTTAGGTTCATTTCCTTACAATCACGCTTCATTTGTATTGTCTTAACTCTTAACCCTTTTGGATGTTAGGTCTTTTATGTAATGAAGCCATCAAAGATCATCAAGGGGAGACATGCACTTTCAAAGAAAAGTAGAAAGTGGTGGAGTGAGGGCTTAATCGAGTCTTTGAGTACTTAAAGTTTTGCTTTATAAAGAGAAAAGAAAATCGAAAGAATAAAAGTTAAAGTGATGAAAAAATGGAAAGATAAAAAATTATATTTTTTCTTTCTCTCGATATGCTTGGTTAAAAGGATGAAAAATTAGAAGAAAAATAAGTTTTTTTTTCTTCCTCTCTATTGCTTGGTACAGTAAAAAAGTAAGAAAAAAGAAAATTAAGCTTAGAAAATTATATTTTTTTATGATTTAGTCTAATATTTTTAAAATAATTATTTTTATTCAATTTAGTCCCTACAATTTTTGCTTAATCTAAAGTTGACCCCTATTTGTTTCTAATTTTTATAATGTAATCTAATATTTTTAATATAGTTATATTTTTGTTTAATTTAATTCCTAAAATTTTTCTTTAATTCAAAATTGGCCCATATGTATTTCTATTTTTTATAATTGAGTCCAATATTTTTAATATGGTTTTATTTTTATCCAATTTAGTCCATAAAATTTTTATTTAACCCGTAATCAGCCTTTATTTATTTCTAATTTTTACAATTTAGTCTAATATTTGTATAATTTAATCCTTAAAGTTTGACTGTCGATGTAACACCTAATACTCAGTCCAGACGAATCGAGCTCGAATATCGAATGTTACAAATGGCCATTGTGGCATAATTTTTTTATTATAAAAAAAAGCATATTCGATTACGTGAAAGTAAGCAACCAACATGAAAATAAAATGAAAACAATTAACTAAAGTCACCCAAAAAAATAAACCTTCAAAAACTTTAGAAAATAAACGATTTAACAAAAATGTATTTTGGTAATTTTGTAAAATTTAAATCCAAAAAACATTCAAAACTTAAATACAAGTTTAATATAATTAGAAACCTCTTATACCTATGTCTGGCTAAAAAAAAGTTCAAATCGAAGTAAATTTAATCGAACCGAGGTTTAGAGACTAAAATGTAAATAAATCATAAGTTGGATTTCAAGTTAAAAATTCAATTTCAGGTCCGTTTTAGACTCATTAATTCCAATTAGACTTAATGGTATAAATCAGATTTGGGATAGAGTGTTAATTGCAATAATAAGTACTTTATGAGCCATTTTGAAAATATTCATAAAATACAGGGGAAAGTTTTTAAAAACTGAGGTTAAACCTTTCTTTATGAAATCAATATCATCATTGACATATAGACCAAGTTTCAGGTTAATCCGAGCTAAAACGAGTCATAATTACAATTATAAAATTAGTGACTAAAACATAAAATTTACAATTATAATATATTTTACTTACTTTGATATCATAAAATAATTTTTACGTTAGTAGTAAAATATATAAGTGAAAATAAACGTGTTTTACTTGAAGTCAATAGATCAAATCCTAGTATTGTTATTTTTAGTCTTGTTTTTTTTGAATTTTTCTATAACTCTTGCAATAATATTTTATTACTAGATCCGTTAAATTTTAATTTTTGGCTACTCCCCTAACTGTACACCATTAATTTTTTTAATGATCTTTAAATAAATATTAAAATTCTTTCATATTTTTGTCTTCAATCCCTCCCATCCCATATCTTATAGAAAGAATAAAAAATCAAATAATTTTAAAACTGAAAATATAATATAAATTCTAAAAAAATCCGAAAAATATATAAAATTTTAACAATAAAAAAGATAAGCATGAGGTTTAAGGCATGTTTTATATCATTTCAATTTCACTCAAACAAATTTATTTGACTCTATTCATTTCGAATTTTATTTCACTCGATATGCAACAAAAACCAAATTGAATTTGGTTAATACATTAAGACTCATTAAATTAATTAGTTTAATTTTTTATTTAATTTGACTTGATTCTATAAAAACACTAAGCCTTTTAAAGAAAATAATACATCTAAAAATATATTTAGGGAAATGAGACTCGTGAGGCTTTAATTTAGTTTCTACGATAAATATTACAATGTTTGATTGTGTTGTCACCTACAGATGACGACACTAAATATTTTATAATTTTTTTAAATCTTTTATCTCGCCATTTGCACATGGAGATATTATTATTATTATTATTATTATTATTATTATTATTATTTATGAAATAGCATTAGGCATGGTGACTTTCCACCAAGACGTGCAAGAGATTTGAATAATATAGTTTTAGGAAATCAATTCTAAAATGTGTTGGAAGTGAGGAGTTTGTAAAGCTTGTGACAATACTGATTGCCGAGTAGAATGCTCTTTTTAGGGCATTTGTCATTTGTGTGTTGAATCCTATTGGTCAACGAGGTTGTTCAATCCATCACTTTGCTTAACGTGTAAGAACAGATATATACATACATACAGCTAAGCCCCATTTGTTCTTTAATCAACTATAGATCTGTGGACACTATTATTACATACTAGGAGACTTCAATTCGAGCAATTTTTATTTGTAAGGTATGTATATTTTGTTAAAATGTTTATAAAAAATGATGATGTTCATTTTAGAATATACGAGTCTAAGGATGATTATTTTAAGACTATTAAAAAATAATTGAATCACCTTTTATATCGTTTAACCGTAAAATAAATGCCCAAACTATATCTTTTTCTTCTAGTTAGAAGTCTGAATTATTTTTTTGGCCAAGTAGGTGTCTACCATTTTATTCTGCTACTCAAATAAGGTTTTTTCGTCAACAGCCGTTAAAAAATTCTGTCATACAATCAAAATATGGGACGTGACCTATTTTATTTTTTAATTTATGAATTTCTTTAAAAACCTGACTTTTTTTATAAAAAAAACTCAAACTTTTAATTTATTTCAATTAAACCTTCCAATCGTATCCCTTACCGTCTAACATCCCCACACGTCGGTAGTTCAATGTTCACCGCTTCAAGCGTCGTGTATCTCACCGTTCGACATCTCCCACCCTTTAGTCGTCGATTGACCTTTTTTTCTTTATTGTTGGATATTCGTCGGCGGTGCAATCAACAGTTCATTCGTTGATTTTCGACGATGGGATGATGAGGTTTTCAGTCGTGGTGGCCCGATAAAGATAAGGGTGGTTGGTGGTGGTTGAATCAATGGTGGGATGGGAAGAATTTAGGGATTGGGTTTCGATTTTTTTAGAGAAATTACATGTTTTGGGTTTGTTTGAGTTTTTTTTAGAAAAATTAAATATTTTGGGTTTTCTTTATAAAATTAAATATTTTCTAATTTTTTATAAAATAAAAATTAAAGAAAATAAAATAAATATGTCATGTCATGTTCAGACGGGATAACAAAATTTGTTTAATTGTCGTAACAGAAATACTTTTTTAAGTAACAAAATGAAACAATCGGTACTATTGTGACTTAAAAAATAATTTAAACACATAACTAATATATATATATATATATAATTTGAATTTTTTTCGACGGTTAAACTTTTTATATCTAGGACATAAAAATTGGATGAATTATTGAGTTAAATCAAGTTGAATCTTTGAATAGAAAATGAAAATTTTCAATATCACTTTTTTTATCCCTAAAACTCAGATTTAAAATTTATCTATAAATGTGATTGCCAGAACTGATCTAAGTGGTCAGTTAAATCGGTTTGAAAATCGTACAAATCATTAAAATCAATTATTGAATCGCGAATCGATTATCTTATCAATTTAACCATACTTACATGACATCTAAACGGATTAGTTTATTATATGTTGATTCTCTTGTATTTCTAGTCATATATGATCTCAACTAATAAGATTTATTTATTTTAAAATAATTTTTAAATAATTAAACACTTTTCATTTATATGTAAAAATGAGTTAAAAATTCACCTTAAAAAATAGAAGATGAATAAATCTTATTGATTAAACCACAGATAACGTAATAAGTCGGATTCATCTAATATTTTTCTGGTATTTGCTTGCAAATTACTGTAAGACCCCAAATTGTGCTTACAAAACCGTGTTCCGAGTGCACTAAAAAGAACATGATAAGAACATTTGACCACAGCTAACATGTCACCTGTTTTTCAATTTTAAAGTGGCCAATTGTTTTGCAACATTTGCTCCTGTTTTTCATCACCTCAAACAACACCTTCCTCTCGACTTTCCTTCTCTCCTATATAAAAAAACCCCAGATTTCAACGCATCTTACTCATAAACAAACTAAAACTTCCTCATCAAAACTAAACCCAAAAGCTTCTCTTTTCTTGTCGATGGTACTCTTGGTACAAAAGCTTAGCAAATTCTACTCCAAGCTGGAAAACCACCACCACCACCACCACCGTGCAGAGGTTGATGTTCTATCGGCTTCTTTACAGGCTTTCAGGTCCGATGTTTCGAATTATATGAACCAGTTGTTGTCGTTGAATCCTAAACCCAGATCAGAAACCTTGTCCTTTCCATGGATCCAACGATGTTTCGAGCTCCTTCCTCTAATCAACAAGGCGTTTCTAAAGCTACTCCAGGACATAGACTACCCCACGACCAGCTGGGAAGCTGCTTCTCTCGACCAGTATCTTAACTTCGGCTTGCATCTGCTGGAGCTTCTCAATTCCGTCAGCTCCTCTCTTGCTCACCTGTCGCAGGCTCGGCTTTCATTGGCTCATGGCCTCACCCTCGTTGAGAATTCACCTTCCACGGCTCTAAAGCATCTCAAACCAATCCAGCCCCAAAGTTCAAGCAAGGACATCAGGGAATTGTTACAGAACGAAGATTGGGAGGAGAAATTTGGTTCTTGCAAGGAAAGGGTAATCAATGAAGCTATGATAGAGATGAAGAGTGTTGGGTTTTGGGTGTTTGGGGTTGTTCTGGCTTTCTTGTCGGGAGAGACCAAACCATACTTGGAGATGAAACAAGTGATTTCCAGGTTCAATGGTGCTTTGTTGGTTGACGTTATGGATTCATGTGTTTTTGATGTTATAGTGGAGAAAGGTGAGACATTGAAAGAGGTTAAGGAGCTTAACAATGCAGTAGATTCACTAGTATCAGCAATAATCTCCGGGGAAACCAGTGATGCTGCCATGGATTTGGAGGGGAAATTGGGTGTTTTCGAGAAGGAGATGGAAATCCTGGAAAAGCAAGCGGATACCTTGTTTTCAAAAGTATTGGCAACCAGAAATGATCTGCTTCATGGTGTTAGACGACGCAAGCAATGACAACGACATCGAATTCACAGTTTCTTGTGTAAATAGAGAATACAGATACAGACAGACATTTGTTGTCTTGTTTTTTATATTGTATCTTCAAAAATTATTAATGGAAATGGAACAGTTTTACTTGCAACTTTTACTTGCAGGGGAGATTGAGAACTCTGGAAATATGAAATGCAAAAATGGAAGAAAACTAGGTCCATTTTGATACAAAAGGAACTCTTTCCCCAATAACTGTTAGTACTAAAACTTTATCCAATATACTGATATGAAACATCTATAACTTCACTGTGTTGGACTCCTTTGAGTTGAACAAAGGGTTCTTTAAAAAACACTACCAACTGGACTCAATTGTACCATACCCAGATCTAAGTTTTGTCATCTCTGTTAGGGGACGAGGAGACGCCGTTAAGGAAAGAATTATACTGGCCCCAATTGTCTCTCTGAGTCATCGGAACGGCTTTCTCTTTCGGGTTTCTTTCTTTTGGGATAATCACTTGGCAACCTGATATCGCAGTGAGAACGAGAGTTAGTCTATGAGAATGAACACTGGCCGTGATAAGGGCAATGACTTCATTTTGGTCAGCAAGGGAATAGATTTCATAGGCAACAGTAGATTCGATTGAAGTATTGACATTATTGTTAAGAGTTAATCTCAAGAACAAACTACTCGAATATAAGAAATACTTACCCTAAATGCAAGGTTGTGTCTGAATCTCCCTTTTCAACAGTGCAAGCACAGGTGCCATCTGGATTGGGAATACTATGGCTCACGAGAGAATTTTTCCTTTCGACGGGATAGTATTCGAGATAGGATCGGACCAGGCGATCAGCTGATGGAAAGAAGCCTCTTAGCTCCTCAACCTGCATTGGTGGGCACAAGTAAAAATAGGTTACGTGCAACCCAAACCATAATGAATGGTTTTCACTTTTCACTTTCGTCAACAAAAATACTACTTGCCTGTCTGCGTAAAGTTTCATTCTCAAGCAATGCCCGCTGCTCCTGGAAACAGAAATTCAAATGAACTAATTAAATGGAATGGTTTGTTCTCACTTTAAAAAAAAAATCTTTTATACGCACATAGATATTAATCAACTTCATTGACAGATACACAACAGGAAAGTTGCATGAAACTGTAACTTTTAGCCCTTTTCATTTGTGTTATTTCACAAATTAAATTACTTTCAATAAACTTTCCATTTCCCACTTTCCTCCCATCCTTCTGGTTCCCACTTTAGAGTAACTTCAAGTGTTTATAACTAAGGTGTTGCATGTTCCATGAGACCTTGCCTCCACACAAGTATGATCAAGCATTCTCCGGATTAAGATCAAATTTTCTTTTCAAAATGAGCCTATAATTGGAGATAACCATAGGCGTAGCATCCATCTTTATTGTTCCAAAATATGGCTTTTAGAATAAGCAAAGACATGCAGAATGGGATCCAGCATACCTGTACTCTCGATTGCTCTATTTGTTCCATGAGCACTTGCTCCTGAAATGGTAGAATTTGTATTAAGGCCTCTCGAGTTAACAGATTGTTTCTATAAATATGTAATTAACCTAATAGATCTAATGAATTTGGAGAAAATGTCATACAACCTTCTTCTCCTTGACAGATAACAACCCTTCACTAAGCTGCTGCTCCAGGACATCAAGCTCTTTCAAGCTCATGTTGGTCAAGTTCTTACCCAACAGCTGTCTACAAAATCAGAAAAATCATTATTTTAAGCGAAAGTAATATCTCTGTATACTAAACACAAAACAGATAATTAAGATGACATACAATTGTTTCATTTGCAGCTTTGCAACTTCATCCTTCAGATTATCTGCCTCCTTAGAGTCTTGTTTCTGCAAACAAATGTATACTTGAAATCATCCATGTGTATACTTTCAGCATACAACTATTGTAAGGAAGAATAAATGAAACAGAAACATATTCGGAAAAGAAAATTTAGTCAACTTATTTCAATTGGTAGTAACCCCATGCCATACACAATTAATCTTAGATTCCAACTTCCTCAAGATACAACACAAACATACACATGATGAAATTGAAATATGTTGTTTCGAGACAAAAGGAAACGGGATTTCTGTTTGTAAGCATAAAATGCAGATTACCTCTGCTTTATGTTCCACTAGAGGGGTCTCTGGAGAACCTTGCAAACTCTTGTTGTATCTGGAAAATGTTTTCTTCATGCTGCACAAATGAACAAATGAATAAGACGATACCTTTTTTCTAGAAAGAAATTAGACAAGAACATTCAGCCTTCCCAATACATAAAATTAAACTATGAACACAATCAACACAATGAAACAAACAATCCTTAAGAGAGCAAAGCATTTTACGAACTCCGATAGCAAGCTGCCTTCGCTATCTCACTAATCTGCGATAATCGGGACATAGATTAACATGTCCCAATGCTTCAAAGAAGGTACCATCTAAAATAAAACAAAATCAATCATTTGGCATACCAAGTTTCTATTGAAATTTCAATTAGAAACTCAGTTGGGACATGAAATGCATGTAGCTTTTCACATTATGTAGGTATAAAAGCAAGAAAGCAAAGAGAAATTGAAAATATCATCACAATCCTATGCTTGCAATTCAAAGCAAAACCTCTAATGTGTATCATCAGAAGAAAGTATGTTGGTTATGAACCCCCCCCCCCCCCCCCCAAAAAAAAAAAAAAAATCCATATCTACATTAACACTTACAATCCCAAAATCACATGCAATGCAACAATTAAGAAACAAACAGGTAACACAGTTTCACAAAAGTTATTTCTTCCTCAAAAATCAAAATTTCCCAGCTAAAAAGCTTAAATGATAATAAACGTGCTGCCGGTCATAAATTGCAACAATTCTGAAAAGGGAAAATAAATGGAAAAAGAACTGAAGTTCATAACGAAATTGAGAGAAATCAATAGAAAGCCAAAACTATCAGCAGAAACAAATCTAAACAAACATGCAAGAATTGAAACAAATTAAAACCCCCCAAACCCACTGAACTTCTTAATCGGTGACCCCTGGTAAACACCATGCAATGATAAAAAAGTAACATTTTTTTTTAAAAAGAAGAAATTTCATTTTTTATATATAATGCATACCCAGAGCTGGAATACTCGAATAGTTTGCCGGTGTTGGAGAAAATGATGACAGCAACCTCAGCATCACAGAGAATGGCGAGTTCCTTAGCCTTCTTAAGCAAACCCGCACGCCGCTTGGAGAAGGTGACTTGCCTGCTGTTAGCATTCTCTATTCTCTTTATCTCTATCTTCCCCCTACCCATTTTTTCTCTCTTTCTCTGCTCTGTTTCTGTTTCTTCTCAAAAACCCAGAAAAAAGAAATGATTTTTCCGATTCAATCTCTGTTAGAACAAGATTAAAAATGACCAACCACTTCTCTCTTTGGATATAAATATCCTGCTTTGATTACTAAGAGAAGAGAAAGCTTAATTTGGAGGAAGGATTGCTAAATTTAGAGAACGGGGAAGATAGAAAAAATGAAAAAGGCAAGGCGTTTTGAAACTGGAAACGACAAGTTTCTTCTTGCATGTCTATCTCTCTCTCTGCAATTCTATTTAGAGTGTGGTTTGCATGATATATTCCTTTGCCACATTTGGAGAGATGTTACATTTTCTCAGGTCTGATGCTGGGCCCCACCTTCTTCTTTCCTGTGGTCCCCACTTAAGAGGAGTAGAATTACCAGAGATTAATGGTTAAATCTGCTTGATTTGCTGAATCTGGGTTCCTATATTTGTTGCTATATATGATGGAGGGTTTCTGAGAGGGGGATTTGCAGTTTGCTGGCTATAAATGCATCTTTTGGGTTTTCCAAATATGGTAAATTTTAGCACTAGATAATAGATATAGGGGATTTGGTGGAATCTATTGCCAAATTTGGAGAGGAGTGGCAAAGTTTTCATTCCCATTTTTGCACTACTATTACTAATTTAGAACAATACCTTTTTAAGCTTTATTTCCTTGTTTTTCCTTCTCCCTATGTCATCTCCCTAAAAGATAACTTTATTTCCTAATTGCCAATAATGGTTGGAGCTTTTTTTAAGGCTTAACTCTATGGATGTAAAAAATTACTCGGTCTGTAAAATTGACTGAAATCGATTTGAGTCAGAATTGTTTGTGACTCGAAGGATTAGTGATCCGAAACTGATTTAAGTCTGAACTGGTGTTGACCTGAATCCGAGTTGGACTTGGAAATTTTGGATCTGAACCCGACTTGCACCCAACCTGAGAACGACCTGAACCCGAATTCAACCTGATAATGTGATAACGAACCCGATCTGCATCCGACCTGATATGAACCCGAAACCGAGATTAACTTGGGAAATAATTGATATTATCCAACATGTTATCAACCTGACCTGTTATGGACATGATCTATAATTGACTCAACATATTAATAACCCAACTTGTTACTCAACTGATCTGCTATTTACCTGGCTTGGTATTTACTTGACTTATAAGTTGTAAGTTACAAATTTACAATTGATGAAGTTATAAATATAATTTTATCATATTAAAATGTGAGAAAATAATTTTTTTCGCAATTTAAAGTACATAATCATTAAATTAATAAATTTGTTTAGGATGATTAATTTATTTGTTATTGAAATTATTAATTACGCCACTAAATTAATAAATTTGTTTCTGAGACAAATTATGATCATTATATTAAATTTTTAATTATAAGTTTATAACTATTAAATTAATAAGTTTAATACATAATTATTAAAAAAATAAATTATATAAAATAACTTTAAATATCAATAAGTTTAATTTATGATTGGGTAATCTTTACTGATGGTCACTTTTGTTTTGGGTTTGTTTTATTATGGCCACCCGAATTCAAAAAAGAATATTCTGGCCACTTACGTTCGAAACCGTTTCTGTTTTGGTCACTGGACCGTTAACCTCCGTTAATTAAAAATAATAATTTTTAATTTGACCCCCAAACTTTCAAAATTTCATTTTTCACCATCTTTTCCAAAACATCCTTAAACAAGTTCCTCTGGTTATTAAGATCTTTCTTGGAAGAACCTTTACCACCGACTTCCACAGAGAGGTCTCGGGCTTGATCCAGAAATTTTTCCTTCAATCCTTGTATGTGTGATAATCCATCTTTAGATTTATTTTCTTCTAAAACTGAGTCATCACACGAACCTTTAGCTTCACCTGAAAACTTCTTTAAGCTCCCCATCTCAAAAATCAGTGACAATGCTTCTCCAGCAGCAATTCGCACAGACCGATCATCTTTATCTAGTAAACTAGACAAATATGTAACGGACCTGCATAAATTATCAAGACCAGTCAGCTTCTTAGCCCATTAAAGTTTCCCATGTTTGTGTTGGTATATTATTGTAGGACTTCAAATAATATAAAGTCCTTTGACCTAAATATCAACGATTTAAATCCTGAAAATTACTTTAGCCGAGTAACAAATGAACAAAGGGATAGTAAAGACAATAAATGTAACACCCCAATTTTGGGCTTAGAAGTTTTGGGTTTAGACCGGGCCGGTCGGGTTGCGGTTCGAATATAAAAGGGTGAATTTAGGAAAGCCTAGTTCGGGTTGCATTAAAAATATGGAAAAATGTCTTAAAATCCTCTTTTATTATATATAAGAAGATGGTGAAATCAATTTTACAAAATGAGGTTTGGAAGTGTGACATTTTGGTTTAGTGACTAAAACGTAATTTTCAAAAACTGGGTGACTGTTTTAAAAAGGATTGAAACTTTGAATCTTTAAGGAGCTATTTACCCAAAAAGAGTTTCTCCAGATTTTTCTGAATATTTATCAATTAATTAATGATTTTAAAATAAAGGTAAAAGGGAGGGAAAAATATTTTGGCCATAACTAACTTTTCTCTCAAATCTTCCATTTTCTTTTCTCTCAACCCAAACACATTTTTCCAGAAAAATTCCCTCTGATTTTGACCTTCAAAGATTAGATTTCAATCCTCATTTGATCTCTAATCAATTCTACAACAAAACCTTAACATTTGCTTATTGGATTTTCAAGAATTGTGGTTCCAAAAGGGAGAAACTCAAGTTTAGAGGTATGAACGTCCTTCTCCTCTAAATTCTCAGTTCTTTACTGAAATTCCCAAGTTCTCAATCCTTGATTTGTGTTTAATTAAAGGTTTTGCAAATGTATTCTTGATCTTGGCTTTAAAATGCAAGATTTGGTTTAATTTTGATGAAATTCGTGTGATCTGATTGGGCACTGTTTTGAGATGTCATTTTGATGTAAAATGAATGTATAATTGATGAGAAATTGAGGTTTAATCAATGCAATCCCGAATAGGTTGATTTTCCTAAGTTATGCTTGAGTTTTTGGTTGTTTTTGGAGTGATCTTGGTGATCTGCTATAGCTGGAGGTATAAGGATGTGTTTAGATCATTTTTGGATGTTAATTGAGGTTTAAGAATGTTTGGAATTGATGGATCTTGGCTGGGTAGTGTTGTGGAGTTGTTTGGATGTGTTTTCGGTTGTGTTTGGTAGCCGAAAATAGAGTGTGGATGAGAGCAGCGAGTTTAGGTGCTTTCATTGAAGATATTAATGCATGATGATGCATTAATCCTCTGCTTTGATGTGTTTAAAACAGGGGGGACATCTTCGGATCTTTGTGGTGGTGATCCGGAAGCTTGATTGGTGTTTCGGCAAGTGGCAAAATGGAATCGGTGAGTGGATTTTGGTTTTCGGCTTTGAAACCAATGTTTTGAAGGTTTGGGAGCTTAGTTTAAGTCTAAGCAACTTAGCTAAGCTCAAGAGTAAGTTTTCGGAAGAACTCACTTTATGTTGAACCATGGAATGGTTGTGTGCAATGTGATTTGTTTGCATGTTTTAAATTCTGTTTTGAAAGCATATTTTAGCATGTTTATTTGCTGATTTTATAAGCCATGTGTTGAAGGATGCTCAAGGTAAGAGACCCTTGTTTTGAACATTTGATAAAATATGGTTTTGATGCATAATGTTGCATGATGATTAATGGCTTTGTGAAATGCTTTAAAACAGTGGATTATTGTTGTTAAATGATGCATATTGGCAAGTGATGTTTTGAGAAAGGTTAAGAACACTATGGTGGTTAAAAGTCCATAAGTGGTTCTTGTGTTAAGAACAACATGGTGGTTAAAAGTCCATGGTTGGTTCTTGTGCTAAGGTCACAAAGGTGGTTAAAAGTTCTTGTGTGAGCCTTGTGTATTGAAAGGTCACAAAGGTGGTTAAAAGTCCTTGTGTGAGCCTTGTGTATTTAAGAACAACATGGTGGTTAAAAGTCCATGGTTGGTTCTTGTTAAGGTCACAAAGGTGGTTAAAAGTCCTTGTGTGGTCCTTGTGGATTGTAAGAACACCATAGTGGTTAAAAGTCCATGGGTGATTCTTGTGCTAAGGACACAATGGTGGTTAAAAGTCCATGTGTGGTCCTTGTGAATTGTAAGATCACAATGGTGGTTAAAAGTCCATGTGTGGATCTTGTGTTGATTGTATTTTGAGATGGAAAAAGATTATGATTATCACTTGTGGCCAATATGACATGATTAATGAATTTGAAGCATGAAATGCTTGTTTTATATGTTTATGTGCATGCATATATGTTTTGAGCTAAGGTTTCAAAAAGTGTTTTAAATGCATTATTGTGATGTTTTAAATGAGCACTCCTCACTAAGATTTTTGCTTACGCTCTCTCTTTTCTTAAACCAATAATGCAGAGCATTGAAGTGCTTATAAGGGCAGCAAGAGGTCAAGAATCCAAGTGAAAAACTAAGCTCATGTATGGTGAAAGTTTCTTAACACTATTAGCTTTTGGCATTTGGAAATGGGGAACCTATATTGTTGTTTTGGGAGATGTTTTGGACTCTCTAAGTTGATTTTACGTTGTTGTTGATGATGGAACATGTATTTGACCTTTGTGAAGTTGGTTTGGTATTATGATGCTTGAATGGTTTTCTAAATAGGATGCTTGCCTATAGAATTGAGGATTTGCTTAATTGATGCCATGTTCGAGAATGGTTGATGCTATTATGTTCCTTGTGCATGTAATGACTTGCTGGTATGATTTGACGGTCTTTGGATTATGTTTGATTGGTCAAAAGCATGTTAAACCAGGAAAAAATCTGCAATCTGGGCAGCCTGTTTCGGAATAGGTGCTACCGTATCGGAACGGGGGCCTGAAATGGCCTTGGCGTTCCGAAACGGGTGGAACTGTTCCGGAACGGTTTGGCCACTGCCAGGCCCTGTTCCAGAACTAGTTTCGGAACGGTCCCACGTTTCGGAACAGATCATCCCTGTTCCGAAACACTCGACCGTTGGGCACTGAAATTGACGGTTATATGTTTTGGAATCTTTGAGTTTTAGTCCCGAATCTTGTTTATGCAATTGAATGAGTTTGAGATGTCCGTTTGAGCTGAAATTGACAGAGAAGCATGAAATATGACTAATTACATAATGGTAACTTAAAAGTGGGTTAAGTCCTTGAAATTTCCATAATTTGCAATTTGGTCCCTAAATTTATGTTTTGTGCAATTAAGCCCCTAAATGTTTTCCGAATGCGCTGATCTTTGAGTATGTTGATTGTATGAACATAACTAGGGTTAATGTGCATTTAGATAAGTTTAAAAAGAAAAAAAAGGGTCGTTAATCAAGGTTGACTTTCGGGTTGACTTTGGTTTTCCCCGTGTAAACTTCTTAATTCGGTTCAACCGTCTGGGCCGGGTTAAGGGGGTTACACTTGGTGGTATTAGGGCTGAGTTCTCGAGTAATTGGGAACTGATGAATGGGTGCTAAGTGCTTGAATGCTTTGTATGCTTGTTGAGTGAAAGCATGTTGTGTGAATTGTAAGCATGTTACAATTGTGGTGTATGATGTGGTGAAAGCATGTTAGGGGGACCCATTGCAAAATCTAAGCTAATGTAATGATTTGTTTTTAAGTGGAAATGAGCTTGAGTACTTGGATTGCTTACCTTGCTGAGCCTGACTTTGTTTATTTGCATTGTTAGTGTGTGGAACCTCGTAGAGAATTGAGGGTTAATACGCGAGCTATGGATCAGAATGGAAATGAAGAGAACGCTGAAAATATGGTGGATTTACCTCCTCCACCTGGTGGTGGTGGTGCTGGGGGTGAAGGAGCTGCAGCTGGTGCTGGTGTTGGGGTCGCTGGACCGGAAGCTGGTCAGGGGCAAGCTGTACCTGACATGTCAATGTTGGTTCAAGCTATTGCTGGTGCTTTTCGAGCAGCAGTAGTTGGAGCTCAAGGAGCTGGGCATCAGGGAGATGCTGGAGTTAGACTACCTTTGGAACGTTTGCGCAGTCTGGGAGGGACTGAGTTCAGGGGTTTGTCTGCTGAAAGTTCGGAGTCTTGGTTGGAAAGTACCAAGAGAATCTTGGGGCAAATGAACTGCAATGAAGTTCAGAAGCTGGGCTGTGTAGTATCGTTGCTGCAGGACGATGCATACACTTGGTGGACAACCATTATCTCTGGGATGGCAGAAGCTGATGTGACTTGGACGTTCTTTCAGAACGCGTTCAAGAGAAGGTATCTAGGGGTGAGGTACCTAGATGAAAAGAAAAGAGAATTCATGTCTCTGACCCAAGGGAACATGTCTGTAGCTGAGTACGAAGTTCAGTTTGTCCGACTCAGTCAGTACGCACCTGAGCTTGTTCCGGATGAGCGGGAAAGGTGTGAAAGGTTCTGTTATGGTTTGGTGACGGAAGTAAAGACGTATATGCTGGCTGCTGAGTATAATGATTTTGATGTGCTGGTTGGGAGAGCAAAGGACATTGAGATGAACTTGGGTTTATCTTCTAAAAGTGATGTTTCTAGTGCTGGTAAGCGAGTTGCCGAGTATAGTTCCGGTGGTGGACGGAACAAGAGGGGGCGTGATCAGAAGTATCAGTCTTCAGCTAAGCGAAGTGGTGGTGCGCCTGCTCAGGGAGGCAAGGCAAGAGCTGATCCGAGCGCATGTTGGACATGTGGATCGCGTGGCCACATGAAACGTGATTGTCCTCGAGCTGTGAGGGAGGTGCAAGCTCCTGTTGTGGCGGCTGGTAATTCGTGCTGGAACTGTGGATCTACGGATCACATGAGGAGAGAGTGTCCTATGTTGGCTGGTGGCCAAGGGCGTGCTCATGTAGTTGTTGCACCACAGAGAGGTCGTGGGCGCGGCCGTGGTAATTTCCAGCGGAGAGAAGAGGGTGGACGGAATGTGGCTCATATTGTAGCTGTTCAGCCTGAGGGTGGCGGCCAGGCTAGAGTGTATGCTCAGAGGGAGGGGAGGAATGACACGGATGTGATCGCAGGTACTTTTACTTTGCAATCCTTGTCATTACTTTCCTTGATTGATTCTGGCTCTACACACTCATACATATTGCGTGAGCATGCTGAATTGCTTGGTTTGCCTGTTGAGTCTTTGGATGTTGGTATGCGTGTCACCAGTTCTTTTGGTGAGACTGTTGTGACTCGGAAGCTTTATAAAAGATGTCCTTTGGTTGTTCAAGATCATGTCTTTCCTGTTGATCTTATGGAATTGCCTTTCTATGGTTTCGATGTAATCCTTGGTATGGATTGGCTTGTTGAGCATCGCGCTGTAGTGGATTGTGAGAATAAGCGAGTTTCGTTGAAGCTTGCGGATGATTATGAGGTTGTTGTGGTTGGTGAGAATGTGAAGTTTCTTGCCAATGTGGTGTCTACATTGGGGGCGAGCCGGATGTTGAGGCAAGGGTGTGAAGCTTATCTAGCTTTTGTGATGAATCCTAGTTCTAAGGAGTTGCGTGTGCAAGATATCAGGACTGTGCGAGAGTTTCCTGGTGTGTTTCCTGAGGAGTTGCCTGGATTACCTCCTAATCGCGAAGTGGAGTTTGGGATTGAGCTGTATGAAAACACAACTCCAGTGTCCATTACCCCTTTTAAAATGGCACCTAAAGAGTTGAAAGAGCTGAAGACGCAATTGCAAGAGTTGCTTGATCGTGGTTTCATTCGGCCGAGTGTGTCACCTTGGGGTGCACCGGTCTTGTTTGTGAAGAAGAAGGATGGCACTATGAGAATGTGCATTGATTATCGTCAGCTTAACAAGTTGACTATCAAGAATCAGTATCCATTGCCGAGAATTGATGATCTTTTTGATCAATTTCGGGGAGCAGCTGTGTTCTCTAAGATTGACTTAAGGTCAGGGTATTATCAGTTGAAGGTGAAGGATGTGGATGTGCCAAAGACAGCTTTTAGGACGAGGTATAGGCATTATGAGTTCCTTGTGATGCCGTTTGGTTTGACAAATGCTCCTGCAGCTTTCATGGACATGATGAATCGAGTATTTCATGAATACCTGGATAAGTTTGTTGTGGTGTTCATTGATGATATCCTCGTGTACTCGCGTACTGAGGAGGAGCATGAAGGGCATCTGAGGATTGTTTTGCAAGCTTTGTTGGAGAATCAGCTTTATGCCAAGCTGAGCAAGTGTGAGTTCTGGCTTAGAGAGGTGGTGTTTCTTGGTCATGTGGTTTCTGCTGAAGGGATTCGTGTTGATCCTCAGAAGATTGAGGCGGTGATGAATTGGAAGGTTCCTAAGTCTGTTCATGAAGTCCGTAGTTTCCTTGGTTTGGCAGGATACTATCGGAGGTTCGTGGATGGGTTTTCCAAGATTGCTGCACCTTTGACGAAGTTGTTGTAGAAGGATGTTAAGTATGAGTGGACGGAAGCGAGACAACAGGCTTTTGAGAAGCTTAAGGCAGCTTTGACGCAAGCTCCTATCTTGGTTCAACCTGAATCAGGGAAAGAGATTGTGGTGTATAGCGATGTGTCCTACGTTGGTTTGGGATGTGTGTTGATGCAAGAGGGTAAGGTGGTGGCTTATGCGTCACGGCAGTTGAAATTGCATGAGCGCAATTATCCTACGCATGACATCGAGTTGGCTGCAGTGGTTTTTGCTTTGAAGATCTGGAGACATTATTTGTATGGTGAGAAGTGTACTGTGTACACGGATCACAAGAGTTTGAAGTATCTGATGCCTCAGAAGGAGTTGAATCTTAGACAACGACGTTGGGTGGAGTTGCTCAAGGATTATGATTTGACGATTGAGTATCACCCGGGTAAAGCTAATGTTGTAGCGGATGCCTTGAGTAGAAAGGTAGCTGTTGAGTTGAGGGCTATGTTTGCCAGTTTGAGTATTTCGCGTGATGGTGGTCTTGTGGCTGAATTGCAAGTGAAACCATATTTGGTTCAGTTGATCAAGGAAAAGCAGTTGTTGGATGATTCCTTGGTACCTCATGTTCAGGATATTGCGGAGGATAGGCCTTCGGATTTCTATTTTAATGATGATGGAGTGTTGTGTTTTGGGAGTCGGATAGTAGTGCCCAATGATGCGGAATTGAGGCGTGCTATTCTGACTGAAGGTCATAGTAGTCCTTTTGCTATGCACCCTGGTAGTACTAAGATGTATCGTGATCTTCGTGATGAGTACTATTGGGTGGGTCTGAAGAAGGATGTTGCTGAGTTTGTAAGCAAGTGCATGGTGTGTCAGCGAGTTAAGGCTGAGCATCAGTTTCCTTCAGGGTTGTTGCAACCGTTGAGAATTCTTGAATGGAAGTGGGAAAGGATTACCATGGATTTTGTGTCTGGTTTACCTTTGTCGCCATCGAAGAAGAATTCGGTGTGGGTGATTGTGGATCGCCTGACGAAGTGTGCGCATTTCTTGCCTGTGCATACTACGTACTCTTTGGATAAGCTTGCAGAGCTGTATATTGCTGAGATTGTGCGGCTGCATGGTGTGCCAAAGTCGATTGTGTCGGATAGGGATCCGAGGTTTACATCGCGTTTCTGGTAGTGTTTGCATCAAGCTTTGGGTACACGGTTGAATTTCAGTACATCTTATCATCCTCAGTCGGATGGACAGTCCGAGCGTGTTATCCAGGTTTTAGAGGATATGTTGAGATGCTGCGTGATTGAGTTTCAGGGCTCTTGGGAGAAACATTTGCCTTTGGTGGAGTTTGCCTATAATAATAGTTATTAGGCAAGTATTCAAATGTCACCTTATGAAGCTTTGTACGGGAGGAAGTGTAGGACTCCTCTGTGTTGGGCTGAAACGGGTCAGAAGTTGGTTTCGATGCCAGCTTTGTTGAAAGGAACCACCGAGAAGGTGAAGCTCATTTGTGAGCACTTGAAGGCAGCTTCTGATCGGCAAAAGTCTTACGCGGATCTGAAGCGTAAGGAGATTGAGTATGCGGTGGGTGACCGTGTGTTTTTGAAGGTTTCGCCTTGGAAGAAGGTGATGAGGTTTGGTCGAAAGGGTAAGTTGAGCCCTAGGTACATTGGACCATACGAGGTGGTTGAGCGTGTGGGTCCTGTTGCGTACAAGTTGAGGTTACCTCAAGAGTTGGAAAAGATCCATGATGTGTTTCATGTTTCTATGCTTCGGAAGTATAGATCTGATCCTTCACATGTGATGCCTGTGGAAAAGTGGAATTGAATCCGGATTTGACCTATGATGAGGAACCGGTGAAGATTCTGGATTCGGATAGTAAGGTTCTTCGGGGCAAGACCATTGAGTTGGTAAAGGTGTTGTGGAAGCATCGTGGTGTTAAAGAAGCCACGTGGGAACGGAAGGATGACATGCTGAAGCAGTTTCTGTACCTCTTTCCTTCAGGTAAATTTCGAGGACGAAATTTCTTAAGGGGGGGAGAGTTGTAACACCCCAATTTTGGGCTTATAAGTTTTGGGTTTGGACCGGGCCGGTCGGGTTGCGGTTCGAATATAAAAGGGTGAATTTAGGAAAGCCTAGTTCGGGTTGCATTAAAAATATGGAAAATGTCTTAAAATCCTCTTTTATTATATATAAGAAGATGGTGAAATCAATTTTACAAAATGAGGTTTGGAAGTGTGACATTTTGGTTTAGTGACTAAAACGTAATTTTCGAAAACTGGGTGAATGTTTTAAAAAGGATTGAAACTTTGAATCTTTAAGGAGCTATTTACCCAAAAAGAGTTTCTCCAGATTTTTCTGAATATTTATCAATTAATTAATGATTTTAAAATAAAGGTAAAAGGGAGGGAAAGATATTTTGGCCATAACTAACTTTTCTCTCAAATCTACCATTTTCTTTTCTCTCAACTCTTTTCTCAACCCAAACACATTTTTCCAGCAAAATTCCCTCTGATTTTGACCTCCAAAGATTAGATTTCAATCCTCATTTGATCTCTAATCAATTCTACAACAAAACCTTAGCATTTGCTTATTGGATTTTCAAGAATTGTGGTTCCAAAAGGGAGAAACTCAAGTTTAGAGGTATGAACGTCCTTCTCCTCTAAATTCTCAATTCTTTACTGAAATTCCCAAGTTCTCAATCCTTGATTTGTGTTTAATTAAAGGTTTTGCAAATGTATTCTTGATCTTGGCTTTAAAATGCAAGATTTGGTTTAATTTTGATGAAATTCGTGTGATCTGATTGGGCACTGTTTTGAGATGTCATTTTGATGTAAAATGAATGTATAATTGATGAGAAATTGAGGTTTAATCAATGCAATCCCAAATAGGTTGATTTTCCTAAGTTATGCTTGAGTTTTTGGTTGTTTTTGGAGTGATCTTGGTGATCTGCTATAGCTGGAGGTATAAGGATGTGTTTAGATCCTTTTTGGATGTTAATTGAGGTTTAAGAATGTTTGGAATTGATGGATCTTGGCTGGGTAGTGTTGTGGAGTTGTTTGGATGTGTTTTCGGTTGTGTTTGGTAGCCGAAAATGGAGTGTGGATGAGAGCAGCGAGTTTAGGTGCTTTCATTGAAGATATTAATGCATGATGATGCATGATGATGCATTAATCCTTGTGTGGTCCTTTGGGATTGTAAGAACGCCATGGTGGTTAAAAGTCAATGGGTGATTCTTGTGATAAGGACACAATGGTGGTTAAAAGTCCATGTGTGGTCCTTGTGAATTGTAAGATCACAATGGTGGTTAAAAGTCCATGTGTGGATCTTGTGTTGATTGTATTTTTAGATGGAAAAAGATTATGATTATCACTTGTGGCCAATATGACATGATTAATGAATTTGAAGCATGAAATGCTTGTTTTATATGCTTATGTGCATGCATATATGTTTTGAGCTAAGGTTTCAAAAAGTGTTTTAAATGCATTATTGTGATGTTTTAAATGAGCACTCCTCACTAAGCTTTTTGCTTACGCTCTCTCTTTTCTTAAACCAATAATGCAGAGCATTGAAGTGCTTATAAGGGCAGCAAGAGGTCAAGAATCTAAGTGAAAAACTAAGCTCATGTATGGTGAAAGTTTCTTAACACTATTAGCTTTTGGCATTTGGCAATGGGGAACCTATATTGTTGTTTTGGGAGATGTTTTGGACTCTCTAAGTTGATTTTACGTTGTTGTTGATGATGGAACATGTATTTGACCTTTGTGAAGTTGGTTTGATATTATGATGCTTGAATGGTTTTCTAAATAGGATGCTTGCCTATAGAATTAGGGATTTGCTTAATTGATGCCATGTTCGAGAATGGTTGATGCTATTATGTTCCTTGTGCATGTAATGACTTGCTGGTATGATTTGAGGGTCTTTGGATTATGTTTGATTGGTCAAAAGCATGTTAAACCAGGAAAAAATCTGCAATCTGGGCAGCTTGTTTCGGAACAGGTGCTACCGTATCGGAACGGGGGCCTGAAATGGCCTTGGTGTTCCGGAACGGGTGGAACTGTTCCGGAACGGTTTGGCCACTGCCAGGCCCTGTTTCGGAACTAGTCTCGGAACGGTCCCGCGTTTTGGAACGGATCATCCCTGTTCCGATACACTCGACCGTTGGGCACTGAAATTGACGGTTATATGTTTTGGAATCTTTGCGTTTTAGTCCCGAATCTTGTTTATGCAATTGAATGAGTTTGAGATGTCCGTTTGAGCTGAAATTCGACAGAGAAGCATGAAATATGACTAATTACATAATGGTAACTTAAAAGTGGGTTAAGTCCTTGAAATTTCTAGAATTTGCAATTTGGTCCCTAAATTTATGTTTTGTGCAATTAAGCCCCTAAATGTTTTCCGAATGTGCTGATATTTGAGTATGTTGATTGTATGAACATAACTAGGGTTAATGTGCATTTAGATAAGTTTAAAAAGAAAAAAAGGTCGTTAATCAAGGTTGACTTTCGGGTTGACTTTGGTTTTCCCCGTGTAAACTTCTTAATTCGGTTCAACCGTCTGGGCCGGGTTAAGGGGGTTACAATAAATTACTATATTAGAAAAATGAAAAACATATGATCTAGAGAGGTCACTCACTCTTCCCAAAGTTTAGGACTGAGTCTCCATCCATCCATGGTTGTCAAGAGAAATGACCAGGCAGACACAGCCGTTGTTATTACAGCAGCAATTGGTTTGACAGTAATAGCCTACAAGTCAAACAAGTCTTCAAATAAAGCAAAAATCATGTTTTGGCATTAACAAGTTGCAAGCAATAACTAATATGTAAGCCTCAAGTGAATTTATCAGAAGCCTTTCAATTTGTGGAACTCCGGCATGTATACTTACGTTAGAACCCAATTTTGAGGGAACTAATTGCCGCATAATTTGCATTGATTTTTCTATATCCTCGGGATCATTTCCCCCGACAAAAGTGATGACCGCCAGACAATTGAGTAACTACAATAAGAAACCAGATCATTTAAAAAGAACCTGGGTGAGCATTGTAACTCATTATACCAACACAGTACTAGACCGAGAAAGAAATTGAATCATTATTTAATTTCTTCATACCGAAATGATCTTAGGAGATTCTGAACCGGAATTAAAAGCCTGTGAGAGAGGAACGATTGATTCTTTCAATATTTCATGTGCCTTATCTCCCGGACCAACAAAGCCAACAAACCTACCAAGAGAAATTGTCAGCTTGACTATTGAAGCCTTATATTTTCTTCAGCGCATATGTGCATAAGCATTTTCCAAGGTTATAAATGTTAAGCATTCGTGACTAACCAATAGCACGGGATGCTAAAGATATCTCTTTGCTGGACCCTTTCTTGATACAATTCATACATTGATGAAGTAATGTAGCAAATTAGAAAGTGACAACCATTAGTTTGTTCCGGGTTGGCAGTTCTCCCCTGTAGTGGGAAGTTCATTAAGTTTTGGGGAAGATGGTAAAAAATGAAGTTTTGAAAGTTTGGGGGTCAAAATAGAAATTATTATTTTTAATTAATGGAGGTTAACGGTCCAGTGACCAAAACAGAAACGGTTTCGAACTTAAGTGGCCAGAATAATCTTTTTTGAATTCGGGTGACCATAATAAAACAAACTCAAAACAAAAGTGACCATCAATGAAGATTACCCTTTATGATTTTACTTGTTGTGAACTTGTGAATTGTGACAATAATAATATGGGATATCAAACTTATTAATATCAAAACATGAGAAACTTTATAAATGGGATATCAACCTCACAAATTCTGAAACTATAAAATTTTATAATTGCACAAATTAAAATTATTACAATTTAGTACACTAAAATTAAAATTAAATAAATTTATGTTAAAATTTAAGCTCTCAGATCTTAAAGAAAAAGTTTTACAAGGCTAAAAGCCTGACTTTGCTACCATAATTTTCTTCATCAAACTTTTATTTAAGCTGCTATCATGATTAAATTAAAGACAAATTTTCAGCTTGAAAAGGCTAAAATGCCACCAACTTAATTCAATCATGAGCAACTAGCAACTACTTAGACTACAATTTACATTGTAAATTTAGCATCTAGACCAGTCCAGAGTCAGAGACAACAAGCATCATCAATTCAACATTCATATTTCAGTTCAGACCACTGTAGGCAGCAAGGAACAATTCAATATTTAAACCAATAAATATTCTAATGGTAAATATATCAGACCAGGCCAAACAAGAAGCATAAATTCAACATTCAGACCAATCAAAGCAGCAACTAGCAACCAGCAAACATAAATTCAGTGGTAAAATTATGGGAAAGCTACTTTTAAAGGGAAAAATCAAGACATACTTATTCAAAAACCAATTCAAATCTACTTGTTGTAGAGGCAACCTACAAAAGCAAACATACTATCATTATTATTAATAAACACAATGTACCTTTCAAAATAATAAAAATACTATTATTATGAACAATTTTAAAATTTTTACCACTCAAAATCATACTACCAATTTTATTCATTTGGGCGAATGTGACTCAAAAAAATTTCCAGGGTCACTTATACCCATAATATCCATAAATGCTCTTAGATCATTAGAAAAGGTATTGTTGGGCGAACTTTCATGTTTTGATCATAGAGTATTTTCTTGTCTTTCTGCAGGGGAGCCTCTTGTACATAGAAATAGCTCTCGGTTTATGCCAAAACTTTCTTGCACAAATCTAACAGTGTACTTGTTGATTGGATTACATCTGGTCCAAATTGAATCTCTGCAAAGATTTAAATATGCTTTTCTATGAACGACATAGGCAAGTTCTAAACTGTCAAATAGTAAAGGTTTATATTTTTTTCATGAGAGTCAATTTTCTCTAAGCTCATTAAGACAAATCTTAAAAAAGATTTAAGTAGAATAAATACTTGTCACCTTCAGCGTTAATTTTAATGTATGTTCATATTTTTCTATCATGTTCAGATAATTCAGTAATCCCATATTACCTCATAACTGTAATATCTACTAAACAACTACATCTATTTTGAATAATATATGAAAGACAAACATTTAAGTCTAGTTTTTGCCTTAAACTATCATACCACATTTTTAGTCTATGAACTTGAGATTAACTATCTATCATTGAACAAATAGATACGGTGTTAGAAACTTTAATTATTAATTAGTAATAACAAGCAACAAGTCATATCATTTTGAAACTATTATGTCACAAAAACAGAAAGTAAAACACTATCAGGTGCATAAAAATTAAGATTATAACAAACATGCAACAAATTATACCATTTTGAAAGAACATAAATAAAAATATGAATTTCAAAATGAAAGCACATGTATTTTACCGTAAACAAGACACTTAAGATTGACTGCCAACAAAAAGAAAGACACTTAACTAGTATGATTTTCAAAAAGAAAGACAATCAATAAAGTCATATAATTGAAACAAAACATAACATAAAATTAAAACAAAACAATCAAATAAATCAGTACATATATAAAATGGAATCATTGAAATAAAAATTGAAAGATTGAAACACAATTTACCTTTTTTCGAAAAGTTGATCATTCTTTCCTCTTTTCACATGTCCTACACAATACAAAAAACAGAAACATAAGTCTAAACCAACATATCACAAAAAAACATAAATACAAATATGAAAAGTTGATCATTTTTACCTGAAAAGTTCATCTCAAAAGATTAGCTATCCATTGAACCCTGAAAATAAATTAGAAAAAGATAGATTTAGGGTTTTGTTTCAATGGTTTAACCCTTGCACTTGGCAATGTTAAACCAGTCCACAAGGTCCTTTAATATAAAGGATCTCCTTTGACATTAGTAACATCACAAGACGGGATGTCCAGCCGATATACTCGATTTTAACCATTGAAACATAACATACAATTAAAACAAAACAATAAACAAAACCAATCAACAAAATCAGTCAACAAAAGCACATAATACAATCAACAAAGTCAATCATTGTTAGAGATCAAATAACTTACAGAGTAAACCCTTGTTAGAGATCAAACAAATGTGAGATCGAACAAATATGAACAAAGAATAAGTTATAAAATTTGTTTAAAAATGAAACAAAACAGTAAACAATTAAAAAAACAGTAAACAAAACCAATCAACAAAATCAGTCAACAAAGGCATATAATATAGTCAACAAAGTCAACTTTTGCTAGAGATCGAACAACATACAGAGTAAACCCTTTGTTAGAGATCAAACAAATATGAACAGAGAATAAGTTATATATTTTTTTAAAAATGAGTAGAGAATTAGTTAGCAAAAATAAACAAATCTGAGATCGAACAAATATGAGATTATAGATAAAAAATGAACAAAATGATAACACTAAAAGATTGTATTTTCGCAAACCGCAACCAGAACCTTAAATCGAAACCAAAGGTCCAAAATTCATAATCTGTCTGAGAGAGACCAGTGAGAGATGTACCTAAAAATTTAGAGAGATTAAGATTAGCAGACATCAAAATAAAAGATTCAAGGGAAAATGCATAAATAAAAAAATGAGGGATCTACTTAACTTTCCCAATTTGGCTCTCATATTTAGAGAAATGAAATAGATAGAATGAGAGATCGATAGATCAAAAAGATGTAAAAAGGCAGACGATGGAAGATTTATCATTTATTAACCATAATTCGCAACCAAACGTCCAAAACTCAGACGATAAAAGTTTGAAACGACGCAAAATGGAGAGACTGATAGATCAAAGATCAGAGATTAGAGATGAGAGAGATGAATGGGAGATGAATGAGAGTCAAATCTAAAAGATCATAGATCGTATGAGATAAGAGCTGAGATATTTGCTCAAGAGAAAAAATGAAGGCAAAACGACGCAACCTTAAAATAAAAACTAAGGTTTTTTCTGGTATAAAGGGGTATCCTTATGCTTGTTTACCTTTATTTCGATTTTTAGCCAATTCATCCAAGGGCCAAATACAACCCACTTGACGGTTTTTAGAGATCAATTCGAGTGTGCTTCAAGCCTAACAATTGGTATTAAAGCCTTATCTCCATCGAAGGTCTCACGACCGAGAGTAAAGATCGATTTCTTGAAGTTCACCGATTCAAGAAAATGGATAGATTTGAAGAAGGCCGATTTATCTTGTGTCCTCTGCTCTTCGAAGGAGAAGCACACTTTCAATGGAGCAATGTCATGAAGTATTTTATGAAATCTCTTGATTTTGAGGTTTGAGATATCATTGAAGATGGTTACTTGGAAGCTCTCAAGAAGAAGAAGAAGTAAATGAGTGCAAATGACACGAAGGTCAAGCTAAACGCAAAGGCGATGCACACTCTTCTTTGTGGCCTAAATGAAGACTTTTCTAAGAAAGTATCCACATGCAAAAATGCCAAAAAAATATGGGAGAAACTTGAGAAACTCTATGGAAACAAGAAGGGAGAGAAGAAGGGTGATGCTTCATCTTGTGCAAACCTCCTCTCATTCCTTAAGGTGGATGGTGTTTTGGCTCTCGATGAGCTCAAGGTATCTTCTAACTCAAGTGAATTAAATCATATACATTTGACGAGTTACAAGATGCTTTCAATGAATTATTTTTGGAATTTGAGACCATGAATTCCAAATTTAAGAAAACTATTTCTAAACTTGAATTTGAAAACGATTTTCTTTTGAAAACAAAATTAGATTTTGAAAACCAAAATGAAATTTTGAAAAATGATTTAGAGTTTTCAAAAACAAGCATTGGAGTTTTAGAAAAAGAAAATCTTGATTTGAAAGTTAAGCTTGAAAACTTAACAAAACAAAAAGAACTTATTTTTAATAATTCATCTTGTCACATAATGGCAAAATGCTCACATTGCCATTATCATGGTCATTCCTTGCATACTTGTCCTATAAAGAATACATAATATTATAAGATTAGACAAGTATGAATTCCTAAGGAAACTAGAGACTTTGAGATTAATGTTAATGGATCCAAAACAATTTGGATACCAAAATCCAAGTAATTGTCTCTTGTAGGTGTGTTGGAGCAATGGAAAGAAATCCAAAGACATGGAAATGCTCTAGTCACATAAGTAAAGAAAATGGGTAACCACTAAGCCAGATGCTTTCAATCCTATTTTTTGGTTATCTATTTTTTATTGATTATTGTTCATGCTTTTATGCTTTTTTTTAATAGCATGACATTATTTGAGTGCTTTATTCATATGAGTCTAATGTTTTCATTCATATATTTGCATAAAGATTTTTTTGCCTTGGATAAATTAAATTTTATATGCTTTTAATTTGGTGTTGTCTTGAAATTCAAATTTCTTAAGTGTCAAGCATTTCAGTCTTAAATTGATTTAAAATGGAATGATTTGAGTACATGGGAGCCATTTTAAAGCAAAGTTTTTTATGTTTGTCAAAATTTTAACTCTCCATTGCTATTGTACTTCATGTCTTTTCAAACTTTGTTTTGAATATTTTTTAATATAACAAAAAGGGGAGAATGTTTTGAAAAATTGAATTTTCAAATGAATAAGGGGAGCTTTTAACTCTTTTGAATCTATATTCTCTTATTCAAAAATTATTTTACTAAGGGGAGAATCACTTAAACAATTTTTCAAGTTGGTTTTATAAAATGAGAGATTGTTATGATATTTTTTTTATATAATTATGTTGAGTGAATCGAATGATCGAAATGAACCAAGATGGGGGGTGAATTAGATTTTTAAAGGTTTAGGTGGTGGAAATTGCAAATTAAAAAGATAGACAAGAAATTTTAGAGTGGTTCAAATTCCAAATGAACTCTACATCCACTACCTTAGCTTCACTAAGGATTTGCAACAATTCCACTAATTGTTCTTCCCCTTTTCTAGGCTAATGAGGTAACCCTTACAATTTTCGGTTAAATTTTCTACCCAAAATTTAACCCAAACCTCACACAAATAGAAAAAAGATTTTGTTGGCTAAGAAAGTATCTCTCAATACAAATTGTAGCCCAATTACAAGCACTCAACCCAATTGAAATGATAAGATGAAAATTACAATTGGGGTTTCTAGACAATATTGGGATTTAGGCACAAATGTTTGGATTTGATGTTTGGATGTTTGCTTTTGGATTAATAGTTGTTGCTGTATCTTTTAGAGGTCCCTTTTATACATTCTCATTGATTTCTAGCTGTTGTGGTTCTAGCCTAAATCTTATTTCTTCATTTCTCTTGTACATAGTTTAGAGAGTGCTTAAATTGTAAATCTTTCACTCTTTATTGTGAGCTTAATTTGTGTAACACTCACCTTGTGAGGTATTTACTTACCATATAGACCTTGTAAAAGGGAGAGGTTCTAGTTTAACCTTAGAAAATCTAAAGTAGTTCTATCTTAGCCATATAAGAGATAGGGTTGTAAAGGTTGCCTCATAAATCTTGAAAAGGGGAAGAATTCACAATGAATTGGAAAATTCTTAGTGGTGTGCTAAGGTAAGGGATGTAGACTCGGTTGGATAGTCAAACCACTCTATAATCCTTGTGCAATTTTTCTACCTTTCTTTCAATTTTTAGCCAATTCATCCAAGAACCAAATACAATCCACTTGACGATTTTCAGAGATCGATTCGAGTGTGCTTCAAGCTTAACAATAAGCGCCTTAATTTTAAGGTTTAGTGTTTTAGTTTAGGAATTAGAGTTTAGGGGGGTTAGTGTATATGGTTAGAATTTAGGGTTTATGGTTAGAATTTAAGGTTTAGGTTTTATGGTAATATGGTTGGAGATTTATATTTTAACCTATAAACTCTAAATTTTAACTATAAACCAAAAATTCTATCAACAGCCCCTAAATTCAAGACTACTACACTTAAACCCCTCAACCCTAAATAGAGTTCCTAAACCCTAAAACTAAGATGTTGTGTAAACAATGTTTTTACAAGCATTTGTGCATAGAATCATTAAAAATAAAGGATTTGCCTTTTCTAAGAGGTTAAGGTGAAAGGTAGAAAAAAATAAAGTTAAACAAAGTTACAAACATCGAGTGGATGTGATTTTTAAAAGAAAAAACATTAACAAGATAAATTTCCAAATCTTATTAAATAGGAAAAATCATTAAAAATAAAAACAATAATAAGTTTTAACCGAGTTTTCCATTTTTTCTCAATTTGTTACCAATTCTTAAGCAATCTCAAGGTTTCTCAGTTGGATGATATATTTCAAACCGTATGCACAACTGGCTAGCCAATCCAATTTTTACAACATTATCATATATCTCTTCATTCATTCATTGTCTTTGCTTCTTGTTGGTTTTTTAACTAAAATTCAGTTTCATTGAAACAAGAACAAAAATACGGTGGAAACATGAAAATGGTTTCAAAAATAAATTAAAAAAACAAAAACTTAGCAAAAATTATGAACAAACCATGCGAAAAAAAAACAAAAACAACAACATAAATAAAGACTCAACACGTGTTTAGGACCGACGGGAGGAATCGAGACAAAAACAAAGCCAACAAATCAATCTTTAACTACATAACTTTTCTTTGGTCACATAGGGATAGAACATTTGGAGAAATACGTCGGAAAAAGCCATCAGAATAACATCACGTCAAGATTCATGAAATCACCAATGACTGATGGACTCCAAAAAAGGAGACGGAGCCAAATAGCCTAGTTGTCGATTTTATTCCAGCGAAAAAAATGAGAGCCCAGACCACCACTGAAATGAGTTGAAACCTAAAAAAATGGATACCAAACGATAAAAACCAACAAAATCAAGAGAGAGGAGGGAAGAATCAAAAGGAAAAAAGATAAAGTTCTCTTTCACACCCGCACCCATGCTTTCACCTCGCAAAAGAAGGTCCAAACAAGAGACCTTGGTCACTAGAGAAAGAATCTTATTGATCAGACAAATGGAGTGCAACGGAACACCAAAAATAGAAAATAGAGGATAGCAAAAGAAGAGAAAGAGACAAAAAGGATGAAGAGAACAAGGAAAAAAACCAAAGTGATTGGGAGGTCGATCGTCAAAGGCAACAACAATCGATTGTCTTTAATAGAAAAATTAGGGTTGGAGATTCAGAGAGAGAAGACATGAAAAGTAGTTTGATAAAAAAGATAAATTTTTTTAAGATACAAAGTACGAATTTGGTTTTTTAATATGCTTTTTACTTAAGAAAAACATGAGATAAAGAACCAAAAACATAATTATAAGTCGGTTGTAGGTAATTATTTATGTCCATCACCTGACATATAGCATGTAAAACAAAAACAAAATTCCAATTCTTTTTTTTCTGTGAGAGTGCACAAACAATAATTGTCCTAGTAAAATGTCCTAATTGGTGGGGTGCGCTAGTAATTATTATACAAATTGCAAATTAAAATGTGATTTTGAAGCTTGTAAGCAGTATAATGCAACCTTAGCCTTTCAATATTTACTCGATTATCTATAAAACCTCAAATGATAATGAATAAGTACTAGGTATGTATGTTACTTAGCCTTGTGTCATCCATCTTTTTGCATACATATATAAAGTGAGGATTTGGGCTTTTCAAAACAAAATCGACTGGGAATTGGCTCCATGTACGACTTTGTTGATGAACCACCTTCAGGCCTCTTAAAATCCAATCTAGCTGCAGACAAAACTAAAAGATCGTTGTGAAAATAGTTTAAAACACGAAAAGACCTATATTTCGTCTTGTTTATGACCAATGAAATTACAATAGGGGGAATCTACTAAAAAATAATGTGGTGAAGATGCAACAATTGCATAACGTTTTGAAACTCAACTTTTTGGATGCTAGAAAATAAATGAATAGAGATACACGATAGTCACTCAACAAGGAAATCTGCTTTAAAATGGACAAATGATAATAATCAGTGCATTGTTCTCTGCTATATATACAAGTACGTCATAGAGTGTTAAGGATGATCTTATAAGACAACGAGTATTCTCGATCCCACGCCTCAAGGGAGGGATATGTAGTTTGGTAATGGGCTAACAACCTACCCTAAATACCCCTACCTCACTTTTTAAGACTGGAAATGAGATTTCAGGTTAAAACTTTTGAGAAACAAATAATTTTCTTTGATTTGTTCTTACAAATTGAGGGTTTTTTTAAATGTAATAGAATTGCATCTGATCTATAGCTTTTCTGTTGAGAGTTTGTTAATTGTTTAGATAGATTAGTTAGTAAATAACTAATTAGTTAGAAGGTTAGAAGAGCATTTAATTATCTTTGTATATATATGTTAACAGTTAGCTTGTATACACACATGAGGAATGCATTTTCTCAGAATTCTCTTAACTTCCTTCTTCAACCTCTATCTTGTTTTCATACAAATCGACCATTACTATCACATCATTTCTTCTCCTGACATGGTATTAGAGCTTTTTTCGGTGATCTAACTTCGAGCGGTCGTCAGCTTCGTTCATCTAGTCTTCTGGTAATTTTTTCGATTGTGCAGCTCTAGTTTGGTTCATTATTTCTTCTTGATTTTTTTTGTTTTTTTATTTGGTTTTCTGAAAATCTTAGTGGTTTGTAATCATGGTGAATTCTCAAGATTCTCAGATCAGTTCCTCTTATCAGCTTTACTTACATCCCTTGGATACTCCAGGAACTTTACTTGTTTCATATCAACTAAATGGAATTGAGAATTATAGTCTCTGGAGTAGATCTATGCGTGTAGCTTTGCTTTCCAAGAATAAGATTGGCTTCATCGATGGTTCTTGCTCACGAGATGATACAACATCATATTTGCAACCGCAATAGGATCGTTGCATCATATTTGCCGAGAGTTATCAGTTGGAATTGTCTTTGCATCAAGTGCAACATTGGTATGGACATATTTAAAACAACGATTCGAAAAGGTAGATGGATCGAGTATCTATTTTTTCATCGTGAAATTGTGATACAAGCTCAAGGTACGTCTTCAATTTCAGTTTATCATACAAGGCTTTGATTATTGTGGGATGAGTATGATGCCATGTCAAATTTTTCCTTGTGTAATTGCGATGCAACGAGGAGGAGCATTGAACATCTAAAATAGAAAAGGTTATTTCAATTTCTTATGGGATTGAATGAATCTTATTCAATGGTTCATAGACAAATCTTGTTAATGAAGTCATTTCCATCGATTAATCAAGATTATTCTATGCTTTTTCAAGAATAAGGTTAGCGTCAAAATTCAGGGAGAACATTGTTGGTTTTTGAGCCATCATCTTTATATCTGAGCTTGTCTAATGCTAATCCTCAGTCTCGAAGGATGTTTAATGGAATTTGTGACTATTGTCACATCAAAGGTCACAAGAAGGAAACATGCTAGAAACTGATTGGTTATCCAGCTGATTTCAAGTTTATCAAGAATAAAGGAACTTTTGCCAACAGTGCGGCTGCAGTAGATGTGGGCTTGGAAGGGCCTACTGCTAACGATGTATATTTGAACTCAACACAAGCACTTGTTTTCACACCTGAGCAATACCAACAGTTTCTGGACATGCTAGGAAAAGAATATGGAGTTTATGCATTTGTGCACATGGTAGGTACTGGTATTGATCCTTCGAGTCAAGATTGGATTCTTGATACGGTAGCTACGAACCACATGACATATAATCTGGGGTGTTTAGATTGACATGTAGTGTGTGATTCCCATCGTTCGTTTAGTTTCCAAATGGTAAAATCACCCAAATTTCTCATATAGGAACATATGTGTTTTCTCCTACACAAAAATTATTCAAAGTATAACATGTACTTGATTTTTACTACAATCTCCTATATGTTTCACAACTTACCAAAGAACTTAAATGTTGTGTTCTTTTTTACCCACATTTTTGTCTTCTTCAAGACCTTTGCAATGTAGAGATGAAAGGGATTGGTAGAGTCAAAGGAAACTTATATATTTTCCAGACAAACATTGTGTCTTCACCAAAGTCAACCTCACATTCTCAGTTTGTCAATTTTGATTCTTGCTTATCTTTTTCTATTACTCAACATCCTTCTAATTCTAGTATTTTGTGGCATGCCAGACTCGAGCATTCTTCCTTAAGTACTATGCATAAAATGTATCAATTGAATTATAATCTTTCTTATTGTGATCATATAAAGAATTGTGGTGTTTGTCCTTTTACAAAACAATCTTGTTTTCTATTTCTTGTTAGCAATTCTCGTGAGGATAAACCTTTTTCACCTATACATATTGATTTGTGTGGGGGCACATCGTGTTTCCACACAGAGTGAACACAAATATTTATTGACTATATTTGATGATTTTACTAGGATGACATGGGTTTACCTTCTCGGATTCAAGAGTGATGCTATGGTCGTCCTTAAATAGTTTGTTTCTTACATTCAAAATCAATTTACTACGCTCATTAAAACCATACAGAGTGACATTGGTACGAAATTCTTTAATCATGAGGGAAAAGATTTTTTTTCTTCTAAGGAAATTTCATCAAAGTTCATGTGTGCGCACACTGACCCCACAACAAAATGGGGTGACAGAACGTAAATATAGATATTTTCTTAATATAACTCGTGCCCTTAAGTTTCAATCTCATGTACCTATCAAATTTGGGGGCGAGTGTGTCTTGACAACAAGTTATATAATCAATAGATTACCTAGTTTGATCTTAGGATGGAAATCACCTTTCGAAATGATCCACAATAAAGTTCCAAATTTGTCACACCTTAAGGTGTTCGGGTGTCTTTTCCTTGCCATAGTGCTTCATAATCACGACAAATTTGCTCCTAAAGTTATCCCTTCAGTTTTCATGGGGTACTCTATTGTCCAAAAGGGTTATTTGTTGTTCAATATTTACTCTAAGACTTTCTTTTTTAGTTGAGATGTTGTCTTTCATGAAAACTTTTTTCTTTTCCAATCCCTTGCTAAAGAGTCACCTTTATTTTCTGTTACTTCTTCATCTGACCTTGAACATGATTTTTAACATCTTTCCATTCTTCTTGTTCAAGAAAGTTTTGAGGAACCTTTCATTCCTCAAAATAATTCACCTTGTGGTAAATGAGTTACCTGTTGAAACTTCCTTGCTTGAGTCACCTTCTAATGGTACCTTGTATGCCACCCCTACCAATGTTTCACATGAGACATTGTCTCCTGACAATATACCTTTTGAGTTACCTTGCGTTTCCTTGCCATTGTCTTCACCTTCTTTACCAACTCATGTGTCTCAACCTCCGCCCTTGCGTAAATCCTCTAGAGTCACTAAACCACCATATTGGTTAACTGGTTTTGTTTGTACCACCAATCCTGTTTCGTCTACTTTATTGCTTACATGTATATATTCGTGTTTCTTATAGTCATCTACCCACTCATGCTCATATGCTTGCTATTTCTTTATCCTTTATAGTTGAACCCAAACATACCAAATGACAATTGTTGATGAACGGTGGGTTGAAGCCATGCAACAGGAGGTTTAGGCACTCGAGGCTAATGACACGTGGGAAATGGTGGATTTACCCCATGGCAAACACCAATTGGTTGCAAGTGGGTGTATAAAGTCAAATATAAGTCTAATGGCTCGGTTGAGAGGTTTAAAGCTCATTTGGTTGCTAAAGGGTGTAATTAACGTGAATGTATTGATTTTCATGATATTTTTTCTCCTGTAGCAAAATAAGTTGCCGTTCGCACTGTTATTTTTTAGGAGCCATGTTCGACTGACCATTGTTTCATTGGACGTGTTTAATGCCTTTCTTCAAGGCGGTTTGCATGAAGAAGTTTACATGACACTCTATGAGGGTTTTTGTAGTTAGAGGGAGTCCAATTCTCGAGTTTATAGGTTTCTCAAATCATTGTATGGTTTGAAGCAAGCATCTCGTCAATGGAACTTAAAATTGATCGAAGCACTTGTTGATAATGGCTACATGCAAAGTCTGCATGATTAAATGTCGATCTATGTTGATGATCTTTTGATTACGGGAAACGATAAGGAATTGGTAGAGGAACTCAAGAGTATATTGTATCATAATTTCTAAATGAAGGACATTGAAACTCTCAAATATTTTTTGGCATTAAAGTGGTGCAATACATTGAGGGTATAATGTTACATCAACGAAAATATTACCTGGAATTTATAGATGATATATGCTTAGGGGGAGCACGTTGTGCCTCGACTCCTCTTGAACAAAACATAAAACTCCTCTCGACAGATTATGATAAAGAAGTGTAAGGATCTTTATTATGATAAATGTTGGAAGATGTCATTGTATATCAACAATTGATTGATAGATTATTCTATTTGACAACACACGTCATGATATTACGTATGTAGTCTAACATTTAAGTCAATTCATGCAGGCTCCAAAAAAGGTTCACTTTGAAGCGACTTTACGAGTTATTACATATGTTCGAAAGCATCCACACCAGAGAATATTGCTTTCAGCTAATACAAAACCAGAATCAAATGCATATTTTGACTATATCTGGGCAAGTTGTCTTATGAAACGAAGATCAATTACTGGTTATTGTATTAAGTTAAGAGATTTTCTAATCTGTTGGAAATCTAAAAATAAAATATAGTATCGCGTTCTACAACATAAACAGAATATAGATGCATGTCTTTTACTGTTACATAGCTGGTTTGGCTAAAAGGATTGATTGAAGAACTGGTGTTAAAACATGACACACATGTAGTATTGTTTTGTGACAGACAAGCAACGTTACAGATTGCGGCTAATCCAGTGTTTCACGAGAGAACAAAACATATTGAAATTGATTATCATTTTGTACGCGAGAAAATTCAAAAGAGTATTATGTGAACGTTTTATATATCGACCAAAGAGCAACCAAAAATTTAAAAATAACTCAACATGACTATCTAATAAACAAGTTGGGAATGAAAGATAAATATCATTCACCAACTTCAGAGTGAGTGTTGATAGTCTATTACTTGATTAAATAAATTAATTAATAAATAACTAATTAGTTAGAAGGTTAAAAGAGCAATTAATTATCTTTGTATATACATATTAACAGTCAGCTTGTATACACACATGAAGAATGTATTTTTTTAAGAATTTTCTTAACTTCTTTCTTCAACCTCTATATAGTTTTCATACAAATCCACCATTACTATCACATCATTCCTTTTCTTGACACTTCGCAATGAAATGACTTGATATCTCTAAAACTAAAGCTTCAACTTTGTTGAAGTAGAAGAGGACATATGATGCTTCTTTTTTACTTATAATAATTCAAATGATGTTTATTTTTGTCTTTTAGAAATTAAATTTTATATTTTTTACATATTTTATAGCTTTTTTATTATTTTATATTATAGAGATTTTATAATTTTAATATATATTATATTGTAGAGTTTCTGGTGAAGGAGAATTAAGAATTTTTTAAATATTTGCACATATTATATAAAATATATTTTATGTTATTATAATTTTAAGGATTTTATAGATATTTTAAAAATTATATATATTTTTTATTTTATAAATATTAAAATCTTATGCAATATTTTAGATTTCGTGAATGTTTTTTTACTATAATTGTAGTTTGAAAATGTAAAAAGTATTAAAGTCATAGTTTGGTTAAAGATTATGGTCAAATTAGAAATTAATTATTTATGTGTTACATCACCAATATAACAAGAATTAACATTTAATTGACCATTTAGTGACTAAACATTAACATAAGTGACCGGAATATAATTTCTAAAAACAAAGTGATCAAAATAGAAAAAATAAACAAAAATAATATTTTGCGTAATTTACCTACTATTAATTAGGTTTTGAACTCTTAAGTGAATGTTTATTTTAAGATTATAATCTAATTGATTCACGAGAATATATTAAAAATGTTAATTTATAATGTTTGATTAATATTGTTTAAACTGTTGAAAATTTTATATTATCACATTTAGTTCATTAAACTAATTTATTAAATTATCTTTATTTTAAAAAAATACTAATATTGAATTGGTTTCATGGCCCAAAAATAGTAGTCTTACTACCTTTTGGATTCTAACTAAGCCCAATACACAGCCCAGCAAAAGTCATAGTATCATATTATACGTGGGTCCATGTGTCACTTCCTGATTCGACATGCTTACAAAACATAACGTCCTTTTCCTTTTACTTTTAGGGATAATTCCAAAAGTATGCATAAACTTTGATTTATTGTAAAATTTGATACGTAGACTTTGTTCTTGTACAATTTTATCCATAGTTTATTTTAGAAAGGGTGCAAGTACAATTCATGCTGATTGAAAATTATAAGGATAATGCATCTAATAATTATAAGTAAAATTAACCATTACAAAATATAAAAAAATACAAGCTAAATAAAAATAAATTTGAATAGAATCCATACGTAATAAAACTCAAAATATTAAAAAAATCTAGACAAACCCACATATGATTTCTATGCACAATTTGCTATGGTGAGATGGAATATGTTGAATATATTCACATTTAAATTAATATATATTTTGAACTCGATGACTAATACTTAACATTATGTTGATTCATATAAGGATAGACACTAGCCACAAATTATAAAGTTACTATATATTTAGGGCGAAAATCGAACCCTCGACTACTGGTTAAAGTATGAGAGAATATTATCATCTTACCTAATTATAGTAGTAAATTTTAGCATTTAACTTGTAAAAGAAACTTATAAAAATTGAGCAAATGAGCATAATTTGTCTCTAAAATGTTTAATATATTAATTTTTTTTAATATTAACCAATTTAAAATTTTAGTGGGTAGATAGATTTTTTGTTTCTTACATTCTTATTTATTTGAAAAATATTATAAACATTACAAAAGAATTTGTGTGTATCAACTATATCTCATAAGCTTTACTTTCACTTGTATACTAACTAATCACATTACAAAATAAGAGATATTAAGTGGAGTATAAGGACTAAATCTCAAATTTTAGTATGGTAAAGAGATCAAAATCAAAATTTGACCAAATAGAAAATTCTAAAGAGAGAAATATAAATATCATCGTAAAAAAGAAAAGAAAAGGAGAAACCACTCACTGTGTTCCGCTCATAAAATCTTCATTGCCCCGTTAATCCTTTCTCTCTCTTCTCGTTCCGAATTCCCAAAATCAGATCAAATTCTCATCGTTTTCATCCAAATCAGATCACTTATCAATTCGCGCTGATAATTCGTAATTGTTATACGATCTTTTTTTATTTCTCACTGTATCTACAGAAAAATTGATAGGGAACCGTATAACTTGCGTTTAATCTAATGGCGTGTATAAAAGGGGTGAATAGATCGGCGTCAGTGGCACTGGCGCCGGATGCGCCGTACATGGCGGCCGGGACGATGGCTGGGGCGGTGGATCTATCCTTCAGTTCATCGGCGAATCTCGAGATCTTCAAGTTTGATTTCCAGAGTGACGATCGCGAGCTTCCCCTCGTAGGCGAGTGCCCAAGCTCAGAGCGGTTTAACCGCCTAGCTTGGGGCAAGAACGGATCCGGTTCAGATGAGTTCTCGCTTGGACTCATTGCTGGTGGCCTTGTTGATGGTAGCATCGATCTTTGGAATCCCCTAAACCTGATCCGGTAAATTGGATTTCTTGTGCTTACATTTCATTTATTTAACTTCAAATTCGATTCAATTGGAAATGTTTTCAATTAATTGTGCATTTTTTATTCCTTTAAGTTAATTGGATATATTGTGGGTTTTAAGTGTAAAAAATTGCGTGGGTGGGAATATGTTTTGCCTTTGTAGCTACTTGGGATTAAATTGTGCTGTTATCTAATCGGCATTGATTCATTTCGAGTGTGGGCTTTCTCTAATTTTGTAGCTTCTTCGAGGCTACAGCTTTTCAGGTTTAATTTAGTAATAACGTGCCCGCGATTTGTGAGTTTTAGATTCTTATTGTAATAGTTTTTGATGAATGGTTGGTTGAAACTTGGAAATGATCTGGATGAATTATTATTTGAAATATACTTCCATGTTAAGTTTTTTCTGCTTTCTTTGTTCCTGGAGCTGGGTAGGTGGATAAAATGGACGTTAGTTTGTTGTGCTAGATCTTTTCTGCAATTCCTTTTCAGTAGGCTACAGGCATGATTTGCATTTCTTTCACGTGTCAATGGTGTTCTTGGGCTGTTAGGAATCAGGAGTGATGATTAAGGAATTGATAATTGAAGGTTCATAGTTTAGAGCAAAATACTGATGTTGGCATATTTGTTGTATTACATTCCGTTTTGTTCAGTATTTGAATTATAAGTCCGATTGATTATTTTGTCTTGGGTTATGATTGAATGAGTTAGAGAATGTGGTTAAAGAGAAGTAAACATTTTTATTTCTTGGTATCTGCTTCTGGTTACGATAGGGTACCATGCTGTATTTTGCTAGGGTCTTACGAGTCAGAAAGTAAAAGATAAACTTTAATTTTTGGGAGTTCTTTTCAATTAGCTGGTTTTTATTGGGGACTTTTCTTATGGCAGTGACAACTTTTTTACCTGTTCTTTTAGGGTCTTTGTGTTCTAGATGTTTGGACTTGATTCCTTTCATATTTGCTTTTCAGAAGCCTTTTGCTAATTATTACTAGATTTTCCTTCGGGTGCTATATACGATTAAAGTAGTAATTTGTTCTTGCTTCGTTTCCCCAGCTCCGAGGCAAAAGAACAACCTCTTGTTGGACATCTTTCAAGGCACAAAGGGCCTGTGAGTTTCTTTTTTCTGTAATAAGTGCTTGATCCAAATACATGTTATTTTTCGTCAAGCATTTGAAGATTGCATGTTATGTTTACTTCTTTTCCTTTCCCATATTTCAGGTTCGTGGCCTTGAGTTCAATGCAATTGCTCCAAACTTATTAGCATCTGGGGCAGATGATGGTGAAATCTGCATCTGGGATTTGGCAGCACCTACACAACCCTCTCATTTTCCGCCTCTTAAGGTATGTGTCTCCTTCTGTGTATTCATTGCATGCCTTTTAAATATACTTTTTGCTCTGCTGGATATTAGTCTAACACCCCCCCCCCCCCCCCAAAAAAAAAAAAGGAAGGAAAAACGCCTGGAGGCATCTGAAAGATTTTTTGGTGATCGTGCAGGGTAGTGGTTCGGCCACTCAAGGTGAAATCTCATTTCTGTCTTGGAATAGCAAGGTTCAGCATATATTGGCATCAACTTCATATAATGGAACAACCGGTGAGTAAATGAATGGACACGACACTTTTTTGTCTTGTTATTTAAGCTTTATCCGGGAAGATAATATTTATGGTTTTATCTTTCCAGTTGTTTGGGACTTGAAGAAGCAAAAACCAGTTATAAGGTAAATTTCACGTTCTACCAAGTAAATCTTCTGTGTCCTCATGTTACTTCCATTTTGACCTGGCACAACGTTTGACCCAATCTGTTTCCCCCCTTTTTACTTGCAGTTTTGCAGATTCCATAAGAAGACGATGTTCTGTTTTGCAGTGGCATCCTGATGTTGCCACTCAACTTTTTGTTGCATCTGATGAAGATGGCTCTCCTGCACTTAGGGTAATGGTCTTGTTTAAGATATTACTTCTGTTGAGGATTCCTATTTGTTGGGAATTTGTTAATTTTTGGTATTTTTTGCAAACAGCTTTGGGACATGCGGAATATAATGTCACCAGTGAAGGAGTTCGTAGGGCACACAAAAGGTAACGATGCTTGACAAGTTGATGCATTGTTTTAAACTTGCTGATAGTGTTACCTTGTTTACTTAGGAGTTAGGATGTTTGTTTCTGTAGTTGATACAAGAATTATACGCTATTGAGTATTTTCTATTTTGCTTTTCACACATTCCCTAGTTGTTGATTAACTAGAAAGGGCTAAATTATTGATTAACTGTTTTCTTTTAAGCTGATTGCAGACCATAGAATATGTTTGTAATTAGCTTCTTAAAGTTGGACTGATAATTAGATATTAAGACTGAATAGGTTCCTTAGTTGGAAGTGATCCATGATACATTAGGATATTGTCTCTTTTCTTGTATATGCGTTATTTTCTTTATAGTTATCCATCTCCCCTTTCTGTTTATGCATTATTTTCTAGGTCTTTTGTTGTCTAAAGTCAAATAGGAATTATTTTATTTTTGGTTCTGATATTTGATTACTTGTCTGTATCTATTGTTCCAGGTGTAATTGCAATGGCATGGTGTCCCTCTGACAGCTCTTATTTACTCACATGTGCCAAAGACAATCGGACTATTTGTTGGGATACAGTTACTGGGGAGGTGAACGAGCTTAATTATTGATATGTACTTCAGTTTTTCCTTCTGACGATCTGTCTGTTCTTTTTATCAGACACGTATATTCTGAATTGTGATTTTCTTTTCTTTTGGCTAATAGGTTGTGTGTGAATTGCCTGCTGGTACCAACTGGAACTTTGACGTGCACTGGTATCCAAAGATACCGGGAATAATATCAGCATCTTCATTTGATGGAAAAATTGGCATTTACAATATTGAGGTGTGACCTTGTTTAAGTTATCTTTCCTATGATAATTACGTTTTTGTTAAACAAAAAGTTCTTAGCATTTGGACATATGTATGACAGATCAATTGGAATCTGTTTATCATTATCATGCATTTAGGGATGGCATGTTATGTATCTTGTTGGGACTAGTTCTTTTGTAATTTAAGGTGGCAAATTCTTATAAGCTTATTGTTCTTGCTTGTTTGTTTAAGAAAACAGTACTTGTCCAGTACCAACAATTATCTTTTTCCTCCAACTAGGTGTAGGGAGCTTTTTTAATGAGGCGCATATCAATGTGTTATATTGTATGATTTTTGTTATTAATCATACCATATCCTTTTAAAAAAACAATTATGCCTCTCAGAACTCTTTCCACCCTGCACCCTAGATTTAACACTTTTGGGTAATTTTTTACCTTTATTCTGCAGGGTTGTAGCCGATATGGTGTTGGGGAGGGTGATTTTGGTCCAGGTAATTCATCTATTTATTTCTTGTATTTTTATTTTTAACCGCAGGGTTGGTTTGGACTGTTTGGTAGCCTTCAATTTGATTCTGGTTGAAATATCTATGTTCTCCATCTATGTTTGTAGACTGGATTTTGGTACGCCTGTATTGAACTTAGAATGCATGCTACATGTATGTATATTATTGTATATATTTCATCTTTATCAATATTTGACCTTATTACTATTAAGCTTTGGTAGTCAAGGAGAAACGAATTGATGACTGCCAATATAAGTTGGGGATGATCGGTGGACATGCATCAATGCTGCTGCTTATTAGTCATCATTCTTGATCTCTGTTAAACAAACATCGTGTTTATATTAAAATATATTTTCTTGGTATTTCCTTCTTACGCAGTGTCTTTGAGAGCTCCAAAATGGTACAAGCGTCCTGTTGGGGCATCTTTTGGTTTTGGAGGAAAAGTTGTATCTTTTCGCCCTCAGTTATCTGGTTCAGGTGGTTCTGCATCTTCAGAGGTAAATATTGCCCCCCCCCCCCCCCCCCCCCCCCCCCTCCCACCAATTATATTTAAATGCCATTGACATTCTTCTTTATGGGAACTTGTCCTATATGTTATTTTCAGGTGTTTTTGCACAATTTAGATGCTGAAGAAATTCTGGTCAGCCGTTCATCTGAATTTGAATCAGTGATGCAGAATGGGGAGAGGTCTTCACTAAGGGTTTTATGCGAAAAGAAAGCTCAAGAGTCTGAGTATGTCATCTGAATTAATGAATTGTAGTCATTTTTGTTCTTGTCTTTTGTCAAATAATTTGCTGCTTCTACCAGTTAATACTTTTGATGATTCATTTGGAACTCTATACAGATCTCCGGATGATCGAGAAACGTGGGGATTCTTAAAGGTGATGTTTGAAGATGATGGGACGGCCAGGACAAAGTTGCTCATGCATCTTGGTTTTAGTCTACCTGAAGAAAAGGTTGATGTACAAGATGACCTCTCTCAGACTGTAAATGATGTTACGCTTGAGGATAAAGTGGCAGATAAGGTGGGATCTGAGGGTGAGAAAGAGGCTGCTCCATTTGCAGTTGATAATGGGGAAGATTTCTTCAACAATCTTCCGAGTCCCAAAGCTGATACCCCTGTTTCAACTTCTGAAAATAGCTTTGCTGTTGAGAGCACAGTTCCTTGCACAGATTTAATACCTCAAGAATCTGACGGACTGGAGGAAAGCTCAGATCCATCATTTGATGATGCTGTACAACGTGCGTTGGTGGTGGGCGACTATAAGGGTGCAGTTTCTCAATGCATTGCTACAAATAAAATGGCCGATGCTTTAGTTATTGCTCATGTTGGTGGTCCCTCCTTATGGGCGAGCACACGTGATCAATATCTTAAGATGAGCCGTTCACCATACCTGAAGGTGAAATAACTTTTTATATTTGCTTACACTGAATGGTTTAATTATATGTATCTTTGTAGAAATAGGAATTCAGGTTCTAATTATTTAATGAGTTATATTTTCCATTGGCTACAAGTTTGCTTGTGTGTGTGTGTGTGTATGTAAATCATGTGTTAATTCTTCTGTTTTAGGTTGTTTCTGCAATGGTGAACAATGATCTCATGAGCCTTGTCAACACCAGGCCTTTGAAATTCTGGAAAGAAACATTAGCGCTCCTCTGTACAGTAAGTTTCTATTTTGGAAGTACATGTATAGTGGTTTATCAACATATTATAGAACTTGTTATTGTTATTATTATAGACTTATTAATCATATTTGATGAACAGTTTGCACAGAAAGAGGAGTGGACTGTACTCTGTGATACGCTTGCTTCGAAACTAATGGTCAGTGGGAATACTCTGGCAGCAACTCTCTGTTATATGTGTGCAGGAAATATTGATAAGACAATAGAGATTTGGTCAAGGCGCCTGTCAACTGCACATGATGGGAAATCTTATGTTGATCTTCTCCAAGTAAGTCAGCAATGTATAGAAAACAACACATTCAAATTTAAGTTTGTCTGGGCAGAAATCTGACAATTGATGATTGTCTTCTAGGACTTGATGGAAAAGACCATTGTCCTTGCTTTGGCAACTGGCCAGAAGCGATTTAGTGCATCCCTATGCAAGCTCGTTGAGAAATATGCTGAAATTTTGGCAAGTCAAGGACTTTTAACAACAGCAATGGAATACTTAAAACTATTGGGTTCTGATGAACTGTCACCCGAACTAGTGATCTTAAAAGATCGTATTGCGCTTTCTACTGAACATGGTATGTGCTTTACATGATGGACAATGGTTTCTGCTTTAGTGGTTTTACATATGTGTTTTTGATCTACTCATGCTGATTTATTTTTATTCAAATAACTCATATGAAACTGGTTGTGCTAGTGGCATGTCAAAATACATTGACTTGGTAGAGAACTTTATTGTGTGCTTAAGCTTGGTGCTCTAGATTAAGTCGAGAACTATTAGATACATTTTTCTGGTGTCCAATTTTCTTTTGTTCTATTTTACTGACTACTGACTAGCAATATTTATGAGGACATAAAATTAGCTTCCTGACGCAAGCTTAATTTGTGGCCATGAATATGTGCTTGTTGAAGATCTCTATTTTTTATCTTGCAGTGGAAGAAACTAAATCTGCAGTTTTTGAGAACTCTCATCCAACAGGGGGACCAACCTTTGAGCCTTCACAACACTTATATCCGGTGCTTTATCTTGCACTTTTCTTTTATATGATTTGTTTTTGATTGAATTCTCCTCGATAATCTGTTCTGATACTGCCGATGGCTTTTTTGGCGGCTACTTTTCATCATTGCTTAGGATTCAGCTGCATCACAAATTCAGCCAAGTGTTCCTGGTAGTGCTTATGATGAAAATTATCAGCGTTCTTTTTCCTCGTATGGAGGATATGCTCCTCCCTCGTATATGCCTCAAGCACCGCCTGCCAACATGTTTGTTCCAACCCAAGCTCCTCATATTTCTCAGGTATAGTGTATTTGATTTCTTCTTGTGCAAAGCACTCTATATGATGGTAGACACTAAGGCAGTGGCTAAGTTGCAATAATATTTGTTTTTCCTTCTGGTTTTACTTTTAATCTGGCATGCTATCTCAGCACCTAGATACAGGTTAGCTCAATGAAAATTTTCATTCATTCTCTATGAATCATACCATCCATTTGGATGTATTCTCAGGAAAATAGTGTGTTTGTCTTGAGATCGTTTGACTGAAAGATTGGATTTAATTAAGATAGCAATACCAGGCTAAAACTAGCATTGGATAATTATATGTTTGCAAATGCTGCACCTAAAATGGTTGTGATCTTGATTGATTTGATAGTTTTTCAACTGAGAAACAGCTTTTTACCACCAATGTCTTTCTCTGATATCCACTAGCTTAGGGAAAAACTAGAAAAATTGAAAATCTGAACCGAAGCAGCATCATATGTTTGTTTGGATTTGTTGATATTTTGGATATCTTGTTTTGAAGAAATGACTTGAGCATCTACAGAAAGAAAATTAGCTATTGCATTGAAAAGGCTCTGTGCTATCCAAAATGAGCACTATATCTCTGGACTCTGGCTTACTAGTTATTTCTAGCTTTTATTTTATTTTAATGCTTGATTTTCTTTGAACTTAGTATATCACGTTGATGCTTGACTAAAAGTTTCTTGTTCTTCCAGACAAATTTTGTTTCTCCACCCGAGACCACTCAGCCTACTATTAGACCCTTCGTTCCTTCAAATCCTCCTGTTCTAAGAAATGCAGATCAATACCAACAGCCAACTACCTTGGGTTCTCAGTTATATCCTGTGCGTATTAGCTACATTTAATTTATGGTCAATACCATAGTTATTACTCCAAGACTGGTATACTGAATTATTTTTGCATGGCTTTCAGGGTGCTGCCAATCCTTCTTATCCTGCACCCCCTGGGGCTGGTTCATTTGCACCTGTTCCATCACAAATGGGATCAGTTCCTGGCCCCAAAATGCCACAAGTTGTAGCTCCCACCTCATCACCTAGGGGATTTATGCCAGTTACTAACACATCTGTTCAAAGACCTGGAATGGGCCCAATGCAACCTGCCAGCACTATACAGTCAGCACCTACACAGCCAGCTGCAGCACCTGCTGCTCCTCCACCAACAGTGCAGACCGCTGATACGTCAAATGTACCTGGTAATTACTAGTTTCTTGGTTGCTAATGCTATAGATGTTTATTGGATTATGGGGATAATCTACACACATGGTCTGTCCACTTCTCTTCTGGATTACTCCAGAATGAGTGTTTAATTATCCAGAAAAAAAGTAATATTTATCTTTACATTCTCAAAAATGGTAACTGAAATTTCTTTTATATCCTTTGCACTAGTTATTCCTCTTGAATTTGCATAGTCCACAATAAATAAGATTGAAGGAATAATCTGTGGCTTAGGAACTCCCCAAATCAATCAAATTTGTTCATGGATATCAGCAAGCTAATAGATGATATTTTTTTTTGACATAAGCTAATAGATGATACATGTGTATGTATTTATATATGTTGATATAAATACTCTTGGTAATGACTTTTACCTTGTTTCCTATTTTCAGCCCACCAAAAACCTGTAATCGCTACCTTAACTAGACTTTTTAACGAGACATCTCAAGCACTGGGAGGCGCACGTGCAAACCCAGCAAAGAAGCGTGAAATAGAAGACAATTCAAAGAAAATTGGTGCCTTGTTCACCAAACTCAACAGTGGAGACATTTCAAAAAATGCTTCTGATAAACTTATTCAGCTCTGCCAGGCTTTGGACAATAATGATTTTGGTACAGCTCTGCAAATCCAGGTATGGTGGGGAAGGAATGTTTATTCTGATTTCTTCATGACTGGCAACTAAAAGTGCTTCAATTTTTGTTCACTTTTTGTCTCTTCCCTGAAACAGGTTCTTCTTACTACGAGTGAGTGGGATGAGTGCAACTTTTGGCTTGCAACTCTGAAGCGGATGATTAAGACAAGGCAGAACGTAAGATAAGTTATGAATAATGCACGAAATCTCCGAGGATGGAATCCGAAGTCTCATCAATGTTTTATTCCTCATGCGGTCAGTGATAAATCCTTTGATGTGCACAAGAATGGCTTCTTGCTTGTTGCTGGATTTCAGTTCTTTTGGTCCATTACATGCTTCCTGCTAAAATACTTACCTTCACATTAGTACTCTTTTTTCTTTTCAAAGCAGTTAGTGGGAATAGTTTTCAGGACATAATGTTGATTGTTTTCTGATTAGACATTTTGTAGTATTGAGAAAGTAGAGTTGGCTCCTTTAGCTCAGATTTGACTTTTTCCCCCAGAATTTCCATTAGTGAGCAAATTGGATTGACATGCTGTTGTTGCATTGTTTGGTTTCTGCATGGACCATTATTACTTGTACAACCCATATGCTTTTCTCTCCCTTTTTTCTTTTATCAATTAGTATGAAAACAGAATGTTTTTAATAAGATGCTTGTTTGTTACTTCCCATTCCATTCCATCAATTTCTTTGTGAGCTGTAGTTTAGAGGATCTTTTGAACAACTATAAAGAGGGTCCGGATTATATCTCCAGAGGAATAGAAAATATTTTTCATTTTTTCTGAAAGAAAAATGATGAATTTTATTCCTACTTTAATAGGGTTGACATTAGATAAAAGGAAGTAAATGGGCCAACACCCTTCAACTCGGAATAAAAGTGTTGGTCGTCCATCTAATTCTAATCTGAAAGGAAGAAAGAAATGGGAATCTTAAAATTAAAACCATTCAATTCGTGGGGAAAAAAGGTTTAATTTCAAAAATTCCACCGCAAATAGTTTGAAAAGCAAATTTAGATATGAAAAAGAAGAATCCCATGTTTTTATGATGAATGGAATTGACATTTGGTTTTCCATGGACCATTGCGATGGGTTGGCTTCCCCAATAATTAGACAGGGGTGGGCACAATCAACTGTGTTGCGTACCATCTAATGAAACTGCAAGTGCCTGAGCCTTCTGAATTTTGATATTTGGGAGATGAATATAGACTTCGTAGTACTAACAACTAAACACAAGTGTCGACAGGTGCAACTTTTGATACGATTTTTGGTTTGCCTCATCGTTTTCTGCTTGTCGTAATGCTGGGCTGTTATTATTTATTGCGATACACTCTTAACACAATGGAGCCAAGTGGGTGCTTGTGCTGTCTTTTTCTTGGACACCCAAACATCAATGCAACGCCAACTATTTCGTGTTTTTCATTATTTTCTACTTCATATTTTCCCCATATTCCGACTTCTCATTGTCATTGTGCTGGTGATGACATGAATTACGCGATTAATCAAGACAAAACCATAGAGTATCGGAAGGACGACCATAAAAAAGTCAACATTGTACATTAATCCCACATGAAAAAAAAATTGGTATTTTGTGAGAAGGGTAAAATCCCACATTGGCATACATTCACACAATTCCTAGCTTGCATTTACAGATTGGAAGCCTTGAAGGTGAGAACTTCTTTGATGAAAATTCCAGGAAAAGTAAAAGTACAAATCTGGCAATTATTCAATTATTGTAGCAGCAGGTTCAAATTACAAGTTTTGGAATCTGCTCACGTATGGATTCAATAACATTTTCATCAAATATATTAACTTGGATTAACAAAAATATGGACATCAGCATTGTCCTAATCAAACATATACATTGAAAATGAACACCAACCATTGCAAATTAACAATCTTAAAGAACCTTGAAATTGTTGATTGGTTGAAATCACCAAAACAAATCTCAAATGTACATTGATGAGTTTCACTCTCCATTGCCAATCATTTCAATGTAAAACCATTTTTCACAATGAACTAAATGTCACTTACAGCCTGAGAAGTGAAACTCGGTCGAGGAAACATTTCGTCTTTCCCCGAAAAGAGATCACAACTTTCCCCGGCTGAATGATTCCTCCTCAAACCGAAAACACCATTCTCGTTTCCGATATTCGTTGGTTGACCTCTCCCTTGGTTACCATCAGCCTCCCCCTCATCAATGCTAGTGATGCCCATAAGTTCCATCAAGTTGCTCCTAAAGCCTAAATCGGAATACACTCTGCGAGAGTCCTTGGCGGGGAATGTACCGTTGCCTGCATCCGAACTCTCTTTTGCATTCCTAGATTCAACCGGACGCCCCATTGTTTCCACCATCATACATGGATTGTTGAAACCATTCCATGTATGCAAAGGAACCAATTTGCTAAACCCGGTTAACCAACCAACCACCTCTTTCATCGCAGGGCGACGCTCCCTGCAGGACCTCACACATTTAGCCGCTACCACGGCCAGCTGCTTCCTAACTAAAGGATCCTTGGGAGGTGCAATCCTCGGATCATAAACAGCAACAATATTCCCTTTCTTTACAAGAGGAATCGCCCAATCGACGATAGAAGGCGGCGAATGCGCAACATCGATAGCTTTTCTACAACTTATAATCTCTAACAACAAGATCCCAAAGCTGAAAACATCAGTTTTTGTACTCAAATTATCAGGGGTCACATAACATGGATCAAGATACCCCATAGTACCAGCTGGTGGTGTTGATCTAAGCCTATAATCATCAACACCGCACCGGAGTGCCAACCCGAAATCGCCCAACCTTGCATTGAAATTCCCATCGATCAACACATTTGCAGATTTAACATCTCTGTGGATAATCGGAGGTTTTTGTGAGTGCAGTGTCTCCAAGGCTTTGGCAACTTGCAAAGCCAATCGAATTCTTCGACCCCAATTCAAGGGCCTCGAAGAATTGGAGTGAAGAACATCATATAATGTGCCGTTACTCATGAATTCGACGACCAATAACCGATCTTTAGCGTCATTAGAAAAGCCAAGGAGATTGACCAATCTTGGACTCCGAATCTTCGACAAGATTTCAATCTCGTTATCGGCTTCTTGACTGGTTTCTTGGTTCCTCGAAGACGGTCTCTTGATGGCAACGTGGCGTCCCCTGAGAACCGCCTTGTAGACGGCGCCATGGCTACCTTTGCCTAGAAGTCTTTGGTCGGAGAATCCCTTGGTGGCTGCTTCAAGGTCACGGTAATCGAACTGTTGGATCTTGATGGGTTTTTCTTGCTTGCCGGCGGCGACTTTCGAAGATGAATTCTGGGTCGTTGTGGAGGCGGAGATTACAGAGACTGCCGCTTCTGCTTTGCAAGAAAGGTACCCCATCAAAAAAAGTTGGATTCTTTTTCTTCTTCTTCTGGGTCTTGATTCTTGAAACTGGAAATGTAAAATTTGACAAATTTTCCAGGTAATGTAACTCAAACCTCAAGACTCGAGACTCGAGACTTTTATCATTTAACGGCTGTCCTGTACTGCGAATGCATGAAGAGCAAAAGTAGAAGTTGAAGACTTTTTCAACATCTGGGGAGAAAAGGAATGGGCTTTTGGGGTTTGGAAAAATGTAGACTTTTTTTTATTAGGAAGAAAGAACCCGCCAAATTGGAATCCCAAAGTTTTTTTAAGCTATAATTATGGCATGGATTGCGTATGCTTTACTTGACATGTTCGGTAATATCATAATCTTATGCTGATTAGGTTAGCTGTATCCTTCATATGCTACTTATTTAGTGAATATTGAGATTATTCTAACATACTATCTTTTTACCCAGATTTGTTCTAATAGACGATGCCTGTGCTATAAAGATAAAGACAATTATGTAAATGTACTAAGATATTATCTTGTAATCGAATTAATGTGCGTAGATGTTCCGTCATAAAGTCGTATTCAATGCACGTTTCGTGCATGTATGCCTAGCAAGGGATAAGATTTTATCAACCATCACTCATATATCAAATCATTCATCATACATTCAACTACGTCGGTATAAACACACTGAAATTTACATCATCTGGCTATGTTGATTTGGTTTCTAGCTTGCCAAAGCCAGATTTAAAGTAGGATGTTATCAGATTCCACAGTGAGAATTTGGATCCTAAGAATCGCACCATCACTGATTTTTTTGATCCTTCCCTCACAAATTCCAAGTCCTTGCTGATGCTACTCTGAATACTTTCCATTTCCAAATCATCAAGTAACGGCAACGCAACCGCACCCTTGGATTCCAGGTTTCTGATCCATCCTCGTAGCAAATAATTCACAACCTGCATGAACATACCGCAACATAACATAACAAGCGTGAGAAAATTAAGTTCCAATCCAACGGATTCATTAACATTTGCAATCATAGTCTTTATAAGTTGCAATACTTAACCGGTTTCTTTGTTGTAATAATAAGTTACAATACTAAAGCCTATGGCCAAAGAATACTAAAGGATCCTAGTAAAACAAATTCATAATCGAGATCTTATGTGCCAAGAGGAATGGTTGTCGGTATAAGATGTGAAAAGAAAGCCTATCAGTGATAACATACCTCAGGAACTTCATCATGAGGGCAGTGACCGGCTGGGCTGATCTGGTAGTAGGGTGCTTCGGGAACTTGCTTTTTCACCTGAAGACCCCAGACAGGCTTTACCCAGGGGTCTTCTTTTCCATACACGAGACAAATAGGCACATCGTTCATATGACACCTAAAAGTAACAAAAAAACACAAGAAGTCGACAACTTGAAGCAGATAGGTATATTTTCCACATAGAAATCATGGATTTGGTTATACAAGTTCAAAAAATTCATACTACCAACCTCGATAAAGCCTCCCTGAAAGACATCTCTCCTTGAGGAGCAAGCATAATTGAAGCAAACGATGCAGCAGCAGCAGGGTGTTGTGTTGTCTCGAGAATACGAGAAAAGACTTTGTCAACGTTTATAGAATGATCCGCATAAACCTGTCTAAGTACATCCGCAATACTTTCAGGATCACTTATTTTTTGCCAACTGAAATCAAAAGGCGAAAAAGAAGTTAAGAGCGAGCAAGAAGAGATTTAAAATAAAGTGAAGAAAAAAATTGCAGTCACTTCATCTCTTCCCCAATTAGAAACCTCAATACGATAATTATTAGTACATGACATCTATGGGTTTAAATTGCACAATGTTTCACAGTAATGGACCATTAATTTACATGGTGAGAAGGCCATATCATGAAATAAAAAGGAGAAAGAACTTACACAAATTCTGTCAGCTTCCTAACGTTTTCCGGTAGAGGAAATGTTCCGGACCATGAAAATATCCTCGCTAGCCTTGGAGATTTTATAGGATTAGGAGAAAATCCCCAAAAAGGAGTAGCATTAAGCAGTGTAACACCCTTCACTAATTGAGGATTGCGTGCTGCAAAGCATAGAGCAACAAATCCTCCGAGTGAGTTCCCTACAATGTAAACTGGTTCCCCAATGACCTGAGAAAGAAAGAGGTTACGTTTATATTGCTGCCTTTACATTTCATTTATCTGAAACTAATGAATTATACGATTACGAATTCATAATCCTGAAGCCAAGTTAGCTAGAGTACTAGATTTTCTCACTAAACCATCTTTTTGTTGAAGGGAAAAAGCAAGTTGGAAGGTGGTCAAGTGTAAATGCAGATTGCTTACAACCTTAAGAGATCGATGCTTGGATGTCAATCTCTTCCCGCAATTAATGTTATCCTTAACTAGTAGTATTCTTTCTTCAACCAGAAATATGTTCTCTTGAAAGTGAGAGTAGAAAAACTTGAACCCCATCCAAATAAGTCAGCAAACACATAGATTAAAAACGATATTATGCAGGAAAGATTAGCGACCGCACAAATTAAAACTACATTAAGATGAAACAAGTGTTCCTAACATGAAGTCATGTATGTGAGCCATTAAGTTCTGGATAAAGATGTATAAAGTACTCTGGATAAATAACATGTAAATTAGAGCATATTAGAGTTGATATGTAATTGTACCTCTTCTACGAAATGGCGAACCTGGTCCTGCCATAAATCTATCGAGTAAACCAGACCGGTTGCCCATGGTTCAGTTTTATCCCCAAACCCCCACAGTGAATCCTTCCCTTCAGTGAGACCCTCCTCCTTAGAGGAGGAAGTGGGATCTTCGAAAGGCAATGACATGCCTTGCCCAAGAAAGTCAATCGCCCAAACCCGATAATCTCGGCCTAGATCCTTCAGTTGATTTTCATAATGAAAAGAACCAACACCAAAACCAGGAAGGAAGAGCACCGGCGGGGAATTCAAATTTTCGGAACCCGATTTCTCATAATGCACATTGAATTTGGGTTTCCACTCCCAGAAACAACTGCTTATTTGAGCACTGCATTCGCCATTGGACTCGTCCGGCAACCCCGGAATCAAAACCTTAGTCACCGATTCCCCGGACTTTGACATTCCCCCAACCTCATCTTCACCACCAATCACATAACTATCATAATTCCCACTCAACACCTTTGAATCAACATTGTTAACCCCTTCAAGAGCCTTGAATGGCCTTGAACCTTTCCCATGATAAACATTCTTCGAAAAGAGTTGATGTTTATCAGATAATCCCAGTGACCCACTTCTAAATTGAACCCTAGAGCATAAAATTCTGTGTTTTCTACACAAAGGGATCTTTACTTTCTGTCTACTTGAGCTTTTCTTAGCTAGTAATCTCCGATTTAAATTACAACATGGAGGGGAATTGTATGAGATGACTTCCATGCTTAGAAACTTGGCTCTGTGATTATCAGCAAAACAAAATATCTTAGAAAAAAAAAAAAAGCTGACTTTACTCCAGAAAAAAAACGCTAACTTTAAAAAACTGTTCTCTCCGTCCCTAAATTAGAGTTTAAAATCATGAGAAAAAAATGTAACAAAACAGAACCAAAAGCCAAGCTTTTCTGGGCAGGATTTCTTCTTAAAGAATCCCAAAAAAACAATAAAAAAAGAGAGATAGCTTCTGAACTTATTAAAGAAAGAAAAACTAACGAACCAGGCAAAGCAAAAAGATCTGCTTATTCTTAAAATAATATATAAAAAAGAAGCGGCGAGATTAAACGATTTGTTTACCTCTAATTCTGGAAAACAAGTATCATTAGGCTTTGGTAGTGTTTTTTTAAGGGAAAGTTGCAATCTTTTTGTCCAAGAACAGAGGAGATTCCAGCACAATCTATAAAGAAATTTGAGGAAAGTAGGTTGCTTCAAAGCTTCACCTTCCTATAAAAAAGCCAAGAAATATTATATCAACTGTCTTAGTTTCATTTTTATTATTATATTCAAACATGTTTAATTAAAATAAAAATTAAACATAAATCTATTAATCGATAGGGTGATAAGAAGGCTCATAGTATACCATCTTATATGAGTCTAAAAGTAAAACAAATTGAATTAAGAGTTACATATTAATAATGTACTTTTATAATACTCGATCTGAATTAATCAATTAATAATAAAATAACTTTAAATTTTAATTTTCTACTGAGAAAGATTTAACAAAAGAATTGGCAAGTGTTATTTTCCATTCATAAAATTCTTTGAAAAAAACAATGAAACAAACAAGGGTTGGGCCTTGGGGTTGGGGTGATGTAGAAAATTGAAGAAAACGAGAGAAGCAAGCAAAAACAAAAGGGATTTAGATTTGTCTAATTTCAACGTTTTCAACCAAATGAATGAATTTGCCACCTCTTTACTTTTTCACTGGGTTGCAATTTTCTCCCACCACAATAAATAAATAAATAAATAAATAAAAACACGGAAATTGGGCAAACAAAGCAAGTCTTTCACGTTTTCAACATTGCGCTGTCCAACACGCCAAAGCTCTGCCGTCTTGGATTATGTTTTGGATTCCCTGTCTCCAGATTAAGCTCATATTTTATATTCTTTAATATTCTTCAAAAATATTGTTTGATTCTAAAATTATTTATGGATCAAAATTAATGCATAACAAATAATATTTTAGATTAAAATTATTTCCCAGCAATTTTTTAAAATTCTTTCTAAAAAACTAAATTTCTAACTTTATATTTTTTTAATAATAATTTTGAACAGAATGATTCAGCTGTCCTCATTTATACGATCAATTCTTTTATTTTTAAAATTAATATTTAAAATAAACATTTTATAAACTTAAAAACACTTTTTCACAACAACCTCACACACACACTCACATTTTAATAAAATAGCCTAAAAATATTTTTTTAAAGTACTTTTCAAAATTCAACCGACATATTTCGATACGATAAAGTCGAGTTCTTTTATGAAGTATGGTTCTCAAGTTGGGTTAAATTGAGCTATTTTTTAAAGACTGATTCGATCATATTCAAATTTAAGAAAAAATAGTATGACCTGAAATAATTACAAAAATATCATTTTTATATATTTATAAATTATTAATTAAGTTTTAATAAAATACATGTAAGAAATTAACATATAAAGCAATGAGAGTGTTGTCGGTGTAACAAAAGTTTTTTTTTTTAAAACAATGAAATAATGATATTGGAAAATATATTGAGAATGTGAAATGGAAAATTGGAGAAATAGGTTTTGGAGTCGCCATCGGTTAATATGGTAGTCCAGACACCGTTAAAGAGTAACAAAAAATTCAGGATTCGGGAGTCGATTACGAATAGGAAAAAATTAGCACCCCATCACACCTAAAATTGGTACCTAAGGGTTCGTATTATATTTACCAAAAAAATTAAAATTCGATTCTAAATTAATAATTAACCCCTAAAATACATGTATGCGTGGTCATATCGTAACGCACCGGTTTTGGGCCTAGGTGTTTTGCAAGTCGGGTTAGACTGGTGAAATCAGTATCGGTTGTTCGAGCCGTTAAGAGGTGGTTTAGGGAAATCAAGGTTTGGGATGGGATAAAAAATTCCTAAAATCCTCTAAAATTATATTTAAGAGGTTGGTTAAAGCAATTTTGCAAAATGGGTTTTTGAAAGTGTACATTTTGGGTAATGACCAAAATGTAAAGATTTAAAAGTTCGAAAAAATGTGTTTTTCAAAAAGAGTCAAAAATCTTAGAATCTTTAGGGAGCTATTTGGCAATTATGTTTTTTCCCTAATTTGGCATGTGTTTTAAATGTTTATTAAAAATATATAAAAGACTTTTAATTGATTAAATTAGAAAGCTAGCTAATCGGTTAAAAAGTTTTTGACGATCTTTTCAATTCTCTTTTTCACTTCAGCCAAACACTCTCTATTTTCTCTCAAATTTCTAGATTTTCTTCACTCTCAAATTCTCTTTTGATTTCCAACTCTTCCTTGGTGATTTCTCTCATTTTCATTCAAGTTCTTTTAAGCTAGTCTTGCCAAATTAGAGGAGAAGCAATGATTGGAGGTAAAATTCGTGTTAACCTTCTAATCAATGTTCTTTAATGAAATTCCAAAGATATTTGACTCTTTATTAATGATTTTGATTGAGGTTTTGTTGTTAGTTTGATAAACTATTGAAATCTTGATGGAAAAGTGGTTTAAAATGTGATTTTCAGAGTTTGATTGATTTGGCTAGTTTGAGATTGTTTCTAAATGAGTTTTGAAAGGTTTTTGGTGTTGAAGTGGAGTCCTAATCATAGAGATCCCAAAATCCTTGAGATCTTTGGTTTTTGAAGTGTTTTTGGTTGAGTTTTTGGGGTGTTCTTGAGAAATCTTAGTTGTTGGGAGTATAAGGATGGTTTTAGGATGTTTTTGGATGTTGATTGATGCTTAAAATGTGTTGGAGGTGTTGGATAATGGCTGGGCTGAGGTTAGAGGTCAATCGATTGAGTTTTTGGTTGTTTCGGATGGGTGATTTGGTGCTTTAGAGCAGGGCTGCGGAAATTCTTTTGAGTGCTGGTGTTTTGGATGCATTTTAATGCATTGAACCTGTGAAACAAGTATTTTAATTTTGATATAACTAAAAACCTAAGGACTAAATTGAAAATGTCAAAACGAATTTTAAGTCCTCAAAATATCCTCATATAATTTTAAGATTATGCCCAAGTTAAAAACAAGTCTTTCAAATATTTTTCTAAGTGTTTCAAGCCAAAACAGTGATTTTCAAGCACTTGTTTCGAAACGGCCCTGAGGCGTTTCGAAACGTTTTCATCACTGTCGACCACCGTTCCGAAATGTGTATCGAAACACTTTACCTCGTTTCGAAACGGTATCACTCGTTTCGAAACTGTTCTTCATATTTGATTTAAAAAGACTACAACGGTTCAAATATATGCTGATTTTTTAAATATAAAAGGGGTGTTTCGAAATGGATCACGACCGTTCTGAAACGACCCTTGACAGTAGCAATTTCGTTTCGAAACGGATTCATGTCGTTTCGAAACAGGTCTTAAGTTGAATTTAAAAAATATGACCGTTATGTGTTTTTAACTGATTTTCTGAAAGTAGTTAAGGCGTTTCGAAACGGGCTAAGACCGTTCCGAAACGACCCTTGACAGTGGCAAAAGCGTTCCGAAACGGCCCTAAGGCGTTTCGAAACGGGCTCTTAAATACACCCCAACGACTCTTTCTATTTTAGTCCGTTCCGAAATAGATACCCCGTGTTCCGAAACGGGTTGGTGCAGACTGCATTTATGGTGGCAAGAGAGGGTTCCAACGGCTCCATTTATGTTCCCAACCACCCAAACGGCTAGAAATCAATGAGAATGTATAAAAGAGACATCCAAAAGCATCAGCAACAACTATTGATCCAAAAGCAAACATCCAAACATCAAAATCAAACAATTGTGCAAAAATCTCACTTTGTGTAGAAATCCCAATTTGTAATCTTCATTCATATTTTGTCAAATTGGGTTGAGTGCTTGTATTGGGGCTATCATTTGTATTGAGAGATACCTTATTAGCCTACAATTTTCTTTGTTCTCTTGTATGAGGGTTGGGTTGATTTTTGGGTAGAAAAATCAACCGAAATTGTAAAGGGTTGCCTCATTGTCCTAAAAAAGGGGAAGATCAATTTAGTGAAATTGTTGCAAATCCTTAGTGAGGCTAAGGTAGTGGATGTAGAGTTCATTTGTAACTTGAACCACTCTAAATCTCTTGTCCATCAATTTTTAATTTTCCAATTTCCACCACAAACCTTTAAATTTCCAATTCACCCCCTCTTGGTAAATATCGATCTTTCGATCCACTCAACAATTGGTATCAGAGCTTAACTCTTTGAGGATTAACAACCACAAGAGGAGATCCTTGGAAGAGTGTGATCATCAAAATATCAAGAGATGGCTTCAACCTCTAGTTCCGGCATGTACGAGTCACAATCGACCACAAAGCCTCCTTTCTTCAATGGTGACAATTATTCTTTTTGGAAGAATAAAATGCGTCTATTCATCAAGTCTAGTGACTATCTTGTATAGGATGTCATTGAAGATGGACCATACATTCCATGGAAGCAAGACGGTGAAGGCAAGATGGTGTTGAAGAAGAAAGCCGAAATGAGTGAAGAAGAGAGGAAAAAGATTCAAGTCAATGATAAAGCTCTTCACATGCTATTTTGTGCTTTCGGTCCGGACATCTACTCAAAGGTCTCATCAATTGAAAGTGCCAAGGAAGTGTGGGACACTCTTGAGACCACCTATGAAGGCACCAATGATGTCAAAGAAACTAAGATTGGCATTCTCAATCTTAGTTATGAAAATTTCAAGATGGACCCCGATGAGACGGTGTCAAAGATGTTTGATCGATTCTCCACGATTGTCAATGGTCTAAAGGGATATGGAGAGATCATACCGGAAGACAAGCTTGTCCGGAAGCTACTCTATTCACTTCCCGAATCTTGGGATGGGAATAGAACCGCTATCATCGAAGCAAAGAATTTGAAGACTTTGAAGCTTGATGAGCTTGTGGGTTCTCTACTTACTCATGAGATCATGAAGCAAGGAAGGGAAGATGAGAAAAAGAAAGAAGAGAAAAGAGTAGAGAAGCTTGAGGTTGAGAAGAAGAAGAAGATGGGTATAGCTCTCAAGGCTAAAGCTTCACAACTTGATGAGAGCTCATCTAGTGATGAGGATGAACTTGAAGAATTGGCTATGATAGCCAAACGGTTCTCACGCTTCATGAGGTCCAACCGGGGTAGAAAAATCCAAAGAAAGATGGACTTCAAAGGGAAGAACAAAGAAGAAGGAAAGGATCCCATCATTTGCTATGAGTGCAAACAACCCGGCCACATCCGTTCGGAGTGCCCTCAACTCAAGAAGAAGGGCTTTGAGAAGAAGAAAAGACTCAAAGCCAAGCTTGCTACTTGGAGTGATGAGGAGTCATCGGAGGATGACGAACAAGAAATGGCTAATCTTTGTCTCATGGCACTTGAGGAAGATTCCTCCTTGGTAACCTCTAACTCATCTACTTTAGATTTTTCATATGAAGAGTTAAATGATGCATATGATGAGTTACAAGAGGTATATGATGAATTAGTTGAGAAGTTTAAAGAGTCGGTCATTAAAAACAAGAAAATCATTTTAGAACTAAATGAGAAAAATGACTCACTCACTCAAGCTAATTCTAAATTTGAGAAAAAGATTTTAGGATTAAAAGATGAACTTAAATTCTTTCAAGATGAAAATGTTGATCTTAATAATCTTTTATCTCAATGTAATAGTGAACACCAAAAGGTGTTGGGTGAGCTAAATGAGCTCAAAAAGTCTTTAAAAAATGTTGGTAGTGTCAAGCATGATGTAGGAGAATCCTCTAGAACACACCAACCTAAGAAAAAGACTAATTACTACAAACAAGGTAGCTACCCTAGACATAGTAGAGCTAAAAGAATTAGAAGTGTATGGGTTCCTAAGGAACTTGTAAAATCTAATAATATTATTGCTATGTCATCTTGGATTCCTAAGGGAACCAAGGTTTTGGGAGCTAACACTCATGGACCCAAAATGATTTGGGTACCAAAAACCAAGGTTTAATATCTTTGTTTGTAGGGGGAGCATTGCTACAAGGCCAAAGCACAAAGTCAAAACTCATGGTACCTTGATAGTGGATGCTCGAGGCACATGACCGGAGACAAGAGTCGATTCATGGATTTAAAGCCAAAAAGTGAAGGAGTAGTAACATTTGGTGACAACTCCAAAGGCCACATTAAAGGTATTGGCTCTATAGGTAATCACTCTACCATTCTTATTGAAAATGTCTTATATGTCGATGGTCTTAAACATAATTTATTGAGCATAAGTCAATTATGTGATAAAGGATTTAATGTTTTATTTGATAAAAATGGTTGCAAAATTGTAGACATTAAATCTAATAATATCATGCTCATAGGTCATCGCATAGGAAACATATACATGGTGCATTTAGATGACATGCATACATCTCATGCATGCTTGGTTGCTCAAAATGAAAATGATGCATGGTTGTGGCATAGGAAGCTAGGACATGCTAGCATAAGTGTTTTAGAAAAACTAGTCTCTCTAAATCTAGTTAGAGGTTTGCCCAAAATAAAATTTTCAAATGATAAAATTTGTGATGCATGCTCAAAGGGTAAACAACATAAGTCTTCCTTTAAATCCATTAATGATGTTTCTACTAGTAGATGCTTACAATTAATTCACATGGATTTATTTGGGCCAATTAGGACTATGAGCTTGGGTGGTAAATCTTATGCATTTGTGCTAGTTGATGATTTTTCTAGATTTACTTGGGTTCTCTTTTTAAGTACTAAAGATGAGGCTTTGGAAAAATTCATCACATTTTCAAAATTAACCCAAAATGATCTTGAACTTAGAATTTCACACATTAGAAGTGATCATGGAACCGAGTTTCAAAATTTAGGGTTTGAAGAATTTTTGAATGAAAATGGTATTAGCTATAATTTTTCGGCTCCTCGAACTCCTCAACAAAATGGGGTAGTTGAGAGGAAAAATAGAACTTTACAAGAAATGGCTAGAACTATGCTTTGTGAAAATAATTTACCTAAATATTTTTGGGCGGAAGCCACAAACACCGCTTGTTATATTGTAAATCGAGTAATGATTAGGCCAATTTTAAAGAAAACACCTTATGAGATTTTAAAATCTAAAAAGCCTAACATTAGCTATTTTCACCCTTTTGGGTGTAAGTGTTTTGTTTTAAATAATGGAAAAGATAACTTAGGTAAATTTGATGCAAAAAGTGATGAAGCCATTTTTATAGGTTACTCTTTAACCTCTAAAGCCTATCGAGTATTTAACAAAAGAACTTTAGTAGTAGAAGAATCTATTCATGTTGTATTCGATGATAACCTCCTTCCTAGGAAGGATTCTTGTGATGATGATGATGTAGGAATCATAAATGCCTTTGATGGAGGTCAAACTTCAAAGGAGGATGAGATTCAACCAAAAGAGGAAGACACACAAGATCCACCTCTTGATGCCTTGAAGGACTTGGCTATTGAGGAAAAGGAAGTGAGCTACCCAAGGGAGTTGAACTATGTCAAAGATGGTGAAATCTTGGGTGATCCATCCAAGGGGGTAACCACTCGTTCTTCTCTTAAATTAATGAACCATGTTGCATTTATCTCATGCATAGAGCCTAAAAATATAAAAGAAGCATTGAAAGATGACTTTTGGATTATGGCTATGCAAGAAGAGCTAAATCAATTTGAGAGAAGTAATGTATGGACATTAGTTGATAGGCCTAGTAATCAATCTACAATAGGAACTAAATGGGTCTTTAGGAACAAACTAGATGAGAGTGGTAACATTGTGAGAAATAAAGCTAGACTTGTAGCACAAGGTTACACTCAAGAAGAGGGAATAGATTTTGATGAAACCTATGCACCCGTAGCTAGAATGGAAGCCATTAGGATGTTGCTTGCATATGCATGTTATCATAATTTCAAGCTTTTTCAAATGGATGTTAAAAGCGCATTTTTAAATGGTTTTATAAATGAAGAAGTGTATGTGGAACAACCACCGGTTTTGAAGATTCAAAATTTCCAAATCATGTTTTCAAACTTACCAAAGCTCTTTATGGTTTAAAACAAGCTCCTAGAGCTTGGTATGAAAGGCTTTCAAATTTTTTGATTGAAAAAGGATTTGAAAAAGGTAAGGTGGACACTACACTTTTCATAAAAATGTATAAAAATGACATCTTAGTAGTTCAAATTTATGTTGATGATATTATTTTTGGTTCTACTAATGAATGTCATTGTCAAGAGTTTGTTAAGTTAATGTAAGGTGAATTTGAGATGAGCATGATGGGGGAGCTCTCATTCTTTTTGGGACTCCAAATCAAGCAAAAGAAGGATGGCACCTTCATCAACCAAGCAAAATACATAAAGGATATGCTCAAGAAGTTTGGCTTGGAGAATGCAAAGCCTCAAGCCACTCCTATGAGCTCATCTACAAATCTTGACAAAGATGAAGGAGGTAAGTGTGTTGACTCTAAGCTTTATCGTTCTATGATTGGATCTTTGCTTTACCTTACCGCAAGTAGACCTGATATCTTATTTAGTGTTTGCTTGTGTGCTAGGTTTCAAGCTAGTCCTAGAGAGTCTCACCTTATAGCCGTTAAGAGAATCTTTAGATACCTTAGAGACACTCCTTGTCTAGGCCTTTGGTATCCTAGAGACTCTACCTTCAACCTTCATGCTTACTCGGATGCGGATTATGGGGGTTGCAAAATTGATAGGAAAAGTACTTCGGGAACTTGCCAATTCTTAGGTAGTATGCTCATATCTTGGTTCTCTAAGAAACAAAATAGTGTAGCCTTATCTACCACCGAAGCCGAGTACATATCCTTAGGGAGTTGTTGTGCTCAAGTCCTTTGGATGAAGCAAAAACTCTTAGATTATGGAATTAAAGTTGGAACCATACCCCTAAAATGTGACAACACTAGTGCAATATGTTTAACTGAAAATCCCATCCAACACTCTAGAACCAAACACATAGAAATAAGGCATCATTTCATTAGAGATCATGTCCTTAAGGAAGATGTGGTTATAGAGTACGTAGACACCTTGAATCAATTAGCGGACATATTTACAAAACCCTTAGACAAAGAGCGTTTTTGGTCCCTTAGGAGAGAGTTAGGTCTAGCTTGCCTATCTTGACCTTTTTGGACCTATTTTGTGCTTAAATATGCTTGATCTTGTGAAATACCATGTTTGTATGCTTAGACTCCCAATTTCTTCCATGCCTATAGTTAGGGGGAGTATGCTTATGCTTGAATATGTTTTGCCTGCTCATTCATGACATTTATGCATGTTAGGCCTCTTAAAACTTCATTTTTCTGCATTTTTAGAGCCTTTTCTGCACTTCCAGGCCCAGGTGTATCGAAACGGGTGAACCTATTTACGGATACCTTAAATCCAGCTCTAAGAGAAGGGCGTTTCGAAACGCCTACAAGGCGTTCCGAAACGTTTTTGCTACTGCCAAGGGGTGTATCGAAACGAGTTTCGATACGGGTCAAAGGGGTTTCGATACAGTCAACACCGTATCGAAACAGTCAGCTTATGGTCTTAAAATGGTCAAAACCCTAGCCGCCCGTTCCGAAACGGTCTTGACCGTTCCGAAACGGCATCGCGGACTACTTTAAATTAGGGCTTTTAATGATAAAGTTAACTTTATATCAAACTCTTAAAACCCTAAACCGCCTCTCTCCCTATAAATACCCTCTCAAACTCTTTGATTTTCACAAAATTGTGAGAGGTTTTACTCTACAACTCAAGTCTAAGCAAGTTTCATCAATCTTGTGCAAGGATTTTAATCAAATCATCCAAAATCCCAAACTAAGGTAATTTTTCTATTTTTCTTTTTCTTTCAATTTATGTTCGAATCTTAGGTTAGAAAATTTTATTTTTGTATAATTTATATGTTTTTAGTTGTGGGTTTTCAATTTCTTGTAAAATTTTTTCCAAATCTCAAATTTTTTGATTCGAATATACAATTTTTCAGTCGTATTTTTTTTAAAACTGTTTTTTTTTATTTTAATTTTGTTTTCAAAAACCTAAGTGGGATTTATTATTGGATTGATTTTAAATATCAATGCATACACTTAATTTTAAAACACTTGCTTAATGTTTTTAGATGGCGGATCAAGCTAACAAGAAGCGCAAAGCCGTTCAATCCGGTGATTCGAGCATTCGTCCGAATCTCACTATGCTTTTTCAGAAATCCATTAAAAATCCGGAGGTGCGTGCTCGATTCTCTTATGTCAAGGATTTCGCGGTTCGTAAAGAACGTGTCATTGATCTTGAGTTCCTCAATTCAGAGCGATTCCTTTTCCGTTATCTCGCTCGTTTGGATGAGTGGAATCTCATGTATTTCTTGAGCATTCTGGATGTTTGCTACAAAAACATGGTACTCATCTTTTACTCTAATGCTCGTTTTATTTATGATGAGACCAAAACCGAGATTATAGGAATTGAATCATCCTTATTAGGCAGAAAGTTTGTTGTTAATGTTGCTCTTTTGGAGTCTGCTCTTAAACTTAAGGATGAGGGTCTTGAGGATGAACGCCACTTTGGCTCTTTCACCGGTAAGGCACTTTATTTGGATGTGCACGATCGAGTTCTTCACTTGATGGTTTCTTGGTTTATTCGTCCTTCCGGAGGTAAATACTCTCATATCCGTCACACTGATCATTTTTGGCTAGAGTGTTTCCGTAAGGGTGAACGCCCAAATGTGCCTAAGATAATTTTTGCGGAGATAGTCAATAATATCAAGCTTATTGACACAAATGAGTTGAAGTCTTTTACATATGGCATTGTCTTGAGCGCCCTATTTCATGATCTTGGCATTGATTGTACCTACGACTCTCCGGTCCCTCGCAAGACCAAGATTGGTGAGTCATCCCTTCGCAAGTCCGGGTTCACATATGTGAATGGTGTTTGGGAAAGAGTTGATAGAGAAGCGGATCCTCCTCCCGTTGTTCCTCCACCGCAAGTTCAAGTTGCAAACAATGAAGCCCTCACGGCTTTCCTTACCGAGCGGTTCAATGCTTTGGACACTCGGATGAATGCTTTGGACACTAGCATTGCTTCGGGCTTTGAAACTATGGGCAATCGTTTGAAGAATGTCAAGGATCGCCTTCTTACTCTTGAGACTTCTCATTCCAACTTGGACCTATCCTTCTCTACGCTTTATGGGCAATGGACGAAGTTTCACCGTTCTCAAGCCAAGAGCGATGATGATACTTCGGATGATGATGACGAGGCCTAGGATCTTCATACCATATCATATCATATTATCTATGCATTTTAGGAATAAGATTGCATCTTTATGTTTTCTCATGTTTTATGTTGAACTTAATGTTTGATTTATGTTTTGGATATTTTGATTATGAATTAATATTATGGTTGCTTATTATTGCTTATTGGTACTAATCCTTTATCTTCTCTATGAGCTTTTATTGTTCTTTTTTATCTAACAAAAAAGGGGAGAAGAAATTTAAGAGCCACTAAAATTCGTTTTAAATTTTAAAAGGTTTTTAAAGGTTTACAACTTGGATTTCAAATCAAAAATGTCTGTTAACTTTAAAAACCTATCTTAAATTAAGGGGGAGTTAGAATATTTTCAAAACTTTCAAAATTCTCAAAAATTCTAACTTTGGTTTTGTTATATCAAAAAGGGGGAGATTGTGAAACAAGTATTTTAATTTTGATATAACTAAAAACCTAAGGACTAAATTGAAAATGTCAAAACGAATTTTAAGTCCTCAAAATATCCCCATATAATTTTAAGATTATGCCCAAGTTAAAAACAAGTCTTTCAAATATTTTTCTAAGTGTTTCAAGCCAAAACAGTGATTTTCAAGCACTTGTTTCGAAACGGCCCTGAGGCGTTTCGAAACGTTTTCATCACTGTCGACCACCGTTCCGAAACGTGTATCGAAACACTTTACCTCGTTTCGAAACGGTATCACTCGTTTCGAAACTGTTCTTCATATTTGATTTAAAAAGACTACAACGGTTCAAATATATGCTGATTTTTTAAATATAAAAGGGGTGTTTCGAAACGGATCACGGCCGTTCTGAAACGACCCTTGACAGTAGCAATTTCGTTTCGAAACGGATTCATGTCGTTTCGAAACAGGTCTTAAGTTGAATTTAAAAAATATGACCGTTATGTGTTTTTAACTGATTTTCTGAAAGTAGTTAAGGCGTTTCGAAACGGGCTAAGACCGTTCCGAAACGACCCTTGACAGTGGCAAAAGCGTTCCGAAACGGCCCTAAGGCGTTTCGAAACGGGCTCTTAAATACACCCCAACGGCTCTTTCTATTTTAGTCTGTTCCGAAACAGGTACCCCGTGTTCCGAAACGGGTTGGTGCAGACTGCATTTATGGTGGCAAGAGAGGGTTCCAACGGCTCCATTTATGTTCCCAACCACCCAAACGGCTAGAAATCAATGAGAAGGTATAAAAGAGACATCCAAAAGCATCAGCAACAACTATTGATCCAAAAGCAAACATCCAAACATCAAAATCAAGCAATTGTGCAAAAATCCCAATTTGTAATCTTCATTCATATTTTGTCAAATTGGGTTGAGTGCTTGTATTGGGGCTATCATTTGTATTGAGAGATACCTTATTAGCCTATAATTTTCTTTGTTCTCTTGTGTGAGGGTTGGGTTGATTTTTGGGTAGAAAAATCAACCGAAATTGTAAAGGGTTGCCTCCTTGTCCTAAAAAAGGGGAAGATTAATTTAGTGAAATTGTTGCAAATCCTTAGTGAGGCTAAGGTAGTGGATGTAGAGTTCATTTGGAACTTGAACCACTCTAAATCTTTTGTCCATCAATTTTTAATTTGCCAATTTCTACCACAAACCTTTAAATTTCCAATTCACCCCCTTCTTGGTAAATATCGATCTTTCGATCCACTCAACAGAACCTCTGTTTTAATGTGTTGAAAATAGGGGATAATATTCCGGAATCAAACAAAGTGGTTTTGGAGGCTTCGGACGATCGATAGTTACGTCGGCAAGTGTGGTTTCACGAGTTGGTGAGTGGAACTTGGTTTTCCAGCGTGGAAACGTTTTAGAAAAGGTTTTGGGAACTTAGTAAGAGCTTGAAACGCTTTACTATGTTCGAAGTAAGTAAAATGAATTTCTCTCTCGGATTGTGCTAGTTTTAAACCTTTGCTTGCACTTGATTTTAATTGCATTTACTTATTGTTTTAAAGCATGTTTTGAATATATAAAATGAGGTTGATGATGCCATGTGGTTTAAGGATGCACTAGGTAAGTGATCCTTGTATGCATGTGTTGATGCATGAAGTTTGAAGCATGGTTTAATGCTTGATTTATGGCTTATCATGAATGATTTGCAAAAACAGTGAGGTATGCATGAGATATGAATTATATTGGCAAGTGATGTTGAATAAAGTGTTTTATAAATGAAATCAGATATAGTTAGCTGGCTATAAGATTGAGTGCACTATAAACAAGTCGCCTTGGATGTTGAGGGGTTGTATTTGTACCAAAAACTCCATCCAAGTACCCTAACGATTGAGGATTGTTTAACGTTGCAACGGTTGAGGGTAGCTCTAGGGTGCGAACCTTGTGTGTGTCCCGTCTCTCGTTAGTGGGTTATACATCTACCGATGAGTGGTGTTGAGGGGTTATGATTGTACCGAATACTCCACCACGGGTGTCACAACGATGGAGGGTTGCTCTCGTGTGTGAACCTTGAGATGTCGGTAGAGTGTACAAATGGCGTGGAACAACCCTTGGTAATCCGTTTATCCAATATATGTTTTTGAGAATGTTGTTTATCACTTGTGAGCCAATATAATGGATTTAAATGTTATGGAAAATGTTGTTGATGCATATTTTGAAAGATGCATGTTTTGGTTTAAGCTTAGCATAAGGGTGTTATGCTTGGAAGCCTTGGAATTTGAGTAGCAATGGTTTAATTGCTGGAATTTTATGAATCATGTTGCATGATGCTTAACACAATGGTTTTGATGATAAAGTGCATGTTTTGTCAAAGGAAGCATGATGGTTTTGAAAAGAATAAAAAGTGGTTTTGTGCATTGATGATGTGTTTGGTTTTGAGCAATCCTCACTAAACTTGTATACTTATGCTCTCTTTGTTCATCAATGCAGTCAATTTGATCTTTGGAGGTAGCACTTGCAAGAGATCGGTGGAAGACTTTGATTGAAGGTAAGTTTTGGTTTTTGGACTTGTGCGATAAAGGCAATGGGGCGTCCAATGCTATGAATGTTAGTTGCTTTATTATTTACCGAGTTTGTGCAACTTTGATATGCATATTTGGATATGTAAATGGCCTCTAAGCTTTGGTTTATGCTTGAAATTGGATTTGGGGCTTTTGGTGCTTTTAACCCTTAGGAAGCATGCCTTCATCTTTAATGTAACTTTAAACTCTTGACTAGGAGTACAATGGGTGTTTATAGACTAATAACTAGGTTAAATCCTCCTTAAAGAAGAAGTCCTCGAAAGTAGCTTTTCATCTTTAATGTGACTTTAAACTCTTGACTTCTTTGAGTGGAATATGGACTTTTATCTCGTTTGCCTTAGTCTGCAAGTAACCTTGGGATTTTGCTTCGGCGGCTCTGGCTGCTGCCACAGACGTTAGAAAATCAAGTGGACGGTGGCGATAGACTAATGATTTTAAGCTTTACAAATCACACTCCGGTTCTCCAACTCCATAGTCAGCTGTCGTGGGCAGCAAGGTCGGCAACAACTTTACTCGACAACTACTCAGTAGCAATTGTCTTCATCTGAAATTGCATCAATACAACTCTTAAGTTTGCTCCTTCAACCTTGCATACTCAGCTCCTTGATTCCCTCTTTCAGCCTTTAATACCTAAAGACAAAAATACACTAAAATGATATCTCTTGTTTACCAAATAAAGGATAATTTATAAAATCAAGGTAGAACAAAAAAATATTGTAAAATGCCATGCATGAACCTACTTATGCGTAAAGATGAACTAAAATCAATAATAATAAAAGATAAAATGTACTTGAAATATAGGACTTGTGGATATTTTACAGCCGCCTCCGGTGGCCAGAGGTAATTCAATCCCCTTTTACAAGTCTCGATTTATCCTTGTTCCATTCAAAAAAAAAGAAAATTTCAGATCTAAACTCACTGATTCAGTTTCTGCGTTTTACCGAAACAAGCACCGATTAGAGGGCCTTTAAACACGCAAGGTGAGCCTCTCTCTCCAGATGGTGTAAGCTTCAAAGCCATATCTTTTTCAAAATCTTAGGTTTTCTAGTAATTGAATGCCTTTTTTTTAGTTTTTAGTTTTTAGTTTCTGATTTCGAAATCATAAAAAACCATTTTTTTTGCTTTTTTAAAATCACGATGAAGAACAAGACCCCTCTTGTAGCACTGGAAAATCAAGTAAAAAAATAACTCTAATTGTAAAAAAAAAAAAATACCTCAAACTTGTTTTCGTTTCTATTTCAGAATATTTCAAAAAAAAACCTTTTTACATTTGGTTTCATTCGGCTTTATAGCCAGAATTTACATGTGAAAGAAAATGAAAAATAGGGCATAAAATGATTGGTTGCCGAACTGTCCTTCATTCTCTTTATTTGAATTTTGTTTGTTTTCATCCCATTTGACTGAAATGCCCTCTGCTTGCAGTGTTCGCATGTGATGAGGAGGCTCAAAATGAGGGGACTAGTAGCCACGAGGCTCTTTGCAAACGCGTTCATAAATGAGGCCAGTTTGTATGTCTGATGTGGCATGAAAACATGTCAAAGTTGGCAATTGGTGATGGATGCAAACTGGGGTTTAGGGTTGTGGGTTTGTATTTGTAAATGGGTAATGGGTTTTGATGAGTATTTTATGTAATTGGGTAAATGGTGTAATGGATATGGAATTTGAATTTTAATCGGTTATTGGGCCCGGACGAAAAATGGGTATTACAATCGGATATGGCGGGAGTGTTGGGTTGTGCAAGGGGAGCTTTGATACCATTTTGATTTGGAGCATTGAGGTGCCTCCAAAATTTTAATGCTTCATAGGTTATCGACTCTATGCTTTTTACGAGATAGGGGGCGTGGTATTGGGCAACATGTCTTTTGTTTGTGTGTGGTGCGGGGAGGGCTAAGGATGAGTTGGAGCATATCTTGTTTTCTTGTCGAGTTGGGGATGAAATTTGAAATTTGTTTTTACAATGGTGGGGTGTGTTGTTCGTCCGACCGCGAACAATGCAGGAGTTTATTCTCCAATGTTATTTTGGTCCCTTCTATGAAATTGCTCGATAATAGTGGATTGCGGGACGTGTTGTAGACCTGTGATCGTTATGGCTCGCGCATAACGATATCATGTTTTAAGGGTAAATGGTTAACTGTGGGGAAAATTTTATTCTTGATAAAGATGCGCAGGATATATTGAGTAAAGGCGACAATAGGCGATACTTGTATTTCCTTCGGAATGGTGGACATGTCCGCGAGCTTGTATTCGGACGGGGGTTGTTAGTGCGCCTCGTAGGGGGTGTCGACGCAGCTCCGGTGAGGTTACGGTTGAAAGATCGAAGAAAACTGAAGAACGAAAAAGAAACAGAAAAGAAAAAGATCTCTCTGGAAGAGCCAAACAGAAAAGAAAGAGAAGAGAGAGAGTTTGGGTTGATTGAATTAGTGTAGGCCAAAAGATAATTTGGGCCAGTTCCCAAACATGGGTTTATATAGCCCAACGTGTTTTTAACTGGATACTAAAGAGTATCAGTTATAACAAACACCTGGGCAGTTATAACCAATAACAACCAAGGCCCGGCTGAAGCCCACGAACCGAATCTTCATATTACTTAATATTCACCCTGCTTTCTTCCTTCTCTGAATTCTGAGGTGTGTTTACAACCCGTAGCATTGTACGCAGATCATTAAAGTGAGTAGAGGAGAGAGGCTTAGTGAGAATGTCTGCTATCTGACTGTGTGCAGGAACATAGTTGACTTCCAACTGTTGTCGAAGAACTTTCTCTCGCACAAAGTGTAAATCTAGTTCTACATGCTTAGTTTTCGCATGTAGAACAGGATTAGCAGCTAATGCAACTGTGCTGGTATTGTCACACCACATCTTTGCAACATCTTGAAGTTGAACTCCCATGTCTGCAAGAACAGCTTGGACCCAAAGTAATTCACTAGTAGCATCTGCAAGGCTACGGTACTCAGCCTCTGCTGTAGAACGTGAGACTGACCGTTGCTTCTTAGAACTCCAGCACAATAAATGGGACCCAAAGTAGACACAGTAGCCAGAGATAGACCTACGGTCATCCACATCACCAGCCCAATCAGAATCTGAGAAGACTTGTAATGTATTAGGCACTGGCTGAGGACAAAACCACACACCATAATCAATTGTCCCTTTCAAGTATCTTAGTATACGTTTCACAGCTCCCCAATGGATATCAGTAGGTTGTTGCATGTATTGAGCAACCTTGTTAACAGCAAATGAAACATCTGGCCGTGTATGACACACATATAAGAGAGCTCCTACAGTACTTCTGTACAATTGAGAATCCACCATCAACTCACCCTCATTCTTGCTGAGTTTCAAAGTTGGCACCATAGGTGTATCAACAGCTTTGGTGTGAACCATGTTAGTTTTGACAAGTAACTCTTCAACAAACTTTTTCTGACTCAGAAATAATCCATCCTTATGATGCACAGCTTCAATTCCCAAGAAAAACTGGATGCAACCAAGATCCTTAAGAGAAAATTTAAGATCAAGTTGGTGAATGAGAGAAGCAATGTAATCCTTAGAACTTCCTGTGATGAGTATATCATCAACATATACAACAACATAGGTTGTATGAGATGGGTAAGTTCTGATAAACAGAGAATTATCAGCTCCAGAACACCTGAAATTCAAGCTACACAAGAACTCCTTCAGTTTGCTGAACCAATTCCTAGGGGCTTGCCTGAGACCATACAAGGCCTTCTTGAGTTTGCAAACCAACTTTTCACCACCAGCACCACAGTGTTCAAAGCCTTCTGGTTGTATCATATATACATCTTCCACTAAATCACCTTTTAGAAAGGCATTGTTAACATCAACTTGATGAACAAGCCACTGATGAGATACAGCAAGGGAAAGAAGAACATTGACTGTGAAAAACCTAACAACTGGACTAAACGTTTCACCAAAATCATAACCAGGAATCTGTGAGTAACCCTTTGCCACAAGTCTAGCCTTGTAACGGCTAACCGAACCATCTGAGTTTAACTTGATCCGAAAAAGCCACTTGGATCCTATTGGTCTTCTGTCAGCAGGTAAAGGAACTAACTGCCAGGTGTGGTTATTAAGCAGAGCATTGTACTCAAGTAAAACTGCCTCTTTCCACTTGGGATGATCGAGAGCTTGCTGAATAGTAGTGGGAGTAAAGTGTGATTCAGCTGAGTAGACTTTGGGTTTAAAAATCCCAGCTTTACTTCTAGTAGTCATATGATGTGTATTCAGAGACTCATGTCTAGCAACAGGCTCAACTGGAGAAACAAGAGAAGAAGTTCCAAGAACAGAGTGAGGAGAGATATGAACAGGTGTTTCTGTGTTGACCACTGGAGGATTGGTACCAGTCAGAGTAGGGTCATCACATAAAGGGCTTGGAGGACAAGATGTAGCCATTTCTTCAGATTCAACCATGTCTACATCTAGATGTGCATCACTATGTGTATTGACATCAGTAGCAACAGCAGTTGCATCAGATGGATGCACATCTATATTGGCAACTTCAGGTGTAACTTGGTTTGAGTTACCACCACCTGAAGGAGCAGACATTTCTTCAAATTCAACCATGTCTGCATCCCGGTGTGCACCATTGGAAGCAACTTCATCAGTATGGGCATCAGTTGCAGTAGGTGTATGCACACCATTGTGTACAACCTCAGTTGCAGCATTCAAATCTTCCATGGTATCAACAGCTAGCTCTTGCTCATCTTGAGTATGGGAAGAAACATTTGATGATTGCAATGGAGAAGCTGAAGACAAGAAAGGTGAAGGAATTGGGTGACTAGTGGATTCAGCTGTAGCAGATGCTGTAGAATGGCTTGAGGAGTTATCAGAATTGGGATAGGACACCACTGTAGGTCGTTTAGGTGGATGATGGTTGTTGGGAGCACTCAAGCTAGCTGATGGTTGGAAACTATCAGAAGCAGGCTTAGACTTGGCACTAGCAGAAGCAGCAAATGGGAACACATGCTCATTGAACTTGACATGGCGAGAGATATATACTCTTCCAGAGGTATCCATACACTGGTAACCCTTATGCTTAGGAGAATAACCCAAGAACACACATGCTTTCGACCTATAGTCAAACTTGTGTTTGTTGTAGTCCCTCAAACAAGGAAAACACTCTGATCCAAACACACGAAGCAACTGATAGTTTGGTTTAGTACCATACAACTTCTCATGAGGAGACATCCCATCTAGACTAGCTGAAGGCAGTCTATTAATAAGGTAAACAGCACTTAAGGCAGCAAAAGACCAATATTGAAAGGGTACAGATGCAGTAGCTAACATGGTAAGAGTAGTATCTACTATGTGCCTATGTTTACGTTCCACAGTTCCATTCTGAGCAGAAGTATAAGGACAAGTAACCCTATGTTGTATACCCCTCTTAGCTAGATCATTGGCTAAAGCTACAAATTCACCCCCACCATCAGTTTGTAAAGCAACAAGTTTAGCAGAGAATTGATTTTCAACCAAGGCAGCAAACAATTCAAATGCATGTTTCACTTCAGATTTGTGTTTCAACAAGTATAACCAACAATTCCGAGAATACATGTCAACAAAAGAAACATAGTATTGATAACCTGATGACTTAATAGGTGAGGGGCCCCAAACATCAACCTCAACCAGTTCAAAAGGCTTGTGATACACAGTATTAGACACAGTAAAAGGCAACCTAGTGCTCTTCCCTAATTGACATGCTTTACACAAAACAGATTTATCAACGGAGAAGACCTTATTCAAAGCATTGCAAACAACAGAATGTGCAGGGTGCCCCAATCTCTGGTGCCATAACCAGTAACTAGATTGAGACATTGTGTTATTGACATGCATACTAGTAGTAGAATCAGAAGCAGCAGTAGCAGAATCAGCATGATGAACTGTATTGCACACAGAATCAGAAGATGAACGAGAAAAACTGAAGCTATAGAGACCATCATCAAGTGTACCTTGAAGCAGCACAGCACCACTCACCTTATCCTTGACCAGGCATCTGTCAGCATGAAACTCAAGGAAAACATTGTTATCACTTGTAAACCGAGAAACAGACAAAAGATTTCGTGTAATCTTAGGAACACAAAGCAACCGATCCAGAACTAAAGATTTAGCAGGTGTATGTATAGCACATCTACCAACATGTGTAATATCTAAAGTTGAGCCGTCACCAAGAAAAACCTTACCCTTACCAGAGTATGACTTACCATTCACAGAGCTTTTGGTGACATGATGAGTGGCCCCAGAGTCAGGGAACCACTTGTCATCCAGAATGAGATCACCTCGTGCAATAAGGGTGTTGATCTGAACAGTGTCTGATGTCTCTTCAGACTTATCTTCACTGGATCCAGGGGCAAGTCCCACAAAAGGATTGTAGCACACATCATCCTCAGCATCAGCATATTTGCACACATTGGCTTGAGTGTCTGTGGACTCCTTTGACTGCTGGGATTGCTGAGACATGACTCCTTTGAAGTTCTGGTCAAACCTATGCCAGCAACGGTCCACAAGATGGCCTAGCTTTTTGCATAATTGACACTGAGGCCTGGGGCGTCCTCCTCGAAACCTTCCTCCAGTCTGAGCATTGTTGCGAAATGGTGGTTTAGATGTATACTGTGAACGAGAATTATCTCTGCTAGCACCATAGGACTCTCAAGACTTATCTTCATTGACTTGTGTCAAATTAATTCCAACAGGAACTCGAACTATATCCCCAAGTCTGGACTCAGCATCGATCAATCCAGAAACCACAGATTCAAGAGTATAGGGTTCACGACTCATTGTAATGGCAGCAACAAACGGGTCAAACTCAGGTGTGAGACCGTTCAGGACTGTTGCAATCTGCTCAACCTCTGCAACAGGACTACCACTGGTAGCAAGGAGATCACAGATCTCCTTGATCTGTGTCGTATATTCTCTAATAGAAAGAGAGCCTTTCTTTAGAGCTCTTAATCTACAATGTAGATTCATAACTTTTGTGGTAGAAAATTTCGAATACAAATTAATCACAGAAGACCAGATAGACGCAGACGTCTCAGCTCCAACTAACTGAGGTAAAACTCTAGGACTTATTGTAGACAGAAGCCACGAAGCTAGGGCATTATCTTCATTTCTAAATCTTCTAAACTCAGGATTAAGGACAAGTTTTCCAGTGGAATCTTTAACAATCTTTGAAGGTATAGGTGTTTCTGAATCTAGATAGTGTTCTAATTCATTGCCGCGAATCATGAGTATCACTTGCTGTTTCCAAAGCAAAAAATTCATGTCGTCGAGTTTGATGCTAACCTGTTTATTAGCGAACGTCGGACTGTTGGATTCACCGTTGGACTGAACTGCATCAGTGGCCTCGTCAGTCAAATTGTTTATCTCAATAGCCTCCGGCGCCATTAGAAGCGATTAGCAAGATCTCACGAACACCTCAAAGGTCACAGACGAAAAACGCCCAAATCTGACACAGCAAACGAACCACGAACCGTCACAGATAAGCACACCGTCTTCACACACTCACCACCGCCGGTCAATACACACTACTCCGACTGAATCCGTAGCTCTGATACCATGTCGACGCAGCTCCGGTGAGGTTACGGTTGAAAGATCGAAGAAAACTGAAGAACGGAAAAGAAACAGAAAAGAAAAAGATCTCTCTGGAAGAGCCAAACAGAAAAGAAAGAGAAGAGAGAGAGTTTGGGTTGATTGAATCAGTGTAGGCCAAAAGATAATTTGGGCCAGTTCCCAAACATGGGTTTATATAGCCCAACGTGTTTTTAACTGGATACTAAAGAGTATCAGTTATAACAAACACCTGGGCAGTTATAACCAATAACAACCAAGGCCCGGCTGAAGCCCACGAACCGAATCTTCATATTACTTAATAGGGGGATTGCGTGGGAGCTGCCTCTGGCGGGGGCGATTAAATTAAATGTTGATAGGTCGACAAGGGGTAAGCCAAGGCCTGCGGGATATGGTGGTGTTTTACGTGACGCAAAAGGTCGAATTTTAGCTCTATTTTCATGGTCGTTGGGAGTGATGAAGTCCAAAGAGGCGGAAGTGAGGGCTATTGCTTATGCACTCGACATATTGACTTAATTTTCTTGGCCTTCGGCTCAACTTATCATTATAAAGTGATTCAAAGGTGGCTATGGCATATGTATTACACTTTGATCACCATGGAAGCTGTGGAAGTGTTTTCGTAATATTAATGACGCATGTCGGATGCTTTCTAATGTGTGTTTTCATAATATTTATTGCGAGGCTAATAGAATGGTCGATACACTTGCAAAGGGGAGTGTGAGCCGATCGTCTTAGTTTCGCGTGAGTGGGGTGTGCTTGTGCGCTGTGTTGGTTGTAGAAATATGTTGGTAGGGTTGTTGGTTTTGTTGGTGGCGTGTTTGGGGATGTTGTATGGGTGTTGTGTTGTGTCGTGTGGTAGTTTGTTTTTGGGGATTTGTTGCTTTGATGTTTTTGTGGTTTGTTGGTTTGTTTCGCTCGTCATTTAAGGAGGTTTTTAACAAGGTATACATAATTTTATATAATTTTTATTGCAATAAAATTGCAAATAAAAAAAACATATAAAGAAATGACATTAAACAAAATTTGCTTTGATTTTATGTTATTAAATTGAATAAATTATTATCTAATTAATATTTTATTTTGACAGACAAATATGACCTAGAATTATGTTAAATTGTACCGAATTAAATAAAAATCGTATTTGTAATTAAATTTTTAGGTTGAATTCATAACAAATAAAATTATATTTAAAATTTGAATCACTTTAGGATCGAATTTTATTATGATCATATCTAGCGCTGTAAATGAGACGAGAATAATCGTGAACTACTCAAGTTTGACTCGTCCAACACTCGACTTGATTGGAATCATCTCGAGTTCTTAACGAGCCAAGTCGGGCTATTTGATACTCGACTCGAAAAGCTCGCAAGCTACTCGAAAATATAATATAGTAATTTTTTAATTTTTTAAATTTAAAATCTCAATTCCTAAATCTAAAACCCTAAACATAGGTTATATACCCTAAAATCTAAATCCTAAATTCTAAACCCAACAACCTAAACCTCTAAACCCTAAACTAAAGCCTTAAACCCTAAAATTAATAAGCATGTGTAAACTAAAGTTTACACAACTTATGTATCAAAGTTTTTTTTTTCCTATTAGGGCTTTAAATGAGACGAGACATATCGCGAGCTACTCTAGTCCGACTCGGTCAAAGCTCGATCAACACTCAATTCGATTGAACTCAACTCAAGCTCGAACACGGCTCGAGTTCTTAACTAGGGGTGAGGGTTCGAGCGAGTCGAGTCGAGTTAAAAAAATTCGAGTTATTCGAGTTGACGCGTCATATTTTATGACTTGAACTTAATTTGAAATTTTTTCGATTCGAGTTGAGTTTATGAAATTCGAGTCGAGTTCGAGTCGAGTCAAGTTTTCGAGTTTCTATACAAATTTAATTGTAATCATTTACCATGTTATAGTACGATTTGATTCCAATTTAAACGACTTTCTCTATTCATATAAGATATGCATATATATATATATATATAAATTTCTTCATATTATTTTTCACATGCATAAGTAAGATTTGTAATGTTATTTAATAAAAAATATCATCTAAAAACTTCTAAAATATATTTATAATATTATTTTTAAATAAAGAACTTTTAAGGATAAAGTACTGATGTGGGTATAAATGAGTCAATGAATTGATGTAAAGAAAAAATTACAAAAAATTCGGTTGAATGATCAAATTGAATAAAATATAAAGTTAAAGGGCTAAATAAAAAAAAGAATAAATTTGTTAAAAATATGAATTGAATTTATATAGATATTATATAGTGTTAGTGAATCATGTGGTTTAATTTTGGTAAAAAAATAGACTTAAAACGAAATAGAAATTAAAGAAATGGGAAACATTCAAAGTTGAGGGGCTAAATTACAAAAGTAAGAAATTTAATTTAAAAATATGAATTGAAGCTAAATAGGTATTCTTTTTTCTACATTGGTTTAGGAGCATGTGGTTCAATTTTGGTCAAAATTGACTTAAAACGAAGTAGATATTGAAGAAATGATGAAATCATACAAAGTTAAGGGACTGAATTGAAAAAATATGAAATTTATTTTTAAAAATATAAATTGAAGATAAATACGTATTTTACGCTGGTTTAGGAATACGTGGTTCAAATTTGGTCAAAATGGACTTAAAATGAAGGAGGAATTGAAGAAAAATGAAATCAGTGACTACATTGCAAAACTGTAAAATTCGGTTTTTCGATTTGGCCAAATTTCAAACCGACTCGAAATCGAAATTTTTTCGAGTTAATTGAGTTGACTTGAATAACTCGAAATTAAAAAAAATATCGATTTTTTCGAGTCGAGTCTAGTTTTGCTCACCCCTATTCTTAAAGAGCCGAGTTGAACTCAAATTATTCAGGCTCGTTAAAAACTACTGAAGTTCAAACTCGACTCAAATTATTAACGAGCCGAATCGAACTCAACACTACTCAAGCTCGACTCGATTCGCTTACACCTCTAATCATGTCCAATAAGGTTCGAGTCAACCAAAAATCTATCGTGATGCAATTCTTACTAGAGATGTCGCTATGATTCCAATGCTCGCTATCACAATAGAATTTTTTTATTTAAATTAAAAACTTATTACAATATAATTAATTCTAAAGGTAAATTATATCAGTAATCATCATTTTATTTCTGTTTTGGTCACTGGCTGTTAACAAACTAACGACTTTTATATCAAAGCAAAGAAATATAAAATCATATTTATATTTATAAATAAATATTCTATCATAATAAATATTATAAATTCTAAAAATCTATTGTTTTATTTTTAAATGTAAATAAATAATTTATAAATATTAAAAATTTTAAAAATTAAACATTTTAGAGTTCTAATTTAGCTTAGTGGCTAAGTATTTTAATCATGACCACGAAGACATGGGTTCCAATCCCTTTTTATGCATAATCCCACTTTTATTTTGTGTTAGTAACTCAGTATAAATTAAATATAGTTTTTGTTGATAATTTTACAAGAATTGGGCCTAGCTTAGTGGCTAAGTGCTTGGACTTTTATGCTAGAGGTCTAAGGGTTAAATATAGCTAAGGCCATTTGGCCTTTGATATATTCCTTTGCTTTTCTTTGTTAAATAAGGTGGTGACACATGTCACCATCTTACTAGTTGAATAAATTTAAAGAAAACAATATGCGGAGGAGAAAAAAATATAAATAAATAAAAATAAATCCACGTTTTCCATTATATTAGGGATAATTTTGTCAAAAAAATAATTTCGTGATCAAAATAAAAATAATAATAATTCAATAACCACTCGTGTAGTTTACCTTAATTTTAAAATACATTAAAATTACAAAGCTATTGCTATTGTGTTAGTTTTTGATAAAGGGTGGTAATATGCGTTTTTTAGTTTCAAAATTATAAATAATTTGATCAAATTTATTACTTTTTTTAAATTTTTATTTATAGTTAAAAAATATTTAAAATAGGAAACCACAATGTAAAATATTGAATCAACCCTACACATAGCTTTGTTAGAATGAATTTCATCATTGCTGGAAAGGTCCAACTTGAACTGCCACCAAAACTCAAAGCATTTACAAGAGTCAAAAAGAATAAAGTTTCTCTTACTCTATCTACAAACCCTAGCTTACAGGGAAGAACTAAAAATATTTTTTTATGCTAAAGTTAAAAAATGTTTATAGAAAGATGTACTCAAGAATGAGAGCAAGTTTCGTTTGGAACATTCTTTTTTTTTAAAATACTCTAATATGATTACAAGTTAGTATTTTAATTCGATTTTATATCTGGATAAATTCACGCGCACTTATAACATATATTACTCAAATTTAGATCACCTATAAAAAGCATCTCAACCTTTACCTGGACCACTCAATGAGTTTACATTTGAAACATTCTAGCTTGTATGTATATTTTAAATTTATAAAAAATTAATTGTAATTTTTTACCTATAATAATATTTTTTTTATAATATATAAGTTTATCTTATAATCTATGTTCAAGCTGTGAAAGTACCCTTTTAAGAATGACATCTCCAAAATTTTATCTATAGTAATACTTTTTAGTAATATTTATTTTAGAATCGTAGGTTTGGTATTTTTGAACATCAAGATATAGAGTATTATTGACAAACGACAACTGAATTAAATGTTTTATATATTGATATAATTTCTTTGTCTTTATTAGTTTTCTAGTTGGAATGAATTTCATCATTAAATGTTTTATCTTTTCACGCAAAATATTTTTACTATAGGCTTTAGTTTTATAATTTATTTTTACCAATAGTTATGAACTTAGATGTTTTTTTATAGAACTTAAAACAAAGATTTAGGGGAAAAACTCTAGCCGATCAACCTTAGTTTTTTTTTTTAACAATCATACGTGGTTTGCAAGTTTTTTTAAATTTTTGTGTTAGTTGGTAATCGGCAATCACTTAATTATTGATTGCTGATTTTCGGTGTTTATTATTATTATTTGTTTTTATTTTTGTTTTCTTTTTCTTATTTTTTAATTAGAATTTCTGTTTTTATGGCACGCGTTTTCTCTGTCTTTGTGATACGCGTTTTTTTTATCCTTGTGACATGTTTTCTTTGTTTTTGTGGTTTTGTTTCATCTGTCCGCGTTTTTTTTGTCCTTGTGACATGTTTTCTTTGTTTTTGTGGTTTTGTTTCATCTGTCTTTGTGGCATGATTCAGCATACCCTTGCGGTCGATTGTTGCTCACATAGAGTTTTTAATCGGCGCTAGTTCTTGATTATGGTTTTGTCAGTGGTCACGCAAAGGTAGATCCCCACTCGGTTGATGGTTGTTTGTCGATGTAATCAGTCTTGGGTAGCGGAACATTCTGTCTGATAGTTTAGATCGCTCACCACTCCTTTTTCATCAGTTATGAGTCTCGATTAGATAGAGACAAGAAGATTCAGAAAGCTTCTGAATTTTGATGGCATGCTTATCTCCTTAGAAGTTTTTTTTTTCATTTCTCTTTATTTTTAAGTTGTAAGGAATTTAGATAGATTAGTCTCATTATTTTCCTTCATAGATATGTTGTAATTGTGATATTTTTATAGTTATAATAAAAATTCAGTGTCCATATTAAAAAAAATATTTTTTTGATAAATATATATTTCTTATGTATGGATATTTAAACTAGGAATTAAATTATCAAATGTAAACTTAGTTCCAAGAATCAAAAGTTAAAATAATATGAATGAAATTCAATGAAAAAATAGGAATAACTCAATGGATGAGTCTACCATAGGCGTCGTACATCACTAAACATTACTAATACAATTCACTGTTGAACATTATTAATATTTTTAATAAATATTAAAATTTTAAGGACTAGACTTATAATTAAAATTATTTCAGAAAAATTAAAAGTAAGGTTTAAAAACTTTTTATATTTTTTTATAGTATTTTTAATTGATATATGGAATCAAATATTCCAAAATCCCCTTAATATCAAAAACTCTAAACTCAATCCATTTATTTCCTTTCTGCCGCCGTTGCCGATAGAGCTTGTTGACTTTACCAAAGGCTTGCATCAGATAATTCATTAAGTTTGGTTTCTCGGCGTACCAAAGAAATTCCATTTGGGTCTCCACCCCATTCCTCAAACACAAGCAACAAATCCCTTGTTGGGTTAACGGCGGCGGCAGCAAAAGGAAAATAAAAGAGTTGGGTTTAAAATTTTTAATATTAAGAAAATTTTGAGATATTTGATTTTAATATATTAATTTAAAATGCTATAAAAAAATATAAAAGGTTTATTAAATCTTATTTTTAACTTTCTTATAAAATAATTTTAATTATAATTCTAGTCCTTAAGATTTTTAATCTTTATTAAAAAATTTAATAGTTGCGTTAGTGATATTCAACGGTGTACGACAAGAGATGGGCACTGGTCGGGTCGGGTTTTTTGCCCACCTGAACCTGACCTGAAAATATATACTACAAATTCGGACCCGACCCGACCTCACACTTGAAAAAAAATCCAACCCGACCCGAAAACTATATACTCAAACCTGACTCGACCCGAGCTATTAAAAATAATAAATTTTAGGGACTTGATTGTAAAAAAATTTAGGGACCTAATTAAAATAAATAAATTTTAGGGACTTAATTGTAAAAAATAATTTTAATGACCTTATTGTAAAAAATATATATAAAGAGTGAGCATTATTGTGAATATCCTTAAAAAATTTAAGGAAAAATTACACTATTAATCTGGGTCGAGTCGGATTTTCTCCACCTTAAAATTGAACCCGACCCGACCCGATTTTACCCTATAAAAAAAACCCTTACTCAAATTATAGGTACTAAACTTGGATTCCGTTCAGTTTCAAGTTAATTTTTTTTTTAAAGAGTTCTTGATTTTTTGAATTTGAGCTTTTTATATTTAAGATTTTTCAAGTTTAACCTTTTTTTAAGTTTGGGTTTAAATCGACTCAGGCTTATTTTGCGACCTCTAACGACCACTAGGGGCGGACCATAGGGGGTTTACCCCCCAATATTTTTTTTCATTAGAAATAAGATAGATTTTTTTTAGAAAAAAGGTAAAATTACCTTTATAATCCCTTTAAATTTGCAAATTTTTAGTTTGGCCCCGTCAAAAAATTTAATTCCATTTTGGTCTCCTTCATAAATTTTTAGTTTTTTTAAATTTTATTTTGGTCCCCTTTAAAAATTTCTAATTCCGCCCCTAACGACCACCAAGAGCCGCCACACCTGGCCAGCATGAGCACCAAGTTGAGAAGGACAAAAAGAAAAGTGTGATGGAGGAGATGAAGGAAAATTTTCTTGGCAATCATGTTCATAACCATGTAAAATAGCTTTATAAATTATTTATTGTACTTTTATTTAGGGTAAAATCCGTAAAATTTATTTAGTTTTATATTTTGAATAAATTATGCAGTTTTTTTTCAATCTATTTTATTTTGATCACCGATTATGTAAAAAATAATTTTGATCACTTATATTACCGATTCATTTTATTTTAGTCTCTGAACAGTTAATTTCCCGTTAGTTTGTTGACGTTGCAATAAAAGTATTTAATTTATAACTTGATCTTTGAATTTTAGACAAAGTACTAGTTTGACCCTAAACTTTATATACTAGTTTCACTCTGAACTTTAGATAAAATATCGATTTGACTTCTTGATCCGATGAAAGTCTCCCACCACCCGTTGCCGCTCACCACTGTTGGCCATCGCCACCACTAGCGGCATTGAAAACAATCTCATTCATGGTTTTTTTACACTAAACCAATTTGCAGTACATTTTTATATGGAGAACAGTCAGAATGCTATTGAGGAAGATTGTTGCTGCAAGAAAATATTCGAGCTTCGATGCCGCCTTTATGACAGGTGGTTTGTCGGAGAACATCTCCGGAATATCATGTTTGGTTGCAATAAGAACCACCATAAAAGTAACTCCGATTACAAAAGATGTCAAAACAGTCACCACGATCGAGAATTTTGCTGCTTTCGGATGCCTGATTCCGAAATCGTTTGCCACTCGAACACTGAGAGATAATAATTTGAAAAGATTAGACGAACATAATAATGGAGATCATATTGATACCAGATTTTGTATATAGGGCTTGAGCAATGGACCTTGCTAGTTGAATTCTATGTCAACCTCCACATCTCTCTTTTCTCCCCCTATTAATATAGTCCCAAAGCATGCTTGTAGTTGTTTGGGCCGAGCTAACCACCCCACTGAGTCTTCATAAATCAAATTGCAATTTACTATACATATATACTTTGATATTTGAATTGAATTCGTTTTCTAATTGCCGTGTTCAACTTATTGGTCGGCTAATTCAAATTGAATTTTGTAGAAATTTTATATGAGGGTGACCTGATCTTGTTTAAGGGACCTAGCGTTTCATCCCGTTAGACCAATTGGTCAATTTGATTTATTGATATTTACAAATTATTTATATAAATTAGATACTTAAATTTGGATTATGTCATATAAGTTTCCCTAAAGTAATAACGATTATTTTTTGGGTTAATATTCATTTTGGTACCTAAACTTAGCTTTATGTTATACAAATTTTCCAAAGCAGCAACTGTATTAAAAATTTTAGAGTTAATATTTTATTTTAGTACATGAACATAGTTTACCGGTTCAAATTAATACTTCAACTTAGATTTTTTTCTCAAAAAAATATTTATATTTTTTGTATAATTATTTATTACATTCAAAATAAAAATATTTAATATGAAATTCCAAAATTATTTAATTTCATTTAAATCCATTGTCCCAAACTGATTTTTAATAGTTTAATTTAAACACAATTGATTTAAGAAACTAAATTTACGTACCAATATACATATATTATCTCTTAAATTTTTTGCGGAGTACATTACTAAGAAGAGAGACATTTTGATACTTATATTCTCAAGACAAATGTCAGATTCAAACATATACAAAATGAGATATTACGAACATCTGTGACTATTCAATCAATTAGTGAGTCTCAAGTACGAACAAAGACATTATAAAATCAGATTAAATCAACAAATTAAAATCAAATACCAAAATATATATATTTCCACTGTTTATGTGATTGAAGAATAATGAAAGCTGCACATAAGTCTCAGTTATTGTCTTATTGAATATCGACAATTGATTCTTTAAGCTAATCCAACTTCTTAAAAATGAAATTATTTCCATGTTGACCTTCCTTTCTTAACACGTACAATCAAATAAACCCTAATTAAGCCTGTTGTAGTTGGATCTTTGTTTCCTGTGGGATTATTAAGATCCACTTGGAAGTTAGTATTACCCTCTTTATTAACTTTTTAAATGCATTTGGAAGATGACCATCAACCATAAACCAAAAGGAAAACACTTTGCAACATAAAGTTGTAAGATTTTAAAAAAATGTTGGAAAGGGAGATCATGTAATCCAAGAATCTGATCTCGTCTATTTGACTTCGTCCAGAAAAGTCAACAATTCAAATTCACTTACTAAAAAATCATCCTAATTCAAAAGTCGGTTTATTTATAATTATATATATTATTTAATATTTATTATTATTTTCGAGATGAGTTGAATTTAGTTGGACTTTTTTGTTAAAATTTTGGGATTAAATTAGGATTGGATTATACTTTTATTACGTCGGATCGAGTCATGAATAAAATATATTAAAACAGGGTCGAATCGGATCGAAATACATAGTAACTGACATCATGTTCGGCATACCATTAGCCTCCCGATGTATTTTGCTAAAGCGCACACATGGTAATCTTTGACAAACATCATAGTGATTGACATCTGTTGTAACTTGAATAAGTTAGTGCAGTTAGAGTTTGTTCAAGTAGTTAGATGGTTAGTTAGATTAGCCAACTAATTATTTTTGTGTATATAAAGTCATGTAATCATTTGTTTTCATATATGAGAAATATATTCAAAACCCATTATTCAACATGGTATCAGAGGCCATTTTTTTCTGGGCCGTTATTCTTTTCGTCTGAGCCCGTTTCTCTATTCCGTTTCATTCACTTGGTCTTGCGGTTCATTCACCGTTTTTTCCCTTTTCGTTTTTCGATTTTCCCTTTCGAAAACCTAGGGTTTTTTCTTGATTTCGTGCTATCGAAAACCTATGGCGGCCGATATCGATTTCACTCACCCCCTGTATCTTCATCCCTCCGATACTCCGGGCGTTCTCTTGGTGTCCCATCAGCTCGTCGGACTGGATAACTACTGCGTCTGGAGTCGTTCAATGCGTATTGCGCTGCTTGCCAAGAATAAACTTGGCTTCATCGATGGTGACTGCAAAAAGGATAGTTACGACGGCGATTTGCAGAATCAATGGGAGCGATGTAATGCCATCGTTCTGTCCTGGATTCTTAATTCCGTCAGTAAAGAGCTCTCGGCCGACATCGTTTTCGCTTCCAACGCGGCCTTGGTTTGGAAGGATCTTAAGGAACGCTTTGATAAGGTGGACGGCTCTCGGATCTACTTCCTCCACCGTGAGATCACCACTCTTGTTCAGGGTGATATGTCCATTTCGGCTTATTTCACCAAGTTGAAGCTCCTTTGGGACGAATATCAAACCCTTGTTCCTTTTGCTATGTGTGAATGTGAATCTTCACGCGATAATCTGAAGCTTCTGGTTCAACAGAAGCTGTTTCAGTTTCTCATGGGTCTCACTGACTCATATTCTGCAATCCGGAGTCAGATCTTGCTCATGCAACCGTTGCCAACCGTCAACCAGGCCTACTCGATGCTGGTCCAAGAAGAATCTCAGCGCTCTCAATTGTCTGTGGTGCCTCCGTTCTCTGAAGCTCTCTTTTCTACGGCGGGTTCTGGTTCGCGCCGGCGTTTCAATGGTCTCTGTGATCATTGTAAAATCAAGGGCCACAAGAAGGAGAATTGCTATCGTCTTATCGGGTATCCTTCTGACTTCAAATTTACTCGAAAGAAGCTTCCTCCATCTGCTTCGTCTAACTCTTCCGTTGCGGCTCAAACTTCTTCTCGTCCCTTGGATGAAGTGTCTCTAAATTCTTCCGTTGCTGCTCCGGCATTGACTCAGGCTCAGTATGCTCAACTTCTCAATTTGTTGAGCCCGGCTCCTTCGGTTGAGTCTTCTGCAAACGTGGCAGGTATATCCCACTGTCTTTCAGTCTCTGGTTCTAGTTGGATCTTGGATACGGGTGCTACGGATCACATGATATCCGATTTTCGGGGCCTACAATCTCGTATTTCATGTGCTAGTGAATCTCGTACAGTTCATCTTCCAAATGGTAATATTGTTCCCGTTCAGTCTATTGGTAGTTATCAATTTGATCCTTCTCATTCTGTTTCAAATGTCCTTTATATTCCTAGCTTTCAACATAATCTTTTGTCTGTCTCCAAATTAACTCGTGATTTCAATTGTTCTATTACATTTTTTCTTAACTTCTGTGTCTTACAGGTCTCTCCGATGGCAAGATGATGGGGATTGGTAAAGAATCTCGCGGCTTGTATTTGTTTGATTCCTCAAGTCTGCTCTCTGGTTTGCCTAATCCTGTTTTGCCTAATCCTGTTTTGTCTAATTCTGTTTCTGTTTTTGATTCTTTTCCTCATTCTGTTGCTATTGAATGTATGTCCAATGTGACTTCTAATAATACAAGTCTCTGGCATGCTCGATTGGGGCATGTGGCTTCTTCTAAATTGCATCATGTTCCTTTTTTACATTCTATGTTTTTTGATGCTGCTTTGACTCATGATTGTTCTATATGTCCTTTAGCTAAGCAAACTCGTAAGCCTTTTCCTCATAGTACTTCTAGGTCCACTGTTCCTTTTGCTATGTTACATCTTGATATTTGGGGACCCTATAGGGTTTCTACACATAGTGGTCATAGATTCTTTCTGACAATAGTGGATGACTTCTCTAGGATGACTTGGGTATACCTGTTGAAGCATAAGACTGAAGTTCCTTTCCACCTTAAGAATTTTCTTGCTCTTATTCAAAATCAGTTCTCTGCAGTTGTTAAAACTATCCGTAGTGACAATGGTTCTGAGTTTTTTAGCTCAGACTGTTCTTCTTTATTCACTAGTCTTGATATAGTTCATCAAAGTTCCTGTGTTTACACACCTCGGCAAAATGGGGTTGCTGAGCGTAAACACAGGCACCTTCTTAAAGTTGCTCGTGCATTAAAATTTCAGTCTCATATTCCAATCAAATTCTGGGGAGAATGTGTTAAAATAGCTTGTTATCTTATCAATCGCTTGCCCTCTTCCATTCTTCATAACAAAAGTCCTTTTGAACTCCTTTTCAATAAGCCTCATAATCTTTCTCACCTTCGAGTGTTTGGCTGTCTTTGTTATGCCACTCAACCTAATTACAAAGACAAAATTTCCCCCAAAGCTATTCCTTCTGTTTTCATGGGGTATTTCTCCACTCAGAAAGGCTACATTTTGTTTAACCTTGCTACCAAGTTCTTATTTGTTAACCGTGATGTTCATTTTCATGAGTCTGTTTTTCCCTTTCAATTTTCTTCTCCTTCATCTTCCTTGTTTTTCCTACCAATGTTACCATTCCTGACTCAGATTTTTTGTTTTTTCATCCACCTCCTGATACTCCTGCACCATCTGCTAACCCTGACCCTCCTGATTCCTCTGCATCCTCTATTGTTCCTACTCCACTTGTTCCTCCTGCATCTGCAACTGAACCTGAAACTGTTAACCCTGACATTATTACCACTGCACCTCATACTTTCCCTGATAACCTTGAAACTGTTACTCCTGCAACTGTTAACCCTGCACCTGTTGTTAATCTTGAACCTTCTGTTGTGTTACCTACTGTTGAACCTATTATTCCTCTTCCTTCTGATGCTTCAACACTTGTACCCAGTTATCCTTTAGTTTCTTCCCGTCGTTCTTCTAGGGTTTCTAGGCCTCCCTCCTGGTTGAATGACTATGTCTCTTCTTCTTCTGCTTCCTTAGTTGCTTATCCTATTTCTTCTAACATTTCCTATTCTCATCTTCCTGTTTCTACTCAAGCTTTTCTCACTGCCACTTCTTCTTTGGTTGAACCTTCTTCTTATGTTGAAGCTGTTAAACATCATGTCTGGGTCACAGCCATGAAAGAAGAGATTCAGGCCCTGGAATCGAATAACACTTGGTCAGTGGTTTCCCTTCCTCCAGGCAAGACTCCCATAGGCTGCAAATGGGTTTATAAGATTAAGTACAAGGCTTCTGGGGAGGTTGAACGCTATAAAGCTCGTTTGGTTGCTAAGGGATATAGTCAAAAGGAGGGTATTGACTACACTGATATTTTTTCCCCTGTTGCTAAATTGGTCACTGTGCGTTCTGTTTTGGCCTTGGCTTCCATCTTTCATTGGCCCCTCTTTCAGATGGATGTTTTTAATGCCTTCCTTCAGGGTGACTTGTTTGAGGAAGTCTACATAGAGTTGCCTTCTGGATTTTGCAGTCAGTGGGAGCGTTCTGTTTGTCGACTGCAAAAATCTCTTTATGGGCTCAAACAAGCCTCTCGGCAATGGAATTTGAAATTGACTCAGGCTTTGCTTGCTTCTGGTTTTCAACAGAGTAAGCACGACTATTCCTTATTTACCAAGAAATGTGGTGACAAGGTGGTCATATTGTTGATATATGTTGATGATTTAATCTTGACTGGGAATGATAATTCTCTGATTGAAGAGTTAAAAGGAATCCTGAATCAGAATTTTAAGATGAAGGATTTGGGTTCCTTGAGATATTTTCTTGGTTTTGAGATTCTTAGATCTCAAGAAGGGATACTGTTGACTCAACGCAAGTATGCCCTGCAATTAATTGAAGACAGTGGGCTAGGGGGAGCCAAACCTGCCACAACTCCTTTAGAGCAAAATAAAAGACTTACTTCATTTGAATATGATCAAGGGTTAGTGCAGCAAGAATGTGATCCTTTATTGAAGGACAAGTCAGTTTATCAAAGGCTGATTGGGAGATTGTTATATCTGACACATACAAGGCTGAATATAATGTTTGCAGTTCATTGTTTAAGTCAATTCATGCAGCAACCCAAGGAGTCACATTGGCAATCTGCTTTAAGGGTGATCAGATATATTAAGAGCAATCCTGGCCAGGGTATTTTACTGAGTTCTTCAAGTACTTGTCAGTTAATTGCTTACTGTGATTCGGATTGGGCATCGTGTCTAATGTCAAGAAAGTCAGTTACAGGGTTTTGCATCAAGATAGGAGACTCGTTGATCTCTTGGAAAGCAAAGAAACAAAACACGGTTGCTAGATCATCTGCCGAAGCAGAATATAGAAGCATGGCAGCAACTGCTTCAGAAATTGTTTGGTTAAGTGGGCTGCTAGATGAGTTGGGAGCTAATTTGATCAAGCCTTCCAAGATGTTTTGTGACAGCAAAGCAGCACTTCAAATTGCGGCTAATCCTGTTTTCCACGAGCGCACCAAGCACATCGAAATAGACTGCCACTTTGTTCGAGAGAAGATTCAAGAAGGGTTGATACAAACTGAACATGTTTCTTCAGAAGATCAACTAGCAGACATAATGACAAAGGGTCTCGGCATTCAGCAACATGGATATCTTGTATCCAAGTTAGGAGTCAAAGATGTATTTCAAACTCTAACCTGAGGGGGAGTGTTGTAACTTGAATAAGTTAGTGCAGTTAGAGTTTGTTCAAGTAGTTAAATGGTTAGTTAGATTAGCCAACTAATTATTTTTGTGTATATAAAGTCATGTAATCATTTGTTTTCATATATGAGAAATATATTCAAAACCCATTATTCAACAACATCATTATGTCACTCCGAAAGCACCAACATGTCTACTTTAGTTTATCACGCATCGCCTTTCTGTTTGTTAACACTCGTATGTTATTATTTCAGTTCTCGCCGCTCTATTAATTTTGCAATATCCTTTATAATTGTCTCTTCATTTCCTATGGTTGTAGCCCCAAAATACTAATAGATAACAAACGAAGCAAGTTAAAAAGAAGAACAACAGAAAAGCAATCAAAAAAATATATTAAAAATAATTTCTGTAAATGAAATTGAAATAAACCGAAAATTCAAAGATAATAGAAACCAAAGGAAAAACTAGTAACCGATCAAAAGACTTAGACCGAGACATGTGTTATCACAGTGTCCTTAAAACAAATTCGTCCCCTCCCGGTGCTGGAGTTACTATGGAACGTCTGTCTCTCAGGATACAACGGTAGAATACAACCAAAGAAGCAATGCAACCTTGACTGCAAGGACGAACTTTACAGAAGTAGAACAGTATTAACAATCTGGCTAGAGGGTTTTTATGCTGTGTTTTAGATAGAAACAAGAGGCCTCCTTTTATAGTTCAGGCAGGAGACATGATTAATTACATAATTAATATGCTACTTAAAATTCTGAAAAGTTACAATTTTCAGAAATCAAAATGGTAATTATCACAAAATTAATCCAAATAAATTAGAAGTTACAACCAGCTGAAGGGTTTGTAACTCCATAAAACTGTGGGTTAATTCTATAGTTTCTATTGGAAAATTAAGTAAAAAAAAACTGTTATTTTAAAAAAATCAAGTCCAAGACCCCAAGGCCCATCTTTGATTTTTATATAATTAAACTATGACTAGCCCAAAGTATCTAGTTCAAGCCTTTGTCTTGTTTCCAACAATAACATGAAGAGCTTCTACATATAAAGCTTTTCAAATCTATGTTTCCAACAAGTTTGGGACATCTTACTTTCCATCTCATTGTTTTCAACATTATGGGTGTTATTTTGAGCAACAATTTTTCATTCACACATTGAACATTTTGAGCATGTAAATATACACATTTCATCTACTCTTGTAGTAGATTAATAATCCATTTAGTCCCAATTAATTTGACTAATGGGACCCACTCAAATTCAAGCTCTAAAATGTTCATGTATCATATCATTTTTCTAACAATCCCCTACATGAATGAAAATTGTCTGGGTTAAGGTTTAATAGTGTTCAATGGTTGAAACCTGCATAGGATAGGTAGGTGTTACCCTTTGAACCTTACCTTGTAAAGATGTACATATTTTACTAGCTGTCCAGTAGACTTGATGTCTTTGAATTGTCATGCTTTCAGTGTAAACGTAAAATTATACCTTACACAGGAATTTTCTAACTTCTGTTCAGTTCTCCTGGGTGTGTCCGTTTTGGCCATGAACACCATCCTGATTATGTGAAAGTTTATAAAGAATTAAGCCCTACACAATTCTTCTTTGAAGCGGCCCCACTTCTCTTTCACATAGGTGATTCATTTAAAGCAATCCGCTTGATCTGTTCAGAATTTTTGACAACTTAAAATTATTAAATCAAACATTGCTAACCTACTTGCACAGGTATCATTGTTAAATTAAGAATGGGTAGGGTGTGCTCCCCCATAATGATCTCATCTTATTTATAATTAAGTTTTCTCTTTGAACCTATATCTTGGGATCTCCAGTCAAATAGGTTGAGTTTCCATTATAAATTCATCCTCTCAAGGGCTTCAATCCCATTCCTTTTGATGATTTGTCAACTAACTCCCTGTTTAACCCATTCGTTAACGGATCCATTATATTATCTTTTGATTTAATATAATCAATAGAAATAACTCCAGATGAGAGTAGTTGTCTAATGGTATTATTCCTACGACGAATATGTCTAGACTTACCTTTATACATATTGCTTTGTGCCCTTCCAATCGCTGACTGACTATCACAGTGTATGCATATTGGAGGCACGTATTTTTTCCCACATTAAAATATCCTCCAAAAAATGTCGTAGCCATTATGCCTCTTCACCACATTTGTCTAACGCAATAAATTTATATTCTATTGTGGATCTGGCTATAACTATTTGTTTTGAGGATTTCTATGACACAACTGCACCTCATAGTGTAAAAACAATCCACTAGTAAACATACAGTCTTTTGTATTAGAAATCCAATTAGTATCATTGTATTCTTCTAGAGATAACTCCAGTTGAGAGTAGTTGTCTAATGGTATTATTCCTACGACGAATATGTCTAGACTTACCATTATACATATTGCTTTGTGCCATTCCAATCGCTGACTGACTATCACCATGTATGCATATTGGAGGCACGTGTTTTTTTCCACATTGAAATATCCTCCAAAAAATGTCGTAGCAATTATGCCTCTTCACCACATTTGTCTAATGCAATAAATTCATATTCTATTGTGGATCTGGCTATAACTGTTTGTTTTGAAAATTTCTATGACACAACTGCACCTCCTAGTGTAAAAACATATCCACTAGTAAACTTACAGTCTATTGTATTAGAAATCCAATTAGCATCATTGTATACTTCTAGAACTGGTAGATATCTCATATAGTGCAACCCATAATCACGAGTGTTTCTCAAGTACCTAAGTACTCTAACAATTGCTTTCCAATGATCAGCACTCGGATTACTAGTATATTTGCTTAATTTGCTCACAACATAAGCAATATCTGGTCTAGTACAACTCATTAGATACATCAAACTTTCAATAATTCTAAAGTATTTTACTTGAGAAATACCTTCTCCTCAATTTTTGGATAAATGAACACCAGTACCTAAAGGTGTTTTAGCCACTCTTGTATCATCTTTGTTAAACTTTTTACGAATTTTATCAACGTAATGTGACTGACTTAATATGAGACCATATGAACTTCGTATAATTTTAATTCTTAAAATTACTTTAGCAAGTCTCATATCTTTCATGTCAAATTTAGAATTTAACATATTTTTGGTATATTTAACCATTTTGTCATTACTACCAACAATTAACATGTCATCCACATATAAACACAATATGACATAACCATCTTTTGTGTCCTTTACGTAGACACATTTGTCACACTCATTATTTTTAAATCCATTGGTTTTCATCGCTTGGTCAAACTTTTGATGTTATTATTTTGATGCATGTTTCAAACCATACAATGATTTAACCAATTTACAAACTTTCTTTTCTTTTTCTGGATTTATAAAACCTTCAGGTTGTTCCATGTAGATTTTTTCATCTAAATCTCCATTTAAAAAAGTTGTTTTTACATCCATTTGATGAACTTCTACATTTCACAATGCTGCAATTGCGAGAATTATTTTTATGAAATTTATTCTCGTCACAGGAGAATATGTATCAAAATAATCAAGACCTTCTTTCTGTTTATAACCTTTAATTACAAGTTTGGCCTTGTATTTCTCAATGGAACCATCAGGTTTCATTTTCCTTTTGAATATCCATTTGGATCCTAGAGGTTTACAACCTGGTGAAAGGTCTACTAATTCTCAAGTATGATTTTGTAAAATAAAATCTACTTTACTTTTAATAGTTTTCTTCCAAAGAGGTCCTTCAGAAGAAGTTATTGCTTTTGTAACATTTGTGGTTCACTTTATAACAAAAAGGTTAGAAAATCTGGTCCAAACGATTTTTCAACTCTTGCTCTTTTACTACGTCATAGTTTTAACTCAACTTTTGAATCATCATTTTTATTCATAGTTGTTGAGTTGTATGGAGCTCGATTCGATCAACCAATTTAGCTCACCAAGTGGTGGAGAGGTGGATATTTGGGTGGAAGGGTTGTGGAAGCTAGAAAGATTAAAGACACAATGATTTATAGTGGTTCGGCCTTCTAACAAGCACCTACATCCACTACCTTAGCTTCCCACTAAGGATTTCACAATCAATCCACTAATTGATTCGTCCCCTTTTCTAGGATTAGGAGGAAACCCTTACAACCGATCAAGCTTCTACCCAAAGCCTTGATCAAAACCCTCTTTTACAAAGAGATAAATAAAGCAAACTTAAACCCTCTAATAGGTGTTTGTTTGCAGAATGAAGCACTCACCCAAAACCTAAAACACTTGAGCAAATTTGACAATTTTGGCTCACTAGTGTTTGTCTATACAAGAAATGACACTTTAAGCACTAAGACAATTTCTTGATCATTTGTTGATTGGCAATTGAAGCATTAGCCTTCTCTTGATGCTTGGAGGTCCCTTTTATACTCCCAATTGAGTTTATAGCCGTTTAGGACCGTTGGGGTTGAAATAGAGTCGTTGGAGCCTTTAATTCCATCCATAAATGCAGTTCTGCAGCTCCCCGTTTCGAAACGCTCGAAGCCGTTTCGAAACACCCTCAATATAGAAAGAGCCGTTGCAGTCTGTCAGGGTACCCGTTTCGGAACACCCCCTTGCCGTTTCGGAACGCGTATCGGAACGTTCTAAGCCCGTATCAAAACGACCTGCATTTAAAAGTTAGTTGGGAAAGAGCCGTTGGGGTTTATGACCGTTGTGGTCAGTGCCACGTGGGCGTATCGAAACGGCCTAGCCTGTTTCGAAACGCTGGCCCCGTTTCGATACGAGTATTGAAACGTTTTGGCCACTGGAGGCACCTGTTTCGAAACGCCCTAAGGTGTTTCGAAACACTTGGTCAGTTTTGTTAAAATTGGCCTTTGAAAACATGAAAAACCTTTTTGAAAAATTCCCTAAACATATATTTGGACTTGGGAAATGTTTTAAATACTTTTTAAACAGTCCAAAACATTTTTCAATTATTATATCAAAACATTAGTTCTACAATCTCCCCCTTTTTGATATAATAAAACTTTCTTGAAAAATTGTTTGGGATTCTCCCCCTTTAACTTTAAAAATGTGAATAAGAGACTAAAGATATGAAATCAAATAAAGCTCCCCCTTATTCATTTGAAAATTCAATTTTTCAAACCATTTCTCCCCCTTTTTGTTATATCAAAAAGAATTTAAAACATTAAGTTCAAAAATAACAATAGAGGTAAAATTTTGACAAAAATAATAATTTGGTTTTAAAATGGCTCCCCCTTACTCAAGGCATCATTGAAATGTTAGTCACAACATATATGATCATCTAGTTGAATTAAATAAAAATAAGACTAATAAAATCAAAACAACTAGAAATTTTACCAACACTTGAATTCAAGGGAGGATGTGAAGCCTTCCTTCTCCAAGTGTCTTTCCTTGTGTGTATGGAGCTCCCCCTCAATGTTTGACTTGTTGAACATCTCCATCACACCTATAAAAGAAAATCAAGTGACTTTTGGTATCCAAATTGCTTTGGATCCATAAACGTTAGTTGCACAAAATTTAGTCCCCTTAGGAATCCATTTTTCAATTTCATCCTTTTTAGTTGAAGTGGTTAGTCCTTTTGGGACCCAAACACTTCTAAAACATTTTCCATTCACAAATCTAGGGGCACTAGATTGTCTAACATAAAAATTTGATTTTCCAAAATTGTTTTTCTTTTCAAGCTCTTTGGAAATCAAATCTTTTTCTTCTTGAACTTTTTGAAGCAATTTTTGTAAATCAAAACATTTTAATTCAAACTTTTCAAGTTTTGCTTCAAGTTCAAGTTTGGTTTTAGAAAGCAAATCATTTTGAATTTTTAACTTTGAAATCAATTTATTGTTTTTCAAAATGTGGCTTTTAAAATCTAAAACCAAATCATCATAGGCATCTTGTAATTCATCAAAAGTGTAGGAACATGAAGTAGATGAATTAGAAGTTACCCTTGAATCTTCTTCGATGGCCATAAGGCAAAGGTTGGCTTGTTCATCATCGGTGGAGTCCTTATCACTCCAAGTAGCCACATGTGCCTTTTTCGTATGGCTTGAAGTGCTTGCCCTCTCCTTTCTCTTGGGTTCTCGTTCAAGCTCTCTCAAAGCTTTCTTCATGAACGGGGCACACTTCTTGAAGAGATGAACTATCTCTTCATCTTCATCCTCCTCTTCACTTGTGTAGACATGATGGCAAGTGGAGGATTTGAGAGCCATGGCACTAGCATTGATGCCAAGCCCTTTGATTTTCTTCTCTCCCATAGCTCTAATTTCTTCCCTCTTCTTCTCATCCTCTTTATTCTTCTTCATGATTTGATGAGTAAGGAGTGACCCCATGAGTTCATCAAGCTTCAAAGTCTTCAAATTTTTGGCTTCGATGATGGCGGTCCTCTTTGAGTCCCAAGACTCGGGAAGTGAGTAGATGAGCTTTCGAACAAGCTTCTCCTCCGGGATGGCTTCTCCATAACCTTTAAGACCATTGGTGATGGTGGAGAACCTATCAAACATCTTCTCAATGTTCTCTTCCGGATCCATTTTGAAGTTCTCATACTCCAAGGTTAGGAGCCCAATCTTGGTCTCCTTGACTTCATTGGTTCCCTCGTATGTGACTTCAAGCTTGTCCCATACCTCCTTGGCACTCTCACAAGAAGACATCTTCTCATAGATGGATGGACCAAATGCACAAAATAGAATGTGCAATGCTTTGCAATTTAGCTCCATCTTCTTGCGATCATCGGCACTCCACTCCGCTTTATTTCTTTTAGGCACGAACGGACCATCTTCAACTACATCCCATAGCTTGTAATCTTTTGATTTGATGAAGAACTTCATCTTTGTCTTCCAATGGGCATAGTGGTCTCCGTCGAAGAAAGGCAGTTTGTCGATGGATTGCGCCATTTGAGCCGGTTGATGAAATAGTGATCGAGCTTGCCGGATCTTCTCAATAGGATGTTAATCCTCACCGATTGAGCCAAGCTCTGATACCAATTGTTGAGTTGTATGGAGCTCGATTCGATCAACCAATTTAGCTCACCAAGTGGTGGAGAGGTGGATATTTGGGTGGAAGGGTTGTGGAAGCTAGAAAGATTAAAGACACAATGATTTATAGTGGTTCGGCCTTCTAACAAGCACCTACATCCACTACCTTAGCTTCCCACTAAGGATTTCACAATCAATCCACTAATTGATTCGTCCCCTTTTCTAGGATTAGGAGGAAACCCTTACAACCGATCAAGCTTCTACCCAAAGCCTTGATCAAAACCCTCTTTCACAAAGAGATAAATAAAGCAAACTTAAACCCTCTAATAGGTGTTTGTTTGCACAATGAAGCACTCACCCAAAACCTAAAACACTTGAGCAAATTTGACAATTTTGGCTCACTAGTGTTTGTCTATACAAGAAATGACACTTTAAGCACTAAGACAATTTCTTGATCATTTGTTGATTGACAATTGAAGCATTAGCCTTCTCTTGATGCTTGGAGGTCCCTTTTATACTCTCAATTGAGTTTATAGCCGTTTAGGACCGTTGGGGTTGAAATAGAGTCGTTGGAGCCTTTAATTCCCTCCATAAATGCAGTTCTGCAGCTCCCCGTTTCGAAACGCTCGAAGCCGTTTCGAAACACCCTCAATATAGAAAGAGCCGTTGCAGTCTGTCAGGGTACCCGTTTCGGAACACCCCCTTGCCGTTTCGGAACGCGTATCGGAACGCTCTAAGCCCGTATCGAAACGACCTGCATTTAAAAGTTAGTTGGGAAAGAGCCGTTGGGGTTTATGACCGTTGTGGTCAGTGCCACGTGGGCGTATCGAAACGGCCTAGCCTGTTTCGAAACGCTGGCCCTGTTTCGATACGAGTATCGAAACGTTTTGGCCACTGGAGGCACCTGTTTCGAAACGCCCTAAGGTGTTTCGAAACACTTGGTCAGTTTTGTTAAAATTGGCCTTTGAAAACATGAAAAACCTTTTTGAAAAATTCCCTAAACATATATTTGGACTTGGGAAATGTTTTAAATACTTTTTAAACAGTCCAAAACATTTTTCAATTATTATATCAAAACATTAGTTCTACAATAGTGTCGTCATAAATTCGTTTAGACGAGCTTTGTCCTTCTTTGGACTTGCATGGAAATACATCTTCAAAGAACGATGCATTCCTTGATTCCATTATAGTATTCTTATGTATATATGGATTACTAGACTCATACACAAGAAATCTATAAGCAGTATTGTTATGTGCATAGCCTATGAAGATGTAATCCACTGTTTTTGGACCAATTTTCACTTTCTTTGGTGTTGGAACTACTACTTTTGCAAGACACCCCCACACTTTTAAATATTTGTAGAATGGTTTTCTACCTTTTCATAACTCATACGGAGTTTTATCTTGGTTTTTTTGAGGTACGTTATTTAAAAGGTAATTACTTGACAAAATAGCTTCATCCCACAAATTTTTTGGTAGTCCTGAACTTATTAACATCGCATTCATCATTTCTTTTAAAGTGTGGTTTTTCCTTTTTGCAACACCGTTTGATTGAGGTGAATAAGGTGCAATTACCTCATGTACAATTCCATGTTGCCCATGAAATTCTCCAAATTCATACTCACCACCTTTATCACTTCTAATCACCTTAATTTTCCTATTAAGTTGATTTTCTACTTCATTTTTAAAAAGAATGAATTTCTCTAAGGCTTCATCTTTGCTTTTGAGCAAATACGCATAACAATATCTTGTGTTATCATCAATAAATGTGATAAAATATTTATTACCACCTCTCGTTTTCACAAATTTTAAATCGCACAAGTCACTAGGAATTAAATTCAGTGGTTCTGTATTTCTTTCTATGGTTTGGAAAGATGATCTTGTCAATTTTGCATATACACAAGTTTCACACTTATGTTTTGAATTAATTTGGAATGATGGGATGTGTTCTAAGTTAATTAACCTACACAAGGTATCATAATTAACATGTCTCAGTCTACCATGCCATATATTGGAAGACTCAATCAAGTAGGCAGAAGAAGTACTTGCTTTATTATTATTAATTCTCATTACATTGAGCTTAAAAAGCTCATCCATAACATACCCCTTCCCCACATACATCCCTGACTTTGACAAGATAAATTTTTCTGACTCCAAAACTAAACTAAACCTATGTTTGGTCAAGAGAGATCCAGATACCAAGTTCTTCCAGAACTCAGGCACATACAGAACGTTGTTGAGAGTCAGCAGCTTTCCAGAAGTCATTTTGAGCACCATCTTGCCTACCTCTCCCGTAACAACCTCAAAGGTAGCGAACAACTCACGAGTTGAGCAGAAATGACATGTGGCACTAGTGTCTATCCACCACTCTTTAAGATTGGACCTTACCAAATTCACTTCGAACACCATGGAAGAAAGATTGATGTCACACATATCCTCAGCAATGTAATCCACCAGATTAGCTCGAACATTCTTGTTCTTCTTCCGTGGAAGCTTGCATCCATTTGATTTGTGATCCTCCTTGCCACAATTGAAGCATTTTCCTTTGAATTCTTGTTTCCCAATTCCACCTTTATATCCAAGCTTCAGCGCTTGCTTCCCTTTCCACTTTTTGAGATTTTGAGCAGCCTAGGAGCTTTGACCATGGTCAACCACATTTGCCTTAACTAAGGAAATATGGCTCTTCCTATCATTAGTCCGATTGTCTTCTTCAATTCTAAGTCTGACAATGAGCTGCTCCATGTTCATCTCTTTTCGCTTATGCTTGAGATAGTTCTTGAAATCCTTCCAGCCAAGAGGTAGCTTCTCAATGGTTGCAGCCACTTGGAAAGTTTCACTAATGGACATGCCTTCATCATGAATTTCGCCTAAGATCACCTGGAACTCTTGGACTTGGCTTATGATCGTCTTGTTGTCTACCATCTTGAAATCCAGAAATTTGCCAACAACAAATTTCTTTGCTCCAGCGTCTTCTGCTTTGTACTTCTTGTCCAAAGACTCCCATAACTCTTTGGTCATTTTCACCTTTTGATACACATTGTACAAATCATCAGCTAAACCATTCATAATATAATTTCTGCAAAGAAAATCGGAATGCTTCCAGGCTTCAACAGCACTAAAAACTTGAAAGTCAGTCTCATCTTCTCCCAACGTTGAAGAATCTTTCGTCAAGAATCTCGCAAGATTAAGCGTGGTCAAATAGAACAACATCTTCTGTTGACACCGTTTAAAGTTCAACTCGATGAATTTCTTTGGCCTTTCAACCGTGTTCGTAGGTACCGCAACAGACATCTGAAACGAGGCATACCTTAGAGGAGCACTCATAGAGGACCTATGATCAACAATGTTCGTAGGTCTCGCAACATCATTGACTTGATCAACAACAAGTGGAATCACACCTTGCTCTTTCTCCATTTCATAAAATCGAGTATGTTTTAAGATTAATAGATAACAAACGAAGCAAGATAAAAAAGATGAACAACAAAACAAATAAAAAAATATATATTAAAAACAATTTCTGTAATAGAAATTGAAATAAATCGAAACTTCAAAGATAATAGAAACCAAAGGAAAAACCAGTAACCGATCAAAAGACTTAGACCGAGGCATGTGCTATCACAGTGTCCTTAAAACAAATTCGTCCCCTCTCGGTGCTGGAGTTATTATGGAACGTCTGTCTCCCATGATACAACGGTAGAATATAGCCAAAGGAGCAATGCAACCTTGACTGCAACGACGAACTTTATAGAAGCAGAACACTATTAACAATCTAGCTAGAGGGTTTTTATAGTGTGTTTTAGATAGAAACACAAGGCCTCCTTTTATGATGTTCAGGCAGGGGACATGATTAATTACATAATTAATCTGCTACTTAAATTTCCGAAGAGTTACAATTTCCAGAAATTAAAATGGTAATTATCACAGAATTAATCCAAATAAATTGGAGGTTACAACCAGCCGAAGGGTTTGTAACTCCATAAAAACCGTGGGTTAATTCTATAGTTTCTGTTGGAAAATTAAGTCAGGAAAGAAAAAAAACCTGTTATTTTGAAACCCAAGTCCGAAGCCCTAAGGCCCATCTTTGATTTTTATATAATTAAACTATAACTAGCCTAAAGTATCTAGTCTAAGCCTTTGTCTTGTTTCCAGCAATAACATGAATAGCTTCTACATATAAAGCTTTCCAAATCTATGTTCCCAACAAGTTTGGGACATCTTACTTTCCATCTCATTTTTTCCAACATTATGAGTGTTACTTTGAGCAACAATTTCTCATTCACCCATTGAACATTTTGAGCATGTAAATATACACATTTCATCTACTCTTGTAGTAGATTAATAATCCACTTAGTCCTAATTAATTTGACTAATGGAACCCACTCAAATTCAAGCTCTAAAATGTCCATGTATCATATCATTTTCCTAACAAATATTTTGTCAATTCCACTGTCTCACGAGCCTTCTTTATTAACGTTTGTTTTTTTTTGCGAAAAAATCAAATCTAATAAGGATCCCTTCGCTATTTTCGAATGTTGTTGATTCTTCTTCTTATGACGTCCACACCCCTTCTTTTGTATATTGTTTTCAGTCCTCACTCGATCATATGATGATACTACATTTAAAATAATTTCCGTTACATTGCTAACCTTTTTAGTGACCTCCTTACATGTGACACCATCAATTATCAGCTCCATCGCTTCCTTAACATGTATCCCTACTCCCTAAACCTCTAATGAAAAGCTCACAGACAATCTACAAGTCCCTTTGCATTTAACTCATTTCATAGACCCAATCGTTGATGACAATCCTCGTTATGCGGAATAACACCAACCTCCTCATCCGCCATTTAACCTCCTGAACCCATCGATGTGTCAATCACTTGATCATCCGGTCGTCTCAACTCTTCCCATAACTGATTTTGTGCCACACTCTATTGTCACTCGTATTCTTGTCTTGTTCCATATTCAGTCTCTCCCTATCCCCTACCTTCACTATTTGAGTATCACCCATGTTCCCTTCACCTTCAGTTGTCCCTAAAAAATTCAATGTTGATTAAGCAAATTCTTTGTTCTCCACATGATATTCTTCAGTTGATTGTGTATCCACAGAAACTCTTTCCGCATTATCATTACAATCACAATGATGTTCTATCATCGACTCAAACTCTATAATCTGAATACAAAAATTGTGTTCTCCAACAGTCATATCCAAGCATTCATCAATTCGTTCCATAGTATCAGTCTCGATTAATATATGCCCCCGCTCGAATGAGTTTGGTGCCAACATTGCCTTATCACAACGCACCAATGACCCCATATCGCAATCACATTTGCGAAGGACTCCCTCAACCACGCATGCATCAACATTCCACTAATTGACAACCAAACGCGTCGCGTATTTAAAACAACAATAAGATTCCAATTTTGAACTTTAACAAACTATTTACCCAACTCTTCCTTCTTCAAAATTTCTTGCCTATCTTCCTCATTTGTGAACATTAGTAATACTTTCGCCCCGCAATGCGCATTACCGAGAATCCAACAAGATTGTCTACATATAACTCCTTCGTTAACACTGCCATTTCAATTGGCTGCCGACACAATTCAACCGCACAATTTCGAAGAATCTCGACCTTAACCACATCAATAACACCTTGTACTATTCTTCTTTGGTGTTCTTCATTTGGACTCCCATCGCTTGCATCTATCCCCTCCGATTGCTTTCCTTGAAAACCACTCACCATAATCTCTTTTCGCCTCCAGAAATGATCGTGCACATTTCGCTGTGCAGAAGAAGCTCCCATTCGGGATCCATAAATCCAACACCCATGTAATCTTTCCATCACCAACCTCACATCTTATTCTGAATTAATCCGAACGAATCCAAATCTCAATTCATCTCTAATCTTTTTCTGTGGGATGTGGACATCCACTATTTTCTCATGTCGATCAAACACCTGTCACAAGCTCTTTCAATAAAAATGTTTCGAAAGATTTGTCACGAAAAGAATTCAACAACGCCGTTGGTTGTACATCGTTCTTTTTCCCCTTCAAACATTTGTGTCGTCGCCTTCCTAGATTTTAAGAAAAAATATTATGCTCCTAGTTGTGTTTCATGAATTTTGAGTCAATGTAATTAACTATATTCATGAACAAAGTTAGAATTAGGGATGGTGAAATTACTTGGCTTTGACAGGTCTTAGTTAGATAGAGACATAATTTTTAAAAAATAGGGTTCGAGTCAGGCCAGGTTCGTGTTTAGAGTCAAAATTCTCCAACTCGATTCGATTTATTTATAATTATATATATTGTTTAGTATTTTTATTATTTTTTTCGAGATGAGTTGAATTTAGTTGATTTTTTGTTAAAATTTTAGGGTTAGATCAAGATCGGGTTATGCTTTTATTATGTTGGATCGGGTCAAGAATAAAATATATTAAAATTGGGTCATGTCGGATCAAAATTTTAAAATTTTGTGTTTGAGTTGGGGCGGTGAAAATCTACCATGTCTCATTGCCATCCCTAGCTAGGATAAAACATTAAAAGGAGTCAGAATTTATTAAACCTTTAAATTTAAAGTATCGGTACTTACAAAATAAGTATAAAAAATTCAAAAAAAAAAACAATTGTAAATTTTATCAAGTAATCTAATATTTTTAATTTATAGATATGTTTCGAAATCTACCGTCTTTTAACGGTATCTCTAGTAATAGTCCTTACCAAGTTACCATCCACTAAATGATTTAGTGGATTAGTGCCTGCTCAGAATTAACCGAAACTCTTAACTCGAGCAGATCAAAACTCGGAATTGACCTAACTTGAAATGGACATCAAATTTTTAATCCTCCAGTTAATTGGATCCAAATTTAAGTAAATGAAAGGTATTTCCTGGTTGAGAGAGGTAGAAAATATTTAAGTTTGAGCAGGCATATTGAATTACTCCATGAAGACATCGTCTGCAAGACAAAATGGCCGTCGGTACATTTGACAACACCCACCATAATTCCATTTTCTACTAAATATATATATATATATATCCCTCTCTTGCCCAGCACTCGCTCTATCTTCTATTTCCCTTTTCTTTCTTCATTCCAATTTCCAACTATGAGTACGTGCACTCTTTTTGTACTTGCTTAACAACTAAGAAGCAAAGGGGTTTTCTGCAACATTTACATGATTCAACATCATAATCAAAGGGTTTCTTTTTCTTTTTTTAGTAAATGAGGTGCAAGGAACATTTCAACGACCTGACCAGCGCCGTCGGCGTCTGCGCCACTTGTCTCCGGCAGCGTCTTCTTGCGGTCCTCGCCGCCCAAGCCCAATTAGCACGCGCCGCCGAGAGTCGTCGGAAGCCTGACCCCCCGCCGCTTATTTTCCCTCGCTCTGTTTCTCCTTACGTCAGTCGACGGAAATCTGAAGACGACGGTTCCAACTGGATCCACAACCAGCGATTCTACAGCACTCCTCAGGTTGGGCCTACCCACGGCACCGCGACCACCGGCGATTTCGAACCGGCCAGGTCTTTCAAAAAGAAAAACAGGTTCTCGCTTTTTTCGGATCTGTTCAGGTCGAGATCCGGGAAGTTGAATTCGGATCCTAGTGTCCATTATCATCGGGACTCGTCTGGTGAACCGTCCTCGTCCTCGTCATCCCCATCTTTGTTCTCGGCAATCTTTGCTGTTCGTCGGAAAAAGAACCAATCTTCGAGGACAGCTCTTGTAGAAGAATTTGGCCAATTCGATCCAGGAGATCGTAAACCGTGCAGGATCACGGATCGGGGAATGTCGCCCGCAATTGAAGCAGATAAGGGAGACGAGTGTGATCGATTACCATCGGGAATCTCGCTGGAGGCTTCCCCACAGTGGAAGAGGACACCGAAGGCGGCGAGGAGAGCAAGGAACCCATCATCGGGCATGACCTTCTGCTTGAGCCCACTGGTGAGGGCGAGTCCCAACCAGCACTGGAATCAGAAGGGCGGGTTGCCGCCTGACATGTCATTTACCGGCAATTCTAGATCGCCAATGAAGCCCCAGCTTGGCAGTGCGGCGGGGTTTCCCGCGAACAGGTCCAGGAAGCTTGCTGATATGGGTACAGTCAATTACAAGTGCTAATCGCGGTAAACCGTTGACATTTTTGACTGCAGATATTGTGATTTGTGAGGTTAATAAAGTATTGCTTACTTCCTTTTGCATTTGGCCAAGAACAATCACGCTTTTCTGCAGTTTTTACGCTTCGATTCCGAAATTCTATCATTCTATTCAAATAAACAATATCAAGCTAAATCCAAATTGATCAAACATAAAATTATTCAAAATTATTGAAATGTGAAAATCTAGTTCAAATCCTATTAATCCGATTCCGAACACAAAATCAACTCTAAATCTAAAGTTAATTTAAAAATTCTAGAACTCAGATGAATTTGTACGGCTAAATTGAGTGAATCCGATGCATAGTTCCAGTTTCCGGGGGGGAAATGCTACCGTACAAGTACAACTGAATCTATGGAGTGAGCTTGAGCTTGTTATGGTAGAGTATGTGTTAAGTTAGCGGAAAGCAAAGGGGGTGAATTTCTTGAAAATGCGATGACGGTGATGAAGGAGGTGGTTAGGCCGGGTGGACCAGCATTAATGAGGTGGCATAATGCTGTGCAGTTGACGGTGGGGCTATCGTCTTTAATGGCTGCGACTCCAAGGCTTAGAAAAAGCATAGTCTCAGGCAGCGGGAATTAATAAGCACGACACATTTATGAGGCCGCACTTAATGTTTTTTTCATCTCTTTAGATTCAGTAATAAAACACTGGATAGGCACGTGTAAAACGCCTGGCCATCTCCTTCTTCAACAGATAACTCTACTGATGTTTCACTTTTAGTCCACAACTATTTTTCCGAGCTTATGCATAATGCAGTCCCACGGTATAAATCTGTTTCCAAGGAGAGAAATCAGTTTCTATGATCGGAAACCTATAAGAAAACATCTTAATTACTTAAGAATTTAAAGTTACTTTTGAGTCACTCAATTATAGGTAAGATTACATTTGTGTCACTCAATTATTAAATGTTACATTTGAGTCACTCAATTATGGGTAAGGTTACATTTGGGTCACCCTTCATATTTAAAAATATTTTAATTTGTGTATTAGATTAATAAATGGTTTCAAATAAAGTATTCTAGTGTTAACGAGGTTATATAAGTGATTGGAAGAAATTTTTTTTGACTAAAATGATGTATTTTTTAAATATAGAGGGTAACCCAATTGTAACTTTACACGTAATTAAATGACTCAAATATAACATTTAATAATTAGATAACACAAATATAATCTTACTCATAATTAAATGACCTTCATTATAACTTTATCTTTAAAAAAATTATGGATGCAACCCACACTATCAGTCCATCCCTTCTCTAACTCCCACCCGTTCGATACAATTGTCCCGGTCTACTTCAAATTTAGATTGACTTAAACTACCCGCATTTCAAATGACATTAACTTGAAGGGGTTAAAATTTAAAATAATCTAATTCGGGAAGGGCATAGAGCTAAAAAAAATTGTCCATACTGAATAATTATTTTGGCTCATATTTTTTAAATTAATTTAACACTTAACGTTTTATTTTGAGTTAAAATAACTCTGCCGCGGATGAAAACTGTTAGTTAACTGACATAAACAATTTGAAATGACTTGACATAACGACACGTCAAAAAAAAAATATCAAAATATTTTTTGACTAAAGTTAACATATTTTTCATATGACACTGTTATTGCGGCGTGCACTGTCATGTAGGTTTGTCACGTCATTTTAAACCGTTTATTATCGTTTACTTATATTTTATATCTGGAGAGGGGTTAGTATTTTTTGGTATTATGCCATTAGAAAAACAAAACCTTCACCAAGAAGTATTCAAATTTTAAAACAACTGAACCGGAAATGATTTGTAATCATCATCACGAAATTGATAATCAGAGTATTAATTTAAACCTCAAGACAAAGATAAATTACAAGTTACTCTTCCACGAAAGCTTCCCCAGAAAATCACATCAACTTTGTTTCAGAACACAAAGGAAATATAACAAATTCAATCATCATTCAAGCGAATCATGTTGATAATGGAAAGCGAAATAGCAGACAAGAGGAAAGTATCGTTATTCCTCTTGGTCAATGGCGAAACCACGCCTTCTTTTTCCTTGAACCCTTCTTCACAAGTCGTGGAGGCATCCATGATCGAGCTCACGTCGATGTTAGAATCCTCGTATCGCTTGGCCTTGTAATCTTGGATGGCCTGTTTCGCCGTAAGGCTCGCATCCGAATAAAGTTGGAGGCAATCACGCAAGCATGATCTTACGAAAGGCTCCATCATTTTCTTCTTCAAGAGCTCCTTAATGTAAGACCTCGAATTCGTTAAGTTGCGGCCGAGCAGCTTGATCGATATCTTGCCGAGTTGGCGAAGATCATTGGCGCGGTGGCTGTTGGGAGCTGCCTCTAGAGAGGTGACGCAGAAATTGTAGCTGAGATTTGGGTCGCTCTGTGCGCATTTCTTGCATGTTTTGCGTATGAAACTGATGTCGTCGGGGCCGGGGGATAAGCAACGGGAGGTTGAAGTGGAAATCAAGAGGAAGAAGGAGAGGATGCCAAAGGAAGAAGACAACCTTAGCTTCATCATTTCTTTTGTAAATTTGGTTGCGTATGTAATCTTTGTTGAACTTGGTCTTTCTATATCACAAGGGCCTACTTATATGTTTAGGAAAGGGTGTACTCTTCCAATTCTGATAAAATATTATAGACTTAACGTTATGAGAATAACTATTCCACCTCAGTTTGTTTCGTTCATAATATATAGTTCAAATATTACGATGCTGGTGTTATCATATCAGTTTTGAAAATAAATTATTATAAATTCAGTAATTGAAGAAATTATAATTTTTAATAGAAAGATTTAATCTCAAACTTTAACAAAGAACACTATGGATTCAAAAAATTCAATTTGAGATATCAAAATTTATAATAATTAGTGAGTGTTTTAAATCAAAGATGTAAGTGGGAAAGAGTAAAGTAAGCTTTCCCATATCCGGAAGAAGAGATTGTTGATTTTGGTTACAAAGATTGATTTGGTACGTCACTTGTATTATTTGTTGGTCTCTAATACAAGCTTTTGGATTCCCTTCTAAGAATGGTTACCGAAGATTAAAGAATGAGATTGCTCCAATATGATTCACGTTACCGTCCAAATTGATTGCTGCTCCTTCGCCACCATTGAACATAAAATCCACATCTTTGCGTACAAGTAAATAAACTAAAATGGTGTGCACTTAAGTATGAGAAAATATTCTATGTACCAAAAACAAAAAGTTTTAGTTTTAGGATTTAGAGATTCAATTTAGGCTTAAAGTTTTAGGGGTCTAGAATTTAGAGTCTGTGGGTAGAATTTAAGGTTTAGGATTAGAATTTAAGTTTATAGGTTAGGGTTTATGTTTAGAGTAACATGGTTATGGATTTAGGGCTTAACTTATAAACATTATATTCTAACCTCAATCCTTAAATTCTAACAATAACCCTTAAATTGATTGCTGCTCTTTTAGGTGCCTAAACTATTTTTTGCCCATTTTAAGTGCCCAAACTATTATTTTTGATCAAAATAGGTGCCTAAACTATTATTTTTTGGTCAAAGTATCTGCCTCAATTTGACCTTAGAAAGGGCAAAAACTGATAGTTTGGACACCTAAAAAGGACAAAAATAGTTTAGGCACTTAAAAAAATTAGAAAAACATGATAGTTTGGGCTGTTATGAATATTTATCTATGTGGATGTCTATCATGATTAGAACCTTATCAAAGGAGTTTGATTTATTTATTATTAGGAATATTATCTCTATGAATTAGAGTTTAATGTATTATGTACTTCTTATGCCTATAAATAGATGATTCATTAAAGGCTTGTATACAATTCTATATTGGAGAATAATACAAATCTCTCTCTTTCTCTCATCTCTTTGTTCTTTTATTCTTGTTCGTTGTTCTTTGTTATTTTATTCACAACACGTTATCAGCACGACTCTAATCAATTGAGGTCTTCATTGTTTGAATAAAAAAAAATTATTGGAAAGAATTCGATTCTAGGATAAACCAAAAATAAGTTTTTTTTTCTCTCTCATCATTCTTTTAAATTACCGATTGTCTTTTTCTTTATATTTTAACTTAATTTTTTTTTTTGAAAAGTTTGGAAGTATGTTTGATTTTATTCGAACATTGGAAAGAGATAAATTTGTGGCTTCTCACAAACCAAAAGACGAATCGATAGAGACGAAGAGGTTGTGTTTGGTGTAAATTACGTGTTTTTTTGAGGAAAATTATGTGTGTTTTCTCTTGTTCCTAAAAGGGTTAATTAGCGGTATGCTTATTCATACTTTTACTTATATAATTATATTTGATATTTTTTTCATATTATTATTTATGTTATTTTATTTGGTAAAAGTTAGTATTTTTAACCGTGTTTTGAGTTTTACATGATATGCTTAAATAGCTTGGAAAGAGATGTGATATAAAGGGACTATGAGAAGCAATCTCGGTCATATGTTATGTCTACATTGTCCACGAGAGAAAATCAATATCGGTAAATTTTGGTTTTATTTTTATTCTTTATATTATTATTTTAAAGTGCGATAAATCATGATGATTTTGAATTTACAAGAAGATTATTATAAAGTCTATATTTGCTCGAAAGTAATATTTCTTCTTCGTCGAAAAATTTGACCATAGACTTCTCCCAATTTCAAGTTACGAAAATTCGTTTTGATTCAAAAAGTTTTATGGGAGGCATTCCCTGAAGTGAATGCAAAGCATGATGTTTATTCTATGCGATTATCAATGATGGGCATTCCCTGAAGTGAATGCAAGCATGATGTTAATTTAATGCGATTATTGAAACTATTTCATTCCCTGAAGTGAATGCAAGCATGATGTTAATTCCATGTGATTGTTGGAACTGTTTCATTCCCTAAAGTGAATGCAAACATGGTAAATCATTATTCAATTAGAGACATAATTTCGATATAATCCAAGCATATTGGCTGGACATCCCGTTTTGCGAGGCTACTGGTCTCAAAGGAAGTTTTTAAAGGACCTTGTGGACATGTTTAACAATGTCGCATACGAGGATTAATCTTTGTTCTTTATGATAAGAATGTGTGAAAAAGGTTTTAAAGGCCCACTGGCTCTACTCCATTCCCTGAAGTGAATGTGAGATTATATTATGGAAGGAATAAAAACCACATTAGAAGTTGTGGTTGTGGTCGAGGCTATGAATATAGACATGAAAAATATGATCATTTTAAAAATACTTCTACCCACCGGTAGTGAGGTTATAAGGATGACAAGAGTGATAAAGATCATTCTATTGAAGTAAAATTCTTCTTATTACCAATGCGATGTTATAAACCTTTGGTCTCGTACGTGTTGTACGTTGAAAAATCAAGAATCATTGAGTGATAAAGGAAAGAAAATAGAAGCAAATTTTGTTTGCGAAACATGACGAAGATGATACTGGTCCAATTTTATTTGGACATTGTTGGTCCAATTCTTTTGGACGTTGTTGATTTTTTTATAACCCTCGAAAGGAATAAATCATCTTCTAATTATTTTCATATCTTTGAAGAGAATTATTTATTTATTTATATTTATTTTACTTTATGTTTATTTATTTTACACACATTAATTATTTATGTTTTATATTTATATTTATATATTATGATATTTATTTATTTTGTTTAACATGATTACTTGTCAAATACAATATATGGTGACGATTTATGCTCAACATAAGTATAAGATATATTTTCTCATTTAAATGCAAGGGAATAATGTGAATACTATATCTCAAAGTACTGAAAATATTGATGCTCTAGAAGAGCAATAAATTTTTGAGAGAAAGCACATTATGAAATGTGCAGAATTGCGAATATTGCAATAATTATCACTTAATGGTAATAATATCGTCACAATTATAAGTGGAAATTTTAAGAGAGCAATATGAGTTCGCAAAATATCCCTTTGGGAATTGTAGATAACATATGTTATCAAATGACATTTGAAATAAGCCAATATGAATATAAGTTCTGGTAGCCAAAAAGACAGTTGAAAGCTTTAGAAGAGCTATATATTGCTACCAAAAGATAATTTCAATTGAAAGCTCCGAAAGAGCTAAATATATTTCTATTTAAAGGAACAATTTTGATGGTCGTACTAGACATGTACGAGTGAGATTGAATTACATGTTATGGTAAACAAGAAGTTTACAAATTCAGATATATATATATATATATAAAAATATATATATATATATATATATATATATATATATATATAGTTGGCATGATCAGTTAGACCATCCTGATCAATAATGGTGCATAAATTATTGAGATTTACATGCACATGTATTAAAAGAACCTGTAGTTCTTGTGGTGTTTATTCTCAAAGGAATGAATTAAATTCAACTTATTAAAGAACGTGAAGTTCTTGTGTTGCTTAAAAGAATTGATTAAATTCCACTTACTAAAAGAATCTGAAGTTCTTATGTTGTTTGTTCTCAAAGGATATATATGATCCCACTTACCAAAAGAATTAGAACTTAAAGTTCTTGTACTGAAATTGAGACTGTATGTCTTGCATATCTGAACGAAATATGGGCCCATATATCCACAAATGTGAAAAGTTTTATATGATTTTAGTAGATGCATCTACATTGTTTTATTGACTTACAACCAGAAGTTTGTGAGATTGATTCTAAAAAGATTCAGATTATGCAGTTAGACTATTCATCTTGAAAAGCTAGTAGGTTTATATTTTAGGCTATATCGGTTGTTACAAAGCCTATTGATTATGAAAAATACGGTTTAACAAATTTTTAATTGGATGCCTCCTATTTAATAGCTAAATTGTGAGAACAAAATATTTACTATTTATATGGTATTTCAATATAGCAACACTTATACGCATCAAGCCAACGAATTATAATAAACTCCTCATTATGATTTGACTTTTGGTCAGAAGTCATATTTCTCATTTTTTTAATTTTTGAATGTGCGATATATAGTTTAATTGCTCCACCATAACGCACAAAATGGGCAAGTAAAAGGGTTGAGAATATATATTAAGTACGAGTCTCATTTTATGTTTAAATTCTTAAACATTAATTGGAGAATCATTTATGACATTATTTTTCTCAACATCATGGGAAATAATAATAAGCTGGATAGAAGAAAATGATTATCATTATCTAGATCCTCGTATATGAACTATAAGTTCATAAAATAATTCATGTCATTACATGTCAACTGCCAAACATATTTACTGACCTACTAAGAGTAATTAAGTCTCATATACCGGTTGAAATGTTTTAAGTCTAAATTACATGTTAGAGCGAGAGATTGTAAATCATGCCTGAAGCATGATAGTTGAAATGGTTCCAATGATCAAAATTCGCGTAAATAGAAAGTAATATGAGATGGTCATATATTGGAGGCGGGTGCTCCTAGAGAGACCCAAGACATAACTAATAATAAAACTCTTGAAGAGTTTCAGGTACCTGAAATAAAGATTGAAATCTTGAAGAGATCTCGATGAGTTATGTCATTACAAGAATGAAACCAGAAAATTTGAAAGTTGTCGACAACGATTTTACAAACAATTTTACATAAAATACTTCTATAGAAGTAAAGAAAGAAATCGAGTATCTTGTATAAAATCTATCCAGAAGTATAGATATTGAATTGGCCGATGTTGAAAGACGCTTTGATTTATGAAAAATTTTAATACTTCATGGTGGATGCAATTACTTTGGCAGTTATGAAAATTTTACACGCGTTTAATTATTTGTAGATCCATATTTATCCTTGAAGGATCTAAAATGCTATAAACATTTGGAAATTTCTGAGGAAATTTATTTAGACATGTCTCATGAATATTTTGGCGCATTTGGTATAATCGCCTTAGTGAATACTAATTGAGAAAATACTATAAGAATGATCATATTTCCTTATGTATTTTATAAAGGAGTTTAGATCAAGATCCTTTATGATAATTTTAGAACTCCTAAATAGCTTCAAATTGAAAACTCATGGAGTACTTTCAATACAAGTACTTGAATCTTGACATCAAGTTTATCTCGACCTGAAGATCGAGCATTTTTATATATTTCTTTTGTCTATGAATAGACATAAGCTGAAAGAATCTTAAAGAAGATTCAATATGAATAGAGCATATCTATTGAGTGTCCCAATAGTTGTAAGATTGTTGGATGTGAATAAAGATAATTATATCTTTTCTTGATCTTGAAGCATTATATATTAGTTAGTCAAGAAATATCTATGAATATACAAAGATCATTACATTTAGATCTTCAAACATTCGTTAATGCCTCCTCAAATGTCGTAGAAATAATTGTTATGCACGAGGCAAGCCAAAAAAATGTGTTTGGCTAAGACCATTGACCCAACATATCCAAAAGATATGTGGATTTACTTTTACAAGATATGATAAAAGCTATCTTGTGTGAAGATAATGCAAGATGTATATCTCAGTTTGAAAGTGGATATATCATGGAACATATTACTCCAAAGTTTCATCCATCACGATCTTTAGAAAAATAATATTCAAGATTAAATTATGAAGATTCAAAGATCTTCTATGATGTTTGCATGAGGGGGAGTAAATACGTGTTGCACTCTTTTTCCCTTAACCGAGGTTTTTTTTCCAATGGGTTTTCCTGGTAAGGTTTTTAATGAGGCAACATGTTATGCGTATCAAAGATGTGTGTACTCTTTTTCCTTCACTAAAGAATTTTTTCCCACTGAGTTTTTATCTTAGTAAGGTTTTAATGAGGCACGTTATCTTTATAGACATCCAAGGGGGGTGTTATCAATATTTATCTATGTGGATGTATATCATGATTAGAACTTTATCAAAAGAGTTTGATTTATTTATTATTAGAAATATTATCTCTATAAATTAGAGTTTAATGTATTATGTACTTCTTATGCCTATAAATAGATGATTCATTAAAGGCTTGTATACAATTATATATTGGAGAATAATACAAATCTCTCTCTTTCTCTCATCTCTTTGTTCTTTGTTATTTTATTCACAACATGGTCACTTATTTTGACATTAAGCCTATAAATAAATTGAATTCAAAAAACAGTATATTGATTCTTAAATTTGATCATTTTCTTAGGGAAAATATTTATGTAACACGATGAAAATTTTATTTTTCACAAGCGGGGTCAATTTAGAGTTTAAAATTTTAGTTTACGATTTAAAGATTTAGGTTGTAGAGTTTAAAATTTAAGAATTAAGGATTAAAATTTAGAGTTTATGGTCCAAAGGTTAGAGTTTAGAATTTGGAGGTAGAGATTTGAATTTTAATTTTTAGAATAAAATTAGACACATTTGTGAAAAAATATTCCACTTTATATTTATGTATTTTTGGCTTAACAGTCAAATAAGTGCCCAGACTATATCCTTTTTTTCAGTTAGGTGCCTAAACTATTTTTTGGGCCAGCTAGGTGCCTAACATTTCATTCTGTAACCCATTTAAGGTTTGCCGTCAATTTTTTCATTAAAAGACACGTGTCACCTCCAGAAAAATTTAAAATTATATTAAAAATAAATAAAATTAATAAAAGAAAATAAAAATAAAAATGTATCATGAAAGTTTCAAACATCCCCACAATAGTCCCCAAATCTTTAAACCCCCCAAATTCGACTACTCCCGCAGCCGTCGACTGCTTTGCTGGCGACAGAATGAAGTATCCTCCCCTCGCCAAACAACCTCACGCCGTTCGTCTCCCTTCTTGCAGCCGTTCGTCGCGAATCGTTAAAAAGAACCATTCGACAATTTCGTATTTTCACACGACGTCGGTTAATTTCCTGTAACGGGATGGTGGGAGAAATTAAAATGAATTAATTAATTTTAACATAATTTTAGATTTTTCTAGAGGTGACACGTGTCTTTTAACGGAAAAATTAACGGCAAACCTTAAATGAGTTATGAAATAAAATGTTAGGCATCTAATTGGCCCGAAAAATAGTTTAGGCATCTAACTGAAAAAAATATATATAATTTGGACATCTATTTGATAGTTAAGCCTATATTTTTTAATCATTTTGACAGTAGCATAACATTTGGTCATGATTCAATAAATGTCAAAATAACATTGTAAATGTCTCGTTAACACCAGATATTAAAAGCTCGAGTGGCAAAGTGATGAAAAAAAATCGAATACTAAATTCTTTTTTAAAAAAAATGACAAAGTAAGGTTCAGTATAGCATTACATAACTCATGTTCTTTTGTCATATAATAATTCCTATGATTGTTTTTGTTAAGAACATTCATGCTTTGTAAACCAATAATCCAAGTTTCTTAAAATTTAACAATTATTATCATCTCCAATAAGTTACCAACATAAATGTACCAGGAAGAACTGACAAAACTATTTAATTGCAAACAACTGAAATACATTGATTCTTCAGCTAAAACAAAACGACCAGAAGAAACTTCAATCAACTTCAGCTAACAAGTCACTCTCTTTGCAAAAGACATGCCTAGTTTCTGTTCCCAAATCCACCTGCATGCAACACAACAATTATGTTACCCAAAGAAACCTATGGCCATGATTGAATCAGAGATTATGCCTAAAAACATTCTTCACCATAACAGATACCATCATTTTGGTAGTTTGGTCATGGTCTTACTGCTAAAATTGCTGGTTCCCACAATTTATTTTCCAACTACATCTAATATCGACAGATACGGCAAATGAAATAAGACGAGAAGTTATTTTTGCCAAAAGAAATGCTAACTAACCTCATAAGCATTTACATCAGAGAAGAGAACCTGCAATTGCAAAAACATAAGCAATGTTTTAGATGGTATTAGAAGAATAACTGCATAAGTAAATGGCAGCATTTTTTGACAATGGGCAAAAAATGGCATCACATAGTATGAGATTGCTCAGCAAATTTAAAATACAGGGCCATGAATTTATTACCTTCTTTCCCGGCTCCACTTGTCCTACTTCGGTACCAACTGAAACAATCTGAAGTGGAAAGATTGTATAATTAATCAAGACATCACAAGCATTCATTTTCAAAGGGGAAAAGGATTCTCATCGTACCTCCCCCATTAGGTACCTCTCAAACTTGACAGCTGATTTGGGCAACAAAATTCCACCAGCTGATTTCTGTGGTATAAAATGGTCAATTCAATAGCTTGACAATTTGGGGGGGGGGGGGGGGGATTCATCACAAAAGATAAACAGAAAGTAGATAATCCATACAAGAGAGCCGAACGATTTACAAATTCACACACGACGGCCAAGAAAAGGCCATTCATCCACCAATAAGATAGTTTCCCTTTCCTTAACCACATTCCCCCACCATGTATATATACTTCCATGCGTAAATTGCTTGACCGAGTTAATATCGTGAGTTAACACGACACAAAATCACTTAGAGAAATTACTTAAAATTCTAAATACAGACATATAGTGGTAAAATTAAAACCTGGCGTGTACTTTTATGTTAACAAAAGACTTTACCCCTTCTTCTAATCAAACTATTTGCATACTGGCCACACACATTTCTAGCACTTATCAAATTGCTTTATTCGAATATACCAATAAGAATAGCAAACTTATGCAAGCCAGTTTTCATTTCATATAAATTCAGAGAACATGATAACAAACAAGTCCCACAATTGCATTTAAGTAACAAAATTGATACCAAAGGAACCCAGATTTCGGTGGACACGCTCAGGCAACTTCAGTTCAGTACTAAAAATAAAAAATGAATAAGCAGCCAATCAAACCTCGGGTAATTCTTGGAGGCGGATAAGAACTCTGTCAGCTTGCGGAACAACCTGGAAAAACCAGATTTACATTTAGAACATCTGCTTACAAATACGCATTGAATCGATTTTAGCTAACCCATATTATGAAATTAAACAAAAATACCTTGGAGGGTTCCCATTTACTGGCAACTGCGTTGATTCTAAGACAAATTCTTCGGGACCCTGCCGGAAACACACAATCAGAAAGAGAAACCTATTAGGAATATATTAGAAAGAAAGGCAAAACTAACCGGGAAGATTGCGGGTTGAAAGAGAAGGGAAGGTGGAGTTGTTTAGAGTAAAGGTGTTTGGGAGTGCCAGAAATGTAGAAGCCATGGATAAGACTGCGTTTGGCAAAACAAAGTAAAAGCCTAAATCTAAAGCCCTGATTGGCTTCTCAGGTTTTTATAGGCTTAAATGTCATTTTTCTCTACATCATCGATTTTGGCCAAGTTCTAGAGTCTTCCCCGCTTTTTCTTTCTTTCTCAGTTAAACGACAAAGATTAGTTCGGGTGAGTATACGGTGTAATAATATAATTTAATGTAAAAAATGGTAAAATTTTCAATTTTGTCTAAACAACTTAAAATGTTTTTTAAGTTATATTTCGATAAATTTTAAAATTTGTAAATTAAATATTTTTTTAACCTTAAATTAGCATGATGTACCATATACTTCCCCAATTACTTTTATTTTTGTATTATCTTATTTTGATAACTAGAATTTAAAAAATATATATATACATATTTACTTAAGTCATTTACATTATTGATTATTGATTTGTTGTAATTTGATTACTGAATTTTTAATTTCAGTTGCTTTGATGATATGATATGTTAGTGAAAAAGATTAATTTTAATTTGGTCCCTAAATATTTTATTTATTCATTTTTATCTTCTTAAAAAATTCTAAAAGCTTATCCCATCTTGGGTTGTAACTTGTAAATAGCCATTTTTCTTTTAGGATTAATATCATATACAATGACGATTGAAATTGAAAGTTTCTACAAGCGCTTTAATTTTATGGTATAGAGAGTTAGCTTAAGGTTTAAGATTTAGGGCTTTAGGTGTATGGGTTTAGAATTTAAGGATAATTGTTTCAATTTAAGTTTTAGGGTTATAATTTAGGGTTTATAGGTTAGGGTTTAGTTTTTAGGGTAATATGGTGAGGATTTAGGTTTTAACCTATAAACCCTAAACCTTAAATTAAAACAATTATTCTTTAATTTTTAACCTCATATACCTAAACCCCTAAACCATATACCCTAAACTAACTCCCTATACCCTAAAACTAAAGCGCTTGTGGAAACTTTCAATTTCTACCGTATGTGTATAGAATATTTATCCTTTCTTTTAATGTCCTTTCCACTCAATTAAGCATTAGACTCATGCAATGCAACATATGGTGGATGAGGGAATCATTAAGCATTAGACTCACGCCTGAGTCCTGACACAGTGAGGACATGGAATGTCAAGCCAATCAGTCATCCATCCATTTCTGGGTCTGCAACAACAAATTTGATGTGAACAAAACTAAAACAATCAGTGACCAAAATAGAAAGACAATAATAATTGGATGGCCAATTATGTAGTTTATGAAAAAGAAACAGTGGGATCGGTCGAAACGCAACGGTTCGGATATTTTACCTTTGCAAATACATTTTTCACTTTACAAATACGAAGAAAGAGACTGAAAGACCCCTCTTCTCAGCCCCCGTCTCCGACCCTGCCAGAGCCGAGCGATCAGCCCCCAAACCCCTCCGAGAATGTTGCGTCAAGCATCGAGGCTATTGGCCCGCCGACCCATTTTAGCAGCAAGGCCTCGACCATTCTCCACTGCTCTGTCGGCGGCTGATCAGACCGCCGATGCCACGTTCACGGAGGCGTGGAATAAAGTGATCCCCAATATCGACCCTCCTAAAACTCCTCTCTCTTTCATGAAACCTCGTCCTCCTACTCCTTCCTCCATTCCTTCCAAGCTCACTGTCAATTTCGTCCTTCCTTATGCTTCTGCGTTGGCAACCAAAGAGGTAAATTTTGGGTTTTATTTTTAGGACTTTTTTATTTGTTTTAGATTATGTTTTCTGGGATTAGGAGTTTGGAAATTAATATTTTATGATATTCGCTGATTAAATGCAAAGGTTAAACCTTTATGTTAGTTATTTTCGGGGGTTCAATGCCCATGCATCTTTACATCGGATTACAGATTCTGAGGCAAATTAAAATCCCTAAAAGATAGCCAATTGTAGTATGGCATTGCAATTTAGAGTGTATTCATATTGCCTTTGCTGATTTTCACAGAGTTTTCAGAAACTGAGAGAATAGGATGTCTTTTAGGCTTTTAGCTGCCTCTCCTTTATCCCAAAAGAAGCGTTTTTGAGATTATCTTTTAGTATTTGTTGTCTCTCTTGTTCATGCCAGTTCCGCCACTCCTTTTAGATAAAGAAGTTTATGGTCATATCAGGCTTAATCGATTTTGATTTCGATAGGATTAGGAATGGCACTTAGGAGTGCAGTGACATTCATAACTGTTGTCCTCAAATCCTCTAGTAGACAAATAGAGAGTGAGGGGTTGTATTTTTATTACCATTTTCTTTGTACTTTAACTCACATATTTCCGCGCATTGTTGTTAAGATATTTCTAGGCGTCCACTCGTATAGGTGAGAGCATTTGTGATTGGAAGCCGGATTTGCTTTCAGTCAGATTGTTTCAAGTAATTCAGAGACAACAGTAACAGATAAATTTCAGTTATTATTATTCTATGATAATGATAAAGCCTATCGGTTCACATTTTCAGTTCCACTATTCTTATGATAAAGCCTATTGGTTACAGTGGGAAGTGTAATTCTAAAGGATTGCTCCTAACTACCAAAACAATTGTGTATCTATCACTCATTTTTGTGATAATGCTGATGCTTGATCAAGTTTCACAATCCTTTCTGTGATTTGATTTCAATATTCCGAACATTTTTCTTCCATTCCATCTTTTAAACTTGGTCATATCTAGCCTTTCTTTTAAACTTGAGTCAGTCAATCAACAAAGTTTACTATTAAAAGATTTTTTGTATATATATGCACACGACCTTTTCGTGCATAGGATTAGGTGATTATTATTATTGTTGTTTTGTGAAATTTGAGCAATGGTGAAATAATGAATTAACAACTCAGTACTCAGTAGTGTACTGCCCCTGATCCACAGGACCACTTGAGAGATAACTAAAACGGAAGCAGAGAGATGATAGATTGTTCCATGAAACGTTAAGTTTATGAAAATAGAAATTGAAATGCAGATCTTCATGGTGCCTTTTCCATTAGCATGGTCTAATACTTGAGCAAGAAAAACAGTGAATGTATGAAGGAAAATAATGACTAAACTCATAGACAAACTCTTGCAAATTAGCTGGATTCTTGCCTAATAAATTCTCAGTTTCCAGGTTGACATGGTTATAGTACCAGCCACAACTGGGCAGATGGGTGTTCTTCCAGGACATGTAGCAACAATTGCAGAACTGAAACCCGGAGTCTTATCAGTGCACGAAGGAAATGAAGTGACAAAGTATTTTGTCAGTAGCGGTTTCGTTTTTATCCATGCCAACTCCTTTGCAGATATAATAGCTGTTGAGGCCGTGCCACTTGATCAACTCGATGCAAATCTTGTTCAGAAAGGGCTTGCAGAGTTCACCTCGAAGCTGAGCTCTGCCACAACCGACTTGGAGAAAGCTGAAGCCCAAATTGGAATCGATGTACACAGTGCACTCAACTCCGCCCTCACAGGCTAGTGTCATTTGCCATTATGTTCATTGATTAGTTGTTTGTTCGATTTATCATCCTTAAACTAGCCCCATTGATCCAGAGATTTATCTCATGAATCCGGATATTGCCCTGAGTATGTTGTTTTTTCCTTCTATTTCTACGTTTGCACATGTAACCAATATGAAATAATCTTCAATGGATTTCACCTGGTTTGCAATGGAGAAAACTTTAAGAAACAACTGGTTCATGAACATTAGATGTTTTTATAGATGATGCAAAATTTACACGGTTAAAATGGCAAATAGATAATGCAGTGTAGTTAAATTCGAGTAGTTTATGCTGAAATAAACTTGATGAAATTATCTACGAAATTATCTATGTAAGTGAGATGGGTTAATCACCTTTTATGAATGACGTTGGATCGTCTTTCTAGTACATTTATTAGAATCATGAGGTATCATGGCTTGTTCTTCTCGAATTGATTTTTCAGAAAAACACTTAAATTTGACCAAAAATCATTTAAAGATTTGACATAATGTTCTGATCTCCTTTGGTGATTGTTTGACAAATAATTTCGAGGTATGTTGCTCGTCTTAAAAAAATTGTCACTTCCCGTTAAGTTTTCAAACAAACACTCAAAACTCTTCAAATCCTAGTGATTTTTTATGTTACTGATTTAACTGTGCAACATCATCCAACTGTTAATGATTTAACTGTCCGGCGACGAAAAAAAATTAATGTTGACAGTTTAGTAACAAAGTTGATACAAAGACAAACGGGACAGTTTATCATAACCAAATGTGTATTTATTAACCACAGGTAACAACAAAATCCTCAGCTTGTAAATTGCGAGAACCAGTAAATTCTTGCTTAACCAAATATGCTTTTAGAATACAAATTACATCCAACCCCTTCTCCAGAGATATATAAAAATTTTATGAAAAAGAAAAGAAAAATCAAAGGACGAAAGGTTTTGTATACACATCAAACGGCTGGCACGATGTCAGCTGGGGTTCCTGTCAACCCATAAAAACACAAAAACAAAGCTCAGAAACTCCCAACACATATTATCTTCATTTTAGCTTTTTCACTTGATATTATAGAACAGTAGAGACACCATCAGATCAATGTTTCAGTTGTTAATAATCGATCAATGAACTAAACATCGAAATATTACCTGCCTCAACCCACCACCAAGTCCCGTAGTACTACCTCCTGTCAAAAGCATGGTGACGAGGGATGTAACAGCACCACCAACAAGGTCACCGCCACCGCCACCCGCACTTCGAATTGCATTGCGCATTGCAGTGAGAATGCTCCCATATGTAGCTCCATGCCCCCGCTCGATAGCTTGGATGAAGCAGAATGTCATGGCACCGGTTGATGTTATCTTTGATAGGGCCTGCTCGCCAAAGCATTGCAACATTATTTTTTAGTCTTTGAAATCTAAAGTGCCATCAGAAGAACTAAAGTTTCTAGACATTCGATCGGTTTTCAGGAATCTTACAGATGTATCAGCAGAGGTTTGATGATCATCACAACCACTGAAGGAGACTACTTCTCCACCACTTGTTCCCTTCCATAAACCTGATGCAGGACGATGATCCTCCCACGTATACTGTCCAACCCTGGACCAAGACAAGGCATCAACTTCCAGTCTTCAAAGTAAATAAAACAGCACAATTAACCATAAACTAAAAGGCCAAAGGGTACGGAAAGTTTATGGATCAACCCCAGACCATAAATAGGTCCTTTCAAGCACCTTTTCCCCCTCTTCATCGAACACGCATAACATGAAACACACTTTTCTTCCCCACATGTAAACTAAATTTCTTCTCTATGTAATAGATGTTCTGTTTCTAACAAAATTAGTCAATTAAAAAGTTAATGGCACGCAAATATGCTCAGAAGCAGCAAACCTGTTCATTCTACAAAGGAATGGTAAATCCAACACGGTTCCACTATGGCAAGCATCGACGATCGCGTGAAGCTTAACCCCATTAGGTAGTGGTCGAACAATAGTTGCATTTATCTCATCATCAACAATCATCCCTTGAGTTTCGAAATCCAAAGGACAAAGGGTCTCATCATAGCCGTCAATTTCATCACCATTGTAATTCCGTTGTCGTGAACCATGACCAGAATAGTGAAACAACAGAGAATCACCAGGTTGACAACCTTGTACTAGCCAATATAAAGCCATCCTCATATTATGCTTCGTTGGAAGCCTGTAGGGATCGGTTTCTTCTTCTGCACAAGGGAAAATAAAATTACACTTTTAATTATTTAATTCTCATACACAATTAAGAAAACTCGAGTCAGAACCATAAAATTCACATACACAATTAGGAAAACTTGCGTCAAAACCGTAAAATAAATGCATTACACAGAAACGAAAGATTTTCTGAGGTAGCTATCACCTTTATGGTCAAAATTCGATCTTTAACCCCCTAGAATTTACTGCCCATTCAAATATTATTGATAGAATTGATTCCAATTCGTTCAAAAAATACGAAATTTAATGATAAAAAAAAGAAAGATTACCAGTAAGCATGAGAATTGAATCTTCGGGAAACTTAAACCTATTGACGAGAAGGTAACGCATGCACTTGGCGTCGTTAATGCAACCCTTGAGCTCGTGCCTCGAGTATCTATATGATATCCCACAGATCACCGCCCTTTTCCGACCGTGCGCGTGGGTAGGCGCACCTGGAGGCGCGTGGTTGTAGGGGGAAGGGGAAGAAGTAGAAGAAGGCGCGTGGGCGGAAGGAGCAGGTGGCTGGGAGGGAGGAGGAGGGGCGGATCGAGGGTCGGCGATGTTGGTAATGGCTTTGCAGATGGCGCAACGGATGGATTGCGCGCCGTGCGGGAGTTGTAAAGGGGTGCGGCAGCCGGAGCAGTTGACCAGCATCGGCGGAGGGTAACTGTAGTACATGCCTGGCCCTGGCGGCGGATACATTCCTCAAAATCTCAAGATAAATTCTAAAAAAAAAAAAACACTTGCAAATTTTGGGGGGAGAGAAGAATTTATAAGGAATAAGAAATTAGCAAGCCGGTTGGAAGAGGGGAATGATTAAAAAAACAGCGTATATATTCGTTGAAAAAATAAAAATAAAAATAAAAATCGCGTTTTGACTTTCTTCGTTTGGTCTGTCATGCATTCAACCTTTCTTTTTCGTATTTTTTGTTGATCAAATGCATTTAAATTGTTAAAGAAATGAGTATGACAACATTGGAATTGGATTCTTATATTCTACTTTTACTTCTTTGGTTTTAACGGCAGATAATAGATATTCGATTTAGTTTCTTAGTTTTTGTTATAAATCACAAAACCAAAGCATTTTCTGTTCATTTGCTTCTGGTTTGGGACTTGTGTTTCCAGACCAGGACCGGGATCCTTGCCTTGGTAACGTTAAAGTTCTAATTTCGACACGATTTTTTATTAGTATCTTAATCGTTATTTCTTAAAGGTTACATTCTACCCTAAACTATGTATTTTATACTGAATTGTGTCTTAAAATATTTTTTGGATTTTTTTCCTTTGAACTTTAAATTTTTACAACCAATCAGAATTTAGATCACGTCATGTGACATTTTTTAATAAAAAAACTAATTGACTTAAATAAATAAAAAGTAAATTACACGTTAAGTCTGTTAAATTTTATTTTTGTTCATTTTAATCCTTAATTTTTTTATCTAACTCAAAATTCATTCTATTTTATTTTTAATTTTTATAATTTAGTCCAATATTTTTAATAATATGATATTATTGTTCATTTTAGTCTCTAAATTTTTTATTTAGCTCAAAATTTACCCTAATTTCTTTCTATTTTTTATAATTTAGTCCAATATTTTTAATATGATGATATTATTGTTCATTTTTGTTCACAATTTTATTTAACCCAAAACTGACCCCTATTTCTATCCAATTTTTTATACTTTAGTCCAATATTTTTAATATGATGATATAATTATTTATTTTAGCCCAAAAAATCTTTATTTAACCTAAAATTCACTCATATTTCTTTACAAATTTTAAAATTCAGTCTAATATTTTTAATATGATAATATTTTTGTTCACTTTAGTCCCTAAAAGTTTATTATAGCCAAAATTAACCCATGTTTCTTTCAAATTATTTCTTAAAATAGCACCCTTACAGTTAACTCGCCCGACATGCATGGCCAATTTTATTTTGATAATATTTTTAATACAAATAAATAAATTTTGATGAAACTCGTCATGCATGTCTAGAGAGTTTCATTAGAAATTTATTAAAAATAGAACTCGTCATGCATAGCTGACAAGTTCTATTATATAATTAAAATAATAATAAAACTCTTCATTCATGTTTGACGAGTTCACTGTAGAAGTGTTATGCTGGAAAATAATTTTTTCATGTGCTATTTTGGGAAATTTTAGTGATAATTCATATATATCACATCACAAAATGACATATTAGGAAGCTGCTCGGTCTCTCTTTCTTAATTTGGATAGGCAAAAGGCATGGGCCAATGCTTGCGTGTGGGTTAATGTCGGGGACAAACAGCTTCCGAGGCAGACAGCAGCAAACAATGGTGCCTGAAGTTAAGGCTCGGCAAAGAAAGTTTGTCCACACGGTTAAGGAAAACCAGACCCCCAGTACACATGAGATTCGATCAAAATAGATGTTGGTTGCATTTAAATTGCAGAAATAAACATTAATATAATTAATAGATTACAGCTGTTAAGATAGTTAGGGTAGTTAATTAGTTTGTTAAAAGTAGTTTCTTTAATCTTTGACTAGTATATATATTAATTAGTTTTTTATTTTGTACACATTCATTAATTCTTTCAATAATAATACAATTCTTCTATTTTACTCTCTCTCTCTCTGATTTCTCAACAGTATATAAAAAATTCTAAGGGGTTTATCATGGTATCAGATGACTCTTTTATCTTTTTTTTTCGCCGGCGACCGTTCTTTCTGCGGCGATGATCCTTCCGACGAATACTACATTCACCCAAACGAGAATTCAACACTGGTTCTCACCTCTTTACTGCTCAACGGCGCCAACTACCATTGTTGGGCGCTTTCGATGCGTATGTCTTTGATATTAAAAAACAAATAGTGTTTTATTAATGGCTCCATCAAAGAACCCAGAAAGGATGAACCTTATTACAAGGCGTGGGTTAAGTGTAACAACTTAGTCCTTTCTTGGCAACAACGAGCGCTGAACCAAAAAATCGCTCAGAGTGCTCTCTGGTTTGATACGACATACGAGCTATGGCAAGATTTGTCCGACCGCTTCAATTAAGGTGATCTGGTGCGTGTTTCTGATCTTCTTCAAGAGTTTTACTCTCTCCGACAAAATAACTCCTCCGTTACCACTTATTACACGCAATAGAAAGTAATATGGAATGAAATCTGTAATTTTTCACCCCTAACTTCATGTGAGTGTTTCGCTATGAAATATCGCAAACAAGATTTTATGCTGCAATTTCTTAGAGGTTTACATGAGAAATTTTCTGTTCCTAAGTCACAGTTGTTGATGATGAAACTTGCACCCTCGATAAATGATGTCTTTGTTGTTGTTATTCAACATGGTCGATCTCTTGCTTCTAGTATTCACACAGGCTTTAATGTCTTGTTAGTTGATAGGTATTCTGTCAAGAATGTGAAAATTAGTGTTAAGCATGATAATAGGATTGGTAATCGAAAGTTTATTAGTGACATTAGAGGCCTATGTGTGTATTTTGTGGGTTGTATGGGCGTACAATTAAAAAAATGCTACAAGAAATATGATGTTCCCCTTGACTATAAGGGTAGAAATCAAGCTACTACGGTGAATCAAGTTGGGGTTCTAATTTTGAGAGATTTTTGACACTAATGTTTTAGTTCGAAATATTAGTTCTCCTGTTATGTTTACCAATAATCAATATGAGTCTGTTAAGTCTGTTGCAAGAAAGAAACTTGTCTAATGTTCTTGTTCACATTGCTTCACATGATCCTAGAATCAATGCCCTTTCGATTGTATTTGATGTTCCAGTTGCGGATACATGTATAATCTTGAACTATTATACATTTCTTTTATCCAATTCTTCTTGGATATTAGATTCTGGTACAACAGATCATATAAGCAATAGTTTGCAATCGTTTGATACTTATTATCATGTCCATGATAAATTTGTTCGTTTGCTTAATAATATTCTTGTTAAAGTGTCTCATATATGTACTATTCACATTAATTCTTGTTTGTCCGTGTATAATGTTTTTCATATACCTAACTTTACTTTTTTTATTTCTATTTTCCCAGTTAATTAAAAATCATTCCATTTGTTTATTTTTTCTTGATTTTTTGTTCTATACAGGACACAACAACATGAAGGATGAGTGGTTTAGCTAAAAGAAATAATGGGTTGTATCAACTAGATATTTCTTTCGACGAATTTGTTTTTACAGTTTCACAATTCACTGTTTGTATCTCTGCTTCTGTTTCTTTTAAACTCTGACATTCTAGACTAGGACATCCCTCTCAAAAGAGGATAAAACATTTTTTATATTAATAAAAAAATTTCAATAACTTTTGGTTCTGAGCTTGATTGTGAAATCTGTCATCTTGCTAAATAGAAGCGTATATATTTTCCTATTAACAATAGTATTTCTAACTCTATTTTTGATTTAATACATATTAATATTTGAGGTCCTTTTTCTGTTAAGAATCTCTATAATCATTCTTATTTTCTAACCATTGTAGATGATAAGAGTATATATGTCTAAATTTTTTCAATGAGATTAAAATCTGAGGTGAAAGACATAGTTATTCAGTTTTTATCACTTAATAAAAACTCAGTTCTCTAAAAAGATTAAGTACATTAGATATGATAATGCTAAAGAATTCGAAATGATAAATTTTTTCAGTCAAAAGAAATAATTCATCAAAATTTATGTATTTACACTCCTTAACATAACAGTGTCGTAGAAAGAAAACACCAACATCTCCTTTTTGTCGCTAGAAGTTTGAGATTACAAGTTCATTTACCACTTATCTTTTGCTTGATTGTGTGTTACATTATACATATTTGATAAATATTACACCTACTTATATTTTAGAGAATAAAATTTCTCATGAAATATTGCTTAATCTGTCTCCTAAAACTGCTCATCTAAAAGTTTTTGGATGTACTGCTTATGTATCTGTGTTACCTAAACTTAAAATAAAAATAGATCGTAGAACTGTAAAATATATTTTTATAGGTTTTTCTAAAAATATTAAAGGATATAGACTTTTTGATATATCAACTAATTTTATTTTTGTATCCATGGACGTTATTTTTTCTAAAAATATTTTTTTTCAACAAATTAAAATCTCGCCTTCTAGTAAGATTGTTTTTCCTGCATATGAGAATGATATTCTTTTGGAAGATACTGTCTAACAAACAAAAAAAATGTCTTTCAAATTTAGTTTTCATGATAACACTTCTGACAATTTTTCAACCCCTTTTTATTCTTGAAAATATTCCATTTTCTAATAATTTTGAGGTTCTGAAAGCTACAAATACTTCTCATCAATCTCGGAATGAAGTCCAACTTGATCCTCCTACTTTGAAATCTTTCAGACATAGTAGAGATGTTCAATTGCCTTCAAAATTCAAAGATTTTCAGATTTTCTTATTAGGTTTTAAAACTTCTCATTATAATATTGCTTATGTTGCTTTATCTTCAAAATATAACTCATATGTTAGTAATATTTCTGTTCTTTTTGAACTTAAAACATATAACAAAGCCATTAAGTATGGCTGTTGAAAAAATGCTATAACAGAAGAAATTAAGACTTTAGAGGAACAATAATACTTGAAAAATTTTAGGCTGTAAATGAGTTTTTAAAACAAAATTAAAATTTGATGAAACTCTTGAGAGATATAAAACTCATCTTGTACAAAGGGGTATACTCAACAGATTATAGTGAATTTTTTTAGACACTTTTAGTCATGTTGCTAGGATAACAACTATTAAAACTCTTTTAGATATTGTTGCTTCTAAAAACTAAAAATTACAACAGTTAGACATTAATAATTTTTTTGCATGATTTTTTACACGAGGAAGTTTACATGGAACTTTCTCCTGATTTCCAAATTAAAATACCTAAAATAGTTTGTAAATTAAATAAAAATTTGTATGGTCTTAAGCAAACTAGTAGACAGTGGAATGAAATATTAACTTCAGCTTTAATTGAACAAAGTTTTACTCAGACTTTTGTTGATAAGTTTCTTTTCACTAAAAGTTCAGTGAATTATTTTATTGGTCTTGTTGTATATGTTGATGATAAAGTGCTGGCAGATCCAAATTTAACTAGGATTTCTTCTATTAAATAGTTTTTGAATGATACTTTTAAAATTAAAGATTTATATGACTTGAAATATTTTTTAGGTTTTGAGGTTACTCGCTCTAGTAAGAGAGTTAATTTGTGTCAAAGAAAATACACTTTGAATTTATAAGAAGATTCTAATTTTTTAAACTTCTTGTTTTTACTCCTCTACTTGCTAAATCTAAACTTTCTAAATTAGATGGTGCTCTTTTATCTGACATTACTCCTTATAAGAGGCTTATAGGTAAACTGCTTTACCTCACTACTACTAAGCTTGATATTTTTTTTGTTATTGTTCAACAACTTTTTCAATTTATTTCTGTTCCTACGAACATACATATGCAAGTTGTTCATAGAGTTCTTCGATATCTTAAAGGAACCCCTGGGCAAGGGTTTTTTTTTTTTTCAGCTAACAATGATGTTAAAATCAATATTTTTTTTTTATTTTGATTGGGCTTGTTGCCCAGATTCAAGGAAATTTGTTACTATTTTTTTGTTTTTATTGGTTCAGTTTTAGTTTCTTGCCGATCGAAAAAAACAACAGACCTTCTCAAGGTCCTCAAGTGAATTTGAATACATAGTACTTGCATTTGTTTCTCGGGAAATTTAATGGCTAAACTATCTATTTTTTGATTTAAAATTTGATGTTCTTCTAATCTCTGTTGCGATAACTTGTCTACAATAAAAATTATGAAAAATATTGTTCAACACGAAAGGGACCAAACACAATGAAATTGATTGCCACCTCATTCGTGAAAAGCTTCTAAAAAATTAATCACATTGCAGTTTGTTTCCACACATCATCAACTAGTAGACTGTTTCATAAAAGCTTTACACTCTTTTCTTTTTTTGGAGGCCATATCCAAGTTGAGCATCCATAATATATATGCTCTAATTTGAGAAGGATTAATAGAGTAAAGCTGTTAAGATAGTTAAGGTAGTTAATTAGTTTGATAAAAGTAATTTTTTTAATCTTTGACTGGTATATATATTAAGCGTTTTATTTTGATGCACAAGCTGTGTAAATTTTTTTTACACATTCCTTTTATAAAATTTAAAATCTAAATCACAAACCCTAGCAACCTAAAACCTAAGCCCTAAATCCTAAACTCTAAATTCTAAATTCTACCCATAAACCTTAAATTATATACCCTACATACTAAACCCCTAAACCCTAAACTAAAACCCTAAACCCTAAAATTAAAGGGCTTGTGTAAACTAAAGTTTACACAGCTTGTGCATCAAAGTATTTTCCATATATTAATTAGTTTTGTATTTTGTACACATTCATTAATTCTTTCAATAATAATATTTTTTTTCCATTTTTACTCTCTCTCTCTAAGGGTTTCATCAATAATCAAATACATTACATAAAACTCTAGATATATGTTTTTGTTCAGCTACTAGCAAGTCATGTTCCGAAATGGGACATTTCTATATCGGCAAGTCGATCGTGACAATTGTTCCAGTGGGAACCCTGTTTCACCTTACACAGCAGGGCATCCCACTGCACTGTAAGCACCAAAGCCTAAGCCAAAATCGCTGCTGCAGACCAGACAATACGAAGGATGATCTCTCGACGAAACTTACACCGGGTCAGGGCTTGTGGATCTTGAAGCCGAAAACTCTGGGGATGTATTTTTGCATTGGCTTTTGTGGCTTTAGGTGCAGATACGTCATCAGGAATAGATGTGGAAATGTCGTCCCAAAGTAAGCTCCATCGTTATCTTGTTAAAAACGTCAAAGAAAACGAAGCTGTGAATCAAAGTAATACAACCATGATTTGCTAACATGAAATATGAAGAACTAGTAAGCCATGCCGAAGTTCAACACCACCATATCTGAGACACAGAATGCAATACTTCTTACATGCCGAAAGACACTACATATGTATATACAATGAAGAGACAACGGAAACGTATAGCATGTCTCCCACTAAAGAATAGCACACTAAACCCACCAAACCCATCACCGTATTGATCCTCTAGGATAGAACATTTATTACCAACGCAAGTTCCGATACGATCTTAGAGATCCTACTGATTATATTATCTTTTCAAAGAATTAAGTAATCGTATAAGCCATGGTAGGGATGACTTAATATGCAAGGAGAGGGTAGTGAAAAACACAGAAAAATAGTACATGAAATATAAAGGATACTGCCTTGATATTTGGATCGAGGGTAATATATATCTTCACACTTTGGACAGTAGATTTTCACGGTACTTGAACGAGGAATATCGGATTGACCAACTGGAAGGCAGGATTGTCCACAGCAATAAACTTTAGGGCATCTTCCAAAATCATAGTTTCTGTATTTCTCCAACTGAGATAGAAGTTAGGAGTAGAACTTTGAGAACGACATACGACAAAGTCAATAGAAAGCAAAGAGAAAACAGGAAAAATGGCAGCAATATTTACCATGGCAGACATTCCCTTGCTAGTTAATATGTAACGTACGTGTATAAGACCATACAACATCTCAGCAGCCGATTCAACCAATTCATTTTGTGCTTCAGTGAACATATCACCTATAAAATCCAAAAGACGGTACTTAATAGCAAGAACGAATCAACATTATGACCGAAAACTATAAGGTCGAAAATGCCATAAAAAGCAAGGTTTAAAACAATTGCAACAACATAGTTCCTCAATACACTACGTGTCAAATTTCTGATGTTAACATTTTGCTGCTAAAGCAAAAACTCAAAAGTAAAAAGAAAATGTTCTTCAAAACAGCAAAGCATTGCCTGAAGCAAGAGTAGGAGTTCTATGTTAATGGCAGATAGAGAAAACAGTAGTTCAGCATTATGAATCCGCAAGATCATTGAACAAGTCTCAATCACTACAAAAGGAAGGTGCATAACTAGTTTGGCAACTGCAACATGATCAGATTGTCATCCAGCGAGTTATTGAGTCGGTGAAGAGTCGTCTATGCGGGGGTACCAATTAACCGAACTACCAAATTAAGTAGGATGCCTTGCACCTTACTTCCCAGAAATTTTTTATCTACTCTTCTAAATTCTTTCTTGGCCAGAATTCTCGTGAAGATCCAAAAACAAAACCATCAAACTTTAGACCCCTCACCCCAGAGAAAGATTTAAGGGCGAAGGAGGCAAAAACATCAAGTAAACAACGGCCTAAATTTTGGAATTCAATAGCAGCTCCTCAAATAGATATAAATCATCCAAAATGTATACACAAAAACCGAGTCAGTGAAATGCTTACTATGTGAAGATTCAACATCCAAGATTAAATCAAGCGCGTAATCATAATACGGAACTTGACTGCTCAACCCGCAAAGATTAAATTCATCTTGGATGTATTCTTCATCAACTTCACAAAAGAACTCATTGCCTCCCAAACCGCAAAACCACGAGATCCAAGACGTGTCATCTTCATCGGAACCACTAATATCCGACTCTTCATTCTCAGTTTCAGATTCCTCTGCAATCAAGGGCAGGAATTAGCAGGTAATAGAAAAGAACCCCACATTTTATGTTACCAGCTTATATCAATAATGACTAATGATCTAAGATTCTCAATAGAGACATGGCAATTAAAACTTCAAATTTATGACATCAAACAAGCAAATATAACATATAACCTCAAGGGAAGGGTCTAACATACAAAATTTTCGAACTTTCAAACAAGGAAATACAAATATATTTAAACGCCGTTATCCTACCATATCAAATTGGACAAGCAAGTGCATTTGAAGGAACAGAAACAAAGAAGGAAAGTGACTGAAAAGTAACTAACCATCGGCTTTGGAACGTGACTGGGAAAGCTGGGATTTACCGGCGGGAGCTGAAGGAACAGGGGGTCTTCCTTTGTCTTTGCTGTTCCTCAATCCCCTCGAAGTGGATGGGGTAGACTTGTCTAGATGTTTGTCGAGCGCATCGTTTATGCGCTTCCGATCCGACGGTCCTCCCCCTCCTCCTCGATCTCTATGACCATGCATAATGTTTTCAGAACCCCAAATTCCAAAAGCTCCAGACTTTTTATCCAATATCAATGCAGGGACAAAGATTCAAGCTTTTTTTTTTTTTGGAAGAATCGTAAGACCAAAAAGAATCCCCAGAATTGTGAAAATAAGGGTTTTTGCAGGGTGGGATGAACAAGTTCGAGGTTGAAGGAAGTGTGGATGAAGATGGAAATGAGATACGGAAAGAGATGAAGAACAAGGATTTGATTTTAAATTATTGGATTCCCATGGACAGGCTCCAAGTCTCAGGCACATAGAGAATCAAGCTTTACCTCTAAATTGTTATATTAAATAATGCATATGTCACTTGTAATGTTCTTTTTTTAGCCAGAAGAAAATGAATTGAAAACGAAAACATCGGCAAGGAAAGGGTCGTTTTCAAGCTTGATTGAAAAAAATATTAATTGAATTGGATTGAATTGGGTGGATTTCTATTTATTTAAAGAGGAGTGGATGGAGAGCTAAGTCTGCTGTGTGCTGTCTGCTGATGTTGAAGTTGATTTTACCATTACTGTTAGTGTGGATTTGAGGACAAAAAAGCTGAGATTGAAGCTTCAAGACCAAGGAATCAAGCTGTGATGCATGCAAGTTGCAGTCATCTAGGCCTTTCAAAAATATTTATGTGTTAGCAAATGCAATTTGGGTCCGTGTTTTACCATAATGCTTAGAAGCTCTTCATTGCCGCATGTTGGCGGACAATCCAGAGTCGTTTAAGACATTTTTCTGAGCTTTGAATAAAAATTTAACAATGGCTTTGTGGAAAGCATATGAACAATTAATTTACTATTTCATTAATAAATTATTATTTTTATTATTTTGTTTGAAGTTGTAAAAGTAAAAGATGAGGCCATGAGTGGTCATTTATGGTGCTCCTCTATCTTAGACGACCTTGAGACAATCCATCCAACAATGTTGAATAGCAAGGGAACATCTAGGGTCGAAGTCATAATTAAATCATGAGGAGTAAGTTGTTTAACTTTGGAACAACTGAGATTTTAAAAAGTAATTAACCCATAAATATTACAGGAGTTATGATTTAATTTCACTAACTTTAAAATTAAAAGGTTGTAAAAAATAATTAAAACGAAAAAATTATGGTCAATACTTAATTTAATTAATTTTAAAACGGACAATTTCAAAATAAATGACTAAATTGAAATGATTTTAAAACTACATATAAAAGAGAGTTACATTAGGGAATGGAGGTCTTTGAAAAAGAGAGTTAGCAATTAGCATGTGCAGCGCAGAAAGTTAAGAACTCTAATGGAAACCTTTAACAAAATGAAACAGCTTATAAAGAGGAGATACATATACATATAGGATTCTTCAATAAAGCCAAAAATAAAAATTGCTGCTTAAACAAATGAAGCCGAGGGTTTGCCTTCTTCCTGACTTGTAAATGCATGATTAGACGTAAAGTTTAAACATAACAAAATAAATAATAAATTTGAAAAAAATAAGATTTCAATCGATTAAGCGCGGGATCAGCGTGATTGAGTGTTTTAATGTTTATGTTTATTCTTTAAAGTTGACTTCTCATGGTCCAAATCCGACAATTATTCCACTGTCATCTTCTTTACCCTCTAAAGAGCGCTTTGTCCACGCGCTATCGCTTCTCGTGCTACACACTAATCAGTATTAGTGGTGAGCTCTAAATTCTATTAGGATTAGAGCAATTGAGTCCAGTTGAGTTAAAATATTTTAAATTATATGACTGGATGAATTTTATTTTACAACATAAATTTAAGATTTTTTCAATTCAAGTTGAATCGAGTTTTCAAATTTTATAAAAGTTTAATTATAATTATTTATAATATTACAATACAAATCGATTTCATTTTATACAATTTGCTATAATCATAATATATATTTCTTCATATTCCTTTTTCACATGAATAAGATTTATAATGTTATTTAATAAAACAAATATCATCTAAAATTTTAAAATATATTTTTATTTTTATTCTTAAAGAATAAGTTTTTGAGTCAAGAAATTGTTGAAAGTAAAGAATTTACAAAAAAAAATTACAGTTAAAGTACCAAGTTGAATAAAATAAAAAGTTAATAGGTTAAACTAAAAAGGAATATTTTTTTTGTTAAAACATGAATTGAAGATACATAGATATTATATAGTGATACTAGAGCATGTTGTTTAAATTTGGTTAAAATGAAGGGGAAATTGAAGAAATAAGTAAATCATACAAAGTTAAGGGATTAAATTGTAAAAAGAGGAAATTACTTTCAAAATTATAAATAGAAGTTAAATAAGTATTCTACCGCGGTGTAGGAGTATGTGGTTCAAATTTGGTCAAAAAAAGACTTAAAATGAAGGAGGAATTGAAGAAAAATGAAATTATGGACTAAATCGCAAAATAATAAAATTAGAGCTGACAAAATTGAACTCGATTCAAAATCGAAATTTGTACCAATTATTCAAATAAGCTCGAATAATTTAAAATTAAAAAAATATTTTTTTTCGACTCGAATCGAATTTTAATCACCCCTAATTATGATAATTAATTCAATGGAGCCCACATTTATTTTTTTAATCAAATAATAAACCAATAGATAAACACATTCCAAATAACACGAAAACAAACAGGCTAAAAGGCAAAAACAAAAGAGAGCTAAATAGACTAAAACCCTAACGAAAACCTTAAAAAGAAGATGAAACAACGTGACTACGACAAACAACAATAGAATGAAAAATTAGGAGGTTGCCACAGGCCAAACGGATGACATAAGCAGCTCCGGAGGCATGAGAACCTTATCCGAGAGAGCTATTTGATCGGAGACGACATCGTAAATTAGTTGATTAACAATTCATATTAATGGCGATCCACGTTCATTGTTGGTTGGACACAAGCCCACCCTAAACTTTTAAGTTCATGCATTTAGTTTATTTTCTTTTAATTTTTATGAATTAGTCTTTAATTTTTATAACGTGCGTCCGCCTTAATTTTATTTATTTATTTGTACCCATTTTTAAAAATATTTTGATTTCTGCTTATTTTTAAAAAAAAATTATGATTCACGTCAATAGAGGATCAACAAAGAAGTCGACAAAGACATCCGAAAGGCGAGGCAACAACGCGCCAAGAGCAACAATTATATTTTTTCTCTTCATGGAAGAAGGGTCAGAATCACTGACAGGAAGACTTCCTACATTTTCATCTTTCTTTTTGTTTTCTTGCGTTGAATTTATTTGTTAAATTGTAGTAATGGGGTTTTGGGTGCTTTTGTTATGATTTACAGGATTATATTCCTATTATTTTTGATAACTTTCGCGTCAATATAATATTAATATTAAATTGTGGTTGGAATCGCGGTTAAAGTTGCGATTCGGGCAATGTAATTTTTCCTTAAAAAGTAAGTATAATTTTTAAATGCGATTGTAATTTGCGGTGTTACATCAACCTTCAAAACGGTTACAATCAACGTGGGCAGACTGTGAATTTAGGTCTCTAGTATACCGCTGGTATATGATATGCTTCTTTGCTTCTCTCATGATAAATTAATTCTACAGCTCTAATTGTTCAGTGTAATGTTAGTCTAGCTGTTTCAAATTTTGAAATGGCCATGGACTTGCTGGATGTTATCAGTTCATTGTTTACGCTTTACAGGATGAAAATGGTAGTAACCGAGGTGATTACAAATGTTAATATTTGACATATTTGTATTGTTGATCATTTATGTAACAACTCTTTCGAATGGTGATTTTTGGGTCGTCTTTGGTAATAATGATATTAGCTCTTTGAAGTCAAGTTCTTTTCTCTTTAAAATTTATCTTTGTTTGAGGATGCATGACTCTTTATAAAAGACTAGATAAGGTGAGGACACGTGTCAATCGAAGAGGACAAATACCTTAATAAGTTGATTATGTTGTGATTCGGGTGCTGACACGAATCACATGCATCATCACGTGATTTATGTAATGTTCGCATTTCTAGTCTGCAACGGAATAATTTTGATCTACTCGTATGTTCATAAAATATCGTAATCGAGTATTTGTATAGCTGTGATTCGCTAGTCCTAACGTATATGTTTAATTTTGATCACAAAAACTTAAAAGGAAATGGAAAATTTGCTTTGTTTTACCCACCCTCACATACCATCGGTTCCTACTCGATATATCCTTCAACTTACATCTGTCTTTTTTACCCACCCATTTGCCTGACAATTTAAGAAAACACTCCCTAGTTTTCCAATCTCGACAACACCTGAACATCAAATCCAACGGCTTTCCACTCACATCAACCGCCATGAACCACCACCTCCCATCTGAAACATCAACAGGCATTTTATACCACAAAATTGATAAGTATTTAGTAGGAAACTACTTTAACTTCTAAACAGTTTAATGTTACATAAAGAGGAAGTTTTTGGTGTAGAAAAGGCATGATGTAAAAAAAAAACTCTTAACATTCGACTAAATAGTAATTTTAGCTTTTATTTTTTTTTTGAAACAAATTAATTATCAACGTATTTTTTGGATTACAATGGTCCTCGCAAAGTTGTTATTCAACTAACAGTAAATGAAAAATTACATGACAATACACGCTGACATGATAGTGTCATATAAATAAAGATGTTGACTTGAAAGAATGTCACATAGTCAAAAAATAATTTTATAAAATATAAAGTAATTTTTCCACTAACATGTCGTTTTGTCAAGTAATTTAAAGTTGTTTATCGTTAGTTGACAAACAATTTTCATTTACAAAGGAGTCATTTTGACTAAACTAAAATAAAACGTTGAGAATTAAATTACTTTAAGAAAAAATAAAGGCCAAAATAATTATTAAATCATAGATTTTTTTGGCTTTATGCCCATGAAAAAAATAGCTTTAGCGCAATAAAGACGATAGAAATAATCCAATAGAGGGAAGAAACTGACATGTTTTGCATAAAGTTTTAAGGCCAATTTCACTGTACTTTGAACGAAACTCTGCCTTCTCTGTTTGGCTGTATAATTATAACTGTTTATTGTTTCCTTATTGGCTGTATACATTGATATTTATAACACACCAATGGATGAAATCGTTTTCATCTGAGATCCATACTTGTCTTGTTCAAGATCTTTCAATGGCCTTTTAGTATCAATTATTTGTGAAATCATGCATCATGAAGTGAATAGTGGTCTTTCTAGTCAAATACATTCATCGACTTGATTATATGTAGGACAGAACGGTTTTCATAATGTTGATATTATATATAATATTGTCACGGAGATATTCTTTTCTTTTCTGACATAAGATTAATGTTCTCGTCTCTTCCCATGCGTGACAATATGTTCAGGTCATAATTTTCCTTTGCTTTTTAATTTGGTCCAACTCCAACCAAATGCTGTCCAATTATAACCACATTTCCATCAAAAGCTTTCCAATCTTAGCTTACATAGATAATAATAGCGTGTACCACGATGGAGAAAACTAATTGACAAAGAGACATTGATGGCCAGAAACTGTAAATAACAAAGAGATCCAAAACCCCAAGAGTAGAAACCAAAAGAAAAACAGAGAGAGAACATTTGGGTTTTCAGTGCACAAGGAATGCATTCAATCTGCCAGCCCAGAAAATGCTTGAACAAGCCACTATCTCTACATCTAACTACAATTCAGAGCTAACATTATATATAAAAAAAGAGTCCCATATATATTATATATGTTTGTATTAAACAGCTAGTTGTTGGTTTTGGTGGGAGGGTTCTTCTTCATTGAAACACAAATGAGCTGCTTTTATTGAGCCAAGGCTTAAAGAGGATTCTGCAGTAATACTTGGTGGAGGCTGCTGCACCATCATCTTCCTTTGCAGGTGAGAGCAGTAGCTGTGGAAGGTATTTGGGGTTACGTTCAAGTTAAAACCCAACCCGAATAGGAAATCCAATTCCAGGAAGTTCATTTCTATGGTGCTGATTCCTCCTACTTTTGCGTAGTAAGCATTGTTGTAATACCTGAAATCATGTTCCAAAATAATATAGGTAAGGTTTTTATAGGGCGGAGGACTGTATTTTAATCCTTATCTTTTGAAGATGTGAACTCAGGTCTCCTACGATGAACGTTACCGGGATCACTTAAAATGATGTAAAACGAGGTTCTATACAGTACTTTTTACCGAATTCGGCATGATAGAATCTTATAAATACTATCTATTTTTTTAGTTTTTCCAAAATAATTGAAGCACATGGTAATAGAAAAAACAAATGAAAGCAAGGTAGTTAGGCCTATCTTATGGATGCTTAGTTGTCTGAACACAGCTCGGATTCACATGCCTTCAATCGGTTGAAACTTTGAATCAATATCAAACATATTTTCCGGGAAATTCAATGGCTTCACAATTCTAACAACTCTAAACCCAGATTCTAATTTAAAGCAAAAAAAAAATGAATGTTTAAGAACTTACATATCATCCATGAACTTAGCAGCAACCATGACACTTGTAATAAGCAGCCGATGAACGTTGAAAGAATTGATGGGCAACGAGGGTTGCCGCTGAGTAAACCGATCAAGATAAACATACGCAACAATAAAGCAAGACGGGCTACAATTCGCATACTTGTGAATCCTGTCCAGGTAGCTCTGAATCGAGATTGTCGGCCGAGTTAGCCCGTGGAACACCGAGATCTTCTGAACCTTGAAACCAGAGTTCACATCATTGGATTCAGCCACTTCTTCCAGCAGAGAAGATAGAAACGTTAGCAGGTTTGGCATCATGTTTGGGTTCTCTAACTCTGCCATTCGGACCAAAAGTGTTGAATGTGTGTAGGATTTTTCAATGAATTCGAATCCCCATTTTGTGGGGTTTATAAGGTTCCTTTTTTTCGATATAAAAAAGTGTGGGGTTTTGAGTTGGCGAATATGATTAGTATTAAATTTAAAAACTTAACTTGTTGAAGAGGGAAAAAAATTGAAAGTTTGGTTCATTGGTGGATAAAAGGCATTTTCCAGTGATGAAACTTGTGGCTGATGGGCATGTGATTACATGTGGGAAATTCTTTTATTGTAATTTGTCGGATCCTGGTTGGAAGATCTTGCATGTCTTGTAAATCTACACAAAATGTTTTTGTTTTGGGAGGGAACATGTACTTGTGCCCTTGTTCTTCTTTATTTACATTTCGATTTTCGAGTTGTTTGGCATCAAATATATTAGAGATGTTGCATAAGATTTTCCAAGACAAACATGGCAACAAACAAGAACTTTGAACATGATCAACACCCATGCCTCCTGTCTTGTTTGCTTGTCTTTGGATTCACGTGTTAGTTGTTACTATCTCCTGCTTATTACGAGTCAAATTAATTCACACATATAGTCTTTCGCATATGATCATGGGCGGTTCAAAGATTTTGGGACCCTGTGTAATTTATTAAAATATGGCTCTTAATTTATAATTAGTAAGAGATATAAGTGTTTTTTTTTTAAATTACTTTAATACAAAAAAATATTATTAAATTGTCCTCTTGAGCAACAAAAATTTGACTTATAAACATCTAAATATCAAACATTTTCACTTCAAAATTATCAATTCTTGCATGTTTTAAGTTTTAAATAATTTTTTTATATACACATAATTATATATATAATTTTATAATTTTTAACAAATATTTAATTTAATTTAGATTCTCTATTTACGGGCCCCTCTCTCTTAGGGGCCCTGTGCGGTCGCTCCTATCGCACTTGTCCAAAACCCCCACTGCATATGATAATAATCAAATAAGTTTACTTTTACCATCAATGAAGTACTAAATCTCTTGATTATGTTAAGAGTTTGAATTTGAATTGTTTCATAATGAATTTTATAATTCTCGGCCCAGATTAATCAATCATTGAATTAGTACAACAATCTGATCTGAATAACCATCTGTTAACTTTCACTCAGTTTTGTCTTTTGCCCCATTTCCATCAATGATTAAGCTTCGAGTATTAAAATGATTTGACCCTAAGATCCAATCGAGTATAACTTTCACTATGCAAACTGCATAATTACTTTCATAGTTTTGAAATCATAAGCATTATTGCAATTCATTTTAAACTGATGGTTTCGAGTATAACATTTGCCGAAACAAAAGAAAAAGAGGCTAAGTTAAGGTGGAAGCATGTTTTGGTTAACTCTCAAAACGTATTGAGATTAATAACAACTCAAAAGGCTTGTTTGTCCATGGTGAAATTCTCATCCCATGTGCTGTCCATGTGAGCCACCTCCTTGCATATGCCAATTGCCAATTGCCAACCAACATAATTTCCTACCACAAAATTTCATCTATTTTCTTATTTTTATACTATATACTTGTCCAGCCTCAATATAAAAGAAATCAACATTTTAAGAGCCAAAAACTCCCTTTCGGTCATGCCCATCAATTCTTTAATCACCTATTATTCTTCTCTTAAAATTAATAAATCTCTCAACACTAAGTATTTATTGATCATACAATAAAATAAATCCAAACTTAATTCTTTCATTAAAAAATACAATATATCTTATCATTACACTAAGTATTTATTAATCATGTAATTATAGAACCAAATTTTTGTTCGGGCTTATATATATAGTATAATAATAATAATAATAATAATAATAATAATAATAAATAACACAAATAATAAAAGAAATCCAAAATATAATAAAGTCCAAGTGTACATACAAAAGGCCCATACATTACAAAAGCCTGAACCAAAAGCTAAAAACTCATTACAGCAATCAACAATTCAGACCCAACCCATTACAGTTATTTACAACCTAAATACAGCCCAACAAGCACAAAAATCCTTTCGAATCTATTTGTGTTTCTTTTTCCTGCTCGAATTCGAGCCCCAAGGGACACATGTCAACATGGCATTGACCCGTTCTTTTTCACTCGGATCCCCACCGAGCTAGGACTAGCTGGCATCGCCAGCCGTGCAAAAATGACGTCATATCTGACACAAGTATAAATACATGCGAAGAGAGAGAAAAACGAGAATTAATGACAGTCATAATTGCACTAATAATTACCAAAAAAAAAACCAAAAGTCAGAGAGAGGAAGAGTTTACCTGAGGAGTCTGAGTCAATCGGAGAAGATAACCGGACACGGAAATCTTGCCGGAAGCTCACCGGAATCGTCAGAGTACTAAACCGAGGTATTTTAATCTTTGTCCTTTGCCTTTTCCCTTCCTTACATGTTCGAAAAACGCAAAAACGAGTCAAATCCTAAAAAACTGAACTTAAGTCTGTCTAAAACAGATCTCAAGCATAAAATATGCCTTAAATCCAAACTCAAACATAAAAATCAAATCCATAACACATGTAAAAACCTAAATCTAAGGTAAATAAAACAGATCTAAGGTTATAAGTGTTAGATCTAGTTCGAAACTAAAAAAACATAAAAATAAATATAAAAAAAAAACAAAAGAAAGGAGATCGAAGCCTTATCTTGCTTTGTCGTTGCCGGAAACGCCATCAGAGTGAAAAATCGAGTGCTAAAGTCGTTGTCGGAGTCGAAAAACAGAGAGGAAAGGTCACTGGTTTTGGGTAAATAGCCTAGAATTGGGTGAAGATGGGTGTTTCTGATAAAACGGGACCTAGATCTAGGATTGGGGTGAAAAAAGAAGCTTTTTAGGTAGACTTAGGGTTTCGGCGACGGCGGAGGCAGTGGTCGGAGTTGTAGACGATGGTCGAAAAAGCCAGGTCTGGCCGGAGAAAATGACCGGAGAAGGTCCGGTCATCGGAAAAAGGTAGAAGAAGATCGGACGGTGATCGGAGGTTGCAAAGATGTCGAAAAAGATGACAGGAGAAGGTTCGGTCATCGGAAAGAGGAGACCAGAGATGATATCTGGTGGTCGATATCATCCTGGCGGCTAGGAAACAGGTCGGAGAGGTGTTCGAGGGGAAATGAAGATCAAAGGATGGTTTTTGAAAAGGTTCTTGTTGTGTTCTTGAAAAATGAGGGATTTGATCTTTAAAGAACATGTTTCAGAAAAGTTTAGGAGTTTGTGAGGATTAAACGAAGGGTTTTGGAAGAGTTCTAGGCTTGTTCATGAGAAAAGAGGGTTTTTGATCTTTAAAAACAGTTTTGAGTGTTTTTAAAGTTCGGACGAGTGAGTTTTGAAGAACAAAGGAAGAACTGAGGTAAACAGAAGGGTTTTCATCGAAGGAAATTGTTTTTTCAGGGATTTTGGTGTTCGAATTCAAAGGATTTAGAGTGAGAGAGAGTTGAAGAGAGAGAGAGAGAGAACATATCAAATGACCGTTCCAACTCGATTTTGAGTTATTTATACTGAGTTGAAAACGTCACTATTTTGGGAAGCCGAGTCACAGAGGATCCGCGTGTTTCTATACAGATTTGGATACGGGTCCGTGACCCGGTCGACCTAAAACATTTGGTTTAGGCTTGGGTCAACGGTCTGAGTTTAGTTAATGGGTTTGGGCTTAACCTTTTAAGGTCTTTAGGTTTGGGTTTCTAGATTTTGTTTTCTTTTCAAATCAGTCACCTATTCGTTTGTAATTTGGTCACCAAAAATTCAATTTAATTCAGTTTAGTCCCTTTTCTAGAATTTAATTGTTTAGATTAATTTCTTAATTTAATTGTTATATTTGCTTAAATTAATTCATATGCTTGAAGTGTTTTTTAAGTATCATGTCATATATTGTTTAGACAATTAATCACATGCTAAATTAAAATAGAGCCATTAGTGTAGTTCACCTAATCATAATTGAATAGGGAGATCATTGTAGAAAATAAGTAGATATTTGAAACAATGTTAGAATACTCAATATTGGCCAATGTCACAATGTAGAGTGATGTTAACCAATTAGTGTTCCGATAAAAGTTTCAATTTTCTACTTTAACTTAGAAAATGGAAATAAATCACTAACTAGGTAAATTTAACAAATAAAATAAAATAGGGTTAATAATTAGTGGCATTCTAATTAGGAATGTTGTTACTTTTGGGATTGATAAAGAAAGTACCCAATATTATTTTGGGTGTTTTCTTTTATGTCCAAAATTAATAACATTCATAAATTTTAATTAAATCAATTAATGGAGCCTAATTTGGGTTTACTTAAAAACGACAAGACAATAATGAATCATGCATTAAACTTTTTGTGTTAAGGTATATTTTTCGAATATAAGTTGAAGTGCCCTAATGTAATTGGATGTTTCATAATTATATTCGATCAAAATGTATTTTCTTACAAAAGGATACTCTCATTCTGAATAAAATTCGTTCTACAGTTAACAGATTTAATTAAATCCAAATTAATGTTCTAAATGCCAAAATGCCACGTGTAATTAATAAGGTACCGATAACGGGAGTTCGTAGGGGTGCTAACCCTTCCCTACACGTAACCGACTCCCGAACATGAATTTTTCAAAAAGAATCTTTGGTGCATTTTTATGGTGTCCGGTCTACCAAAGTGGCCGGTGGCGACTCCAAAATAATTTTCAAGCAAATAAAAGGGATTTTGACTAAAAATGAAAAATTAATTAATTATAATATAAAATTTGTCAAAAACCCTGATTTTCCGGATTTCAATCGCCAGGCTGTTTTTATTCCAACCTTTAAAAAATGGGCTATCAAAAAACGGCCGCGACAGCTTGGCGACTCCATTGGGGACAAAATTGAGAGTCAAGCTTAATAATTAATTACGCATGGCATTTCTAACATTAATTTGAATTTAATTTTTTCTGAAGAATTGTTCGATAGATTTTAGGAAGAATGGGGGTAGTTTTTGTGTATGTTATACCTGTCATTCATGCATAAACTCTAAACCTGGGTTTTTCACCCTTAAGTGAGAGTAAGACAATATCCGACGTGATGCTCTTCAGCTCCGAGTTCGAATTTTTGTCTCCTTACTGTATACTAACCTTACGCATTGTGGGCCCCACGCCTCCGTTGTAAGGGACCTATACTACCGAATCGATGTCTTGATGCTGTAGTAGGCAGTAACGACAGTTCAGGAACCGAGAGTCTAGAACAAAGCCCACATTCTGTTTTAGAAGCCCACCCCATTAGAGCCAGACAGGGACCAAGTGCTGCCATTTTAAATTCATTTCTCTATTTATTTTGCTGTAATAAATTTTGTCATTTTAATTTGAATAGTTATTAATCTCATAGTTTGTTTATTTGCCTTCAATATTAATTCGAGATACTAACACAAGTTTTTTTGTTTTGTTTGTTGTTTGTTTGCTTTGTTTGTTCTTGTCATCAATTACATTTTTTTATTTTCGACATCGAAATTGGAAGGACACGACACAAAAAGGGGGATAGCCTCAGAAGGGGATAAACATCAAAGATGGAAGGACATGCAAAGCTAACCACTGATCAAGAGGCATGTTTATCAGATTTTAAACATATCTAGGATCAATGGGATAACGAGATGAAAAGGTTATTCCGAGATGAATTCGGGGACATAGCTCTATTGTTAAAGATAAAGGGCGATGGCTCAATTCTGAAACCCAGCCTATAACTGCTTCATCTTTGGGCAAGTAGATTTGACACCGACATTGGAGGAATATGAGGTACTGGTCAACTGCCCGAAAATAGAAAGTGACAAGATCTACAACAAATCACTCAACAGCACCGAACATTCATGGTTCAGCCTATAGTTAGTGCACGATTTAAAATTAAACGTTTAAAATTATATTAAATTCATTTAGCAAATTCAAATTCACGAACAAATTTTTAATTTTAAATGTTTGATTTAATAAAATATAGATAAAGTCCACAATAAAGTGGTGACATGTGTCGCCACCTAATTAAATAATTAAATTATTTTATTAAATAAAATTAGGACCAAACTAATAAAATATGTAAATAGCGGGGGGACCAAATATGAAAGTATACCAATTTTGACTAACGGCCACATCACTCCCTCCGTTAGTTTTTAACGGTTGGTGGTTACATTGAGTCCAATTTAATAGTTGAGTGGCTTAATTGTTGCAATTAGAAGTACGGTGGTCAAATCGAATCCAAACTCATAGTATAATGGTTATTTATGTAGTTTACCTTACAATTAATAACCTAAACAATAAAATCCAAAACATTAAATGATTTGAAATTTTAAAAATCAAACTGATTGGATACACTAAAATGACCTAAAATCAACTCAATCGATAAAAACATCATGAGAATAACTAATCAAAGATATCAACAATTGCGCATAAAAATTTTGTTTACACAAGCGCCTTAGTTGTAGGGTGTAAGGACTCCATTTAAAGTTTAGAGTTTAGGGATTTAAGTATAGTAATTTTAAATATAAGAATTGTTAATATAATTTCATGTTTAGGGTTAAAAAAATAAGATTTATGGGTTACAAGGATCTGTGAAAATAGATAAATAATTTTAATAATACAAAATATAGATTTAACTTTTTTAAATAGTCTAAAGTGATTAAAAGATAATATCTGTTTATACAAATTATTTTCTTTAACTCTTTAACAATACGACAATACACACATTGTAGACAATAACTAAACCTAAATCTCGTAAAATTAACATCAACATCTTCTTTACTAAAAGAAGTCATTGCATTCATATAGATTTAAAATTAAATAAAAATAATACTGTAAAATTTAAATTTTATATTATAATAAGATCAGGTGAACTAAATGAAATAAAATTACTAGAATTTGGAAACCCCCCATCTTTTGTGTGGCATTAGAACCACTGTTTTCGGATACTAAAATCCCATTTAAAAGTGTTAACTAACCATACAACTCAAACATGTCATCAACGGAAATTCTATTCATACAAACCCAAATTCTATTAAAATAGGTTACTGCTAGTGCAGGCATCAATCAAACAAACATCTTAAACGGTAACCAAAGGTAATTAACTTAGTAAAAAGTTGTAGTCTTTGTCAAAAAAAAAACTTAGTAAAAAGTTCATAAAAAGCACACTAACGCAAACAAGATGATGCCATGATCTGCAACGGCTTAGTCTAAAAATCTACTCATAGATCCAGGGGTGGACACTGCTCTGCCAGTTAACAGGGCTTTCTGGGAACCACAATGCAATCTCCTTCCTTGCACTCTCAACTGCATCACTTCCATGAATCACGTTCCTGCAAAAACACAACCAAAATCAACACATTTATATGAATTATAGCCAGATAAATGGAAGGGAAAAAGAACTTTCTGTACCTGCCAATGTCAATTGCAAAGTCACCACGGATTGTTCCGGGAGCAGACTCAGCAGGGTTTGTGGCTCCGATGATCTTGCGACCGGTGGTAACAACATTCTTACCCTCCCAAATCATGGCAACAACGGGACCAGAGACAATATACTCTACGAGTCCATTAAAGAAGGGTTTTGCAGAGAGGTCTGCATAGTGCTTCTCAGCAAACGATTGATCCACGGTGATGAGTTTCAAACCTAGATTCAGCACATTCAAAGTGAATGAGTAACATTCCACCAAAAAGCGTTTAGTGCTACTGCTAATAATTCCAATAACCTCTAAGGTACTTTCGAGTCAATTCTAACAATACTCGGGAATCAACACCAAAGTAAAAACAGAGGAAGTTATAAGAAAATTAATGGTTTTACCTTTCAAATAGAAACCTTTCTTCTCGAATCTACCAATAATTTCACCAACCTGAAAAACATAACAAGCACGATTTATCAAGGTTCTTGATTTCATACAGTGAGTTACAAACAGAGTTTAAAAAGGTCAAATCTTTAATGATTCCATCATACACGTTTGAGTTGCGAAAACTTTTGGGGTGAATTCTTCTCTTTCTAGTTGCTCTGAAACGATTAAGAGATTCTCTAAAAGAAATTCTAGATTTTGCTTTTGACGGCAACATGATGATGGTCCCATTTATAGGGTCAAATCAATAAATTTTAAGAAAGTAAAATATTTGAATATCATTCCCATCAATCTCATAAGTGTTTATAAATCATTCCCATCAAACAAATTATTTTTTCAAAAAATTTGACACATCTAAATCATACAAGTAAAGAGATCTATTCATCGATAAGTAAAAAGGAAACTATGAGCGGTGATTAGATTGAAAATAAAATAGAATCCTGAGTGAGGAACAAACAGAGAGAGTGGAAGAAGAAGTATTACCAAACCCCTTTGGACGCCGTCAGGCTTAATCATGATGAATGTTTGCTCCATCTCTTCTTTCTTTTCCGCCTCGGTGCTGGATGTTTATGATATGTAAAAAGAGAGTTTAAGGTGTTTATATAGTATCGTACTACGCGGCCGTAACCCTAGTTCAGCGGCGTTTTGCAATAGAATATCCCAGCCCTAAACCTAGATTTGGGGTATGCTGTCTCAAAGTGCTGATGTCAGCCTTTAAGACTTTTTCACGTTTTTTTTTTTTTGAAATTTCTATTCTACTTCTACCTAGAGGGGAAGGGGAAAATCTAGGTGAAGGCTATGCTCTTGAGGGGTCTTGAACCCGGGACCTAAGGGGAAAGGAATGGAGCAGGTGAGCGTGCTCTGAAGACTTTTTCACGTTTTAAATCTATTACTATGTTTTTTATTACTACTAAATATATTTTAATTTTAAAAAATAAAATCAATCGCAACAGTTATTTACTAGTAAAAATATTATTTTAATTCTGATTGATATTAAATTTTGATTCGATTTTATCAACTACTCTTCTCACTTAAAAAGCAATTAGGAAATAAGGATTATTTTTAGAAATAAAAAATAAAAAATCAAACAGAGTTTACATGTGTGATGTGAAAAATGATAGATTGCTTATTTATAATGAGAGTGATTTCTTATGTTTTATTAAATTATTTCTGCTCAACTTTCATTTATTGGTAATTTTATTATTATTTTTTTAAACCTAAGGTGATTACTAGGGGTGGGAGAAAATACCTCACCCGAAAACCCGACGACCCGAAACTAAAATACTGAGTAATTCTCGAAAAAAAATTATCCGACCCGGCAAATTTTCCGGGACACGGGCCGAAAGTTTTCCCTTACCGGGTACCCGACCCGACCCGATAAAATTTAATATATATTTTTTATATTTAAAATTATATTTTTATTTTATGTTTCTTAATATTTTCACTCTAAAATTAAGTTTAAATCCCTACATTTTTTCTATGTTTGTATTATATTCTTTTAAGTTTTAAGTTTAATTTTTTTTAAATATTTTTGTGTTTAACATGTGATTTTTTTTTAATTTTAAAATTAAAAAAATATAAAAAAATAGGAACCGGGTACCCGGTATCCGATTACCCGGGTATCCGAATTTTACGGGTACCCGGATATAATGGGTCGGGACACGGGTCGTTTAAAGAGGTACCCGGATGAACCGGGTACCCGACAATTCCCACCCCTAGTGATTACAAGTAGTATATGTTCTAAATATATTCTCAATCATTTGATAATGTATGCTCAATCACCTTGCTGCAGCTACTGCAGATATTGACATAAAAACTTTAATTCAATTAAAATATTGACAACAAAAATAAATTAACAATAATAATTAATTTTAAAAATACTTAATTTTTAAATTTTTCCAATAAAAAATTAACAATTAATTAATTTAGTGGGATACATTACTAAACCTTTTAAATAAGATTAGAGGCAATTCTGACGCTGTATTCTGACGTTATCAATAAAAAGAATAGATTAAGAAAATCTTCAATTTCAATAGTATTCAATCTAAATTAATCAACCAATAAATTTTATAAGTCGTTACCTAAAAAAATTAAAATATTTTTAAATTATTTTTTAACAAAATTAATCAAGTCTCACACACACACACTTTTGCGATCAATCTAATTTTTCAATCGTCAAATTTAATTAAATAAACTTTTTGACGATTAAACCTATTGATGTAGTAGTTAATAGGTGATGCTATCAATAGCTTTTGTCCGCAAGTCTGTTTTTACCGATGTGATTATCTTATATTATATTTCATATCAATAAGTAATTAAAAAGTTTTCAAATAGTCAACGATATTTAGAACATTTAGTTAAAGTTTTCTGTTAATACTTTTTTTTTTCGTTAAGTTGTAGATTTAAAATTTAGGGTAAAATACATAGACGGTCATTGAACTTTGATAAAAAAATAAAATGGTAACTAAACTTTCAAAAATCACAAAATGACAATTAAACTTTATGTTTTATAACAAAATGGTAACTAGACGTTAAATGTCGTTAAATGACTGTTATAAAATTTGGTATAATAACACATTTAGTCCTTCATATTTATACATTCAATTAATTTAATCCTAATTCAAAACAATTCACTAAATTTAGCCATTGTTATTTACGCATTCTTTCAGTTTGGTCCTTAAAACAAAATTGAAAGAATTCGTAAATAACACTCAAGTTTTCAACATCATTCTAAAGTGCAAACAATTGCTACCTGGACAGAACCACTTTTATCATCATCGTGCTGCTGGCTAGTTGATTGGAAAAAAATGTTCTCCTAGTTTATTTAGATCTTGGTCTGGAAAATGCCAATTAGGACGTAACCATGTAATATCTTCTTGTAATCGTCTTATCTCATCAGTCAAGCGACTAAATTCTGATTTTAAGAAATTGTTTTTCGAAGTCATCCTTTCTAACTCTATCTGCAAAATAAAAGGCAACGAATATAATATTATTGACAGCTAAGTTTCTTTTAATCTCGTCCAAAATAAAAAATTTAACCTCAATATCACTTGTCATTAACATCTTTGTTTCAACCCCAATACCTCCATCTTTGCAACAATAAACCATAAAGGATGAGGATTAGATGTTGTTAAATCGTTTTTAGTACTACTTACAGAAGAAAGTGAGAGTAAAGATTGGACAAGCACAAACATATAGATGTTAGTTACTATGAGTAGTCAGTGTCCTCATTTATATTCATAGTACATACCTGGGGTAGAATCGAATATCAGCATGTAAGTCATAATAATTATTGAATGACACGTAGTTTAGGATAATATTTACTGTAATTAAAAGGTTCTAGGCATGTAAAGTTATTCTAAATGGTAACTTTTCAAGATATCTCAAATCAAATGCACGTAAAGAACCTGAAAGATTATCCATACCACAACAACAGCTTCTTCGTGGCCAAAGTTCTCCATATGACGACTATTCTGCAAGTTAAAAGAAACAGACAAAAGAAAGAGATTACAATTAATGTTCCTTTTCAGAGATTACACACAGTAATTAGTAAAGACATCTCAAGCCAAAAAACTTATTCATGGCATTCTCAGTATTCTCAAATTAAATTCAATTATTTAGTTTTAGCAGATAAGCAAATTTCTGTTTCGTAAGGTAAAAATTATTTTTCAGTTCTTTAACATTCAGAAGCCACACACAGTTGCAGCGTGGACATAAACATTTTGATCAACCTGGCATTTTGGTTGGGAAATTAGATTGTCTTGTCTCTGCGGAACTTCTAGAATTTGGCTCTTGCCTCGCAGGCCTTTGATAACATCTGTCAAGTGTTCGATTTCTAGCTTTAACAGGCTATTCTCCTCTTTTAGATGTCGGTTCTCGATACTCAGCCGTCCAATTTTCTCTTTTAAGAGTCCACTTAATTATTTATCATGTTACCATACTTTAGAATTTTGTTTTAAGGATCAAATTGAAAGAATTCGTAAATAATGAAGGCTAAATTTAGTGAATTGTTTCGAATTAGGACTAAATTAATTGAATGTATAATTATGAAGGACTAAATGTGTTATTATACCAATTTTTATAACAGCTACTTAATGGCATTTTACGTCTAGTTATCATTTTATTATAAAACATAAAGTTTAATTACCATTTTGTGATTTTTGAAAGTTTAGTTACCATTTTATTTTATTTTTTTATCAAAGTTCAGTGACCGTATGTATACTTTACCCTAAAATTTTTTTAGAGCAAATTCTTTCAACCCTTCTCTCTAGGTAGAAATTGTTAAAAAAACCTTCAGACAACTATTAACATTTTAAAATTTATCCCTTTTTACCTCAATCATATCAAGGTTAAGAGTAGGGGTAAGCATTGAGTTAAGTTAAAAAAAATTAAGATATTTAAGTTGACTAGTCCTACATTATGATTTAAATTTTATTTGAAAATTTTCTATTTCGAGTTGAGTCGTCTAGACTCTATACAAATTTAATTGTAAATATTTATAACATTATAGTATGAATTGTTTTTAATCTAAACGACTTTCTCTGATCATACAAAATATACACATATATATATATATATATTTCTTCATATTCTTTTAACATGTGTGAGCAAGATATGTAATATTATTTAATAAAACTAAAATACATTTATAATATTAAAATAAAGAAGGTATAGCAATTTGAGGTTAAATGAACCTAAAATGAAAGAAGAATAGAAAAAATGAGAAAATTGTACAAAACCAAGGGGTTAAATTACAAAAACAAAATTTACTTTTAAAATTATGAATAAAAACTAGATAGATACTCTATAATGATTTAGGACCAAGTCATTCAAATTTGATCAAAATAGACTAAAATAAAAGAAGGTAGTAAAGAAAAAAAGGAAATCTAAAATAGACTTAAAATAAAGAAGATAATAAAGAGAAAAAAAAGGAAATCGGGAACTAAATTGTAAAATTCAGTTGATCGATTTTTCATGTTAAAAAACCAAACTCAACTCGAGTTACTCGATTTGACTCAAATAACTCGAAACCAAAGAAAACAAATTAATTTTTTCAAGTCGAGTCTTGCTCACCCTAAAACCCATCATGTTTAGGATTGGTGAATAAGAAATCACGTCTCAAAGTTCAAATCCTAAAAGTGGTTGTGCTATCAAAGGCCAATTGTTAGCACACTTCCTAAGTGTAGCCAACAGACGATGTAACTTGAGAAATAATAATAACAATATAATTTAACCAACAATATTGTACAACCCTTCACATTAACATTGAGTGTAGAAATGAATGAGATCCTCTAATGAGGTTTTGATCCATAAGTAATAAGTTTGCAACTGATTAGTTAAGAAATATGTAACCTAACACACCACGTATGCAGCATACTGCTTCCTGCAGAAGAAATACAACTTGACTTTTTAGGAAGAGCAGCACCCACTCTTTTGTTCAACAGGCTGTCCTCGGATCTGTACCGTCGGAGGCCTTGCAGTGTTCGTGGCCGGTTGGCTTGCCATTCTGCATTCAGAGCCAATTTTAAGGACCAAATATATCACACTAAACTAGTTGTCAATCAATAGGTACCACGACCACTTTGTGCTAACTTGGTCTAGAAACACTCTTTTTTAGCATAATTGTCTTAGTATCTGATATTCCTAAAACTATTTAGGAAAATAGAATATGGGCGTACCTATCCTTGATGGAAGCAGCCATGGCCATGAAAGCCTGTTCCACATTCATGGAATCTTTTGCACTGGTCTCCATAAAAGGTATGCCGACTTCATCTGCAAACGCCTGTGTAAAAAGGGATGGGAGAACAAATGCAGGATAACATCAATAATTAGAATTCATAAATCATGGGGATACTAATATAAACAATCCGGCTGCAAAGATAAAATGATTTATGCTTAACATGTAAAACTAGCAAAATACCTTGGCGGTCTCATATGACACGGCTCTGTTTTCTGTAAGATCACATTTGTTTCCAACCAGTAGTTTGTTAACATTATCACTAGCATAGCGATCGATTTCACTCAGCCACTGCTTGACATTGTTGAAGCTTTCCTCGTCCGTCACATCATAAACAATCTAATAGGGGAACCAACAGTAAATGGGGTATAAGAAAAAATGTTTATGAGAAGCTTAAATAAATAGCAGAAACCACAGAAAAGGAATTAAAAGGAGGAAAACTAGAAACGAAAAGATCACCCACGATTATGCCATGAGCCCCACGGTAGTAGCTGCTAGTGATTGTCCTAAACCGCTCTTGTCCAGCAGTGTCCCACTATACATTCAACCAAGAGAAAACTAACTGGTAAAATACAAAGAAGTTAAACTGAAAATACAAAGGAATTAAACAAAAAAAGAAGAAAAAAAAACAGTACAATTTGCTAAAACATACTATCTGAAGTTTAAGGGTCTTCCCATCCTGCTCCACAGTGCGGATTTTCTACCCAGAAAGAAAACCAGAAGACAAGAAATTAGAATAATTTCCATAAACTCGGCATTCAGAAGTTAACGCCGGGGACTGGTATACTCACAAAATCAACCCCAATGGTGCTTATGTAACTATCTATGTACGAATCATCCTGCATCAAAGAAATTACAAAATGATCAGGTTCAAGACTTCATCCTGCATAACCATCTGAAAATATCCAGATATGCAACTAACAATCGTAACAAGATTCCAATGCCAAAAAGTACTCTGTCAAATCGAAAAACATAATACGGAGTGAAGGGATAAATTTTACTCTCAACATACAAGTCATATATGCAATGAAACCTTTTAATCAAATCACTAATGTAATCTAAACAACACAAACAAATATTAACATCTACAAACGAGCAATAAGGTAAATGTATCTATTAAAAGTAAGGCATTTACTTTTCAAATGCCAAATTGAGTCAAGAAACTTACAGCAAATCTCAAAAGAAGACAAGATTTCCCAACACCGGAATCTCCGATAAGCAAAAGTTTGAACAGATAGTCACTGAAAGAGAGTGCCACCAGATTATATTAAAAATATATTTGAATGATGCAATAACATAACATCTCCGAAGTAATTTCCCAAAGATTATTTACGATCTCAAGTCATATATGTTTGATCATCATAATTCACAAATAACAGATTTTACATGTTAAAAGCACATCAGATTCTTTTCTATAAAGAAAACATAAAGGCAACAATAAGAAAAAAAACATAATTAAATTCCATAAAGTGACAAATTGGTCAACAATAGGAGCAACAGCGGGAGAGAAAATAGAATACGGAATTCCATCAACAGATCTAAAAACAAAACCCCACGGATTACAGGGTTTACTTTTAACACCGACAATTTTTATACACAAAATTTATGTATTTTTAACGTGATAAAAAATTATAAAAAGAAGAAAAATAAAATGAACAAATAGATTAAGGCTTAATCTGGACATCATAGCATACGAATAAAAAATAATAATTAAATACAAATGAAGAGAAAACTTACTATTCGGGATTCATAGTGGACTGAAGAGAGAATAGGATGGAAGGATGGGGACGCCGGAATCCGAATGAAAAGTCCGGCGATAGACCACGGAGATCTAGCACCGATTAACCCAAAAAGTCAGCGGTAAGACGATGGAAACAAGGGAGACAAATGAAGAGGGAAAAAAAACAAAAAACCGGAGATTGAGATGACACGCAAGAATGAGAGCTGGATTGGAGAGAGAGAATAAATAAACAGTTCAAACGTCAGCACTGCAGTCGTTACCGATCTATTTCGTTTTAATTAAATTAATCAACTAAAACGGGCCTTTGGAATTTTGATGATGGATCAGGCTTAGGCTGATCAAACCCCCAATATAGAACTTAAATGGGTCTTTGAAGTATGGATTATGGCCCTTTATGTTACTGAAGCACCAACAAAGATTTTTTTATAAGGGTAAAATATATTAGTTCAATTAATTATAGGTTTAGGTAGACTATTATTATTCTAAAATGTATAAATTATTTTTTTTGTTTTTTAAAATGTATAAATTAAATCAAAGATTTAGGAATAAAATAAATATGCCACTCAATTAAAATTTTGTGACAAACATATCATTATATCATTAAAATTGAAACAACAACTTGGTATTATAATAATTTTAATCTCAAAATTTATATATTTAATTAATTTGATAATAATTCGAGATAATATAAATATAACTTTTCATATTTAAAAGTTAAAACACTACTCATACCGACACACCCTTGGACCATTTATCAACTTTATGATATTGTCATCCAGTCTAACAATCAACAAATATGATAGCTCGACAGACATAATCACTTCATTACTAAAAGCTAATAGACTAATGTGATACACTCATTATCACCTTAAAATTGCTTGCTAGTAGACACATCAGTTCACTAATGGAGTTCCTAAATGTAAAAGGTTAATTCTATTGAATTATTCCGAATCAAGACAAAAATAATACAATGAATAAGTTTTAAAGACTAAAATTGTTAATAATATTAATGTTTGTTTCAATTTTAATGACAAGACATGTATTTGTTTTTAAACTTATAATTGAATAGATTATTACTTTTTAAACAAGTGATTTGTTTTTCCTAAACCTATAAACCTATAATTGTGTAGCTGAATTATTATTTTTAGAAAAAGAGTTGCATGTTTAACCTAAAATCATAATTGCCACAAAATTCCGATGCACATGCCCTTCCCTTCATTATCACTAAACATATGAAGCAAACAGTTTATTACATATTTGATTTCAGTTACAGACATCTACGAACATATAGTGCTTATGTGAAAAGAACGTATTGGTTTCCTGATTTACTATGAACTTTTTCGTTGTGAAAAAAATCTATACAAATAAGGTTTTATCTATTCTGCTTCTTAGGATACCCCATCTCTTTTAACTGTGCTTTTAATGCAGAATGCTCATGCCACATCCTCTCTAACCGAGATTCCACCATCGTCATCTCTTCTTTAAGGTGATGCATCCGCTTCTCCAACCAAGCCACTGCCTCAGCTCTGCTTTCTCCTCCTCCACCACCACCCATCATGCTACCCATGTACTCTACTGGGTAACTCACTTGAACGTGTTGCGGTCGGTTTAATAGCACAACAATGCTTACCTGCACTTAAAAACCGAGTTGTAAGGATCCAACAAAATCCGTATAGGACTGACTAGTTACTACGGACAAGCTTGTGGAGTGCAACGGCTAAGACTAGATCACTTAATCGATGAATTAAAATTAAGTTAATAAGTTAACTGGGAGCAGCGAACCTGCATCAGGAAGATCACAGCAAAGGCAATGGCTAAGACTAGTGAAATATGGCCCTGGCGTTTCAAGTACGAGCAGGATTTCCTCACAAACTCTATTAACAAAGATGCGATGGATGAAGCGCTAGTCAAACTTTCTTGCAAAAGATTCCCAATTTGTTGGTTAACATCCTGAGAATCGGACATCCGCAATGTCCTTGCTGGATCACTTGTATTATGAGATCTTTCTGAGGGTTCCGTGGTAGCCACTTGACTTTCAACTTGGACTTCACCGTTTTCAGTTGAGCTTCCAGAAGGATCTTCCCCTGCTTGAAACAAAGGAGCTTAGGTCAGTAAATCTGATCTCTGCATCACTGCCCAGATCATAAACTTAGATGAAATTCTTCAAAAAAAATCTGATGGTCAGAGTTCGAACCTCCTTGTTTATCAGTGTTTTGCTTCAACAATTCATGTGCCTGAAACATTAATGATAATAAAATCTTTCGATCAATGTTCAAACAAACTTTACAAAATAAACATAAAATTCGGGAGAAATATAATACCATGTCTATCCATGTTGCATAAGCTTCTCGACACTCTTCCTGAGTAGACTGCACTATTTTCCCTGTACCATGTGCATGGCATCAGACGAAGGAAACGAATACGAAATATAATCATTATTCATTAATATAAAATCAAAAGGTCTATTACTTAAGCTATTCGAGAAAAGGAACACCATAAATCTTTTGGAGCTCATCTTCAAAGAATAAAAAGACTGCCAAATTCACAAGTTCAAAACAATTTAAAAGCAACAAATGGTTTTGCAACTACCGAAAATTCTCTCTATTTCTTGTCAAATAATTCCTTCCTCTACAAACCATAAATAATGTATTTCATTCTAAAGGGAAATATCTTTTGGCACTTCTGCAATAATTATTTCAGACAATTAAAATACGAGACGTGTAATGAAAGTCTTTGTAAATGGAGACACAATAATAGAAACTCGGCAAATCACAATACAAGGATGCGGCAAAAGAAATGCATAACCATAAAAACACCCCATAAACAAGAGATTCATCATCATTCAGCAGATGCAAACCTTTCCAAACAGTTCTCTTACTAAAAGCCACATTAACATAAACCCGTAAAATGCAGCCTTCTTGTGGACCATCACCGTCTCTTTCTACATCCCAAAGCCCCTGATAGAATACAGGGCGATATTAAGCACATATCAGAAACAGTATTGACTGAGCTAGAAGTGTCACAAACAAAACAGAAACAGACTATGCACAAAACAAGGAATCTTTCTGAACAACTAAAAGCAGAACAGTTGTTCACTACCTTTTTCCACGGCTTAGAAATATACACATTCGGCATCTTCATAAGTTTTATCATGTTACAGAAACTCAAACAGAGAAAGTGGAGCTCCAATACCTCTCTTCCACTCTCCATGATATATATCCCATTATGAAGAATTCTAAAGGAGATTAATATTTTAAAAAATGCCCATTTAAGTTGGCTCAAAATCTTACATTCCAAGTTCTGGTATACTTAATACCATGATATAATTTAGCACATTGACCAAACCAGGACAAGCAAAGAGTTGGATCAAGAAAGATTACCAACCTAAACATCTTGAAATGCAATGGACAGATTTGTCTCCAATATATTTGCATAAACATAGACCAATAAGGTGTAAACACATCATCATGCTTTTGTTTTTGAGTTCCCAATTTGAAGAGCTAGAGTACAATTTTCCTCTATGTCTGAAATTCTGACCCATAATCTTCTCAGGAAATGACAGGATAATTCATGCCTAAAAGTGACAAACTAGGGAATGGAGAACAGTAGAACAATTCACACATTAAAGCATGTTTAAGGGAGATATGGTCTAGCTTGTACCTCTACACGGAAATAATCTCCATATGGTACATCACTGATCTCTTGTGAAGTCTCCAAAACCAAATGACTGTCCAAAGAGTGATATTGTCAGTATATATACAAGGATAAAATGAATATAAAAGATCTAAAGGAAAAAAACACAAGGCAGCCAATCAAAGAATGAGAACTGAGAAGTTAATGCCTATTCCTAGTTTGAGCATTGTGTTCAATGCATGGAAGAATAAACTAGTTGGTGAAATGTAAGGGTAGAAAAATAATAGGATAAAACTTTGGTTTTAGCATAAGAACCAGAAACGACAATATTTTAATCATTCAGTGTATCAACAACTGCAACTTCAATAATATTGGGCAATAACTAAAACTATAGACAGACTAATGGCTCTAGTTTTAGAATTTACTTACACCTACAGAGAGATAATATTTCATATGCTGTTTTATGAGTTGTTTTTGACTATCAAACATTTCAAGAGAAAAAGGTCCATTTCAATGATACATCCTTTCAGAGAACTATTAAGTATTAATAATAAGTAAACAGTGTCTTCAACTATATAATAGCATATAATGCGCCACAAAATATAATCAACCTGTTTCTGTAAATTCGAAATTTCTGGGCCTCCTGACAGCTACCAAATTTCGCACCTTGAACAAAACAAAACCCGTCAACACTGAGAGAAAGGCAGCATTAAACCGACTTGATACTTAAACCAGTACACAATCAGTCAAAAGAACAAAGAAAAAGGTTTCTTATGCCATTAAGATTTTCCTTATCCTCATTTCAATATAATAATAATAATAATAATAATAATAACAACAATTATAAGAAATGGTGCTAATCTCAGAATAAATAATAATTCTAGGACAAAAAGGATGGCATAAAAAGGACTAATACCAAAGTATATTTTTATTGGATGTTGAAATGACACATCACGGACATGTCCAAATTCTTCATGAGGGCACCATGAAGAGCACCTAAATTCTGTAAAAATAACCATTTATTAAATATAAAGGCATATATGCAATAAGCGAACACTTTTATGATATGATATAATAAAAAAGTAACCACAATTCCACAAACATAAAATAAATTGCATATATGGGAACTATATCATTCTTGAAATTTCAGAGCAGAATACCTTTATCTCCACACCTTCTATGAAAAGATTCAATGAAATTAACAGCATTATCTGAAAAAAACAAATTGAAGAACTCCTCTACCTTAATCTGCAGACAAGACACATTACTTATTTCAGACTAAAAATGAACATACCAATGTTAACAAATATTTTGCAATATGGTAGAACTTTAGGAAAATGAGTTCATAATTTATTACCGGGAACTTTGTCTCAGCAACCTTGGTAAAACACTCAGCAACTGCATGACAAAAAAGCATAGATTGCAATGACATTTACAAAACGAAAGTGAAGTATCATATATAAAAATGAGACAAACTAGATGTTGATTGGTGTAGATTGCGGAAAATTAGGGAATTGTATTCCCAAATATCTAGCTGCTGATACTGAGGAATTTATCAATAAATAGGTGCACAAATTTGTAGCTGCTGATTTTGTGTAGTTTTCTCTAGATTAGGCTCTCTTTGTAACCTATAAATAGGTGCTATTTTATCAATAATCATTGGGATATAGAGAACAGTTTTCTATACCTCAAAATCTCTATTTTTCTACATGGTATCCGAGCTAGGAAAGTCTGGAAAATCCCAGCAAGATGCATGGTAGTGTTCTTTTTAATGGTTCTATCTTAGCCAATGTAAAAGATAGGGAAAGGTTATAGTTTAGCCTTAAAAAACTATCTGGTTCTATCTTAGACATCTCAGAAGAAGATGCATAAACCAGAAAAAAGAAAATAACTGGAAGAGTAAAGCTGGAAGACATCTCAGGAGGGTGCAGAAAGCAGCCACAACAGCTGCAAATTATCAACAATGACTGTGGGAGAACTCAACGGCTCCCGAAATAAGGGGGGATTTTTTAGTTTTTGAGACCGTAGAATTGCTACCAAAGAGATGAGACACATCCAAGATCAAGCTATTAGTCTCACTACATTTACTCACCAGCTTGAGGGGAGTGTTGATTGGTGTAGATTGCGAAAAATTAGGGAATTATATTCCCTAATACATAGCCGTTGATATTTAGGAATTTATCAATAAATAGGTGCACAAATTTGTAGCTGCTGATTTTGTGTAGTTTTCCCTAGATTATGCTCTCTTTGTAACCTATAAATAGGTGCTATTTTATCAATAATCATCAGGATATAGAGAACAGTTTTCTCTACCTCAAAATCTCTATTTTTCTACACTAGATGCAATGTATCATACCTCAGCACATAGGAAGAGAACGGAGAATCTATGGCCTCATGTCTGTAACTGAATAAGAATGTCGGTTTAGTTTCCTCACACACTTAAAAATTTCTATCACCAAAGGCCACAAATGCTTTTAAGTAAGCCTTTATGGTACAAAACTAAACACATCTACTTTCTATTGCCACATATACTCTCATTTGCCAACAAAAAGATGATGATTCTGCCCATTTCTACAAGAAATGATGAGCTTCCATAGTCTTTCCATTAGGTTTACTTCTTCTACCCCTTCAGATGATGATTCTTCCCATTTCTATTGCCACATAAACTCTCATTTGCCAACAAAAAGATGATGATTCTGCCCATTTCTACAAACAGTGTCTTCTGCCCATTTCTAGTTTAGTCTCCTCTACCTTAATCTAAGTCACGACTTCCCTTAGCCTTCTAATAAGTTGATTTGGAACCACCTTTGCAGATTTACATTTATATTCGGCATTTTGCATTGATATTGAGTTTATTTAGTTTAGGGCACATAAAATTAAGTTATAATAAATGTTGTAAGAGCCAAACTAGAGGTCGAACACATAAGACCACCAGCTTCCGGTTCAATAATTAAATAAAATATGAAAATCAATTAAATAATAAATATAAAGAAGAACCATTAAAAAATATAACCAGCTCAACCGGTTGAATCGTCAGTTTTTTGCTCCCGGTTTCCATTTTTTACCGATTCATAATGGTTTGCTTTGTTTCCGGTTTTATATCACCGCTCAGACCAACAATTCCTGGTTCAACTGTCCGGTCCTATCCTAACAACAATGGTAGTAGTCTTCTAAGGAGCTTTTGGAATTACTGATACTTTGGGCTAATCTAGATTTGGCAATTCAACCCAACTTTTTCTCTCTCAGGCGTCTTTCTTCCTCTATTGTTTTCCTTGATACCCCTGGTTCTTTGTTTTTTCTTATTTCAGCCTATTACTCACTCTATTTATCTATTCTCACTTTCCCCTATTTCTATTTCTATTTCTCTTCTCCCATCCATGGTACATCGTAGTCCTATATCAAGATCATTCAGATCACTTGTCTAGTGTAGAGCCAGAAGTGAAACCCAATCAAATAGGAGTAGGGTGCACACATAACATTAAATACATAATTAATTAACTGGCTATGTAGTAAGTGTGAAATTAGACAGCCACAACTCGAAATGATGAACTCAAAATGAGATAATATGTAGAACATGAGAAAGTTACAATTTAGAACAGCAGTAACTAACCCTTTGGCGCGTCACAATCCTCTACTTTCCATGAATAAGTATCTCCAGATGCCGAAATTCCAGCATTTATAACTGGTTCAGGACTTACTTCTGCATTAGTTTCAGACGTGAATGCAACCTTGGAGCCACTAGAAGTGGGAACGTCCTCTTTCCTGTATGGAAAATGCGCTTATATAAATAATCACACATTTACATCCATAAAATAAATAAATAACGCCTCCAAGTATTCACAAGAAGGTTCCCAAACCATTCTGTTCATAAAGAATACCTGTCTGCAGATTCCATGTCAATTACTGCGTTGTTAGAGCTACTGATATTTTCAATTGCAACAAAGCCATTCTCTTGGGTGGTGGACTCAGACATGGATTCCTAAAAATAAATGGAATTAGAAAGTAACCAGTGGGGATAAATACACAATTAGCTATTACATACAGATAGAGAACAAGAGTAAGAAATCAGCATGTGATACAAACTGCCTCTAAAAGAAACACAAGCAGTGAAAAATCAGCTGTTCACATTTAAGATATGCATGTGTGCTGTATCAAAAAGGAGTATTAAATTATCTAGTTAACATTTACTGCATAACCAATGAATTGCTTATAGTAAGAAGTAGAAAAATCCTCTTCAACGGTACTTGTAAGCTGTGATCTTTATTTCTAATTTTTCAATAGACAAGTTGTGAAATAAAAGATACCTGTTTTTCTGTAATTTCTTGGACTCCATTACCATACTTCAACCATCCATCGTTAATGAGATTGAAAGCTTCATCACGTGATAGGAATGATGCAAAAAAGTACTGCCAAATCAAAAAGTGAGTCAGATTGAAGAATTAATGCATGTCTATTAAAAAAATGCATGCACACTTAAACAAGCACATAGAAGAAAAATGCATGGCAAGTACTAGTACCCTCCTTCCTCCAGCAAAAATTTCTATTGCATTAGGAAAGATTCCGGCAATCTTTGCTCTGTTAACACTTGTAATTTCATTGAAGGCAATTATTTTCTGCAGAAGGAACTCATGAGATAATCCAAGATCATGTCATTGTTACATAAACGTTAAAAGGGTTGTCAGGGAAATAAGAAACTGGAAAACAAACTAAGAACAAAAACCAACTTCTGAGGAATACCTTTGTTTCAAATCCAAATATATTGGAATAAAAGCAAATGTAACGAACAAACAGGTACATATGACCCTGCAGAAGAGTAAAGAAATCATCTAAGTAAAGCATGCAACTTCAAGGCAGTAAAGGTCATTGTAAAGATGAAGATTACCTGAAGAAGAATACTCTCCTGGAATGCACAGTTGAAATCCTGGACAAGGAACTGCAGCAGAGGACAAAAGAAATGCTTAAAAACTACTTTTTTATATAGAACTACAAAATGCAAGATGGTGAGAAATTTCAAATAAAAAGCAAATCAATTGGCAAGTATTTTCAAACCTATCGCAAAAAGAAAACTAAAAAAGATTGGATATAGCATCCATGCTATATGAATGTTTAGGTATCAGGCATTACAATACTTGCATGCAATGTGTTATTGTTTCTGTCACACTAATCGTGAGAAAGAATGCATGCACTTACAGAACAAAGACTTCAAACAAGGAGACTATCAGAGATCTGATGACCCAAGCTAATCATGAATAGACTAAAGATACGAAATCACATTTGTTTTGGATCTTAAAAAAAGAGCTTCAAAAGATGTTAAATGATTACAATAATAGATACAATTTACACCTTAAGTAGAACAGAAAGCATGAACAACAGAACAAGCATTTAAAATACAAAAACAAATGGCAATATCTTTTCGAACAGTCACAAGAATCATTTTTCGTAATTACAAGCCAAAGAATATCAAAAACGAAAGACAGAGGAGACGAGGAGAATTGCTAACAGCCAGTGATTGTGACTTATTAGAGACGCTCACCTCTTCAGGTGGAAGCCTAAACAGTTGGCGGTATTCTTCACTCCTCAATGCTGAGGGAGACTGAAATTCAAAATAATCAGATTTAGCCCATAGTGCTAGAAGTTTTCAGTCCTCTAAAACTAAATTCTCAACATTATCTAATTAGTCCGAGTTCAACAACATTGATGAACATTGAACCATCGTCTTTTCTATCTCTTATTGGATAAAATATTTTCAAGCCACATTTCTCAATTCTCGGTGGCTAATTAACGAATTTGACCATGAAAACAACAAAACTTCAACAGATTTCTAATAATAGAAAGTTTGGTGAGAGCAAGTGAGCAACCTTCAAAGGAAAAAAGTTCGGTGAAAGTAAATATCACTAAATAACGATGTAATTACTTCGGAACGTGGGCATAATAATAATCAAGAATTAGCAAAATTGAATTCAAAACATAATCCTAATCTACTTACTCGCCTTTTTCTCAGGACAATTGTAAAGGAAGCGGAGAAATGAATTAAGCTATTAGAGAGAGTGAAAGAAAAGGGACCTGAGTTTCAACATCTTTGTAGCTAGAGTTGGGCGAATAATTGGAAGGATCGTTGCGATCGGGCGTGTCGGTGAGAGACACATCGTTTGGCGGAGCTAAAGAATCAGAAACGTCGCCGGATGATGATTTAGAAAGCGAACTATCCATAGAAGACCTCGGAAAATCGATCCTCTCTGTGGCAGCAGAGGTCACCGCCATAGCTGGGGGAAGAGCCGACTGAGATGGCGGAGATCTGAGTTTTCAGTTTTTGGTGGGGAGGGGGAGTTGAGAAACTACGTCGTTTGACAAGCAGGGAAGCCAACACAAGCTTGCAGTTTTGCAGTCTATTTCACTGCCACGCCAAGTCTTTCAAGGAGAGACGTTGACTACTTGACACGTGGCGTTATTATTTTGAGTGGATAAAAACGACAACCGACGGTTCTCGGTGGACTCTACCACGTGCTGTAGTAAAAACATCCGGTCAAGTTCCTTTCTTTGTTGGGAACATTTTTCTCTTTTGGGCCTGTTTAAACCGAGTTTTTGTTTTGGGCTTTCGACTACTATTATTTATCTCCTATCTACTCTTTTAAAAAATCTATACTAATTAAGTAAGTATATTGAATCGGTTAGTCAAGTTGTTCATTTTTATTCCCTCATTCCTGTCATAAATTTTGGACCTATTAGTAACACCTCCTTCCTTCCTCTAGAATCTCTCATTCCATCCACTCTAGAAAGGATTAGACTTAAATTATGATTTGTAAAAAAAAAAAACTATACCAGGGTGCTTAACGAGTTGAGCAACTCGTGAGCTGCTCGAACTCGACTCGGTCAAAACTCGGTAAACGCTCGAATCGGGTTGACTTGACTCAAACTTGAATTCGACTCGAGATCTTAACGAGTTGAGTTGAGCAAAGCCTAACTAGACTCGATAAGTTTGCAAGCAGCTCGTTAATTTTTTAAAGGGTAATCTTCACCCATAGTCCCTTTTGTTTGAGGTTTGTTCTATTTTAGTCACTCGAATTCAAAAAAGACTATTCTGATCACTTACGTTTGAAAACGCTTATGTTTTGGTCACTGGATCGTTAACCTCCGTTAATTAAAAAAATTAATTTCTAGTTTAACCCTCAAACTTTCAAACTTTTATTTTTCACCATCTTCCTCAAAGTAACAATATTATATCTTATCTGTCAAAATAATCTCAGACTTCCACACTCCACACATCATCCAGAACCACTAAATATCTCCTTTCTTCTAAAATTTCACGTGTTAATATTTATATGGATTAATAGTTTCATCCAATATTAATGTTAGAAAACAAGACAAATAAAAGAAGAGACGAACTAATTCCTAAGATTCTTATATTTTTTGATCACTGATGGTGAATTTCAAGTATTTAACTCCTCCAATGGTCTTCCATGAGCATAGACTTAATAGCAACTTAAAATCGACTACATTTTTGGCTCTTAGTTTTGTTTCAAAACAAAGCAAACAAAAAAAAATTGGTGTATCTCACTAAGTTGTGAACCAGGAAATTAAAGAAAATGGGCAAAAACACAGTTCGCTAAATATGGTCAAATTCTAGGCAAATAAAGATATTAAAGAAATGAAAAAGAATGAAAAAGAAAAGAATACAGATTCAAAAAGGCAGCAAAAAGCAACGTTACGTTTTCAATTCCAGAAAACCAAGAAGCTAAACATTACCAGAACGAGCAACTTCTCGATTGAGTCTTCTTTGCTTGCGAATATTATTGAAGGGGACATTTCTGGAGAAAAAGAAATAAGAAAAACTTTCATTTTGATCGAAAAGATACCCTTTTTTGGATGAATAGTACTCATTACAAGGCTCGAAAGCCAAGCAATAAGCCATGGATCCACGAAATGAAGAAATCAAGCTCGCGTCTTTATTAGTGGCAGTTCCGTCGCTGTAACATTTAGAAAGAAGAGCCTTCTTTTTGATACGAGCCCAATGGCCGAGTCTAGTATTAGAAGAAGTTGAGCCCGATAACAATGGCGATCGTGACTAGTCATTCCTGGACGTTACTGACACACAAGCTGCCACCAACCAAGTGCATAACGGGCTTGCTAGAGACGAAGAAGCCATCCCCAAATACAAATAAAATTGGGAAATTGTACGAGTAAATGACGGCAGTGCTCAACTGCTATTTCATTTTGGGAAACAACTTTGAATCTGGGCACCTTCAGTCGTTTCCTTTAAAGACTGTAGTGCCAAGTGCTACTATTTCTAACATTAATTTTGGATGAAACTATTAATCCATACTAATATTTACGCATGAATTCCTAGAAGAAAGGATATATTTTATGGTTCTGGATGATGTGTGGAGCATGGAAGTCTTGGATTGTTTTGACATGGTAAGATACAATATTGTTATTTTGGGGAAGATGGTAAAAAATGAAAATTTAAAAGTTTGGGGGTTAAATGAGAAATTAATTTTTTTAATTAACGGAGGTTAACGCTCCAGTGACCAAAACAGAAACGTTTTCAAACATAAGTGACCAAAATAGTCTTTTTTGAATTCGGGTGACCAAAATAAAACAAACCTCAAACAAAAGGACCACAGGTGAAGATTACCCTTTTTTAAAATATTTGTGGATTGCTACTTTAATTTTAATATGTTAGTTTGATGAGTTTGTGGATTGTTACTTTAGTTTTAATATGCTAGTTTGGTGTATTTGTGAATTGTTAGTTTGGAATTTAGACTTTGAAAGTGCTTTATACACTCTTTTGATATTTTTTTGGTTAAATTTGTTAATATATGTTAATATTAAGCCCCATATAGTATTGTTAAATTTTACTTTAGTTAAAAATAAGGTAAAATTTTTAGTGAGTTTAATGAGCAACGAGTCGAGCTTAACGAGCAATGTGTCGAGTTGAGCAACAATTTTTTTTAACGAGCACGAGTCGAGCACAATTTTAACGAGCTTAACGAACAACGAATCGAATCGAGCAACAAATTTTTTAACGAACACAAGTCGAGCACTGCCTAACTCGCGATCGACTCGCTCGATAAGCACCCCTAACCTATACCAATTGGTATATTCCTATGGTTTCAATGGAAAGCGATTCTTTGTGTGTCAAAAGAATGGAAAGCGAATCTATAAATATAATTATTGAAATGTGATTATTGGGTGATATACATCGAAAAGTGATGATTAAAATCATGTTTGATTCTATCCCCTATTTATGAGAATGAAAAATATTTTATGACTAGTTGTTTATTTTTAGTGAGAGCATAATAATAATAATAATAATAATAATAATAATAATAATAATAATAATAATAATAATTATTATTATTATTATGTATTTGTTTTAAATAATAACTTTTCTTCATTCTTTTAATGCATGTAACTATAAACTATCAACTTGATATTCGGATATTGTCAATAAGTTTCATATTATCATTATTATTGTTCAAATTTAATTTAAAATGATGTTTTAGTTTTTTTTAAACAATGATGGTACTAACGAAAAAATAGTTGATAATATACAAACGGGTAAATAACACCATTGATCACTAAACTATTTTTGATTTCTTGTTTTGGTCACAAAATTATTATTTTTAGCAAAATCGTTACTACTATTATGTTTTTTTTTTCTATTTTGATTACTCGCTGTTAAAAAACTCACGAAAAAACAATAGTGCAAAACATATGTTTAATTTTGATATAACAAATTATTCAAGGACCACAAAAGTAAATAAATTTTTAAGTACTCAAAAGTATCACAAATGACAAAGATTTTAAACCTAAAAAATCGTTTCAAAGTCAAAACTTAAACCCCAAAGAATTTTTTAAGTGTTTCAAATCCAAACTTAACCAAATCGCCCATGCGTATCGATATGCATATAGCGTTTCAATACGAATTTTGGCTACTGGAATTTCAAGTGGACATACTGTTTTGGTACGACTTAGCCCATTTCTATACGGGGTGCCAATACAGAATTGTCCGTTTCGATATGACCTTCATCTAAGTTTAAGGTTTTAGTTAAGCGTACTGATACAGATCTAATCGTTTCGATACGGGGTTAAAATTTTCAAATCTTTGCATTTATTATTGTTACAATTACCTTGTCAGTTATTGGAATCAGGAATTTTAAAATATGGTTTACCCATACCGATACGCCCTTGGAGGTGTACCGATGCAATTTTTGCAATCAGATTCTAGTGAGCAAATATCGTATCGATACGGCCTAGCCTTTTCGATACGCCCTTAATCTGTTTCGATATGCCCCTCTCGCGTATCGATACGCCCCTGCATTTACTCTGCAACGACTCTTTCTATTTTGAGACATGTATCAAAACAGATCCTCGTGTACCGGTACAATAGGTTGCAGAAGTGCATTTATGGTGGAAAACTTGCAGCCCAAAGACTATATTTAATATCCCAACAACCCAAACGGTTAGAAATCAATGAGAAGGTCTTTAAGCAAGCCTCCATAGCTACAACAACAACTAATGATCAAGTGAAAAACATTAAAGCAAAAATTCAATCTTTTTGAGCCTTTAGAGTCAAACCCTAATACCCAACTTGTGTAATCTTTATTGTAATCTTTTATTTCAAGATTGGGGAGAGTGCACTTGTAATTGGGCAAATTATTCACCTATTGAGAGGTTATTTCTCATCTTCCAAGCACTTCTTGTAAAAGGGTGAGTTTGATTAAGCTTTCGGTAGAAAGCTTAATCGATTTGTAACGGTTTCCTCTCAAGCCTAGAAAAGGGGATGAATTCCTTAGTGAATTGTTTGAAGTCCTTAGTGGGGAGCTAAGGTAGTGGATGTAACACCTGGGTTTAGGGGTCAGGTGTTAAGTGTGTGAATCGAGTTCGAGTTGTGGGCTTGTTCTAAATTAAAAATGGGCTTTGGTTTTAATTAAAAGGGCTTGAGACTATCATTAAGGGCAAGATGGTAATTTTTTAAATGGTAAAAAATAAAACATGTAAAAAGTGCCTTTTTAAATGTCTTCATCTTCTTCTTTCTCTAAGCATTTTCACGACAAAACCTCTCCCTAAACTCCAAGTTACTATTCCATCAATTTTCTTCACAATTTCAGGTGCTTTTATCAAGGTAAGAGCTTTTTCTACTTCTCCTCGCCATTCCTAACATTTCTATGGTTTTAGTTTTTAGAAAACTCCATTGTTGAAGTTTTTCAAGTTTTAAAGTTTTGGGGAAAAAGGAAGAAGCTTTAATGGTTTTTCGTTTAACTTTTGATTTGTAAAGTTAATTTATGTTTTAATCTTGCCATAAAGAGTATTAAATATGAAAATGGTGGGGTTTTGATGAAAATCCCGAAATGGGCTTTTGTGGGTGTTCTTAAGGGTTGAGAACTTGGGTTTTTGAGGTAGTTTGGTGTAGAAGAGTAGGGCTGATGATATATTAATGCTTGAGGGTTGTTTTGAAGGTGTTCAATGATGATTTGGGTGTTGGATTCGATAGATTTCTGCTAGGTTAAGTTCAAGTCCAAAAATGGGGATTTTGTGTTAGTTTTGGCTTAGAATTGTAGAGAATGATCTTGTGGTTGAAATATGTTATGTGACAGTGGTTTTGTGGATGATTTGTGTAGTAATATGTTGTTTTGATTGATTAGAATCAAGGGAAATTGTTGGAGAAGCTTCAGGCTCGATTCCGGGAAGTTTGGAGGCTTGATCGGCTTTCTCGGTTTGCTTAAGGGAGTTTGCTGAGTGGATTATTTTAAATGGTTTTAAATTGGTTCAAGTGTGTGGTTAAGGTGTTAGATTGTGCTTGGTAGGCCAATATAATGAAGATATTAAGTTGGTAGCTTAATCTCTTGTTTGACTTTATGAATTTCTTATTAATTGCGTAAATGTGGTTTGTGTGATACATGTTTGTTTATGCATGTTGTTATATATTGATGATGTATATGGTGACAATATGTTGTGTTGCATGATTGTGAAATCTTGGTGAGACTGGTTTAGTATGTTGGCACTAGTTGTAATTACCGGGTACAAATGATCGATCATTAGGATGAGTGTGCACACGGTAAGAGTCAAATTCGCGCGTGGCCTTGGTGACGTATATTCATCAAGGAGGAGTACGGTGAGGTAACATTCCACCAGAAAATGTTAGTATGTGATGATGAGTGTAATCCCATCCATAAGTGAAAACGGTGATGTGTGTAATCCCACCGGAAGGTAATTGTTGTTTGAGTACGTTGGGGCGAAAACCCCAATGGAAGTATCCGCATATCCGAGTAAGCTATATAGTTGCCAATATACTTGTCTACGTGTGGTGGTTGTGATAAGTTGTTATGATGCATTCTTGTTTAGCATAACATGAGGTAAGATGCCATGTTCATGCATTATTGTAACGTTCGACTATGTTGCTATGTCAGTATAATGTATGCCTTGTGAATGTCTTAAGGATATCATGCTTGAACCCTGCATTGTCGATGTTTTGTTTTGAGCTCCCTCACTAAGCTTCTAGCTTACGCTTTCGGCAATGCGGATCACTAGTGTGGAGTTAGCAGGGAGCAAGGAAGGGGCATCCAAGCGCGTTTGTGGTTGCTCAAGTATGGTTTTAGTGAATAATGTAGTAGTTAGAAATGGAGATGCTACGTGTTATAGGAGCATGTGTTAGACTTCTTTGTGTTTGGCTTACATGTTGTTAAGTGCCTATGCTTTTGTGTTGAGGACTTGTATACCATGTTTTTGATGATATCTAAGTGTTTTGTATTGAAGGCATGTAAACCTTGTTTTATGTTACGTGATGTGGATGTATATTTCCTTGAGATAAATGGTCAAGTTAAGCATGCTTGTATGCTTTAAACATGCTCTTTTAGGATGTGTTTGCCTCTAGTTTTGGTTGTATGATTTGTTGTCATGATGAATGTCTAAATCGCACTGTATGCTTATCTATGGTTGCCTAGTGATGTATGAGAGTTGGTATGTTGCTAGTCGAGTCGTTAAATGCATCTAGAGTTGAGTTATTATGTCTTTAGCAGCCAAAATGAGGTTTGTAGTGCAGGGCGTATCAATACGCGTAAGGGTCGTATCGATACGGTCCTATGCTTTGAACCTTGTTTTAGGCTTTGCGTATCGGTACACGGGGGTGTATCGATACGCCAAAATCTCTCTGGAAATTGATGAGATTTTAGCGTATCGATACGGGTCCTAGGTGTATCGATACAGTCTTCGTAGTTTGACAGTGAGAAGTTGACTGTTGGGGGCGTATCGATACGGTTTATCATTGTATCGATACGGTCTCCCTAGGTTGACTTTGTATGGTTGACCAAGTCCAGACGTATCGATACGGTCTCCCAGTGTATCGATACGGCCTATTGTAAAGGCTAAAATGGGCTGTTTAATTGTATGGTTGTGTGTTTTGTATCCGCGTGTCTTTTCCGCTCCGTGTCCTTTCACATAGGATACACTAAAGCATCTGGACAAGATAATTAAAGAAAAGTTTTCTAGGGTTGCTAACCGGAGTGGAGCCTTAACAGGTTTCGCTTCGGTTTTCCCGTGTAACCTATTCGGACCGGTTTGTCGTCTAGCCCGGGACAAGGGGGTTACATTTGTTGGTATCAGAGCCTGAGGTTTCCACGACCTCGGGTAGGTAAGTAAGGTAAGTTGAAGTGTTATGTTGCAATGTCTCTGTGTATGTTGTACGGTGGATGTTTTGCTATGAATGCTTGTTGTTTATTTGTTCGCATGGTGTTTGAAAGCATGTGCTAGTATGGTTGTTGCGTTGAGGCGTAGTGTCGTGTTTCCATTGCTACTATTGCTTATTTGAAAAGATATGTAAAGGAATACTTGAGCACATTAGTTCAGGCTATAGCTGGGGCTTTCTAGGCAGCTGTGGTCGGGGGACAGGCAGTGGCACAACCTCAGGGTGAGGGCACCGGTTTTCCACTTGAGAGGCTTCACAGTTTGGGAGGTAAAGAGTTCTAAGGGTTGGCACCCGAGATAATAAAGGCTTGGTTTGACAAGACCGTTCACATTTTGTTTCAGATGGGTTGTACTTGAACACTCAGATTGGAGTGTGTTGTTTCTCTGCTTCAGGTTGATGCCTACACTTGGTGGGTCACCATTACTACGGGCATGCCAGATGCTGAGATCACTTGAGAGTTCTTTGAGTCAGCCTTCTGCAAGAAGTATTTGGGTCCCCACTATCTTGATGAGAAGAAGAGAGAGTTCATGGCTTTGCTTCAGAGTAACATGACAATGACCGAGTATGAGATACGGTTTGTCAGATTGAGTCAGTATGCGTCCGAGCTAGTTCCTACCGAGAGGGAGCGATGCGACCGTTTCCGTTACGGGTTGAGCGAGGAAGTGAAGAGGTACACTTTGGCTACGAACTACACGAACTTTGATGTCTTGGTTGCTAGGGCCAAGGACATAGAGCATAGTTTGGGTCTGACCAAACGCTCAAGTGGTTCTTGTTCCGAGAAGAGGTCTGACGACTTTGATAGAGGTGATGCCAAGAGGCGTAGGGACAATAGGCATCATTTTGATCACAGACGTGGTGGTGGTAACCACGGTAGAGACCATCAGGGCCAGAGAGCTGGTGGGCGTTTGCCCGAGTGTGTTAGATGCGGGAGGCATCACACCAGAGAGTGTTGGGGAAATTTTCATTCGTGTTGGAACTGTGGAGCTAGAGATCACCTTAGGCGTGATTGTCCACATCAGGCTGGGTATGCACCGGTTCAGGTTCAGGCTCTTGCTAAAACTATTGATTATCTGAGAGGCAGTGGGCGCAGTCAAGGTAACTTCTAGCCGAGAAATGATGGCCAACGTAATATAGCATACGTGGTTGCGGTTCAGCCAGAGGGCGGAGGTTAAGCTAGAGTTTATGCTCAGTGAGAGGGACAGAATGACACAGATGTGATTGTAGGTAATTTCTCGATACAGTCTCTGAGTTTGCTTACCTTGATTGACTCCGGTTCTACGCATTCATATATTTTGAGTGAGCATGCAAAGATGTTGAATATACCTTGTGAGGTACTAGAGGTAGGTGTTAGTGTTACTAGTTCCTTCAAGGATACAATAATGGTTAATGTACAGGAGGTGTCTGTTAATGGTTCATGGGCATGTATTTCCAGTGGACATGATGGAGTTACCGTTTTATGGCTTCGATGTGATTTTGGGTATGGACTGGCTTATAGAACATAGAGCTAGGATAGATTTCGAGACAAAGAGAGTTTTCTTGAAGCTTGCAGATGACTATGAGATTGTGGTAGTAGGTGAGAATGTGAAATTCTTGTCGAATGTTGTTTCAGCCTTAGAGGCTCAGAGATTAGTTGAGTTGGGTTGTGAGGCGTACTTGGCCTACGTGATGAATCCGAACATGAATGAAGTTAGACCGCAAAATATCCGAATAGTGTGTGATTTTCCGAGTGTGTTTCCGGAAGAATTGCCCGGTTTACCGCCTGATAGAGAGGTAGAATTTTCTATAGAGACATATTCAGATTCTGCTCTTGTTTCGATTGCTCCGTACCGTATGGCACCGAAAGAACTGAAAGAGTTGAAGACTCAGTTACAAGAGTTGTCATATAGAGGTTTTATCCGACCGAGTTCTTCGCTTTGAGGCGCTCAAGTTTTATTTGTGAAGAAGAAAGATGGTAGTATGAGAATGTGCATTGATTATAGACAGTTGAATCAGTTGACAGTGAAGAACAAATATCCCTTGCCGCGTATCGATGATTTGTTTGATCAGTTGAGAGGGGCATCAATCTTTTCGAAGATTGATTTGAGATCTGGTTATTACCAGTTGAAGGTAAAAGATGTTGATGTACCAAAGACAACTTTTAGGACTAGGTATGGTCACTACGAGTTCTTCGTTATGCCGTTTGGGTTGACAAACGCAATGGCTGCTTTCATGGACATGATGAATATGATCTTCTATCAGTACTTAAACTAGTTTGTGGTTGTTTTCATAGATGCTATTTTGGTGTATTCGCGCACCGAGGAAGATCATGACCGACACTTGAGGTTAGTTTTGCAGATTTTGCTAGACAACCAGTTGTATTCTAAGTTGAGTAAGTATGAGTTCTGGATCCGAGAAGTAGTCTTCCTAGGACATGTAGTGTCAACTGAGGGGATTAGAGTTGATCCGAAGAAGGTAGAGGCCATTGTTGAGTGGAAGCAACCAAAGTCTGTGACATAGATTCGTAGTTTCCTAGGCTTAGCGGGTTACTATAGGAGGTTTGTGGATGGTTTTTCGAAGATAGCCGCTCCTTTGACAAAGTTGCTTTAGAAGAATGTACAGTTTGAGTGGTCAGATGTGAGATAACAAGCCTTTAAGAAACTGAAAGAAGCTTTGACCAATGCAGTGATCTTGATTCAGCCAGAGTCGGGGAAATATTATGTGATTTACAGGGATGTTTCATATGTATGTTTAGGTTGTGTGCTCATGCAAGACGGAAGAGTGGTGGCTTATGCCTCGAGACAGTTGAAGACGCACGAGCGTAATTATCCGACACACGACATAGAGCTAGTCATAGTTGTGTTTTCCTTGAAGATTTGGAGACATTATTTGTATGGTGAGAGATGCACAGTGTATATGGATCACAAGAGTCTGAAGTATATAATGACACAAAGAGAGTTGAACCTTAGACATCGTAGGTGGCTAGAGTTGCTTAAGAACTACGATCTCACGATTGAGTACCATCCGGGTAAAGCCAATGTAGTGGCGAATGCTTTGAGTAGAAAGGTAGTCGTTGAGTTGAGAGCCATGTTTGCTAGTTTGAGTTTGTCCGGTGATGGTGGTCTAGTGGCCGAGCTTCAAGTTAGACCTACCTTGGGTCAATTGATTAGAGAGAAATAGTTGTTAGATAGATCTTTGGCACCTCACATGCAAGATATAGCCGAAGGTAGACCATCAGACTATGGCTTCAGTGTTGATGGGGTCTTGTGTTTCAGAGATAGAATAGTTGTGCCGGATGACAGTGATTTGAGACGTACTATCTTGACCGAAGCACACAGTAGCTCGTTTGCTATGCATCCTAGTAGCACAAAGATGTACCGTGATTTGAAGAATGAATACTATTGGGTTGGTTTGAAGAAAGATGTAGCCGATTTTGTGAGTAAGTGTATGGTGTGCCAGAGGGTTAAGGAAGAACATCAGGTTCCATCAGGTTTGTTGCAACCGTTGAGAATTCCAAAATGGAAGTGGAAAAATATCATCATGGATTTCGTTTCGGGTTCGCCTTTGACTCTTTCGAAGAAGAACTCAGTTTGGGTTATAGTTGACCGTTTTACGAAGTGTGCTCACTTTTTAGCTATCAATACGACTTACTCTCTAGATACATTGGCCGATTTGTACATCGGTGAGATTGTGAGACTACATGGTGTGCCGAAGTCGATTGTGTCTGATAGAGATCCGAGATTTACAGCCTAATTTTAGGAGTGTTTGCATACAGCTTTGGGTACCCGATTGAATTTCAGCACGTCGTATCATCCTCAATCAGATGGTCAGTCATAGAAGGTTATACAGATTTTGGAGGACATGTTGCGTTGTTGCATTAGTGATTTTCAGGGTACTTGGGAGAAACACTTGTCGTTGGTCGAGTTCGCATACAATAACAACTTTTAGTTGAGCATTCAGATGGCTCCGTATGAGGAACTGTATGGTAGAAAATGTAGAACTCCGGTTTGTTGGGCCGAAGTAGGTCAGAAGTTGTTACCGGTGCCAGATTTGCTTAAGGGGACTACCGATAAGATGAAGTTGATTTGTGGTCGTTTGAAGGCAGCTTCAGATAGATAGAAATCCTATGTCGATTTGAAGAGGAAAGAAGTTGAGTATGTCGTGGGAGATAGAGTGTTCTTGAAAGTCTTTCTGTTAAAGAAAGTTATGAGGTTTGGCAGAAAAGGGAAATTGAGTCCGAGATACATTGGGCTTATCAGTTACGTTTTCCATCCGAGTTAGAGAAGATTCACAATGTGTTACATGTTTCGATACTTTGTAAGTATAGATCAGATCCGTCGCACGTGATGCCAGTGGAAGAGATTGAGTTGAATCCGGATATGACGTACGATGAGGAACCAATTGAGATATTAGCCTCAGATGGCAAGGTGTTGCGTGGTAGATCGATTGAGTTGGTCAAAGTGAGGTGGTAATGTCGAGGTGTGGACGAGGCCACTTGGGAGAGAAAGGAAGTTATGGAGAGGCAGTTTCTATATCTCTTTCAGTCAGGTAATTTCGAGGACGAAATTCCTTTAGTGGGGGAGAGTTGTAACACCCGAGTTTAGGGGTTGGGTGTTAAGTGTGTGAATCGAGTTCGAGTCGTGGGCTTGTTCTAAATTAAAAATGGGCTTTGGTTTTAATTAAAAGGGCTTGAGACTATCATTGAGGGCAAGGTGGTAATTTTTTAAATGGGAAAAATTAAAACATGTAAAAAGTGCCTTTTTTAAATGTCTTCATCTTCTTCTTCCTCTAAGTATTTTCAGGACAAAACCTCTCTCCAAACCCCAAGTTACTATTCCATCAATTTTCTTCACGATTTCAAGTGCTTTCATCAAGGTAAGAGCGTTTTGACTTCTCCTCATCATTCCTAACATTTCTATGGTTTTAGTTTTTAGAAAACTCCATTGTTAAAGTTTTTCAAGTTTTCAAGTTTTTTGGAAAAAGGAAGAAGCTTTAATGGTTTTCGTTTAGCTTTTTATTTGTAAAGTTAATTTATGTTTTAATCTTGCCCTAAAGAGTATTATATGTGAAAATAGTGGGATTTTGATGAAAATCCCGAAATGAGTTTTTGTGGGTGTTCTTAAGGGTTGAGAACTTGGGTTTTTGAGGTAGTTTGGTGTAGGAGAGTAGGGCTGATGAAAATCCTGAAATGTGGTTTTGTGGATGCTTTGTGTAGTAATATGTTTTTTTTGATTGATTGGAATTAAGGGAAATCATTGGAGAAGCATCGGGCTCGATTCCGGGAAGTTTAGAGGCTTGATCGGCTTTCTCGGTTTGCTTAAGGGAGTTTGGTGAGTGGATTGTTTAAAATGGTTTTAAATTAGTTCAAGTCTGTGGTTGAGGTGTTAGATTATTCTTGGTAGGCCAATCTAATGAAGAGATTAAGTTGGTAGCTTAATCTCTTATTTGACTTTATGAATTTCTTGTTAATTGCGTAAATGTCGTTTGTGTGATACATGTTTGTTTATGCATATTGTTATATATTGATGATGTATATGGTAACAATATGTTGTGTTGCATGATTGTGAAATCTTTGTGAGACTGGTTTAGTATGTTGGCACTAGTTGTAATTGTCGGGTATAAATGATCGATCATTAGGATGATTGTACACACGGTAAGAGTCAAATTCGTGCGTGGCCTTGGTGACGTATAGTCATCAAGGAGGAGTACTGTGAGGTAACATTCCACCGGAAAATGTTAGTATGTGATGATGAGTGTAATCCCATCCATAAGTGAAAACGATGATGTGTGTAATCCCACCGGAAGGTAATTATTGTTTGAGTACGTTGGGGCGAAATTCTCAACGGAACTATCCGCATATCCGAGTAGGCTATATAGTGGCCAATATACTTGTCTACGTGTGGTGGTTGTGATAAGTTGTTATGATGCATTCTTGTTTAACATAACATGAGGTAAGATGCCATGTTCATGCATTCTTGTAACGTTCGGCTATGTTTCTATGTCAGTATAAATGTATGCCTTGTGAATGTCTTAAGGATAACATGCTTGAACCCTGCATTGTCGATGTTTTGTTTTGAGCTCACTCACTAAGCTTCTAGCTTACGCTCTCGTTTTCGGCAATGCAAATCACTAGTGTGAAGTTAGCAAGGAGCAAGGAAGGGGCATCCAAGCGCGTTTGTGGTTGCTCAAGTATGGTTTTAGTGAATAGTGTAGTAGTTAGAAATGGAGATGCTATGTGTTATAGGAGCATGTATTAGACTCCTTTGTGTTTGGCTTACATGTTGTTATGTGCCTATGCTTTTGTGTTGAGGACTTGTATACCATGTTTTTAATGATATCTAAGTGTTTTGTATTGAAGGCATGTAAACCTTGTTTTATGTTACGTGATGTTGATGTGTGTTTCCTTGAGATAAATGGTCAAGTTAAGCATGCTTGTATGCTTTAACCATGCTATTTTAGGATGTGTTTGTCTCTAGTTTTGGTTGTATGATTTGTTGTCTTGATGAATGTCTAAATCGCTCCGTATGCTTATCTATGGTTGCCTAGTGATGTATGAGAGTTGGTATGTTGCTAGTCGAGTCGTTAAATGCATCTAGAGTTGAGTTCTTGTGTCTTTAGCAACCAAAATGAGGTTTGCAGTGCAGGGAGTATCGATACGCGTAAGGGTCGTATCGATACGGTCCTATGCTTTGAACCTTGTTTTGGCCTTTGCGTATCGGTACACGGAGGTGTATCGATATGGCAAAAGCTCTCTGGAAATCTGAGAAATTGAGGAGATTTTGGCGTATCGATACGAGTCCTAGATGTATCGATACGGTCTTCGTAATTTGACAGTGAGGAGTTAACCGTTGTGGGTGTATCGATATTGTTTATCATTGTATCGATACGGTCTCCTTAGGTTGACTTTGTGTGGTTGACCAAATCCAGGTGTATCGATACGGTCTCTTAGTGTATCGATACAACCTGTTGTAAAGGCTAAAATGGTTGTTTAATTGTATGGTTGTGTGTTTTTTATCCGCGTGTCTTTTCCGCTGCGTGTCCTTTCAAATAGGATATACTAAAGCATCTAGACAAGATAATTAAAGAAAAGTTTTCTAGGGTTGCTAACCGGAGTGGAGCCTTAACGAGTTTCGCTTCGATTTTCCCTGTGTAACCTGTTCGGACCGGTCTTTCGTCTAGCCTGGGACGAGGGGTTACAGTGGATGTAGAGCTTGTTAGAAGCTTGAACCACTCTAAATCTCTTGTCCATCAATTTTTATCTTTACACTTTGCTTCCCTCAAAATTTTTAATCACCAATTCACCCCTTCTTGGTCATACTGTTCGATTGATTATCTCAACAATGGGTATTAGAGCTATACTTATTGGAAGGATTAACATCCTCTTGAGTCGATTCTAAGAGAGATACATCAATCCAACATTCAAGCCATGACATCTACCTCCGACAATTACTTGTACGAGTTGCAATCAATCACCAAAATGCCTTTCTTCGATAGGGACAACTATCCATATTTGAAGAATCAAATAAAGTTATTCATCAAATCAAATGATTATGTCCTTTGATATGTAATCGAAGATGAACCATCAATTCCTTTGAAGCAAGAAGGAGATAGACAAATTCCCAAGTCAAAGCAAGAAATGAGGGATGAAGAAAGAAATAAGCAAGTTAATGACAAGGCCTTGCACACGCTCTTTTGTGCACTTGGATCGGATATATACTCGAAGATGTCTCCATGTACAAGTGCAAAAGAGGTGTAGGACACGCTCGAGACCACCTATGAGAGCACCACCAATGATGTAAAGGAGACCAAGATTGTACTCATCAACTTAAGCTATGATAATTTCAAGATGGACCCGATGAGAATGTCACAACGATATTTGATCGCTTCTCCATCATCGTCAATGGTTTCAAATTCTTCGCAGAAGTAATCCCTAAAGACAAGCTTATCCAAAAACTCCTATATTCTCTTCCAAAGTCATAGGATAGGAAGAGAACCACAATCATTGAGGTAAAAAGATTTGAAGACTTTGAAGCTCGATGCTGTCATGGGTTCTCTTCTTACTCATGAGATCATGAAGCAAGAAAGAGAAGAAGAAAAGAAAAGAGAAGAGAAGAAGATGAAGATGAAGAAGAAAGAGGTAGAAAAGAAGAAACTCGAAATCGCTCTCAAAGCTTCTCTTGAAGAGAGTGATTCGAGTGAGGAGAAAGACGAGAAGATGGCTATACTAACTAAAAGATTCACTCGGTTCATGAAGTCTAACTAGGGAAGAAAGTTCAATAGAAGAGGAGACTTCAAGGACAAAAATAAGAAGGAGAAGAAGGTCCAACTCATATGCTTTGAGTGCAAAAAGTCGGGGCACATTCAAACTGATTGCCCTCAACTCAAAAGGAAGAGCTTCGGGAAGAAGAAAAAGCTCAAGGCAAACATTGCTACTTGGAGTGATGAAGAACCATCCGATGAAGAGGAGCAAGAAGTTGCCAACCTTTGCCTCATGGCTTTTAAGGAGGATCCTAAGGTAACCTCTAATTCATCATCTTTTGACTTTACCTTTGATGAATTTCAAGAAGCTTATGATGAGTTGCAAGAGGTGTATGACGAATTGGTTGAGAAGTATAAGGAATCAATTTTGAAAAACAAGAAAATCATTTTTGATTTTAAAACACAAAACAATTGAAAAGAATGTTGTTGATTTACAAGAAAATCAAAAGTATTTTGAAAAGGTAAATGTTGATTTAAACAACCTTCTTTTCGAATTCCATGATCTTCACCACAAAGAGGTGAATGAGCTCAAATCTTCCTTGAGCAAAGTTGGGACAATTAGTTTTGAGAAAGGACAATCTTCAAAACCCAACTATGTAAAAATGAACTTTGTTAACCACAAACAAATAGGCTTCCAAAGGCACTTTAAAGGTAAAAATATTAGAAGTGTATGGGTTCCTAAGGAACTAATTACTTCTAATAATGTAAATGTTGTTGCTTCTTGGTGTTGAGTGTGTAAAAGTCCTATTATTTACCCCTATTTAACCCATATTTCTGCTGCATTCAAGCATAATTCATTGCATTTAGGTTAGATTTCAGTTATACATCACAAATAACTACTGAAATTGGTTGCTTTTGCAGGTTGCTGCTGTAGCAGATGGAGAAGCAGGCGCTGGGTAGGATGCAGCAGAACTGGAACTAGATGTGCATACGAGGAGGACGATGTTGCCATGGCCGCTGCCGTGGCAGCCAAGAACGACAACAGTTTTGAGGAGAAGAAGCAAAGTGGGCCTCGACAAAAAGAGAAAATTAAGCCCATCTGTCGTGGAATACCATTATATTTTTCCAAGCCCTAGGTCAAAATGAAGGCCAAGCCCAAAGTTCTGGGAAGAAAACTCCAAGCAAGAAGGAAGGACGAATTAAAGACTTATGCTCTGAAGATTTAGTCTTTAATAGAGTTGTACTTTAATTTAAACTTATATTCTTGCCATATTAGAAAACTTGAACCCAAGGCCTATATAAAGGCATGTAATTCGACCTAGGAGAGGACATCACCTATCTCTATCCTTCTTCCCAAAACCCTAGCCGTTTTCCCCTTCTCAACATGTTCTAATTTTCCCCTAGGGCCACGGGTTGATTTCTAAAGTAGTTGCAAGGGTTGCTTTTGTTTTAGGAATTTTATGTTCAATAAAATAAACTTCAAGTTCTCTTATTATGGTTATTAACATCTTGCAAGAGTATCGGGAGAGCATTGTGAGATTATCTATTTACTTAATATCGGGAGAGTTAAGTATACGAAAGGAATAAGTGCGAGTTCTCTAGTTTATAGTTGAACTATCTCGGACCTAGGGATAGGACGAGGTTAAGTGGCTAAAGAAGAATTCAACAACATCGGTGTTCATCCTTCGATTCACGCCGGGAGGTATCATCAAAGACGTGTTCATCGACAGACTTGGACCTAGGGATAGGCCAAGACACAACAGGGATTCTTGCCAAGCTTGAAGTACAGAGTTGTGTGATCGCTGCCACGACAAACAACGGACCGCTGCCGCGACGGGTGCTGTCGCGACGGGGACGACGACAGAGTAGATTTTCCTAGACTTAGCAATACCTACACTACTGAGCAATTCAATACCAGCCCATTCTCTCTATCTTGACTACTTTAATTCTATTTTCCAGTATTCTTTATTATTTTCGTGACAACATCTTAAACCATTCTTTTTACTTTCGTGCAGTAATTCAAGGTGAAGCTATTGGCCCAGTCCCTGTGGAGACGATATCTGATACTTCAGTATCACTTTACTACTTGCGTCGTGTACACTTGCACTACATTGCGATAGACACTTTTACACGCAACAAGTTTTTGGCGCCGTTGCCGGGGACTGGCAACATAACTTTACCCTACCTTTTACTGCATTCTTTTTATTTTTTTGTTTTATTTTGGATTGTTCAACCTGTGCTTTTCACAAGGTTTCTTGTTAATGCGCAGATCGAGACGAGGAAAGGAACCTCTGTATCCATTAGATCCTAAAATAAAATGTTCGTGCAATCTTAGGAACCGACTTCGCCACGTACTAGACAGAAACGAATACCTTGAAGAACAGTTAGCAGCCATGAACAACCCAGGAAATCTCCAGGATAACAACAATCCTGTCAGAGATGGAGGGATCGATCCACCTGTCGTCGACCCTCCTGTCGCTGCCGCACGACGGTCATGCCGAGACTACATGCTTAATGATCATGTAGAACTAGAAACCACCCTGCCGGATGTAGATGTTGACAACTTTGAGCTGAAACTTGTTATGTTCAGCATGATCAACAATGCTGGCCAATTTAGTGGTGCTGCTACAGAGGATGCTAGGGAGCATATGAAAACGTTCCAGGAAATATGTGGTTCGTTTAGACTACCAGGAGTTAATCCGGAGATACTGAGGCTTCTGTTATTTCTTCATTGGTTGAGGGACAGGGCAAAGACTTGGTGGAATAAACTTACGCCGGGTTCAATTAGAACTTGGGCAGATTTAACTCGTGAATTCTTATCTCGTTTTAATCCTTCACACCTATTTGAGCGATTACGTAACGAAATTGCTACTTTTCAACAGGAAGATGACGAGCCAATGCACGAGGCCTGGGACATATTTACCACTCTTCTAAGGAACTGCCCGATGCATGGATTTCCCGTTTGGAACCAGGTAACAAAATTTTATAAAGCTGCCAATTTACAAACTCGTATTAGAATTGATTCAGCAGCAAACTGATTACTACTGGACAAAGACCCAGATGAGGCAATGGCAGTATTGAAAAATCTGGCGAAGAATGAGGAGTAGTTTCCGACAGCAAGAAGAGGGGGTAAACGGGTCCTAGCTGTTAAGGATTATGAGGCCGACATCTCATTGAAATCACATGTGGCATATCTCACTAAGGCAATGAAAAAGCTCTTGAACGAAGATTCACTACTTGTATACGCTGCTGAAGAGGTATGCGAAATTTGTGAAGAAAATCATAGTTCGGAGGAATGTCCAATACAGTTAGAAGAGGGGAAGTATGTTGGGAACTACAATAAGTATAACTATAATTCCAACAATTACAATCCCAATTGAAGAAAGTATCCTAAGTTCTCTTCGAGTAATCCTAATAATGCTCTGAATCCTCAAGCACAGAACAATCAGAACTAGGGAGGACCTAGATTGCTGACTCGGCAGCAACCACAGCAGCAACAACAACAGCCACCAGCTGCCACAAATAGTATACTGGAACAGACTCTGGCTACCTTTATGTCTCAAACATGAACCTACATTGAGAACATGAATCACTTTGTCAAGAAGACAGAAACATTCATGGACAAAACAGAGATGCGAATGACCAATCATGAAGCTACTATGAAATCGTTGGAGACACAGATGGGTCAGGTTTCCCAGCATATCAAAGCGAGGCAGAATGGCGGATTTCCTAGCGATGCTGAAAACGCTAGACAGCCCACACATGAGCAGTGTAAAGCCGTCACTACTAGGAGTGGGAAGAAACTACTAGGGCCAGAGAAGGAAACTGAATCAGTTAAGAAACCAGCCTTGGAGTCACCTATCGAGGAAGCTGCCCCGACAGGTAACAAACAGCCTGCTGCCGATGAGCATGTCACGACAACAGAAGGGACAAAGGAGAAAGATGATGAGCCTAAACCTCCTCAGATCCGTATGCAGTGGGAAGGATGTATTGATGATTATCGTCCCCCACCTCCTTTTCCCCAACGGTTACAGAAATTGAAACAAGAATCACAACTTAAAAAGATTTATGATATTTTTAAGCAGGTTCATATCAACATCCCGCTATTAGATGTCGTTAGGGATATACCCGGTTATGCCAAATTTCTCAAGGATGCCATGTCGAAGAAATCTAGACTTGGGGAATTTGAAACGGTTAAGATGACAGAAGGATGCATGAGTATTCTGCACAAGCATCCACCCCAGAAGAAGAAGGATCCTGGGAGCTTCATCATACCATGTGTAATCGGAGAGAAATATGTGGGTAAGGCACTTTGTGATCTTGGTGCTAGTATAAATTTAATGCCCAAATCTGTTTTTCAGAAATTAGGTATTGGAAAAGCTCGGCCCACAACAGTAATACTGCAGCTGGCAGACCGCTCTTACATTCATCCAGAAGGAAAAATTGAAGATATTCTGGTAAGGGTGGATAAGTTTATTTTTCCTGTTGACTTTCTTGTCTTAGATTGTGAAGCAGATGAAAACGCACCAATCATCCTGGGGCGACCCTTCTTAGCCACGGGAAGATCACTGATTGATGTGGAAAAAGGAGAACTCACCATGAGAGTAAACGATCAAGAAATCAAGTTGAATGTTCTCAAAGAAATGAAGCATGCTGATGCAGAAGAAGAATGCAAGGCTATCACTGAAGTTACCCTTGATCAACCCTGCATCAGGTCGGGCTGCCACAACATCAAAATTGGTCACTGCCTCGGCAGTCACTTAGAAGACTGTCACGACAGCACCGACGACAGCAACTCCTCAGAATCTGATACATCTGATACTGAAAATAAAAAGAAGGTAAATTGGATAGGCAATCGTCCAGGTAAGTTATTCGAGCCTTTAAACTATACCTCGGATAATCATGTAATCCAAAAGCCATCAATTGTTGAGCCCCCTGTTCTAGATCTTAAGCCCCTACCAGGGCAGCTAAAATATGTTTTCCTTGGTTTAAATGATACGTTGCCCGTAATCATCTCTTCCAAGTTGATGTAGGAACATGAACAACAGTTAATAGGGATGCTGCAGCAGCACAAAAAGGCTATTAGATGGACGATAGCTGATATTCAAGGCATTAGTCCGACATTATGTATGCATAAAATTCATCTAGAGGATGATCATAAGCCGACTATTGATGCACAAAGACGTCTGAACCATGCTATGAAGGAAGTGGTGCGAAAAGAGATAATCAAATGACTAGATGCTGGAATAATCTACGCCATCTCAGACAGCAAATGGGTGAGCCCGGTGCAGTGCGTTCCAAAGAAAGGAGGAATGACCATGGTAACCAATGAAGACAATGAGCTAATCCCAACTAGGACTGTGACCGGTTGGAGGGTTTGTATGGACTACCAGAAGCTTAACAAAGCTACCTGGAAGGACCACTTTCCTTTACCCTTTATTGATCAAATGCTTGATAGACTAGCGAGTAAACCTTACTATTGTTTTCTTGATGGTTACTCAGGTTACAATCAAATAGCCATCGCACCGGAAGACCAAGAAAAGACGACATTCACATGCCCTTACGGAACTTACGCTTTTAGGAGAATGTCTTTTGGACTTTGCAATGCACCAGCCACCTTTCAAAGGTGCATGATGGCAATATTCTCCGATATGATGGAGGATTTCCTAGAAATATTCATGGATGACTTTTCAGTCTTTGGAGACAACTTTGAAAGATGCCTAGGCAACCTACAAAAGGTGCTCGAGAGATGTGAAAAAGCGAACTTGGTATTGAACTGAGAAAAGTGTCACTTCATGGTGGATGAAGGGATAATCATTGGCCATAAAATTAGCTGTCGTGGCATAGAAGTCGACAAAGCTAAAATAGAAGTAATCGAAAAGCTGCCGCCGCCCACCACAGTCAAGGGAATCAGAAGTTTTTTAGGACATGCTGGTTTTTATCGGAGGTTCATTGCGAACTTTTCAAAGATCACCAAGCCCCTATGCCATCTTCTGGAGCAGAACCGACCCTTCAACTTTAACGTTGAATGTACTGAGGCATTCAAGGTTCTGAAAGAAAAGCTGGTAACAACCCCAATAGTACAACCACCAGATTGGACACTACCGTTTGAGATCATGTGTGATGCTAGTGACTATGCTGTCGGGGCAGCACTTGGGCAACGAAGGGACAAACTCTTTCATGTCATATACTATGCCAGCAAAACACTAAACGACGCCCAAGTGAACTACACCACCACAGAGATGGAATTATTAGCTGCGGTATTCTCCATTGACAAGTTTCGTTCTTATATACTTGGAACGAAGGTCATAGTTCACACAAACCACTCTACATTGAAATATTTGTTCACGAAAAAGGATGCAAAGCCTCGACTGATACGTTGGATCCTGCTATTGCAAGAATTCGACCTTGAAATCAAGGACAAAAAGGGGACAGAGAATCAAGTGGCAAATCACTTGTCAAGGTTGGAGAAGGGAAAGAGTCTACCGACAGATGAGACAAACATATTGGAGACCTTCCCTGATGAGCAGTTATTTGTTGCCACAGTCACTACCGCGACAGCCATGGCGGCAGGTAAGTCTTCTGAACTCCCCTGGTATGCTGATTTCGTTAATTTTTTAGTTAGCGGAATAATTCCTCCTAACCTTAATTATCAAGCCAGGAAGAAGTTCCAGAATGATGTTAAGCATTATTATTGGGACGAACCTCTTCTTTTCAAAATCTGTGCAGATCAGGTTATAATGAGATGCGTACCACATGATGAACAGGAAGATATACTTCATCACTGTCATGCTTCACAGTATGGAGGACACGTAGGAGGCAACAAAACTGCTGCCAAGGTTTTGCAGTCAGGATTCTATTGGCCGACACTGTATAAAGATGCTTAAATATTCTACAAGAATTGTGACAAATGTCAACGGACGGGAAACATCTCAAGGAGACACGAGATGCCGCTGCAGAACATTCTTGAAGTCGAGATCTTCGACGTGTGGGGGATTGATTTTATGGGACCTTTCCCATCCTCATGTGGGAATTTATATATCCTCCTGACAGTAGATTATGTGTCTAAGTGGGTTGAAGCAATCGCCACGCAAAAGAATGATGCCAAGACGGTTGAAAAGGTTTTTACATAAAAAACATTTTTTCCAGATTTGGCATCCCTAAGGCGATCATTAGTGATGAAGGGAGGCATTTTGACAACAGGGTTATAGTTGTTGCCTTGAAAAAGTATGGTGTCAAGCATAGGATTGCAACAGCATACCACCCTCAGACCAATGGACAAGCTGAAATATCCAACAGGGAGGTCAAGAACCTTCTTGAAAAGATGGTTAAGCCAACTCAGAAAGATTGGTCTCTACACCTCAATGATGCGTTATGGGCCTACAAGACAGCGTTCAAAATTCCATTGGGAATGTCTTTTTATCGGCTGATTGACGAGAAAACGTGCGACTTACCTAACGAGATAGAGCACAGAGCATACTGGGCAATCAAGGCAGTTAATATGGACTTGGAAAAGGCAGGGCAGAAAAGGCTACTTGATCTGAACGAAATTGAAGAAATTCGGACAAAGGCCTATGACAACGCTAGAATCTACAAGGACAAAACCAAGAAGTGGCATGACAAGAAGTTGCTGCCACGACAGTTCTACCCAGGGCATCTTGTGTTGCTTTTTAACTTTAGGTTGAAACTCTTCCCAGGGAAGCTGAAATCTAGGTGGTCTGGCCCATTCCAAGTAGTGCAGGGTTTTTCCCCATGGTGCCATCACAATCAGATCTTTAAAGGACAGGCACCAGTTCAAAGTCAATGGACAGCGCTTGAAGCATTATCAGGGGACTAAAGCCCCAAGAATACAGGAAGTGGTAACCTTAGGAGATGCCCCACCTGGCATCCCTAATTTAACCTAAATTTTATTTTTAATTATTTTTATTATTTATTATTTATATATTAGGAAATTAGATTTACTTTATTTTTAAAATAATGTTTTTATTTTTATTGTTTTTAGGAAATAAAAGAGACAAGAAGAAAAGGAGAAGTGAATTCAGCCCAACATCCTTCCATCAACCCAAAAAGCCTAAAATTTGGAGTTGTCGTTACAGCTGCCGCGACAGACGCGAAAAATACAGGCTGTCGACACGCTGTCACGACAGACGCGCAGTAGACATGGAAACGCGTGACAGGCGCGCGTCAGAAACCGCGTAACAGCTGGCCTCGTTATTCGCGCCTACCGTTACAGCTCCAACGGGCAACAAACTCTTCTCTATATAAACCCCGTTTTACTATTCATTTTCACTCACTTCTACTCTTCTTACTTGCTTTCTCTAGAAATTTTTACTTGCTTTCATTTTTCTTCTTACAACCCTTGCAACCATGTCTTCTAGAAACACCCGCAGGAGTGTTGCTTCAGGCTCCACCCCGACAGCATCAACCCCACGATCTTTCCAGATACGAGACATGTGGGAAGAGAGGGGATTTATCTACACTTCCAATGAAGGGAATTTGGGACTGTAGCCGTTCATTGTGAGAAAAATCAAGGGCCTACAGTGGCAGATTTTTGCAGAACAACCAGAGAAGATGAACATATCTCTGGTCCGAGATTTCTATGTTGCCATCAGCAGCAGAACCATGACAGCAGTCACCGTGAGAGGGAGAGAGGTGCCCTTTGAAGTAGAATACATCAACACGTTGTACGAATTTTATGTGGGCAGCAACGAGGATGGCCACCATCAATTTCTGGATACCTTAGACCCTGCTGCCTACGATGCTATCATGGCAGAGCTCACGGATGAAGGTACTTAGTGGAACACAAATCCTAAGAACCCGAGGACGGTGAAGAGAATTCAACTCCTCCCGGAGGCCAAACTGTAGAACGCTTTCATAAAAAAGCGAATCATGCCATCCTCACATAATACCACTATCGATCAACCCAGGTTAGCCCTCATTCATTCTATTTTGCATGAGAGGCCTATTAATGTGGGAAGCTACATCCGGGAAAGTATTTTGGAGTGTGCACACCGGCCGACATGTCCACTTTACCTCTCCTACCTCATCACAACCCTTTTCCGCGGCCATCATGTACCTGAAGCTGCCACCGATCTAAGAGTCCAAGGGAAGGGATGGACCGACAAAAATATACTCAGCTTAATGGAACTGACTGCTGCCACCCCGCTGTCATCTTTCGACTCCACTGCTACGGCAGCAGAGACGACAGAACTGAAAGACTCTGAACCTGCTGCCACGAAAGCCAGGCAGCCCACAGCAGCAACAACTCCAACCGACTCCTCCTCCCAGATTCTTGCTGCCATACAGAAGATGGAGGAACGACAGCTCGGCCTTATGAGCTTTATCAAGGATTTCACCACAGCTACGGTACAATTCATTCAAACTTCTTTAAATTTCCCTGATGTTGTATTTCTTGCCTTCCCTTCCCGTTATTTTGCTGCACCCACCCCTGCCCATACCCCTACACTTGCTGCCACACCCAAGACACCGTCTTCAGCATCCACACCAACCCATGCCATGACAGCCGCCGGCAGCAACCGCGCAGCGGATACATCTGCCCGGGGAACCAAGAGAAGAATGCCCTCGGAAGAACTTGATGCATTCATCGTTGGTTTCTCTTCTTCCTCAATTTGGGAGGAAAGCGACAACAAACCCTCTGTTAAGAGGAATCTATCCAAAGAGTTCACACCGGTAAAACGACAGAAGAGAATGGCAGACAAAAACAAGCCAAATAGCGACAGCAGCAGTGACGGCAGCAGCAGCAGCAGCTCGGAGGTGCAGGTAGTGGAGAAACTTCCTCACATCTCCCCTACCCGAATTCTACCTCCAAAGGAGGCCAAGACGAAGAACACATCCGCCTCCCCCATCCGCCAGCCAGTCAAGAAGGCCCCTGCCCGTCGACAGATCCGACTGAACAACAGCAGCGACGACAACGTATAAAATTTAAGTTTCTTACCTTATTTTTGCTGTCTACCTTTATATATTTTGTGATGTACTTTTCTTTTCTTTTCTTTTGTCATTTGCATTGGGGGCAATGCAACCCTTGAGTTTGGGGGTGGCATCCCTCCATTAAAGGAGTCTTATTTAGTTTTAAAATTGTGTCTTTTAATTAGTTTATTTTTGGTTAAAAAAATTGAAAATTTTGGCTTAAGTCTTTGAACTGAACTTACCTGCCGTGACAGCGCCTTTAGGATAGTTTTGGGAGCAGTTTAGAGTCTTACTATAGTTCTGAAATTTAAACATCATTTGTGACTGTTATACTGCCTAGAACTCTACTAGTTAACTAGAATAGGAAGCTTAGCACTTGAATAGCCCCTAGAGGTGCCTAACACTGGCTCTAGGAAAAGAAGTTTAGCAAAATAGACTCAATAGCCCTAGAGGTGCCCGAAACCGGCTCTAGTCAAACTTAAGCTTAAAAAAATAAAATCGAGTCTGAATAAAAAAAATAAAGGAGCATAAGAAGTGCCTTCAAAAAGATAAACTTCGGCATAAAAATTCAAGTTAGAAGCTGAAATATTCTAGTGAAACTAAGGGAGTCTTGGCATATAATTGTTCACAAGCATGCACACACTGCACGAGGACTATAGTAAGATTCCGGACGAATCCTAAGTTATCCGACAAGGTGCTGCTGTCAATAGAGAATGAATGGAAGGTAAGGGAAAGTTCACTGTTTTAAGCCAAAAAATATTTATTTTTCTTTTAGGTCTTAGTTGCTTGAGGGCAAGCAAAAACTTGAGTTTGGGGATGTGTTGAGTGTGTAAAAGTCCTATTATTTACCCCCTATTTAACCCATATTTCTGCTGCATTCAAGCATAATTCATTGCATTTAGGTTAGATTTCAGTTATACATCACAAATATATTAAATGGCACAGTTTCTACTGAAATTGGTTGCTTTTGCAGGTTGCTGCTGTAGCAGATGGAGAAGCAGGCGCTGGGCAGGATGTAGCAGAACTGGAACTGGATGTGCATACGAGAAGGACGATGTTGCCATGGTCGCCGCCGTGGCAGCCAAGAACGACAGCAGTTTTGAGGAGAAAAAGCAAAGTGGGCCTCGACAGAAAGAGAAAATTAAGCCCGTCTGTCGTGGAATACAATTATATTTTTCCAAGCCTTAGATCAGAATGAAGGGCAAGCCCAAAGTTCAAGGAAGAAAACTCCAAGCAAGAAGGAAGGACGAATTAAAGACTTATGCTCTGAAGATTTAGTCTTTAATAGAGTTGTACTTTAATTTAAACTTATATTCTTGCCATATTAGAAAACTTGAACCCAATGCCTATATAAAGGCATGTAATTCAACCTAGGAGAGGAAATCACCTATCTCTAGCCTTCTTCCCAAAACCCTAGCCGTTTTCCCCTTCTCAACATGTTCTAATTTCCCCTAGGGTCACGAGTTGATTTGTAAAGTAGTTGCAAGGGTTGCTTTTGTTTTAGGAATTTTCTGTTCAATAAAATAAACTTCAAGTTCTCTTATTATGGTTATTAACATCTTGCAAGAGTATCGGGAGAGCATTGTAAGATTATCTAATTACTTAATATCGGGAGAGTTAAGTATACGAAAGGAATAAGTGCGAGTTCTCTAGTTTATAGTTGAACTATCTCGGACCTAGGGATAGGATGAGGTTAAATGGCTAAAGAAAAATTCAACAACATCGGTGTTCATCCTTCGATTCACGCCGGGAGGCATCATCAAAGACGTGTTTATCGACGTACTTGGACCTAGGGATAGGCCAAGGCACAGCAGGGATTCTTGCCAAGTTTGAAGTACAAAGTTGTGTGATCGCTGCCGCGACAAAAAACGGACCGCTGCCGCGACGGGGACGACGATAGAGCAGATTTTCTTAGACTTAGCAATACCTACACTACTGAGCAATTCAATACCAGCCCATTCTCTCTATCTTGACTACTTTAATTCTATTTTCCAGTATTCTTTATTATTTTCGTGACAACATCTTAAACCATTCTTTTTACTTTCGTGCAGTAATTCAAGGTGAAGCTATTGGCCAGTCCCTGTGGAGACGATATTCGATACTTCAGTATCACTTTACTACTTGCGTCGTGTACACTTGCACTACATTGCGATAGACACTTTTACACGCAACACGATTTTGGGAGCTAATGTACATGGACCCAAAATGATTTGGGTACCAAAAAACAAGACTTAATTTTTGTTTGTAGGGGGATTTGCTACAAGGCCAAAGCTACATGTCAAAACTCATGGTACCTTGATAGTGGATGCTCAAGACACATGACCGGTGACAAGAGTAGATTCTTAAAGCTAAAGCCTAAAAGTAGAGGAGTAATGACATTTGGTGACAACTCCAAAGGCCACATTGAAGGAATTAGTTCCATTGGTAATCACTCTCTCATTCTCATTGACATTGTTTTGTATGTCAACGGTCTTAAGTATAATTTATTGAGCATTAATCAATTGTGCGATAAAGGTTTTAATGTTCTTTTTTATTTAAATGGTTGCAAAATATTGAACATTGAAACAAATCAAATAGTGCTCAGTGGTCATCGCATAGAAAATATGTATATGGTGCATTTAGATGACATACACATTTCAAATACATGTTTTGTTGCAAAAGATGAACATGACTCATGGCTATGACATAGAAAACTAGGGCATGCAAGCATGAATGTTTTAGAAAAATTAGTTTCAAAAGATCTAGTTAGGGGTTTTCCTAAATAAAGGTTTTCTCTTGACAAAATTTGTGATGCATGTGCAAAAGGCAAACATAAAAGAACTTCTTTTAAACCTATTAATTATGTTTCAATTAGTAGAGTTTTACAATTGATCCACATGTATCTTTTTAGCCCTATTAGGACAATGAGCTTGGGTGGAAAATCATATGCATTCGTTTTAGTTGATGATACTCTAGATACACTTAGGTTCTATTTTTAAGTACCAAGGATGAGGCTTTAGAAAAGTTCATCACATTTTCAAAAATTTCTCAAAATGATATTGGTCAAATTATTTCTCATATTAGAAGTGATCATAGTACCGAATTTCAAAATTTGAGTTTTGAGGATTTTTGTAACTCAAATGGTATAAGCAATAATTTTTCTGCTCCTCGCACTCCTCAACAAAATGGGGTTATTGAGAGGAAAATTTGAACGTTAGAAGAAATAGCTAGAACCATGCTTTGTGAAAATAACTTGCCAAAATATTTTTTGGCGGAAGCCACTAATCCTGCTTGCTATATTATTAATAGAGTAATGATTAGGCCTATTTTGAAGAAAGCTTCTTATGAGATTTTAAAATCTAAAAGCCTAACATTAGCTATTTTCATCCATTTGATTCTAAATGTTTTGTTTTAAACAATGGAAAAGATTGTTTGGGCAAGTTTGATGCTAAAAGTGATGAAACTATTTTCTTAGGGTATTATTTAAACTCTAAAGCCTACTGTGTATTTAACAAGAGAAATTTCATTGTAGAAGAGTCTATTCATGTGGTTTTTTATGATAACCTCCTTTCGAGGAAGGATTCTTGTGATGGTGATTATGTGGGGATTTTTGAAGCCATTGATGATGGGGAATCATCAAAGGTGGATGAGGTTCCAACTAAATAGGAAGAAGCACAAGATCCACCTCTAGAAGCATTGAAGGACATGACTCTAGAGGAAAAAGAAGTGAGCTACCCAAGGGAGTTCAACTATGTCAAAGGTGGTGAGATTTTGGGTGATCCATCTAAAGGGGTAACCACTAGGCTCTCTCTTAAAAGTGCTTGAAACGTTGCATTTATTTCATGCATTGAGCCTAAAAATATCAAAAAAATTAAAAGACGACTATTGGATATTGACCATGCAAGAGGAACTAAATCAAATTGAGAGAAGTCAAGTTTGGACATTAGTTGATAGGTCTAATAATAAGTCTACTATAGGAACTAAATGGGTTTTTAGAAATAAACTAGATGAGAGTGGTAACATAGTGAGGAACAAGGCTAGACTTGTTGCTCAAGGTTACACTCAATAAGAGGGATTCAATTTTGATGAAACTTATGCACTCGTAGCTAGGATAGAAGCTATTAGGATGCTTCTTGCATTTGCATGTTATCATGAATTCAAGCCTTTTTCAAATGGACGTTAAAAGTGCATTTTTTAAATGGTTTCATTAATGAAAAAGTGTATGTAGAACAACCACCCAGTTTCGAAGATCCTAAATACCTAAACCATGTTTTTAAACTTTCTAAAGCTTTATATGGTTTGAAACAAGCTCCTAGAGCTTGGTATGAAAGGTTGTCAAGTTTTCTAATTGAAAAAAAAATTAACAAATGAAAGGTGAATACTATACACTTTATTAAAAAAATGGAAAAGACATATTAGTAGTCCAAATTTATGTTGATGATATAATTTTCGGTTCTACTAATGAAATGTTTTGCCAAGATTTTGCTAATTTGATGCAAGGTGAATTTGAGACGAGCATGATGGGGGAGATCTCATTCTTTTTGGGACTCTAAATTTAACAAGGGAATGATGTCATCTTCATCAATCAAGCTAACTACATCAAGGATATGCTCAAGAAGTTTGGCTTGGAGAAAGTGAAACCTCAAGCCACACCAATGAGCTCTTCTACAAAGCTTGACAAAGATGAAGGAGGTAAGTGTGTTTGTTCTTAAACTTTATTGATCTATGATTGGTTCTTTGCTTTATCTTACCGCAAGTAAACTTGACATTATGTTTAGTGTTTACTTGTGTGTTAGATTTCAAGCTAGTCTTAGAGAATCACACCTTATAGCCGTTAAGAGAATCTTTAGATACCTTAAAGACACACCTTGTTTAGGTCTTTGGTATCCTAGAGATTCATCTTTTTGATTTACATGCTTACTCGGATACGAATTATGGAGGTTGTAAGATAGATAGAAAGAGTACCTCTGGTACTTGTCAATTCTTAGGTAGTATGCTTATATTTTGGTTCTCTAAGAAACAAAATAGTGTATCACTCTCTACTACCGAAGTAGAATACATATCGGCCGGAAGTTGTTGTGCTCAAGTCATTTGGATGAAGCAAGAACTTTTAGACTATGAAATTGATGTAGGTATCATACCCCTTAAGTGTGACAATACTAGTGCAATTTAGCTCACTAAGAATCCCATCCAACATTTTAGAACCAAACACATAGAGATAAGACATCATTTCATTAGAGATCATGTCTTGAAAAATGATGTAATTTTAGAGTATGTAGACACCTTGAACCAATTAGCGGATATTTTTACCAAACCATTAGACAAAGAACGCTTTTGGACTCTTAGGAGAGAGTTAGGTTTGACTATCCTTTTTTGAGCCTTAGAGCCTTTTTTGTGTCAAAATTTTCTTGTATTTGATTGATTGTCATGCTCTTGTGATTTTGCTCATTTATGCATCTATGCTTGTTACTAGGGGGCTTGCATCTGTTTTAGTCCATGCACGTAGTTCATATGTCATATACATGCATTTCAATTTGATTAAAATCGAATTTTTAAGCTCTTTGTTCCCTCAAATGCATATTCTGGCACAAATGTATCGAAATGACCCTTCGCTTTTTGATACGTGTTCTTAGACGTGTTTCGATACATGCAATCATGTACCAGTACGATCATGTGTTTTAGTACGACTTAAATAGAGTACTGATACACGGTTTTGATACGTCACGTGGCGTATCGTACGCATAGCCGTTGGTTCTTAAATGAGTCATTAAAGGGGGTTTCTTACTTTTATTCAAACTAAACTTTCTCTTAAAACCCTAGATTTGATTTTACCCTATAAATACCCATCAAAACCCTTTGTTTTGACACAATCTTTTGAGGGTTTTTATTTTTCAAATCAAGCCTAAGCTATATCATCAAGTTTGGTGCATCATCATCCCTTCATTCATCCATAATTCCATAACTCAATGTATTAAACCCTTTTTTTCTTTCAATTTCGTTTTGCTTTCAATATTGTTTTTGAATCAAAATTATATATTTAGTACATATATATTTCATGTGTTTAAAATATTTTGTAAAAACTTTTTCATAACTGAATTTTTTATTCGGATATAAAATTATACTATGTATTTTTCTAAAATGTTTATCAAAAATTCGTTTTACCAAAGATTCTTTTTATACTTGTATATGTTTTTAAACTACATTGTATATCTTTTACAATACCTTGATCATTGGATTAATTATTTGGATTAAACATGATGATTTATGCATATATGTTGTTTTTTGTTTGATTTTGATTTTAGGTTTTTACCATGACACCTAAAAAGAGATAAAGAACTAGTGAAATTGGTCAATCTTCAAATCTCAATTCGGAAAATGATGGCACAACACCAAACCTCGCCCTTATTCTTCAAAAGTGTTTTAACGAACCAAGGTATCTCGGAGCTCTAGCTCACTTCAAACAATACCAAAATTATAAAATCCATCGTAAGAGAATTATTCACATTCCATTTTTATCATCTGAACGTTTTCAATTCAAATATCTTGGTTTATTACAGCAATGAAAATTCATGCAATTTTTTTAGTATACCCGGATTTTTATACCACTACCTTGTTCTTATCTTTTATGCCAATGCCCGGTGTATCTACAATCTCGAAAGAACTAAAGTTATTGCCATTGAATCCTATCTCATGGGAAAGAAATTTTGGATTGATCAAACTATTTTAACAAATGTTTTTTGGTTTGAGAATATTGGGATGAATGATGAAAACACTTTAGGAAATGTTCTTGGTGGCTTCGTAACCTTCCTCGATGCATATGATCGCATCCTCCACCTCATGATCACTTAGTGGTTTCGTCCACCTGGTGGGAAGTTCTCAATGATTTGACAAGTCGATGATTTTTGGATTCGATGCTTTCATGAGGGTAAGCGCCTTAATCTTGCTCAAATTATGTTTGCAGAAATTGTCTAACTCGTGCAACATCGCAACACCACCCTTGCCTCATCCTTTACATATGACACCACTTTGAGCTATTTGTTTCCCAAGTTAGAGATTGATTGTTCACAAGACTATCACGAGTCCCTCACCGATCCTATTAACGAGCGCTCTCTCACTCGTGCTAAATTCCATTAAATTGATGAGAATGGGTTTGTCTCGTAGATCCTCCTCAAGGAGTTGAACCCGATCCGGTGGCTCCTCAAATGGCTCCTAAAGCTCCGGTAGCCCAACCTTCTATGGATGCTCTCATGGCCTATCTAAATGAGCAATTTACTTCTTTGGGCACTAATATTGCATCTTTGGATACAACTATAAATTCCGATTTTTCCGCTATAAACACTCGTTTCACATCCTTGGAGAAAAGAATGACTACCATTGAGAATCGAGTTACTTCCATTGAAAATCAACAAACCTCAATGGACATCTCCCTCACCGTTTTTCATGGTGCATGGCTACAATCTCAAGCAAAACATGTCGATGATGAAGATGAGGATGAAGAGGATGAAGATGATGGGGATGAGTGTAGAACTAAGTGTTTTGATAGAATATTTGAAAAATGTTTTTGACTAAATTGAAAAGAATTTAAAATATGTTTTTAGTCAAAAACAGCATGAAAATATGTTTAAGGGTTTTACAAGGCTTTGGAATGATTTAAAGTGCATTTAAAATAGTCAAAACCAAGCATTTCAAGTGCCCGTACCGATACGGTCTGGTACCGTACCGATACGCCTTAGGGTTTCAACTACAGGAATTTTCCAGTAACTAAAACCCGTACCGATACACTTAGCCGTATCGATACGGTGTGTTTTGAAACAACCCAACGACTAGCCGCGTACCGATACGGTTTTATCGCGTACCGATACACCTAACTACCCCAACGATCATATTTCCCAACGGTCTTTTAATTTGCAGGACCGTACCGATACGCTAGGTAAGTGTATCGATACGCATCAGCTGAAGTGCACAACGGCTACTTTCTTATCGGGACTGTATCGATACGGTTTGAAGGGTATCGATACACCAAGCTGCAGAACTGCATTTATGGTGGGAAATAAAGGCTCCAACGGCTCTAATCCATCCTCAACAGTTCTCAACGACTACAAACTCAATTGGGAGTATAAAAGGGACCTCCAAGCATCTAGAGAAGGTTAATGCTTCAATTGTTACAACATTATGATGACAAATTGTGTCTAGAGCTTTAATTGTACATTCTTTGCTTAGACAACACTGGTGAGCTAAATACTATTAAATTTGCTCAAGTGTTTAGGTTTTGGGTGAGAGCTTCATAGTGCAAACAATTACCTATTAGAGGGATTTCTAGTTTGCTAAGTCTTTCTTGTGTAAGAGAGTGATTGATCAAGATTTGGGTAGAAAGTTTGATCGTTGTAACGATTTCCTCCTAATCCGAGAAAAGGGGACGAAATTCTTAGTGAATTTGTTTGGAAATCCTTAGTGGGAAGCTAAGGTAGTGGGTGTAGACCTTGGTTAGAAGGTTGAACCACTATAAATCCTTGTGTAAATTGTCTATCTTTCCTTCCCACAATTACACCCAAATTATCCAACTTCTCCACACTTGGCGAGCAAGAACGGTTGAAGGAATCGAGCCCCCTAAATCTCAACAATTGGTATCAGAGCTTGGCTCAATCGAAGAGGATTAACACCCTATTGAGAAGATCCGGCAAGCTCGATCATCATTTCACACAATCGGCTCAATGGCGCAATCCATCAACAAACCACCTTTCTTCGACGAAACTCAATATGCCCTTTAGAAGACCAAGGTGAAGTTTTTCATAAATTCAAGAGACTACAAACTATGGGACATAGTTGAAGATGGTCCGTTCGTGCCTCAACGAAGCAAAGCGGAGTGGAGTGCCGATGATTGCAAGAATATGGAGCTAAATTGCAAAGCCTTGCACATCCTATTTTGTGCATTTGGCCCAACCATCTATGAGAAGATGTCTTCTTGTGAGAGTGCCAAGGAGGTCTGGGACAAGCTTGAAGTCACATACGAGGGAACCGATGAAGTTATGGAGACCAAGATTGGGCTCCTCACCTTAGAGTATGAGAACTTAAAAATGGATCCAGAAGAGAACATCGAGAAGATGTTTGATAGGTTCTCCACTATCACCAATGGTCTCAAAGGCTATGGAGAAGCCATCCCGGAAGAAAAGCTTGTCCGAAAGCTCATCTACTCACTTCCCGAGTCATGGGACTCAAAAAGGACCGCCATCATCGAAGCCAAGAATCTCAAGACCTTGAAGCTTGATGACTCATGGGTCACTTCTCACTCATCAAATCATGAAGAAGAACAAGGAAGAGGAGAAGAAGAGGGAAGAAATTAGAGCTATGAGGAAGAATAGAATCATGGAGCTTAGCATCAATTCAAGCGTCATTGCTCTAAAATCCTCCACATGCCATCATGAAGATTCAAGTGAGGATGAGAGTGAAGACGAAGAGATGGCTTATCTCTTCAACAAATTTGCTCGGTTCATGAAGAGCAAAATGGAAAAATCCAAGCATGAATCGAGGAAGAAGATGAAGGAATCCCACAAGTCCAACAAGAAGGGATCATCTTCAAAGCAAACATATGTGGCCACATGGAGCGATGAAGACTCCACCGATGATGAATTAGCCCACCTATGCTTGATGGCCCTCAATGAGGGGGAGGTAACTTCTAACTCATCTATTTCAAATTCATATACATTTGATGAGTTACAAGATGCCTATGATGATTTGCTTTTGGAATTCAAGGCATCATTTTCCAAGAACAAAAAGTTGATTTCAAAAATAAAAAATGAAAATGATTTGTTTTCCAAAAAAATCTTGAACTTGAAGCAAAATTGAAGGATTTTGAACAAAAATGTTTTGATTTACAAAATTTGCTTCTTAAAGTTCAAAATGAAAAGGATTTGATTTCCAATGAACTTCAAAAGAAAAATGGTTTTGAAAAATCAAATTTTTATGTAAGACAATCTAGTGCCCCTAGATTGATAAATGGAAAATGTTTTAGAAGTGTTTGGGTCCAAAAAGGACTAACCACTTCAACTAAAAAGGATGAAATTGAAAAATGGATTCCTAAGGGGACAAGATTTTGTGCTACTAATGCCTATGGATCCAAAGCAATTTGGATACCAAAAATTACTTGATTGTCTTTTGCTAGGTGTGATGAAGAGTGATCAACAAGTCAAAAATTGAGGGGGAGCTCCATGCACACAAAGGAAGAACACTTGAAGAAGGAAGGCTTCACATCCTCCCTTGGGTTCAAGTGTGGTAAAATCTAGTTGTTTTTGTTTTCATTTAATTTACTTTTCATTTATTGCAACTAGATGATCATAAATGTTGAACTAACATTGTTTGACGCTTTGAGTAAGGGGGAGCCAATTTTTAAACCAAATTTTTAAGTGTGTCAATTTTCTTTTTACCTCCTAAGTTATTTTGAGCACAATGTCATTTTTAAATTCTTTTTAATATAACAAAAAGAGGGAGAAATGGTTTGAAAAATTGACCTTTCAAGTTTTTCAAGAGAATAAGGGGAGCTTTAATCTAATAGCTTTAATCTAATTTCAAATTTTAAGTCTCTTATTCAAATTTTAAATTACAAAGGTGGAGAATCTCAAACAATTTTTCAAGTTGGTTTTATTATATCAAAAAGGGGGAGATTGTAGAACTAAGTGTTTTGATATAATATTTGAAAATGTTTTGGACTAAATTGAAAAGAATTTAAAATGTGTTTTTAGTCAAAAACAACTTGAAAATATGTTTAAGGGTTTTACAATGCTTTGGAATGATTTAAAGTGCATTTAAAGTAGTTAAAACCAAGCATTTCAAGTGCCCGTACCGATACGATTTGGTACCGTACTGATACGCCTTAGGGTTTCAACTACAGGAATTTTCCAGTAGCTAAAACCCGTACCGATACGCTTAGCCGTATCGATACGATGTGTTTTGAAACAGCCCAACGGCTAGTCGCGTACTGATACAGTTGTATCGTGTACCAATACGCCTAACTACTCCAACGGTTATATTTCCCAACGGTCTTTTAATTTGCATGACCGTACCGATACGCTAGGTAAGCGTATCGATACGCATCAGCTGAAGTGCACAACAACTACTTCCTTATCTGGACCGTATCGATACGGTTTGAAGGGTATCGATACGCCAAGTTGCAGACTGCATTTATGGTGGGAAATAAAGGCTCCAACGGCTCTAATCCATCTCCAACGGTCCTCAACGACTACAAACTCAATTGGGAGTATAAAAGGGACCTCCAAGCATCTAGAGAAGGTTAATGCTTCAATTGTTACAACATTATGATGACAAATTGTGTCTAGAGCTTTAATTGTACATTCTTTGCTTAGACAACACTAGTGAGCTAAATATTGTTAAATTTGCTCAAGTGTTTATGTTTTGGGTGAGAGATTCATAGTGCAAACAATTACCTGTTAGAGGGATTTCTAGTTTGCTAAGTCTTTCTTGTGTAAGAGAGTGATTGATCAAGCTTTGGGTAGAAAGCTTGATCGTTGTAACGGTTTCCTCCTAACCCGAGAAAAGGGGACGAAATTCTTAGTGAATTTGTTTGGAAATCCTTAGTGGGAAGATAAGGTAGTGGATGTAGACCTTGGTTAGAAGGTTGAACCACTATAAATCCTTGTGTAAATTGTCTATCTTTTCCTTCCCACAATTACACCCAAACTATCCAACTTCTCCACACTTGGCGAGCAAGAACGGTTGAAGGAATCGAGCCCCCTAAATCTCAACAATGAGTCTTAGGCTTGTGCATCTCATGACATATTATATCATATTAGGATTTTAATTTTATGCACCTATGTTATTTGCTTATGAATCTATGCTTTGATTTATGTTTTATTTTTAGGCTTTGAATTTGGATTTATGTTGATTTGAATTTTATGCTTTAAGTGCTTAATAATATTTATGTTATTTGCTTTATATTGCTTATCTTATCTTGCTTATTCCATTGATTTTGATCTAACAGAAAGAGAGAATAATTAAAGAAGTTAAATTTTTAATTTTTCAAAACCTAGCTTAAAATAAGGGGGTATTTTTTAAACTACTTAAAAATTTACTTTGGTTTTGTTATATCAAAAAGGGGAGATTGTAAAATATATGTTTGCTTTTGATATAACAAATTATTCAAGAACCAATTTGCAAAGGTAAATAAATTTTGAAGTACTCAAAAGTCTCACACATGACAAGGATTTTGAACCTAAAAAATTGCTTCAAAATCAAAACTTAAACCCCAAAGAATTTTCTAAGTGTTGCAAGCCAAACTTAACCAAATCGCCCAAGCGTATCAATACGCATATAGCATTTCGATACGAATTTTGGCTATTGAAATTTCAAGTGGACATACCGTTTCGATATGACTTAGCCCATTTCGATAAAGGGTTCTGATACGATATTATCCATTTCGATACGATCTTCATATGGGTTTAAAGTTTTAGTTAAGCGTACCGATACAGATCTAACCATTTCAACACGGGGTTAAGCTTTTCAAATCTTGCATTTACTATTGTTATTGTTACATTGTTAGTTATTGGAATCAGGAATTTAAAATATGGTTTACCCGTACCGATACGCTCTAGAGGCGTACCGATGCAAATTTTGCAATCAGATTCTAGTGAGCAAATATCGTATCGATACGGCCTAGCCGTTTCGATACGCCCCTCTCGCGTATCGATACGCCCATGCATTTACTCTACAATGGCTCTTTTTATTTTGAGACATATATCAAAACAAGTTCTCGTGTACTAGTACGGTAGGTTGCAGAAGTGCATTTATAGTGAGAATTTGCAGCCCAACGACTATTTTTAATATCCCATCAACCCAAACGTTTAGAAATCAATGGGAATTTATTTAAGCAAGCCTTCAAAGCTACAACAACAACTAATGATCAAGTGAAAAGCATTCAAACAAAAATCAAATCTCTTTGAACCTTTAGAGTCAAACCCTAATACCCAACTTGTGTAATCTTTATTATAATCCTTTATTTCAAATTTGGGGAGAGTGCACATGTAATTGGATAAATTATTCACCCATTGAGAGGTTATTTTTCATTTGTCAAACACTTCTTGTAAAAGAGTGGGTTTGATTAAGCTTTGGGTAGAAAGTTTAATCGGTTTGTAACGGTTTCCTCCTAAGCCTAGAAAAGGGGACGAAATCCTTAGTAAATCTCTTTTCCACTATAAATCTCTTTTCCATCAATTTTTATCTTTACACTTTGATTTCCTCCAAATTTTTAGTCACCAATTTACTCTATCTTGATCATATTGTTCGATTGATTATCTCAACAAATAGTTTGGTGACCAAAATAGGAAAGAAGCAAGAGATTGGTGACTAAAATAGAAAAAATAATATTAGTGACAAAATAGGAAAACGTAATGTTAGGGATGATTTTGTTCAAAATAATAGTTTGATGACCAAAACAGAAAAGCAGAAATAATTTAGTGACCAGTAGTGTTGTTTACGATATACGAACAAACCACCAATCAAAGTCTGAAGGGCCCTTAAGTCTTTTCCTCTATTGGGTTCTCAATGGTTTACATCATATGCTTTGATACTTCCCCTTTTAATCATTAACATACCCTTAAGTCTTCGCCCGATGCTTGTCCTTCACCATTACTTTTTGTTCTCTTTACGAAAAATAATTGAGTTTTGAAAGCAAACATACAAACAAGCCACCAATCCATGTCTAAAGGGCCACAGGATTGAGTTTACTAATTAGTTTTTCATTCTTTTGAACATTTTATGTATTAAAATGGAATCGTTTAGTTGGGAAAACAGTGTTGAGAGTTTTGTCATTGTTTAAGACTCAAACCCGGCTCGACTCCAGATAGAGTTGGGGCTCATGTGAACACGAGTGCCTTCTTTGGTGACTTTCAAATTTTGGTGAGAATCAACAATGTGAAAGCTTGTAATTGGTCTCTGTGGGACAGCAAAATCGGGTTATATAGTAAGAAGGGAACAAAACAGAAGGTGTCAGATGGAATAAGGTTATTTTTTGTAGGTGTGAGAAAATATCAAAGGGTGAAACCAACGTGGATTGGAATTGGAAAGCAAATGGTCCAAATTTCTGTAACTTGAAGAACATTGAAAGTAGTGTTTGTGCTATTTTTGAGTTTTGACCGTCTCCTCCAGCATTTACATACTAACTGTGTTTGTCTCATTTGATAAAAAGCTTTCGTTTTCAAAGAGAAAAAGTAAGGTTCAGCTGCTTGGTAGACATGGTCAGCATTTTCAATATAAAATCCAAAGCCCAGCACGTTTATTATATTCCTTGAGACACACCACCCACCATTCAAATCCTTCTTCAAACGAAGCTTTCAGTTCGATCCTTAAAATCTCTATCCCTTTTAAGACAAAACATACCAAGTTGGTTCATATACAATAATCTGAGCAATTTCCTATACACACACTTGAACTTGATGATCTGACAAAACCACAAAAAGAACTCACTAGTATTTACACATTTCAAAAAAAGAGAATTACAACTTAAAAATATTATATAAGAATCCACAGCCAGAGAAAACCCAGCTCTTACAATTTTCAACTGACCTCGAAATTTCCATGTATTCATCTATTTGATATGATAGGAGCGCGAGCAAACTGAGTCGAGTGCTTCCGTAAATAATGCAGAAAAGCTGGTCAATGCTAGGAAAACTCCTGGCAAGCCTGTTTGAAGATTATTCAGTGTCATTGCTCTTGTAACCTCTACTGCTTTGGCATGCCTCAGCATTTCATCTTCCACCCGCCTTTGGGAGGCTGCCAGCTCGGATTTCTTTTCAGCGAGGGGATCCCGAGCATCTAGAACCTGCCCATGATCAGGCCCGGAATCAGGAAGTCCGACACCGACCATGGAGTATGAGTGGTAGAACTTCCTTTCTATGTTGCGGAGAGATGACGCCTTTTTCTCAAGATCTTTTGATGCAGTTTCAGTTTGCTTCTTAACCTTAATCTCTTCGGATTGTTTAATAGATATGACATGGACAACATTGATAAAACTTTTGATAGCTTCAGAAGCTACTGTGTCGGGAAGTCGGTCAAGAGCGAGTTTCCACTCGTCACAGAATGCATATACATTAGAAGGCTCCGGGTTTCCAGTGACGTTATCGTTGCTGACAGGAACGAGGGTGAGCTTGAACCAGCCATGGAGGGAGCAGATAAAATCCCGTTGAAATTTTATCAAACGGCAGAAATTAGAATGCCATGCAGAGACCGCTGACTCAAGATCACGTGTTGCCTGCCGATGCAGTTCAGAAGTCGAGTCACCTTTACCTGATCTGTTTATGAGGCCACGGACTTGCTGCACAATATTGTTCTGAACTTCATGGTATTGATTCATTGACGACCACATATACCTGAAGCTGCATATGTTCGAATTAACAATAATTTAGCATCAAAATAGTTTAACTCTGAAAATTTTCTATAAACAGAATTCAGAATAAGGTTTTCATCTAATATAAAAATCTATAAAATCCAGAGCTACAAGGCAAACATGCTAAGGGCATGATCATGTGGCATAGTATAGCAGAGCAGTGAATCAAAATGATTCACTTACCTTGCAGCATGCCAAAATCTACAAAACACAATGTTCCACTCCTGAATAATAACTCGACCCGACTGGCAACAAGTTCTTTCAAGTAAGAATGAATTTCTAAGGATGGAAAATGGGGAAAGTAAAATTCAAAGTGGCAACTCACAAACAATCTATAAATACCTTTTGGTATAAATTACGAACATTTCTAGTTCAAGGGAGCAGAAGGATTGGAACTCTCATAATAATTTACGGGAATGCTAACTCCGGTATTTCATGATCCATATAAAGCTTCAAACAGAGTATCACTAAATGGCCTATGGGACGCATATAGTTGCATCGAATGATAAACAACACATCAAAAGAATGCCTTGTAGTTGTCCACTGCAAGATAAAAAACAGAGAAACAAAGAGGAGGAAAAGACTACTTACGCATGACAAATGTCAACAAGCTGAGGAACGAGATCACTGTCTCTAAGCCCGACAATGGCGGTAGAGGTGGAAGACACGGCCTGAGATGTAACGATAATTAGGGACTGCAACCTTGTTATGGAAGCTTTGGTCTTGTCTATCTTGGTTTCATCATTCCCCTTGTATTCTTGACTTTGCAATGCGGACAACTTTTTCTCATGCTCAATCTTTACTCCTTCTCTAGCCTGAAATTGTGGGAAGAATGACTGCCTGTATTAGCATTTAGCCACTCATCCAAAACAACATGGCTCCAACATACATCACTGTAATGGCCTAAATCCATCCTTATATATGCACCACAAGTTATTTTGAAGGTAAAAACTGAAAATTTACCTTAACTTCCTCGTACAGCTTCTTCTCCCAAGCCAAGAGCCGGTCCAAAGTAGAACAAAGGCTCTTAGAACGGCCTGGTTCTCTGAGCGCAGCCGAATCAAGCCGGTATTTCACCGCCAATGGAGGCTTTGAAGTCCAGCTTGAGCTCAAGTTACTCAATATACTACTCGAATGATATACGGTTTCTGTAAATAAAAACAGATATTTTAATCACCAAATAAACTAAATAAGATTAATCACTTTATTGAACTATTAAAAGTTGTCCATGTTAGCAACTCACTTTTCAATTCCCTGAAACTTTTATCAAGATGTTCTTTACTGATCTCTAGCATCTCCGATACCTGATCTCCGGCTGCGGCGGCTTTGTCGAAATTCTCTTTGATCGCATCCACAATCTCTTTCAAATCCTTGTGCCTAACCACCATCTTCATATCCGTCATAGCACCCGTTCTATAACTGCCTGCTGACGATCCCGCATCCTCCGACTTACTATCCATTTTGTGACCAGCGGCGGCTCCATACATCTGCTGCGGTGGCTGAGCCGGCGGAGGAGTCTGATTATGAAGATTACGCAACTTCTCCGACTCCCCTCTCATAGAGGACCTGGAATTCCCAATCTCGGATCTGGATGCCAAGTAATCGCTCTCCTCTGCCTCTCCATCTGATGAACTCGTTGTCGTGTAACGGTCGTGGTCGTGGTCTCCCCATTCACTGCACTGCACTTCTTCTCTTCCGGATTCCTCGTCGAAATTACGCTCGGAATTGATATTGTAACGTTGATTCGGTTTTTGTGGATGGAAGAATTCGTATTCTGATTTTTCCGTTTCGGTATCATCATGGTTGCTGTTGTAATCTAAATGACGGTGATTGCGTTGGGGCAGTTGTTGCTTTCGATGTTGAAGTTTCTGGTCGAAGAATTCGGAATCCGGCGGGGAGGGAGGATAAAAATTTTCCCAGTTCCAAACGGAAGATGCTTGAGAAGGAGTGTTTGAGTATGTGGAATTAGCTTGAAAAGCCGTGGGGAAAAAGTTGTTTGAAAAGCCGGATTTCGAGCTTCGAGGTGAAGAAGAAGGACTCGACTCTGACAAAATGTGCGGGAGTTTCGGCGGTAACTTACGTGGCCAGCGAGGATTGGGCGCCGGAGATGGGACACTTGAGGCGGAGAGCATGTGAGGGGGTTTGGAGCTAGCAATTGAGGGAGAAGGGGAAGGCGAAGAATAGAACGGAGGAGGAGGGTGGAGAGAAGGGGAAGGGGATTGAGGGACACGTGGAGGGATATGATGGGTGGGTGGAGGAGAAGGCTTGGCAGGGTGGATAACTACGGCGGGGGTATCGTCGGAGACGGAAAGGGGTTCACCAGCAGCGAAAGAGGAGAGAGCAGAGCCGGTGAGACGGAGAGAGCGGCAGTAATCGGCGTGAGCGGCGGCGAGGTGGTGTCGGGCGAGAACGGCATCCTTCATAAAGCGGCGCCTCTGCTTGCAGCGCCTTACAGTGTCTTCGTTGTCTAGCTTTGAGGCGGAACAACCCATGTTTAAGCTTAGAAAATGGGAAGTGGGAGTGGGAGTAGTTTAGTTTTAGAAAGAGATGAAAAGGTTATGGAAATGTTGGCACACAAACACAGTAGTAATTACAGTCTCCTAAGTCCTAAGTCTAACCTAACATGGCTTGTGAAAGTAGATTTATAAATTGGATAAAAAAGAAAGAAAGAAAGTGGATTAATAAATGCAGAAGAAAGCTATAAAGGTGTTTTTGGCATCACAAATTGTAAAAGAAAAAGGAAAGAGTAAAAAAGTAAATGATAAAAACGGTTTAAAGTGATGTAAAATCCATTGATTTGGTCTTCATCTTGTGGAGATTGAAGCCAAAAGTTGGGGTTGAAGGAGTAGTAAGATGCACAAAAGCAGCGCATAGAAAGGCAGGATAACATTTTAACATTGTTAGATATTCCACAATGAGTGTTTCCTTTTCAAACAAAGCAATGAATGATGTGTGCAAAATAATTAGGGTAAACTTTACAAATGGTAATTTTATTTTATTTTTAAAAAATAAAATAATAACTAAATTTTTAAATATTATAAAGTGACAATTAAACTTTATGTTTTGTAATAAAATGGTAATTTAGCCGTTACGTACTTAACGTGGTTGTTATAAAATTTTGTATAATAGTACATTTAATTCTCTATATTTACACATCCAATCAGTTTAGTTCTTATTAAAAAATTATTAAATTTAACCCTCATTATTTACACTTTCTTTCAATTTGGTCCTTAAAGCAAAATTTCAAAGTTGTTCTACTTAAGCAAGAATCGAATTTGATGAAACCCTAGGTCTGTATCAAATCTGTGAATAAATTGAAAGAATTCAAGGACTGTAGCACTTTGCATTCAGTAGATTTTGTTTTCTGAGTATTTCCTCCTTAGCCTTACTATAATCTATTTCCTTGGTTACTCAAACTACAATCCAGTCCTTAACCACTTAGACAATTTTAAAAATTTGCTTTAAGGATTAAATTGAAAGAATATATAAATAATGAAGATTAAATTTAGTGAATTTTTTAAATTAAGACTAAATTAATTGAATGTGTAAATATAGAGGATTAAATTTGTTATTATACAAAGTTTTATAACTGTCATGTTATGTACTTAACTGCCGAGTTATTATCTTATTACAAAATATAAAATTTAATTGTTATTTTATAACATTTGGAAGTTTGATTATCGTTTAGTTTTTTTAATAAAATTTAGTAAAATTTACTCAAATAATTAATACAAATGGGAAACGAGATGGACCCAACCCCAAACTCTCCAAAGTACTGCTTTCGATACAACTTGTGGCTTGCCGTTTGACCATTAATGACACAGGGACTTGAGCGGTGTGAAACAACCCTTCTTGCTTCAACACAACTCTAATCCCCCACCTCACTACCAAGCTCAGCCGCAGATGTAGACTTCTGATGCTCCATCAACCATAATTACTTATGACAAAAAATGCGAGGGTAAACTATCTACTTAGTACTTATCTATATTCATATTTTTATTGTGGTATTCCAATTAATTTATTTTAATAAAGTTGTGTTTAACGTTATATTTCGTTTTTAAAATGATTTATCTGCTATTCAAAATTAATGATAATAATGACGTGATTTTTTTATTTTTAAATTTTCACATCATTTTTATGTTCTAGTCAACATATTACATGTTATGTTTTAGTGTTCTTTTAGATAATTTGAATTTTATATTTTATGCCAAATAAAGATTACAAATTTAATTTTTTAAGAATGTTTTAACATTAATTTTAAAATAAAAAATAAATATTTATTTAATTAATTTAGTGGGGTGAGGTGATTTAACTAAAATATTAGTTCTGGCGGATTTTAAATGTATAACTAATTTAGCTTAGTGGCTTAACATAATATTTATTTTACAATGGGTTTCAAGTTTGATTCTTTATAACAACAATTTTGAGGTAGTAATTTAATTTTTATCACAAGCATGAAGCAACTAAAAGCATAACAGGTGGCAGCCAATTTGGGGAATATTCCTCTTAGGGAATTAAATTCGAAAAGTACCCTCTCTGTTTGTTATTTAGAAAATACCCCTTTTCACGCTATATAGGACAAATTCACGTCCTGAAAAACGTGAATTGCAAATTCTCGTTCCACACAACGCGAATTCCTGTGCTATGTCAGTAAAATGAAATTCGCGTCCCGCAGGACGCGAATTCAACTATATTTAACCCTCAACTTCTCGTAGTAAATTGAGACTTCTCACAATAAATTAGGACGATTGGAGATTTAAATGCAGACTGAATTCGCGTTCTGCATAACGCGAATTTTGGTTATTATAGGGAATTCGCGTTCTCTAGGACGCGAATTCGGTCAGAATTCTCTCCCTCCACAACGCGTTTTCTCTATAAATTGGCTCCACCACGGGAGAAAATTTTCACCCCTGAAAATTCTCTCTCAAACTTTACTAGAACGCGAATTCGAAATGGGTGCGATAATGGCGGGTTTGCTGAGGTTAGATGAAGGACACGCATGCAATTATCGTCGAAATAACGTAAGTTTTTTTATTTGTTAGTTTAATTCGTATATGTAAATTTAATTTAGTGTTGTCGGCGTGATTTGAATATGTAAATAGTATTTATTTTTTAGAGTAAAAAAATTAGTAAAATTTGAATATGCCTTTAGATTTCACTTTTAGACTAAGAAAATTAGTTAAATTGAAATATATCTTTGGTATTTACTTTTAGACTAAAAAAATTATTGCTACAGTAGAATATGTGATTAGTATTTACTTTTAGAGTAAGAAAATGAGTGAACATTCGAATATGTATTTAATATCAACTTTTAGACATAAAAATGTAGTGTGCATTCGAATATGTGTTTATTATTTAATTGTAGACTAAAAAAATTAGTGAACAGACCAATATGTTTGTAGTTGTTAATTTTAGACATAAAAAATAATGTTGATTCGAATATATCTTTAGTATTTAATTATAGACTATAAAAAATAGTGAACATTTCAACTCATTTTTAGTATTTAATTTTAGACATAAAAATAGTGTACATTCAAATATGTGTTTAGTATTTTATTGTACACTATAAAAATTTGTGACATTCAAATATGTGATTATTAATTTGTGTGCGTCTTTAATTATTTGTAGAATGGTGAAGAACGTCGGTTGAGTGTTTTTATCACTCGGATGAGGACGGAACCTGATCCTCGTCTAGCAAATTACGTAGCTCAGGCCGGATTTGGGCATGTGTCGAGGATTGTTGGAGGAGGTGCGAAATTAGATGTTGATTTAATCAACGTTCTTGTGGAGAGGTGGAGGCCAGAGACACATACATTTCACTTACCCTGTGGTGAGGCGACCATAACATTAGAAGATGTGTCGTATATTCTTGGCTTGCCTGTAGATGAGGAGGCTATCACCGATTCCGCTAACGACGACTAGGAGAGCTTATGTTTGGACTTGTTAGGGGTAGCGCCAAACAAACTAGATGGCAGATGTGTATATCTGCGGTGGTTGCGTGAGAATTTCTCCAATTTACCCAATGACGGTAATGAAGATGTTAAGAAGATAAAAAATTAATTTTTTGTTAGTAGTAATGAAATTATAAATTTATTATATTTTAATATTTTTTCATATTGTAGGCATATGCTCGGGCGCATATCTTACAGTTCATTGGGAGGATATTGGTGGTCGACAAAACCCGCAATAAAGTTCACATGTTGTGGTTGCGGCATTTGCGGGATTTTGAAGAGGCTGGTAAATTAAGTCGGGGTTCGGCAACACTTGCATTTCTGTATAGGGAGTTGTTCAGGGACGCGCGTGCTGATAGACATGACATCGGAGGATGTCTTTTGCTGCTTCATGCTTGGGCGTTGTAACACCCGTGTTTTGGGCCTAGGAGTTAACCGGGTTTATAGTTCGAGTCAATAAAATTTAAATTAAAACAATTCAACCTAATTTGTGATCTAATTGAGCCTTGATAAAAGGGGAGGGACCAATGTTGTAATTGGACCCAAAAGTTTTAAAAGCAAGACAACTTTAAAATAAAAGTTGTCATCTTCCTTTTCCCCATCCCTTTTAACGTCAAACACCCCCATTCCCTCCCTCAAACTCTTCCAAACACTAGTTACTATTCCATTTAATATTTTCTTCAATCCAAGGTGTTTCTCAAAGGTAAATATGTTTTCTTAATCTCATCTTTATCCCCTATCTATCTATGGTCTTAGATTTCAAAGTTATAGGGTTTTGAAAACTAGGGTTCATATCAAAGTTTGGGTTTTTAAGGGGTTTTCCAATTGGTTTTAATAAATTGTGTTGGGGCTTTGTTTAATCATGATGAGATACACATTATATATCAATTTGGTTGAGTTTTGATGAAAATTCGTAGTATGGTCTTAGGGCAAATTTTAAGGTATTAAAACTTAAGTTTTTGGGAGGTTTAAGGTTGAAATTGAAGGGCTGTTGGTCTACCTATGTTATGAGGATGTTTTGGGATCATTTGAGAGTCAAAAGGAGGTTTGGAAATGGGAATTTCAGCAAGGTTATTGGGGAGCACGAAAATTGGCATTTTGGGAATTATGTGGATTAAGAATTTGTGGATTTGGGCTTGTGTTTGTAAAGTGAGTTAATGGTTGGGTTTTAGCATTGAATTGTGAAGTAATGTATGTATTTTGCTTGGCTAGAAACACGAGGAGTCGTCGAAGAAGCTTTGGGACCGAATCCGGGTTCGTAGGAGTTTCGCTTGGTAGCTAAGGAAGGGCGGTGAGTGGTTTCAAACTTGTTTTAAAGTTCGGTTCGGGTGTGTGTAGAGTGTGTGTGTGGAATGTGCTTGGTAGGCCATCTCCTTAATTCAAGTTAAGGATGCTTTTATGTTTGATTTGCCTTAGGATTGATGTTAGTGTGTTGGTTTCAAACCTGCAAGTTCGTAGCAGGGGTATCGATACGGTTGGTACGGTATCGATACCATCTTCTTGTTTCAGGCCTCGTGTATCGATACACTTGAGGGGCGTATCGATACCATTTTGGTCACTGGAGCTACTGTCCATTTTGGTGTCGATACCGGCCTCTGGTGTATCGATACCGTCATCTTAGCGTTGACCGTGGGAAGTTAACCGTTGGGGAGGGTATCGATACACTCCTTGGGTGTATCGATATGGTCTCTACGGGTTGACTTTGACCAGTTAACCTAGTCAAGGGGTATCGATACACCCCTTAAGGGTATCGATACCGCCTGCAGTTAAAGCTTAAACCTAGTCAAGGGGTATCGATACACCCCTTAAGGGTATCGATACCGTCTGTAGTTAAAGCTTAAAATTGGGCTGTAAGATGTCGAGCTGAGTTCGTTTGTTTGCCTCGTGAATGTTGTTCCGCTGTATGATCACATAGGATTAAATACTTATCTAGACAAGATTTAAAATGAAAAAAATAGGGTTGCTAACCGAAGGGGAATTCCTTAGGGGGGGTTTTCACACGGTTTTCCCCGTGTAGCTCACTCGGACCGGTCATCCGGCCAGGCCGGGGCGAGGGGGTTACAGGCGTGGTTTAGAATGCCATTTTTACGCCCTGAGTTGTCCGCGCTAGTTGCTTATGCCTATCCACTATGCTTGCGGTAAGGAACATAATCTTAACTAAATTTTATTTATAAATTGGTTATTTTCCTAATATATTTTTTTAAATATTAAAGTTATATTTTGATGTTATGTAGGTGGTTCAATGCTTCAAATCATATTGAGCTTCCTAGTACGATGCATTCTATTAGGCAATATATTGATAATAAATATGCAAATGAGGACAATATTTTAATTTTTATATTAAGTTTAATATGAATATAGTTTACCTATTTTTAATGATTTATATATTTAATTTACAGTTTTTGTGGACCCCATATTCGGATTCGAAGATCAACGAGTGTCTGCTGATTTTTTCGCCTGAGACGGTGTTCGTTTGGACGACCGTGGTACCTCTCATCTGGTACGCTGTAATTGAGTGACATCCGGTCGATCGCGCCCAATGCCAGTTTGGCCGTCTTTAAACTATTCTGGTAGGTCCTCCCAATTTCGACGAATTACATAGGATGACCCGATAAGGGAAACTTGAGGTACAATAATTAAATTTAGCTTAATAGTTATCGATATATACATACTTTACAATTTATAAACAATAATTTTGTTGATGTTCTGTAGTAGGTGGACTGATCGGTGAAACACGTACAATACATTGCACAGTGGCATGAGAGGCATCAACGACAGTCACTGAATGAGTATAAGATGTTTGAGGAGCCTATGGTGACCAATGACTACTTTGCATGGTACTTTGGCAATGGGAGATTCATGGAAACCCCATATATACATCACCGGTACTGTTTGTGGTATATAACAGCAAACTACTATAAGAGGTTCAAGAACGACGATGAACGTATAATGGTTCTCCATATGGGTATACAACCATTCCATTTTGTTATTCTATGTCCACCATTTATTATTATTACCAATAAACTATTGCATGTCTTATTCAACATGCAACACACCAGGTTAACCAAGTTGAAGAGCTGCTGGAGGAGTTGCAATTAAAGAATCCACAAGGGTATAACTATCTTATGGATATCCCGAAGGAGAAATGGTTGCAATGTTATGACGGGGGTCGTCGATACGGTCATATGACAACAAACTTGACTGAGGCGATCAATTCGTCTCTTAAGGGAACACACCATTTACCTATCACGCCCGTTGTCAAAGCAACATATTACCGATTGGCAACCCTTTTGTAAAACCTATGTTTGATTTTGATATAATTAACACTTTAAGGATCTTTTTGTAAAACTTAAAATTGTTTTTATAAGTCCCTTAATAAGTTTTTAAAACACCAACACTTTGAAACTGATTTATAAAACTCAAACTCAAAATATTTTCTAAATGTTCCAAGACAAACCATTGAAAATCGTCCAGGCGTATCGATATAGCACCAAGCGTATCGATACCATTTTACCAAACTTGGTTACTGTCGGAACCCGTATCGATACCCTAAACCCTCGTATCGATACGCCCCTGTGTTAAAATTCAAAGAGTTTGAATATCGTACCGATACGGCTAACCCTCGTATCGATACGGGCTTTATAATTTTTAAATATAAGTCGGTTTAAAAAATATGACCATTAGTGTCAGTTGGTTGGTAACCAAACTTTAAAAGTTCGTTGACCCGTATCGATACGCCAAACCCTCGTACCGATACGGTTGTGGACAGTGAGCTAAGTTCAGAAAATAGTATCGATACGGCCCTTGTCGTTTCGATACCCCGTACCGATACGCTTACGTGCGTATCGATACCCCTGTATTAAATGCACACAACGGCTCTTTCTTTTCTGAGACAGGTACCGATACCCCTTCCCGCGTACCGATACCGGTAGCTGCAGAAGTGCATTAATGGTGGTAAGAGAGGGTTCCAACGGCTCCATTTATGTTCCCAACCACCCAAACGGCTAGAAATCAATGAGGAGGTATAAAAGACACATCCAAAAAGCTACAACAACAACTATTGATCTTCAAGCAAACACTTATTCATCAAATCCAAGCAATTGTGCTAAATTTCATATTTGTCTAGAAATCTCAATTTGTAATCTTCATTCATACTTTGTCAAATTGGGTTGAGTGCTTGTATTGGGGCTATCATTTGTATTGAGAGATACCTTATTAGCCTTCAAATTTCTTTGTTTACTTGTGTGAGGATTGGGTTGATTTTTGGGTAGAAAAATCAACCGGAATTGTAAAGGGTTGCCTCATTGTCCTAGAAAAGGGGAAGAACGATTTAGTGGAATTGTTGCAAATCCTTAGTGAAGCTAAGGTAGTGGATGTAGAGTTCATTTGGAACTTGAACCACTCTAAATCTCTTGTCCATCAATTTTTAATTTGCAAATTTCCACCACAAACCTTTAAATTTCCAATTCACCCCCTCTTGGTCAATTTCGATCTTGCGATCCACTCAACACCTTTTCGCAACCCTCGGGAAACAAGCAATGAACTGGATGGCAGGTGACCACATATTTCATCCAGATCTCCAGCAAAAAATCCAAGCGTCCATTGCGCATGCAAACTCGATGGGTGCAATGTGCTTCTCTCGTCAGGAACACATGTTTGAGGTAACGGAATTTTTGCAACCGCTGCAATGAATAACACAATACACCTACGTGGTTGATTTGTAAAAAAGAACGTGCGATTGCGGGGTGTTCCAGACGTTCAAGTTCCCGTGTTCGCATGCTTTCGCAGCATGTGCATCGGTTCATTTTGATGCAATGACACTCATTGATTCCATCTACAGGCTCAAAACCATTTTCAAGGTTTACCGAAACGAGTTCCCTCCAATCGAAAATGCACTTCACCATCGTATAATCAACAACGAACCAAAGATATGCACTGATCCCTCCCTGCGACGAAAGAAAGATGGCCGACCAAAATCAACGAGGATTCATTGTGCCGAGGATATGGTTCCTCGAGAAAAGACTGGACAACCTAAGCGGTGCAATAAATTTGGAACATTGGACATGATATTAGGAAATGTCCTCTTAGGACCGACCCCCGAATAAACTAGATCAACCTATGTGTGATGTCTTCCGTCGTATTTTAATTTAAACGATCTTTTCTGCTTTGTTTTATATTTTACTTGCAATTTTAACGCGATTTTCATACATGCTAGGCGATGTATTCATGATATTTTTTATGCCGTTGTAAACATATGTTACATAATTACGAAGACCAACTTAGACAAAAGCAAACAAATACTCCGACCATACCCGAAAATCCAATTAAACCTCCCTATGTACCCATGTTTGCTTCTAAAAACATCATTACATAGCATTTTTAACGTGATTTTCTGACACTTTAGGACGCAATTTTCACGCCCATTTTCGCGCCGATATAAACATATGTTACATGACTAGGTCTTCAATCTTAGACAAACGCAAAAAATTATGCGAAAGATATCGCAAAACTTATTTAAACATGCCTATGGACACATTTTTGCTTGGAAAATGTTACTTTGATAGCATTTTTAACACAATTTTTTCACATTTTCGGACACCGTCTTCCTCTGAACTTTAGCACCACTGTAAAATTAAGTTGCACATCTTTGTCTCCAAACTTAGAAAAAACCAAAAAGGTCGAAACACACCGTAAAATGCATTTAAACATGCATATACAGTAATGTTTCCTTCTAAAACATTGTAACTTGCCCATTTGCAGGCCATTTTCAAACATCTTAGGATGTTGTATACGCTCGTATCTTCACATCATCTTAAAGATATGTTTCAGTATGACACCGTTATAGTTCAAAAATTATAATCGGGTCCCCAGATAACCCGTTATTTGATAAAAAAAATATAGCTACCCAATCAATTTTTGTTGGTTTGAATACATCTTCCTCCTCAATTTCTCGTGTGCGATGGGTAATAAATCGTTGAATTCGCGTCCTACAGGACACGAATTTTGGTTTCGAATATTCATTCGTCCCGCCAATGATTGGATACTGACATGGCATAGGAATTCGCGTTGTGTGGAACACGAATTTGTAATTCACGTTTTCCATGACGCGAATTTGTCCTACATGGCGTAAAAGGGAGGTATTTTTCCAAGTAACAAACAAAAGGGGTACTTTTTAGATTAAATTCCCTAAGGGGAATATTCCTCCAAGTTCGCCACATGTGGCATCCTAATTAGGAGAGAGAAACTACTGAAAATTTTTAAAAATAAAAAAAAAAATCACGTTAACTTTACCGTTAATTTTAAATGGCGGAAGTACCATTTTAAAAAAAACATAATGTTAGATATTATTTTGCTAAAAAATAATTGAAGTTCCAAAATAAAAAATAACATAAATGAGGTGCTAAATAGATAGTTTACCCAAAAATAAAACAACTAACCAATTATGTTTTTATTTTAAAGAGGCGATAACCCCTGCGAGTATTACGTTCTTAAATAATTATGGATGAGTGTCATTTAATTAAATAATTATAGGAACCGCATTATTTGGTTAAATTAGCCCTAAAAGAGCATTAAGCTAAAAACAACCATAATTACCTTAAAAATTTTAGATTTTAGAAACAGTTTATGATCACAACAGATGCAAATCCGTTCTTCTTATTTCTTAACCCTAAATAAAAGATCACCAAAAACTGCATATAAATATATTATAGGCTTAAACGTCAGATAGGTGTTCAAAATATACCCTTTTTTCCAGTTAGGTGTCTAACGTTTGTTCCGGGCCACTTAGGTGCCTAACGTTTCATTCCGTAACCCATTTTAGGTTTTAGCCGTGACAGACGTTAAAATTTTTCGTTAAAGGACACGTTGCATGTTTTTAGATTTTCTGATATTAAAAATAATAAAAATAAATAAATTAAATTAATTAAATCCCTTAAACCCAACTTCTTCCCCATCAAACCATCCTTCCCCCTTCCCATGTTCTTCTTCCATCTTCTTCACAAAACTGAATACAGTTCAATATCAGATTCTGTTAGAAACTGATTTGTATAATTTGTTAATTATATAGTTAGTATTGTTAGAGAGGTTGTTAGATCAGTTATAATTGTTAGCTAGTCCAACATTGTATATAAATAACCCATGTACAAAGTATTTGGATATATGAAAGAATATATTCATCCATTTAATTTTTTAACATGGTATCAGATTTGGGTTTCTCTCTCCTTGGGCTTTTTTGGGCTCTCCATTTCCTTTGACGGTTTTCTGCCGTATTCTGTTTCATTTCAGTTTTTTCCCAAATTCCCAATTTCTTCTTTCTCTACCGTTTTTCCCCAAATTTTTCAACCGCGACGCCTTCTGATTCCATTGATTTCAACCACATTTTGTACCTCCATCCTTCTGATACGCCGGGCATGATGCTCGTCTCTCATCCTCTTGTTGGAATCGACAACTATTCCATCTGGAGTCGCTCGTTGAAGATAGCCCTGCTTGCGAAGAACAAGCTAGGGTTTATCGATGGTTCTTGCAAACGCGAGACGTATACTGGTGATTCCCTTTCCCAGTGGGATCGCTGTAACGCAATCGTCTTGTCGTGGATTCTCAATTTCGTTTCCAAAGATCTCTCTGCCGGCGTTGCTTTCGCGTCTAGTGCTGCCCTCGTTTGGAAAGATTTGGCTGAGCGGTTTGATAAGGTGGATGGATCTCGCATTTTCTTTATGCATCGCGAAATTGCCACCGTCTCTCAAGGTGATTCCACTATCTCCACTTACTTTACTCGTCTTAAGTTGCTTTGGAGTGAATACGAGGCTCTTGTGCCTTTTACGGCTTGTGAATGTGAGGTTTCTCAGGACAACCTCAAGATTCTGGTGCGCCAGAAGCTTTTCCAATTTCTCATGGGCTACATGAATCTTACGGGGCCATTCGGAGTCAGATTTTGATCATGAAGCCGCTTCCTTCTGTCAATCAAGCCTATTCCATTCTAGTTCAGGAGGAATCTCAGCGGACACAGCTCTCTCTTCTTGGCACTCCGGAGACCACGGTTTTGTTTTCTGCTTCTTCTCGTGGTTCTGATCGTGATCGTGGTGGTGACCATCGTCGTTTTTCTGGTGTTTGTGAGCACTGTAACATCAAAGATCATCGGAATGATCAGTGCTACCGTTTAATTGGGTTTCCTTCCCACTATAAGTTCAACAAGAAGAAGAGTGGTTCCTCTGCTGCAGTGGCTCTTTCTGACTCTGTTAATTCTGATGGGGATGGTGACTTGGTCTCTGCTGCTTCTGGTGTTCCTTCTGTGTCTCCTTCTGCTCCAATTTTCACCCAGGATCAGTATAATCAGATCCTTCGCTTGCTGAACAAGTCGCCTTCTGTTGATGCTGCAGTTAATCTTGCAGGTATACTTAATTCTAATTCTCATTCATCTAATACTTCGCTTTGCTGGATTGTAGACACCGGAGCCACAGACCATATTTTATCTTCTTTCAATCATCTGGATGCTCCTGTTTCATGTGCTTCACATTCTCGTTTTGTTCATCTTCCGAATGGTAAAACCACTCCTGTAACTCACCTTGGTTCCTTTCGATTAACACCAGACTCCACTCTTCAGAATGTTCTCTTTGTCCCTGATTTTAACCATAATTTGTTATCAGTTTCTCGTCTTACCCGTGACCTAAATTGCTGTCTCATTTTTTATCCTGATTTTTGTCTGTTACAGGATCTTTGCAATGGAAGGATGAAGAGGATTGGTAGGGCATCTCATGGCCTTTATTTTTTTGAGTCTGGTGGTATGTCTAAAGTAAACTCTGTTTCTTTTTCTGATGTTGCAACTGCCTCTTGCATGTATTCTGTTTTGAATGATACATGTATCTGGCATGCTCGTTTAGGGCATGCTGCTCTTTCCAAATTAAATAAAGTTGAGTTTTTACATTCTGTGCACTTTGATTCTGATGTTCTACATAAATGTGATGTTTGCCCTTTAGCAAAACAAACTAGGTTGCCTTTCCCTTCTAGCTCTTCTAGATCTGCTTTCCCTTTCTCTCTTATACACATTGACATTTGGGGACCCTATAGGGTTTCCACTCACTCTGGTTGTCGTTTCTTCCTTACCATAGTTGATGATCACACTAGGATGACTTGGATTTATCTGTTGAAGCATAAGAATGAGGCTCTTTCTTCTCTTAAGCAATTTTTTTGTTTGGTTCAAAACCAATTCTCTACCACTATCAAAACTGTTAGGAGTGATAATGGATCTGAATTCTTCAACATTTTATGTTCTTCCTTCTTTCTTTCTCTTGGTGTTGTTCATCAGAGTACTTGTGTGCATACCCCTCAGCAAAATGGGGTTGCTGAGAGGAAGCATAGGCATCTTCTTGAAGTTGCTAGAGCTTTGCGTTTTCATTCTAAAGTGCCATTAAAATTTTGGGGGGAATGTGTTCTCACTGCTTGTTACATTATAAATAGGCTTCCTGTTTCTTCCCTTTCTTGGAAGTCTCCTTTTGAGTTGTTGCATAATAAGCCTCCCAATTTATCTCATTTAAAGGTCTTTGGTTGTCTCTGTTATGCTACTAAGCCTATTTTTTCTGACAAATTTAGTGCAAAATCTATTCCTTCTGTTTTCTTTGGTTATTCCTCCACTCAAAAAGGTTACATCCTTTTTAATCTTGAAACTAAATCTTTTTTTGTCAACTGAGATGTCCTTTTTCATGAGGATATCTTTCCTTTTAGCTTTCTCTCTACTGATTCCTCTTCTACCTTTTTTCCTTCTTCTCCTTTTATACCAGATTCTGAATTTCTTCATCTTTCTCCTTCTTCTCCATCTTTTTCTGATTCTGATTCTCAGTATTCTTCTCTTGGTTCTTCTGATATTGCTTCTCATCCTGCTTCTAGTGCTTCAACAGATATTCCTTCTCATCCTTCTTCATCTTCTCATCCTTCCCCACCACAACCACCATTGCCACCACAGTCTTCACAACCTTTACCTTCTACCCAACCTTCTCGTCGAGTTTCTTCTCGTGTTCCTAAACCACCACAGTGGCTTCATGACTATGTTCATACCTGCCAATCCACTTCTCCTTCAGGTTTGTATCCTATTCAGAATTTCCTTTCTTATTCTCATTTGCCACCACATACATCTTCCTACATTTGTTCCATTTCTCACATCTCTGAACCTCAGACCTTTGATGAGGCCAAATTAGATCCCAAATGGATTGAAGCCATGAATGCAGAAATCCAGGCCTTGGAATTAAATAAAACATGGACTGTTGTTCCTTTGCCTCCTGGTAAAGCTTGTATTGGGTGCAAATGGGTCTTTCGGGTTAAGTACACTGCCTCTGGGGAAGTTGAGCGTTACAAAGCTCGTTTGGTAGCCAAGGGCTACAATCAGAGAGAGGGTGTGGATTTTGTGGATACCTTCTCTCCTGTTGCCAAGCTTACTACTGTTAGGTTTGTCTTGGCCATTGCTTCTATTTTTCAGTGGTCATTGTGGCAAATGGATGTCCACAATGCCTTCCTTCAAGGTGACCTTCTTGAGGAAGTATACATGGAATTGCCTGCTGGTTTTTGTAGTCAGGGGGAGACTATGGTTTGTCGACTCCAAAAATCCCTGTATGGATTAAAACAAGCATCACGCCAATGGAATGCAAAGTTAACAGAAGCCTTGTTGGAAGCAGAGTTTGTTCAAAGTAAACTAGATTATTCACTGTTTACTAAGAAACATGGTTCTAGAATTGTTGTTCTTTTAGTATATGTGGATGATTTGCTTATTACTGGAAATGATGTTGAATTGATTGAAGAACTAAAAGCTGTGCTACATAGAAATTTTAAAATGAAGGATCTGGGTGAACTTAAATACTTTCTTGGTTTAGAAGTTTTAAGTTCTAAAGAAGGGATCTTGATCAATCAGAGGAAATATGCTCTTGAGATTATACAAGACACTGGTGCAGGGGGAGCAAAGCCTGCTTTGACTCCATTAGAACAGAATACTAAGCTGACTTCAGTTGAGTTTGACAAACATGTTCAACAAGAAGATGCTTCAGAAATACTTGTTGATAAATCACCTTTTCAAAGATTGGTTGGTAGGTTACTGTACCTAACACATACCAGACCAGATATTGCATACTCAGTGCAACATTTGAGTCAGTTTATGCACCAACCAAAGAAAGAACACTTGGATGCAGCTTGTAGGATAGTCAGATATATAAAGAAGAATTCTGGTTTGGGTATTCTGTTTAAATCCACAAGTGACTGCACTATCACAGCAAGTTGTGACTCAGATTGGGCTACATGTCCTATGTCTAGAAGATCTATTACTGGATATTGTGTGATGTTGGGAGAATCATTGGTTTCATGGAAATCAAAGAAGCAAAGTACTGTGGCTAGATCATCAGCAGAGGCAGAATACAGAAGTATGGCCATGGTGACTGCAGAGATAGTTTGGTTGAAAGGGTTATTAAGAGAATTGGGAATACAAGATGACAAGCCAGCAAAGGTGCTAAGTGATAGTAAAGCTGCCATTCAAATAGCTGCTAATCCTGTATTCCATGAGAGGACAAAGCACATAGAGATAGATTGCCATTTTGTGAGGGAAAAAATTCAAGAAGGGCTGATTCAAACAGAATACATCTCAACCAAGGAGCAACCAGCTGATATTTTCACAAAGGCTTTAAGTTCTTCTCAACATGAACACTTATTATCCAAGTTGGGTGTGAAAGATGTTTTTGCCCCACCAACTTGAGGGGGAGTGTTAGAAACTGATTTGTATAATTTGTTAATTATATAGTTAGTATTGTTAGAGAGGTTGTTAGATCAGTTAGAATTGTTAGCTAGTCCAACATTGTATATAAATAGCCCATGTACAAATTATTTGGATATATGAAAGAATATATTCATCCATTTAATTTTTTAACAGATTCATCCAAGCAGCAAAAACCACACTCTGATGATCATCATAATAAAAACTAAAAATTCTCATCGATCCTTTACTATAGAGAAAAAAACCCAATTTCTTAAAACTGAATCCAAATCAGTTCCAAACAAAAACATAACATATCATCCACAAACCAAAAACCAACGTGTTTTTTTATAAATAGTTTATAAGTCAGGTTCATTTCTTGAAAAAAGCTTAAAACTTCAAAAAATTTCAGCATCGGCACTAAACAACAACCTGATCAAACTAAAAATATCAATCTGGGCACTCAAAAATCAAACGACCATCCAAAAAACTGATCCATCACCATAAAAATTCATTTTTTTTTTAAAAAAATCAACACCCACAAACCAATTGCCATAAAGAAGGCACTAAAGAAACAAACCATACACACCCAAACGGAATCGCTTCTTTTACTAGGTATTTTTGTTTATTGCCGTTGTTTCAATAAAACCAACACACAAATAGATAAAAGGGATATATTTACCTTTTTATAAGAACTTAGAAGATGAAGAAGATGAAGGCAAAGCAACCACGTGCTTTAAAAAAAGTTTGGTGCATTAACAAACAAAAATGTTGAAGAGTTCAATCGAGAAAAGATTAATGCGATGAAAAATTAAGCAAAAAAAAAATATAAATAAATAAATAGAAAGCGAGAAATGACGGTGAGTGAGTCTATGGCATAAAACCTTGGATGAATCTGATATTGAAAATGAAATTAAGAAAACGTGAAGAAGATGAAAGAAGAACAGGGGAAGGGGATGGATGGTTTGATGGGGAAAGAAGATGGGTTTAAGGGATTTAATTATTTTAATTTATTTTTTTATTATTTTTATTATCAGAAAATCTAAAAACATGCCACGTGTCCTTTAACGGAAAATTTTAACGTCCGTCATGACTAAAACCTAAAATGGGTTACGGAATGAAACGTTAGGCACTTAAGTGGCCCGAAACAAACGTTAGGCACTTAACTGGTAAAAAAGGGTATAGTTTGGGCACCTATCTGACGTTTAAGTTTATATTATAATACAAAAGTATCATTCTAACTAGAGGTGACAAATGAGTCATTCGGTTCGGGTTTGGTTCGAGTCATTTCATTTTTGGTTATTTCGGGTATGATATTATTCGGTTCAAATTCAGTTTCGATTCGGTTTTATTTCGGTCCTGTTGTGATTTGAGTCATTTCAGGTCGGTTAATATCGGTTCGATTATTTTCAGTTCGGGTCAATAGGAGATCGGTCAATTTTGATCGAGTTTTTAGGTCGGTCAGTTTTTTATACCCTATATATGGCTTTATAAAGCCAATATATTTGACTTTTTGGTGTGTTGTGCGGCTTTTCATATCTCATCTTTCTTTATTTCTATTCATATCTTTTTTTTTTTATTTTCGGGTTGCTTTCGGTTCGGTTGAAAATCAGTTCGGGTCCATTTTGGTTTAGCTAAAATTCGTGTCGGTTTTAATTCAGTTTATTTTAAGTTTCAGGTCATCATGTTTGAGTCAATTTCGAGTCTCGATTCGAGTAATTTGTTTCAGGTCTCAGGTTAAGTTTACCAGGTCTAATTCTAGCCTTTAACAAAAAAAATTTTTTAACCAATATTTATTTAATCGACAAACATAAATTTCAATATCTCTAAAAAAATACTTAAATTTAAACTTATATTTAAAGACTTACCCCGTTATAGAATTTAATTTGACAGGATTCCTAGCTAAAGCCTTGAACTATTTGCTACCGAATATCGAAAATATAGATTAAAAGAATATGCGAAAAATATTAGGAATGTGAGTGTAAGAAAATATCACGTTTTTTTAAGAAGCGAAAAATATTAATCTCATATCAAAATGAAAACACCAAGAATTGAGATATAATGTCACGAGGCAGGCTGCAACACAAAGAAGATGATTAGACTGGTGTTATCTTCCGAAAAGGGACTATATTTTCTAGTTTGGATTATCTAAATCATAGCTTTTCTTTTCATTTTTTTGACAAAGTTTTCTTTTTTTATTTCGTTTAGTGGATATGTATGGATTAGATTAGCATAATTTTGGACCCACATTGTTTCCAAGTGTGGGCCCAAATAAGTCAATTCTGCTTGACACTTGATGCCTTCGATCTAAAAAAAATACATGATTCATCAGTAAAGTTGGACAGTATGAGCTATAATTTTCTCAAAAACACAGATGCCACACAACTGCCTACCACCACCACTACGACGGGCAGTCACCGGGTCAATCTGAATTGAGCATATGAATACACCCAACCCAAGTCTCCAAGCCCCCTCTTAACAACGAGCTTTCTTTTCTTAGAATAGTGCTGACATAATAGATCCCGCCTTTGTTTTTCTTTCAAAACCTAACACCCAAGGTCATGCTCATTCCAGAAAACAGGACATATTGAAAAAGGTGTTTTATAATATAAAGCAAAAGCAAGCGACAAATGATTCTGAGTTCTGCCCCCATAAGTCAAGGGGGTATTTATGTATGAATGAATGAATGGATTTTGGGTGGTGTTTAGGTCCCACCACGTTTTCTTTGGCAAACAGCTAGCATTGCAGAAGAAGAAAGGATCCGTTTTCTGGAATCAAACAAAATAAAATCCCCAAAACACTCACCGCACCAACTCCTTTTTTCAACTTGGAAAAGATTGGGGACATGAGTGTATGATGTAAATACAATGGGATTTATATAAAAATTAATTTAAATTAAATCCTTTAAAATCTTTAAAAAACTTAATTTAAATTTTATTAAAAAAAATTAAATAGGCCCATTCAATTTGGATTGTCAAAATCCGCCCTATGAAGAGTGTATGATGTAGATACAATGGGCTTTATATTATGAGTGAGTTAGACCAGAAACATTGGAAGGATGTTGAATATAGGGTGGACGAATTAAAGACGTTCGTTTCCCTCAAGGTTTATTTGATTTACCACATGCTGCTGAATAAGTGTTTTCTTTTCTACTTGTAGTAATTTGATTTCCCATACGCACAAATCTATAGAATCCATTATTATTTGATTTTGTTCCGCTCATCAAAAGAGGATTAAACCTCGTGATTTGTTAAAACAGACCTAAACCAAAATATATTTTTTGGGTTTTGATAAAATTCTGTTTTATTTTTTTAATTCTCAATTTTTTCTCTTGATATAAGAGATTTATGTAGTTCACTTAAAATAATATTAAGTATTTAAAAACAAATATTTTAATTAAGAAAATATTTATAATGGTATAAGATTCATAAGTAATACTGTAAGTAATGGCGGATCCAAAAATTTAAAAATGAGGATATTTTTTCTTTCAAAATGAATATGCATATTTCATTTTTCCTTTACACATTAAATTAATTTTTTTTTAAATATGACACCAAACTACATATATTTTCTAAAAGATAGGAATGCAGTTGCTCAGTGCGGGACTTACTGCATCCGCCAATGGCTGTAAGTAGGTGAACATTGACTTGCGAATGCTTGAGGAGATCTACTCTGAACCTGTTCAAGTGGTGGATTATAATGCTTACTGCATCTGCTATGGACTGTAAGTGGGCCAACATTTACTTGCAGAGAGCTTGATGAGATCTACTCTGTTATAGTAGGAGGACCATGAGAGCTTCTCAAGGCCTTTGTTTTCATGGCCATAAAAATTTCCAATATGAAAAAGTTTAGTAGGGCAAAATGTAACTTTTGGAAAATTTCATGCTAAATTGAAAAACTTAGAAAAATGGTTGACTTATTTATATCTATTTGACCATTTTTTTAAAAAAAATTCTAAGAATTCTTGTTCTCCAAATTTATTGAAAACTTAAAAAGAATTGATTACCTTAAAAAGATAAACAAACAGTATTATAACTGAGTATTGATCTTAAAATTTTTTAAATTTCAAGACATTTTATTTCTATTTAATTTGTATTAACTGAATATATTTTAACAGATGAAATTATTCGAGACGGCTTTGCCTGTAATGGGCTATGAAGAAGAACGAAGCCGACCCATCTCCCTATGAGGCTTATTGCATCCGCCACATGTTGTAAGCAGGTCGAGATTGACTTGTGAGGGATTGAGGAGATCTAGTTTGAACCATTTGGAGTGATGGATTATGAAGAAGACCAAAGCCGACCCAGCTCCCTATGAGGCTTATTGCATCTATAAAGTTTTCCATCATGTCTACTGATTTTCCACCCTTTTTAAGCCATCCACAATTTTGATTTTGCCGGTATGCTAGCGTCAACTGAGTAGTACTGCTAGGTATTTAATTAGAATTAGAGACTTGTAAAGATAAGCTTATTAATTGGATTGACAGAACTTTGGATCAGACTGTGTTGTTCGAACTGACTGCATTCTAATAGTGTGGACAAATATAGGAGACCGCGTCCAATACCTACAAATAGAGCTTGCAATGTTGGATGTTCAAGAAATGTAGAAGTGGGCCATGCCGTTGGGCTGGCTGTTAAAGTTGTTTGACCCGTTAAGGGTATAACTGATTGGTTAATTCATAACTAATTTCAGTTATCTCTTTGGGCTATATTAAATAGTGGGTAACCCGACCCAGGCCTGTTATCGAGTATCAGGCCAACATTCCTCTATCAGTCTCTTTCTTTTCTTTTCGTTTTGTAAACCGAGTTAGGGTTTCTTTTCCCTCTTTTGTTTGTCTGTAATCCAACATGGTATCATTCGCCGGTGAGATTCTGGTGAGGTTTCTGTTGTTTTCTTGTTCTCGAGTGTGTGTTTCGCTTTTCCTCTTCGTGTGGTTGTTTATTGTTTGCGTCTGAGTCGTCCGCCGCCATGCCTTCCTCTGGTGATTTGAGTTCTGGTCATGGAGATTCTAATTCGACGATGAAATTTGGCAAGCCGTTCACGAACAAAAATGTGAATGTTTTACTTGACGAGTCCAATTTCTTGGTTTGGAAACAGCAGATTTTGTTCACGGTTCGAAGCCATTGGCTTGGGGGTTTTCTCATTGGCTCTCGCAAGGCTCTGTCCGCCACGGTGCGTCGAGTTGATGGGACGGAGGTTGCCAATGATGCGTATGAAGATTTCGTGGTTCAAGATTCGGCTCTTGCGTCGTGGCTCCTTTCGATAATGAGTCCTCACCTTCTGACTTAGTTCGTCGGAGCTGAAACGTCGGCTGAGATCTGGTCTCTGCTCATCGACTATTACAATAGTCACTCCACGAAAACCATCACGAGTCTTCATTTCAAGCTAAGGTCTATTCGTAAAGGGGAATTAAGGATGCGTGCGTTTATTGCGAAAGTTAAGGAAATTTGTGGTGCCCTTGCGTCTTGTGGGAGTCCAGTATCGAAGACGGAGCAGATTGCCACTATTCTTAGTGATCTTCCGGCGGAATACAAACCGTTTGTTGCGGTGATAACGACAACTCGTGAGTCCTTGTCTGTTGACATTGTTGCTACAATCCTTACTGACGCCGAGGCACAGCAGGGCATCTTCGACCAGGATCAATCGAGCCCTATGAGTGCTCATAATGTGCACTTATCTTCTGGAGGTTCGGATCGTTCCAGTGGCAATTCTTCTCAAAGGCCTTATCATCAACCGAATTCCAATGGTCAACAGAATTCCAATGGTCGTGGTCGTTCATGAAATAGATTTCAGTGCCAGTTATGTGGGAAATTGGGGCATTTGGCTGATCGGTGCTTCAAACAATTCGATCAGAATTTTGCTGGGGTCTCTGCTAGTTTGTACAAGTCGTATGGTAATTCAGTGGATGGTTCGCCGACAACAAATCTTTGTTCTCTTGATGATGCCGCTTCTCCAGGGTGCAGTAGTGTCTCGTCTGGATCTTCTGAGTTACGTCGTTCTAGATCTGGCTGTCCTCAGTGCTTACATGTCTCTACACCCAGTTCATCGGGCAATGCTGGTGCGTAGTTTGCTGACACAGGTGCTACTCACCATGTGACATCTGAGCCGTCCAATGTTCATTCGGGCACTGACTTTACTAGACCAGGTAAGCTTCTCGTTGCTGATGGTTAGGGGCTTTTCATTTCTAAAATTGGTAACTCTATTGTTCGATCTACTTCTCGTGATTTAAAGTTGTATAACTTGTTGCTGGTTCCTCAGATCACTAAGAATCTTATGTCTGTTTCAAAGTGTGCTAGAGATAATGGCGTATTTTTTGAGTTTCATGCTGGTTCTGTGTGGTTCGTGATGAGAAGTCTGGTGATGAGCTGCTGCGGGCACTGAAACTAACGAGTTATACTCCTTTGATACTTCTTTTCCTTTTGTTAATGCTGTTGAAATTTCCTTGCATTCGAATAAACATGATATGTACATTGTATGACATCGTAGATTAGGACATCCTAACCATGCTTCGTTGCTTAAAGTGTTGAAAGATTGTAATGTGTCTAGCATTAACAAATCTGCTAGTTCTGATATTTGTGTTGCTTGTCAACTTGGGAAAAGCCACAAATTGCCATTCTCTGACTCTAGTACTGTTTATGATACACCATTTCAATTGATTTTCACTGATCTTTGGGGTCCTGTGCATACAAAATCAGGGGGTTTTGCGTATTATGTTGCCTTTTATGTACTTACCCTTAACATTTTTTATTTAAAAATTATTTGTAAACAAATATTTATGATTTTACTAAATAATGTATAAATGAAAAAAATAAACAAATGGATTGAACTTACATATTAACGATTAAATTAAGTAGTATACACGTGAAAAAGTGAAGAATTCAATAGAAATACAAGTATAACACGTGAAAAAGTGGAACTTTCGACGAACTTTAGGATTATAGTGCACAGAACATGCATATTAAAATATTACCCTTTATAAACTCAAGTAGTTTCAATGAAAAAAATGATAATATTTATTTTAAAAAATTTAAGTTCAATCGCTTTGTCTTAAGATACGCTTACATTGTTAGAAAATTAAACAAATATATAAATAAATATTACTTCTTTATAAATCACCTTTAAACTATTAAAAAATATTACTATTTACAGCACAGTCACTACCTCGTGTCTAATAAGATTATAAATATATTCCTCTACAATTTCATCTATGATCATTATTAATGTATTATAAAAATATTTTTTCATCTACATTATGAGTATGATAAAATATCTTATTATTTCTATTTATAATTTCAAATAGAAGAAACCAAGCCATTAGTTAACTACTTAAAATATTAAGCCAACGAGTTGTTTGACACCGTGTCAACCAAAATCAAAAGTAGAGATTTCTTTTCTATACAAATGGGAATATTTAATTTTTTTTACAAATCCTATCTAATTATAATCATATCTAAAGAGGACGGGAAGGAAACTTTAGGGGAATGGAGGAAATGCTCCTAATGAGTATAAAACTCCTAACTTAAAAAAAATAAAAAAACAAAGATAGACAACTTGACCAACTGACCATATGTGATTGCCCTTTAGGTTACTTATAACGTCACTTCTTTCTCAATCTTGTAATAATAGTGATACAAATAAAATTAATGTTCCACCAATTATTGCATCTTGAAAATTAAATTTAACAAGATATAACAAATATATATATATATATATATATATATATATATATATGGGGTTATAATCCACTTAATCAGTGTGAAATTTAAAAGAGTTTTACACGTGTTTTGAATCTTTAGATGAAGAAAATGAATGGATGAGATTAACTCCTTATTTTTTTCCAAGTGATAATTTTTACATATTCTACCGTTAATCTCAGTCATCTGTTTCATTCATCCAACAATCCAAAAAATGTGTAAAATTTAAAGACTTTTATATTATGTAACTGGATCCTATCTTATATATATTTATATATAATTTCAGTGAAAAAGAGGATGATGATCCTAAAAGACTCGAGTTCAAATCACTTTGTGTGCAAGATGTATGTATATTATTAAGGAGTTAAAAATATATAAACATATATACCATGTAATCACATATAATTATACAATATAAAGAAATAATTATTATTATAATTAATAAGTATAGCACAAAACTAAAATATATAATTAATGTTGAGATCCATTTAATTGAGTGAATGATAAAAAAACTAATATTGTAATTTCGAATCCTAAAATTAATATTGAAAATATAATTATCTCTTAATTTAATAAAAGAATATATATTAATATTACAATTTACACGCACGTCATATTAAAACATTAAATTATATAGTAATACTTAATGAATTTTTCTCTACCCGGAGGAAAGAATAAAAAAGTCAAATGAAAAACACAGGTAACTAAAAGGCTTGAACTCCAATCCAAATGTTCAGTTTTGATTTTATTTCGACCGAAAGAAAATTGGCTGGACTGTTTAAGTAACTATCAAATCCAAAACTGGTCTCCTGGTGTCATTTGAATCACCTCCATTGGCGCAGCAAAGCTTGCATTCCCCAGTAGCTCGGCTGTAGCCGTGGAGTTACCGGCAGCCGTACTCTTCCATCGCTTGGGGGACGTCGTGGAAGCTGAAGGTTGCAGCGAACGACGCCTTGAGCCCACTCTGATCGGTTCCCGATCACTAGAGCCAACCAAGTGAGGGAAATTCAGTTTAGCCTTAGCCCCACGCATTTTGAAAGCCGCTCTATCGTAAGCTAATGCAGCATCCTCAGGCGTCTCGTAAGTCCCCAGCCAAATCCTTGAACCATTCCTCTTAGGATCCCTTATCTCCGCCGCGTACTTCCCCCACGGCCTTCTCCTCACCCCTTTAAAGTTCGCCCCCCTCGACGGCGGCACGTTGGGTTTACGCTCCGCCTTAATGTTTTCTTTCTCTTCGCTGCACGACCCTTGTTCAACCGCTTCAGTCACCGTCGTCAAATCCACGTCGTTTAAAGGACTCCACCCAGAGTTTGCCGCATCGCGTAAAGTAGTGTAAACCAGCATATCTTCGGAATCATCAATCTTTAAAGGCAAATCACCCCAACTCTCATTCAAAAAAATACCACTGAAACTTGAACTCCGGTCATAGGAAGGTTTAAGAACAATATTATTGCAGGTGGAAGTTGTTGTCGGCGGTGGAGGTGGCGGAGATTCGTCAAAACTGTCAAAGAAGCGTTGAAAAGATTCAAGGATGTTGAAATCTGATTCGGACAAAATCTCCATATTCTTAATTTGTTTAGGTTTTCTTTTTGACAAGTTTTGTGATAGTGAAGACATGGCGAAGGCGACTGGTGTTGTGGTTTATATAGGAAGAAGAAACAATTTGACATCCATTTCTCCGAATGTTCATTCGGCGTTCCGATTATTATTAAATTAATTGATTTTGAAGTGGGGGAAGGAAATTTTTAATTAAGCACGTGCTGCTGTATTTGTTTAACTAAAATGTATAAAATATTATAATGCACCAATATTCCATAATATGCATGGAGTGCCACGTTTGTTCCTTTCATTAAAAAACATTTTTTTTATCTATACTTCCTCGAATTGTTGAATGATAAGGTGGTCTGGTCAGGTATACACTTGGCATCTAATACTAATAGGAATAAAATTTAAATGATGAGCGTGTCGTATTTCTATCAAGGGTAAACTACACTGGTAGTCACCAAACTTTTAGAGTACTTTTAATAAGGTCATCGAACTTTTAAAACTTTCATTACAGTCACCCAACTTTTAATTCGCTTTCAATAAAGTCACTGTCGTCAACCACGGTTAAAAAAGCTGACATGACATGTTAAATTTAAGGGTAAAATACATTGTTAGTCATTGAACTTTTAAGAGGCTTTCAATATGGTCACCGAACTTTTAAAACTTTCATTACCATCACTCAACTTTTAATTCGCTTTTATTACCGTTAACAAAGTTGATGTGACACTTTAAGTTTAAAAATAAACTTTTTCCCACCATATTTTATCTCTGTGTCTTATTTTCTTCCATCCAAACATGTCTATCTTTTAGATACATTAATATTTTCCTTTAAACTCCTCATTATCCAGTGCATGACTCAGTAAATGTCGGGCCTGAAGCATAAAGAGGATTTTTATGAGCAAAATTTTAGTTATTTCTTTATCATTCCATCATCGGATGTCTCCCAATATTTTTCTTGTTCTCACACATGTCGCATGCATGTCGCATGCATGTCTAGATACATTAATATTTTCCTTGATGTGTTACTAGAGAAGTAACGACCTTCACAAAAAATTACAATTTGATTCATATGGAAGAAAGAGACATGTTTGGATGGAAGAAAATAAGAGGGGAGAGAAAAATATGGTGAAAAAACGTTTATTTTTAAACTTAGCGTGTCACATCAACTTTTTTTTAACGGTAATGAAAGCGAATTAAAAGTTGAGTGATAGTAATGAAAGTTTTAAAAGTTCGGTGACCATATTGAAAGCCTCTTAAAAGTTCGGTGACTAACAGTGTATTTTACCCTTAAATTTAACATGCCGTGTTAGCTTTTTTAACGGTGGTTGACGGCAGTGACCTTATTGAAAGCGAATTAAAAGTTGTGTGACTGTAATGAAAGTTTTAAAAGTTCAGTGACCTTATTGTAAACGCCCTAAAAGTTCAGTGGCTACTAGTGTAGTTTACCCTTCTATCAATTATGCCCACTCCCGCTTTTGGTATATTAATTTTTTAATTCTCGTTAAAAATTAGAAAATGAGTTATAAAATAAAATTTATCAACTAATTACTGGTTGGTCTACTGAGACGTAACATCAGTCCTTTAAACAAGATTAGAGGTTTAAATCCTGACGTTGTGAATGAAAAAATGCTTGAAAGGGTCGCTCCCGTTAGGGGTGATAACGAGCCAAGCAGAGTCCGAGTTTGGGCAGGCTCGACTCGAAAATAGTATTAGTGGGTTCGGCTCGAGCTCAAAGCTCGTCGAGTTTAAAATTTTAGGCTCGAGTTCGAAGTGGACAGTTTGAGCTCGGCTCGAGGCTCGACCTCGGCTCATTGCTTTCCTCAAATTGCTTTTAAATATTTTTATTGAAGTTTTAAAAAATAACATGTAAAAATCTATTTGAGAAAAGATAATATTTATTTTTGAAGTACACAAGTAATCATAGAGAAGGGATTTAAAGTACTTAACTATGATAATAGTTAACAACTGAAACATACAAGTGTGTGTATATATATATATATATATATATATATTATAGTTATTTCGATCATGTTCACGAGTTTTTCAAGTCGAGCTTGGGTCGGATCGGCTCGGCTTGTTAAGGTCTCGAGTACGAGCATGAGTCGAACTCACTCGAGCCTAGCCCAGTAGCTTGCAAGCCGGTCAGACTCGTTATTATCCTTAGCTCTCGTAATAGGCTTTTACAGTACCAATTCTAAATAAGTCAGTCAATAAATTAAATACTAATGATTAAATAAAAAATAAAATTCAATAAGTTTATTAATTCAAAATATTTTTACTCGGCTAGATAAATACCTATTTGTGATCAATAGACTTTCATTTGGCTAATCGGATTGTGGTAGAATCGCTTGATATCTATATTGATTAAATTTGAGGATGGATTACCGACCATCACTTTTTTTTTTCTTTTTTCTCTGACTTTCCAATTATTTTATCAAAGAATCATTAAAATTTTAAAATAGGGTTTTATTTTGATGCACAAGCTGTGTAAATTTTTTTTACACAATCCTTTTATAAAATTTAAAATCTAAATCACAAACCCTAGCAACCTAAAACCTAAACCCTAAGCCCTAAACGCTAAACTCTAAATTCTAACCATAAACCTTAAATTATATACCCTAATACTAAACCCTAACATAAAACCCTAAATCCTAAACCCTAAAATTAAAGGGCTTGTGTAAACTAAAGTTTACACAGCTTGTGCATCAAAGTATTTTCCTTTAAAATAACATAACAGTTTTAGGATTTGACTTAAACCAAATCTCTAATTTGTATCTAGAGTACAAATATCTGTTTAATTACACATCTTTGTTTATTAATTGGAATAAATAAATTATTCATCTAGCATTTAAAAAATCAATGACAAAAAAATCTGTAATTTCTTGTATAAATTATAGAGTATAATAAAAAAAAAATCGTATGTCATGGTTTTACCGTTTGTTCCATGTAAACTTAATGTTAACGGTGCTAAGAAATTGGTAAAGTCTACTTGCTTGTGCTAGGTAAAGTTAAAATTCAAGGATCGAAGATTTTTGTGTAATAAAAGCCACTAAATTTATATTAAATTTATACAAAAATATAATTATAATACATTCAAGAAGAGAATATTTAGATTAAACAACCAAGAAATTCTTACAACCTAAAAACAAAGAAAAATAAAAATTCCTATGAAGATAAGCATACTAACAAAATTTAGCAGCCTTCTAAATCTCCTTATATCTGTTCAAACGAGACGCATAAAGAAAGGAGTGGCGCGCGATCCAAAATGTCAAGCAAAAAGTACCGCTACCCAGGACTGATTTCATCGGCAAACAACCATCAACCGAGTGGGATATAACTTTTCAAGTGACCACCGAAAAAAACATAAATCAGAAATTAGCATCGATTGTATCTTTGTGCGAACAACAATCGATCGCTAAGGTATGCTGAAACATGCCACAAAGACAGATGAACCAAACTACAAAATAAAAATAAAGACATATCACAAAGACAAATGAAAAACGTGTCACGCAGAGAAGGAGATTCTTATTAAAATTTAAAATAAATAAAAATTAATAAATTCGGTAGTCGATAATCAATACTAATTTAATTGTCGACCACCAATTAAATAGATTGATCAAAGTAAAATACGGTTAAAGTTAAAATAATTTTTGCAGTGGAGAACCGCTAGGGTTAAAGGAATATATTCAAGGATCGAAGATTTGAATGTAAAATTTTCCAAAAGGTTGATTCTATTCACAATTTTAAAATAAACTTTAATTGCTTGCTTTTGTTTTTTATAAAGCATGCGGAAACCATGCTGTTTTCTTTCTATTAAAAAATCTTATAAAATACATGTTTTCCTTTATTAAGTCATAACAATACATTTACCGTTGTATCAGTGATTAATTGTATGAATTTTTAGAACAAATGATGCTTTTATTAACAATATATTATAAGTTTAGTATTTAAATCTCGACAATTATATATCTTCTTAACATGGTTTATTAGGCATATATTGATTCAACTTGATTAACGAGTACTTTAAAATTAACCGTTAAGATTTCGTTAAATTTTAACAAAGATAATGACATTGCATGGTATAATAATAATTTTAGTCTCAAATCATATACAATATTTCATCAATTTAGACATCATCTTCTAGAGTTTAACTTTTTTTTTTACTTTTTAATATTTAACAAAATGATGAAATTGGTAAGATGAAATTGGAAATTTAGGGTTCGTGTTCTCTGAATTTGGTTTAGGGTCGAAAGACGAAATGAAGGGAGAGAGTAGGAGAGCACGTGCAAAATAAGCTTCTATTTTATTTATTCAGAATTAATTATACAAGAAAAAAAAAGTTTATATTTATACAACTATAAAACTTAAAGAAAGAATAAAAGAAATACAACTAACTAAATAACAACCTTAGCTGTCAACCAGCTAACTTAACAAACTCAATACCCCCCTCAAGTTGGGGCATAAAGATTCTGTATGCCCAACTTGAGAACCATGGTCTTGAAAGAAGGAGTATGTAAAGCTTTAGTAAAGCAATCTGCAAGTTGGTGTTGAGTGGAGATAGGCAGCAATGTAATGACTCCTTTTTGAACCTTCTCTCGTATCAAATGGCAATCTATGTCAATGTGCTTTGTCCTCTCATGACTAACAGTGTTTTCTGCAATTTTAATGGCAGAGAGATTGTCACAAAACAAGTTTGCAGATGAAGAAAAAATGTTTAAATCATTTAAAAGATAAATCAACCACTGAATTTTACAGGTGGCAGAAGCCATGGCCCTGTATTCTGCTTCACTGGAAGATCTGAAAACAGTAGCCTGTTTCTTTGACTTCCATGAAACTAAAGATTTACCAAGGAAGATATAATACCCTGTAACAGACCTTCTAGAGTCAGGACATGTAGCCCAATCAGAATCAGAAAACCCATTAAGTTTTAAGTCATTATGAACTGGAAAAAATAAGCCCTGACCAATAGACCCTTTTAGATATCTTAAAACCCTATGTGCAGCAGCAAGATGTATGTCAGTAGGAGAAGATAAAAACTGGGATAACTGTTGCACAACAAAAGTAATATCAGGTCTGGTATTGGTTAAATATAAAAGCTTACCTATAAGCCTTCTATATCCAGTTATATCAACCAGAGGAGTTCCTTCTTCCTTAGACAAATTATGTTTAGCTAAAAGAGGTGTAGACACAGGTTTAGATTCAAGAAAACCTGTTTCTTTGAGAAGTTCTAATGTGTACTTCCTTTGACATAAATTGATTCCATCTTTAGATCTAGCTACTTCTAATCCTAGGAAATACTTTAAGTCTCCTAGATCTTTGATTTTAAAAGTGTCATGCAAAAAGTCCTTCACAGCTTGTATTTGATCTTTATTAGGACTGGCAATTATAACATTATCCACATAAACAACAAGAACAATAAAATCAGATGCAGTACCTTTAATAAAAATAGAATTATCAGAAACTAACTGTTTATAACCTTGAGACAACAAATACTCAGTTAACCTAGCATTCTATTGCCTACTAGCTTGTTTGAGACCATAAAGACTCTTCTTAAGCTTACAAACAAGTTTAGAAGACTGAGGTAAAAAGCCAGGTGGAGGTTTTATATAGACCTCTTCATCTAAAAAGCCATGTAGGAAAGCATTGTTAACATCAAGTTGCTGCAGAAACTAACCCTTTGCAGCAGCAACAGCAAGGATAGTTCTAATACTAGTCAACTTAGCTACAGGACTAAAGGTATGCAAATAGTCTAAACCAGGTTGCTGAGAATAACCCTTAGCAACTAGCCTAACTTTATATCTATCAAGGGACCCATTTGACTTTAATTTAGTTTTATAGACCCATTTACAACCAATTGCAACCTTATCAGGTGATAAAGAAACTAATTCCCATGTGTTATTGTTTTGTAAAGCTTGTATTTCTTCATTCATTGCTGTTTTCCAGCAATCATGAAGAATGGCATCTTTATAAGATTTTGGCTCACTTAAAATTGTAGTGTTTAAAACATAAGAATAATGAGCAGAGGATAGAGAATCATAAGATAGCACCTGAGAGACATTATGTGGAGATGTGTGTGCACCAGGTAAGGTAACCTAATAATCCCTGAACTTCTGTGGAAGATTAACAGCTCTTGAAGGTCTTTTGGAAGGAAACTTCTGCAAATTTTGCATTGAAGAAGATCCTGTGTCATTATCATCAAGAATAAAGTCAGAACTATTATTGGAACATAGATTAGTATTAGAAGAAGAATTAGAACTCACAACCTGAGGAACCAAGGAAAAAGGGGCAGTGTCTGAAACTGTTGAAGGATCATCAAACAAAGAATTTTCATGTAAAGGAAAAACTAGACCAGAATCAGAAATTTTTCCTTTTTGAAAAGGAAAAGAGTTTTCAAGAAAAGAAACATCTCTGGAAACAAAGACTTCTTTTGTTTCTAAGTTATATAAACGAAACCCTTTTACATTTTTCGGATACCCAAGAAAAATAGCTTTAACAGATTTAGAATGCAGCTTGGTTTGAGGCTTAGGCAAACTTTTAGCAAAAGCAAGACATCCGAATGTTTTTAAATGAGAAAGTTGAGGTTTCTTGATAAACAAGGTTTCATAAGGAGTAGAATTATTCAAAACAGGGGTTGGAGTCAAATTAATTAAGTAAGCTGCATGCAGAACACAATCTAACCAGAAAAATAAAGGAAGATTAGATTGAATTCTTAAGGAACGAGCAACAGAGAGTAAATGCTGATGTTTTCGTTCAACTATAGCATTCTGTTGAGGAGTATAATTACATGAAGTTTGATGTATCACTCCTTTATGTTTAAAAAAATCTGCCATATTTAATTCCTTAGCATTATCACTTCTGAAAATTTTAATCTTCTTAGAAAACTGAGTTTCAACCATACTGTAGAATTCCTGAATAGCATTTTTAACATCAGATTTGAGTTTTAAAGGGTATATCCAGGTGTATCTACTATAGTCATCCACAACAGTTAAAAAGTACCTAAAACCATATATGCTAGTCACAGGAAAAGGTCCCCATATGTCTAAATGTACAAGATCAAAGCATGACTCAGTCTTAGAAGTACTAATAGGAAAGGGAAGCCTTTTTTGCTTAGCAAGATGACAAGTGTGACAATTAAGATAAAAAGTTTCAGATGAACTAGCAGGAACATTTTTATTCAATTCAGCAAAAGACCTCATTCTAACATGTGAAGGATGGCCAAGCCTATTGTGCCAAAGTTTAAAACTAACAGAGTTACAATGAGATGCAACAGAAGTAAAAGGCTTAACAGAAGTGGATTTAAAAGAAAAAGATTCAGAAGTGTCTAACTGGTATAAGCCACCCTGCTGCTTAGCTATACCAATCATCCTCCAGGCTAGAACATTCTGTAAAATACAAACATCTGCATTAAAAACTAATGAAATATTGGTTGTTGCCAATTTAGATACTGAAAATAAGTTAAAGGAAAAATTTGGAATGTAGAAAACATTATCTAAAACCAGCATAGAATTAAATTGCACAGTTCCAATAAAAGGAACTTGAATTAACTGCCCATTAGGTAGTTTAACAAACTTATCAGAAACAACATACTTATTAGTAAAATAATCAAGATTATTTATTATATGGTCTGTTGCACCAGAATCCAAAATCCAAGATGAAGAGTCAAGATTAACAGATGAATTGAAATTATTAAAGACCATACATGTTTCTTGAGAAGGAATGTCAAAAGCAGCAGTCAAGGCATTAACCTTTGACTCTGGAACAGAGAACTGGTTTCTTTCTTGTAAAAGAGATAAGAGGGCCTCATACTGGTCCTTAGTAAACCCAGTAGATGCCAAGGTACTACACTGATTGTCAGGGTTAACAGAAGAATCCCCAGAACAATGAACATTATTTGCTTTTGAAACAACATTCCTAGTTTTATACCCAGGAGGAAAACCATGTTTCTTGTAACATCTATCAACAGTATGCCCATATAATCCACAGAAGACACAAAGGGGACGTTTGCTATTAGCAAGATTTGCAGGAAACCTCTTATTATACCTAGACTCAGAATTCTTGGAATTAGACTCAAATTTACTGGCAAGCAAAATGCTAGAATCAACAGAAGAGGTTAAAGAACGTTCATGTTGTAAGACAATGGAAAAAGCCTCATTTACAGTAGGGATAGGTTTCATCATCAACAACTGAGATTTAGGAACTGAAAAATTCTCCCCTAACCCTCTAAGAAACCGAAGCAAGAAATCTTGCTTTCGGTATTTAATAGCAGAACATTCACAAGACAAAAGAGGACGAAGATTGGAAATCTCATCCCAAATTATTTTTAACTGAGTGTAATATAAGGTAACAGAGAGATTACCTTGACTCAAAGAGTAAAACTCATGGAGCAGATCTGAAACCCTAACAAGATCGCCCTGGTTGAACCGATCGAACAGGTCTTTCCACAGTTCGGACGCCGTGTCAATCTAAAGGACGCTCTGGGCGATATCCGGGCTCAAAGCTCTCTGCAACCACGAAAGCACTAGGTTATTACACTTAACCCAGGAAGTAAATCGAGAATCAGATTTGACTGGTTCTTTGATTGAACCGTCAACAAAGCCAAACTTGTTCTTTGATATCAACGACATGCGCATCGATCTAGCCCACGCGTGGTAATTGCTACCGTTGAGAAGAGAGGAAGACAAAATCAACGCGGGATTTTCATTGGGGTGAATATAAAATTCACTAGCAGGATCATCGGCCTTGAAAGGACAGCCGAACTCAGCGGAATCAGAAGGAAAATCAATTGATACCATGATGAAATTGGTAAGATGAAATTGAGAATTTAGGGTTCGTGTTCTCTGAATTTGGTTTAGGGTCGAAAGACGAAATGAAGGTAGAGAGTAGGAGAGCACGTGCAAAATAAGCTTCTATTTTATTTATTCAGAATTAATTATACAAGGGAAAAAGAGTTTATATTTATACAACTATAAAACTTAAAGAAAGAATAAAAGAAATACAGCTAACTAAATAACAACCTTAGCTGTCAACCAGCTAACTTAACAAACTCAATACAAAATATAATAGATTTAGATATGTATAATTATACAATATTATGGGTGATTATCAAGCAAGTTGATCGCGAGTTGATTAGTGCTCGATTCGTGATCGTTAAAAATCTTACTACTTGGCTCGACTCCTTGCTCGTTAAGCTTGATAAAAAAATTTCTCGACTCGTGATCATTAAGTTCGCCCAAACTTTTACCTTATTTTTTGTAATATATGTAAAATCTAGTGATATCGTTAGAGCTTAATATAAACATACAAATTCAGAGAAATGTGAGGACATAAGAGATAAATAAACAAACATTTCATGACCAAGTTAGAAATGAAATTGATGTTCGAGTGTGAAACTCTTTTTAATTTCTCAACAATCTTTTATGAACAACACATGAGAGAAGACCTTAGGAATTTTGGGATTTTAATTTTTAATTGTATTTTTATATAGGAACTAAAAATTTTTTTTCTACTTTCATACATAAAGTAATAATAAAAAATAAAAGGCTTTAATAAAAAATAAAGAATAATCATTTTAATTTAATTTCTTGTTAATATAAATCAAAATTTTAAATTCTAACAAAATACAAAAAGTTTTGAAAATTTGAAAACAATATTTTATGGGTAAATTACCTAGCCAATCACTAAATTTTTCTAAAGTTTTCAATTTAAACTTCTTAGAACATAATTTTTTAAGGTGACCACAAGAAAAACATAAAATATTATTAAAAAATGAGATGCTTGCGAATTTATCGACTCGAGTTGGACCTTGCTCAACTCAACTCGTTAAGATCTCGAGTCGAGTCAACTCGAATCGAGCGTTAAAAGAACTTTAGCCGATTCGAGCTTGAGCTGTTTGGGAGCTGCTCAACTCAATTAATACCCCTATACAATGTATGAAAAATTAATATTTAATGATGTTCAACTTTAATGGTGTTTCGTAATATTCGCCCAGCATGGTAGACTATCTGTATGATTTTACTAAATAATGTATAAATGAAAAAAATAAACAAACGGATTGAACTTACATATTAACGATAAAATTAAGTAGTATAACACGTGGAAAAGTGAAGAATTCAATATAAATACAAGTATAACACGTGAAAAAGTGGAACTTACGACGAACTTTAGGATTGTAGTGCACAGAACATGCATATTAAAATATACCCATTAGTTAACTACTTAAAAATTAAAATATTAAGCTAACGAGATGTTTGACACCATGTCAACCAAAATCAAAAGTGGAGATTACTTTTCTATACAAATTATAATATTTAACTTTTATTTTTTTTAAAATCCTATCTAATCATAATCTTAGTTAGAGAGAAAGGGAAAAAGATTCTAGGAGAAAGAAGGAGTGCTCCTAGTGAGTCTAAAACTTATAACATAAGGGAAATAAAAAAATAAAGATGAACTTGACCACCGACCAAATATAATTACTTTTTAGGTTACTTATATCATCACTTCTTTCTGAATCTTGTAATAACAGTGATGCAAATAAAATTAATGTTCCACCAATTATTGCATCTTGAAAATTAAATTTAACAGTATATAATAAATTTTTGGATAAAATACACAGACGGTAACTGAATTTTGGCAAAAAAAACAAAATGGTAATCAAATTTTCAAAAATCACAAAATAGCAATTAAACTTTATATTTTATAACAAAATAGTAACTAGACGTTATATGCCGTTAAGTGACAGTTATAAAATTTGGTATAATAACACATTTAATCCTTCATATTTATACATGCAATCAATTTAGTTCTAATTCGAAACAATTCACTAAATTTAGCCCTCGTTATTTACGTATTCTTTCAATTTGGTCCTTAAAGCAAAATTCTAAAGTATGCTAACATGATAAATAATTACAATTAAATTTTTATAGGAACTCGAAAACTCGACTCGACTCGAATCGAAAAAAATTCAAATGAAGTTTGAGTTGTAAAATATAACGCGTCAACTCGAAAAACTCGAAAAAATTTTACTCGAATCGAAAAAAATTCAAATAAAGTTTGAGTTGTAAAATATAACGCGTCAACTCGAAAAACTCGAATTTTTTTGACTCGACTCGATCGAGCGCTCACCTCTATCTTAAGATATGACGCGTCAATTCGAATAACTTGAAATATTCGAATATTTTAAATCGTTTTTTATTTTAAATCGAATATTTTTTAAAATAGAATATTTAATGTTTTCATATATAAATCACATCGAATATTTAATAACTACTTTAAATATTCGATTTAAAAGAAAAAAATGATTTAAAATATTCGAATATTTAATTCAATTTTTATAGGAACTTAAAAACTCGACTCGGCTCGAATCGAAAAAATTTAAAATAAAGTTTGAGTTGTAAAATATGACGCATCAACTCGAATAACTCGAAATTTTTTGACTCGACTCGATCGAATGATCACCTCTATCTTAAGATATGACGCGTCAACTCGAATAACTCGAAATATTCGAATATTTTAAACCATTTTTTTCTTTTAAATCACATCGAATATTTAATAACTACATTAAATATTCGATTTAATTTAAAAATATTTGATTTACAAGAAAAAAATCGATTTAAAATTTTTAAATATTTAAATATTTAAAATAGTGATTTAAAATATTCAAAAATTTAAATATTTAAAATTTAAAGTAGTTATTAAATTTTTGAATATTTAAAATAGTTATTAAATATTTGAATATTTTAAATCATTTTTTCTTTTAAATCGAATATTTAAAGTAGTTATTAAATATTCGAAGTGATTTAAATATGAATATATTAAATATTCTATTTTAAAAAATATTCGATTTAAAAGGAAAAAATGATTTAAAATATTCGAATATTTCAAGTTATTCGAGTTGACGTGTCATATCTTAAGATAGTGATGTGTAACCCCCTCGCCTCGGTCTGGTCAGCTGACCGGTTCGAGTAGGCTACACGGGGAAAACCGATGTGAAACCCGTTAAGGTCCCACCTCGGTTAGCAACCCTAGAAATTTCATTTTAACTTTATCTTGTCTATAGGCATCATTAACTCCCTATGTGAAACACGACAGCGGAAACACAAACAATAACGACGACCATCCAAAACAACACTTTAAAACAACCCATTTTAGTCCTTTACAGCAGGCCGTATCGAAACGCCCTTAGGGTGTTTCGATACGCCTTGACTTAGTCAACATGCCAAGGTCAACCTGATGCGATCGTTTCGAAACAGGGGTGACCCGTATCGAAATGACCCCAACGGTTAACTTCTTGTGGTCAACGAGATTTTGACCGTTTCGAAACTCTTAGACTCGTTTCAGAACACCTTCATCTCGACATTTTCTCAGAATTCTAGTGGCAAAAATGTATCGAAACGGCCTCTACGGGTTTCGAAACACCCGGCCAAAAACAAAGGGACCGTATCGAAACAGGGTAGCCTGTTTCGAAACACCCTCTGTCTGCAGACTGGTTTTAGCTGGTTTATGGCACAAGGATGTCCCAAAAACACCACTAAGACCCCACACAACACACTAACATAAACCCTAAGGCAAAACCAACATCTACCAACATGCTCAACACACCACAAGCATACAAGAACCATCCATTAAAGAATCAACAACATCCAACACATGCATCATACATAAAACTTAAGGTTCATGCTTCACAAGGACATGCACTTAAGCATTTAAGATAGGCAAGCTTAATATGGTTTACAATCCAAACATGACATCCAAAAGTCGAACCAACAATATGATAAAGAAGAGTCTAACATGCTCTTAAACGAAACCAACATCAACATACTTCAAAACTCAAATCGCAACATCTATCCCATTGCTTGACTATTACAATCTACAATTTAAAAATTCATACTTGAGCTAACCATAAGCAACACTTGGAGACCTTACCTTGCCTTTTCCACCCACAAGCTACTGATCTGCATTGTCGAACAAAAAGGGAGCGTAAGCATAAAAGCTTAATGAGGGTAAGCTCATAAAACAAACCTTCGACAATGCAGGGTCCAAGCACGATCAACAACCAAGATAAAATGCATGATCTTACCTCCGATCCGCAAGAGCCAAAATAATCATGATGCATGAACATATTACCAAAATCATGTCATGCTCAACAAGTCCATAACCTCAACATATGAAACACATATAACCAACATATGAGCAACATACTCCACAATCTGTATTGGCACCTAGCTATGACTCGAATACGTGGATAACCGTTGGAACTCACATCCAACAACACAACCATTACCTGACGGTGGGATTACACTCATCACCATTCACGCGGAGGGGATTCCACTCATCCTCACGCCTCATTTCACGTGGAGGGGATTCCACTCATCCTCACGCCCGTCGATGGGATTCCACTCATCACCGACATATATATATATAAGAAGATTTTCAGGCGAACCCGTACTCCATCTTGATGACTACCATCATCAAGACCACGCGCGCATTTTGACTTACGTGTGCACACTAGACATCCTAATGATCGATCATTTGTACCCAAGCATACTAGTGCCAATACTACACATTACATTAATCTTTCACAATATCATTTCATAATACTTTCGTGCTTAGCACGTACTCACCATGACTTACCGTCATGCACAAACCACATTTCCATGCCTAGCATGTACTCACCAAGATCCTCGGATCATACAATCACCTCATAATATCATTTCACATGTCAACACCACATGTATATCATTAACACAATATCACATCATATTTCATGCATATGTATATCTCCATCATGTTTATCATCAACATGCATATAACAATGAATCAAACATGCCTCATGTAACCCCCTCGTCCCGGTCTGGCCGGATGACCGGTCCGAGTGAGCTACACGGGGAAAACCGAGTGAAAACCCCTTAAGGATTCCCCTCGGTTAGCAACCCTTTTTTTCATTTTAAATTTTGTCTAGATGAGTATTAAACCCTAAGTGATCATACAGCGGAACAACAAACACGAGACAATCAAAAAAACCCAAACCAACATTTAACGGCCCAATTTTAGACTTAAACTGCAGGCGGTATCGACACTCCCAAGAAGGGTATCGATATGCCTTGACCAAGGTCAACACTCAGAGTCAACGTAGAAGTCTGTATCGATACAGCCCTCGAGCGTATCGATACGCCCCTCCAACGGTCAACTCCCCACGGTCAACGCTAAGAAGACCGTATCGATACACCAGAGGCCCGTATCGATACCGAAATGGACAGTAGCTCCAGTGACCAAAAAGGTATCGATACGCCCCCCTCGCGTATCGAAACACGAGGCCTGAAACAAGAAGGCTGTATCGATACGGGACCAACCGTATTGATACCTCTGCACTGCAAAACATCCAAACTTAACTAAAACGAACAAGACTCGGACCTAGATGCAATTTAGGACTTCCCTAGACCCAACCAAGCATTCACACAACATTTACAGGTCATTATTTAGCCATACAAACACCCAACATGTACATACATCAAGAAAATCATGCAATTTGTCATAGAGAACATTTAAGCATTCAAGTCTCATACTCCAACACTCAAACATAAAGGCAACCTCAAAAGGGCACATAGCCAACATTCATGGTAAGCAATTTAGGCATGGTTTACAATCCAAACATGGCATCATCAAGTCAATCAAAACAACATAATTAAGGAGTCTAAACATGCTCCTAAACAACCAACAATAGCACAAATCGACAACACCTATCCCATTGCTTTACTATTACAATCTTTAAATTTAACTATCATACTTGAGCTAACCGTAAGCAACACTTGGAGACCTTTCCTTGCCCTTGCCACCCACAAGCTATTTATCTGCATTGTCAAACAGAAGAGAGCGTAAGCATAAAAGCTTAGTGAGGGTAAGCTCGTAAAACAAACCTCGACAATGCAGGGTCCAAGCACGAGCTACAACCAAGATAAAATGCATGATCTTACCTCCGATCCACACGAGCCATAACTATAAATGATGCATGAACATATGTTCAATATCATGTCATGCTCAACATGTTTAAATCCACAACATATGAAATCACATATATTAAACCATGTTAGCAACACATCCCAAATCACATTGGCTCACAATTAATCACATATTGGCAACATAGACCACAATTCGTATTGGCACCTAGCTATGACTCGAATACGCGGATAACCGTTGGATCTCACATCCAACAACACAACCATTACCTGACGGTGGGATTACACTAATCACCGTTCACGCGGAGGGGATTCCACTCATCCTCACGCCCGTCGATGGGATTCCACTCATCATCGACATAAAAATATATAAGAAGATTTCCGGGCGAACCCGTACTCCATCTTGATGACTACCATCATCAAGACCACACGCGCATTTTGACTCACGTGTGCACACTAAACATCCTAATGATCGATCATGTGTACCCAAGCATACTAGTGCCAATACTACACATTTCATTAATCTATCAGAATATCAATCCATAACAACTTCCGTGCGTAGCACGTACTCACCATGACTCCCCGTCATGCACAAACCACATTTCCATGCCTAGCATGTACTCACCATGACCCTCGGATCATACAATCACCTCATAACATCATTACACATGTCAACCCTACATGCATCTCAATAACACAAATATCACATCATATTTCATACATATGTATATCTCTATCACATTTATCATCAACATGCATGTAACAATGCATTAAGCCATGCCTCCACATACATGTATAACAACATAAGCATAACCACCATAAGCATGATTAAACATGAGGCATAATTCAACACTTTAAAGATCAACCAAGGTCTCTAACTAAAGTTTGAGATTAGGCCACCACCCTAATTCCAACTCTAGGTGGGTCTATCAATCCCATCGTAGTTCACATGCTTGAACCAACTCTTGAAAACCATTTAAAAATATTTAACCACTCACCTCTACCTCCAAGCTCATCTACCAAGCAACCAAGGTCTTCAATTTTGGGATTTGTTCCCAAGGCCCCGCCAACACAAATTCCCGCTTCTAATCAACCTCAAACACAATTCAAACAGTCCCAAATCAGCCTAACATCAAAAGACCAACCCGGAATACAATTCAATCACAATTTACAATGTTGCAAGCCATGACCAAACCCCATACTTTGCAATCTCGGACAGCCCACATACCCCTTCCAAAATCCATGTTTCCAACACCCATTGCACCCACAAATGATCCCAAATCAACCCCTAACCATAGTACTACCATTGGGCTATCAATTCCCACCTAAAACAACCCTCAAAACTCACCCAAAACCCTCCAAAAAACCCTTTTATACCCAAATTCGGGATTCAACATAAAACTATGTAAAAATTAACTATGTTGGACCTTATGGGTAGTAAACAACATATATAACTTCAACAAATCGAAAGCTCAAATTAAAGACATTAGAGTTTGCATTTTTAACCTAAAAACCCAAAACCCTAAATTTCAAAATCTATGAGATTTATGAAAATTAAAGGTACCATCTTAAAGAGGAAGAGGAGGACAAGTTAAAAATGGTTTTACCTTCGAAAAATCTCCAACAATGAGCAAGGAAGATGATGGAAAAGTGATTTGGGGTAAAGAGAGCTTTTCATGTTGGAATGGGGAAGTGAAGAGGGAAGAAGATGGTGAATGGCTCTTTTAAAATTAAAAATGGGTTTTTAATTCCCCAATTCCATTAAATTACAAGTATGCCATTAATGAGATGGCAACTCTCCCTTACTTTAAAATCCATGACATTTTAGTTTCATTTCAAATTAGTCCAAACATAAAATGTTTATTTTGAAAATGAAACAAGACACAAGGTCCAAATAATGTATAATATTATTTAATTATAAACGGAGACCCAAAATATTATTTAAATATTATTTCCACCCGACCCCCAAACCCGGGTGTTACAACTCTCCCCCACTTAAGGAATTTCGTCCCTGAAATTCATCGAACAGGAAGAGCCACTGGAGCATGCTTCTCCACACATTTCTCTCTCACCACAACATACTAACCAACTCGGTAGACTTACCACACAACACTAGCTATCTGATGCTAAGATCTCAAATGGTTCCTTCAAGGCATGTCAACTTAAAACTCAACTCAATCTCTTCAACAACATAGCACAGAACAGATCTTACTCACACCCTCGTATTTTAGATACACATATACATCCCAAACTTCCTCCTAACTCTGGTGGTAACCGTGACAAATGAACAACGGAACTAGCCCGATTCACAATCTCATGCAGCACTGTTTGAATACTTGACTCATAACCTTCTCTAACTGATCATCTGCCTTCAACAGGTAACCAGACACTATGTAAACGTCTTCAAAAATAATCTAGCAGAAATTTCGGATCTCTATTACCCATCTCCATTAAGAACCTTCCACGGATGTAACAAACTAGAAGAAAACTGATACTCGGTCTTGACACACTGGAAAACTATACACCTACTCTCATACTGAACAATATCATCCATCAACTCGATCCAGAAGTACTCATCTTCAACCCACAATACGTCTTCATACTACTCAAGCGCAATACAAATGAACTGCTGTGTGCCTCGGCCAACACAATACGTCTCGAAACACTATGTCAATCGGTACAACTATTCTGTCTCTGAAATGCAAAACTCTATCATATCTGAAACTATATTCTGAAGGTCTTCCTTCCGCTATGTCATGCACGTGAGGTGCCAAGGATCTGTCTTGCAACTGTTTCTCTTCAAGCATTCTGACTCAATGTAGGTTTAACATGAAACTCGGCCACGAAACTACTATCATTCGGTAAACTGAATTCGGCAATTACATCTCACAGCCCAACTACTAATCTAACAACAACATAGCTCGGAACATCGGTTTCTACATTGACTATCTTCGGATGGTACTCAATTTTGATATTACAGTCTTCAAGCTTTTCTAACACTTTATGCGGTTCAAGTTTCAACCCTTCCTAAGTCTTCAAATATTTCGAGTTCTGATGATACGTACATATACACTGTGCATTTCTTACTATACAAGCTTTGTCTCTAAGTCTTCGAAGGAAATACAACTGTAATTAACTCTATGTCTCATATCAGATAACTCTTCTCACAGTCTTTCAACTATCTTGATGAACAAGCCGCAATTTTCTGCTTTGCATAAGCACACAACCTAACTCTACGTGTAACACATCACTATGGTTCGCAAACTCTTTCTCTGATATAAGCTGATTCAAGGTCGAAGCTCTCTTCAAAGTTTCTTTCGGTTTCTCAAGGGCTCATTGTCTCGCATCTAACCACACAACCGAACATTCTTCTGTAGCAATCTATCAATGGAGCAACTATCTTCAAAAGACTATTTACAATTCTCTGAAAGTAACAATGTTAGACCTAGGAACTATAGATATCTGTCACAGTCTTCAATTTCTTCCAATTCATGTCTTCCTCTGTCTACTTAAGATTTGCTCTAATACACTCGGCTAATCTACATGTCCTAAGAGAACATTTTCCTTAACTTGGAGTTTACGTTGCATAACTTGGCATACCACTGATTTTCTAAAAGGATCTACCACACTAACTTCAAGCTTGTCATGGCCTTCTTCGGTACGTGAATATACCCATGTGTCATCTATGAGAACTACTACAACTGATCAAGGAACTCGGGAATTATCCCGCTCAACATCTCTATAAAAGTAACTAACACACTAGTCAAACAAGACGGCATAACTCGGAACTCAAAGCGATCACATCTTGCCCCAAAAGTTGTCTTCAATACTTTAACTTCTCTCACTTCCAACTGGTAATAAACGAACCTCAATTAATCTTGAAAAGACTGGAGTACACCTCAACTGATTAACAAATCACTGACGCTCAGAAATGAATACTAAGTATTCACTGTCAATTGTTTCAACTGTATGTAATCTGAACACATTCTCGTACTATCACTCTTTCTTCGACACAAATTACAATGTAGAACTCTAAGATGATGCACTAGGCCTAATGAATCTAAGGTCTAACAAGTCTCGAAGTTAATTCTTCAACATTCTCAATTCTTCCGGAATTCATAAGTTACAGAACAAACAAAACAGAAGCAACCTCGAAAACGGTCTCAATAACAAACTTTTCTCCTCTAACAAGAGGTAAACCGACTATTCTTCCAAACACTTCTAGGAAAAGAAAACACAAACTATTCTAACATTCTGTGGTTTAATCTTCATTCAAAATCAAATCCATCACAATTGCTAAGCATGCCTGTTGACTAACTCAACCAATCCTTGACCTCTAAAGCTGGATCAATCATTCGAAAAGAAGTTCGCATCCTCACCTACTACTACAGTCTCACAAAAATCTACAACTTCAAGGCAACTCTCTCTTTGTCTCAACGTTTACACTAACTTTGTGCTCTTCAAGCCGAACCTTGTCAAAAGGTACATCAAAACCGTAGAAAGACAATCACTTCACATCCACTAGAAACTAGTAACTCTGAACCACCAACAAACATCTTCTGTACATCTTTCTGATCACTACTATCTCCCAAAAAGGCTAGTAACATGTGTCCCTACATCTAAGATCTCAACAAGTATGTCTAAATTCTTTGCATGCTCACACAAACAGACGAATCCGCAGAAATTGCAACTTCACAAGTACACAGCTATTAGTCTTCGGTCCTCTTACTCTCGGACTGGTTCTTCAATAAAATCTGACTCTTCTAGACTGTTCTTAGAGCATTTCGAAACTTCAAAAACGCAGTTCTGAGCACACACAGACAACCAAGCTGGAAAACAACTCAGACGCACATTGGCCTAATCACACAAATCGATTCCCACTCATGGACACTGACCGGCTGTCCTGTACTAAAACCGTAGGCCGAACCCCAACGATCGCTAACTAGCATTTCCGAGTCTCAGATTACTCACACAGAACCCTTACCTTGATCTTGCTAAAAGAACCAAGGTACTCGCACCTACCTCTAACACTTCACCAGGCATATTCAAACTTGCATACTTGCTAACGATATACAAAAGCACGGATTTATAATCAACTGGAGGAAACAACTTAATAATGTACCAAGGGCTTATCGGTTAAAACATCGACACCACTCTGACTCTCACTCATAGGCCTTCACTTCTTCTTACCAGCTAATGCCAGAGTCGATCACATCTCCCCTCATCCACAGGAATCAACCCACATACACATCGTCTCAAACGGACAATTTGTACCTCAATTCCGGTACAACCATACCTCCCTGACTACGGTGATGGACTCCCTCAACATCGTCCACCTTTTTAGGAACTACAACTTCTACTTACCGAAAAGCAATAAATCAACAACAACAGTAAATTAACATACAAACTGGGTTAGCAAAGGAAAGGGTCCAAGTGGCTCAAGTATGATTCTCTCACTTAAAAATCTCTTTTTCCGACGTAATAGTAGCAATGGGACTCTACGAAACATGTTTCAACCAAATCAACATACATACATGCTCAACCAAGCATATAACAAGGCTTACTTGCTAAACAAGCAAACATATGTGTACAATCAAACAACATACATTCTCAATCAAACAATCATACATCACAGCATTCACGGATAACAAGCAACATGCTTACATGGCAAGCAAACACCGTGCATATCAATCATAAAACATAACTTACCTCACTTATTTGCCCAAGGTCTTGGAAACCTTAGGCTTTGATACCAACAAATGTAACCCCCTCGTCTCGGTCTGGCCGGATGACCGGTCCGAGTGAGCTACACGGGGAAAACCGAGTGAAAACCCCTTAAGGATTCCCCCTCGGTTAGCAACCCTATTTTTTTTCATTTTAAATTTTGTCTAGATGAGTATTAAATCCTAAGTGATCATACAGCGGAACAACAAACACGAGACAATCAAACAAACCCAAACCAACATTTAACGGCCCAATTTTAGACTTAAACTGCAAGCGGTATCGATACTCCCAAGAAGGGTATCGATACACCTTGACCAAGGTCAACACTCAGAGTCAACGTAGAAGTCCGTATCGATACAGCCCTCGAGCGTATCGATACGCCCCTCCAACGGTCAACTCCCCACGGTCAATGCTAAGAAGACTGTATCGATACACTAGAGGCCCGTATCGATACCGAAATGGACAGTAGCTCCAGTGACCAAAAAGGTATCGATACGCCCCCCTCGCGTATCGAAACACGAGGCCTGAAACAAGAAGGCTGTATCGATACGGGACCAACTGTATCGATACCTCTGCACTGCAAAACCTCCAAACTTAACTAAAACAAAAAAGACTCGGACCTAGATGCAATTTAGGACTTTCCTAGACCCAACCAAGCATTCACACAACATTTACAGGTCATTATTTAGCCATACAAACACCCAACATGTACATACATCAAGAAAATCATGCAATTGCTCATAGAGGACATTTAAGCATTCAAGTCTCATACTCCAACACTCAAACATAAAGGCAACCTCAAAAGGGCACATAGCCAACATTCATGGTAAGCAATTTAGGCATGGTTTGCAATCCAAACATGGCATCATCAAGTCAATCAAAACAACATAATTAAGGAGTCTAAACATGCTCCTAAACAACCAACAATAGCACAAATCGACAACATCTATCCCATTGCTTTACTATTACAATCTTTAAATTTAACTATCATACTTGAGCTAACCGTAAGCAACACTTGGAGACCTTTCCTTGCCCTTGCCACCCACAAGCTATTTATCTGCATTGTCGAACAGAAGAGAGCGTAAGCATAAAAGCTTAGTGAGGGTAAGCTCGTAAAACAAACTTCGACAATGCAGGGTCCAAGCACGAGCTACAACCAAGATAAAATGCATGATCTTACCTCCGATCCACACGAGCCATAACTATAAATGATGCATGAACATATGTTCAATATCATGTCATGCTCAACATGTTTAAATCCACAACATATGAAATCACATATATTAAACCATGTTAGCAACACATCCCAAATCACATTGGCTCACAATTAATCACATATTGGCAACATAGACCACAATTCGTATTGGCACCTAGCTATGACTCGAATACGCGGATAACCGTTGGATCTCACATCCAACAACACAACCATTACCTGACGGTGGGATTACACTCATCACCATTCACGCGGAGGGGATTCCACTCATCCTCACGCCTCATTTCACGCGGAGGGGATTCCACTCATCCTCACGCCCGTCGATGGGATTCCACTCATCACCGACATAAAAATATATAAGAAGATTTCCGGGCGAACCCGTACTACATCTTGATGACTACCATCATCAAGACCACGCGCGCATTTTGACTCACGTGTGCACACTAAACATCCTAATGATCGATCCTTTGTACCCAAGCATACTAGTGCCAATACTACACATTTCATTAATCTATCACAATATCAATCCAAAACAACTTCCGTGCGTAGCACGTACTCACCATGACTCCCCGTCATGCACAAACCACATTTCCATGCCTAGCATGTACTCATCATGACCCTCGGATCATACAATCACCTCATAACATCATTACACATGTCAACCCTACATGCATCTCAATAACACAAATATCACATCATATTTCATACATATGTATATTTCTATCACATTTATCATCAACATGCATGTAACAATGCATTAAGCCATGCCTCCACATACATGTATAACAACATAAGCATAACCACCATAAGCATGATTAAACATGAGGCATAATTCAACACTTTAAAGATCAACCAAGGTCTCTAACTAAAGTTTGGGATTAGGCCACCACCCTAATTCCAACTCTAGGTGGGTCTATCAATCCCATCCTAGTTCACATGCTTGAACCAACTCTTGAAAACCATTTAAAAATATTTAACCACTCACCTCTACCTCCAAGCTCATCTACCAAGCAACCAAGGTCTTCAATTTTGGGATTTGTTCCCAAGGCCCCGCCAACACAAATTCCCGCTTCTAATCAACCTCAAACACAATTCAAACAGTCCCAAATCAGCCTAACATCAAAAGACCAACCCGGAATACAATTCAATCACAATTTACAATGTTGCAAGCCATGACCAAACCCCATACTTTGCAATCTCGGACAGCCCACATACCCCTTCCAAAATCCATGTTTCCAACACCCATTGCACCCACAAATGATCCCAAATCAACCCCTAACCATAGTACTACCATTGGGCTATCAATTCCCACCTAAAACAACCCCCAAAACTCACCTAAAACCCTCCAAAAAATCCATTTATACCCAAATTCGGGATTCAACATAAAACTATGTAAAAATTAACTATGTTGGACCTTATGGGTAGTAAACAACATATATAACTTCAACAAATCGAAAGCTCAAATTAAAGACATTAAAGTTTGCATTTTTAACCTAAAAACCCAAAACCCTAAATTTCAAAATCTATGAGCTTTATGAAAATTAAAGGTACCATCTTAAAGAGGAAGAGGAGGACAAGTTGAAAATGGTTTTACCTTCGAAAAATCTCCAACAATGAGCAAGGAAGATGATGGAAAAGTGATTTGGGGTAAAGGGAGCTTTTCATGTTGGAATGAGGAAGTGAAGAGGGAAGAAGATGGTGAATGGCTCTTTTAAAATTAAAAATGGGTTTTTAATTCCCCAATTCTATTAAATTACAAGTATGCCATTAATGAGATGGCAACTCTCCCTTACTTTAAAATCCATGACATTTTAGTTTCATTTCAAATTAGTCCAAACATAAAATGTTTATTTTGAAAATGAAACAAGACACAAGGTCCAAATAATGTATAATATTATTTAATCATAAACCGAGACCCAAAATATTATTTAAATATTATTTCCACCCGACCCCCAAACCCGGGTGTTACACCTCAACATACATGTATACAACATATACATAACCAACACCATCACAATTTAACACGAGGCATAAACAACCATTAGAGAGTGCAACCAAAGTCTCTAATCAAAGCTTGGGGATTAGGCTACCACTCTAATCCAACTCTATGTGGGTTTACCAAGCTCATCCTAGGTTCACATGCTTGAACCAAATACTCAAAACCATTTTAAATATATTTAACCACTCACCATATTTCCTTAAGCAAACCAAGCAAAGCCGACCCAAGCCTCCACAACTTTCGGAATCGTGCCCGAACCTCCCAAGGCCAAATCCGCTACTTCTAACCAATCAAAAGCAATGTATTAACCTCTTAATCAACCACAAATTTACTGTTACACATCAGCTCTCAATTCTCTAACATTTTTTCAACAATTCAAAGCCGAAATCCTCCCAAATAATCTCATTTTCGTACTCCAGCAAAACCCAGCCATTACCTCCCAATTTAAACACTTAAAACACTCCAAAACATGTCCAAAATATCATCATAATGCTGTACAACCATCAGCCCTTCATTTCCCCACACAAACACTTCAAAAACTCTTAATTTCCACTCCTAAAAATCTGCTACAGCAGTAGCTACGGGAATCCCATCAAACCAACACTATAACCTCGCAAAAATCATCATAAAACATCTAAAAACACCTACCCAGAGTTGCTATAACATAAGCCCAACAATTCTTCACAAAACCATTCCAAAAACACAAATTTTGACACTTTAAATATACCCCTAAAAACCCATTTCGAGATTCTTTGTAAAACCCAACCAAATTGAGATATAATGTTCCATTGGGCAAGGTTAGATCAAAACTCAACTCTATTAATCAAAAACAACTCAAAAAGCTATTAAAGTTTCATGCTTTTCTTCAAACTTGAAAACTTCAAAAACTAAAAAAGATGATTTCTTTGAAAACTAAAGCCATGGAAATGTTGGAAATCATGAGGAGAATTCAAAAATGCAATTACCTCGAAGAGAGTCCTTGAATTGATGAAGAGATTTGATGAAATAGTGCTTTAGGGGATAAGAGGGGTTTTAGGTTTTCAAAAATGATGGAATGAAGAAGATGAGCATTTCTTTTCAAATAAAACGTCCTTTTGTCATCTTATTTCTCCTTCATTTTACAATTTACCAAAACGCCATTAATGAGATGTCATATCTCATCCATATTTAAAAATTCATGGAATTGATTATTAATTTAATTTGAGTCCAACATATAATATTTGTATTAAAATATGAAGACTTAAATAATATTTTATTATTTAAATTATAAAACCGAACCCGAAATAATATTAAAATATTATTTTCACCCGACCCCTAAACTCGGTGTTACATGATGAGCGTTCGATCGAGTCGAGTCAAAAAAATTCGAGTTATTCGAGTTGACACGTTATATTTTACAACTCAAACTTTATTTGAAATTTTTTCGATTCGAGTCGAGTCGAGTTTTCGAGTTCCTATAAAAATTTAATTGTAATTATTTATCATGTTACCATACTTTGGAATTTTGCTTTAAGGACCAAATTGAAAGAATGTGTAAATAATGAGGGCTAAATTTAGTGAATTGTTTTGAATTAAGAATAAATTGATTGAATGTATAAATATGAAGGACTAAATGTGTTATTATACCAAATTTTATAACTGTCACTTAACGGCATATAACGTCTAGTTACTATTTTGTTATAAAACATAAAGTTTAATTGCCATTTTGTGATTTTTGAAAGTTTAGTTACCATTTAGTTTTTTTTACCAAAGTTCAGTGACCATCTGTGTATTTTACCTTAAATTTATATATATATATATATATATATATATATATATATATATATATATATATATATATATATATATAATTTTAGTGGAGGAAGATGATCTTAGGAGACTCGAGTTTAAATCACTTTGTGTGCAAGATGTATGTATATTATTAAAAGGTTAAAAAATATATAAACATATATACCTTGTAATCACCTTAAGACGGTTAAAAATATATAATTATACAATATAAAAAAATAATTAATGTTATAATTAATAAGTATAGCACAAAACTAAAATATATTAAAGTTGAGATCTATTAATGGTCAAAAAAAGTAATGTTGTTTTATCTTTATACATTTAAATTTTAAAATTAAAATTAAAAATGTAAATATCTTTCAATTTAATAAAAAATATATTAATATTACAATTTACACGCACATCATAATAAAACATTAAATTATATGAATATATATAATTTCCTAAATCATATAATATTTATGACTCGATTTTTCTCTTCCCGGGGGAAAGAATAAAAAAACCAAATGAAAAATACAGGTAACTAGTCTAAAAGGCTTGAACTCCAATCCAAAAGATCTGTTTTGATTTGATCATAGTTTAATTTTATTTCGACCGAAAGAAAATTGGCTGGACTGTTTAAGTAACTAGAAAATCCAAAACTGGTCTCCAGGTGTCCATGAACTCATTTGAATCACCTCCATTGGCGCAGCAAAGCTTGCATTCCCCAGTAGCTCGGCTGTAGCCGTGGAGTTACCGGCAGCCGTACTCTTCCTTCTCTTGGGGGACGTCGTAGAAGCTGAAGGTTGCAGCGAACGACGCCTTGAGCCCACTCTGATCGGCTCCCGATCACTAGAGCCAACCAAGTGAGGGAAATTCAGTTTAGCCTTAGCCCCACGCATTTTGAAAGCCGCTCTATCGTAAGCCAATGCAGCATCCTCAGGCGTCTCGTAAGTCCCCAGCCAAATCCTCGAACCGTTCCTCTTATGATCCCTTATCTCCGCCGCGTACTTCCCCCACGGCCTTCTCCTCACCCCTTTAAAGTTCGCCCCCCTCGACGGCGGCACGTTGGGTTTACGCTCCGCCTTAATCTTTTCTTTCTCTTCGCTGCACGGCCTTTGTTCAACCGCTTCAGTCACGGTTGTCAGATCCACGTCGTTTAAAGGACTCCACCCAGAGTTTGCCGCATCGCATAAAGTAGTGTAAAGCAGCATATCTTCGGAATCATCAATCTTTAAAGGCAAATCACCCCAACTCTCATTCAAAAAAATACCACTGAAACTTGAACTCCGGTCATAGGAAGGTTTAAGAACAATATTATTGCATGTGCAAGTTGTTGTCGGCGGTGGAGGTGGTGGAGATTCGTCAAAACTGTCAAAGAAGCGTTGAAAAGATTTAAGGATGTTGAAATTTGATTCGGACAAAATCTCCATATTCTTAATTTGTTTAGGTTTTCTTTTTGACAAGTTTTATGATAGTGAAGACATGGCGAAGGCGACTGGTGTTGTGGTTTATATAGGAAGAAGAAACAATTTGACATCCATTTCTCCGAATGTTCATTCGGCGTTCCGACATTATTATTAAATTATTTATTTTGAAGTGGGGGAAGAAATTTTTTAATTAAGCACATGCTGTATTTGTTTAACTAAAATGTATAAAATATTATAATGCACCAATATTCCATAATATGCATGGAGTGCCACGTTTGTTCCTTTCATTAAAAAAAAAACAAAATGTTTTTTTATCTATACTTCCATGAATTGTTGAGTAATGATCATGTGGTCAGGTATTACACTTGGCATCTAATAGGATTAAATGATGGGTGTGTCGTATGGCTACTGATAGATGGAAATCGTTTGTTCCTTATATGTTTTATTTTATGCCTTTATTTTAAAATAGTGTGTTTAGAGTTTAGAGTTTAAGATTTAAGGTTATGAGTTGTGGTTAGGGTTTATGAAATTAGGGGTAGGGTGTATTTTTAGGGTTTAGGGTTTAGGATTTAATTTTTAAGTGATTTTTAGTGTGAGACATAAAAATGGGCATAATTAGGGAGCAGATGATTTTTACCCCTAGTGATCATGGATGGAAATCGTCTACCCTAAACTATGCTTCTTTTGGTGCCCCATTTAAAATAGGTTTAGAGTACTTTAGTGTTTAAGGTTAAGGGTTGTGGTTAGGATTTAGAGAATTATAGGTTGGGTGTATTTTTTAGAGTTTGGTGTTTAAGGTTTAGGATGTAGAAATTAAAATTAAGGTTTAGAATTTAATTTTTAAGTATTTTTTAGAATATGACATAGAAGGAGGCATGATTAGGAGCAAATGATTTTTGTTCACACTTGCACTTCTCGTATCTTAATTTTCTAATTGTAGTTAAAATTTTCAAAAACAACAAAATGAGAGAAAAAGATAAGGATTTGTTACTAAATGAATTTGAGTTTGAGTGAATAAAATTTATGTTTATATATGTTTTCTTATTTATTTATTTTTGAACAATTTTTATTTAATAGAGAAGGAAAGAAAATCTTACTCTTATTGGGTATTGAACTCATAACTTAGAGGAAGAGGAGGATGTCGACTGAGAGCTTTAACCACTTACTTTAGAGATTGTTAACTTATTTATTTGTTTTAAATATGTTAATATTTGATTTAAATTTTATAATTGTGTTTGTTCATTTAAAATTATATGTGCTCGTGTTCATTCATTTAATACTCATGAATATGCTTGTTTATTATTCACAGACTTACTGATAAACACTAAAGGAATGTGTAACATCCAAAAATATGCTAAGATAATCCTAATTGTAAAATTAAAAAAAAACTTTGATACAGAGGATGGTAAACTTTAGTTTACAAATGCCTTTTAGTTTTAGGGATTAAAGGTTTAGTTTTGAGTTTAAAATTTAGGAGTTTAGGTTTTAGGGTTAGTGTTTAGAATTTAGGATTTTAGTTTTATAATATAAATATGCAGGTTTGTGTAATATAAGTTTTACACATGTGTATCAAAATTTCACCATTGTAAAATTGATAATAACGACGAGAAAAACTCGACTTGACTTGACTCGACTTGAATCATAATTTTGAGGGATTATAGGTTTAATTTTGAGTTTAAAATTTAGGGGTTTAGGTTTTAGGGTTAGTGTTTAGAATTTATGATTTTAGTTTTATAATGTAAATATGCAGGCTTGTGTAATATAAGTTTTACACATGTGTATCAAACTTTCACCATTGTAAAATTGATAATAACGACGAGAAAAACTCGACTTGACTTGGCTCGACTCGAGTCATAATTTTGAGGGATTAAATGTTTAATTTTGAGTTTAAAATTTAGGGGTTTAGATTTTAAGGTTAGTGTTTAGAATTTAGGATTTTAGTTTTATAATGTAAATGTGCATGGTTGTGTAATATAAGTTTTACACATGTGCATCAAAATTTCACCATTGTAAAATTGATAATAACGATGAGAAAAACTCGACTTGACTTGACTCGACTCGACTCGAATCATAATTTTATAAACTCATCTTGACTTTGAAATAAAGTTTACGTTATAAAATGGAACTCGAATAACTCAAATTTTTTAGTAATTAATGGATGAACTTTTAAGTTTTAGTCAAGTCCCTCAACTCTGCCTTATATATGTATATCTCATATAAAAAATGAAGAAATGCATATGATCATCAGATATGGTTATAGAAAGTCGTTTAAATTAGAACAAGTTAGTATCATACATTATAAATATTTACAATTAAATTTGAACAGGAACTCTAACAATTCGACTCGACTTGAGTTTCACAAACTCGACTTGACTCGAAAAAATTCCAAATAAATTTTGAGTTATAAAATATAACTCATCGAGTTGACTAACTCGAATTTTTTCACTTAACTCGAAAAGTTTTAAATGAAATTTGAGTTATAAAATAGGATTCGTCAACCAACAATCGGTTTGTCTAGTGGGATGATACACTAAATCCCTTGATAAATGTCCGAGATTTGAATCCTGGCGTTGTAAATGAGAAAAATAAATTAGGAGGGTTGTTCTCGTAATGATCATAATGAGCCTTTATAATACTCAATCTAGATTAATAAGCTAAAAAAATTAAATATCAATAATTAAATAAAAATAAGAATCATCAAATTAACTCATTCAAAAAATTGTAAGTAAACTCGGTACTAATTGATAGTTTTCATTTAGCTAATCGGATTGTGGTAGAATCGCTTGATATGTATATTGATTAAATTTGAAGGTGGCTTACCGATATCTCTCTCTCTTTCTTTTTCTGACTTTCCGATTATTGTTTTCAAACATTCATTAAAGTTTTTTTCCGTATATCATGGTTTTACCGTTTGTTCCATGTAAACTTGTTAACGGTGCGAATAAATTGGTAAAGTCTACTTGCTTGTTCTAGGTAAAGTTAAAATTCAAGGATCGAAGATTTGAATGTAAAAATTTCCAAAAGGTTGATTCTATTCACAATTTTATAATGAACTCTAATCGCTTGCTTTTGTTTTTATAAAGCATATGGAAATCATGTTGTTTTCTTTCTATTAAAAAAATCTTATAACATACATATATTTACCGAAGACGGAGGTATGTTGTTCATGGGAGGGGTTGTTGCCCCCTCGGCAAGGGTAATTTTTTAACCTTTATATTTACAAATAAAATAAAATAAAATAATTATGAACTTATTCTCCACCTTTCAAAAATTATATTTTGCCCCATCACTCCTAAATTCTGGCTCCGTCCTTAGTCAAAACCTTTTATATTAACTAAGTTACTCAACAAACTAACTGCCTTTAACTACTTAACAATTATAACATAAAAGTTAAGTAACTAATTGAGTAGTCTCTAATAATTCCCCTCAAGTTGGTGGGGCAAATAAATTTTTGACTCCCAACTTGGATAACAAATATTCATGTTGAGATACATTGTAACACCCTCTTCCCAGCCTGGTCGAGAATCAGGTCAGAGCGTGTTACCGGTGAATGATACGGTGACAAATGCGATAAAATTTCATTTTATTACAAACACTTAATCAATATTACACAAACAAAACATTACTGGATATACATTTTAGTTCAATTCATTCATAAGAAGGCCACAATTAACCATTTAGGACTAATTCGTAGTTATTACAAGTTTTAAGGACTATTCTATAAATATTACAAAATAGATGTCCTTCGATGCAACACACGATACCAAAATAAAATTCAATACAACATTAACTAGCCTGTAAAATTTCATACAATTTGAAGCCCTTTAACTCATTCAATTTAATTCTTCAAAATACAGTGACCAAACTGTAAACAATGCAAACCTTCAGATTATGCCTTTTTAACCAAATTAACTAACCCTGTATCGAAACACTCAAGTCTGTTTTGATATGGGTGGACAATGGTCAACCCATGTTGACTTTTCCCCTTTGACCGTATCGATATGGGCAAGCCCTGTATTGGTACGGGTTGACTTCCTTTGACTTTGACTTTGACCTTGTTTCGATACGCTATGAACTTGTATCGAAACGATGGGTTCCAGTGGCAAAATGTTTCGATACGACCTTAGACTGTTTTGATACGCCCTGTTTCCCTCAGTTCAATTATGCTTAACCGTATCAAAACGCCATCACTCGTTTCGATACGGCCTAACCTGTAATGACATATTTTTACTGGTTTTTATTCGATTTAACTAATCAAACGGTGTCCAAATGAAGTGAAACTTTAAACACAATATTATAACCACAAGTTCTACTTGCACGTCAAATTTTAGAGCCATATGAATCCATTTATCCGGTTTTTACCTTTAGTACCAAAACATGCATTTAAGGTCATTTCTCACTATATAGAAGACTCATCTTAAACATATCACTTAACCATAATATAGGCACATCAAAAGAGACTTAATAAACTTGTACATAGACTTTGCCACCTACTAGGACTTCAAAAGGGTTGATATACATTACTTATAGCTTGATTGTGACTTGTGCAACACTTCAAATCCTCCGATCTCGGTCCAAAACTTGACTAACCTGAAATGGATGCAATGAAATGCATTAAACACACTTTGCCTAGTGAGGTAGTTACAAAACAATGGATGAACATGGCATGTTGTAACGCCCGAGTTTGGGGCCCGGGAAATATTCGGGTTTGGTTAAGCCGATTTGGGTTAAGCTAATTTGAGGAAAACCGTTTAAATAATCAAATTTTAAAGCTTTTGAAGAAAATAGAATATTTAAAAGGGGTTTTTGGTAAAATAGGGGCAAGTAGGTTTTTGGAGATATATTTTAAATGAAAATAAAATATTATATCTCAAAATTTCTCATCTCTCCTTCTTCCTCCCCAAAAATCATTTTCACGTTACTTTTCTTCTCTTCACTAAACCACCACCATTTTTTAGGATTCATCAAGGTAAGAGCTTTAATTCTAATCTTTCTACACATGTCCTTACTTTCTATTAATTTCCTTTCAAAACTTTGAAAGATTTCTCAAGCTCCTATATTGGGGAGAAAATGAGATTTTGAAGGGTTTAAGAGAATATTGATAAAACAATGTTTTGTGTGAGTTGTAAATCATATTTTGGGTGTAAAGTGATGCTAAGATAATGTGTGTAACAAGAAATCCTGAAACTTGGAAAATGGGTAATTTTTTGATATGGAATATTTGGGTTTTTGGCTTGAAAATGGTAGGGAATGACTTCTAATGGTTGGGTAGTATTGGATTGATGTTTTTGGAAGTAATTGAGCATGTTTTGAATATTAGATTGAAGAAGTTACGGCTGATTTATGGTTAGAGTAGAAAGGAGGATAGTTTTGGTTAGTTTTGGATAGAAATCAGAAACTTGTTACCGGTTTTTGATGGGGTTGATTTTAGTAAGTTTGATTATTGAAAAGTGTATTAATTTCTTGTTTTGATTTGGGTAGAAGCATCGGATAAGGATTTGGGTTCTTCAGATGCTATATTGGAATTGAGGAAGCTTGAAGGTGGACCGTTAGCTTGTTTTGGTATTGTGTTGGTAAGTGGAAATGTTTTGAAGCTTTAAAATGTTTCAAAAAGGTTTTCTTGGGGTTTGTGTGGAGCCTTAGTGGCCAACCTAAACCCAACTGTAAGTTTGTCTAATATTGCCTTGTTTCGTTGGTTGTTGGTGTATGTGTTATTTCGTGTTGTTGTGTGAAATACAGATTGCTTTTACCTCCTTATTAATGATTGTTATGTTGTCGTCGTTGTTGTTAAAGCCTCACGTGATGGTTAGTGGAAAGTGTGTTGTTGATTACGGTGATGTGTAGTCCCACCAGAAGCGACTAGTAGATGAGTACGATGATGTGTAGTCCCACCGGAAACATGCTAGTTGTTGTGAACGGTGATGTGCAGTCCAACCGGGAATGATTGTGCATGTGCATACCATGTTTTGTTTATGCTATCAATTTATCATATTTCCTTTTTATATGTTTTTTCCTTTAAACTAAATACATGTTTTGAAACTGCATTGTTGTTGATGTGATTTTGAGCTCCGCTCACTAAGCTTTTAAGCTTACGCTCTCTTTTTCAACAATGCAGATTGTTATTGTCTACGAGAGGCAAGCGGGGCAAAGGAGGAACCTTGGAGTTCTTTTGCTAGCTCAAGTATGATTTTCATGGTTGTAATAATACTTAGGCAATGGGAATGTTAGACCTTTTGTGTTAGGGAGTTAGTGTTCAAACTCATATGTTGTTTGTTAATGTCATTAACATGTTTACAATGTTGAAGCATGCTTTGGTTTGGCTTTTGACCTCTTTGTAGATGCTAAGCATGTTTGGCTATCTATGTTAAATCTTTCTTTGTAGGGATGACAACGAGGCGGGGCGGGTTTTTGACTGCCCCGAACCCGCCCCGCCTCGGTGATTGATACACTTTATCCCGCCCTGAACCCGCCCTGACTAATAAAGATAGTACTCGAACCCGCCCCGCCCCGACTCTAATGAAAATATTTTTTTAACTATAAGCATTTTTTACAATATTAATTTTATTGAAAGTAGAAAATATACAACATAATAATATAATTATCATGCACTATTGCACTTCCAAAACATAATAATATCACTTCCAGTTTCAAAATACCAATGGTATTTTAAATACATACCTTTCCCTGCTTTAAATACATACCTACATTTCACATGTAACTTCCAGTTTCAAAATACCAATGGTATTATAAATTCATACATTTCCCTGCTTTAAATACATACCTACATTTCACACCTGAAACATAATAATATCATGCACTATTGTACTTCCGTAACGTATATGATATTATACCATGCAATTTTCCCTTAGATTCCTTTTAAACACAAGAACATAATATATAACAGAACAAAGTTTTCTTAATACTTAAAATCACAAATCTATAGCAAAATGAGTTCAAACACAAGTCTAAATAGAAATTAACACACAAAAGAGTTCAAACGTTCAAGTTTAAACCTAAGGCAATTAAAGTCAGTTGTAGCAAAGTTAAACTACAATAATCAACATCAACAACCACACAAAAACATCCATTATCATGAAACACCGACTTTAATTTCTTCCATCTTCAGCTATAACAAAAATCCAACAAATAAATTTTTTAGATCAATGAATTGAAACGATAATATAATCAAAGTAATAAATATAAGTTATTCATTATATCTCAATGTCATCATCTTCATGAATTAAGCTTGATCTCTCGTTTTCATCATCTAAAATGACAAAAATGAAATCTAATAAGAAAAATAATAGGGAATAATAATATAATCAAAGTATTTGTATAGTTTCTACCTTCTTCAGCACATAACCTACTTTGGCAACATGTCAAAGCTTCTACGGTTGATGGATGAAGCCGATTACGTTGTGCATTCACCAATCTCCCTCCCGTACTAAAACTAGACTCTGAAGCAACCGTAAAAACATGTATAACATATATATCTCTGGCAATAGCTTGCAAAATAGGAAATTGAGGTCCAATTGTCTTCCACCAATTCAAGATATCAAAAGTTGGTGTCCTAGGAATGACAACTTCTTCCAAATAACGATCCAATTGGGATAAGACTTTTGACTTTCTTTTTTTCTTTGATGAAATAATCATCATATATTTTAAATTTCCTTTGTCTACCACAGCAATATGAGAAGATGCAGCGCTGAACAACTGAGGTTCACTCCCCGATGAAATTTTTCTTTCATACCCATTGACCAACTCTCGACATAGTTGCACGATTTTATCAACTTCATACTCAGCATAAACCCCATAAATATCTTCAAAGTAGCACTCCAAGAAGTCGACTTTGTACCTTGGGTCTAATAGTGTGGCAACACCCATGAGACCATTCACGGTATTCCAATACTTCTCAAATTTATCCGACATGCGTCTTGCCATACTTGAAATAATGGCATCACTATCATTGATCCATTCATTCAATGCCACCCTGATGGAACAAATATTCGGAAAATAAAGATTTGACGTTGAATATTTTTTCCCTGAAAAGTCTTCAGTCATCTCATATAACAACTTAAACTTCTCACAAATCTTTGTTGCAAATGTCCAATCATCTTCGGTTGGCAAGTGCCTATACAAAGGATCACGATGTAATAGCACACACCAAAGGAAAACGTCTTTGTAAGACAAAGATGTCCAGAGCATAAAAAAGGTTGAATTTCGTCGTGTTTTGACATCACTACATAATTTCTTGGTAGTTGGAATGCGCAATTATCGCGTTGCTTCTTCAAAATTTTCCCACCTTTTCGGAGTAGCACTCCAAAAAAGAACACTTTGTCGAAATCTTTCTATTCTATCTCCAAGCACACTGAAGCCATCTTTGACAATTAAATTCAATATGTGCGCACAACAACGTATATGAAAAAAAGCTCCATTATCCAGTAGTGTGTCACTTCCCAATCTATCAACCAACAAACTCACAAAATTGTCATTCACACTACAATTGTCAACTGTAATCGACATAAGATTTCTATCGATATTCCAATCCAGAAAACACTTCATCAATCTTGTAGCAATAACATCACTAGTGTGTGGAGTTGGTACAAATTCAAACCTTATTATGCGCTTTTGTAAATTCCATGAGTTATCTACATAATGCGCAGTAACAACCATATATCCTATATTTTGGTAATTCGTTGTCCACATATCGGTTGTGATGGCAACTCTTCCCTCATTAGCTTCCAACTCTAACATTGTTTTCTCTTTCCCATCTTCGTACATACCCAAGATGTCCTTCTTTATTGTATTGCAAGAAGGTATATCAAACACAGGTTGTAAACTATGACACAATTCTTTGAACAAAGCATGATCAACGATTGACAGAGGGTACTCATGTCAGATTATTATCTTGCCAAGAATCCTCCTTGATTCCTCTTGATTGAATGAAAAGGCCTTCAATGTCACTTTTGCATCTGACTTTTTTTATTGGCTATTAGCACTTGTTGTCGAATACCGATTTGTCCTCGCTTTTAGCACCGTGATAAATAAACATGCAAATGTTTTGTCCCATTCTTCGAATCACCTCCAAGTTTTCTTTTGCAATGATTACATATTGCTTTCCACTCGTTGTTGATCTTTTCTTTTTTAAAATGCTCTCATACGGTAGATTTCAACTTCGATGGATTGTATTCGCTGGACTCATTATTGTCAACAACATCGTTAGGTTGACTTAATGATGGTTGAGTGGTGTCCTCGGTATTTGATGTTAGAATTTCCTCACTTGGTATTTGAGGAGAAGTAAAACTAGGAGTTGTTGATGGATTAGAGTTCTCCCCAAAAGTAGATATTAGTGATTATTGTACCTATAAAAGTGTTCAAACCAAACATTAGAAAGCACAAAGAACACACAATAACATATAACTTAACCTATAGATAATAATATATACATTTCAGTTTTCATTTTTTAACTAACAAACTATAGGCAATAACATATACTGTTCGATTCTATTGAAAACAACTTTGGACGATTCATTGAAATCCATCTCAGGTTTCTCAAAAACCCTGCAAAGTTCAAGTAAATATACATATAACCCCCTCGACACATACAAATCATAATGAAATAATTACAAATTAAAATAAACAAAGAAAAGATACCAATATATTTGATTCTAAGCCAAGAAAAACATGTCCCTTGTGAGAACAAATAGCATTAACATAAACGCTTGTAGATTGAACCAACAAGACAAAGAAAAAGGGATGCATCCAGCCTATGTCAAATGTAAAAAACAACGAAAGCCTAATCTTAGTAGGGAAAAGCTGGAATTATTTTTGTTGCCAGTTACATCCATGTCTGAATTTAGCAAAAACGGGTAACATATATGACTTTCAACTACAAACATTAACAATAAAAACAAGATAAATATAATGATTGAGTTTCAAGAAATTATGAAACCCTATGAAAGAAAAGTACAGAGGAGAGGTAGAAGGTGGAAAAGAACAATTTCAAAATTCATAAACAATAAACTAAAAATTAACTAGAAAACAACAATAGGTCTGTAAAGATAGGTTTGCGCCAACCATGAAAATGCATCAATTGATGTAATTATAAACATAAGCAAAAATATTGAGATTTGTCAGCAGATTCTAATTTTTTTACTGAACTAAAAAAATGCACTAAAAATTAGAAACCCTAATCCCTAAAATCAATTACCTTATTAAATGAAGTCGATGAATGTGACTGTTATGTTGAGCAGTTGAGGGGAGAACAAATCAAAAAACCAATCGAGGAATCGATAGGATTTGATGAAGGGGGATCTGGAACAAAACAACTTGGGGAGTGAGAGGAGTGAATGTCGAGTGTCGACTTTGAAAGGAAAACTGAAACAATGAAAAATGACAAAGTATAAAAAATGAAAAGGGAAAATTTAAAATTTAAAATATATTATATTTTAAAGGATATTTCATTAATTACATAACCGGGGCGGGGAAGGGCGAGGCTTTTTAAGTCTAAACCCGAACTTGCCCCAAACCCAACTTAAACTTTATTAAAACCCGCCCTAACCTCGAAATTTTCAGGGAAATACCCGGTCGGGTCGGGTCGGGGCACTCCGGTCAGGTCGGGGACGGGTAATTTTACCATCTCTATTTCTTTGTTGACTTTAGTTCCGATGAATGGTTAACTAGCTTTATATGAGTTTTCTTGGCTACCTTGAGTTGCATGTATGCTTAGGAGTTTGTCAAATGCTTGCTTAAGGTGTTTAAGTTAGCTCTCTTATGCTTAAAACTATAATTTGTTGTCTTTCTATGCAAGGCGTATCGATATGCTCAAGGGCAGTATTGATACGATCCCATGTTTTAAGCCCATCGTACTGATAAGCGGGGGCGTATCGATACCCTCTTTGCCCTCTGAAAATCTGAGAAATTGACGAGAAATTAGGGTATCGGTACGGGTCTTAGGTGTATCGATACAGTCCTGGAGTTGACTTTGGGAAACTTGACCGTTAAATGGGGTATCGATACCAGTCTTAGAGGGTACCGATACTGTCTCTCAAAGTTGACTTTGAGGGAGTTTGACCGTTGAAGGCGTACCGATACTGGCCTTAGGAGTATCGATACGACCTAAAGTAAATTGGCTAAAAGTTGTTTTTAATTGTCTGGTCTGCTTGGTTCGTATCAGTGTTTGCTTTTCCGTTGTTTGCTTTCTCACATAGGTTCAAATAAAGCATGTATACAAGATTAAATTTAAGAAAAAATAGGGTTGCTAATCGGAGTGAGGCCTTAACGGGTTTTGCTTTGGTTTTCCCCGTATAACTCGTTCGGTTCGGTCTGGTGGCTAGGCCGGGACGAGGGGGTTACACATGTCATTTATCATGCTTCGATGATAATCATGATATCAATTATGTAATAAACATATCATGCTTCTTATTCATAATAAAAGTATAATATCATGTCATCAATAGCAATATCATGATTTCATAACGAGACAATATCAATAACCAATGGTTCCATTGGATCGTTCACGGTATATGGATACACGAATTCCACCTCCTCACCAAATCAATGAATGGTCAACCCGCCGACATCACCAATAAGACCAATAAACAATACATCCCGCCGACATCGCCAAATCAATATAGGCCCTAGGATCGTAGTTCACCCATACACTGAGCTCATGAATTTTATGGCATGCCAATTGTATCCAATCCTTTGATCCCAAGGTTCAATAACAATAATTCAATGGCAATCATATCATATCAATAGGTCAACAATCATATTTCCATGTCAATGAACAATGATAAGAATCCAATGCGATATCCAATGGTCATTAATTCTATCTAGTTCAATGATTTTGATGACAATAATATCAATGCTAAGAATGATGACTCAATGCAATACTTATTGAAACGTACCGATATTAATTTCAATAATGCTTTATGCAAATCCCTTCAATTCAATGGTTAGTAAATCAATAAATAACTATTCCAGATGGCACCTAGCCAACTCTCGGGACTCCGAATACCCTCACCTCGATAATCCGAAGCTTCTAAGACTCTCGGATGGTGATTCCCTTATTCCTAACTTTCGATGGAGACGATGGATTAGTTTTTTCTACTTTTTGAGCTAGGAAGAGAAATTAGGGATTATTAGAATCAATATGACAATATCGATACTTGAATAGGCATTAGCTATTAAACAAAGCTTAACTTAAATCTTGAAATTGAACATTCAATAGCCAAGAGAATCGATGTTTAACTTAGTGCTTTCATTTACTCGATCGATAGCTATGAATTCATGTTCCTAGAGCAAGAGGAACTTAAACTTAAGAGGATCAATTAGAGAGGTGTATGCTTGAGCTTGGTGGAGAAGATAACAATGGAGGGGTATGCTTAATATCTCAAAGATAAAAGATGGGAATGGGTCTCGGAGAAGCTAAACAAATATGAGAGCTTTCTTTTTGTTCATTTTAAGGGAATTACAACTTAATCATTACCCACCTCACCAAGGTCCAATAAGAAGATTTCCTTCATCCAAGGGAAAGCTATATATATTTTATTCATCTTTTATTTTTTTTCAATGTTAAACATATGGATGACCTCTAGTCATCCTTTTTGACCAAAATCACGTGGAGGGTGGCAAGGGAATAGGTGAGTCATCATCTTAACATTTCCTTTCAATTTTTTCTTTAAACATATTTGAAACAGGGGACCCGTTTTGAAACGTATATAGCAGTATCGAAATGGCTAAACAAAAGTCCAAAAATTAGTTAATACAATTATAGCCGTATCAGAACGCCTATAAACGTTTCAAAATGCCTTACCTAGGCCGTTTCGATACGGGTCTGGCTGTATCAAAATGCCTAACTCAAAACATCATTTTAGGTTTTTCTAAAAAGGTCCTCAACTAGGGATAAGTTCAATCAAGGTCCCTTAAAAACATAATCTATACTTAGGCAGCAAAGACATTTTAACATCAATATTCCGATCATCGGAATTCAATTCGGACTAAACCGGTTTTTGGGGTGTTACATACACCCAAGGCCTTTGTAAAAATATCGTTTGGCTGCTCTGTTGTTGAAATATATTTTATTTGAATTAGCTCTTCTTGAATTTTCTCTCTGGCAAAATGGCAATATATTTTTATGTATTTTGTTCTCTCGTGAAACACAGGATTGCCTGCAATCTGAAGAGTTGCTTTACTATCACTAAACAACTTTGCAGGTGCTCTATCATGTATCCCGACTTCATTCAGCAAGCCTTTCATCCAGACAATTTCTGCAATCACCATGGCTATGCGTTTGTACTCTGGCTCTACAGAAGAACGAGCCATTGTACTTTATTTTTTCCGATTTCCATGAAACCAATGACTCTTCCGACATCACACAATAACCTGTAACGATTTCTTGGACATTAGATATGTGGCTCAGTCTGAATCACAGTTTGCTATAATCCAACATTTGGTGGAAGCTTTCAACAAAATCCCTAAACCAATATTCTTCTTAACATATCTTACGATTCTAAGAGTTGCTTCCAAATGTTCTTTCTTAGACTGATGCATGAACTGACTCAAGTGTTTCACAGAATATGCAATGTCCAGTCTTGTGTACGTCAAGTGCAATAGCCTACCAATGAGCCTCTGAAACGTTGCCTTATCATCAAGTATTTTTTCACTATTGTTTTGCTGGATATGCTTGTCATATTCTACGGTAGTTTTGTTTGCAATGTGTGCAAACTTCATCGAAAGGTTAATAATTTTTTTGAATAAATACTATCTTGTAAGTTGTAATCACCTTAAAACATTAAAAAACATAAAATATGACTAAATAAGAAAATGGTTAAAAATCCAACTAAACAACTCAGACAAATGAGAAATATTTTGAAAACCATATAATAATTATGTTAAAGGTTGTGCAGTTGAAGGCTCAACAAGTAGAAATAATCATGATCGCCTTAAAGTGTCGCGTCATTTTTTTATTGTGGCTTTAAATTGGTTTAACAATTCGTTACAATGTCAATAACGATAGTGGTCTATCTTGTTCGAGATTGATCATATGCTATAGATAATTGGCAAGATACAATTTATGTATGTTTCTAGGAAGTACAACCATAGTATTGAATTACGGTTGCGGACGTTGCAGCTGTTGCGGTGCAATTTTTTTTTTAAAAAATAACTATAATTTATAATGTGGTTACAGTTTGCGATATTGCGGCGACTTATAAAATCGTTACGATGCAGCCGTTACAATACCCGTCTATGACCTGGAATAAGACTAAGCATAAATATTTTTTCTGAATAGTAGCATAAATAAATTTAACTATTACTATTAGGTAAAATTTTTATATTTTAATATTATTAAATGAATTTAGAGTAACATTCATCAAAGAAATTAAAAAGCATGTCACTTATCATGTGATTCTTGTAGGCCTTTCTTTGGATCTCTTATTTGCATTTAATATTATTAAATTCGAGTGTTGATGGCTCAACGGGAGATAAGGTATTGATTTGGTGGCGTAAAAAGGAGGTGAAAATGCAGAGAATACCATAATCGAACACTGAGGCACAAAAATAGTATGTCGTGGATACAATTCCGATACGAAAGACGACTGAGGGAGTGATCAGTGATAAAAAAGTTGATATTTTAAACATTTGCGCGGTTGGCCAATTTCGATTGGGGACTTGGCAATTGGATTGAACATGACAAACTTGCAAGGTTTCTCGGTGATGAGAATCACAGGCTTGATGGGGCGATTTTCTGAAACTTGCAGATTGTCGTAGCTTATCCTAGCACATCAAAGCGCGAAGTTTCGATTGAAATAGTAAATCCTCGAGCGAAGAAAACGATCCCTCGAATTGAAAACTGCTTTGTTTCGAGGTAACCAAACTTAGAGGTGTTTATTTTTCGGTTAAAACTGAATTAACCGATCGAATCGAATTAGCTCAAATTTATTAACCGCAAATTTCCCCCTAACGAAATAAGCCACAAGCTCCTCGATACACCTGTAAGATGAACAATAAAATAAAATGACACAAACTCAGCCACACAAGATGGTCGAGACCAAGCAAAGTCTCGCCAATGGAAAAGACGTTACCAACAACAATTCATATATCTTTTCTTTTTGTATTGGAAATGACGTTACCAGGAGCCTTACCTCGGAACTCCTTTAGTAGCGACTAAAAAAAACTTAATGTCAATAATTTGATTGGCACTAATATTAAACTTTAGTGAACTTGTAACATCCCTCACCCGGTTTAGTTGTAAACCGGCTAAGGAATGTCACTCAAGCATAGAAAAACACGAAGCAACAAATTTTTTTGTTTAACTTACCCCTAATAGGTAAGTTAGACTTTTACACAAACAATTACAAGCAACATGATTCATTAACAAGGATCATACTTCAATCAAGCTAAAACATGTGATCAATAGGCAACCTTAACAACATGAATTAGACATGAGAGCACTCAAGATTAATCACCCTATTTAACATGGTATTCAGACTCTAATAGCAACAACATGATCAATTTTTCATATTACTCAAACTAATACATACCTCCTATTCGAATTATACAACATCTTAATTCATATTCTATACATGAGTACATTAACAAAATCAATTAGAACTACATGATTTAGAAATGGTTCATTAGATTAGGATACTATCACCTATGATCAACCTAACATCCTTTATACATTCGAATGTCAAGTTTATCTACCACAAAAAATTTAAACACACTATCATGACCCTAATACTTGAATCAATGACACATTAACTAAACTTACCTCATGGCAGCAACATTTCAATGTATGATTCTAACACATAATCAACTAATGAATAACCCTAGACAACATCCAAGACATGTATCCAACATTCAATACTTTCCAAGCTTTCAAAACATATAAACATCACTATAGCAACCAACCATATTCATCTCATATAGTCATAAGATACCTAGATCAATTAGGCTATCGAACGAGCCACATTAACGAGTTATACAAGTCAAATCATATCGAATATATACAAAACCATTCATAGGCTCAAAATGCATGGACATGTATCTAATTAAAAAGTTAAGGCCACCATCTAGGAGTTTACAAAAGGATGAGTTCATACTTAAAGCTATAGCTTGTCTTGCTTTGCCTCCAACCGAGAAATCATGCAATCTACGAATCTGAAGTGGGAAGAATGAAATGAGAGTGATAAGTACGGTTAAGTACTTAGTGAGATAGAAACCTATGCTAGGTAAGCTTAATTCATTTAACAAGTGTTTTAATCCAAGTAGGCCTAGCTAGATTTGCATGAATCATGTTTGTACAAGGCTTGCATTCGAATGATCTTATGTTGACACACTTTCATATCATTTCATTTAAATTGTTCTATCCTTTAAACATGGCGATACAAGGTCCTAAGAATACTTATAACAATCTGATTTTGAAATCAAACAACTGCATATTATCATCAAGAAGTCAAGTGAATAATAATCAATCAAATTTCATGGAAAAGAATATCATGTAAGCAAGCATAACAATATCTATTTCATTTCATGTAAACACAAGTTCATATCAGCAAGTTTACTTAATCAACTTCAAGTTTAAGCCTTGGTTTATAGTCGATTCTAGGTAATCGAGTCGCCAACCAACTGTCGCTAAAATAAGTATCTAATCATATCCATCCTACTGTCGCCAAAGACCATAACACACATCATTCCTACTGTCGCCAAATAAAGGGCCTTAGCCCGGTCCGTAAACCACTCCAACACAAATGAGCTCAAGAATCTATGACATGCCATCCTACCTATGACTCACTAGTTACCAAGGCATTGTTTCTTCATGCGATCAAGAATCAAGGATCATGTAACAAGCTAGACAAGAATCATGGCATATTCAAGTGATCAATAATTATGTATTAAGATCAAAAACCCTTAGGCTAATGAACCATAGCTCAAATTCAAGAGCGGTCATTTCACGTCATGTTTCATCGACTAACAAATTAAAACAATCAAGGCAGCAAGCAAGTTCATGTTCAAACTCATTATAGCACAAGTAACCCATCAATTTACTTATTTTATCATTTGTAATTATTATCATCCTTCCCTTATATGTTTACCAAGTGTACTTTAGAGTCAATTTTATAGAATCATTCAAGAATATTATAAACATAAATAATTTGGTTAGGACCTAATTCTTAACCCTAATAATAGCTACACTCACAACTCCAAGCTAGTCTTGTTCTTTGATAGCAATGCCCTTGTTCTTCCTATTTTGTTGTCCAGCCCTTGACTCCTCCAAAATCTCTTCAAGTTTTTAATCTTGGTATTCACATACAAACATATATGAAACATTTTAGAAGCCAATTCAAACAAATAAGCTCATATACACAACCACCAATATTAACAACCAAAACCGTTTTTCTTATGGGCAGATTAAGTACTTGTTACTAATCTGGGCATATCTTTTTACACACATATCTAAATTTTGATTACTTTATGATTCTAAAAAGCTTATTTACACAAATTTACAACCATGTATGATACATATTTTTTTTCATTTCTCAATCAAAACAATTTATTATTTAATAATAGGACATTTTGCAGATCTGGACAGTTTGTAGCACCTCCATAATTTTGGTTCTAGATTTTTCTATAGAGATCCAATTTTAGTTTCGTTTGTTTCTAGTTAACATAGACATCCCCAAGTATTTTCTATCAAAATTTTAGGTCTAAATTCCATGTATTTTAATTTTTGTGAATTTTAGGTCACTGTCCAGAACAAGACAATGCTTGATAGATTACACTAAATTCTCTCTTAAGCTCCTTATAACTTATTTTCTTGGCTTCCTCCACCTAATCTTATTTTACCAGCTACGTCTACATTTTCTCATAACCATTTTTAACACCTTCAAACATAAATTTCCAGATAAAACAAACCCAAAATTCATCAATATAACAATATAATTCATGGACAAAATCGGGTAACATATTAGACACTTACTTCAATTGTACGAACATGCATGCAATCTAAGTATAATTTTTAGCCCTCAAACTTTAAATTTTTCTTCTTGTTTTGCTTCTATTTTTTCAGATTTCAAGCTCTCTCTCTCTCTCCTTTTTGTTTCTATGTTGGTTCGGTGGATTGAAGTGACAAAGATGATAATCCTTTTTGGTGTTATATACTTGTTAGACGTGTGTTTCAAGAGAAGGGTACATGGACTTATTTTGTCCATGCATTATTCCACTAATAACCCATTATCTTATCTTATAAGTCATATTATAAGTTATCCCACTGATAACCCGTTATCTTATGTTATAAATCATATTATAGGCTATCCCACTAATAACTCACTATCTTATGTTATATATCATATTATAAGTTATCTCACTAATAACCCACTATCTTATGCTATACCTCATATTATAAGTTATCCTACTAATAACCCACTTTCTTCTGCCATATGTCATATTATAAGTTATCCTACTAATAACCCACTTTCTTATGCTATATTTCATATTATAAGTTACATTTTCACTTTTCTCTCTCTCTTTTTATTATTATTTCTTCTAAGATGTTTTTAGGGTGTGATAGGCCTAATCAATAAATTTTTGTTTAATAATTAAATAAAAAGTAATTATTTCATGTACAAACCCTTGTGGAAACAAAAGGTTTAAAGATCTCGTTTAGAGTAATTATTATATTCATAAGCACTTTGTTTCCACAAACGTCTTAGTTTTAGAGTTTAAAGATTCCGTTTAAGGTCTGGTGTTTAGAGGTTTGAGTGTACTACTTTTGAATTTAGGGGATGTGGTTAGAGTTTAGGTTATAGGGTTAAAAATTAAGGTTTATAAGCTAAAACCTAAATCTTTAACCATATTACCCTAAACATAAACCCTAACCTCTAAAGTCTAAATTCTAACCCTAAACTCTAAATTCTAGTCAAAACCCTAAATTCTAAACACACACACACTTAAAGCCTTAAATCCTAAAACTAAGGCACTTGTGAATATTTTTCATTTTCATCGCCAGTGCATGTGATATTTTCCCTTAAATAAAAACAATTTTATAACTTAATGACTAAATAGATAATTTATCTCAAAACAAAATATATTTATAAAATATTCATAATAATATTTTTTAAAACAATTTCTATTTAGAGTGAGGAGAGGGAGAATTTATTTTTAATGGGTTAGAGATTAATCACATAATAATATCATCTTTTAAATGTTACTCTATATAGTTGTATGTATATATCATTTGGCTCCCTTTGACCTGGCTTCCTCGCTGAGAAAAAAACAATGGAGAGGTGGCTGAATTTTATATGCTAAATTTTACAATAATAAGCACGCGCGCGAATAACCTATAACTAATGTTATTGTAAATAAAGATCGAAACTTCGAAGAAAAAGATAGAGTGGCGGACAACCATTTTCCCACTATATATAACTTCTGCAGGTTTTTAGTTCAGGTTTATCAACATCAACAAACAACACAATTGTTCTTCATCAGCTTCCTATTGAACAAATCACTTGCTTCTGTAACTCCCTTGGTTTCTTACGGTTGATGAAAAATATGTCGGCTGATGAGCCTGAGAGCAGTTCGGTATCCGAGGATCTCGCCCTCTTGGACTCCATTACCCACCATATTCTGGCTGCTGATTTTGAATCTTCTTTCACTTCTTTAAACGATGCCGTCTCCTTCGACGGCCCGCCTTCACATGGCGGGACTACTAGCACTTCCAGCTTCACTAGCCTCCTCAGTAATTGCACTCTACCTTTAAATCTTGACAAAGAGTTTAGCTTCGCGTGTCCTCCGCCTGGAAAGGTGGAGGAGCCGCCAGCGCAGGAGGTGAGTCAAGCGGTGGCGAGTGGGAAAAGGGTGCAATACAGGGGTGTGAGGAGGAGACCGTGGGGAAAGTACGCGGCGGAGATAAGAGATCCCGAGAGGAATGGGTTGAGGGTTTGGCTAGGAACTTATGAAACGCCTGAAGATGCTGCTTTGGCTTACGATAAAGCCGCTTTCAAGATCCGTGGATCAAAAGCTAAGCTCAATTTCCCTCACTTGATCGGCTCAGGCAACACGGAACCCGTTAGGGTGGGTACACGGCGTCGCTTGCCACCCGAGCCGTCGTCCTTTTTATCATTTTCCGCCGTGGAAAGCAGCAGCTCGACTATGCCGATGCCAAGAAATAAAGTCGATTAAATAAGGGCTTGGTGGCCTATGTAAATCCAATGGAGTTATATAATCCCCTTTGATCTGATTAATTAGCCTTCACTTTTCAAAGCATGAAATGTAATTAAGGCGATGGAGTTTTATAGCAAAATAATAATTACAGGCCTGGGATTGTAATTGATCTGAATTATATCACATCAGTACATGAAATTTAAATATCCATTTTTCTTTGGCTTAGGTTTTGATTTACAATAGAGGAAGGCTTCATGTTTTCGTAACTCTCAAGCTTAAACTAATTGTAATTTTTATTATCATTTCAAATACATTGGGTATAAAATAACTTTAAAAATATTATAGTTAATGTGGGTTATTTTCAGATTTAGTTTGACTTCAATTTTATTATATGTGACTTTTATCTGAATATATTTTAATTACTAATCCAATTATATTTTATAATGATTAATTTCAATTTCAACCTATTGGAAATATATATATATATTTTTGATTGTTTTTTAACACAATATATTTCAAATTAAAGGTTTGAAAGAATTTGCGTATTTTAAATATTTATGTAAAATAGAGAGAAAGAGAGAATTTGTGTAGTTTAAAATCCATTCATTTTCTTAAAATTTTAATAAAATTTCATTAATATATGTTTATATGTATTTATATATTAAATAAATATCACTATATACTAAAGTCTAATAATAATAATAATAATAATAATAATAATAATAATAATAATAATAGAAACTGAAAATTTCCTTCAATAAAAAAAAAGAAACTGAAAAATTCCTATCGTTAGCTAACATTTTCGTCGTAATTAAAAAACCGGAACAATCCTAACATGGTTGTTGTTACCTAATATTCTAATAAATCGGGTCTCCATTTTGGGACTTTGGAAAACGAAGCCGGTGTCTAAACTAACTGAACATGTTTTGGGCATGCAGTCCGTACAATGAGACACGTATGATATGGGAATGGTCAAAGACAGGTGGCTGCTATTTACTAGGGACTGATGAACCCCAGGCTGCTTCGAATCTTCACTTTTTTGACGACCGACTGGCTTTCCCGTTTCCACCGTTTGTTTCCTTTTTGAAAGAAAAAAAAATGATAGAAAACAACCATGTATCCAGTATCCCCTGGATTTGCCAATTTTTATTCCACGCGCCCACCTTATCCCAAAATAACTGCTATTATTGCCATTTGCCAGCAAAACTAATGACTACTCGGTTTAGATTAGATACAAGTAATTAATTTAGTTGTTCACCGTCTCTGTCTTTAGATTAATTGAACTATGCACTTTAAGTTGGACACTAATTGAACATTTAGATTGTGTTTGGACTTCGATTATGAATTTGGTTTTGTTGCTAATACTTAAACTATTCCTTTTTTTTCCTTTTCTCAGGTTGTAGGTAGAATTAAAGAAAGGTATAATACCAAAAAATGTTTTTTTTTTATATTTGACTGAATAGTTATTTTATTTTTTCTCAAAATTAATTTAGTTCTAACGTTTTATTTTGGGTCAAAATGACCTCTCCCGGATAAAAATTATTAGTCAACTAACAATAAAAATTTTGAAATGACGTGTTAGCAGATTTTTTTATATTTTTTATAATTTTTTTTAAGTCAATACATTTGCCTATATGACACTGCAATATCATCGTGCACTGTTATATAGGTCTGTCACGTCATTTTAAGCCATTTACAATTAGTTAACTAACAGTTTTTTATCGCATATGCGCTATTTTAACCCAAAATAAAACATTAGAGGTTAAATTAGTTCAAAAATAATAATAAGAATCGAAATGACTATTAATCAAACGTTAGAGGATTTTTTTAGTTTTATGCCTAAAAAATTATGCACTTTTAAGTTGGACACTAATTGAAATTGGTTGGGCTATGTTTTTAACTTTATGTATGTTACATATGTAACAGTTGGAATAAAATCATTATTATTCATTGAAATTATAATACTATATTATTAACAACAGGATCCTATACAGAAGGTCAGCAATGTCTCTATATAAATTATGTAATTTATTTTAGGTTTCACCGTCAAATAAATGTTTAAACTATATATTTTTTAAATAAGTGTATAAACTATATTTTAAGTCAAATAGGTGTCTAACGTTTTATTTTGTGACCCATTTAAGGTTTCTCCGTCAACGAGCGTTAAAAAAATTATGTCATCCAATCAAAACATGACATGTGGTCTTTTTTTTAATTTCTGAATTTCTTTACAAATCTGAATTTCTTTAAAAATCCTTAAGTTTTAATTTTTTTCAATCAAACCCCAAAATCACATATTCCTCACCGTTTGGCATCCCCACACGTCGGTGGTTCACCGTTCACCGCCCAAGTATTGGGTACTTCACTGTTCTACATTTCACACCCTCTAGTTGTCGGTCAAAACCCAATCAACCTCCGTTTTTCATTGTTGGGTGTTCGCCGACGATGAAAATTAGCGGTTCATTCGTCGACTTTTGACGACAAGATGATGGAGCTTTCGGTAGAGAAGGTCCGATGAAGACAAGGGTGGCCGGTGGTGGTTGAATTGGGTTCTTAAGTTGAGGAATTTTGGGATTTAGGGTTAAGGTTGATTTTTTTTTAGAGAAATGAAATATTATTTGGTTAATTATTACTATATTTTATTATTATATTTTTCTATTTTTCATATTTTAATTTTAGAAAGTGATAATTCATGCCACGTGTTGAATTTCATTGGATAACGAAAAAAATAATATTTTTCACAGAAAAAGTTTAAATGGTTCACAGAATAAAACGTTAAGAACCAATTTGACCTAAAATATAGTTTAAGAACCTATCTAAAAAAATAGTATAGTTTGGGCACTTATTTAACGATTATGCCTTTATTTTACAATAAATTTAAATCAATCAATATAGAAGCTCCTTGAGTGATCATAGTAGTTTAAAAAGGTTTATTTTCTCTCGTTGACTCAATTCAAATAATAATATCTATAGAGGTGGAGTAGAATTAAAATAGTTTAGGGTTGATGTAGATTTAAACATATTAACCATTGCGAATTGTACCTTACCGACAATTGTTACAACAATGATGACCGTAGTCAGGCGTAGATCTAGAATTTTAATCTTGATAGTTCATCAACTAATGTAATAATTTAAAATTAATTTACATCGTTGTAACAATGTATTAATAAGGAATAATTGTTGTGCAAACAAATATGCTTTATAGTCAGAGACATATTAACATTGAAAAATAAATCTATATTGTGTAAATATGTTTGAGAAATAAAAAACTATCTTGCATCGGTGTAATTGTGTTTTAGAGAGCAAAAAAACTTGCTCTAGTAGAATTAAGTATTGATAGTGACAATTTTTGTGCAAGCAAGCATAAATTTTATATTTCAAAATCGATTTGTAGTTCTAAGATTTTTTAAAACAAGTGCAAAAATCAAAATTGTTTTAAGTGTCAAATAACCGAATCGATTACAACTTATCGAACAAAAAAAGAGAAAAAGGAATTTAGGTTTCAAAATAGTTTGAACCATAAGTGCTTTTCCAAATGAAGATGATTACAATATTAGAAAAAATGTTCTTGGAGATAAACCTGCTTATTTGAGAACTAAAAAATATTTTACTAGTTTTTAATTTTATTTAAATTAAATTGTAAATATTTAAAAATTTCAAATTAAAATTTTAGTTGACTCATTTCACATAAATGTCAATGTATTTAATCAAGATTTTTTAATGAGATTAATAAATATACTTAAAATAATAGTTTAGATACTTGTTTAGATCAAAAATAATTTATGAGCTCAAAGTAAAAATTAAAATAATTTAAAGGTTGATTTTTCATTCAAACAAAAAATATTTAATATTTTAGGGTAAATTACACTGGTAGTCACTGAACTTTTAGGATGTCTTTACCCTGGTCACTAAAATCGAAAAGCTCTCATTACAATTAGTAAACTTTTAATTGGATTTAACTAAAGCTATTGTCGTTAAAAATATTAATATACACGTTAAAGTATTTTTTTAAAAGAACCTCAATATTTCAAAATCTCCACCAATGCCAGAATTCTGATAAATGGAGATGTTGTCGATCAATCCCAATAGTGAGAAGGATTCTTTTGGCCAAATTATTAATATAATTTGGTTTCAAATTGACCTGACGATTAACAATGACATATTAAAAAGTTAGTTTTTAATTTAAATTGAGATTTAATATATTATTGACACGATTATCAAACATATTATTTGATAAAAAAATAATTTAAAGTTTAAAATAATAAATTAAAATTTATTGACTGAATTTTAATTTAAACAAAAAATATGATAAACTAAATTTGTGATCGCTAACCTATATCAATTTTCATATTTGGTCATCGATTTTTTTTGACAAAACCGTCACTAACATTACGTTTTTTCAGTTTTGGTCATTCGTCATTAAAAAACTAACAAAAAAAAATAATATTTCTGTGACAAAATATAGAAAAGAAATAATAGATTGGTGATCAAAAACAAGAAAAAATGTAACAGTAGTGACTAAAATAGAAAAAAATATAATTTTAATAAATTTTTATCAAAAATAATAGTTTGATGACCAAAACAGAAAATTAGCAATAGGTTGATGACCACAAATATAATTTATTCAAAAAAATAATGGTAGGTCACCGGACCTACCTTGCACTACGGTAGGTCCGCCCCTGATCGTAGTTGTAGGTATGTGTCGTTAGGTCTATTCTAACAACCACAATTTTCATCGATAAAAAACGTTTACCAGCGCTACGTATATTAATTTTATTTTTTTCGTGTATGAAATAAATTATCATTAGAAGAATAGATTAAAGCACTAAAATTAAATATGTAATTTGAATCGATTCAAATTAATTGGAGTGAAACTTTAGAATGGGAGGGCCAAAATGAGTTATGTTTTGGATTCCAATAAAAAATCACTCGTCTAGTTTGTATCACTTTTAGTAAGACGAGCTTATAAAAAAATTGTCGGTAGGGCTGAAACAAAAAGAGAAATTGAAAAACGACTTCGTTCGCAAGTTAAAAATTATGGTTATTTTTTTTTGTCCTCCTGCCTCAAGGGCTTAGCTCTGATTAATTCGGATCGATTCACGTCGCATATCTAGTTTTGGTAAGTGAGTCTCCCAGCAAAAATTTTTTGCATACACAATGCCTCGAACCCAAAATCTGCTTAAGCGATACCAAGCTACTTACCGCTTAGACCAACCACCGTTGGTTAAAAATTATGGTTATTTAAATCAACTTGAACTTTACTTTTATTTAATGGTTAATTAATGGGATGATCGCTTATGTTTTCCCTAGTACAGAGTTGGTCACTAATTTTCAAAAACGACCAATAAGGTCACTTATGTTTTCGATATGTAAACTTTTGGTCACTGAAACGTTTCTTGCCGTTAAACTTAAACATGAGGCTGATCTAGCACAATAAAAAAAGGATAAATTACATAAATAGTCTCTAAAGTATTACTTCACTTTTATTTTGACCACCGAAATAAAAACAATTTGTATAATTATACATTTAATCCTTCATATTTACAATTTTTATTTCTTCTCACCTCCACCATCTTTCATATTCTTCTTCATCTAACCCAATCTCTATTTTTCTTATATAATTACACATTTAATCTAAGTGTTAATTTTGTTCAACTTTGCAATAAAAAAATCCCAATATTGCAGTTTAGAAACTGTTCAACTTTGCAACTTTTTAGATTGTACAACAGTGGCATGGAATTAGATCAAATGTAAGCAACAACGCAATAAACAATACTCTACAAAACAAAGCAGAATCATTTGCATACAACTGGAGAGATCTTTTAAATAATGCATAATGTGCCGAATTGTCAATATGAAACTGCAATCAGCTCACCTGCTAAAACAAACAGCATTGCAATGAAGAACCCCACAATCATGAAGTTAAAACCAAAATAACTCGACCACGCTCATCATTGGGCGTATGAACAACCCTCTCATTTCTCCATCCCTGCAAAACGAAGTTCACTCTATTCAAATTAATTGGACCAAAACTCTAGAATCGGAGGACCAAAATGACTTATTAAAAAATTGTCGGTAGGGCTGAAACTAGAAGAGAAATTGAAAAACGATTTCGTTCGCAAGTTAAAATTATGGTTATTTAAATCAACTTGAACTTTACTTTTATTTAATTTATAATTCACTTTGATTTTTTATATAATGTAAATAAATATTTATTTTTAAGACTGTAAAATAGTATATAAAAAGTATTGATTTTATTATGTAAAAATTAATTTTTAAGAATATTTATAAAAAAACTTTTAACAATTCACCAAATAATGTTCAAAAGTCATAAAATAAAATAAGGCTAAAAGGGTTATTATGCCCTGAGTTCGACCCAAATTAGTAATGTTGACCCTCGCAGGAAAACAAGTTTAATTATATCTTTCAGTTCGCACATTGCAACAAATTAGTCCCTTGACCAACGTTGACTATTAAAGTGATGACGTGACAGTTAAGGGCGTTGACATGGCAGTCAATTGTGATAATGTGACCGTCAATTGTGCTGGCGTGGCGGTCCACGATGCTGACGTGGTAGTGCATGACGTGACAGAGGGGCTAAATTGATTTTTTTTAAACCAAATTTGAGGGCATACTTAAATTTTTTTGGCTAGTTCAAGGTCATAATTCATTTTAATTAAAAGTTTGATAATTTACTTAATCTTTAAGCTAAAAAATAATAAATTACTAAAATTTTAAAAATATTTAAATACTCATAAAATATTTAAAAAATACTATATTGAATTTAAAAAATTAAGTAAAAAACATAAAATTAAAAATATGAAAATTTATAAATATAAAAATTTAATATTTTAAAATATTTATAAGCCATCAGAAAAGTTTTCGACTGTTTTTGGCTATGTTAAGCCTACTAATATTCCTTGAGCATATTTTTAAAAAAATAATCCTTGTATTAATTTAGAAAAAAGAACAAAAATATTCCTTCGTTTTTTCTACATCAAATATTAATGAGCGTCAATTTAATGTAGAAAAATGAAAAAAAAAATTGAGTTGTATTGTTACTTTAATACAAAGTAAATTTCACTGAAAAATATCTCTTACCCACTTATGTTTTGTGGACGATCTCCTTATCTTCAGTCATGGTTCTCTTGATTCTGTGCTCAGGATACTAAGCACGTTGCAATGCTTTTACTCCTTATCTGGTCTACGTTTTAATGCTGCAAAAATAAAATTTTATTCGAGTGATTTGTCCGACTCACTGATTGGTGATATCTGTGTAGCCACGGGATTCAAAGTTGGGCAGCTGCCTGTTAGATATCTAGGAGTGCCATTGGTGACTCGAAAACTTACGGTAAAGAACTGCATGCCCCTCTGCGATTAAATCCAAACTCGGCTAGTGATCCGCTAAGAAGCTGAGTTATGGTGGTTGCCTCGAACTCATCAGAGCAGTTCTTTTAAGTATTTTTAATTATTGGAGTCGGCAACTGATACTGCCAAACACAGTGATCAAGAGTATAGAGCAAATGTGTATGTGATTCTTCTAGAAAGGTGATAATATACCTGTAGCAGGTGCTCGGGTGAGCTGGAAGCAAATTTGCAGAACTAAATCTGAAGGTGGACTTGAATTGAAAGACCTTCAATGTGGAACAAAACATGTAGCTTGCACCTCTTGAAACAAATTTTGGCAGCCGAAGGCTCACTCTGGGTCGCTTGGATTCATGTATACATCTTTCGGGGAGTCAACTTTTGGGATACGAAAATTAAGCCTCATTATAGCTGGACCCTAAAACGTATTCTCAAACTACGACCTATGGCTGCGGGGTTGTTCTCCGCTGGATTGACTAATAAAATAGATAGCCGGTGAATTTAAGAGAACATCCGTGAGACCCATGAAAAGGTTCAATGGCAGAAATTGGTATGGTTCCCTAAACATATTCCTAAGTTCTCTATTATTTTTTGGATGGCCATTTTGGACAAGCTTCCCACTAAAGATCGCCTTATGCGGTGGGAAGTGGTCACAAATGACAACAGTGTATTGTGTGAAGTTGCCGTGAAAAGTCGAGATCATATTTTTTGGATTGTCACTTCTCGAGTTTGCATTGGAAGCAAATTCTCCAAGCCTGTGGACTATATTATTGTGCACGATCTTGGGGTGAGACCATACAATGGGCGGTTGATAATTGAAAGGGTAAATCTTCTCTTACTTTAATCTTGAAGCTAGCTTGGACTGGATTCATTTACTGCATATGGGAGGAACGCAATGCCAGAATATTTCGTGGTACCCGATGTTTTAGTGATATGTTTTTTGATAGATTAAAAAATATTATTGGTCTACGTTTGTATAGATATCGTATAGATAATAATGACATGGTTAATAGACAACTTTGTATAGATTAGGGGATCAACTACGGGGGTTGATCTTTTGTTTTACACACGTCTGATTCTTTTACACTTCGGATAAATACAAACTAACAATTTATCCAAAAAAAATCACTGAAAATTTGTTTAACAAATGGAAATACTCAGACTGACGAACATCAAAGACTTTTTCGATGAAAGTCAATTTTCAATACTTTATAAACATTTTTTAATTTTTATATTTATATTTTATCATTTTTAAACTTTAATACATTAAATTTTATATTATTTTTATTTTTAATAAATTTTTTAAAATTTTTTATTTATTTTTATTAAGTTTATAATTTTTTTAAAGTTGAAGAATATTTTGATTTTTTGTGAATGTTCTCACTTTGCTATTTTAAAATATCAGGAACTAAAAGGATATTTACATCAATTTATTACTCAATTTTTTTTATATATTTCATTTCTAAAAGTTAACTTGAAAACCCAAATTATTTATCTAATTTTATTCAAAACTAAATAAATCGATTAAATTAACTTAAAATTTAAACAAATTATTTATTTATTTTTAAAATTTTAATAATTTCTTAAATTCTTAGTTTTTAGCTTAAATATTATATAAGTTATTAAACTTTCGATTAAAATGAATTATGCCTCTAACCTCAGCAAAAAAATCAATTATACCATCGAATTCGGTTAAAAAATCAATTCAGCCCCTTTGCCATGTCATCATCACACATGCACTATCATGCTAGCATCGTGGACCGCCACGTCAGCACAGTTGACTGTCACGTCAGCACCGTTAACTGCCACGCCATCACTTTAACGGTCAACGTTAGTCAAGGAGGTTAATTTGCTGCAATGTGAGAATTGGAGGACTTAATTGAACGCGTTTTCGCACGAGGGGTAATATTACTTATTTAGGTCGAACTCAGAGGCAAAGACATAAAATAATTTATCAAAATAAAATCTAAAATTTATATGAAAAACGAACAACCAAATCAAATTATTATTGATTGTTCAAAAAAAATTCAAAAAGAAAAAAGAACTCGATCGAACGAACCCATCTCTAACTATTGGCATCAGTGATCGAGGGATTTGGACCTTTGGGGTTGTGGCCTCCCCCAGTTGAAAAATTAAGGGTAAACTATACTAATGACCACCGAACTATAAGGTTGGTGTCGATTTGACCACTATATTTTCAATTGTGTTAAATATACCACATAACTATTTAATTGGTTCCAATATAGCCACCTGCCGTTAAATCCTAACGGAAAGATGATGTGGCAGTTAAAAACAAATTGGTATAATTACACATTTAATCCCTATTACTTAGGCATTTAATCATTTTAGTCCTATTTTTTATTTAATAAAATAATTAATTTTTTAATTAAGTGATGCCACTTGTCACCACTTCATTGGACTATTTATATTTGAGTTAATAATTTTATTTTACCCTCCAATGAGGTGGTGACACGTGTCACCACCCCCATTAAAGGAAGAAAATAAATTATACTCTACAATGAGAGTGGTAGGATTCAAACCAGGGTCTTGGTGGAGAGAGGCCTACTTGTTAACCATTAAGCCAAACACACATTTGTGATTAATTGTACAACATTTATTATTTACCTAATCTTTCACATGCCAGACTCCAAAAACACACTAACCAGCGACCAGTTAGTTCCATTACCTAATCGTTTTGTTTTTCACTTTCTTTTGACAATTTGCGTTTGAAAAGAAATTCCTGGTTTGTGTCCCAGATTTGAGATTATGGTCCTATATAAGAAAGTAGTGCTGCAGTGGCACTCGGCTTCATTCATGCAACAACACTCCTTTTAGTCCTTTCCCTTTCTTAACTGGAACCATGAGAAAGAAATAGAATTGAACCTATAAAAATCAGGGGAAATTATGGATGACAAGCTTTTAACTTTGTTTCTTTATTAAGGCTTGGGGTGATTTGTGGTGTTTAGGGTGGATAAATCTGATTTCGGTTAGCCTTTTATTACAAGAAAAACAATTCCCCTTAATTTAAGCCGCACACATAGATTTAATAAAATAATAGTGAAAAACAAATGTGTATTTTCTGGATTGAGATTCAATCTATCATTATTATCTCAATCTATCATTATTTTGTCTATTAATTTTTAATATGTTAATCATTAGTACCATCCACCTATGGATGGCGTAAATTATGCTTATGAAAAACGATGAACGGTGGTTAAGTATATATGGTAATGAATGCAAACTGAGTTAACTAACTCTTTATATAGTCGGTGAACTTGGTATTGAGTTTGGATGGCCAAAATTATTTTTCCATCAAATAATTAATGACAAGTTTTTGAAGTTGAAAATTTCGTTTAGATTTAAAATGACAAGTTTAATCCTTATTAATTTTTAAATTTAATTTTCACTTTTTTCTAAGAGCATTTTTTCGCGGCATGTCTAAAATAAACATTTTATCTTTTCAACAACAATTTTTCGACAACAATACTAAGCACTAAAGAATCTTAAACCTAACTTTTCAAATTACCTTTTTAAAATATTTTTTAAAATTATTTTTTCACCGCAATTTTCATAATAAATGCAGAACTTAAAATTTTATGACAATGTGTTAATACTTAATTTATTAATGATATATAAAATTATAATATTGTTTGATAACTAACTGATAGCAAATTACATTAGTTAAAGAGTTTGGTAAACTTACATGATATAAGATAGTTGTTTACTTATTTGAACAAATAAAATTACATATAAGGACATGATTATATTTCATATTTGTTTGAATAACTTATTGATTATCAATATTTGATATCTATTAATAAGTATTATATTATGAAAAATAATATTTTTAGTATATTATTACTAAGTATATTTGAAAGATGTATATATAATTTATTGTTTATGAAATTATCTTTTTATACAATTTGATTAATTATTAAACTTAAATTATATTTTTTGGTAAAAATAGGGATACGCACATGGGCCTCGTTAAAAACCTCCTTAAACCTAAGTGGAGGAAAAGAGTACCCATGATTGTATTACAAGATGGAGGTTAAAAAACAAAAAAAACCTAAGAGAAAAACCAATATAACTAAAGTCATGACGAACCAAAAACAAAGCTAAGAACACAACTAGACAACCTGCATGTGCTATGGTGGCCAACTAATCTCCAGGTAAGTCAAGAACATCGATCGAGTCCGCTTGTAACATCTCATCCACGCAAGGAGGAGCTGAATGGAAAATTCGTACCGAGAGTGAAGTGGAATCATGCATCTTGGCAAGAGTATCCGCCACCAAATCGTAGGACATGCAGAAAAAGGATAGTCCAAGCCCGTGATTACATCATACGTATATTTTTCCAGCAAATCATCATTCATGAGGTCCTGTCGATAATCCAAAATCAATGATAGGGCCTCGAGGGTATCCATCTCGAAGATGACATTGCGCCATCCTCCATTCCATGCACATAACATACCCTGAAACACGCCCCAAATCTCTTCCATGATTGGGGAGCATATACCTAAATATTTGTTAAAACTCAAGAGTCATTGCCCCGTGTAGTTGCGCAACCCCCCCCACCACCACCACACACACTCGGCACGGTTCTCACCAATCGAGCAGGCCTCATCTGTATTTATCTTGACCCACCCGAATTCAGGAGGAAACCATTTGGAGGAACCGGGAATTTGAGACTTTCCATGGAAACAATCCAGTTTCAAAGTGCGATCCGCAACACATTGTAGCTGCACTAATCTCAAACTGCAACATAGAACTAGTATAAAATTCATCTATTTAAAATGAAACAAATATTTAAATTATATAGGAAAATAAATTTCACTTCAAAAGAATATGTGAGTTATTTAAATATAATATAAATTTGTGAGATTAAAAAATATTAATTTACAAATGGTAAGAATAAAAGTGTGTTTACAACTCTTATACTCAATCCTCAAAACAATGCTCCTAACAATATTTAATTTTATATGATCCATTTTAATTCGCTCTTACAATCCTTTAATTATCAAACAACCAAAGTAGAACAAAACTCTAAGAGAGACTCAATCCTTTAACCTTAATTCAAGCTCAGTTTGCCAAACGGAATTATATATCATTATTACATTAAATATTAATCTATAAATTTAAATGACTAAAAATTTTAAGGCAAAAAAAACTTAACCAATTATTTGTAACAGCTTGTTATTTCTTTAAATAATAAAATCAATATTTTGTCAAAATAAATCTTTAGCCAAATTTTAGTCTCATTAAATCGTTCTATCAAAGCTTAATATAGAGATTGCAAACTTGTATTTGTTCAAAAGGAGGGTTGCACAAGTTCAATCTCGAAACTTAATATTAACTATAACTAAAGTAATATCCCTTATCTAATCAGTTTATCCATTGCAGTGTTGATTGCTTATCTTTGCCGCATACAATTTTTTTGACTGTTTATGCTAGTCCTCATGTTCAGTACATAAAGTTCCTTTGGGATCATCTTTCAGGAATTAACCCAGGGAACGATCATCCGTGGCTGATTGGAGGCGACTTTAATGCTATTTTGCAGATAGATGATCGGCGTGGCGGTCAAACGCGTCGTCATTGTATCAGTAAGGATTTCCAGAATTTTATTTTTTCTAATGCTCTTCAGGAAGTTGTTTTCAAGGGGCCGCGGTTTACTTGGGCTAGGGGCGATTTATATGAAAGACTCGATCGATGTCTTTCTAATGTGGCTTGGGCTGATTGTTTTTCGGATACGTTGGTCTTTCATTTGGATAGAATTGGTTCAGATCATCGACCCCTTCTTCTTAGTACATACTCTTTTGTGGATAATGTGGTGGAGAGGCCTTTCCGTTTTAATCCTTCCTGGCAAAACTCATCGGATTTTGTTACTCTCCTCAATTCTTCTTGGGATGTTAATTTGTCTTTTCAGGATAATATTGAGAAGCTGCGGATTGTTTTTTCTCATTGGGGTCGTCAACATTCTAGTGATATGGCTAGAAGGAAAAAACGTATTTTAGCTCGTCTCAAGGGGATTGATAAAGCTTTGGGTCTGAGACATTCTACAACCCTGAGTGATCTTGAGAAATCTCTGAAAATTGAACTGGAGGAAATTCTTGCTATGGAAGAGAGTATGTGGAGACAGAAAGCCCGGTGTGAGTGGATTAAAGATGGAGACCGGAATACTAGCTATTATCATGCGCTTGCGAATGGGAGGCGTAAGCGCAATACTATTTTACGGCTTCATGATAGTAATGGGTGTTGGGTTTCTGATCTCGAGTGTTTGAAACGGTTAGCTGTGGATTTCTTTGAGAATTTATTCACTTCGGAGGTTTCTAATGGTTACGCCTTTAATTGCCGCGGTCAATTTCAGTGATCGATCAGCAGGAATGTGAGGCGTTGATTAGGCCTCTATCGCGAGAGGAGATCCGGGATACTCTGTTCCAAATGCATCCGTCTAACTCCCCTGGGGTGGATGGGTTTCATGCTTCCTTCTATCAGCGTAACTGGGATTTAGTTGGTGAGGCGATATGAACTGTGATTCAGTGTTGTTTTTCTTCCGGGGTGGTGGATCCTGATCTAAATAAAACTCTTTTGGTGCTTCTTCCTAAAGTTGAGAACTCGAAAACAATTGCTCAGTTTAGACCTATCGGTCTCTGTACAGTGGTTTATAAAATTCTTAGTAAGATTGTGGTTAATCGGTTAAAAGCTTATCTGCCTCGATGGGTTTCAGAAAATCAAACGAGCTTTGTTCCGGGCCGGTCGATAACGGATAATGTGATCGTTGCTCAAGAGATTATTCATTCCATGAGGGGGAAGAAAGGCAAGACTGGTTGGTTTGCGGTAAAGGTTGATATGGAGAAGGCATATGACCGCCTAGAGTGGTCCTTTATTGATGATACACTGTTCGATATTGGAATTCCTACTCCGTTACGATCGCTTATCATGAGTTGTGTTTCGTCGGTGTCTACTCAAATTCTTTGGAATGGTAGTCCGACGACGAGTTTTCAGCCATCTAGAGGAATCCGGCAAGGTGATCCTCTTTCTCCATATCTCTTTGTGTTATGTATGGAGCGTCTAGCTCAGTCTATTCAGAGGGAGGTTAATCTAGGTACTTGGAAACCTTTCCGCTTTAAGCATAATGGGCCATTGATATCCCATCTTTTCTTTGCGGATGATCTTGTCCTGTTTGCGGAAGCTTCGCTTGATCAGTTTGATGTGGTTAGTAGAGTCTTGCGGGATTTTTGTGAGTGTTCTGGCCATAAAATTAGTATATCCAAGACTAATATATTTTTTTCTCATAATATTCATGCTTCCTTGCGGGATGATATTAGTGGAGCTTTTGGTTTTAACTGTGTCTCAGACCTTGGGCGGTATCTTGGTGTCCCTCTAATTCATGGAAGAATTACCAAAGGTACGTATCGCTATTTAATTCAAAAAGTGGCTGATAGATTATCTGGTTGGAAAGCGAGGTTGCTCTCGTTTGCTGGGCGAATTGTTTTGGCGAAATCTGTTCTTGCGGCCATCCATATGTATTGTATGCAGTCTATCCGGTTACCTACTTATGTGTATGTTGAGAATGAGCGGCTGATTCGGAACTTTATTTGGGGTCATGCTAGCGGGAGTAGAGGTTTTCATGCTGTTAATTGGGATATGGTGTGTTCGCCTATTTCAGAAGGTGGCCTTGGGTTAAAACGGTTGAGCTATCAGAACGAGGCTTTTCTTCTGAAGCTTGGTTTTCTTATGATTTCGGAACCAAGTCATCTTTGGGTCCAAGTTATTCGGTGTAAGTATGGCATCCCGGATGGTGTTCCGAATTCTCTTTCGATGAGACGGAGCTCGCGGCTTTGGCATGGTATTCAGCTCATTTGGACGGATCTTACTAGTAATGTTGTTTGGAACATTGGCAATGGTCAGCATGTTGATTTCTGGCGATACGCTTGGGTTGCTTCTTTTGGTCCTCTTTGCCATTACCTTCCTAATGGCGCGGATGCTGTTGATCGGTGTATCACTGTTCGTGATATGGTTACGCCTGATGGTCAATGGAATTGGGGGAATTTTGTGGATGCTCTCCCGGCAAATGTTGTGCAAGGTATCGCTGCTATTAAACCTCCAACATCCTCTTTGTATCCTGATACACCTGGTTGGAGCCTTGAGGATAACAAGCGGTTTACGATTCGGTCCGCGTATGGTTTATATGCTACTACGACTATGAGAACGACGGATCTGGGCTGGTTAGTTATTGTGAAATTTAGGGGTTTGCCACGGATAAAGCTTTTCCTATGGCAGGTTTATCATGGTCGCATTATGACTAATGCGGAGCGAGTTCGCCGCCATTTTGCAAATGATGCGAGTTGTCCTTTATGTGGGGGCGTTTCAGAAGACATTGCTCATGTTCTCCGAGATTGTAAATTTGTTAAAGGTATTTGGTTACATTTTGTGAAGCCGGAGGGGGTTGCCGTTTTCTTCAATTCGAACATTAACCGTTGGATTCTGGATAATATTAATTTCCCTACACGGTTTGGTCAGTATCATGCAGATTGGGATTTGCTGTTCGCTGCTATTTTATGGTTAGTGTGGAAGCGTCGGAACGCTATCGTTTTTGGGACGGTTGACGGTTCGCAAGAACCTCTGCTGTATCGGGCACAACAGCTCTACCGTGAGATGGTGCAAGCGTCCGTGCATTTGGAAACGAATGGTAATATGACGCGGAATGTGCCGTCTGTAGCACGATGGTTGAAACCTCCTGCCGGATGGTTAAAACTTAACGTGGATGCAGCTAGAAATACCTTAACCGGTTTCGCCTCTTGCGGTGGTTTGGGGAGAGATGAAAATGGCCGTTGGCGCTTTGGTTTCTCCAAGCGGATTGGAATTTGTTCTACTTTTGAGGCTGAATTATGGGCGGTGTATGAAGGTTTATCGACGACTTGGGTGAGGGGCGAATCTAAAATTATTCTTGAAACGGATAATAGGGATGTTTTTAACACCTTGGTAGCACGTGAGCCTTGGAAGATTGCTTCGAGTTTGGGCAGTCATCTTGCGGAGATACTCCCGCGGAATTGGGAAATCAAGTTTGCGTGGATTCGGCGGGATGCGAATGGCGTAGCAGACGCACTTGTGAAATTGGCGTTGAATTTACAATTTGACTACCACAAATTTTTCGAACCTCCTGCTGCAATCATTGAGGAACTGCACCGGGAAGCTAGGGAGGATTGAGAGTTTTTCGAATAGTGGAGCTTGGATGAGGTTTGGCAATTTGGCCATTTGGCGTGGTTCTGATTTCTGCGGCTATATTGATGCTTGGTTGATTTGGTTTTGTGGGTTTTATTTGGCTTAGCTTGTTTTGCTTCGGTTCTTTTGTAATCTAGCGCTACTATACGCACTCTTTTTCCTCCGATAGGTTTATGAAGGTTTTTTAACGAGGCGTATAGTAGGTGCTTCCCCTTTAATTAAAAAAAAAAGTAATATCCCTTACAAATACTCGATAATTCTTTTTTTAAAATGAAATACACGATAATTCTGAAGTTCGGAAATTGATACAAGTATGGTACTGGCACATATCTTGGTAAAATTGGAAATATGTACCCCATCTAGTTTTCAAAAGGCTTGCAAATTAGATTGCATACTTGTATTTGTTCTTGCTCTCGGCCGAAAACAAATATGATATATCATATATAGCTCTTAGGGCGTGTTTGGTTCACGGAATGAAAGATTACTCCTAGGAATAAGATTCCTGGAATGTAACATTACCTGGAATGTTACGTTACCTTGTTTGGTTTATTTGGTAGGAATGTAAGATTATTGTGTTTGGTTGGAGGTAAATAAGATTATCTGAAAGTGAAATTTACTAAATTGACCGTGTGTTATATTTTTTTTAACGTGTTAAACTTTCAATATTAAATTAAAAACATATGCACAAAAAATTGTTGAATTATTTTTGTTACACTATTTAAAATTTACAAAAATAATATATTTATCTTATTATTAATATAATTATTATATTAACTATTTTTAATTAAAATATAATTTATATTTACATACTCTCGTTAATTTCTATTAAAATATTTTTTGTGAATTTTTTAAATGCTAAACTTTTAATATGCTCAAATTTTTAATTTTTTATTACTTGTGACAGATTGCCAAGTAAATTAAAGTAAATAAGTTGTGTAATACTAATAAGAATTTATATCATAAGTACCTACTAAAATATTTTATAAGATGATAAATATCTTATAAGTAAAAGAATATTGTGTGAAAATATTACCTCTTAACTTATTAATTTACATCGCATATATTTAATCATCTAATTAAATTAAATAAAGGATCTATGTGAACAAAATTCATTAACTTGGGGTAATATGGTCAAAATGGCGGGAATTGACAAATACCTAAGAAAACCAAGGGAATCACATTCCCACCATTTAATAAAAAAAGACAAATATTGGGAATACAATATTACCCCTTGGAGGAAATATTTTCTAGCCAAACGTGGGTATGTGATTCCGAAAAAGATCATGCCCCTAAGTAATGATATTTTCCGCGAACCAAACGCCCCCTTAGGAATAATATAAAAATCATTTTTATGTATCTTGTTTAAATCATTATTATTGTAAACAGTCATTAATCCATTAACAGAAGAACCATTGATCTCAGCCCAAAATAAATATGGATCCGCGGCCCATATCCAAACAGGAAATCTAAAAATTAAAGGAAAAACTCGGAGAAAATTTACACCGAATTATCAGAGCCAGGTTTCGATCCTGGGACCTGTGGGTTATGGGCCCACCACGCTTCCGCTGCGCCACTCTGATTTGTTGACATAAATGGAGGACTAAGCATATTTAATTCATATATATTATGAAATTCAAAACAGCCTTCTCTTTCCTGATTAATATCTATTCGTTATAATTAAATTTAGGCTTTATTCTTAATTTAGTCCTTGAAGTATACCCATTTTCTCACTTTACCCCCTTTAACTCTCATTTTTCTCAATCTACCCTTTAAACTATTTCCCATCAATTTAGGCTTTATTCTTTATTATGATGTTTTATTGTAATTATTTAATTTAGTTCAGAAAATTATTTTAAATATTTCAAAATTTCAATTAAATATTTTTACATTATGACACTCCCAATATAAATGCTACTGATTGAGGTGTCATAATATTATTAAAATCATCTAATTCTTTTTTCTCTTCTGATTATAGGGATTGAGAGGACTGAAAGAAACACAAACAAGAACAAATCTCTTATCAGTGTGCCTCTAGGCTCTAGTACATGCTGGTACTTTAAACTTGGCTTTGGATGTTGCATTTTGATCAGATTATTAATGAACTTGTCCTTACACCAAACTTAACACGGGCTAAATCTTTCATTGCTGATTTGGATAAGCAGTTAATCAAGTTTAGCATAGATCTAAAAGTTACTTGTGAAAGATGAAAGTTATTGGATAAACTACACAAGTACATCTTTCTCTTTTGGCTATCCAACTATCAAAAGTATAAAATGAACACTTCAAATTATAATTTTGTTTTTGTTTTGTCACCAACCGTTAGTTCATAACAGAATGTTGATGAGTAGTTTATGAATTTGATATGATAATAAATTTAGTCTTTAATATTTATACTTTGTATTAAATTGATACTAATTTTAAAAATTTAACTCCTGACATTTATAAATTGAATTAATTTAATCTTGATAATCATTCAGAAGATTTAATTCAAAATAAATCAATACAAAACTGTTGCACCCAACGTCATTTAGAGATTGCAACTTAAATAAGCTCATTTTTTTGACATTCATAATCTATTCTTTGTCTTTCACAATAAACAAGTCAGATAAATCATTAGTTACATGAGTAAAGTAGAAGCTAAAACTTTTTAGTTGTTCAGTACTTTCTATGTAACAAAAATTGGGAGCATCATCTTCCTATCCCTTGTATTGTACCATGATGGACTTAAATATAGCATCCGTCAATGCAACTTCTTCATCGCTCTTTGCCTTCACATGCATCACAAGATCAGCCCCGACGAATGAGTGTTAATGATGCTATGACTATTTTGTTAAAAATCGGTAAGATTAGTGACTGGAATGTAAATGTTCAAACTTCGGTGCTATAAAAGAAACTAACTCAAATATTAGTGGCTGTTTGTACAGTTTAGCCTTTTTAAAGGATATAAATAAGAGCAAAAATGCAAGGCTAATTTCGAGCTGTTATTCTCCGCAGTACCAATTACCAAACAGTAACACCAATGAATTTTCGGGTTATAAATAAGATCAAATACGATCGTCAACGTGGCCACAAAATCTTACCCATGGATATTCTACAGAAAGACGCCAGCTCCTCTTCTACTTCTTGTTTCTCTCATTTTTGCTCCTCCGCGCTTAGAGCCAAAACCCTCAAATCCTCCTCCCCTGATGGTTCCGGCGAGGGCCTTATCCGCCGACTCGGCGTCTTCGATCTCCTCCTACTCGGCGTCGGCGCATCTATCGGTGCCGGTATATTCGTTGTCACCGGAACCGTCGCTCGCGACGCCGGTCCTGGTCCGTACCTATTCTCTCCCTTTCATTTTATCGGATCGCGGATTTCATTTCTGGATTTAACTTTTGGGCGCATTTCAAATCTGTTGCAGGAGTGACTGTTAGTTTCATACTCGCGGGAGCATCTTGTGTGCTGAACGCGCTGTGCTATGCTGAGCTAGCGTCACGGTTCCCCGCCGTAGTCGGAGGCGCGTACTTGTACGCGTATACGGCCTTCAATGAAATTACTGCTTTTCTTGTATTTATGCAATTGATGCTGGATTATCATATTGGAGCTGCTAGTATCGCGCGTAGCTTAGCGAGCTACGTGGCTACCATTTTCGAGCTCATTCCTGCTTTGAAAGGAAATATACCCCCCTGGATTGGCCATGGTGGTCAAGAATTTTTTGGAGGAGCTTTGTCTATCAATATTCTGGCTCCGATTCTTCTTGCCCTTTTGACTATTGTTCTCTGTCAGGGTGTTAAAGAATCTTCTGCTGTAAATTCTTTCATGACTTCAACCAAGGTACTCTCTTTCTTTAAGACTGATGATATCTGTTTTTCCTTTCTGAAAGTGAAAAAAAGGACAAAAATGGTGCCTGGATAGTGGATACTAAAGCCAATGAGATTTGTGAATAATTAAAAGTTAGCGTTTGGCCTTTGTGAGTATCAACTAACAACATAATTGGGAACTTTTTGGAACATTATAAGTAGTAAAAGGACCAAAGACGGAAAAAAAGTGAAATGGGAGTAAGTGGTAACTGTTTTCCGCGTTAACTGTGTTGCAGGTTCTCATTGTTATTTTTGTCATTATTGTCGGATCTTTCAAAGTTGATGTAGATAATTGGTCTCCTTTTGCTCCCAATGGTTTTGAAGAAATATTGACGGGTGCTACTGTGGTATTCTTTGCGTATGTCGGGTTTGATGCGGTTGCTAATTCTGCTGAAGAATCAAAGAGACCGCAGGTATTCTTACTTTGAGAGCAACTCAAAGTCTTATGCTTCATTGTATTGTAATTTATGTTGCAAATGTTTATCTTGTATCGCATTCCTATGTAGTGTCTGCATGATATTTGGAGTTTTGTTCTTTATATTTTCCCTGTTTTGACTTTGATATTTCAGCGGGATTTGCCGATAGGAATCTTGGGAAGTCTGCTTATATGTGTTATTTTATACATTGCTGTTTGCTTGGTGATCACTGGGATGGTACCGTACAACATGCTGGGAGAAGATGCTCCTTTAGCTGAAGCTTTTACATCCAAGGGTTTGAAATATGTTTCTATTTTAATCAGTATTGGAGCTGTTGCTGGGCTTACAACAACTCTTCTAGTTGGTCTATACGTCCAGGTGAAGTAACTTGGAATTTCTATGTTTTTGTTATGTGATGATGTCCTTCTTGAGTGACATGTTCCTAAGTGCACATGATCAAATGCTTGATAGAGTGTTTTTCTGAGCAGTCTCGATTATATCTTGGGTTTGGAAGGGATGGTTTACTGCCTTCAATATTTGCTAAAGTGCATCCGAAACGCCACACGCCTGTTCATTCTCAAGTCTGGGTCGGTATCATTGCTGCTGTTTTGGGAGGGCTATTTAATGTGCATGTCCTATCACACATTCTTTCAGTTGGCTCACTGGTATGCCTTTTTTTTTTCTTCTTTTTTCAGTATCTTTTCCCAATATTTGCTTAATTGTATATGTTTATTAAGTTCTCAAATTATTGTGCCTTTTACATTGAAAATGATTGATACCAAACATGCATTGCTCAGAAATTTAGGTGTTACCTGCTTCATCATATGCTATATTCATAGTATCATGTGTAAGTTTTGAAGTAGTTTATTTCAGCTTTGGATGGAAGCCGATGTGTATCTGCAGAATTTATTTCTTTCTACTAACCTTTAACTATAAAGTGCATTTGTTGGTTTCTGTCAACATGAAGTTATTTATAGAAGTGCACGTATTGGATGGTTGTGGAGTCCAAGGAAAGTGCATGCATAAATTAGGTTGATGTTTTGAAGGAGAAATTGCATTCGTCTGTACATAATTGTGAAGCACATGCACCTCATTTTATGCTTTGATTTTTTTCAGACTGGCTATTCTGTTGTTGCTGCATGTGTTGTAACTCTTCGCTGGAAAAAAAGGACAGAAAATCAAGATTCTTCAAAATGCATGTCAACCTGGTGTGAAGGTGTCATATGGATTGTCATACTGGCATGCTGTGGTTTTGCTACTGGAGCTCTTTATCGTTTCGGCGGTTCCTTTATTTTTATAATTGTTGCATTGGTGATAGCCATATTGGCTTGTGCTGCTCTTTGTTTCCGCCAGGTGAATGAATTTATCTCTATACATAATTTTCTTTTCTACTTTTTCTTTTCAATCCCAGGAAGAATGGAGCCTTTTATTGATTGCAGTTTTGGCTTTTCACAGTGCACACTTTTTGCTTTTGGCTTTGTTTAAAATGGTCAGCTGAATATTGTATACCTCTAATAAGATTTTCTGAACCCATTAATGTACTTTTCTCAGGATTATTCAGAAGCTCCAGGGTTTTCCTGTCCATGGGTTCCTATTGTGCCATCTGTTTGCATCTTTTTCAACATCTTCCTGTTTGCACAGGTATGCCTGCAAAATGCCCTAACCACACTCCTTTGGAATTAATGCGTTGAATTCGTAAAACCAATTAATAAAGGAGTTGGCCAGTGTTAATAAGCTTCTTTTCTTGGCACAGTTGCACTATGAAGCATGGATTAGATTCGTCGTCCTCAGCTTAATATCTGTTGGTATTTATGCATTTTACGGACAGTATCATGCAAATCCAAGTTCAGATGAGACAATTATTTACCATATGGCACCCGAAGAAGATGGACATTAGTCACCTGTGCTCCTTGGTAGGGCTTGTAGTTTATCTTTCGTTTAGGCCATTGTGGTAGTGCTTGTAGTTTATCCTTCCATTAAGTCATCATCTGCATATAAATCTATTTGTAATAATAGATAGAGAATTATATTAGACTTTGTTGGCTTCTTTGCAGACTAATAAATAGAGAATGTGTGTATTTACATGGTCTTTATCTGCACTTCATTCTTGATTTCTTATCATAACAGTTCCGGATTAATTAGAGTAAATGCTTTGTATATTGAATAACACACTGGTGAATGTGTCAACTCAAAATGAAGCAAACAAAAGAGGAATGGCTCAAAGAAATTAGAGTACATACTCTCTATATTGAAGAATACATTTATTTATAGTTGAATTCCTTTAAACTTAATCATACAAATTGAATTATATTGACTGTTCAAATGTAAATTTATCTAAAAGATATGCTTTTAAGAAAATTTTAACTTTTATATATTAGAGTATTTTACAAAGTGATCAGACTTGAAGTATATAAAGCTTCTTAAATAATCCAAGAATTAGACTTGTCCTAATGGATTAAGTAATCTCAAATTAAGTATATAAACCTAATGGCCTTATTCACTGTCCATTTTGCACGAATGTGACATGTCTTTGCATTGCATATGCATGGACCATGGAGATACATTTTATATTCAACTTTTGAAGAATCAATCCATTAGTTGCCTTCAATTGTTTCAATTCATACTAACATATAGAGTGAGTTAGGTTTGTGAAATATAAGACTACTTTTAGATTATTTTGTTTGGTTTAATAATTTTATCACATAAAATTAATGTAAGATTTTTAATAATTGACCCTTTTTAGAGAAGTTAATTCAATCCCCAAAGGACACGTCTCTTGTAATGAATAAGCAGAAATACTACTTTATCGATTTATAGCAATATTACTTTACATGTACTCATGCTTTATTTTGTTGATAATTTAGGAAAATAACATCTCGGCTTTTGGCCGACTGATTGTCACCTATGTTTGATTATAACCCTTGTTGGGGTTCTCCTCTATCTTCTTTTTTTTTTCTCATTTTTTAGTTTTTATTTTTACATATTTGAATTTTTGTGTGTTTTGGTTTAACAAGTTTTCACAATTTTTATTGTTTTATGCTCTTGTGGCATATTTTTCTAGTTTTATGGTACGTTTTTCGGCCCTCGTAATATATATTTTTTTCTTTTTTTAAGATTAAATTTGGTGTCGCCTCTATAGTAGGCGGTTATTTGATTGTCATGTTTGATCTACCCCTGTTTTGGACCCTCGTATTGGTTCTTTTGTATTGATAAATGTTTGCAATCACCAACAATAGTTCGTGGCTAAGCTAAGAAAAACAAGTTTTGTCAACGTGCTATTATTATTATATGTATTTTTATGTTAGTGTTTATAATGTTTGTCTTTCACCGACGACAATAATGTTTGTTTATCTATAATTTTTTCAAGTTGTTTGGTTAGGTTTTAACCTTCTCATTGTACAATCTTATCGCATGCTTTAACGCCTAGTTTATACACTTTAATAATTTTTTTTTGGAGATATTACCGATTAATTTGATTAGCCTTCCCCTAAATTTTTCTTGTAGCTTTATTATATTTAGTTATTTACTCATTGTTCAATAAAACGAACCGTTGTTATTTGTCAAAAAAACAATAATATTACATCCCCGTAAAAATGTTCAAAATTGTGAACAAATTATAATTTAATAATGAATTAGACATGTAAATATAGTTTGGTTACAAAGAGAGTAAAGTTAGATATGGAGGGAGCAGATTTCAAGAGTGTAATATTTGCCATGGCCATTGTTGAAATGACCAAAATGACCTTCCCCATGGTAGCTCCACTATGGGTGGAAAAAAATCAAAACCGTTGCTCTTATGGGTCAAAAACACCTTAAACGTCGCCATATAGACGGAAAAATCTTTATTTGGTGAGATTATGGATTAGAGGAGTGAGTGAATTAACGATTATGGCTGAAGTAGTGAAATCTGTAGAACCTGGTAGCGAAGAGGATATACTAACGAGAATCGAAAACAAATCTGAGAAGATCGAGAGCTTAATTAAGCAGTAAGGTTTTCTAAAACGAAATCAAATGTCGCATTTAAATTTTGGAAATGCAATAAAAATAACCCTAATTATGTAGGATTGATTTGATCCTATCTCAGGTTTAAACCCGTTGAAGCTCTTAAAATTGCACTCGAGGACTCTCCTCCCCAAGACGAACGCTGCAAGGTTTGGTAACCAAAAACATACATTTTTTTTCAGTTTTTTTTATTTAAATATAGAAAGAAATAAGCTTTTGGTTTTTGGACAGTCTGCGAATTGGACAGTTGTGCACAAAGCATTAATGGCCATAAAAGATATTGAAGGAATGCTCATTTCTTTAGATCCCAAGTACTATGACATTCTTATGAAGTGAGTCCCTTAGTTGAATAATGCCTGATGGCTGGGGAAATTGCAGGCACATTCTCTGTAATTTGCATATTCGATATCCCGAATCAATGACGATGGTGGTTGTTATGTTTTACAAGGTATGTGTACAGAGGATTGTCGACCGGAGATCCCGCCACCTGCGATCGGTGCCTTAAGATCCATGAGAAGCTCACAGAGAAAGCTGGTTTTGGATGCATACTTCGTTCACTTGCAGACACTCTCAACACAGTTTGATTCTTTCTAATTGCCCTTTCTTCCCTGCAAAAAAGATTATGTTTGGCATTTTCTCCTCGTTATTGCACTTGTATCACAAACACAAATTTTGTTCCATGGCTGCAATTATCACTTTTTGTTTTGAAGCCTACACAAATTGAAGACTGATTGTAGTCGGAGACTATAATTTTTTTTCCCCTGTGAATCGACTGTTTCCCTCTCTGTTTGCATCAGTTAAGGAGTATTAACTATCATTGTAAGAATCCTTTTACTTTTTAATACATTACTTTTAACTGAATTCAAGATAAAATAAGCGCAATTGATACAGTGGTTTTCTATAAAGGCTTTATTTTTTTTAATCATAGTATAAAGGCTTTGTCTAATCTATGCCTTAAGTTATATTTAATAACATTAATTAAATAAAAAATTTATTGTTATATTTTATATGAAACATTTAATAAGAATCTCATTTAAGAAGATTCATTGATTATTTAACTTATTTAATAATATTAATTCTCACGTTAAGTTGTTTAAGTGTTTAGGGTATAGAGTTTTTTATCGTTTAGGGTTACAATTTTTGTTTAGGATTTAGAGTTTTTGTTTATGTTTAGGATTTAGGTTTTAGGGTTTATGAATCATTTAATCTCTAAACCCCTAAACAAAACTATAAAGCCCTAAAATCCTAAACACTAACCTTAAACCCTAGGCCTAAACAAAAAACTCTAAGCTTAGACAAAACCATAAGCCCTAAACAAAACCCTAAACCCTAAACCTAAATAAACAAACCCTAAACCCTAGACAAAACCCTAAATAAAAACCCTAAACCTTAGATAAAAACAATACACCTTAAATAAAACCATAAACCCTAAACACTAAAAAAACACTAAACCATAGACAAAACCCTCAACCCTAAACCAAAACCTTAAACCCTACAACCTAAATTTTTTGGATTAAAGTAAATATATATAAACACTAAACAAAACCCTAGACAAAAACCCTAAACCTAAAACCTAAACCTAAACAAGAACCCTAAACCTTAGATAAAACCCTAAATTATAAACATTAAACCCTAAATAGTAAACCATAAACCCTAAACAAAAACCTTAATCCTTAAACAATACAATAATCCATAAACCCTAAAACCCTAAACCCTAAAAAAAACCATAAACATTAAACATTAAACAAAACTCTAAACAAAAAACCCTAAACCCTAGACAAAACCCTAAACCCTAAGTAAAAACCCTAAATCCTAAAACCTAAAATCTTTGGATCATAGTATATATATATAAACCCTAAACAAAACCATAAACCCTAAGCAAAAAACCTTAAACCATAAACACTAAACAAAATCCAAAACCCTAAACCATAAAAACCATCCCCTAAACCATAAAAACCCTAAACCTTAAACAAAAAACCACAAACCTAAATTCTAAATCCTAAACCAAAACAAAAAACCCCAAACACTAGAAAAAATTCCTAAACCCTAAACAAAACAATATAACCATAAACCCTAAACCATAAACACTAAACAAAAATGTAACCCCCTCGACCCGACCTAGACGCTTGACCGAACCGAACGAGTCACACGGGGAATATTGAAGTAAACCGAGAAGATTCACCTCAATAAATGACCCTTTTTTATCTTATCTAGATGCACATTATCATCCTATATGATTAGAGCTCGTAGCGGAAGAAACCTCAACTCAATCAGACATCGATTAGACATTCGTTTGACAACATTCATGTTCTAGTGACCAAATTGTAATTTCTACAAATTATATGGACTTAAGTCAATTTAAAGTTACCACCCTTTAATTAGTCATATTTCATGCCACGACGTCAAATTTCAACTCAATTTAATAATTCAAACTCATTTAATTGCATGAACAACATTCATGGACTAAAACGTAAAAAAAATAGAACCTCAAAAGATGCCAAATAACTAACAAAAGAACTGAGCGTATTGATACGCCCAAGCCCGTATCGATACGCGAACTTCCAGAAAGCCTCCCATGTTTTGATAACCTCGAACCCATACCGGTACGCCCCCGCGTACTAAAATAACTCACTTTTTCCTCTTGAACCGTATGGATACGGGTCCCCGTGTATTGATATGCCAAGCCTAATTTGGCTTATCCGTACCAATACAGTGGTTCCCGTATTGATACGTCTGGGCTTAAAATGCTCCATTTTGCTGGTTAAATGCACTTTGATGCAATACAAACCATCTAAACATGCTTCTAACATATACACAACATATCTAAGGATCGATCCTCAACCAAACATGGCATATTCAACATCAACTCAGGGTATCATACTTCAAATAGAAATCTACATGCATGCTTTCTATAAACCAAACCAAGCATAGTTCAAAAATCATATCAAAGCGTAAACCAAACAACAAAGGTCATTTACAAGTCCAAGACAACAACATAAACTTGCTCAAACATGGAGTTCACTCATATCTCCCAAAAGCACAACAGATTCCCCATTGCCCTTATCACTTATAGTCTAATACTAAAACATACGTTCAAGTAATGAAGTCTTTCTTGATCCCTTGCTTCCTGCTGCCTTCCAAGCTCTAATTCTCTGTATTGATGGACAAAGAGAGCGCAAGCACACAAGGCTTAGTGAGGAGTGTTAAAAACAAAACACCATCAATGCATTTTTTTTTCAAAACCATATTGAAATCTCATTTCAATTAGTTCAAATCATCATTTGAAACATCATGCTCTTAAAACCATGCACTTTAACCATTCAAAAACCAGCATGTTAAATCAATTGCAACATGTATCATAAAACCACATCAACTCACATTGCTAACCTCAATTTAAGCCTTCAATGCACAACATACCATATGCAAAGCTTAAAGAGTAAACATGTATAAATATCATTATACAATATATGATACATCAACAATTATATTGGCTTACAAGTGATCATTAACCAAGTTTCATTTTCAAATCACAACAACATCGGATACACAGGTTCACAAGTGTTGTCCCAACACTTCATACATTCTCACCGTCATCTCAAAGTTCACACACAAGAGTATTCGATACACAATATAAACCCCTCAACCGTTTTGACACCCAATGTAGAGTATTCAGTACACTATTTAAACCCCTAAACACCACTCATCGGTAGATGTATAACCCACTAACGAGAGATGAGTCACTACACTTCCTCGATCGTTAGGGTACTTGGATGGAGTATTCGGTACACCGTATAAACCTCTTAACATCCAAGGCAACTTGTTTATATTGCACTCAATCTTATAACCGGCTAACTATATCTGATAGCATTTTCAAAACTATTTCTATACCATCACTTGCCAATATAATTCACATTTAACCAAATACCTCACTATTTTCAAAGCATCAACATTAAACCATTTTCCAATGCAACAAACCATGCTTTAAATACAAGTATAAAACATATACTTACAAGGATCACTTACCATGTGCATCCTTCATCATCTCATAATTAAAAATAGTATATTGCATATTTTAAACACGCTTTAATAATAGGTAACATGTAATCAAAACCAAGAGCATAAAAATCATTTCATAATAGCACGACCGAGAGAGAAAACTACTTTATACTTACTTCCGAACTTATATAAGCGTTTCAAGCTCAAATCTAAATTTCCAAACCACCTTTAAAACATTTTAAAGCTGAAATCCACGTTCTCACTGTAACACCATTACCAGTATTTAAACCCTAATACTGGTCAGACTATCACATAATAAATTTCTAACAAATCATAAAAATTATTTACCTAAAATTGACCATTTTCCACTTGTCTCTTTATCACGTAGGAAAATTTTTAATCAACCAAAATAATTTCAAATTCAAGCAGCAACTTAGCAGTTTATAAGTACAACATACAAATAATATAATTACCTAAAAACTACCTAATTTAAACATCTAATTGTTGGTCATTTGATTCTTTTTTTCTAAGTTACCCGATAAATAAATTAGTAATATTAATAATCATTTTCACAATTATAACTATCCATCATATACTAATAGCATAAACCAACTTATAGGTTATTACCAACCATATTACTAAATTTAGCACCCACTCATTCTTAAAATATACATGCCAACTAGTAATAGCAAAATATGTTTAAGAACGTCATTACTGATACTACAAAAGTACTTCCTGATTCTAATGCTTTATAATTTTTTACTCCTATTGCTAATTTTTACCTACGCGTGAAAACCATCACACGCTAAGTACACACTTAGTGAGGCAATAATAAAAAATACAGTACAATGCTACATATTTATAAATGTGCAATAATAATCATTACCATGTATTAAGATCATTAGATATGCCTTACCATCATGTTAATCATGTATTAACATAATATAACCCGAAAATTAAATATTTTATCAATATAATTGCCATTTATCTCATAAGCTCGACAGCTTAATAACATGTTTAACATTTATTATTCAATAAAAAATGCCCAAACATAAGACTATGAGGACCCTGGGTACACGAGTCAAATATGCATCGAAGTGCTAATTCTTCACTAAAGTGCTTTACCAGCACCGAAGTGCTATTCTGCACCGAAGTGCTATTCCGCACAGAAGTACTCTATCGCACTGCAGTGCTATTTCTTTTTGACATATACTATGGTACCATCTCAACATTTATTCTGACATATACCATAGTACCATCTCAACATTTATTCTAACAAATACTATAGTATTATCCCAATAACTCTATGGCATGCCAATTATACCCTATTTTCTCAATACCTTATTTGGGCATATTTTTCACGTTTATTCAATCTATGAAAAAGTATATTAATATTATAATACATTGGGCAGTTTATAACCGAAATAAACATTTCATATCACAATATCAAAATATCATATATAACTAGTGATCATGCATTTATGTTCAACCATGAACTTATTTAAAATATATCCAATATGTAATCAATAACATCAATATCATGCCAATATAAATAAGGTAGACTCATCGCAAGTCTTACCCATGATGTATAAAACATCCATGTATCATGAATATGCATTGCACTCACCTTAGTCATTTATTAACATGCCTCACTAAGTTTTACTTTACCCTTTTTTTCCCCTTTCTTCGATTGTTAACATGATCCCGATTTTGATCACGATCTTTATGTACATTATTTATAACAAATGTACATTTGAAATTACATGTTAGTACCATACTAACATAAATACATAATATGAAGATAATTTTCTAATTTCCATCTTATACATTTCATATCAAGCTTCATATTTTCAATGCTATTCAAAATGGTCTTTGCCACTTAACTTTCTATTTCAAGCTTCAAAGGATATAATCAAGCATTATAACATATCATTCAAGTATAATACCTTTATTTTAGAACAACTCGACTTAAATCTTAAATTTTTCACAATATACAATTTGGTCCTCAAACTTATACAAATCTCCAAATTAGACCAAATTAACATTACAATGCATGTAGAATCCTTTAAACCTCATTTCTAACCTTAGGGAAATTTTTTAATATTTTCCCTAATTTTTTCAAGGTAGCCAAATACCAAAGGTCACTATTGACCTAATTTCCAACTTGAGTCTTACATGAATTCAACCTCTAAACCTTACTTTCATGCATTTACAATCAATCCCACTTCAAATTTCTTTAATATCCAAATCAAAGAATGATTCATAAATCATTCAAACAGTTATTCAAACATAATACCTCAATTTATAATCTAGTAGCCTGCACTACTTTGAAAGAAATATTTCTATAAAATAATCTACAACCCAGAATTCAATTTCGTTTGTTCTGAAAGAAACTAGATTCAATAAGATTTTCAACCATATAAACTAATATCTCAAATTCAACTCAAGCGATTTATAAAGAATTTTCAAAGTCAATTTCCAGTGTTGAAATCGAAATAGACTGCTACTCTATTTTCTGACCTTTCATCACTTAAAAATTCATATCTTTTAATATACAAATTGAAATCAGTCGCCGTTTATTTTAAAGAAAACTAGACTGAACCAGAAATACAATGATATAAAACTCACTTTTTAATTATTTTTGTGGAAATTTGTAACATATTAGGATCATTGTGGATATTTTTCGGGGATCCTCACGGTTATTATTCGGTTACGGTTCGGTTATTCTCACAGTTCGAATATAGCAATTCATGTTCTTATCCCCATTTAAGCTTCGTTGATAAAACTTCACTCATCATGTCCCTATCCCTGTATATGAAAATTTCAATTATTTATCATTCATGTCAGTTCGGATCCCAACGATTTTTTAATATTACCCGCCCAGTTTGCAGCCCTAGTTGAGTTCAGCCGATTAGAGCTACAGCGTGGCATGGGAGAATGAAAAGAGGATTCACGTGGAAAAGACATATGCAGCCTGACACGTGTGAAAGGATAGAGGATGACACGTGGTTGTATACCATTGTCATCTTCCTCCATTTCTACGAGACACCTCAATCATCGGTACCCTTATCTTCCTTAACTCTCAAAATTACCATTCAACCCTTTCCATTATTTTCTCATTTCTTTCTACCTCACTCTATTCATAATAGTTAAAGTCCAAACAGCACTTAGATAATAATGGACTTTTAACTTCAAATGTCCAAACAGATCTAAATCATAACCGGGCCGGACTGCCTGGCCAATAACAGGTCTAATTACAGGCTTTCAAGTTTCAATGAAATATGGGAAGGGGGTGGAGGGTATAAATGTAAATTAAGTAGAATTTTTGAACGAGAGAAAAAGATTGGGAACGTGGGGGTATTGGCGGAGGATAGTGGGAGTAACCGTCTTAACCGTCATTACCGAAAGAAAGAGAACATAAAAACAAAGAGAAGAAGAGTAGAGTCCATAATTAATCTCAAGGATTTTCAGATTAAAAGAAAAAGTATATCAGACCAAATTCATTATCCAAAATTCTTCACTCGGAGAAGAGAACGCGCCTTTCCTTCGTTTAGTTTCGGGATTTTCATTAGGGCAATGGAAGGAAACCGAGTAGAGATGAGTCAGATAAGGAAAGGGCCATGGAAAGCGGAGGAAGACGAAGTGCTGATCAACCATGTCAAGAAATACGGCCCTCGAGACTGGAGCTCCATTCGATCCAAAGGCCTTTTGCAACGAACCGGCAAATCTTGTCGTCTTCGTTGGGTTAACAAACTGAGACCCAACTTGAAGAAGTAAACCCTACTACTCTGCAACTTTCATTTCCTACTACTTGTTTGTAATTCACCGGTATTTCTTTGTTTGAATCTTATTAGTGGGTGTAAGTTTACCGGAGAGGAAGAGAGGGTGGTGATAGAGTTGCAGGCGCAGTTTGGGAACAAATGGGCTAAAATTGCGACGTATTTGCCTGGGAGGACTGACAATGACGTCAAGAATTTTTGGAGCAGTAGGCAGAAGAGACTGGCTAGGATTTTGCAGAATTCGGGGACACCCTCTTCTTCTTCTTCTTCCTCCTCCAGATCACTCAAAGTAAAAAAGGAAATCCCTGGCTTTCATGATGTTCCTGTTATGGAGGTAAACCTATTCCAATCTCTTTAGTTTCAAGTGCTTTCTGGGATTATCTTAATCACTTTTGTCGTCTGGGGATGTTTGTTAATTAATATTCCATACAATGTATTTGATTAATTGGCTCAAAGAAAACTCTGTAATATTCCATACAATTCATCATAGTTTCTTCTGTAACAACAGTGAATCATGAGTGGTTTAGATGGTAAAGTTTAATCCTTTTCTTATGGTGTGTAAAGATTATGTTTTTCTTTTCTTTTTCGGGTCAAATATAAGGCTCCGAATTTGAGCTCATCAATGGAGGAATTATCATACTCTAAGGGGCAATCTTGTTCATCATCATACCTTGACAACTCTCAGACGACTATTAAAGTGGAGCAATTCACAGACCTTGTGAATCCAAAGTTGTATACCGATGCAAACATGGCTCAAGTTGAGCTCATGTCTCGAGGGAAAACCCCATATGCGGAGGCTCAGTCTCAGGTTTTCTTCCCTCAGATTCCGCAGCCACAAGCGTACCTGACGTTATCACTAGAAAGCCAGGACCTTTTGGCTAAATTTGAGGACCCTTACTTTTCTCAAGTGTTTGCGCCAATGGATGTCCCAGAACTTGAGGGTGGGAATATGAACGTGGAGCAGCCATTTCTTGAAGCAGTGAGAAGCAGTGGGTTTGGAGCAAAGGACGAAAGTGATAACCCCATGACCCCGGATGCCTTCTTCGATGATTTCCCAGCTGACATGTTCGATCAAATGGAGCCGCTGCCAAGTCCATCAGAGTAATCTCCTAGTTATCCTTATCCCCAGGGCAAAGGAAATTTGACTTTTGTTTAACGTTTCTAACTAGTTTTCTGTAGTTACAACGTTGACTTGCCTTATATTATTTGCTGTTTCATTGCGTAGGGACTCATTTTAAGTAACAAATGGTTGGTTCTTCATTTGTCATTCATGTGCTAATGTGTATAGTCAATGGCATATCTTATTGACAAAAAAAAGTCAATGGCATATCAAGTGTTTGGTAGTTTGCATTATTGTATACTTGAATAATTGTCGAACATAAAATGAACCACACTTGAAATAAAAATTGGGTACTACTAGATTTTACTACCCGACTTGCTCCAGTAACGAAACTAGAAAAACTTTTGAGGCTAAATTTAAAATGAAAATTTTTTAAGCCCAAAATGCCCTGTTTGGCAATTAGATGTTAGCTAATAGTTGATTGCATTAGCTTATTTGATTAGCGGATTACATTTGATGATTGTGTAAAAGTGTTTAGTAAAATTAATTGATAGTTGTTTGATTGTTTAAACAAACAATATGACATATATATAAGGACATGATTATAATCAATCTTTGTTTAAATAATTTATTAGTTATCAATATTTTGTATCTATTACTCGAAAAAATATTATTTTATATCTATTAATATTAATTAGATTATGAATAAAGTTAATATAACAATATTAAGCATATTTGAAGATCTATATATTGACTTATTATTTATATAGTTATTTTTAATACAATGTAATTAATTATTAAATATAAATATAGACATAAATGTGTGAGGAAAAAATATTACTTTACAAATGTCAAAATATAAATACGTGAGGGTAAAAAATTAAAATAAAAAAGTTAAATTTAAGTTATTTGGAGATTTTTGATAACTGTTAAGGGTAAAAGCGTATTTACAAGTATTATGTCAAACTGCTAATTTTAAAAAGCTCTTATTAATAATTTTTTTAAAATTAGAGATTTCAAACATTCAAATTAGCGGGTTTGACCGGTCAAACTTTTAATATTAATTCAAACCGTTATTTACTAAATAAGTCCAATATATTTTTATTAAAACATTGCTGTAACTTTAAAGGGATTAAATGAACAAATAAAAATTGGGTGTATACTTAACCACGCACTACTAGATTTTGCCTTGAAATAACTTTAAAGGGATTAAATCGATTTTGCCTCGTTAACTTACTGTTTTAGGAGGTCAAAGTACAATTTTACAATATGTTAATTTTTTTTAATAAAATTTAATGGGCTAAAACACAAATTGACCAGATAGAGGGCCAAGACACCTGCCTGCTCTCTTTGGACTCATCCCTGCTTTTCAGAAGTTTAAAATTTTAATTCTAATTTTTAACTAAAAACAATAATTGAATTTTATTCAAACAAAATAAGATAAATCTTGCACATCTAACATATTAAAAGAAATTTGTAAAACTTAAATCACCAAAATTTCATACAAATAAAAAATTAAATACGCATTTAAAAACCAATACATGCCTTTAAAATTGATGTTCATCATCCATAGAAATCTATCAAATGTCAACAACATTCCTTGTTTTTATCCAACTAAACGCTTAAAATGTAATGTAAAAATAGTGAGCGAAACAAACAATCTTACCGGCTGATTTGTAAAATAGATCTGAAAGTAGCGACAAACAACCATAAAATAGATCAAAACTACTAAAGAAATTTGTCAAATGCAAATTAAATCTGAATGTCGTGAGAAACTCTACACGAACATAAATCTACCATAAAAATAAATGAAAATTATATCATGATGCAGATGCGTGTCACAAGGCAAATGAAACAAGCACAACTAGAAGTGTGAAAAAGTAAAACCTAAAACAAAAAAAATCTTATTAAAAATACTCAAAAAAACTAACACAAAATCAAAAATAAAATATAATAAAAAACAAAGAAAAAATACTGACAGTTGAGGATCAACACTAAAACTAAAATTGTTGGCCAATAAAAAATGCACTAAAAGGGCAAGCCGCACACAAGGTTAAAGAATGAACGAAAAAATTGTATTATATTATTATCTAAGTGTTCTTATTGTGTTTAAATAGTTATGTTAAACTACACAAATATGATAAATTGATATGGAACAAAAATGCAATACGAAAAGATCAAGTATGACACTTCAATTACATTAAAATGAAATGAATCTATTTCAAGCATAACTGAGCATAAACCCAACGAAAAAATTGAAATTATAAATACCTCGGTCTTTGTTAACACCGCAAAAAATCGGTTATGGATTAGTTTATTTAAATACATCATTAAAAATAAATAATAAAGAAATCTTATACAAATTCAAAATTAAATTGCGATTAGACCTTAAGCCGAGATTGAACATAGAGGTATTTACATTCAGAAGGTAATTAGTGAGATTCAATCTCATACAAGATGAGTTATCATGAGTATCTTTGACCGAATGGATCTCGTTAAAATTATTCTTTTAAATATATTACTTAAAGTTAAGATAAAATATCTTAAACAAATTCTATTTTTTATATTTTCTAGGCGGTTAGACATGCAATGACAGAACTTGGTGAAAGAGTTCGGAGGTCAATTTGAAATTAAAAAATAGAGGTATAAATTAAAATTTTCAAAAAAAATTAAGGGGTCACTTTAAAGGTTTTTCAAAAAAAATAGGTTCTAACTAAAATTTTTGAAAATTTGAGAGGCTTAATGAGATTCTTTTAAAAATTATAGGAGTGATTTAATTAAAAATATTAAAAATTTTGAGATTTAATATGAATTTTAAAAATTAAGAGGGTAAATTAATTTTTTTTTAAATTTGAAGGGACTAAATATTAATTTTTCAAATTTGGAGAGCATGCCCCTACTTTGTTCCGCCCCTGCAAACATAATTTTTAAATCGGTGAGTACAATGTATTATTTGTTCACACTTTTTTTTAATTCTTTAATAACGCGCACACACTGACACACCTTACAGGCAAAGTTACTTGAACTCAAATATTCTACGATGAACATCATGTTTTTTTCCGTTGAGATAATTCATTGGGTTCTAAAAATCAAACTTTTTAAATACATAATATATACAGTATATATTGAATTAAAAAAACTTAATTTTGACCTATTAAATAATATCAGTGAAAAAGAAAGCGTTGTTATTCTTAAGAGACCCATGTTCAAATAGCTCGTTTGCATGGCATGTGTACTTTTTTTAAAAGAAAAAATATTTTAAAAAGTAAATAATAGATACTACTATATAATTACTTCAACGTATTAAAAAACTTAATTTTACAATATATTATTTTCCTCTAAATTTGATTTTAAATAGTAAATGAAATCTGTTTGAATAAAGTACTTGTGAACTATAAAAAATAATTGCATAAAAATGCATTTGTGACCTGAAGAATGACGGGGGAGTATCTTAGTTTTGTGACCTGATGTTAACAGCTTAGCATCTTTCATGGTGTGATTTGAGTTTAAGATTGTTTTAGAATTGGATTTAGTAGTGTTTCCTTGTTTTTCATATTTTAACCTTCTCATCTGATACTGTGAATTGGAGGTGAAATGAGCAGAAACGAATAATAACATCAAGGTACGAAATTAGAATTAGAAGTTAAAAGACAAACTATTTAAAATGCGAGAGAAATAAATATATAATTAATCTATTTTATTAAAAAGTCTAGGCAATAAAAGTAAACAAAAATTAGGGTCGAGGGGTATGACCCCTCTCTTAGGGCCTTAGTACTCCGTCCCGATGACATTGATAATATGACAGCGACGCCCAAAAATAAGAAAGATTAACTTTCTAAGTTTGTTAAAAGATTAACATAAATAAAAAGGAAAATACTTTGATGCACAAGCTTGTGTAAACTTTAGTTTACACAAGCCCTTTAATTTTAGGGTTTAGGGTTTAGGGTTTTAGGTTAGGGTTTAGGGGTTTAGTATGTAGGGTATATAATTTAAGGTTTATGGGTAGAATTTAGAATTTAGAGTTTAGGATTTAGGGCTTAGGTTTTAGGTTGCTAGGGTTTGTGATTTAGATTTTAAATTTTATAAAAGGAATGTGTAAAATAAATTTACACAGCTTGTGCATCAAAATAAAACCCAAATAAAAATCACTTGTCACTTTTCGTTGTTCCTATTTATGTTCTACGATATAAATTAAGGTTTAGAGTTAATGTTTAGGATTAAAGTTTATGAAATTTTAAGTATGATTTATTTTTTAAGGTTTGAGATTTAAAATTTAGAACTAAGACTTATTTTTTTTTCTACTGTGACATAAAAAAAGACACCAAAAAAAACATAAAATTTTTTTTGTCCAGATTAACGTGTACAAGTTCGAGTACATTTTAGTGTTGCTCCTTTAATAGTACAATGTGCCAACTAATCTTCAACTTATACGTGGACCTTTGGGCCTTCAATACATATGATTGGATAAAAAGCTTTAAAAGATTCATCTTCTTTAGAATATACAACTTCAAGGCCCTTACAGCCTTATGGTTATCAGCCATATGCTAACCAATTGACCTATTCTAGCTTACTGATAAAAGAATTGTAAAATTATTTCAATCATAGAAAATTATTAACGATTTGGTGTAAGGATATCTTTTAAAGAAAATTTTAAAATTTTAAACTAAAATTTATTCTTTATATCTTTATAATTTTAAAGTTTTTTTTAGAATAATAGTTAAAAATCGTAAAAATTTCAAAGTGATATTTTAATTATAGTTTAGGGCCAAAATACGGTAGTCAACCTTTTTATAACTTCTCACATCATCGTTTTGTTGTACCCTAACACTGTTAAGTTAGTGGTTGAGTGACCATAATGCACTAAATTGATAACAATAGTGAACATAACATAACTTTTCAAATATTGGTGACGAAAATGAAAACATACCCAAACATGAATGACCTTTTGTGTAGTTTACCAAACACTTAATAAAAGAAACACAAGTTGATTTCATTTGGCAAATAATACAAATTGATACAGAAGCATAACTTTATACCCAAAACAGTCCAATAATACCATACAAATACAATAAATACCAAAACACAATTATTTTAAAATCTAAACAATAAATTTTAAGAACTAAAGTGAATAAACAATATAATTTGGGGGACCAAATCAAACATTAAGCTAAGAATATAACATAAACTATTTTTTAAAAAGACAAATATTACTATTTTTTTTAATCATCGGTATCAGACTCATTGGTAGACTAATTATAATCAAGTTTTGCAGAGCTCAATATGGGTAGAGGGGTCGCAATTTTCTCCATTGACAACGTCATGATCCGAATTTTTAACATTAATTAAAGAATCTAGCGCCTCATCCGATTTTATTCACGATAATAACACATAAATAGCCTAAAAACAGGAGAGAAAAAATGCAAAACAACACACAATTACACGCCTAAACGGTCAACACCTACTAAATAAAAGGCAAGTATAAATCAAATGTACTCCTCCATCTTACCAAACCTTGACCAAAATTCACGGTTTCCGTATCTAACACAAAAAAAATATCTCAAAATTCGGAGAGACCCGCGTCGCACATCAAATTTTGATGGGTGAGTGTTCTAACAAAGATTTTTTGTATTCGCAAGGTCTGTTTAAGCGATATCAAATTGCTTACCACTTAGACCATCCTCACTGGTACCCAAAGACATGTTTTAATTTGTTAGATAATTCCGTGAATATTTTGAAACAAAAAAAAAAAACTATTTCGTTTAACGGAAATCACTTTAGGTTCTAATTTAGATAATAAATAAATCTACTAATGGCTAAAGCGAAAAAAGATATATTTTAGAGACCTATTAAGCCAATAATTAAATAGAAGTATCGGACAGTGTTATGGTGTCCATTTGATATGGATGTAAACTTTTCTAATAAAATAATTAAATAAAAGAAAAATAGACATTCTTTGAACATGACATTTTATTTATTTAGAAATTCAACAATTATCAGTAAAATTTTATTGTTTTTATTCAACTAAACGCTTATATAGTAATGTAAGAGAGATAATGGACATAAATAATCTTACAAATTTGCTTCGTTAATAGTTTTGATTACATCGATAAATTATCACAAAAAGAAGACCTAACTGTACTAGATTGTTGACATTCTTTGATAAGGGACGTGTGCCATGATGATAATTATAAGGGCGCAAAACTACCATATATGAGAGAACCATGTCACTAAGCAAAAAAAAATCGTGTCATAAAAAAGACGAAACAAACACAATAAGATGTATAAAAAAGAAAAAAAATCCAAGATATAAAAAATTTATATTGAAAATTAAAAATAAAGATTAGAACAAAAAATCACCAATAGTCAGCGATCAATTTAAAATTGATGACCCTACTAACGATGAAAAGAGAAAAATTATTACGTAAAAGAATAATAGAGAATAATGAAAAGAGAGTGATAGTAATAAAATAAAATTGTAAGAAGGCTATAATATATTCTGAATGGGTAATGTATCATAAAAAGTAAAGTATTAAACATCTTTAATTACATCATCAAGCCAAGTGTTTCGTGTGGCTAATTCTTTACCATGGCCGATGGCAATCTATTCCAATTAAAACATAAAGTTGGTCAAACTCATCTGAAAGTTGTTCACCTCTTAGCTAAACGCATCATTCTGCCTTTAGCTTTTAATTGTTTTTTCCGACAAATATACATGTACCCATGTATGTATCATGCATGTATGTATCTATTTCTGTGTGTTATGGAACACGTGATTGATCGCATACTGAGTGGAATCTCTAAAGGCAGAACCAACTTCAAATATTGCTGATTATGACCCATTATTCACATCTTTTTTTATATTTTAGTATTAATATTTCCCTTGCTTTACAATTGAAAAAAGATAGAAAGCAAATATATTCCTTTAATTATGAAAGGTTGAATAACCCCACCCCGCCCAGATGCAATGTTATTGGTACCAATGAATATTGTCATAACCTGCTTTGGTTCAATCTCGTGAACGTATAATCTATAGAGAGAAAGAAGTACATTTGACGATTGTTGGTAACGATTCTGTTCGACTTCATTATTCTTTTGTGCATAAAGATGTGGGTTCGAATAGATAGAGATATATTTATCAATGACAAAAATTTAAAAGATACATAAGTATTTAAATAAGACAATTTTAATATATGACATTCTGTTCTGCGATATTTGAAAATTACCGTCGATACTTCGGTATAGTTGTCCGCGATAACCCTTCATTCTATTATCTCGAGACTATACAACGGACAAATCAAGAATTCTTAGATGTACTAGTACTAGCAAATGCCTCAAAAATACATCATCAATTCTTCTGAGTGGCCACAATAGCAAACACATTAGGAGCATATTCTTTTCTATGCTTTTAATACTTGTATTTGCTTGCTATTATGACCGAGGAAGAGTTATGAGGTAAAAAACAAAAAATAATATATATATATATATATATATGTATATATATATGGATGGACGCAAAACTTTATGTTATGGGGCGAATTTATAAAATTTTAAAGGGGACGAACTTATAAAGTTTTAGGGGGAAATAAATTTCAATATGAAATATATAGAAAATTTTTAAAAAAATTCTATATCATATAGGAATTTTATATTTTTAGGGGGGGCGATCGCCCCTATCAGCCCCCTCTAGGTCCATTCATGTAAAGAGAAAAACTTTGATACACAATTCGTGTAAACTAAAGTTTAAACGTGTTTGTCAGATTCATGAGTTTGAGTTTAGTTTAGGAGTTTAGGTTGTATAATTTAGAATTTATGATTTAGGGTTAGAGTTTAGGGTTTATGGTTAAGGTTTTAGATTTTAAAAAAGGATTGTGTAAAAAAATTACACGAATTATGTATCAAAATATAACCTTATATAAATAGTAAATCATATTGTGAAAAATATATCGAATTAAATATTGTGTGAGACAATCTTTTCTAAACAAGAAAAGTTATATGAAATCAAAAAATTTTAAAAATTCCTTAATTGGACGAGTGGTCAAAGTTTCTTATATTATCTCATTCCGTATAGGTTCGATGCAACCGGAAGATCATCTAATCTACATGTGAATCCACCAATGTCAGCAGTAAACTCCCATCTAGCGAAGAGTTAAGACAATCTTTAGATTATTTGTTGAAATATCCACAATTAGCATGCAAAACAAAGGAACTTGATTTGACTTAACTAGTTTGTTAATGGACATATACATGCAAAAACCAATTAGGGTGGTTTGGATTAGACAATGTAGGGCAGGAACTTCTATTACATCAGACAATTATTGCAGCTTGATTTGTCCTTTTGAATCATTTAAAATCCCCTCTCGTACCAGAATACCACTCTCTTCCTATATGGTTTAATATGCAGAATTAGAAATTATTCGAGTTTCCCCGAAAATTCTGTTGAGGGTTAGATATGGGTTGGCACGGATGTTAGGTTAGATGGTATTAAAAAAATACGAACCATTTACGCAATGTAAAATTATTTAAATCTGTGAAATTTTTTAACACGGATATAATATATGTATTAAATATAAAACGTGTCGTGTTTACCCGTGATATGGTAGTTCTAAACGGCTGTGATTGTTCATTATTGATAGTACGAATCTTGGGAAGGAAAACATGAGACGTGCAGGGTATTTTCGTTTTGCACGAGCGAGTGATGAAAAAATATAGCTTGATGGGGTAAGGCTATATATCTCATCAGAATGTTCATCACTGCTTCTAGATGATCTCTTGCTTATGATAAAGATAATGCGAAGAAATTAAATTTACACTATAAATATATATCTGATACGAATATATTTAAAAAAGAATACGAGTTGGAACAATAGCAACCTAAACAGTCAAAGGGTATATTGTTAGAGGGACAAATATGAGTAAGTTCGAATCAACTGGTCTCAATCTTTCTATCTCAATACAGGTTGTAATTTCAGAGAAAAGTTCAAAAAAAAAAAGGATTTTTTTGGTCTGCCTAGTTGAGTCGCTAGCTAATAGGAAATCTGGAACCGAAGAGCCTAAGCGGGTTGCTTAGAGAAGGACCCCACAAGCATGTGGCCACATGTGTGTTCCATTGTAATGAACAGTGACCAAGAAAAAAAAACACCCCCCGTTCTTGCTTTTGTCATATATCCTCCACCTTAATACCTTCTTCAAACGATAATTAGCAAGTTAATTAGATTAAACAAAACGGGGGATTCGTTAAGCACTGTTTAAATGTGTAACACAACCCACGTGTTAGCTTTCTATGTCTGGTTCCAAACGCAGTTTGACAATCTGTTGTTTGCTTATACATAATATTGCAGATTCTATGATATTAGTAAGATTTCCATTGGCCTATTTTATTTAATCAAACCCTTTGAAATAAACAAGATGAGATTGATGAGTATGAAGCCGGCTATATTTATATTATATTTTGTGGAAGAACATGATTAAAGAGAGTGAGAAACAAAAAGAAGAAGAAAGATATATACATGCATGTGAAATGCAAAGGACAGTTAGTGGGGTCTTTGTGAAATACAGTAGAATGGGGAGGTAGAAACTTGTTGTAATCAACTAGGATTAGGTAGAAACTAGAAATAGCAGAGAAGGCAAAGCTTGGATTCACTGTAGGTAGGAATTGACATAACAGCAAAGATGATCTCTAGTTGCAGACATATACAATTTTATTTTAATTTGCCACATGGGAAACAAATTAGCTGAACTGTACTGACTTTATATATTTATATATATGCCCTGGGGCCCGGCCTTCTTCCCTTACATGATTATGATTTCTTTTGGGAACCAGATTTCGGGGGATTGAGAATCATATAATACCTCCACACACCACTATTGTACATGCCATTCGCTTTGAAAATTGAAATTCTCTCTTTAGTCTTTACTTTACTACCAACTAGGCCTATAATCTGTCATGGAATTGGACAGAGATAACACCATCGAGAATGATGCTTCGCTTTGTTCTAACAACTTGCTTACCTCTTCTTCCTCTTCCTCGGCATTCTCGATGTCCGGTGTAGCTGATAAGAGGTCTGAGAAAGCTGGAGACATGGAAAATGATAACGAGAACAAGAAAAGACGTAGGAGTAGTACTACCGGTGGTGATAATGATAGCAAGCATGCGACGTATCGTGGGGTGCGTATGCGGAGCTGGGGGAAATGGGTGTCTGAGATTCGAGAGCCCAGGAAAAAATCGAGAATATGGCTTGGGACATACCCGACAGCCGAAATGGCTGCTCGTGCTCATGATGTAGCTGCACTTGCCATTAAGGGTCGCTCGGCTTACCTTAATTTCCCTCAACTTGAAAAGGAGCTTCCACGCCCTGCCAGTAATTCTCCCAAGGACATCCAAGCAGCCGCTTCGGAAGCAGCAGCCGCGACATTTTTCGAGACAAGATCACGCGACATCGAGGCCGAAACTGAAGCCGGACTAAGCCAAGAAGAACTCCCCGTTTCACATTTATCCGACAACATACCGGAGTCATCAAGTTCACCCTCCATCAATGACGAAGATTCGTTGTTCGATCTGCCTGATCTCATGACCGATGCCATGGACCGAAGCGATGGATTCTGCTCTTATTCTATATCAGAATGGGAAATATGTGAAGTCGATTCGGCGTTCCGGATTGAGGAGCCGTTCACCTGGGAATACTACTAGGAAAATGTAATCTTGTTCATGCTCAATATCTCTAACTTCCAAAATCATTCATCTCTTCAAACAAATAACATCCACTGCCGAGGAAGCCAATCAGGAAAGCTCGCTTTTGAATTGTCAAGTTTGTGTTTTTCTTTTCTACTTTAGTTCAGAGAGGTAAAAAAGGTTAAATCTCTACTGTAATATATAGTACAAAAAAAATTAATAATGGGCGAGTGTAATTCGTGTTAATTGTACACTTCAAGCCAACTTTTTGTTCTTTGTACCATTTGTTTATCAAAACGAGAAATTGTACTTACCAACTTTACTGCAGTAAACTTTAGAAAGCTGGTATGAGTAACTGAGTAAGTATCCAACTATCCATGCAGCAAATAGCCAAATACCTCGTTTAAAAAACAACAATGCCTTATTGCAATGGAACTTTCGACTCAACTGACTTTAAAGTCTAAAGTGATTAGCTAAAGTTATTTGCCTGAACAAAAAAGAAAAAGGGTAATCTGTCTGTCTATAGGTTGGAAAAAAACACCCAAATCCAAATCCAAATCCATCAAATGGTGAATGATATCTAGGCAAAATCATGTTCTTTCTCTTAAATGGAATTAGTGAGAGGTGATGGTGTTGCCCACCATATAACTTTTTCTTTCCATCATTTGTCTAAAAGAAACCAAAGGGAGATTCCCAAGTTGTGACTAAACCCAGATGAGAGCATAATCTAGCTAAAGTTTTTTTTTAACACAAATTCTAATCTTAATTTTACCTAGAAGGGAGGAGAAAGAAAAATTAAGAAAGTGCTCTTACTGGATCTAGAACTCATGAACTAAAAGAATAAAAATGTACAGCTTAGTCAACCGACCAAATGTGTTTACTCATAATCTAACTAAAGTTATTCTCAAAGTTCAAAATTATCCTCCATTTTATTGTTATGATAAGATTTTCTATTCAATATTAATTTGATTTACAATGCTGTTATAATATTAAAAAAGTCACATATTCGGGTGTGTCTAAACGTAATTATCTTTGATGGGGTTACGAGTAGTTACACATCCGAATAACTTGTATAATAAAATCGAAATACAAATATCTAACTGGACAAAAATTCATATACCAGTGCTCATCCCTTTGTGTCCTGGTGTTAAAGGTAGATGTTCATCATTCCTTGGGACCCGGGTTCAAACACCAGTAAATACATGCTGTGTGTACCGTCTTTTAAAAGACTAAGAAAATTGAACAGATGCTACCCTTGCATCGCACCAGAATATTCAAAAAAAATTCATATACCAATTTAAATTTTAACCCTTAAAAATTTCAATGAATTTATATGGTAGAATGAAAATTTAAATATATAATTAGAAAAAATAAATACCAAATAAAGTTTTAAAATTGTCTCACTTAAATTATCATTTTGAAAAATTCAACAACTTTTATAATACACATTTATTTTTCTATTTTTTTTAGTTTTTCAATAAAAATAAAAATTAATTTTTTAAAAGTAAATTTGTTATTAAATACATCATATAATTCACATAAAAAATTTCTTTTTTAAAACTCTATACAAAATAACATATGACAAAGAACAATGAAACAGAATTAATAGAATTTTTTAAAAACAAAAGGGTGAGTTATTGTGGCAAAGTATAGGGCAACCATACCCCAAAAGATAAGACTAGTTGTTAGTGGGAAGTGACATCACCCTCATCATCTCCTTATATTCTATTTTCCATCATATAATTAGGATATAATTAAGGCAAACTTGGGTTTGCCATTGGCCATGAGTTTCAGAAGAGACGAAATATATGGTAAACCATGTCATAAATTAATAGACCCACCATGTACCTAATCATTTGGGTTAAATTTTTGTCTTTAGGTAGAATTATTGGGAACTGGGTTTGAGTTTTTCTTATTTATAGATGACGTTCAGTACTGTTAAACATTTCCTTAATTATATATATTGCAATTTACAATACCAAAAAAAAGAGAGAAAAATGCAAGGCCACTCAAAGACAAGAGTATAGAAGTTAACCGCCTTGGAATCTTACGACTCCCGAGGAAGAATTTTTTAATAATGGTACTAATTATATGAATCAAAATAATGATTATAAAAATATAATTAATTTATTGTTATGAATATTTATCTATGCGGATGTTTATCATGATAAGAACTTTATCAAAGAGATTTGATTTACTTTATCAATAGAAATATTATCTTTATTTACTAGAAATTTAATGTATTATGTACTTCTTATGCCTATAAATAGATGATCTAATGAAGGCATTGTATACACTTGAATATTGGGAATAATATAAATCTTCATCTTCTTCTCATCTCTTTGTTCTTCAATTCTTGTTCTTTGTTCTTATTATTGTTCTTCGTTATTTTATTCACAACACGTTATTAGCACGAGATTTTAACCAACTGATGTGTTTTTCGTTCAAATCTTAAAAGAGTTACTGAAAAAAATTAACTCTAACATGAATCAAAGATAAGTTCTATCCCTCAATTATATTTTAATTATCGATTAAATATTTATTTTAGTTCAATTACAATCTTATTTTATGATGACTCATCTACTAATTAATTTTTTGTTTAAAGTGATGATTATATAGAAATTATGAGGAGATCCTGAAACGTAGTTGGAAAGCATATGACCGAGTAATTTTTATCGCACGGAATATATATCGAAGCAGCCTTCAAGTGCAATTATTGGTCTTTTGTGTACAACTCGTTTTCAAGTTCCAATAAATCAAAGTGAGTAAGTTATGCACATAAATATCAAAGGTGAATTGATTTCTCCAAAATTTATTTTATAAAATTGTGCAAAGAAAATCTTTATTCAAGATTCTATAGTGTCTCAATTTTTGTTCGCTAAAGATTATTTTCCAATCTTTGTAACGGAAGCTCAAAATTTTAAAATCATTTGTTTAAAGCATTCTCATTTTAACATTACGATTTAGTTTAAAAATTTAATTACAATAATTAGATTTTTTTTCTTTTTAGAAAAGGTAAAAAAACAATATTGCTTGAGTTCAGAAATTTTAATGAATTTGTGGATTTTTGATACTTTATTTTTAAGGATTTATTATATATATATATAATATGCATGATTAACTTGAAGTACATTGTTAGTAATATTGATGAGAATTTTTATTATTTTCTCCTATTGATGAGAGTTTATATTTTTAACCATGTTTTGAGTTTTACATGATATTATGAGAAGTTGTTTTGGTCGTTTGGTACGCTTCCATTGTCCTCGAGAGGAAGACAAATAATAGTAAATTATAATTTTATTTTTATTCTTTTAACTACAATTTTAAAGTGCGATAAATCATGGTAATTTGTTCGAAAGTATTATTTCTTTTATGTCGATAAACTCGACTATAGACTTCTCCCAAAGTCAGATTACAAAAAAAATCATCTTGACAAGAATTTTTATGGGAGGCATTCCCTGAAGTGAATGCAAATCATGATGTTTATTCCATGCGATTATTAATGATTGGACATTCCTTGAAGTGAATGTAAGCATGATGTTTATTACATACGATTATTGAAATTGTTTCATTCCTTGAATTGAATGCAAACATGGTAAATCATTATTCAATTAGAGACATAATTTTGATATAATCCAAATATATTGGCTGGACATCCCGTTCTGCGAAGCTACTGGTCTCAAAGGAGGTTTTTAAAGGACCTTGTGGACTGGTTTAACAATGTCGCGTACGAGGATTAAATCTTTATTCTCTTTGATAAGGATATGTAAAAAAAGGTTTCAAAGGTCCACTGGCTCTACTCCATTCCCTGAAATGAATGTGAGATTATATTATGGAATGAATAAAAACCACATTAGAAGTTGTGGTCGTGATCGAGGCTATGAATATAGACATGAAAAATATGATTATATTAAGAATACTTCTACCCACCGGTAGTGAAGTTATAAAGATGACAAGAGTGATAAAGATCATTCTAATGAAGTAAAATTCTTCTGATTACCAATGCGATGTTATAAATCATTGGTCTCGTACGTGTTGTACGTTGAAAAATCAACAATCATTGAATGATAAAAGAAAGAAAATAGAAGCAAATTTTGTTTGCGAAACATGACGAAGATGATACTGGTCCAACTTTATTTGGACATTATTGGTCCAACTCATTTGGACGTTGTTGATTTTTCTTATAACCCTTGAAGAGAATAAATCATCTTCTAATTATTCTCATAACTTTGAAGAAAATTATTTATCTTTTTATTTATCTTTATGTTTATTTACTTTACACACATTAATTATTTACGTTTTATACTTATATTTATACATTATAATATTTATTTATTTTATTTAACACGATTACATGTCAAATACAGTCTATGGTGAAGATTTATGCTCAACATAAGCATGAGATATATTTCCCCATTTAAATACAAAGGAATAATGTGAGTACTATATCTCAAAGTACTGAAAATATTGATACTCTAAAAGAGCAATAAATTCTTGAGAAAAAGCACATTATGAAAAGTGCAGAATTGATAATATTGCAATGATTACCGCTAATGGTAATAATATCGTCACCACTAGAAGTGAAAATTTTAAGAGAGCAATATGAGTTTGTAAAATATCCCTTTGTGAATTATAGATAACATATGTTATCAATCGACATTTAAAATAAGCCAATATGAATATAAGTTCTGGTAGCCAAAAGTCAGTTGAAAGCTCTAGAAGAGATATATATTACTACCAAAAGATAATTTCAATTGAAAGCTCTGAAAGAGCTAAATATATTCCTATTTAAAGGATCAATTTTGATGATCGTACTAGACATGTACGAGTGAGATTGAATTACATGTTATGGTAAACAAGAAGTTTACAAGTTCAGAGATATACACACACATATATATAGTTGGCATGATTGGTTAGACCATACTGATCAATAATGGTGTAGAAATTATTGAGATTTACATGCACACGTATTAAAAGAACCTGAAGTTCTTGTGGTGCTTATTCTTAAAGGAATTGATTAGATTCCACTTCTTAAAGAACATGAAGTTCTTGTGTTGCTTAAAGGAATTGATTAAATTTCACTTACTAAAAGAACCTGAAGTTCTTTTGTTGTTTGTGCTCAAAGGATATAGTTGATCCCACTTACCAAAAGAATTAGAACTTGAAGTTCTTGTGCTGAAGTTGAGACTGCATGTCTTGCATATCTGAACGAAATATGGGCCCATATATCCGCAAATGTTTTATCAACTTACAACTAGAAGTTTGTGAGATTGATTATAAAAGGATTCAGATTATGAAGTTAGAGTATTCATCTTGCAAAAGCTAGTGAGTTTATATTTTAGGCTATATGAAAAGGTTGTAACACACTCGAATAGATCTTCCGAAACCGTCAAGAGGGTTGAATTGAACTCCCAAAAGAATTGGCTAAAATCGATAAAAATGATAGACAATTTGCACGATGATTTTAGAGTGGTTCAACTTTCTAACTGTAGAACTAATGTTTTGATATAATAATTGAAAAATGTTTTGGACTAATTTGAAAAGAATTTAAAACTTGTCTTTAAGTCCAAACAACTTGAAATTATGTTTGAGGTATTTTAAGAGGTTTTTGGCAAAGATTTTTCATGTTTTAAACAGCCAAACTTGTATTTTCAACGTCCCAGTATCGATACGGTTGTACCCGCACCGATACCATTTTGCCTCAGTTTGGCCACTGTCAAAACTCGTATCGATACGAGGGTTTAGTGTATCGATACAGAGTGGGGTCGTTTCGATACGCCACGTCAGCGTACCGATCCCATTTCAACTACACCAACGGCTATTTCCCAACGGCCATTTAAATATCAAGCCGTATCGATACCGCTCTACGTGTATCGATACCCCATGCTGGCAAGAGCCTAATGGCTATTTCCTCAAGAAGGCCGTATCGATACCGTTCCACGTGTATCGATACTGGTAGCTGCAGAACAGCATTTATGAAGGGAAATAATGTCCTCAACGGCTCCAATTCAACCCCAACGGCTAGTAACAGCTACAAACTCATTTGGGAGTATAAAAGGGACTTCCAAGCATCAAGAGAAGACTAATGCTCATATTGTCAAACATCAAATGATCAAGAAATTGTCTTAGTGCTTAATTTGTCATCTCTTGTATAGACAAACACTAGTGAGCCAAAATTGTCAAATTTGCTCAAGTGTTTTAGGTTTTGGGTGAGTGCTTCATTGTGCAAACAAACACCTATTAGAGGGTTTAAGTTTGCTTTTATTTATCTCTTTGTAAAAGAGGGTTTTGATCAAGGCTTTGGGTAGAAGCTTGATCGGTTGTAAGGGTTTCCTCCTAATCCTAGAAAAGGGGATGAATCAATTAGTGGATTGATTGAGAAATCCTTAGTGGGAAGCTAAGGTAGTGGATGTAGGTGCTTGTTAGAAGGCCGAACCACTATAAATCATTGTGTCTATTTTCATTCTTGCTTCCACAACCCTTCCACCCAAAAATCCACCTCTCCACCACTTGGTGAGCATTATTGGTTGATCGAATCGAGCTCCACACAACTCAACACTAACCAAAATCTACATCCACTACCTTAGCAGACCACTAAGGATTTCTCAATTCACTACTATGAATTCTTCCTTTTGAGGCCAAAGGGATAACCTTACAACCCTATCTTTTCAATGACTAAGATGGAACCACTCTAGTTTTTACTTGGGCTAAACTAGAACCTCTCTCTTTTACAAGGTTGGTTTGGTAAACAAAGTATCTCACAAGGTGGGTGTTTACGCAATTGAGCTCACAAGAAAGAGTGAAGGATAAAAACAATAAAATCACTTTCTACAAATATTTACAAGAGAAATGAAGAAAGTAAAGACTTAAACTCAATTTCTCTCGAACATTAAGCTTGGATGTGGTCTCTAAACTTCTTCAAGTGTCCTTGTTGTGTTTATGTAGTGTGGAATGAGTTTCTAGCCGTTTATGGCCGTTGGGAATGAGTCAAAGCCCTTGGGGATGCAAAAATAGCCGTTGGGGATGCAAAATAGAGCATTTATAGCGCGAGGGATTGATCATTTTACAAAGGGATCGATCCTTTCTTATGAAAAATATTACCGTTGCAAAAAGGGATCGATCCTTTTGCACTGAGACAAAATTTGTATGAAACTGTCCAACAGGGGATCGATCCCTTTCATTAGGGGATCGATCCTTTTTACCTTGAAGTCTGGAAAACAGTTTTCGTAGTGCAAAAACGGATCATACTTGATTTAAAAAAGATTGGTACTTGTTTTTGAAAAATATCGGTAAAGATGGAAAACATTCGAAACGAATTTTTGAAGATTGTTTGGACTTTGAATTATTTTTGCAAGATTCAATATATTTGATTAAGTCCAAAAATATTTTTCTTATAATTTGTTATATCAAAATATTAGTTCAACATAATCGTTTATATCGCACCGATACGGTATAACCCAGTATCGATACGAAATTCATCTGGGCAATACTTTAAGCTATAGCGTATCGATACGCTTTGAAACTGTATCGATACAGATTTCTTATCAAAACGTTATTTTGCTATAGCGTACCGATACTGCACGTCGCCGTATCGATACGATATGCTGACCTTTGCAAAATTCTTGCATTTAATTTTTCGACCGTTGGCTTGTCAGTTAGTTGGTATCCTAATTTTTAAATGACCGTTGAATCATAGTAATACACTAAGGGAGCGTACCGATACGCCTTTCATTAAAACCAAACTCAGGATTCTAGTGAGCAAAATCAGTATCGATACGCTTATCCGTATCGATACACCCCTTAATATCGTACTGATACGCCCTCGAAGCGTATCGATACGCCCTGTTTTTCAGTCACAACGACTTTTTTTATTTGAGATAGGTACCGATAGGCCCACGAGTCGTACCGATACGGTAGGTTGTTGAGCAACATTTGTTGCGGGAAATTGCAGCCCAACGACTCTAATGATGATCTCAACCACCCAAACGGCTAGAAATCAATACAAGGGTATAAAAACAAGTCTCAAATGCTTCAGCAACAACTATTGAACCTACAAGCAACATCAAAGCACTCAAATCCAAACTTTGTACTTTTAAAGTCAAATCTTTGTACCCAACTCTTTGTGTTCTTCATTGTAATTCTTATTGTGAGTTTGGGGAGTGTGAGATTGTAATTGGGTAAACATTATTCTTAAAGAGAAATTTGTAGAGTTTACCAAATACTCTTCTTTGTAAAAGTGAGTGGATTAAGCTTTGGGTAGAAAGTTTAATCAAATTGTAAGGTTTCCTTCTCATCCAAGATAAGGGGAAGAATTCAAGTAGTGAATTGGTTGAAAATCCTTAGTGAGAGCTAAGCTAGTGGATGTAGAGTTCATTGGAGAACTTGAACCACTCTAATTGCCTGTGTCTCAATTTTTATTCTTTCAAATTTCCACCCTTAAAATTTTTATCGCCAATTCACCCCCTCTTGGCCATTTGCAATTGTGTGATCAACTCAACAAAAGTTCTAAAATAAATAATGCAACTAGTGTTAAATTGGGTAAACAATTAGCAAAATCTTTAAACAATCTATATACCTTAAATTTAAATTTAACACTTCTAGTAAATGATTAATGAATCGAATCCATATATATAAAAGGATGAGTCTACAACGTTCGACGAACACCGCTGAACACCACTAACGTTGAACATCGCTAAACACCATTAAATTGATTAAAAATATCAAGGACTCAACGTATAATTATAAATTATTTAAAATAAAATTTTATTTAAATTATTTTTGTATAAATTATATTTTTTAATTTTTTTAAATAATTAGATCAAATACCAATCTTAGTCAATTTAAAAAAAAACTGTAAACCCTAGACCCTAAATCCGAAACCTAAATCCATAAACCCTAAACGTAAAGAAACCGATTTCGTTGCAAACAATCAGATTCCGGACATTTATTCTGCAACAATTCATTCTTATCCTGATCAATAGTAATTTCTAATAGTAAAAAGACAATGTAACAAATCCTTCCACGAATATGAATCATTTGGTTGTTGAGCAGGTTGCAAAGCTCAAATGATGAGAGCCAGATTGCCTTCTTGAATAATTGCCTGCACAATCACATCCAAGATGCGCAGAACATCCTTCAAAAACCATTGTTTTTTGTCGAATTCAAAAAATATCTCAAGATTGCTGGTCCTAACCAAAGAGACGAGCTGTTCAACACTGTGTACACAACGATTTACTCGTCGGCCAGGGGCGGAGGTGCAGCTGTTGGTGGGTTATTCTGGCAACTTTTACCTTTTAGCGGCTGGTGCAGCGATTTAGGATTATGGTTTATAGTTTAGAGTTTTGGGTTTTGAATTCTAGGTTTATGGCTTATAGTTTAGGGTTTAGGGTTTTAAATTTAAAGTTTATAGTTTATGAGTTTTTTTTAAATTGATTAAAGTTGAATCTTTGAAATTTTTAATCTTTATTAATTAATTTAATAATGTTTAGCAATGTTCAACGTTAGCGGTATTCTTAGAATGTGATAAAAAAATTCTAAAAGAAATGCAAGCAAAAGAAAGATCAAACTAGCAGCCTAAGGAATAAAACATACCGTATTGAAGAAACATTAAAAACATTGCTTTCTTTAAGATTTCGATATTTAATATCTAACAAAATGAGAAAGGTAATTACTATTAGTTAATGACAATCCTCCGCATCTCACAAAGTTTGACGAGTCAGATCAAATGTTTGGAAGGACGAGTATTTGTACGGAAAAATTTATCTACGCTCGATGAGCTTTGACGAACACTAATAAATTAATTTATAAAATTTTTAAATCTAAAATACTTAATGCGTAATTAGATTTTTTTTAAAAATTAAAAGTGTAATTTAATTAAAATACATTTTTTTTATTTTAAACATTATTAATTAAAATAATTTATCCCAAAATCAAAGAACTCTAGGTATTTTTCTTTGAAATTAACCCAATTGTCGTCGCTGTCACCGCCGCTGTCGGCGACCACCGCCGCTGCCGACCGCCGCCGCCGTCGACGACCACCGCCGCTGTCGACTGCCGCCGCCGTCTACGACCACTGCCGTTGCCGACCACCGCCGCCGTCGGCGACCACTGCCACCCTAGGAAGGGGAACGGCAGAGGCAGCGGTGGTCGACGATGGCGGTTGTCGACGGCGACAATTAGGTTAATTTCAAAGAAAAATACTTAGGGTTCTTTGATTTGGGGATAAATTATTTTAATTAGTAATGTTTAAAATAAAATTAAAATTAAAAAATATATTTTAATTAAATTACACTTTTAATTTTAAAAAAAATTATAATTACGCATTAAGTAATTTAAATTTAAAAAAATTATAAATTAATTTCTCGGTGTTCATCGGTGCTCGTCAATAGTGGTGCTCGTCAAAGCTCTTCAAGCGCTATAAAATTTTCCATTTGTACATGTAATTATTATGGCAAAATATCTCATACATGAGCAGTGAAAATGAAAAGTTTTCACAAACGCTTTAATTTTAGGGTTTAAGAATTTATTTTAGGGTTTTATGGGTTTAAGTGTAAGAGTTTTGAATTTAGAGTTTAGAGGTTAATGTTTAAGTTTATGGTACTATGGTTAGAGATTTGAGTTTTAACCTATAAGCCCTAAATTATAACTATATACCCTAAAATCTAAGATCACCCCTAAATTCAAAACTCATAACTTGAACTCATAAATACTAAACCCTGAACAAAATCTTTAAACCCTAAAACTAAGGCACTTATAGAAACAAAGTTTTCACAAACGATTGTGCATGGAACAATTACCTATTTATTATTAATATACAAATGTACATGCATCATTGAGGATTATGGAGAGACGCGATAGAGCAACCGCACAAGGCCCTAAGAGAGAGGGGCCCAAAAATAAAGAACCTAAATTAAATTAAATATTTGTAAAAATTATAAATTTATATATATAATTATATGTATATATATAACAATTATTTGAAACTTAAAACATGAAAAAAATGCACTTTTTAAGTGAAAATGTTTGATTTTTAGATGTTTATAAATTAGCTTTTGTTGCTCAAGATGATTATCTAATAATATTTTTGTATGAAGGTAAAATTTTTAAACAAAAAAATTTATATTGCTTATTGATTAGGGCCTTCAAAATCTTTGAACCGTCCTTGACAGGGATGGACTGAGGGGTGTTGGAGGGGCAGTCGCACCTAGGGGTGATAACGAGCCGAGCTGAGCCCGAGTCTGGCCAGGCTCGGCTCGGAAACAGTGTAATAGAGCTCGGCTCAAAAACAATTCTATTGGGCTTGGGCTCGGGCTCGAAGCTCGTCAGGCTCGGCTCGGCTCGAAATGAAAAAAAATAGTTTTTTTATATAAAATATTCGTTAAAAATCCCTTTCATAACCAACACTAAAACGAAATTCAATGACCGGAAAGGGGAAAAATTAGATTAATCCAAATAATCAATAAATACTCTTATAATACAAACACATAATTAAAGAAAATACAAAATCAAACAACAATCAACTAATGAAAGAAAATACGAACACATAATTTATTTTAGTGCACATGTAGATTCCGAGCCTGTTCACGAGCTTTTCGAGCGGCTCGGCTTGTTAAGGTTTCAAGCCGAGCCCGAGTCCGAGTTGAGCTCACTCGAGCCGAGCCCGAGTAGCTCGCGAGCCGGTCAGGCTCATTATCACCCCTAGTCGCACCCCTAGAAAATCAAACTCCCATATAGTTTACGTGTCTTTTATATTTTTTTTATTTTCTATCAATGATCTAAGTCCGCACCCCTAAAATTTTGTAATTCACACCTTCTAAATTTATAACAAAATTCTCTAACGGTTCACACCTCTCGACATAAAATTTTGTGTCTCTCCCTATAAATATAACATATCAAATAAAGTAGTAGTACAAGATATATATACACCGAAAGTTTGATTGTGTACAAGACTTAAGTAAAAAAATCATTATAAATAAAACTACTGATGAAGAATTTAGAATTCAATCTGATTTTGAAATAAAAAGAAATGAAACTTATAGAGTAATTTTAATCAAAAAAATCCGGCTTATGACTTAATTTTATTGATTTCAAAAGTATAAAGGCTTTAATAACAATTGGAGGATGAAATATGTTATGATGGTTGTTCAGCTTATCTCTTGTACTTTATTTATAAAGTCGAAGGTTCGATCTGATGTATAAAAATGAAATATATTTGACACCATGAGATACGACCCTACCCCCAACATCTCCTTCGGTCAGTATTAATTTATTTGACACCATGGGAGCTAGCCGAGGGTCGTAATTAATGAAAGCTAGCTCTACAATTTGCAATATCCTATTACTATATACATTTTAGGCCACCTGTATTAAAATCAAATCTGTAGGATTGTTGATGCCGATGCCATGAGAAAAACATTCTTATCTTTCAGATCTTTAAGGCTGATATATCAAGGCTGGCCACCTTCGACGACAGAGAAGTCCCTTAATTATTTTTGCACACTATTATTATTATTATTATTTCGAATTTTGATATCATTATAATGCAATGTCCTTTTCTTAAAGCTGTATTTAGCATTGTTTTACAGGGATTTGATCTCTGGTTTTGGTTGCAGATCTTTATACATGTAACAGACTAAATCAGGATTGTTTTATAAATTAGTGGCATTCGTTTCATCATATGGCCGACATCAGCTTACTAGCAAATCTTTATAATCATATACTTATGTATTTTTGCGATCATATATATGTATGTATGTATTAAGAACAAATCTTTGTAACTCGTGAGGCTGCTGGGAAAGAAACTTAAGAGAATCCAATGTTTTTGAGTTTAAGAAATAGAGGGAGCAGACAAGTCCACATACCCATGATTTTGCTGCAAACCAATTTGTTGATGATTTGGGTCAACTTTCAAGATTTTATGCGTCCCGTTGGGCGTTGGGAAACAAGTATAAAGTGGAGTGAAAATATGTAATTAATTCGAGTTTAAGGTTTCAGTGAAATTGAAAGTATTAATTAGTTCTACAATTTTTTTTCTATTTCTATTTCTGTTTTTTATTTTTATTTTTAATTTTAGAAAATAATTTTCGTTTTTAATTTTAAAAAAACAGAAATCATGTTTAATTAATAGAAATGAAAATTAATTTTTTAGAAACGAAAATATGTTTAAAATATAGTTATTCAAAAATAGAAACGAATAAATAATTACTCAATAATAAAACTAAAATGTAATTATTAGAAAAATCTTATTATAACTATAAAAAATTATTAAACAAAGCAAAGTTTTAGAATCAATAAAAAATAAAATAATATTTATTCTTAATGATAATATGACATATTCAAACCATCCATTTTGATGTGCTATTTGAGTTTATACTAACTAGCAAAATAATTCAATTCATGCATTCTTTTATTTTGTGTTTCTATCAAGAAATGTAAATAATTGATTGTGTGAAGCAACAATTTTATCATGGTTTAGTTGTTTTGTTAGGGCATTTTCAAGATTTTATAAGTTTTTTTGTGTGTTTTAAATCGGAGAGTTATTTGTGATAGTTGTGTTGCTAAGGTAAGTTCAATGACACTTGAATTGACGAAGAAGAAAATGATAGGAAGATAAAGTGGAGAAAAGAGGGTACCATAGATTAGATTAATAGACTATTGAAATGTTGAGGGTTGATTTTTTTTTTGAGTTAGAACCAAATTAAAATAAAGTGTAAAAATTGAGGACTAAATTTGTTATTATGTCAATTTTATTAACTGTCATGTGATTTGTCGTTGAAGTTATAACGAAAAATAACAATTTTGTTAATTGTTTTAAGTTATATGACTATTTTATAATTTTCCATAGTCGAAGGACTTAACAAAAAATATCTTATAATTGAAGGGTTATTTATGTATTTTTCCCAAAAAGTATTTTTAGGATGATTTGAAACGATACTAAAACAAAATAGTTAAATGTCACTAAATAAAAAATGTTTTTAGAAGAATTTGATCACACGTTAAAAATATTAAAAAATTAACTAATCGGATTAATAATAGGGTAATTATACCAAACACTATTAAAAATGTAACTAATCGGATTAATACTAGGGTAATTATACCAAGCACTGACGATAAAACAGTTTGTTTTCATGCGTCCTAATTTTAAGGGTTTGAGATCTAGTTTAGAGTTCATAGTTTACAGGTTTAAATTTGTGTGCTTATAATTTAGGGACTGTTATTTGAACTTAGAGTTTATATGTTAAAACTTAAATCTATAACCATAAACTCTAAAATTAGGGCACTTGTAAATTCAAAATGTTTCCACCACCGATGCATGAGATATTTTCTCTGAACTTGCATGTAATTGAGCTGGATCACAATGTAATACTCCATCCGTCCCACTAAAACTGTCACATGTTGACTTTTTTGGTCAAAATTTTTCAACTTTGACTATAATTTATTTAAATATTTTAATTAATTAAAAATTATAAAAATATATATTTAAAAACTAGTTGATTCAAAGTTTTTAAAATATATTTTTTCATATTTTTATCAATAATAAATTTTAAATTATAAGAGGTCAAAGTTGAAAAAGTTTGACCCAAAAAAGTCAACATGTGACAGTTTTAGTGGGACAGAGGGAGTATTAAAAAGGGTAAACAACATTATTGTTCACTAAACTATTTTTATTTTTTCTGTTTTGGTCACCAAACTATTAGTTTTGGCAAAATCGTCCCTCGTGTCACATTTCTTTCCTATTTTGGTCACTCGTCATTAAAAAACTCATGGAAAAATAATAATTTGGTGACCTGAACAAAAAAATAAGCAGTAGATTGGTAACCAAAACAAAAAAAAGTAACATTAGTAACGAAAATAGGAAAAAATATAACATTAGTGATGGTTTTGCCAAAAATAATAATTTCGTAGCTAAAATAAGAAAACTAGAATAGTTAGGGATCAATGATGTTGTTTACCCTTTTTTAAAAAATTATGTTTAAATTCGATTTGATCCGGTACGATGATTTTTTTTTTATATATACCAAAAGTACATAGGAAATTTAATACAATTTTCGACATTCAATAGTAATTCTATCAGCAATTAGATTTTTCTTGAAAGCTAAAGTAATTGAGATTAAGATAGTTATTCTAAGCTCGACAAACAACGACGAGTACCACTATTGACGAGTACCGATAAAAATTGATAATTATTTTATAAATTTTTTAAATTTAAAATATTTTATGTGTAATTAGATTTTTTTTTTAAAATAAAAAGTGTAATTTAATTAAAGTATTTTTTAATTTTAAATTTATTTTAAATATTATTAATCAAAATAAATTATCAGTAAATCAAAAAATACTATGTTTTTTTTTACTTTGAAATTAACCCAATTGTCGCCGTACCCACCGCCAACCGCCGCCGTCACCGACAACCTTTGTCGCCGCCGTCGCCGACAGCCACCGCCACCGTCGTCAACAACCGTCGCCAGTCCTAATCTTTCGTTGCAATTAGGTAATTTATCCTCAATTTTTGAAACCCTAATTATCTTAAATTTGATTCGATTTAAGTATTTTTCATTTAATTTTCATTCAATTTATCCTCAAATCCCAAAATCAGTTGCAACAATCCAATTTTGTTGATTGATTCGCAAAAATAATGGCCTATTCGAACCCCCAAAAAGTACAGTTTGTCGCGTGTACCGGTACGTTAAGAATACCGTACCAGTTTGAGGGGGGCTAACTGTACCGGTACGCTAGGCGTATCGGTACAGTTTTTGGTCACTGGAATTTTTTGTTTTGCAAGCGTACCAGTACGATACAATTACCGTATCAGTACGCCTAGAATTTTTTGTCACTGAAATTTTTGGGCTTTTTCAATGTTTCAAGCACGGTGCATGTTTCTTGAGGTTTTATTTTTACATTTTTCTTAATTTTCATTAGATTTAATTTTGCTTTCATTTACTTGTATTAAATTGCAGGGTTTTTTCGAGATGGTTGATATCGAAGACATCAAAGATATTGAAGATCTAGAAAAAATTGAAGCTACGGAGTTCAAACCCTATATCGAGGACAGATAACGTGGACTTAATTCTGAAAAAGAAGAACCTGATCATAATGTTGACGGTGCAAAACAAATATATGATGAGAATGGTATGAGTATGCTAAAGTGGAAAATTTTAGACGACTGCGTTGAATTTTACCATACCTATGCTAAAGTGAAAGGGTTCGGAGTTTAAGTACCAGACAGTGAAAAGTAGAGCTACAAATCAAATAATTGCAAAGAAAATGGTGTGCCGTAAGGAGGGACATAGAGACGAAAAGTGGTATAACTTTCCAAACAGAAAACGTCTGTAAAGACCGGACATCGGAGTTGGTTATGAAGCATTTATTAGATTTAAATTGGACGAACGCCATCATTATTGGAAAGTTGTGAAATTCCAGGAAGAACATAATCATGATATGGTTCATGCAACACATGTTGCATATATCAGGTATGTAATTTTTATTAATAATTAAATTGATAAATACTAAATTCAAGCTGATTATATATATATCTAATGATTTTTTTTTATTTTAGGTCATTTCGAAAAAACAGTCAGTTAGATGAGCTGAAGATAAAGAGCATGCACCACTATGGAATTACTCCAAGTAGGATAATACGAAATTTCGTGAATGAAGTCGGTTCAATTCAGAATGTTGGTTTTCTACCCAAAGACTTGTACAATTGTCTGGATAGAATTAGACGAGAAGAAGTTCAAGATGGTGATGGTGAAACAGTGATGACATATTTATATGAGAAGCAAAAATCTGATTCTTTCTTTTTTGTTAGGCACACGAGGGATGAATATGGACACTTGAAGAAGTTATTCTGGTCTGATGGTGTATCAGGCGCCGACTATAAACAATTTGTTCATGTACGTGCATTTGATACAACTTACAAGTGTGACGCATACAACAAGCCGTTCGTTGTTTTGGTTGGTGTCAATCATCATCGAAACACAATGCCATTTGGATGTGCATTGATTGTGAACGAGAAAGAAGATACATATGTGTGAGTATCAGAACAATTGATCAAAGCGAGAGATGGGTACAAACCGTTTATTGTTATTACTGATAGAGATAATAAGGCTATGACAAATGCCATTTCTCGAGTACTACCTGGGACAAAACATAGATTGTGTTTGTGGCATATCATGAGGAACGTGCTTTCTCATATGGAACAAGATTTTCTTGATAGCTTTATGAGATGCGCTGATATGTGTAGGATGCCATCTAATTTTGAAAGTGCCTGAAAAGAACTAGTGGAAAAGCACAATGTTCAAAGAAAAAAATGGGTAGAAGAATTATATGAAGATAAAGAGAAATGGGCAGAAGCATATTTGCAAGGATACTTTTATGCAGGTAACATTATATACACTTTAATTTAATATATTATTTACTGTATCTAACGTAATTAATAAAAAAAAATTTGTGCAACAATGACGACTACTTAACGGTGTGAATCAATGAATAGAACACTGAAAACTTGGTTGGACAAAAAGGTGATATTGTACCGATTCGTTGAGAACTACCATAAACAACTGCAATCTCTAAGATGTGAGGAGTCTCATCAAGATTACAAATCAATGGATGAAAAACTCTATTGTGATGGTGTGTTGGAAACTCTCAAGCGCAATGCAGTCAAGGTATATACGCGAAATTCTTTTGCTACATTGTGCAAAGAAATGTCGTATGAGAGTTATTATTTGGTCAAAAAAGTGAATTTTGGAATGAGCGCATGTGTTATTGGCTAGAGCATGTTGAAAATGAGAAGTGGTATCTTGTACTTAGAAATATGACACATGATACCATATTGTTGTTGTATGAAGTTGGAGTCTGTTGGATTTTCATGCCGCCATATGTTTGTCGTGTTGAAAAATAAAAAGGCTAAGGAAATACCACAAGGGTGCATAATGAAACGATAAACTATCTATGCAAAGAAAGATGTTGGACTTGAAAATAAGAATTCAGATTTCGAAGATAATAATCCAGCAATAATTCAAGCCATATACTCCACTCTAGCCTCTTATTGTATGACCATATGATAGTATGTCACCATGCATCATAGACATTGAAGACTTTAAATGAAGTTAAAGATCAATTTGCAAAAATAGTCTAAAATTCTAAACGGTTAAAGTGAGATCTAATAAGAGAAGCAGTAAAGGTAAAGAGACTCTTGGAATTGGCGATCCTATAGTTCTTGAAACTGGAAGAGGAAAACCCAAGTGAACGAAGCGTCAAGATTCATCGTCCAACCCAAAACATGTTGCATATGATGAGGATGTCACATTGGACTTGTATAAAACATCTGAACCTTCTCCGAATAAGCCTTCAGATCAGGATACGAGCCATATTAATGAAGTTCAGAATTTTAAATTAGTTGGATATATGCCCAACATATACAAACAAAACGACATCTCAAAAGTAATTAAATATGAATTATTCAAATAATTGTGCTTTCTTGTTATGTATATTGATATTATAATATGTTTTGTGCAGCTTGCTTATACTCGTGAATTGAAAATTATGGAAAAAGATCCAACCATTTTGGATTGGCAACCAAATAATGCTTGGTAGTGCACGGTCTCCTCCAAAAATTAGAGTGTTTGTTCTTGTAAGTCATTCAATCATTGAGTTATAAATACGGTTGTTTTAGTGCGCTTGATAATTTTTACGAATATTCTCTGTAATGATAAATAGGACAATGCATGCACATGCCTTGATAGCATATGTGACAAGATGCGAAGCAACTACTACATGATGTAAGAGGGTTGAAACTTTCATTGTTTTCTCGGTCCATTGGAAGATTTAGGATGATTAAGTTTTGATATTTTTAAATTTTTTTAAAGTTGTTATTATGAAGTATATTATACATTCTTATTCGATTTACTTTTATGTATTCTACAAATTTTCAATCCTCAACTTAGATTTCATGTTTATTTTTTATATATTCTACAAATTTTTATCCTCAAATTGAGAAATATTAAGCTAAAATATTATTTTTAACAAATTTTTATATATAGCAAAAATCCAGTAACCCTTTCTTGTACCGATACTCAATCTGTATCGGTACGATTTATACTTAATGGAAAAATTTTAATACAATATCGTATCAGTATGCCTAAATTGCGTACCGATACTATCGTACCGATACGATTAAATAACCGTACCGGTACGCGCAACACTGTCCCTATAAATAGCCCCCACTCAATTTCCCCCCAATCCTAAAACTTAAAATCGACTCCCCTCTCTAAAATCCGGCCATTTCACTACTGCATTGCAAATTTGGGAAGGATTGGGCATACCCAATACATTTATTTCATCTATTTCAAGAATTATTGAAGGTATTTCAAAAATCTAACCTTTATTTTCTTTATTTTAAATGTTAGGGTTCCTTAGGGTTTTAGGTTTTTATTATTTGTTATGAAAATTTTATATTATTTTAGTGTGTTCCCATCTACATTGGTATTATTTGTTCGTAAAATGGTGGTAGTAAAACAAATATTGATGAAATTCATCGTATGAAATAATGGTGATTTATATTTTGGAACAAAAATGGTGGTAGTAAAATGGTGATAGTATATTTTGGCCCCAAAATTTTGAATGTTAGGTTAGAGTGATTTGCAAATGTTAGGTTATTTAAGTTGGTTAAATGGTAGTAGTAAAATGCTATTACTAGTTTGCACAAATTTTGTTGAGTTAAGTTAGATTTTATTGGTTAGTAAAATGGTAGTTGTAGATAGCTGTTGATGATTTTTCGGAGTGGCACTCATGAATTTTATTTTTTTTTGTTTATATACATTGTGCATAATATTTTTACAGGGTTTTTAGTTTGAAATGACACCAAAGTCTAAACCTGGTACAAAATGTCAACACATAGATGAATCTTCTTCGAGTAAACCTAGAAACAACCATAAACCTGAACCTCAACCCATTTTACCTACCACATTTGATTCATGTTTTGATGAACCCGGAATACAAAACCAAAGGGGAAACTTTGAATGGTTCAAAAATTTTGATCTTAGGGATGAGCGTATTGTAGATTTTAACTTTATGTCTTACTCTAATTTTAAATTCCTTTACATGAAGTATATAAGGCGATGGAAATTTATTCCAATGCTCCAACTCAGTCCTCAATTTTATCCTACTTTAGTATGATTTTTTTGTAACGCTTGGTGTATTGTTGATCAAACTGGTAAGATTGTTCTTGCCATAAAGTCTTACCTTGTGGGGAAGTCCTTTTTGCTAGACACCGAAATCATTTGTTCTTATCTAGGTCTAGAATACACCGGTTCAGATGATGAGGATGTATACATAGATGGTGCTCCAAACACCGGCTATGTTACTTCCTTAAATGCCCATGACCGCTATCTACATCTCATCGTCACTTGGTGGTTTCGGCCATCAGAAGGTAAGTATTCCACCATTAGGAATGTCGATTCTTGGTGGATTCAGTGCTTCTGCACTGGCCATCGAATTAATCTTGCCCAGATAATTTTTGCGACCTGGTATACATCGTCAACAACCGTCGAAATGGGCGTGTAAACTCCTTTTATTATAGTATTGTCCTTAGCCATATCTTTGAGAAGGAGAGCATCAATTGTTCCATAAATATTCATTTCCCTTTAAGAAATACTGTTGGTGTTGCATCTCTTCGAAAGGTCGGTTTTCAAATCATCAATGGCGAGTGGATTCATGCTCAACGACCAAATCAACCACCTCGACCCGCTTGTCGTCAGGCAGTTGCTCAAGCACCTGAGGGAGAGGTTTTGTAACATCCGGGTTTCGGGGTCGGAAGTTGAGCGTGTGAGTCGGGTTCGAGTCGTTGGACTCGGTTTAATTTAAATTAGACTTTGGTTTAAAAAAGAAAAAAAAGAAAAAAAGGATTTGAAATTCAATAATGCAAACTTGTAAATTTTAAAGTAAATGATTTAAGATGAGTGGAAAAGGGGTTTTTCACTATTCATCTTCTTCCTCCTTGGTTTTTTACGTCAAAAAAACTCTCTAAACCCCTAAATGCTATTTCATTCATTTCCTCCATCAATTCAAGTGATTTCAACGAGGTAAGACCGTTTTTGACTTGTCCTCTCAATTTCTAGCACATTGATAGTTTTAGATTTTCAAAAACACCATTGTAGAGATTTTCAAGTTTTTAAAGTTTAAAGAAAAGTAGGAAAATTTAATGGCTTCTTGGGTTGTTTTTGATTGATAGAGTTGAGTTTTGATCTAACATTGCCCTATAGAACATTATATCTCAATTTGGTTGGGTTTTATAAAGAATCCCGAAATGGGTTTTTAGGGGTAGATTAATAGTGTCAAAATTTTTATTTTTGGAGTGGTTTGTGAAAAATTGTTGGGCTGATGTTATAGTGACATTGGGTAGGTGTTTTTAGATGTTATTTGATGATTTTTGAGTGGTGATAGTGTTAGTTTGAATGGATTCCCGAAGCTACTGCTGTAGGTGATTTTTAGGAGTGGAAAATTGGAGTTTTTAAGGTGTTTATGTGGGGAAATGAAGGGCTGATGGTCGTACAGCCTTAGGATGATGTTTTGGACATGTTTTGGAGTGTTTTAAGTGTTTAAATTGAGAGGTAATGATTGGGTTTTGCTGGAGTACGAAAATGGGATTATTTGGGAGAATTTCGGCTTTGAATTGTTGAGAAAATGTTAGGGAATTGAGAACTGATGTGTAATAGTATATTTGTGGTTGATTAAGAGGACATTGTTTTTGATTGGTTAGAAATAACGGATTTGGCCTTGGCGGTTCGGACGCAGTCCCGAGAAGTTTGAAGCTTGAAATGACTTTGTGGTTTGCATTGGTGTGCGAATGGTGAGTGAAAATGTTTTAAGCAACGTTATGGTTCAAAGATGGTTTTGAAAGAGTTTGGATTGAACTTGAAATTTCAATCTAAACTCAAGAGTAAGTTGACGTGTATCGCTTCTTTAAATTCCCCTTTTTACCGTTTGTTTTTCATACTTGTGGTGAAAATTTGTTATGCGTGAAATTTCCATACTTTGGAAGGAAGCATGTTGTTTGTTATTATGTTGTTGATCATGCATGATGGAATCAATGGTTTTGTTGATATGCCTTGTAAAATATATGTAAGTTGGTGCATTTTGTGCACAGAAATGGTAAGTAAGACCACTTGCGGTTGGTAAGATTGTAAGTAGTAAGTTTGTGCATAATTGTGGATTTTGTTACAAGTTATTTTGGTCATTCATAATATAGTGTGTTCATGTCACATGATGGTGATTGGTATATCGTGTTGCATGGTTGGTTTCCAACCTCACGTGATGGTTGTTGTTACTACGGTGATGTGTGGTCCCACCGGTAGTGACTAGTATAAGACTACGGTGATGTGTGGTCCCACCAGTAGTGACTAGTAGGAGAGTACGGTGATGTGTGGTCCCATCGGAAAACTACTAGTCGAACGGTGATGTGTGGTCCCACTGTGTGTGTTTTGGTTATGCTTGTGCATACCATGTATTGTTCATGTTTGTGTCTCTCTATATCATTTCCCTCTTAATGGTTTTGCTTTAAATTTAGGAATATTCCTTTATGCATACCATGAAGTGTGATGCCATGATAAATATCCATATTGTTGACTTGTGGTTGAACTTGTATGTTAGTAAGAGGATTATGTCGTTGGATGGATTGTATGTGTTGGCCTTTATTTTAAAGAAAACTTTGAACCCTGCATTGTCGTTGTTATGTTTTCGAGCTCCGCTCACTAAGCTTTATGCTTACGCTCTCCTTTTTCCGAAAATGCAGATCATTAGCTTGGAGTTAGCAAGGAGCAAGAAAAGGGCGTCCAAGCGTGTGGTAGTTTGCTCAAGTATGGTTTATTAAATAATGTAGTAGTTTAGCAATTGAGAAATGATATGTGTTTTAGGAGCATGTATCTAGACTCCTTTATGTAGGCTTTATGTTGCTAATGCTTTGTGTTGATGGAATTGTAAACCATGTTCTTTGATATGCATATGCTTTGGTGTTAGAGTTGTAAGCCATGTGTTTATGAGATGCTTAAGTTTTTATGTTTGAAGGCATGTAAGTCTTGGGTATGCATTGCTTAAGTGAATGTATGTTTCCTATGGCTAAATGGTTTTGATATGCATGCTTGTATGCAAGTTCCTGTATAAATACTTATCTTGTTGATTGATGCTTCTCTTATGGAATGGCTTTTATATGTATGTTGAGTGCTAAGCATGCTTGATATAGGGTGCCTTGTATCTAGAGTTAATGCATGTTGGTTGTGGGAGGTCTTAGTTGGTGTTTGGGATAGCCTTATGCTATAAACCAGCTAAAACCAGTCTGCTCACAGCAGGCGTATCGAAACGGTTGGTCCCATTTCGATACGGTCCCCTTGTTTCAGGCCAGGCCTTTCGATACGCGGGAGGGGCGTTTCGATACAATTTTGCTACTGGAAATCTGAGATTTTGACGAGAAATTGAGAGTATCGAAACGGTCCTAGGCGTTTCGGAACGGTCTTCGTAGCGTTGACCACGAGAAATTGACCGATGAGGGCGTATCGATACAGTTGACCAACGTTTCGATACGGTCTCCTCGAGTTGACTTTGGCCAGTTGACCTAGTCAAGGCGTATCGATACACCCTCTGGGCGTTTCGATACAGCCTGCAGTTTAAGCTTAAATGGACTATTTTTTGTATGTTGTTTGGATTGATCGCCTCGCTTGTTGCTTCCGTTGTTGTCTTTTCACATAGGTTTAATTTAATCCATTTAGACAAGATAATAATTAAATAAATTTTCTAGGGTTGCTAACTGAAGGGGAGCCTTAGTGGGTTTCACTTTGGTTTTCCCCATGTAGCCTACTCGGACCGGTCAATCGTCTAGATTGGGACGAGGGAGTTACATTTGGTGGTATTAGAGCCTGAGGTTCCGAGACCTCGGGTAGGTAAGTGAGGTAAGTTTGAAGTGTTATGTTGTTGCTATGTCCCGGTGAATGTTTTGCCATGTATGCTTGATGTTTGCTTGTTAGTACGGTGTTTGAAAGCATGTGTTAGCATGATGGTTGCGTTGAGGCGTAGAGTCGAGTTCCCATTGCTACTATTACTTATTTAAAAAGGTTTTTGAGTAAAGGAGTACTTGAGCACCTTGGACCCTTGCCCCTTGCTAACCCCATATATTTTGCTTGCGTGTTTTGTTTGTTGTTGTATTGTTGTCTTTGGAAAGTATGAGACCGATGCGTGGGCCTGGAGTTGGTAATCATGAATCTGAGGTTTCAGAGAATGTGAATGATGAGAGAGTTCATCGCTCTAGTTCAGGACTGTATGGTCGTACTAGAGTTTGAGGTATAGTTTGTCTGTTTGGGTCAGCGTGCATATGAGTTGGTTCCTGTTGGGAAAGAATAATGTGACCAATCCTGATATGAGTTGGTAAAAGAAGTGAAGACCTATGAGTTGACTTTAGAGTGATGTCGATGTTATAGCAGGTAATTCCTCGATACAGTCATTGAGTTTGTTTTCTCTGATTAATTCTAGATCTACGTATTCGTATATTTTGAGTGAGCATGCGAGGTTGTTGAAATTACCTTTTGAGATATTAGAGGTAGGTGTTAGTGTTACTAGCTCCTTCGGGGATACAATCGTGGTCAGAAAGATGTACAAGGGATGTTCGTTTTTGGTTCAGGGTCACGTGTCTCCAGTAGATGTGATGGAACCGCCTTATTACGGTTTTGATGTGATACTGGGCATGGATTAGCTTGTAGAACATAGAGTTAGGGTAGACTTTTAGACAAGGGAAGTTTTCTTAAAGCTTGCGGAAGACTATGAGATTGTAATGGTAGGTTAGAATGTGGATTTCGTATCGAATGTTGTTTTAGCTTTCGAGGCTCAGAGGTTGTTTGAGTTTGGTTGTTAGGCCTACCTAGCTTAGGGATGAATCTGAAATTGATCGAGGTCAGACCACAGGATATCATAACGGTCTGCGATCTCCCGAAAGTGTTTCCAGAAGAATTGTCTGGGTTACCGCCTGATGGAGGTGTAGAATTGTTATAGAGATGTATGCGGAATCTGCTCCTATTTCGATTGCTCTGTACTGTGTGGCGCCGAAATAATTGAAAGAGTTGAAGACTCAGTTGCAAGAGTTGTCAAATGGAAGTTTTATCCGTCCAAGTTCTTCGCCTTGGGGCGCACCTGTACTGTTTGTGTAGAAGAAATATGCTAGTATGCGAATGTTTATAGATTACAGATAGTTGAATCAATTGACAGTGAAGAACAAGTATCTGTTGCCGAGAATTGATGATTTATTCGATCATCTTAGAAGTGTTTCAATGTTTCTAAGATAGATTCGAGATTCGGGTATTACCAGTTGAAGGTAAAAGAGGTTGATGTGCCGAAAACAGCTTTTAGGACTAGATAGGGTCGTTATAAATTCTTGGTTATGCCGTTTGGTTAGACTAATGCGCCAACTGATTTCGTGGATATGATGAACATAATTTTCTATTAGTACTTAGATAACCTTGTGATTGTTTTCATAGATGATATTTTGGTGTACTCGCGTCCCGAGGAAGACCATGACCGGCATTTGAGGATCGTTTTGCAGACCTTGTTAGACAAACAGTTGTATGCAAAGTTGAGTGAGTGCGAGTTCTAGATCTGAGAAGTAATCCTGGACATGTAGTGTCAGCCGATGAGATTAGAGTTGATCCGAAGAAGATAGAAGCCATTGTTGAGTGGAAGCAACCGAAGCCTGTGACATGGATTCGTAGTTTTCTAGGCTTAGCCGGATACTATATGAGTTGTTACCCCCTCGCCCCGGTCTGGTCGGCTGACCGGTTCGAGTAGGCTACACGGGGAAAACCGATGTGAAACCCGTTAAGGTCCCACCTCGGTTAGCAACCCTAGAAAATTTATTTTATTTAAATCTTGTCTAAATGCATTATTAAGTCCTATGTGAAACACGACAGCGGAAACAAAAACAATTATAACAACGACCATCCAAAACAACACTATAAAACAGCCAATTTTTCCTTTTTAAGCAGGTCGTATCGATACACCTACATAGGGTATAGATACGCCTTGACCAAGGTCAACATCCTACGGTCAACACAGGAAGACCGTATCGATACAACCCTATAGCGTATCGATATGCCCTTCTCGGTCAACATCTCGTGGTCAACGAGATAAACCCGTACCGATACGCCTAGAGCCCGTATCGATACGCCAAAGTCTCACCAACATCTCAGATTTCCAGTGAGCTTTGGGCGTATCGGTACACCCTCACGTATCGATACACGAAGCCAAAACTGAGTCCTGAAGGGCAAGACCGTATCGATACGGCTCTTAGGCGTATCGATACACCCTGCACTACAAGTCTCCAAATTTCAGCCAAACAACTTAAGACTCGACTCTAGATGCGATTTACGACTCCCCTAGCCATGAACGACATACATACAACCTTTAACTACCAAGATATCAACATACATGGCATTCAAAACGTACAAGGATCATGCGACGAAAGGATTCATACACTTACAAAAAAGAAGACATACTTAACACATAAAGGTTCATGCCTTAGAAACAAACATATAGGCATTCATGACATGCAACATAAACAAGGTTTACACTTCAAACAAGGCATCCAAAAGCCAAACCACATCAACATACTTCAAAGCTCAATTTAACAACACCTATCCTATTGCTTGACTATTACAATCTACTATTTAAAGTTCATACTTGAGCTAACCAAAGGCGACACTTGGAGGCCTTTCCTTGCCCTTGCCACCCACAATCTACTGATCTGCATTGTCGAACAAACAAGAGCGTAAGCATAAAAGCTTAGTGAGAGTAAGCTCATAAAACAAACCTCGACAATGCAGGGTCCAAGCACGAGCATACAACCAAGGTAAAATGCATGAGTTCTTACCTTCGAGCCACAAGAGCCAAAATAATAGATTATGCATGAACATATTATCCAAACCATGTCATGCTCAACAAGTCCATAACCACCACATATGGAAACATATATATTCAACATATGAGTAACATAAACCACAATCCGTATTGGCACCTAGCTATGACTCGAATATGTGGATAACCGTTGGAACTCACATCCAACAACACAACCATTACCTTACGGTGGGATTACACTCATCACCGTTTCACGCGGGGGGATTCCACTCATCCTCACGCCCGTCGATGGGATTCCACTCATCACCGACTAATATATATAAGAAGATTTCCGGGCGAACTCGTACTCCATCTTGATGACTACCATCATCAAGACCACGCACGCATTTTGACTCACGTGTGCACACTAAACATCCTAATGATCGATCATTTGTACCCAAGCATACTAGTGCCAATACTACACATTTCATTAATCTTTCACAATATCATTTCAAAACAACTTCCGTGCTTAGCACGTACTTACCATGACTTACCGTCATGCACAAACCACATTTCTATGCCTAGCATGTACTCACCATGATCCTCGGATCATGCAACCTCCCCATAACATCATTTCACATGTCAACACCATGTGTATATCATTAACACAAATATCACATCATATTTCATACATATGCATATCTTCATCATATTTATCATCAACATGCATATAACAATGCATTAAACCATGCCTCAACATACATGTGACAATGCATCAAACCATGCCTCAACATACATGTATAACAACATATACATAACCACCATATTCACAAATAAACATGATGCATAAATCAACAATTTAAAGATCAACCAAGGTCTCCAACTAAAGCTTGGGATTAGGCTACCACTCTAATCCCAACTCTAGGTGGGTCTACCAAGCCCAACCCAGTCCACATGCTCGAACCAACACTTGAAAACCATTTAAAAGCATTTAACAACTCACCGACAATTCCAAGCTCAACCATACTAGCCGATCAAGCTTCCAACAATTCCAGATTTGTTCCCGAGGCTTCACCAACACAAAATCTCACTTCTAATCACCTCAACACAAACAAAACAACCTCAAATCAATTCACCAATTAATGTAGCAAACCCGAAACACTAATCAGGCACAAAACACATGATTTTCAAGCCAAGAACAACCCCAAAACACCAAACCCGAGCTGCCATGAAAAACTGTCCAAAACTCAAGATTTCAACCTCTTTAACACACTTAAATGCTTCTAAAATGATCCCTAACCAACATACAACCAATAGCCCTCGATTTCCAACATTAAACACACCCAAAATCAACCTTTAAACCCTTCAAAAACCCCATTAAAACCCAAATTCGGGAATCATTGTAAAACTCTTTAAAAATCACATATGTTGGACCTTATGGTTCCTAAACAACTTATCTATCAACACTTTACCAAAAGCTTTGAGAAAGAATCATAAAGCTCCAACCTTTAACCAAAACTTTCAAAAACCCAAATTACAAAATACATAGTTTTAGTGAAATCTAAGATACCAAAATGAAGAAGAGACCAAGGCCAAGTCAAAAATGTCATTACCTCTTGAAAAGCACTAAGGATGAAGTTGGAAAGTGATGGAATAGTAACAAGAGAGAAGCTTTCTCTTCTTGTCGTTGGTTTTTGAAATTTGGAAGTGAGGAAGAAGATGACCACATGCCATCATCTTTGTTTTTGTTTTATTTTTATTCACCAAAAATCATAATTACAAATATGTCATTAATGAATGGCTAAAACCCACATCTCCTAAAGTCCATGGATTTTGGACTTAGAAGATAGGCCCAACATACTTTAATTATTTTGAAATCACGAAGCCCATTAGAAATATATTATTATTTTAATTATAAACCTGAAATAATATTTTAATATTATTTTCATCTGACCCTCAAACCCAGGTGTTACAGGAGGTTTGTGAATGATTTCTCGAAGATAGTCGTTCCCTTGACGAAGTTACTTCAGGAGAATGTTCAGTTTGAGTGTTCTGATGCGAGACAGCAAGCCTTTGAGAAATTGAAAGAAACCTTGACCAATGCATCAATTTTGATTCGGCCAGAGTCGGGGAAAGAGTGTGTAGTCTACAGTGATGCTTCGTATGTAGGAATAGGTTGTGTACTCATGCAAGACAGAAGAGTGGTGGCTTATGCCTCGAGACATTTGAAGACTCGTGAGCGTAACAATCCGACACGTGACACAGAGTTAGCTGCAGCTGTGTTTGCTTTGAAGAAGATTCAGAGGCATTACTTGTATAGTGAGAAATGCATAGTGTGTACAGATCATCAGAGCTTGAAAATTTTGAAGGCATAGGAAGAGTGGAATCTTAGACAACCTAGGTGGTTAAAATTGCTTAAGACCTGTGGTCTCTAGATTGAGTATAATCCGGGTGAAGCCAATGTAGTGGCGGATGCTTTGTATAGGAAGGTAGCCGTTGAGTTGAGAGCCATGTTTGCTAGTTAGAGCTTGTCCAGTGATAGTAGTCTAGTGGCTGAGCTTCAGGATGAATCTACTTAGGGTCAGTTGAATTGAGAGAAGCAATTGTTAGATAGATCTTTGGCACCTCACGTGCAAAATATAGCGGAAGGAAGACATACATACTACAGTTTCAGCGTTGGTGGGGTCTTGTGTTTCAGAGATAGAATAATTGTGCCATATGATAGTGATTTGAGGCGTACGATCTTGATTGAAGCGCACAGTAGTCCATTTGCTATGTGTCCCCGTAGTACAAAGATGAACCGTGGATTGAAAGATGAGTGTTGGTGGGTTTGTCTGAAGAAAGGTGTTGCCGATTTTGTGAGCAAGTGTGAGGTTTGTCATTGTATTAAGGCAGAATCTCAATTTACATCTGGTTTGTTACAACCGTTGAGAATTTCAAAAATGGAAGTGAGAAAATGTTACGATGGACTTCGTATCAGGTTTGACTTTGACTTTCTTTAAGAAGAATTCAGTTAGGGTGATTGTTGACCGTTTCGCAAGGTGTGCTCATTTCATAGTCGTTCATACGTAAGTTAGCTGATTTGTACATCAGTGAGTTGTGAGATTACGCGGTGTGTCGAAGTCGATTGTGTCAGGTAGAAATTTGTGGTTTACATATATCTTTTGGAAATGTATGTATGTTGCTTTGGGTGCCCGCCTAAATTTCAGTACATCGTATCGCCCTCAGCCCGATGATTAGTCAGAGAGAGATATTCAAATATTAGAGATCGTGTTGAGATGTGTATTATTGACCTTCAGTGTTGTGTGGAAGATCTATCGAGCATACCATGGTTAAGTAGCGACAAAGAGGTGTGAAAGAAGCCACTTGGGAGTAGAGAAAGGAAGATATGGAGAAACAATTTTCGTATCTCTTTCCGTTAGGTAATTTCGAGGACGAAATTCTTTAAGTGGGGGAGATTTGTAACACCTAGGTTTCGGGGTCAGAAGTTGAGCGTGTGAGTCGGGTTCGAGTCATTGGACTCAGTTTAATTTAAATTAGACTTTGGTTTAAAAAAAGAAAAAAGAAAAAAAGGGATTTGAAATTCATTAATGGCAAACTTGTAAATTTTAAAGTAAAGAATTTAATATGAGTGAAAAAGGGTTTTTTTCACTATTCATCTTCTTCCTCCTTGGTTTTTCACGTCAAAAAAACTCTCTAAACCCCTAAATACAATTTCATTCATTTCCTCCATCAATTCAAGTGATTTCAACGAGGTAAGACCGTTTTTGACTTGTCCTCTCAATTTCTATCACATTGATAGTTTTATATTTTCAAAAACACCATTGTAGAGATTTTCAAGTTTTCAAAGTTTAAAGAAAAGTAGGAAACTTTAATGGCTTCTTGGGTTGTTTTTGATTGATAGAGTTGAGTTTTGATCTAACCTTGCCCTATGGAACATTATATCTCAATTTGGTTGGGTTTTATAAAGAATCCCGAAATGGGTTTTCAGGGGTAGATTAAAAGTGTCAAAATTTGTGTTTTTGGAGTGGTTTGTGAAAAATTGTTGGGCTGATGTTATAGTGACATTGGATAGGTGTTTTTAGATGTTATTTGATGATATATGAGTGGTGATAGTGTTGGTTTGAATGGATTCCCGAAGCTACCGCTGTAGGTGATTTTTAGGAGTGGAAAATGAGAGTTTTTAAGGTGTTTATGTGGGGAAATAAAAGGCTGATGGTTGTACAACCTTAGAGTGATGTTTTGGACATGTTTTGGAGAGTTTTAAGTGTTTAAATTGAGAGGTAATGGATGGGTTTTGCTGGAGTACGAAAATGGGATTATTTGGGAGGATTTCGGCTTTGAATTGTTGAGAAAATGTTAGGGAATTGAGAACTGATGTGTAACAGTAAACTTGTGGTTGATTAAGAGGTTAATACATTGTTTTTTATTGGTTAGAAATAGCGGATTTGGCCTTGGGCGATTTGGACGAGGTCCCAAGAAGTTGGAAGCTTGAAATGACTTTGTGGTTTGCATTGGTATGTGAATGGTGAGTGGAAATGTTTTAAGCAACGTTTTGGTTCAAATATAGTTTTGAAAGAGTTTGGATTAAGCTTGAAAGGTCAATCTAAACTCAAGAGTAAGTTGATGTGTATCGTCTCTTTAAATTCCCCTTTTTACCGTTTGTTTTTCATACTTGTAGTGATAATTTGTTATGCGTGAATTTTCCATACTTTGGAAGGAAGCATGTTGTTTATTAAATAATGTAGTAGTTAAGCAATTGGGAAATGCTACGTGTTTTAGGAGCGTGTATCTAGACTCCTTTATGTAGGCTTTATGTTGCTAATGCTTTGTGTTGATGGAATTGTAAACCATGTTCTTTGAGATGCCTATGCTTTGGTGTTAGAATTGTAAGCCATGTGTTTATGAGATGCTTAAGTTTTTATGTTTGAAGGCATGTAAGTCTTGGGTATGCATTGCTTAAGTGAATGTATGTTTCTTATGGCTAAATGGTTTTGATATGCATGCTTGTATGCAAGTTCCTATATAAATGCTTATCTTTTTATTGATGCTTCTCTTATGGAATGGCTTTTATATGTATGTTGAGTGTTAAGCATGCTTTTTATAGGGTGCCTTGTATCTAGAGTTAATGCATGTTGGTTGTGGGAGGTCTTAGTTGGTGTTTGGAGCAGCCTTGTGCCATAAACCAGCTAAAACCAGTATGCTCGCAGCAGGCGTATCGAAACGGTTGGTCTCGTTTCGATATGGTCCCCTTGTTTCAGGCCAGGCCTTTTGATACGCGGGAGGGGCGTTTCGATATAATTTGGTACTGGAAATCTGAGATTTTGACAAGAAATTGAGAGTATCGAAATGGTCCTAGGCATTTCGGAATGGTCTTCGTAGCGTTGACCATGAGAAATTGACTAATGAGGGTGTATTGATATGGTTGACCAACGTTTCGATACGGTCTCCTCGAGTTGACTTTGGCCAGTTGACCTAGTCAAGGTGTATTGATACACCCTCTGGGCGCTTCGATACGGCCTGCAGTTTAAGCTAAAATGGACTGTTTTTGGTATGTTGTTTGGGTTGATCGCCTCGCTTGTTGCTTCCGTTGTTCTCTTTTCACATAGGTTTAATTTAATCCATTTAGATAAGATAATAATTAAAGAAATTTTCTAGGGTTGCTAACCGAAGGGGAGCCTTAGCAGGTTTCACTTCGGTTTTCCCCGTGTAGCCTACTCGGACCGGTCAGTTATCCAGACCGGGACGAGGGGGTTATAGGTTTTTTTAGCCTCACTTTCGGAGATGATCGCTCAGATGGAGGGTCGAATTATGTGTCGTTTTGATACAGTTGAGGAGCGTATAGAGATGTAACCCCCTCGACCCTGCCTAGCCGCCAGACCGTATCAAACGAGTTACACGGGGAAAACTGAAGCGAAACCCGTTAAAGCTCCAATCCGATTAGCAACCCTAGAAAAATTCTTTTAATGTTATCTTGTCTAGATGCTTTAATTATATTCTATGTGAGAGGACAAGCAACGGAAACACACATGGATACAAAACACGTGAAACAGATAATCAAACAAACCCTTTTTAACTTTTATAACAGGCTGTATCGGTACGTTAGAGGACCGTATTGATACGCCTAGACTTGGTCAACACCCCAAAGTCAACCTAGGGAGACCGTATCGATACGCTGGAAAACCGTATTGACGGTCAACTTCCCAAGGTCAAACTACGAAGATTGCACCGATACCCTTAAGACTCGTACCGATACGCCAAAATCTCGTCAATTTCTCATATTTCCAGAGAGCATTTGGCGTATCGATACACCCTTGCGTACCGGTATGCCCTGCCCAAAACAAGCCCCAAAGCAAGGGACCGTATCAATACAGCCCTTGAGCGTATCGATACGCCCTGCACTGCAAAGACATGTTTTGGCAGCTAAAAACACAATGACTCGACTCTAGAGGCATTTAACGACTAGTCAAGCAACATACAAACACTTATACAATACAAGACATCCATGGATAAGCATACGAAGCAATTTAAACACCGAACGATGCAACATTCATCAAGATAGGAATTTAAAGGAAAACATGCATACAAAGCCTTCACCAACATAACCAAAAGTTAAACAAAAGCATACTTCAACATGACATAAGGCAGTACAAGCCCAAAACGTCAAGGCAAACATGTCTAAGAAAAAGAACATGCCATCAACATCACAAAACACAAAGGTCCTATCACATTTCTCTATACTAGTTATTGAAGTCTAGACCATACTTGAGCAAACCAAACTCCTTTGAAAATTCTCCCTTGTTCCACGAGCTGCTCCGAAGGTCTAAGGGCTACCATTGTTGGAAAAGAGAGCGTAAGCGTTTAAGCTTAGTGTGCGGTGCTAAAAAAGGTAGCTACAACAATGCAGTTTTAAAACATAGTTTTGTTTGAAAACCAAAATCGTTACCAAATCATTTCCACATGCTTGAACACACACAATGTCATGCTTTTACCATCACGTGTATTTACCGAATGCAACCACAAGTAGGGCTGTAAATGAACCGAACGTTCAGCGAACCGTTCGGCGGGAAGTTCGTTTATGTTCGTTTATTTATTAAACGAACGAACATGAACAATATTTTTTGTTCGTCTAACTAAATGAGCGAACACGAACAAAAGACTTGTTCGTTCATTTATGTTCGTGAACATTCGGTAATTCGTTCGTTTATGTTCGTTCGTTTATGTTCGTTTATGTTAATTTATGTTCGTTCGTTTATGTTCGTTCGTTTATGTTCGTTCATTTATGTTCGTTTATGTTCATTTAAATTTATTCACATATGTCTAGGGGTGTTCATTATTCGATTAAATCGAACTAACCGACCGAGCCAAAACAAAATTGGTTAATCTATTAGATAATTTTAAGTTTCGGCTAATGATTAAGAGTTTTTTAAATTTCAATTATCGATTAATTCGGTTTAAAATCGGTTAATTAATTGAATTAATCTAACTAACCAAAAATATTAAATATTTAACAAATTATATATGTTCGTTTATGTTCGTTTGTGTTCGTTTATGTTCGTTTGTGTTCGTTTATGTTCATTTATGTTCGTTTATGTTCGTTTACCATTTAAACGAACGAACACGAACAAGCTACATTCCTTAATGAACGAACACGAACAAAAAATTTTGTGTTCGTTTATGTTCGTGTTCGTTCATTTGTTCGGTTAAAGTTAAACGAACGAACATGAACACACCCTCGTTCGTGTTCGTTCGGTTCGTTTACAGCCCTAACCACAAGCCATATGCTTACTATATGCTCATTCTCGTATCGCAAGCAAAGTAAACAACAATGCATAAGCATAAATATAAGGAATCAACAACATGCTTAACATGAGAAAATAGAGCATTCAATGGTATATTGACATTCAACGTTTTTACTCGGATATGCAGATAGTTTTCAAACCCACTAGACACTTCTGGTGGAATCTCACATCACCGTACTCATTCGTCTAGTAATAACATAACTTCTGGTGGAATCTCACATCACCATACTCCTCTTTAGTGGAATCTAACATCACTAAGGCCACGCGCGAATTTTACCTCGAGTGCACTCTAATCCTATTGAATGATCAATTATATCCGGTAACAACTCAACACATGTCAATATACTCAATTGCAACCACAAGAATTATCGATGCTTGAACCACTTACCAAGTCCAAACTTCCATGAAAGGCATGTACTCACAATGCAAGTGTAAACACAAGTCTCACATCTCAACATGCATCACAATGCAATTCAACACATAACAACATAGCATGTTCAACTTGCATTCATGAATCGTAAAACACAATTTAGTTGCATAAACCTTTGAAACTTACTCTCGAGCTTGGATTGTCTTTTCAAGCTCAATCCAAACTCCCAAACATTCCCTTAACCGCGTTAAGGCTTTTAAAATCAGTCCACTCACCAACCCACACACAACCGATGTCCGAGATGTCGAATCAAGCATCCAAACTACCCGGATTTCTGTCCACAAAACCCGAATCCAAATTATTTGTTTTGAGCAACCCAAAATCGAACATTAGAACACAAATACACTCACAAACACAGCGAAGACTCGGAACTCAACAACCTTGCATCTACGCACATCGGTTAAAGCCCAATTTTCACCCGAAACATAATCAATTCAAACCCAAACTACTAGCAGCCATTCCAAACGAGTTTACCATAAAAATATACCTTTTTACATCCCTAAACATCAATCTAAAGCTACCAAACCTCCAGCTGCTATTTAAACTCAAAACCCAACCAAAAACTCAAGATTTCCAACTCCTGAAATCACTCATAATACCCATTTCGGGTTTCCATTAAAAACCCACCATTTTTATGTTATTCTTGTGTTAAAATAAAGATAAAAACACTCCCAACTTAGCCTTAATCCACCCAAACGAAAACCCAAAGACTTCTTTTCATTTCCAACCAAACTTTAAAAATCAAAATAAGATAAATCCACGAGTTTTGTAAAAATCACAACATTTAGGACTTAAGGAAGATGAAACTAAGTTAGGGAACCATTTAACTTGAAGAAATCAGTTGGTTGAGAGCTTGAAATCTGATGTAATAGTAAAAAGGGGTTTCGGGAGGTTTTAACGTGAAAATCTATTTTGGAGAAGAAGATGGCTTTTGAAACAAAACCATTTTTTATTCCCTTTTATGAAAAATCTCCTTTTTGCCCTTTAGTCTTTTAAAACTCTTTTTGGTGTATTAAAAATAGTTTGTCTCCAAATTAATTTAACTGACCCGTCTAACAAACCCGATAACTCCCGGCCCTAAACTCGGGGCGTTACAACTCTCCCCCACTTAAGGAATTTCGTCCCCGAAATTTACCTGGTGGAAAGAGATGCTGAAACTGCTTTCACATGTCATCCTTCCTCTCCCAAGTGGCTTCTTCCACCCCTCGGTGACGCCACTTAACCTTAACCAACTCAATGGTCCTTCCTCGCAACACTTTGTTGTCCGAAGCCAAAATATCAACTAGTTCTTCATCGTAGGTCAAATATGGATTCAATTATATCTCTTTAACTGGCATAACATGTGACAGATCTGATCTATACCTCCGAAGCATCAAAACATGAAACACATTGTGAATCTTCTCTAGTTCGTCCAGAAGCCCCAATCTATAGGCAGCATGACCAACTCTCTCAACTATCTCATATGGACCGATGAACCTCGGGCTCAACTTGCCTTTCCTACCAAACCTCAACACCTTCTTCCATGGTGAGACTTTCAAGAACACTTTATCGCCCACGACATACTCTATTTCTCTTCTTTTCAAATCTGCATAAAATTTCTGTCTATCCGAAGCTGCCATCAAACGGTCACAAATCAACCGAACTTTCTCGGTAGTACCCTTAAGCATATCAGGCAAAGGTATAAATTTCTGTCCCACTTCGACCCAAAAAATAGGTGTTCTACATTTCCTACCATAGAGAGCTTCGTAAGGTGCCATCTAAATGCTCGCTTGATAACTGTTATTATACGCAAACTCTACTAACGGTAGATGTTTCTCCCATGAACCTTGAAATTCTATAATGCAACATCTCAACATATCTTCCAACACTTGTATAACTCTTTCTGACTGACCATCGGTCTGAGGATGATATGAAGTGCTGAAATTCAGTCGAGTACCCAAAACGCTATGCAAACTCTCCCAAAATCTAGCCATGAACCTCGGATCTCTGTCTGACACTATAGATTTCTGTACACCATGCAATCTCACTGATATACAAATCAGCCAACTTATCTAGAGTATAAGTGGTGTGAACGGCCAAAAAGTGCACACACTTCGTAAGACGATCAACAATTACCTAAACCGAATTCTTCTTAGAAGGTGTCAACGGCAAACCCGATACGAAATCCATGGTGATTCTCTCCCACTTCCACTCGGGAATTCTCAACGGTTGTAACAAACCTGAAGGAAACTGATGCTCGACTTTAACTCGCTGACAAACCATGCACTTACTCACAAACTCGACAACATCTTTCTTCAAACCAACCCAGAAATACTCGTTTTTCAAATCACAGTACATTTTCGTGCTTCCCGGATGCATAGCAAACGGACTATTGTGAGCTTCAGTCAGGATGGTGCGTCTCAAGTCTACATCTTCCGGAACAACTACTCTACTCTTGAAACACTAAACTCCATCACTACTAAAACAAAAATCTGTCGGTATACCCTCTGATATGTCTTGTACATGAGATGCTAATGATCTATCTTGCAACTGTTTCTCTCTAATCAACTGAAGCAACAAAGGTCTAACTTGCAACTCGACCACTAAACCACCATCTTTAGACAAACTCAATCTAGAAAACATAGCTCGTAATTCTACTGCTACCTTTCTACTCAAAGCATCGACCACTACATTGGCATTACCCGGATGGTACTCAATCGTGAGATCGTAGTCCTTAAGAAACTCTAGCCACCTACGATGTCTAAGATTTAACTCTCTTTGTGTCATTATATACTTCAGACTCTTGTGATCCGTATACACGATGCATTTCTCACCATACAAGTAGTGTCTTCAAACTTTCAAAGCGAAAACCACTACAGCCAATTCTATATCATGCGTAGGGTAATTACGCTCATGAGTCTTCAACTGTCTAGACGCATAGACCACTACTCTTTCTTCTTGCATAAGCACACAACCCAAGCCAACATACGACGCATCATTGAAGACTACAAACCTTTTCCCTGACACGGAATGAACTAAGACAGGAGCTTCGGTTAAGGCTTCTTTCAATTTTTCAAATGCTTGTTGTCTTGCATCAATCTACTCAAACCGAACATCCTTATGTAACAATTTAGTCAAAAGAGCTGCAACCTTTGAGAAACCCTCAACAAATCGTTTATAGTAACCAGAAAAACCCAAGAAACTATGAACTTCGGTCACTGTCTTTGGTGGTTTCCAATTCACAACGGCCTCAACCTTCTTGGGATCCACTCGGATTCCCTCGGCTGATACAATATGGCCTAAGAAGACTACTTCCCTCATTAGGAATTCACATTTGCTCAACTTGGCATACAACTGATTGTCTAGCAATTTTTGCAACACCAAACGCAAATGCCGATCGTGATCTTCCTCAGTACGAGAGTACATTAAAATATCATCAATGAACACTACTACAAACTGATCTAAGTACTCATAAAATACTCTATTCATCATGTCAATAAAAGTTGTCGGTGCATTAGTCAAACCAAAGGGCATCACTAAGAATTCGTAGTGCCCATAACGAGTGCGAAAAGTTGTCTTCGGTACATCTTGATCTCTTACCTTCAACTGATAATAACAGGATCTCAAATCTATCTTCGAGAACACTGAAGCACCTCTCAATTGATCAAACAAGTCATCAATTCTCGGCAATGGATACTTGTTCTTCGTTGTCAACTTATTCAATTGTCGGTAATCGATACACATTCTCAAACTACCATCTTTCTTTTTCATAAACAACACTGATGCACCCCAAGGTGAAGTACTCGGACGAATGAACCCTCGGTCTATCAATTCCTGAAGTTGTGTCTTCAACTCTTTCATTTCTTTAGGAGCAATTCGGTACGGTGCAATCGATACTATAGTTGAATCTGTATAAGTCTCAATAACACACTCTACATTCATATCTGGAGGCAAACCATGCAATTCTTCTGGGAAAACACTCGGAAAGTCACAAACTGTCCTAATGTCTCGCGGTCGTGCCTCATCCATATTCGGATTCATAACATAGGCTAGGTACGCCTAACAACCCACATTCAATAACTTCTGAGCCTCTAAGGCTGAAACTACATTGGACAAGAACTTAACGTTCTCACCCACTATTACTACCTCAAGATCCTCTGAAAGTCTCAAGGACACTCGCTTTGTCTCAAAATATACTCTAGCTTTATGTTCCACAAGCTAGTCCATGCCTAATATTACGTCAAAACCATAAAACAACAATTTCATCATATCCACGGGAAAAACATGACCCTGAACCATCAAATGACATCTTCTGTACATCTTTTTTACCACAATTGTCTCACCAAAAGAACTAGTGACATTCATACTCACATCTAATATCTCAATCGGAATATCTAACAATCTTGCATGCTCACTCAATATGTACGAATGCGTAGAACCGGAATCAATCAAGGAAAGCAAAGTCAAAGACTGTAACGAGAAATTACCTGCAATCACATTTGTGTCATTCCTATCCTCATAGTGTGCATGCACCCTAGCTGGCCCACCTCCCTCGGGCTTAACTACTACAACATGAGCTAGATTCCTCTAATCGTCATTCCTAGGCTGAAAGTTACCTCGACCGCGCCCACAACCACTCTAATGGTCCACAGCTCGTGCAGGAGCTTGTCCATCCCTAGACGGATGTGGACAATCGCGCTTTAAGTGCGCTCTAGACCCGCAATTCCAACAAGAGCCATAAGTGCCCCAACACTCACCGAAATGACGTCTACCACACTTGTTGCACTCGAGAGTATGATTCTCAGTCCCTTGGCCGCGATAGCCTTGCCCCGGATTACCACATCTGCGTCTATGATCATGATGAGGTTTCCTATCCTTATGCCTCTTGGCATGATCTTTGTCCCAATCAGCAGTCCTCTTTCCGGAACTAGATCCACCCTTGCGATCCGCAAATCCCAAAGACTATTCAATGTCCTTGGCCCTAGCGACCAACACATCAAAATCAGTATAGTCGAAATTCAACATGTAGGTCTTCACATCCTGAACCAACCCATAACGAAAACGCTCACATCGTTCCGCTTCAGTAGGAACTAACTCAGAAGCATACTGACTCAGACGTACAAACTGCACCTCATAGTCTGATGCAATCAAACTACCCTGAACTAGAGCCATGAACTCTCTCTTCTTCTCATCTAGGTATCGAGGACCTAAAAACTTCTTACAGAAAGCATTCCTGAAGAACTCCCAAGTAACCTTGGCCTCTGGCATACCTGTAGTGATAATAGTCCACCAAGTGTAGGCATCTCCCTGAAGCAAAGAGACAATGCAACCCAACTTATGTGCTTCGGAGCACTCTATCTAACTCAAAATACAAATTGTGCTCTCAAACCATGCCTTTGAACCCTCGGGTGACAACCCACGGAACTCAACCCCGCCCAAGCTACGGAGTCGCTCTAATGGTAAACCAGAACCTGCATCCTGAGGCGGTGTTGCAACCCGAACACCCGCTAAAGCTATCTGTATAGCCCCGACTATAGCCTGAATCAACGAATTCACATCAATACCTGCATGTCCCTGACCAGCATGAGGTCCAACACCTTCCGCATTCGCTCCACCACCTGGAGGTGGAAGAGGAGGAGGCAAGTTCTCCCCTCGCACATCCTCAACATTCTCAATCCGCTCAACCCTCAGCCTTCCCCTGGTCTCACCATGCTAACATATGCAAAGCTAAACAACAAACACAACAAGTGAAATGATTTGGGGTCAGCAAGGAACAAGGTCCAAGGTGCTCAAGTCCTTAAACTTAAAATTACTTACAATAATATTATACTAGCAATGGGTGCCTTTAACTACTTCTCAACCAACACAAGAATAACCACAAGTATGCTTACAATCACCGTGCAATCACAATCAACAAGCTTACACCATAAAACTTACCTCACTTACCTTTCGGCTTACGGAAACTCAACGAACCTAGGCGGAACCAAGGCTCTGATACCAATAAATGTAAACCCCCCTCGACCCGGCCTAGCCGTCAGACCGCATCGAACGGGTTACACGGGGAAAATTGAAGTAAAACCCATTAAGGCTCCACTCCGATTAGCAACCCTAGAAAAATTCTTTTAAAGTTATCTTGTCTAGATGCTTTAATTATATCCTATGTGAGAGGAAACGCAGCGGAAACACACATGGATACAAAACACGCGAAACAAACAATTAAACAAACCCCTTTTAACTTTTACAACAGGCCGTATCGGTACGCTAGAGGACCGTATCGATACGCCTGGACTTGGTCAACACCCTAAAGTCAACCTAGAGAGATCGTATCGATACGCTAGAATACCATATCGATACGCTCTCAACGGTCAACTTCCCAAGGTCAAACTACAAAGACCATACCGATACCCTCAGGACCCGTACCGATACGCCAAAATCTTGTCAATTTCTCAGATTTCCAGAGAGCATTTGGCATATCGATACACCCCCACGTACCGGTACGCCCTGCCTAAAACAAGCCCCAAAGCAAGGGACCGTATCGATACAGCCCTTGAGCGTATCGATACGCCCTGCACTGCAAGAACTGTTTTGGCAGCTAAAAACACAAGGACTCGACTCTAGAGGCATTTAACAACTAGTCAAGCAACATACAAACACTCATAAAATACAAGACATCCATGGATAAGCATACGAAGCAATTTAAACATCGAACGATGCACCATTCATCAAGATAAGAATTCAAAGGAAAACATGCATACGAAGCCTTCACCAACATTGCCAAAAGTTAAACAAAAGCATACTTCAACATGACATAAGGCAATACAAGCCCAAAACGTTAAGGCAAGCTTGTCTAAGAAAAAGAACATGCCATCAACATCATAAAACACAAAGGTCATATCCCATTACTCTATACTAGTTATTGAAGTCTAGACCGTACTTGAGCAAACAAAACTCCCTTGAAAATTCTCCCTTGTTCCCTGAGCTGCTCCGAATGTCTAGGGTCTGCATTGTTGGAAAAGAGAGCGTAAGCGTTTAAGCTTAGTGAGCGGTGCTAAAAAAGGTAGCTACAACAATGCAGTTTTAAAACATAGTTTTGTTTGAAAACCAAAACCGTTTCAAAATCATTTCCACATGCTTGAACACACACAATGTCATGCTTTTACCTTCACGTGCATTTACCGAATGCAACCACAAGCCATATGCTTACTATATGCTCATTCTCATATTGCAAGCAAAGTAAACAACAATGCATAAGCATAAATATAAGGAATCAACAACATGCTTAACATGAGAAAATAGAGCATTCAAGGGTATATTGACATTCAACATTTTTACTCGGATATGCAGATAGTTTTCAAACCCACTAGACACTTTCGGTGGAATCTCACATCACCGTACTTATTCGTCTAGTAATAACATAACTTCTGGTGGAATCTCACATCACCGTACTCCTCTTTAGTGGAATCTAACATCACTAAGGCCACGCACGAATTTTACCTCGAGTGCACTCTAATCCTATTGAATGATCAATTATATCCGGTAACAACTCAACACATGTCAATATACTCAATTGCAACCACAAGCAATATCGATGCTTGAACCACTTACCAAGTCCAAACTTCCATGCAAGGCATGTACTCACAATGCAAGTGTAAACACAAGTCTCACATCTCAACATGCATCCCAATGCAATTCAACACATACCAACATAACATGTTCAACTTGCATTCAAGAATTGTAAAACACAATTTAATTGCATAAACCTTTGAAACTTACTCTCGAGCTTGGATTGGCTTTTCAAGCTCAATCCAAACTCCCAAACATCCCTTTAACCACGTTAAGGCTTTTAAAATCAATCCACTCACCAGCCCACACACAACCGATGTCCGAGATGCCGAATCAAGCCTCCGAACTACCCGGATTTCCGTCCACAAAGCCCAAATCCAAATCCTCTATTTTGAGCAACCCAAAATCGAACATTATAACACAAATACACTCACAAACACAGCGAAGACTCGGAACTCAACAACCTTGCATCTACGCACATCGATTAAAGCCCAATTTTCACTTGAAACATAATCAATTCAAACTTAAACTACTAGCATCCATTCCAAACGAGTTTACCATCAAAAATATACCTTTTTACATCCCTAAACATCAATCCAAAGCTATCAAACATTCAGCTGCTATTTAAACTCAAAACCCAACCAAAAACTCAAGATTTCCAACTCCTAAAATCACCTATAATACCTATTTTGGGTTTCCATTAAAAACCCACCATTTTTATGTTATTCTTATGTTAAAACAAAGATAAAAACACTCCCAACTCGGCCTTAATCAACCCAAATGAAAACCCAAAGATTTCTTTTCATTTCTAACCAAACTTTAAAAATCAAAATAAGATAAATTCATGGGTTTTGTAAAAATCACAACATTTAGGACTTAAGGAAGATGAAACTAAGTTCGGGAATCATTTACCTTGAAGAAATCACTTGGTTGAGAGCTTGAAATCTAATTGAATAGTAGAAAGAGGTTTTGGGAGGTTTTAACGTGAAAAGCTATTTTGGAGAAGAAGATGGCTTTTGAAACAAAACCCTTTTTATTTCCTTTTATGAAAAAAATCCTTTTTTGCCCTTTAGTCTTTTAAAACTCTTTTTGGTGTATTAGAAATAGTTTGTCTCCAAATTAATTTAACTGACTCGTCTAACAAACCTGATAACTCTCGACCTTAAACTCAAGGCGTTACAAGAGTGGTTGGAGTATTTAGTTGACCTCCTTCATGATGATGGCGATGGCAACGATGGCAATGGCGATGACGATGGCGGCGACGATGCACCCGAGGCTTAGGTTTTTGTTACTTGGATCATACTTTTTTATGGATTATGATGGAACTTTTTTATGGATTATGATAGAACTTTTTATGGATTATGCTTGTTATTTTTTTATGATGGAACTTTTTTATGGATTATGTTGGAACTATTGGAATTTTTCAAGTTGAAGCATTCACTTGTTATTATTTTATTGTATGGATTATGGATTGTGCTAGAACTTATGTTGGAGTATTCACTTGTTACTCACTTGGATTATTCTTTTTGTTATCAAATATGTTATGGAGTTTATGAGTTACTGTATGGATCATATGAATTTCTGAATTTTTATGCATGTAACGTAAAAGGTAAAAAGAACGTAATTGTTGTATAAATGGAAATTTTTTCTTCAAAAAGTACTAACATGAATCGAAATAATAAAAAATATAAAGTTGACAGAGTGGTAAAGTATTCAAATAAATTGAATAGTCAAAAGGAAAAGGAAATGACCCAAAAAATGTTTCACTACAATTCAAAATTTCTTAATCCTCGGCTACTTCATCTTCTGTGGGCAATTTAAACAGATCAACTTCATTGTGATTGCTACAAAAAAGTTTGGTCAAAATTCTCAATCGTTCAACTCCTATTTCTTCTGTCTACACAATAGAAATATAACGTTAGTCAAACATCACACTTTTTCAAAACGAAACTACATGGTATACTTTACCGTGAAAAAAATCTTCGACCAATCACTTTTGTTATCGACTTCTATATACTTTAATGTGTACATGCCACAATCATCCTTGGATCAAATATGAAATAAATTAATCTATTAACAAAGGAAAATTTAGAGAAAAAAATAATATATTTAAACTTATATTACTTATGAATTTAGCTGCTTCGGTACTTGTACGCAATTGAATGAAAATTTTACGGCATCTTTAAATAATCCACCCAAATGAGCATGACTCGCAAACCAAACTAAAGCTTTAGTCAACTGTATAAACCGTGAAAAACATTAAGATATCGATAGTTAAACAATATTCATATATTAGTTCCCATAAATGAGTTAAAAGTTTACTATATTTTCTGCAATCTTTTTATGCGCTCTAGTAGCACCAAGAGAGTCCAAAACGTAATTATGTCTCTCAACAACATCAACAACTAATAAAAATCAGTGACATTTTGCATCATATAAAGACACATATACCTACGAAATCATGTAAGTTCAAAATCTCAACTACATAAAAACAAACTACAAACTGTAAATATATCTGCTCAACATTACTACTATCAGTAGGCATAAAGTCATCTATCCAGCGAGTTTGAAATTTGAAAAGATTATGTTGTGATCTTGCCTTCTTATCAAGTGAAAAATCTTGAATCAAAATCTGCGACAAACAAAAAATTGGATAATATCATCAACTGAAAATAATGTTATTTCTAGGTAGCACATAAATATATATTTTTACCTGAAAGGACAAAGGGAGATATAATTTTTTTGGCATTAGCTCTTGTCTCAAATGCAAATCGTAGACATACATATCGATGAACTATTAGATATTAAAAAAAAATAGTAATGTTAATAACAAACAAAACAAAAAAAATTATTATAACATGTTACATTACCCAATCAGATAACCACTTTTTTAGAAAAATAGTGCGAGCATTGCCAACATCCAACGAATTATTTTTTGTCATGTAAATAGTCTTGCATGTATCATCCTAAGTAGCAATATTCATGCAAACTCTGGTTTCTTCAGGCGTTAAGTACTTCAAATATTGCTTGTACGCATCGTTTATCCTTGCATTTTCCTTACGTCCTTCTGCTAACGTATCACCTGGCTTAGAACAATATTGCATGAAATACATTAATTAAACTCTTAAAAATGATAATAACCAGAAAATTACATGTCAATATTTATAAATAAATTTTTTTTGTAGAATCTAAACCTTTTTCCTTAATTTTTTTTGAGCATGTAAGATCAAATCTTTCAATTCTTCTTCACTATCAACATCATAGACATTGTTCTTGTTCCCAACCTGCGCAATTAAAGAGTAATTAATCACATATTTAATTCAAATGACATATTTGTACATTATTTTTTTCGAATTTACACCCTACAAAGAAAATAATTTTTTATCATTACCACCTCATTTTTTTCCGGGAGCATCAACCTTACATGTTTCTCCACTATCTTGCAAAGTAGTGTTTTTTGCATGTTATCATATGTCAAATATTATTTTTAAGTAAAATATGCTAAATAACAAATAAATAATTATTTATTCATTCCTTTGTATTCACTCTAGAAGTTCGAGCTCTTTTTTTGATGTTATATCTTTCGACTTCAGATCATCTGTAACATCAGAACGTGCAGTCGAACATCTCTTTGACAATGACTTCTGACCGTTAGACATTTTAGGCCACATTTTATTTATTTATTGGAGTTTCCTTCAATGTAACTAGTTGACTAGGAAATCTCTAGGGACTAAATTCAAATTTAAAAAAACCGCTCGAAATTTCTGAAAAACCATCTCTATCAGTCTTGATTTTGTCTTCTAAAATAGTTTCAACTTTGCTTTTACAACTACGTTCTAATGAGGGAGAATAATCCACGTCACAATTAATAAATGGAGACATAATCGATATCTTAATACCACTCGTGGTTTCTTCCTTCATTACCCCGACAATTAGTTCTTCTTCCCCGTGAGATTTATTCTCTAAACCATCAACATTCAATGGCTCGTTGTATAAATTAATATCTTCAGGTATACTCTTTAAATCATCTTCCTCTAATGATTTGTTATGTACAGCCTCTCTTTTTAGTGAATTACCATCTTGTTTTGTGCATTTTACATTGCTCGCTGCTAATATGGACACTAATTTCTCAAATTGGCCATTTAATTTCTCAAATTAACCATTAAATTTTTCGAAATGAAAATTCATTTTTACAAACTCCTTTTCAATATTTTGCACAGACTGAATGAGTGTCTCAAACTTTTGATCACTCTGATAAGAAGTGCTTATATTTTCCTCAAGTACAACTCCACGCTTTTCCTGTAAGTACATAAAACACTAATCTCAATAAAAAAAACTATTTAAGACAAGCATTGAAAGTTCAAATAATTATAATAAATGTACCTTGGTGTTTGTCTTCCTCAAACACATGTTGATATGACGCTTGCACTTCATCATTGTTGTATCTTATTTTGAAGGCGTTAAATTTAGATTCATCATCTACATCAAAGAGGTTAATTTTAAGTAAGAACAATTTGTAACATTTGAAGCTAGCGTACCGATACGCTATCAGTACCGTACCGATATTGGTTTGATACTAGTAAAGTATCGGTACGGTAAAAATATCGTACCGTTACTACACGATATCGCTGAAAATTCAGTGATCAAAAAATGTATCGGTACACATATCGTATCGATACAGTAATATCCAGCGTACCGGTACGCGTGAGAGTACCGTACCGATACAGTAAGTTATCACTGAATTTCCATTGGGTAAAAAATGTATCGGTACACATAGCGTATCGGTACGGTATTCTCACGCGTACCGGTACGTGAAGAATATCGTACCGATACGCGTGACGAACAATAAAATTGGGGTTTCGAATCAGCTATTAATTTTACGAATCAATCAAAAAAATTGGCTTGCTGTAACTGATTTTGGGGTCTTAGCAAAGGCGTTGAGGTTCTCAAATTTGAATTACATAAGTCAATTAACATAATTCTGGTTAGGGCGATGATTCGAGTTTCAAAAATTGGGGATAAATTACCTAATTGCAACAAAAAATTAGGACTGGCGGTGGGTGCGGCGCCAATTGGGTTAATTTCAAAGCAAAAAAAAAAACCTAATTTTTTTTTATTTGGATAGTTTATTTTGATTAATAATATTTAAAATAAATTTAAAACTAAAAAATACTTTAATTAAATTACACTTTTAATTTTTAAAAAATTTATAATTACGCATTAAGTATTTTAAATTTAAAAATTTTATAAAATGATCTATCAGTGCTCATCAATACTCGTCAATAATTGTAGTCGTCGTTACTCAACAAGCGCTATAAAATTTTCCTTGAGGTTATTAGCAAAACTGGTCCCAGGTAATAAATTTTGTTCCATGAATGAACCTAGTGAAAAGGGGCCAGAATGAAAAGCTCCCCATTCTGTAATTCACTCCATCTTCATTGCACGGAAGCTGTTGTCATTGTCAAACAATGTTATCATAAATATTCTTCTTTCACTGCACTATACAAAAGCATATTTTCCAGCAGAATATATATGCCGTGTTATAAATCGTCTGCTAGCTTTTTGACTTTTGTTGTAAAAGTTAATTTATAATAACGGTTTTGGACTAACATAATGACAGCGATTGTGCAAAACTCTAAAAATATTCAAAATGAGAAATGATTTTAGATAATGGCGGATGGATAGGGAAGCCATGACCCCCAAACTTTTGAAATTTAAAAATTTAAAAATTCTAGTTTGGCCTCTACAAAATTTAAAAATTCTAATTGTGCTTAATTTTTTAATATTTTTAATTAATTGCTCTACTAAAATTTTTAAAATTTTTCATGTCTCAAATTTTCTAAACTTTTTAGTTAAGCACAATTATTTTGAAAATTTTAAAATTAAACCTTCAATTTTTTTGAAAATTTTAATTTATGTCTTTAAAATTTTAAAAATTTCAAGTAGGCTCCCAAACTCTATTGCCAAGATCCTCCCGTAGTTCTAGACTAATGGTAAATCATGTAGGAAAAATAAAAGGATGTTATATTTCATGAGTTTGAAACATGTTAGACTCATTTTTATTTAAAATTCAGTTTTATATCTCTCACAGATTATGGTTTGAAAAAAAAATATAGCTCTTACGGATTATAATTTAGTGGTCTCAATCTAATAAGTCAATGAAAACCTCTAAAATCTTTGAACATCCCCAGCTTACAAAGTGTTCGAAAAAAATTATTTTTTTATGGAAGCCACTAGTTTTATTAAAAAGAGTATATATTTAAAATTACAATAAGAATTTAAAAATGTAAGTGTAAACTAAACACAAAATTTGGACATTATCTTATAACTCTGAGTTAATTTCACCACACGTCCCCAAACTATGACGTTCATTTTAAATTGTTCTCTAAACTTTTAAATGTTCCATTTTTATCCCAAAACTATGACCATCATTCTAAATTGGTCCCCAAACTTTTTGAATATTCTAATTCCATCTAGGGATGGCTAAATAACCCGAACCCGAATCAACCCGGTGTGCCTCAATCGAACCCGGTTGGATTTCTAGTCTTGAATTTCGGGGATCAGGGTGGGGGTTATCTATAGTGTTGAGTCGAGGCGGGGCGAGTATATGCTAGAAATTCCCCGCCCCGGTATATATTTTAATATATATATATATTATAAAAATACCACTATATATAAACACTTTTATGGTTGTTGAGCTAATTTTTTTGTTTGTGCTTATCGTAAAAAAAATTAGATGTTGTTCAAATTTTAACATATCTTATTCTGACGGTTAATAGTTCAAGTTTATTTTTTAAATATGTAATTTTTTATGTGGGTAATTTAAAATTGGTTTTTATTTTATTTTTATATAGGTTTAAAGTCTTTTGAAACTAAATTTTGTGGTGGTAATGGTGGATTGATCATATCTAACTTTTATAGTCGTCGAAGATTAAGATTTTTTTCAATTTTTTGGGTCGTGTCGGTTTGGGATCGAGTTTAAGAGTTGGTATATCGGGGCGGGACGGGGCAGGTAAACTAATATTTTAATTCGGGGTGAGGCAGGGTCAGGTTTAGGGGCTTAAAGATTGGGGCGGCCAAAAAACCAGCCCGCTCTGTCTCGTGCCCATCCCTAATTCCATCCTCAAATCTCCGTTTATGCCACAACATATTTTTACAAAATACACATCAATTTTTCATGACAATTAATAATTTTTATAACGGTTTTATTAACATAAGATATGATTATAATATGTTGATACTTTGAGGATGGAATTAGAATGTTCAAAAGGTTTGAAGATCAATTTAAAATTAGAGTCATAGTTTGAGGATGAAACTGGAATGTTCAAAATTTTGGGGACAAATTTAGAATGAATGTCATAGTTTGAGGATGAAATTGAAATGTTTAAAAAATTTGGGATGAATTTAAAATGAGTGTCATAATGTAGGGACATGTGGTGCAATTAACTCTATAACCTTGACACAAGAAACTAGTCACTTCAGACCATACAAAGACCATACAAGGAAAATGTAAAAAACTCCAATAAAAAGACTTGAACAAAAGATAGATACGACCAAATCTGATTGTATCAACAAATGAACCACACAATCGCAAATCAGAGTCGAACGTCATGAAAAAACCAACCATGAACGCAAAACCACATATCCAAATCAAATATGAAGGTCCAAAGCAAGAAAGATGAGCATGGTAACAAATAAATATCATCTTGATCAATCGAGGCGACGTCAAATCCATTTTTAAGAAAAAAAATTGTTTTATAAATATATATATATATATATATATATATATATATATATATATATATATATATATATATATATATATATATATATATATATATGCCCCATGTTTACCTTTCATTTATGGTTATGGATTTATATTCAATATATTGGCGGTTAAAATTAAAAAGTTACACAAGCGCCTTAGTTTTATGGTTTATGTTTAGGGGTTAGAATTTTAGGTTTAGAGATTAGGGTAATATGGTGATGGAATTAAGTTTTAAACTACAAACCCTAAATTTTAAACCCCTAAATCCTACATTCTAAGTTTAATATCTAAACCCTAAAACTAAAATAAAACTAAAGCGCTTATGAAACTTTTTAGTTTCCACCGCTCGTATATAGAATAATTACTCTTCAATATATATATATATATATATATATATATATATATAATTATATATATATTAAAAAATAGATTAATTGTAAATTTGTCCACACTTTTCAACATGTGTGTTGGCCCCAATTCCCAACACATGTAGTGAAAAAAATACTCCACAAGCATGCCCATTTTTTTAAAAAAATTAAAATTAAAATCTCTAACTCTAAATTTATAAATCCTAAATTCCAAAAAGAAAACTTTAAAAATTAAATCCCTAAAAATAAATATTCCACTACGTATACATACAATATTTTCTCATATATGTTGCCTATGTATATGGTTCTATTACAAAATATACCATGTTGTACGGGTAAAGGTGAATACTTTATCATATCGTACAACACGTTTTGTAAGATACCAAGTGAATTGTTTGATGATAAGTTGTTTTTCAAGGTTTATCAAATTTAAAGATAGTAAAGTGATAAACAATTTGATATCAATTAAATATGTTTTGAGTTCAAAATTTTATGTATATAAAGAATTCTTGTTGAGAAATTCATTTATCAAAATTTAATGTACAACAAGAATTAATCTGAATTAATGAAGACAAAAACTCTAAGAAATCAAGAGTAAAAGAAACGTAGGGCGGCAATAGCAAATGAATTTCAAGGAAAGTGTACAGAAAAAGATGGCATCACATCAACAATAATGGTGGCCATAACCATGAGCCATCGAGGGAGGGGAACGGGGGAAGTTAAATTAGGATGTCTCAATCGGTAACCGTATCGTTTACTTTCCCCGGAGTCTGGATCGCCTTGTCTTGCTACATATAATGCTTTGGACAGAGAACAAATTATTGAAGGAACTAATTGTTATAACACGACCTTACTCAACACGGACCACGGTGTCCAATTTATTATCCATCACATCTGTATTTAATTTCTTCTTCTCTTCCATTATTATATTCTAAAGTCGTTGAACTGAAGAAATATCGATAAGTTTTTACACATGTCATCTTTATTGATAATCATGCTACTTATAATAAGATATTATTTGTTTCAAAAATAAATAATATATTGTTAAAAAAATCGTAATCAAATCACACTAAAGTATAACCCGAACAACGAAATGGAAAAGGGAGTACCAAAATACCATAAAACTAAAACACAACCTACAAAGTTTAACGGTTAATGATTTAATTGAAACTATTTTAATAGTCTACGTGTCTAATTGATAAAATTCATAGTTCAATGATCAATATATAACCTCCCCATAGTTAAGTGACTACTCAAGTAGTTTACCATTGCTTTTACTTTAAGCCTTACCATCATTTATTTATTTTTGAATAGTAGAGGGACTAAATTACCCCCCCCCCCCCCCCTGATTTGAAATGGGTCAAATGGTCTTGGCTTAGTAGTTTTATTGAAAAAGTATTCTACACAAGGATTAAATGATTTGTTTGTTTTGAGAGGACTAAATTACTCATAATCTCATAGTACAAGGACCTCTGGTGTATTTATTCTATCATTATTTATACTATTAAGTATTAACGATATATTTGTAAAAATTACTAGCAGTAACACTAATATAATATTTTATTATACATTCAAAAAAATATTTTAATATTGTTTTTGGTTTTCTTTTTCGAGGGTAAGATTCAAGCTTCTTTAGGGAAAAGACCTTTTTATTGCATTTTGGGAGTAAAATAAAAAATATTAAAATTAGAGGGAAGAAAATGAAAATTTATAAAAAAATCTTAAATCGAAACATACGTTTACCTTTTCTTTTTTTTTTTACTTAATCAACGCGTTTCCCATATTCATCAAAATATCTTTCTTTTGAATTTTATTTTAGGGACTAAAATGTAAGAAAATGAAATGAGAAGACTAAACCATAAATTATTTTAAAGTATATTAGTGTTTGAACCATGAAAACAATATAAAACTTGGAAATGCCATGACTTTGTGCTCATAGCCCGAATGAGGCAATTTTTTTTAGTTCACATAAATTTAGTGATCTACACGTTGCCAAAGGATATATAGTCGCATTACCGTCGTTTTCATCTCGATAAACATGGTTTTGGACTTTAATTTTAATTATTTTTATTTAAAATTTTAACTCTTTGACTTTAATTTTTTTAATATGCCAGACTTAAAATTTTGATTTCTCAAATACATATCATTGTTCACAAAATGTTTTATATGTGTACTTTTACTGCATGAAAATTTTTGTTTTGGTCCCTAACTTTAATTCTCTTTCAATTGAGTCCTTTTAATTTTACCACATGACAAATATAAAATATTTTAGAATACAAAAAGATTACACATTTGTTGAATGCAATATAATTACACAAGTATAGTAAATTTGTGCTTAAAAAACAGTTTAATAGCTCTAATTTTATTTTATTTTTCATTTTATAGTCACTTGTAGCCGTTTTCATCTCGAAAAATATCGATTTGGCCTTCAATTTTGATTTTTTTATCTAAAGTTTTAACTCTTTGACTTCAATCTTATTTTATCAGGTCAGACTTAAAATTTTGATTTTTCTATAGAAATATATATATATATATATATATAACTATTCACAAATATTTTATATGTGTCCTTTTACTGCATGAAGATTTTCATTTTGGTCCTTATAATTTTAATTGCCTTTCAACTGAGTCCTTGTAATTTTACCACATGGTAAAAATAAAATATTTCAGAATGCAATAAGATTACATATTTTTAGAATGCAGTATAATTACACAATTACAATAAATTTGTGCCTATTTTTTTTTAAAAAAATAGTTTAAGACCTCTATTTTAATTCTTTTCATTTTAGTCCCAAGATGCAAAAAAAAAACCCAAAGTCGTAGGTAACTGCCAGCAAACCATGAAAATAAGTGTTTTTTAATAAAAAATACCAAGATTTCATTTTTAGGGTAAACTACATAAATGGTCACCGAACTTTTAGAGCGGAATTATTCTGGTCAACGGACTTTTAAAATATTCGATAAGGTCACTCAACTTTTAGTTCAATTTCAATAAAGTCACCGAACTTTTAGTTCGCTTTCAATATGGTCCCTCTCGTTACTTTCCGTTAAAAAAATTGACGTTATCCTTAATAAAAAATGAGTAAACTACACTAATCATCGCTCAACTTTCTTCTCACTCCTATTTTGGTCACTAGCGTTTAAAAATTTTCAATTTAATAATTTAACTTTCGAATTGTTCATATTTTGGCCACACTCAAATGACATGTTTATAGAAATATAAAAATTCGATTAATACTTAAAAATTATTTTGGTTATTTGGTAAATTCAAATTATTCAATTATCGATCTTATATTGTACCAATTAAATCAGACAATCAATAAACCAATTAACCGAAATATTTGGTTTGGAAATGATTTTTTTACTTTGTTTATTAAAATATCAAATATGATAATATGGTAAATTTAATAATTCTTCGATTGTGATAAAAGTGTAAAAACAACTAGAAAGTCAAAAATTAAAAGTTCACACCTATTAATCATACCTAGAGCCAAAACTTCTTTAAAAAAATCAGAAGGGTGTCCAAATTACTAGACTATAAGATATTGTAATGCATAAATTTTAGAAATATTGTATATAATAGATTAGATCAGCTAATCAATTTTGCTTAAAAATGTGAACCGTAATCGAATTAAAATAATTTATTTTAAAAATTTGTACCGAAATCGGGTTCGATTAATCCTTAAAAAATTATTTTTGTTAATTGCTAAATTCAGATTATTCAATTCTCTATCTTATATTGTACCAATTAAACTGAATAATCAATCGACCGATTAATTGGAATATTTGATTTGAGTAATAATTTTTTTTATTTTGCTTATTAAAATATCAAATATGGTAAATTTAATAAGCAAAGTAAAAAAATCATTACCTAATTTTTTAAGGATTAATCAAAATTTTCTATTTGTATAACCATATCATTTGAGAGTGGTCAAAATATGAACAATTCGAAAGTTAAGTTATTAAATTAAAAATTGTTAAATGTTAGTGACCAAAATAGGTGTGAGAAGAAAGTTGAGTGATAATTGATGTAGTTACTCATTTTTTATTAAGAAAAAACGAAAACTTCAACCGGAAGGTAACGGGAGGGACCGTATCGAAATCGAACTAAAAGTTAAGTGACCTTATCGAATATTTTAAAAGTAAAGTGACCAAAATGAATCTTCCCTAAAAGTTTGGTGACCATTTGTGTAGTTTACCCTTTTTTATCTTCTGAAATTGAGGCTTGACAGTTTTAATCGATAGCCTTAACGTAAGCAACAGTTACGACTAATCAATCAAAGCCGTCCGATTAGCAGACCATTGGGATTAACTAGGCATGTGGGCCAACGGTCTCACGGATAGGAGAAACCACACGCCACATTGAATTCATTTTTCCCACCCAGGCACAACACCACACCGCAACGCAAACGCATTCGATAGCTCCTTTCTCTCTCTACCTCGTCCGAACGGATCCTTAGGGTTTCAATCTTTAACTTCGATCGAATCGATAGGGCTTTGATTACCGTCTCTCCTCTGGTTGTATACCGAATCGAATCACGAAATTCGAAAAAAGATGGTGCTTTCTCAGAGGATTCACGAAGCATTCAAAGGAACCGTGGAGAGAATTACAGGGCCCCGAACCGTCTCTGCTTTTAAAGAGAAAGGAGTTCTGAGTGTCTCCGAGTTCATCCTGGCCGGTGATAATCTCGTCTCCAAATGCCCTACCTGGTCTTGGTATCTTCTCCATGCTATCAATATATGTGTTCTATCTTTTAAGTTTTGTAACTTCATTTTGATGGTTTTAGATTTATATGAATCAATCTTTATTTTATTATCCTATATCGATATGAACGGATTAGTATTTTGGGGTAAAATTGTAGTTTAGCTTCAACAATTTGACTTAGTGGATTGTTATGAATGTTAGGGAATCAGGAGAGCCAAGCAAGAGGAAGTCCTATTTACCACCCGAAAAGCAATACCTGATTACAAGAAATGGTAAATTGACTACCATTTGTCTTGATTTTCTTTTCTTGTTTGGCCTATTGTTGCCCCTTTGAACTGTAAATCATGATTAGTAAGAGTAATACTATTTGATCATTTCGCGGTTAGTCCCTTGCCTAAGGAGGGCTGCATCGGTGGAAGAAGAATATGAGGCTGCTGGAGGAGAGGTTCTTCTTGATAATGAAGACAATGACGGTTGGTTGGCGACTCATGGGAAACCCAAAGGTATTATCTTCTGCTTTGAGATTGTACTTGTTTAGATTCTACTATGGAAATTTGGGCTTTACACAACTCTTCTTCCTGACAGATAGAAGTGATGTGGAGGAAAACCTGCCTTCAATGGAGGCTCTAGAAATCAGACAGAATGAAACTGTAAGATCAATACCTTCATATTTTGGGCGTGGGGATGATGAAGAAGATATACCTGACATGGCTGATTATGAAGAAGGTGACAATCTTGTTGAGACAGATGCTGTAAGTGTTAAGAAATTTATTTGATTCTGAGATTAAAACACTATCTGGGCAACTGGTTTTTATTTTTGTTTTTTCCTTTTCTGTTTTGTAACCAATTGATGTAATTAGCCTTGTATAGAAGTTCTAAGCTTATCAACCAATGTCCTGTACTATCTTAATATTATATATCTTGGTTAATATGGGTGAGGGCGGGTGGGGGAAAATAGAGAGATAGAAAGGAAAAGAAAGGTAAGATTATGTTGTGATAAGGTGCACGATATAGTTTTATGCTTAACAAACCTGTTCTTATGGATATGGATTCTAATTCATTCTTCCTCCCTTAGATGTTTAAATGTTTGTGTTCTGAGATGATGTGTCTGATTAATGCAGGCAACTTTACAACCGACATATCTTGTTGCTCAAGAACCTGATGATGACAATATTTTACGGACCCGTACCTATGATGTCAGCATCACGTAAGACAATTCTGGTGCCTGCAAACTTGCTTAGGGTCTGTTTTCAGAATATGCGTTTTCTTATGAAAACTCAAACTTGTTGCACATTATCATTTTTTAGGTATGATAAATACTACCAAACACCTCGTGTGTGGCTTACTGGGTATGATGAGGTTGGTGTTGGAGAATTCCTATTTTTAATGATTTATATTTGTTGATTCAAGTATCAAACTTATCAATTTGGTTGCAAATCTTTGTCCTTGTCTGAACTTGATCACAGTCAAGGATGCTTTTACAACCAGAGCTTGTTCTTGAGGATGTTAGTCAGGATCATGCACACAAAACGGTACGCCATATTTACTAATTTAGATTCTCACTCTCATTCATTTTCAGTGGGCAAGAGTATGGATTTCAGTTTTCTCATCTGCATGCTCCTAAATGAATTTTGAAATTGTCTTTACTCTATCCTGATTTACCTGGGTACAGGTTACTATTGAGGACCATCCTCATTTACCTGGGAAGCATGCATCTGTGCATCCATGCAGACATGGTGCCGTGATGAAAAAGATCATTGATGTGCTTATGTCACGTGGAGTAGAACCTGAAGTTGATAAGTAAGACTTTTGGCCCCTCATTTACTCCTAAATTGCTTTGAATTGGCCCTTTTACCTTTTACAAAACATCTATGCAGCGCAGTAATTATTTGGCACAATTTTCCTTTAGAAATAACAGTTGTCATATTTTTCTCTTACCCTCTTAAAAATGCAGTATGCAATATGCATGTAGTGGATGGATTAGTGCACAGCAATTTTCTGAAAGTTTTTAGATGGTGTGACATTTTCCTCATGAATTTTCAACTCAATTATTGCAGGTATCTTTTCTTGTTCTTGAAATTTGTAGCCTCTGTAATTCCAACAATTGAGTATGACTACACCATGGACTTTGATCTTGGCAGCAGCAGCAGCACTTAATTAGAGAGGTAAGCCATCAATAATTGAAGGCTTTCTTAGCTTTAGATCCAATAATTGAAGGCTTTTTTTAGCTTTAGACCCAATTTATTGTTCTTGAAATTTGTAGCATCTGTAAGTCCAACAATTGAGTATGGCTAAACCTTCATTTCTTTGTCTTTCGGTTTTTGTACCTCCGGAAACCTGATTTGCATTATTCAAGCAAGGAATTATTATCCATGGCCCCACACACTTAATTCAGCAATGTTAAAAAATTTGAACCCAAAATCTTGATGCAGTATCTTTGTGTCTGTACTATATATGTTCTTCATTTTTGCTAACTGACTGACTCAGATGGATATTTTGCAGCTGGTACATTATCTGGTATACCTGTAACGCAGAAGCCCTAGTGCATGATAATCTCCCTTCCTCACATTCATTGCTCTACTGAATTACAGAGTTCTGATGATGTTTGTTCATGTCCTACTCAGTGCCACCACACTTGTAAATAGTATCAGACTGAAACAAAACTTTGTTTTCATCATTGTTGTTTGGAATGTTGTTTGTGCCACAAATATGAGTTGATTGTGCGTGGCAAATTTAATATGGAATTGTGAATTAGCAAGATACTATATGTTTGCTAGATAAAACTAATATTGCATCTTTTCTGAGTATGGACTATTATTGAAAGTGTGCATGTACTCAAAGCTGATAAGATTTCCAGAGGGCCTCTCACTTAGCACCAATGTATTTTATTTACCGCACCTGTGACTGTGAACGCCACTAAGAGCTCGTATCAAAGGTTAACTAAAATATTATTAGTATTTCTATTTTCAAAAAAAAAATATTGTTGTTAATACATGTGCGCACTCACAAAAATATTTCTAGATCCGATAAATATAAACTCATATCTTTACAGATCATTGCTTTTCATGAAAGCCAAAACCCTAGCCGCCTGAAGAGAAAATCAAAGACGCCAGGACTAGGTCCTGCTGGTGGTAGACTTTATTATGCGAATTATTAAGAGTAAATTTAGGAGCTTTTATTTGTTAATAATCTTAGCTGGATTGCTAATTTAGTAAGACTCTATTTCAACGTGGTATGCAAATGCCATTTAAAGGAATGGTATGCATCAATAAAATTCAAATATCGTGCTCTAGCTAATGGTTGTTGCTGCGATTTGGGCAGTGATTTGGCTCGGTTTCGTGGAGTTTCTCTTCGTTTCGATAGATTTTTCTTTGGTTTCTCGATGCTTGTTCTCTTGGCTCTTTCGAATTTCCCCTTCGGTTTGGTTCTGAGTTTCTTTGGCGCGAGTTTCGTTTGGTGCTACAATCTTTCTCCGGGTTTCTCTTCGAGTTTGGCACTGTGTGGTTCTCGGTGCTTCAGGTAGGTGCCCTTTCCCCCATCTATCTGTTTTACTCTTTTGCCCTTTGATTTCATCCCGACTTTGGTGGTCGGTGTTGGGTTCTTGTGGTCTGATTTCCTGTGATCTTTCTTTGCTCGGGTTTGCCTGGTTTTGTCGGCATAGTCTGATCATTTTCTGCGATCTCTCCTTTGTCTCTCTGGTTTGCGTTTGTTTCTTGTTTTTTTCTCTATGGCTTGCTTAGCATGGAACATTAGAGGTTTAGGACAAAAAGATACCATTCGAGCTTTATCAAACCTTATTCACAAGTACCATCCATCAATTATTTTTTTGTCTGAAACAAAACAGAAAAAAACCAAGCTAGAAAGAATTAGAAGGCGTTTTCCCATTGGGTTGGCAGGGGGTCTTGCTCTATGGTGGAAAGATGAGGTTAATGTTTCGATCCTAACAGCAGCAAAAAACCTCATTGATACTGAAATTAGCTATGAGAATGAGCCCCCTGGTTTTGCTCCTTCATTTATGGTCCACCATGTAGAGAGCATAAACAGGAGTTCTGAGAGTTTATGGAGCACGTTAGAAGCGATTTGGAAAGGATGTGGTGTATCATGGGTGATTCAAACATTGTTGCAAACCAAAAGGAAAAAATTGGAAGAAACCCCTATGACAAACAACAAGCTTGTTGGTTTGACAAGTTCATGGAAACTTGTGGGGTGATGGATATGCCAATAAAGGGAGAGGACTACACATGGTCAAATCGGAGAATCGAATATGACGGAATTTGTGAAAGAGTTGACGGGGTGATGTTCAACTTAGAGATTTACAAAGCGAACCGCGATCGCGATATACTGGTTGTGCCGCCATCCGAAACCGCATTGGGGTAAAAAACGGCATGCGATAGCCGTAATTCAGTCGTTTTTGTTCGAAACTGCTATTTAAAACTCCGGTTCAACCTCTCTTTGAACTTATTCAACGAAGCCATTGGTGTGATGGAGCCTGCTTTAGGATCTGACCATAATCCAATTGTTTGTCTCCCAAAAGGCTAAGGCAGTAGGAGTAAAAGAAAGCGAATGTTCAAGTTTGAATCGAAGTGGCTTATTGAAGAGGACCGTAAAGAAACAATCCAAGAGGCTTGGGAGACTCAAAACAGAGGAGGTAATGGAGCTGTGTTTCATAGGAAACTAAAAAGACGAGGTTTAAAGCTGGATCAAAGAGAAGTTTGTAAAAAACAGAAAAACTACTGATGCTCTTGTAAAAGAAATTGCTTGTAGAACAAATATTTGATTTTGATATAACAAGTAAATTCAAAAATTAAATTACAAAGTAAATAAATTTTTAAGTAATCAAAACACTAGATTTTATGAGTTTAATTTATACTTAAAATATTTTGAAGTCAAAACTTAAACTCCATAAATTTTTCTAAGTGTTTCAAAGCTAAAATATACAAAATCGTCAAGGCGTTTCGAAACACTCTCAAAGTGTTACAATACGTTTTGTCACTAGAGACATCTGTTTCGAAACGGCTCGAACCCGTTTCAATACGGTGTTTATCTGGGCTTTTGATTTTTTTAGTATCGTTTTGAAACGGCCCACACCCGTTTCGATACAGAGGTTAAGTAATTTTAAAATTAAGCATTAAATGAACTAGCCGTTACTTGTTAGAAACTGAATTTTAAAAATTTGGTTAAGTGTTTCGATACACCTCTAAGCTGTTTTGAAACACCAATTGACAATTTCAAAATGTTTCGATACAATCTTTATCCGTTTTGATACGGTCTTTTTTTTACTTACTGTTTTGATACGGCCTATAACCGTTTCAATACGGAACTATTTTACACATAACGACTCTTTTTTGAGTGTTCGTTTAGATACAGGGGGTCCCGTGTTTCGATACAGATAGTTGCAGAACTGCATTTATGGAGGGAAGAGAGAGCCCCAACGGCTCTATTGATGATCTCAACCACCTAAACGGCTAAAAATAAATGAGAAGGTATAAAAACAAGTCTCTAAAGCTACATCAACAACTATTGAGCCTTCAAGCAAGATCAAAACATTCAAATCCAAACCTTGATCATTTAGAGTCAAATCTTTGTACCCAACTCAATTGAGTCTTTTATTGTAATTTTTATTGAGAGTTTGAGGTTTGATTAATTGTATTTGGGTAAACATCAATCTTTGAGAGGTAATTGTAAGGTTTACCAAATTTCTTCTTTGTAAAGAGTGTGTTGGATTAAGCTTTGGGGTAGAAAGTTTAATCGATCTTGTAAGGTTTCCTTCTCATCCAAGAAAAGGGAAAGAATCAATTAGTGGATTGGTTGAAAATCCTTAGTGGAAGCTAAGGTAGTGGAGGTAGAGTTCATTTAAGAACTTGAACCACTATAAATTGCTTTGTGTCAAGTTTTTCATTCATCCAATTTCTCCTTTCAAATTTTAATAGCCAATTTACCCCCTCTTGATCATTTGCAATCGTTTGATCAACTCAACAATTAGTATTAGAGCCACACTCATTGGAAGGATTACAATCCTCTTGAGTCGATTTTAAGAGAATTTGATCAACAACAACTTGAAGCAATGACATCCACCTTCAGCCCCAGCCTCTATGAGTCTTAATCCACCACCAAACCTTCATTCTTCAATGAGGATAACTACCCATATTGGAAGAATCAGATGCGACTCTTCATCAAACCCAACGACTACATGGTATGAGACATTGTAGAAGACAGACCAAACATTCCTATAAAGAGAGATGGTGAAGGAAGATTAGTCACAAAGACCAAAACCGAGATAATTGACGAAGATAGAAGACGGTTGCAAGTCAATGATAAAGCCTTGCATATGATCTTTTGTGCTCTCGATATCTATTCAAAGGTGTATTCCATTGAAAGCGTCAAGGAAGTTTGGGATACTCTCGTGACGACATATGAGGGAGCTAGCGATGTTAAAGAGACGAAGATCAGACTGCTCAACTTAAGCTATGAAAATTTTAAGATGGAACCCGATGAAAGTGTCTCCAAGATGTTTGATCGGTTCTTGATCATCGTCAACGGATTGAAGGGCTTCGGTGAAGTCATTTTTGAAGACAAGCTAGTTCGGAAACTCTTATATTCTCTTATAAAATCTTGGGATGAAAAAAGAACGACCATCATCGAAGTTAGAAATTTGAAGACTCTCACGCTTAATGCCCTTGTTGGATCTCTACTCACTCATGAGATCATGAAACAAGGGAGAGAAGAAGAAAAAAGAGAAGAAAGTTGAGGAGGAGGTTGAAAAGAAGAAGATTGGAATCACACTTAAAATTTCATACAACGATGGCGATTCTAGTGAAGAGGAAGATGAGGAGATGACCATGTTGGCCAAAAGATTCACACGATTCATGAAGTCCAACCGAGGAAGAAAATTCAATAGAAAAGGGGACTTCAAGAATAGGAGTAAATAAGAAGAGAAGGACCAAATCATTTGTTATGAGTGCAAGAAGACCAACCATATCCGATCCGAGTGCCCTCAATTGAGAAAGAAAAGCTTTGGGAAGAAGAACAAGCTCAAAGCTCAAGTGGCAACTTGAAGTGACGAGGAGTCATCCGAAGAGGAGAAAGAAGTGATCAACCTTTGTTTCATGGTATTTGAGGAGGAACCAATGGTAAACCCTAACTCATCATCTTTTACTTACAATAAATTATATGATGCCTGTGATGAGTTACAAGATGTTTATGACGAGTTGGTTGAAAAATACAAAGTATTTTGAAAAATAAGAAAAATATTTTCGATTTGAAAAATCATAATGAGTCTCTTTCAAAAACCAATTCTGAATTGGAAAAGAAGGTTTTGTATTTGACTAATCTTTCAAATGATCTCAAAAATAAAAATCTTGATTTAAAAAAAAAGATCTTTCCGCTTTTCAAGATTATCACACCAAAGAGGTAGATAATCTTAAAATTTCTCTTACTATTGGGAAAAATAATTTTGAAAAAGAAAGTTCTTCGAAAACCCAATATGTTAAAGAGAAAACTATTTCACCCCAAACAAGGAAGCTTTCAAAATCAATCTAAAGTAAAAAGAATTAGGAGTGTATGGGTACCTAAGGAACTCATTGTTTCTAATAATGTAAATTATATTTCTTCTTGGATTCCTAAGGGAACCAAGCTTTTGGGAGCTAACACTCATCGACCCAAAATAATTTAGGTATCAAAATCAAGAAACCAATTTTTTTGTAGGGGAGCATTGCTACAAGGCCAAAGCTTCAAGCCAAAACACATGGTACCTTAATAAAGGCACATTGAAGGCATAGGCTCCATTGGTAATCTCTCATCTACATTCATCGCAAAGTGTTATATGTTAATGGTCAAAAACATAATCTTTTGAGCATCAGTCAACTTTGTGATAAATGCTTTAATGTTCATTTTGATAAAAAAAATGTAAAATTGTGAACATTAAAACAAATAAAATAAGGGTAATCTTCACAAATAGTCACTTTCGTTTAGGGTTTGTTTTACTTTAGTCACCGGAATTCAAAATACATTATTCTCACCACGTACGTTTCAAATCGTTTCTGTTTTAACCACTGCGCTGTTAGTCTCCGTTGACATGGCCGTGAAAAAATAAAAAATAAATCCACGTGTATTATACACGTGGAATAGCCATGTTTAAATTAAAACACCTTGTCTATATAACCCCTTTTACTTCAATACCTAACCCTAAATCAATTTGTTCCTCTTTTAACAATTAACATAGCTATCAAGCTTTCATCTTCAACAATTTCACTGCAATGGCAGCCATGCTCTCCCTCTCTCCATATTCTCCCATATCAACTTTGCCCTCTCTTCGTTCCATTTTCAGGGTTCGTCTTCTTTCACTCTCTCTTTAATTCATCACGGGATTACTCAGTTAAATTTTCTTTCTTTCTTTTACTGCAGGGAAATTCGAGGAATTTAAAATCAAACCCATTTCACGTTATTCATATCAGGACCAAGCACCGACAGGTAGAACCACAAAAGGGGACACGGTCTTTAGTTGTTTTGAACCAAGCAGCAAAAACCCAAGTGTCGGTCACAGCTCCTAATGTGAGGTTCCGGTTGGACAACCTGGGACCTTAGCCTGGTTCGAGAAAGAAAGGGAAGAGAAAGGGGTGTGGATTTTTTTTATTTGATTAAAAATAAATCTTGTTTGATTGAAAGGAGGAGTGTGGTTTAAATTATGAATGTTGATTTTGATTCATTTTTATTTGGTTGCAGAGTACGGTGGTGTTGAAGATCAGAACACATTGCGATGGTTGCATTCATAAAATTCGCAAAATCATCTTGAAGGTTAATGGTAAGCTAATTAATTGTGATTAATTAAATATTAAATTAATAGCGTCGGATAATGAAATCTTGTTTGATTAAACAAAAGGTAATCCTGATTTTCTTTTTAATTAAAACAGGAGTTCAATCGGTGGACGTGGATGGAGGTAAAGATTTGGTAACCGTGAAAGGCACAATGGACGTGGAAGACCTGGTTCCTCACCTCAAGCAAAAGTTAAGACGAAATGTAGATGTGCTTCCTCCTAAGAAAGACGACGCAGGTGAGAAGAAAGATGTCGACGGTGACAAAAAAGAGACCAAACATACACGTGGATTTATTTTTTATTTTTTCACGGCCATGTAAGCTGCCCGTTAGGCAACTAACGGAGACTAACAGCCCAGTGGTTAAAACAGAAACGATTTGAAACGTACTTGGTGAGAATGATGTATTTTGAATTCCGGTGACTAAAGTAAAACAAACCCTAAACGAAAGTGACTATTTGTGAAGATTACCCATAAAATAATGCTTATTGGTCAACCATAGGAAATATTTGTATGTTGCATTTAAATGACATACATTCATCCTATGTATGTTTAGTTCCACATCTATGATCAGCAAAAGATAAAATTTTCATGTCATATTCAAATAATAATAATAATAATAATAAGGGTAAACTACATAAATGACCACCATACTATTGAAAAAGTCACGATTTGACCACTTTACTTTTTTTCGAAGCAATTAAACCACCATACTATTAAATTGGGTGCAATGTGACCACCAGCTGTTAGAGGTTAACGGTAGAGTGACGTGGCAGTTAAAAAATTAAGGGTATAATTACATATTTGGTCCTTATTATTTACACATTCTTTCAATTTAGTCCTAATTTTAAACTAATAAAATAAATTAATTAGGTGGTGACACGTGTCAACACCTTATTGGAGGAGGAAAAACAAAATCCTCAAACTTGCTCTAAATGGGAATCGAACCTAGGTGAAGTAGAGATAAAGTCAGCACCTTAACCACTGCACCAAGCACATATTTGTGCTATAAATCACCAATTGTATTATATGTCTTATTGTTTGTTACCATTCAAATTCATCTTCTTCCTCATCAATTTTGTCCTGCTTCAGTATTCCAATGTTTTCTCTTCTTCATCCTCCATAAAATCTACTGAAGCTCTTTTAAAATGAAAAGCTAGCCTCCATAACCACACTAGAGTTTATGGCATATTAAACTGAGAAGCAGAATCTTTAATGATATCATGACAAGCTTGTGCAGATTATCCAAAGAACCCAACTTTATCTGTTGTTAATGATATCGTGACCCCCAACAAGTTTGATAACTTGTATTACCAGAATTTACCGAAGGGGTTGGGGCTTTTGGAATCAGATCATAGATTGTACAATGATCAAAGAACAAGGCCATTTGTGTAATTGTATGCAAAGGATCAAAACAAGTTCTTTCAAGATTTTGCAAAAGCTATGCAGAAGCTAAGCATTTATGGGATTAAGATTGGGAGGAGAGGAGATATTAGGCGCAGATGTGATGTTGTAAACTAAGCCTTTTTTCAACTTGTTAATTATATAATTTGCGGTGGTTCAATTTCGGTTGGTTTTGAAATCATTTGAGAAATATTTATATTGTCTTTGTTTGTATCAATTGTCACATTATCAGGGCTTTAATTTATATACATATTTAGTTATTCTGGGTTTCAGAGTTGAAATCCTTTGTTTTTGTTGTTGTTCAATGTTGTGGATTTTGGTGTGTTTGTTTAGTTTAGGTAAAAAAAATTAGTTTTGTGGATTGTGAATTTGTGATAATGGGATAAAATAACAATGAAATCCGCTAGAAAGATGGCTATTTTTAGGGGTTTTGAAATTGATGATGTTGGATTGTTTAAGATTACTTTTATCTCGACTCATTGTTTCCTTCAAGAAATAGGCTTGAATCCTGGTTTAGTCATCAAGATGAAAATTTTAATGGTGAATCTGATGATGCTTGGGTGCCTCTTCCTGAATCCTAGTTTAGTCATCAAGTTGAAATTCTGGTATTAAAAGATTCTGCTTCTCAGTTTAATCTGCCATAAACTCTAGTGTGGTTGTGGAGGCTAGCTTTTCATTTTAAAAGAGCTTCAATAGATTTTATTGAGGATGAAGAAGAGAAAACATGGGAATATGAAGCAGGACAAAAGTGATGAGGAAGAAGATGAGTTTAAATGGTAACAAACAATAAGACATATAATACAATTGGTGATTTATAGCACAAACATGTGCTTGGTGCAGTGGTTAAGGTGTTACCTTTATCTCTACTTCACCTAGGTTCGACTCCCACCTAGAGCATGTTTGGGGGATTTTATTTTTTTCCTCTAATTAATTTATTTTAATAGTTTAAAATTAAGACCAAATTGAAAGAATGTGTAAATAGTAAGGATTAAATGTGTAATTATACCCTTAATTTTTTTAACTGCCACGTCACCATACCGTTAACCTCTAACGGCTGGTGGTCACATTGCACCCAATTTAACACTATGGTGGTTTAATTGCTTCGAAAAAAGTAAGGTGGTCAAATCACGACTTTTTCAATAATATGATGGTCATTTATGTAGTTTACCATAATAATAATAATAATAATAATAATAATAATAATAATAATAATAATAATAATAATAACCTTTAATCAACTATTCACCACGTTGCATGTGGACCGTCAGATGTGCTTAACTTAAAGCAAACTCCTGTTTCAAAAAGACTATTTTTTTATATTAAAAATGGCTCTAAAAATTCTAAAAGGAGACGAACTCTTGTAATAAAGTAAAGAAATAAATAGAATTTGTGGGAAAGATTTTAAAATTTTAGGGTTTTGATTGATTTTTTCCTTCACTATAAACTCAATGGAATGTCATCACCTAATTTAGTTATTAAACTGCAATTTTTCCTTTAAAAAGATACAAATTTATGTAGTCTTGAGGCTACTAAAATAAAATGTTTCCATTGAAGTTTTGGGTGGTGGAAATAAGGAGAAGCAACATGTTACCAATGGGTCATTTCTTCTGCTCCGGGGGCTGAAACTGATGAATTTAAAATAAAAATATCCCCACCAAAGGAAAATCAGAAGTGGCAAGTTATTGAAGAGAAGAGGGTCATCGATAAAGAATTCGATATGGTGGTGGTTCCATCGGACGATTTATATTTGTCCGAGAACGAATCTGATGGTCCAGAATGGTCCATTGGTTGGGAAAAACCCCACGTTGTCAGCTTTCGTGCCCATGAAGACGGCAATAGTAGTTTTGTTGTACTGGTTCCTTGTTATAAAATTGGTTGCAAGGAGCTTGTATATGGCCCCGATAACCAGTTTTCGAGTGCAATAAAAAATTTCTCAAATGAATTCTCTCATGGTTAGACTAAGAGCTTAATTCTTTTATTATATTTATTTTAATTACTTTTTCTAAACGTTATAATTTAATTATAAGATAATATCTTTATCAAATTTTATAAAACTTCATAAACAAAAGGTTGTTGATGGAGGTACAATGACTAAGAAGAAGAAGAGGAATTACCGTAAGTAGTGCCAAAGGAGAAAGAAAGAAGAAATCCTTTGATTGGGATGATTTTTCAGGAACTTAGTGATTCAAACAATGAAGCAAATGGTGAAAAAGATGTTGTGGAGTGAAATTATTGCGGAAAGTGTATTCCTTACAAGCCATTTAATTGGACTAGTGGCATGAAGAATCATATTACAAGATGTAAAAGATTTCTTGCAAACTTGAATAGAAAAAAGAAACTTGTCGATTTCGAATCTAAAATAATTACATCTTCAGGTGGTACTAGTAAAACTGTTTAAGTCCCTACTTGTTGGCAATTTGATCAAGATAATTGCCAGAAGGCGCTTGCTAGGATGCTCATTGTAGATGAGTTATCATTTGTGTTTGTGAAGCATGAAGAATTTCAATATTTTTGCAAACAGTTGTGTCATAAATTTATTCCTCCGTCACACACCACTGTGACAAGAGATTGTTATAGTATTTTCATTCAAGAAAAAAGTAAGCTGAAAGACACTTTAAGTAAGTTATCTTCAAGAGTGTGTCTAACTACTGATACTTAGACTTCTGGTCAGAACTTGGGGTATATGTGTCTCACGGTGCACTTTATTGATGATCAGTGGGCATTGCATAAAAATATAATCAATTTTTGCCCTATTTTCAGGTCATTCTAGTAAAATTATTAAAAAGTCAATTGAAAAATGTTTGAATAAATGAAATCTTCATAAGATTTTAACCATAACGGTAGATAATGCTATTTTAAATGATGTGGCAATTCAATATCTTAGAAGAAGAATCACTTATTGGGGAGGTAGTGTGTTAGATTGTAAGTTTTTATATATGAGATGTGCAACACATATATTAAACTTGGTTGTTAAGGATGGTTTGAGAGAGCTTCATTTATCCATTGCTCAAATTTGTGGTGCTATGAGATTTGTAAGGTCTTCTCCTAATAGACTTCAAATGTTCAAGGCTTGCATGGAGGAAGAAAACATTACAAGAGTTTTATTTGCTTAGATATTGAAACAAGGTGAAATTTCACTTTGTTAATGCTTGAAACTGCTTTGAAATTTAAGAAAGTTTTTGATAATTTGTACACCAAAGGCGGTGCCTATTGTAAGGAGTTGAGAAGATATTTTGGTGTACTTAATGACAATGATTGGAGAAGAGTTGAAGCTTTCTTACCTTTCTTATAGATATTCTATGAGACTACATAGAAAGTGTCAGAGAGTTTTTATGTGACAAGTAACTCTTATGTACCTCAAATTTTTGGAGTTAGAAACTTGATCTCTAGCTATTGTAATCATGAAAGTGAAAGTATTAAAAATATGGCTCATCAAATGAAGGTCAAACATGACAAATATTGAAAAGAAAGTTAATAACATCAATATTTTGTTGCTTGTTACTTTACTACTTGATTCAAGGCATAAATAGAGTTTTGTTGAGTGAATTGTGAGTGATACTTATGATTTTAAAAATTTCAATTCGTTGCTCTTTACTATTAAAGTCACTTTAAAAACTCTATATGAATTTTATAATGATATAATACCTCACTCCAAGAGAAAGAAAGGAGAATCATGTACTAGTAGTAGTACTCCTACTTCAACTAGAACAACACTTCATAGAATAAAAAGTAGTGAGAAAAAGATTGATATGCAACAACATTGCTATAATATGTATAGAATGGCAAAGGAGACTATAAGAATTTGTGATGAAAAAATTGAGTTGAAAAAATACTTGAGTGAAGAAGTTGAACCAAATGATCTTAATTTTGATATTTTAAGATGGTCGAGTGAGTGTTAAAGGAGGTACCCTATTTTTGCTCGAATGGCTCGAGATGTGCTAGCTATTCTAATTTTTACTGTTGCTTTTGAGTTCGCTTTTAGCATTAGAGGTCGAGTTCTCGATTCTTTCCGCACTTCCTTAACTCCAAGAATAATAGAAGCTCTTATTTGTTCACAAAATTAGCTACGTCAATCTCAGGGTCCTCTTATAACATAAAAAAATCTTCTTGAGTTGGAGGAATTGGAGAATGATTAGTCTTTTTAATCCTATTCATAATTATATTTTATCTTTCTTATATTATATTTTTTATACTAACTTGTTTCATGTTTTGAAGTATAGGAATGAATGATTTAACATTCAATCACCCAATAAATATGATTGATGAGTCATATTCTATTTCGGAAGAAGATAGTGAAGACCTTGAGTGATTTGATCATAAAATTAATTTTTGTGCTTTGAGGCAGTGATTCTGACTTCATTAACTGATATATCAAATGGTTTAAAGTAATTAACATATATTGTGAACTCCTTTTCCTCATCTTCATAACCCTTGAATATCGTGAGGATGCATTGGATTTGAGAAACATGACTAGTCCAATGACCCTTGCATCAAACTGCTCCGAAGATTTAAGTTCCACACCCAAATGTTTCAGATTAATCTGGTCCGAAAGAAATGGATGTTAGGATTTAGGAACTCAATGCCCTTCGGTGTTACAAAAAAGATACTGGAAACTCCATTTCCTTATCTCTAAAACCCGTTGATGTTGCGAGTTAACAGTCAAGTGATCAATATGATGTAAGTTGAAAACGTAAGTGACGACATCGTTGCTTTTTTAAATTCGATGATTAATCGGTGACATATATTCATACATATTTTTAATTCTTTAACAATACACACACCTTGTCTCCTAGTATGAACATCATCTTTTTTTTCACTGGATCTATTTGTTGGGTTCTTGTTTAATAAGAATTTTATTTCAACCTGATATGTAACCTCTATTTAATGGGTATGATATGTATAATGTATCAATAAAATTCATAATAGGATTATGACTCTCTCTAAACGAGTCTAAGATCTGGAATTCTCTTGGACGAGTTTCACTATTAATCGAAACATGCTATCATGACATGCAAGTTTCAATTCCAGGTCAAATATCTTATGGGCTAGGTGACCATCTTGGAGCCTGCTCAAGGTACAAGCTGATTTTATTAAGGAACCAAAATTACATGCTAACAAGACAGAATGGAAGATGAAATAAAGTAGAAATAGATACCAGTTCAAAAGTAAATTGAAACATGAGAAGAATTCAACATATATTATAAAAAAAACAATATGTATATATATGGAGTATATATTCTTTATATATAGAGAGAGGGGGGGAGGGTTAATAAGTTGGTGTTGGCATTATAAAAATACGAAAACAAAGTAAACGCAAGTTCCCAATATGAATGGCATGTGGTTCAGAGGCTGCGAAGAAGAATGCCTTCAAATGTAATTCCAGGACCAAATGCCAAGCCAAGCCCCCATTCTTCCCCTCCCCCTTTCTTCAACTCTTCCCTCATGTATTCCATCACATAGAATATGGTGTTGCTGCTCACATTCCCATAGTCCTTCAGTGCTCTCCTGCTACACTCTAGCTTCCCCTCTCTCAGTTTCAGACTATTCTCCAACCGGTTCAGTATCGCTGGCCCTCCAGGATGAACTGCCCAAAACAAGTCATTGAACTCTGTCAAACCAGCCTTTGACATGAGTTTCCTGCAGAATGCCTCGATGTTGTCTTCGATCTTCTGTGGAAGGTCTCTACCAAGTTTGAAGTTTATGCCTTCTTCAGTAAGGCACCCATCGATGACGTTCTGTGTCCCCGGCAGAAACTGTTGCACTGCATAGTTGAGCTCCATGAAAGGAGATTCTGTGCCCGTTACCGGATCGGTTCCGATTATCACCGCTGCCGCTCCATCCCCGAAAAGTGCTGCACCAACAAGATCATAAGGGCGTGCTTTGTTCGGAGGTCGAAAACCAAGGATGGTAGTTTCCGAAGTAGTCAGCAGAACCCGACTTCCGGGGTTGTTTTCAGCTATATCTTTAGCCACTCGAAGGCCAGTGGCACCACCATAACAACCGAGAAAGTAGAGCATTACCCGGTTAACATCATTTCTCAAGCCGAGTTCAGTAGCAAGGTAAAGATCACCCCCGGGTAAACGTATTTCACTGGAGGAAACATAGATGATATGGGTGATATCAGTTGCAGGCCTCCCCCATTCCTTTATGCAAGCTAGACTTGCCTGCAATGCCATATCAACAACTGCAGGGTTTGCTATTTCAAGCCTTTGTTTGATTGTTGATGAGCCCTCGGTTGCCAGTTCTGGGTATTTATCTAAAACCTCCTTGCACATCACAGTGTACCTGGTCTTCACAGTAGTAGTTTTACCTGCAAAATAGGAACACAAGCCTAATTATATCATCTTCAAGCATGGAATGTTAATCAATGCTTGTAGTTTGGTTACATAAACGTTGCAGTTTCTCTTTGATGGAGGCGTCTTGGCATTTAGTATCGCGTATGTAGCCCTCCACCAAGTATTCTTGAGGGATGAGTTGGCTGGGAAAGGCCTTGCCGATGGCAAGCACCGTGGCCTTCCCTGGAGTAGAAGCACGCTTGAGAGCACCGTTATGGTCAGGCTTTGACATCTTTTATCTGTAGGAGAGGTGGAATGAAGAGACTTTATGTTTTGAAAAAGTTAAATTTATGAGCAAAGAATATAAAGGAAAGGTTGGGTTGTTGTTGGAGAGAGTTTGGTTTCAAGAAAGCCTATCATGTAAAGGGGGCTTTCTATTATTTTGGGCGTTGGTTGTTACAAACTCCCTACACAGCAGTCTTTTACTTCTTTAGATCCACCTAACTAATTGGAATTTAAAATTGTTAGGGACGTATAATGAAAATAATAATAATTAAAGCTAGATCAATATAAAATAAGATGTGGGTAAGACATACACAGTTTTACGGATAAGAAAAACAATAATTTATGATAAATATAGAAATTACAAAGAATACAACAATATAAAACTAGTTGTATCACAAAACACACTCTCAACATTCTATATAACTATCTCTACGACATAGATACTAATAGTTGTAATTAGGGGCGGGCAAGATCGAGTACTCGGTTAGTTTGTCCATAATTAGTCTCCCGTAGCTACCAATTTTTGGAAATTAGAACCAATTCTGATCATACCGAGTCCCAAATTTTAGGAACTGATATCGGTACTAGTGGGAACCGGTACAAGTACTGACCACCCGGTCAATTGGTCTACTATTAAGAAAATTTGAGCAGCTTGGGGAAAAATTCCAACCACCAATAATAATATTAAATAACAAAGTTAGAATATTGTAGGATTGAAGGTTGAAGTCTTAAAACGAGTCATATCTATAATATTCATACATAAAGAGAAAGAATAAACTAAGGAACTCTAAGTCTACATCCACCAAAACATCAGCTAAAGTGGTCCTAACATATCAATATCGGGTACCACTGGGTATCGGGTCTAAGAAATCAGGATCCAGCCTAGTCTCAGTCACAACCAGAACCTAAATTTTAGATCTGATCTCGGTCCCACTGAAATCAGTTCCGGGTAAAGATTCACCGAGTAACCGAGTTTTTGCCCACCCCTAGTTGTAATTACATCTTTTCAAACAAATTTCTCTTATAATTCTAATTATAAAGGGTAAAACTTACTCTATAAAAAATCTTGGTTATAAAAAATTCTTACTTTTGTAGGAATACTAACTTAATCACTAAATAATATTCAACCGATAAAATT